>OX459047.1:22513900-23787579 GCA_949775005.1 Orthosia gothica
TGGAGTGATTCCAGTATTTTCCTGGCATGGCTTCATTCGAGTTTTAAGAATCTTAAAACTTTTGTTGCAAATAGAGTTTCAGAAATTTGTGAGCTGACAGACGTAAATTCTTGGCGTCACGTTCCAACTTCAGTTAATCCAGCTGATCTCATATCAAGGGGGGTCAGCCCCAATCTTATCAAAGACAATTTGTTCTGGTGGTCAGGTCCACAATATTTATTGCAATCGGAAGACACATGGCCTGTTTTAAATAACAATGAAGTTAATGTGAATGACTTACCGGAAATCAAACAAAATTCTGCTATTGTTAACTTAGAAACCTCAACAGAATACTTTATCAATTTTCAAAACTATCATAGTTACGATTACTTGAAACGAATATTTGCATACGCGATACGATATATTAATAATTTAAAATTAAAGTCTTACAAAAAATCTATAGTTACAGGTACTTTAAAAACAAATGAGCTGCATGAGTCATTTATTAAATTGTGTCGTTTGGCACAGGAACAGTCTTTCCCAAGCGAATATAAAACACTAGCCAACGGCCATTCATTAAAATCTAAATCAAAATTTTTATCATTGACTCCTTTTTATTGCCCGAATGACAAATTAATTCGAGTAGGCGGTCGTATTGATTCCTCAAATTATCATCATGATAAAAAACACCCTGTGTTGCTTGATGCATCTCATCATCTCACGAAATTAATATTTCAATATGAACATATTCGTAATTTACATGCTGGCCCACAGTTGCTGCTGGGCATTATTAGAGATTACATTTGGCCTATTAATGGCAGACGTCTCGCTAGACAAACTGTTCGTCATTGCGTCAAGTGTCGGCGGTTTCAAGCTAAGCCGTTGGAACCTATAATGGGTAATTTACCTTCCCAAAGGGTCACGCCAAACTTCCCATTCACTACTGTAGGCATAGACTTCGCTGGTCCTTTTTTTATTTTGAATAGGAAGGGACGTGGTTCGAAATTAGTTAAAGGCTATCTTTGTCTTTTTGTATGTTTAACGTATAAATGTATACACCTTGAAGCTGTAAGTGATTTAACAAAGGACGCGTTTATTCTAACCTTTCGACGGTTTGTGTCACGACGTGGAAGGCCGATGGAAGTATTTTGTGATAATGGTCGCAATTTTGTATCTGGTGCTAAGGAACTAAATACTTTTTTTAAATTTAACGCGGACTCTCTTTCTGATTTTGCAAGCGGGGAAGGGATCAATTTTATTTTTTCACCTTCTTACGCCCCTCATTTTGGTGGAATTTGGGAGGCCGGTGTGAAATCGGCTAAGTACCATATCAAACGTGTGATGGGGAATTCCCATTTAACTTTTGAAGAGTTGTCTACCCTTTTTGCACATGTAGAATCCATCCTGAATAGTCGTCCGCTATGCCCATTATCCTCCTCTCCTGATGACCTTCTTTGCCTCACCCCTGGTCACTTTCTTATTGGCCGGCCACTTACTGCTCTTCCATCACCTGCCTTAGAAGACCGCAACTCCAACAATCTACAACGCTACCAACGAATACAGCAAATTCATCAACATTTTTGGCGTCGGTGGCAGCGTGAATATATCGCTGACTTACAGCAACGTAGCAAGTGGAGAACCGATAAGTCAAGCCTGACCATCGGTGATTTAGTCCTTCTAAAGGAGGACAATACACCGCCACTGTGTTGGAGACTGGGACGGGTGCAGAAATTGTTTCCTGGATCAGACGGAGTTTCTCGAGTTGCTGATGTGAAGACCCAACGGGGAATTGTACGACGTCCTTTAGTTCGCCTCTGCCCTCTGCCTTCTTCAGATAAAATATGGGGTTGAAAACTGAAGATTTCAACGGCGGGAGGATGTTGGCGCCTAGTGCTACGTTCATAGCAACAAGCGTAGATCATATGAGACGCAGTAAAGTGTCAGGAGTTTACTTTTTTCCATAGTGTTTCTAAGATACCCCACATTACTTTTTATTATATTCATTCTTGCACAAGTTCACAGAGTTGATCGCTCCATCTAAATTATTGTAAAAAACCTATTTTGTTTCGAAATACAAGTATTAAACTATCCGAGGGTTTCATTTATGTCCAATACGAGACACATTGTCTGAAAGAATCCACCCTAAGCGCGTCTGTTGAGCTATGGGTTCATTAGTCTCTCCCTTAATTAGGCCATTCATCAGGATTTTAGAAAATACCTGTGCATTTAGAAGTATGTCAATGGGCCTCGATATGTTGTACTCTGGATCGGCTAATGTGATGTCTGTTACGTGATTCTTTGTTGCCTCTACGAGTTCTTTTTGTAAAGGTTGCGTTAGGCAGATTGTTTACCACCCGGGGCATGACTAATGCTACCGTGGTAAACTGGAAGTCGTTGTATTCGGACCTACAAAGTAGGTTCACCTTTCCTTTACTCCTGTTAGATAGGGTGCCGATCCCACTTATGCTCGCGTTTAGCTGTTTTCGCTTTACTTCCAGTCTTTCACCCGTATTTATAAACAAGTAAAAGTAATTACTTGAGTAAAAGTAGTTACTTAAGTAAGGACTTGTATTCTATATATAAGTAATTGATCGAAGTTAGAACTGTCAAAAGTTAGAATTCTTAGCCAAGTAATAGTCACCATTTCCTTTACTTAAGCAATACTTTGTGGTTATTTAGATAAAAATTTGGAGACAATGGATAGCATCGAAGCGGTATTCTAATTTGCTGTTGTAGACAATATAAATTATAATATATTAGAGGAGATAGAAGTTTCTGAACCTAGAAATCCCAAAGTTTACTTTTGTTGATGTGGATCCATTTCATTACTATTCGGAAGATTGTTTTAAAAAGAGATTTTGTTTCTCCAAAAGTATTGTGATAGTAGTTGTGAATGAAGTAGTGATTTTTACCGAGAATTACCGACTCTTTACAATCGGAGACACAAAGGGCTTCCTATAAGTTCACTGTATCAGTTGACGTTTTTTGTCTTTACGTATTTTTTTTCCATGAATGCTTCTTTTTTAAAGCATTCTTAGCGTTTATTTGTTTGCAAGTTAAATAGTATCATATGTTTGTATGATATTTAAAAATAAATTCTTTCAAGTGTATAAATAGGTAGTTCTTGTTAATTAGGTATTTTAAACTATGTAAATTTATATATTGGTAATAATATTGTTATAGTTATTTATGATACAAGTGCGGAAGGTAGGTGATTTCCGATGAGTGGCATTTTTATTTCACGAGCGAGCGAAGCGAGTGAGTGGATAAATCGACACGAGTCGGAAATCATCTTACGTACGTGTATCATACAACATTTTACTATGCATTGTGCGAGGAAATAAATTAATCAATAAAATGAAATTAATAAAATGGCGGGCTTATTCAAGCGCGTTCAGCATATCCACAGATTAACTAATAGTTCCTCGGGCATATCTACTGCGCATGTGCGAATAGCTGTCACATCGTAACGCAAGAAGGCACAAGCAAAATATACGTTCTGCCAAACATATTTAATGAATATTTAAAATTAATTTATTGATCAAAATCAAAATCTAGAGTAATTAAAAACGCCTAAAATAAAGTATTAGTTTTATTTTAACTTTTATATGAATGATAATCTGTACATAACTAATTATTAAAACTTTTCTCAAATAATAAAAACTCTATGCGTCGGGCTGACGTTGGAGTTAAAAATTAAAAAAATACAGGAAAGTAAAAAGCACTAGTGAAAAAAAGTGACACTTTCCGCACAGTTTGGCTGCTTGGAAAACCGCTCTTTTCGAGGACATGCATTGTAAAATCCTTTTCCAAACTCGAGAACGCTTTTTCCTGTCTACTTCAGTCATATTTAGAAATTGACGTGATTTATGGAAAGATATTCAAAGAAAAATTGAACTCGCCGTCAAACGGTTTTGATTTCGGAATTCGTTTACGATATTTTTTGACAGAAATGAATGTATAATCTTTCTAAATAAAAAAATCACGTGTCGGCATATAATCCATGTGTAAAAAGTAAACATTTACATTTAGCAGGGTTATATCTTGTCAAACGTTTTGTTTCTCCAAGCATTTTTTATTTTTATACAACTAAAAAAAAATTAAATGATTTACTATTTACGATTAAAACTACTGTATACAACGCTATTGCTATTATAAATATAAAATAAAGTAATATCAAAGATATTATTGCAAGATTTTAAATGTAATCTAGACCTTACGTTTGCCTTTTCACGAAACGAAACGCAGTGACGAAGTGTTGCCACACAGAAACAACCACCAAACTTCGAGTCTTACTTGGGCAATTGCTCAAGTAAGTAACGTGTGTTACTCAACTAAAGAATGAGAATTTGGAATTAAGAATTCTAACCTTAAGTAATGACTTAATCAAGAAATTACTTAGCAACAAGTAATTACTTCTTTATAAATACGGGTGTTTGAGCTGCATTCTCAGTGATCAGGCTTATTTGTGAGCCTTGATCAACTAACGCCCGTAGTGTAATGTAATCGCCATCAGCTGTTGCTACTTGCAATAATGCAGTGGCCAATAGTATCTCGTCATCATTATTCGATGCGAAGTTATTTTGCATACTTTTAGCTGACCTAGTTGCAGTTGACTTCGACAGTTTATCCACCTTTTGTGTTGCTGAGGGCATTTGCGCTGACTTGACGATGTCATTGTGCAATAGCGTGTTGTGTGGGTCACTGCACTCTCTGCATCTTTTTTGTGACGCACAATAGCCCTTGCTATGCACATACAGACAGTTTCTGCAAATATTCTTCGTTTTGATAAATTCTAATTTTTCCGAACTTGCCATGTCAGTGAATTTGGAACACTGGAACAATGCGTGGTTAGTGTTGCATAATGCACAAATGATCTTATTAAACTCACTCGCGCTCGAGTCGCTGTGAACGGACGCGTTTACTATTTTTAACACAAAATTAAAGTTATAATTATTGTCTTCACTCAAAATTGGACTTTATTGTCGGGCTCCGAAAACTCAAAGTTGTCGCGCGGCGTCATATTCCTGTCTTATCGTTCTAGCCACAGACCTGTGAACGGATAGACAGTCAGGCTGTCAAGATGTCGGACTCACCAAAAACATTTGAGCATTCACTCCCAGATCTCTCCGTGGACCAAACAGCTGAAGGATCACAGGAAAATGTCAAACATCGCCGCAAATATAAGCGTGGGCATGATGCCGAATGCGACCTGCGATTTGAGGAGTTCACCAATAAAATATCGAAAATACTAAACGACTGGAAAATTGATTTCGGACGGGACATATCAGAGATCAATATAACGATGAAGAACCTCAACCAAAGCACCCAGGAATTAAAGTCAGAAATAGCCGGTATCAGAAAAGAATATACAAAGATGAAAAATACCGTTCATAGTTTGGAATCTAGACAGACCAAGATGGCAGAGGGACTTGATTCACTTCAAAAGTCGATGCAATTCCACAGCAACGAATATGAAGACGTAAAGAAGAAACTCGAAGTTCATACTAAAGAATTGAAGAATTTAAATACTCTTAAAACTGAATTGGCGGAAATCAAAGACCAGAATAGGAAACTAAGATCTGATGTAAACG
Source organism: Orthosia gothica (assembly GCA_949775005.1). Lineage (NCBI taxonomy): Eukaryota > Metazoa > Arthropoda > Insecta > Lepidoptera > Noctuidae > Orthosia > Orthosia gothica. The sequence continues at coordinate 22,519,474 of OX459047.1, forward strand.
CAAACGAGCAACGTGAAAGGCAATTAAATATTGAAATTGTTGGCATACCTGAACATAAGGATGAAAACTTGATTGAAATTATCTTAAAGATCGGTAAATTTACTGATATGGAAGTTACAAGGGATGATATTCTGCAAGTGAACAGAGTTACTGCGAAGTCTAAGATTCAGGGTAGGCCAAGAAATATAGTAGCGAAATTGCGCAATCGTAAGCTGAAAGACAATATTATTTCTCAAGCACGTAAACGTCGCCTGTCAACCAAGGACCTGGGCATTCAGGGCAAAGGTGTTCCAGTGTATGTTAATGAACACTTAACAGTGTTTAATAAAAGTCTTCTAAAAAAAACTAAAGAAATGGCCAAAATTAAGGAATACCAGTTCACGTGGACAAAAAACTGCAAAATCCATGTGAGGAAAGCAGTTACTATTCCTGCTATATTTATCATGGACGAAGAGGATCTGAAAAAAATTGTTTAACTTGTCGGGCAAGTCTTCTACTCACTGTTTATAAAGTTGACATTTTGTTTTGTCATTATGTTTTTGTTTGTAATTTTTTACAGGATTGTTTACCTAATATTGATGTGAGCGAGGTTGGTTGTTTGTCATTAGTTTTTGCCGAGTCTGTGTTTACCGTGTTCTGTGTTTTGTTCGAGCAATGTGCGGTAGTTGAAGAACGTGTAAAGGAAGCGCGCTTAGTGAGGGTGCGACGATTGAGGTACGCATCATACTTACATAATTTGTTCGCTTATGAGTGTGTTTCTTACGGGAGCGAGGGTGCGATGTTGGGGAGTTTATTTGAATGTTATTTTGATTTTGTGGCTATTCTAATAATTAAAAAAAAGTTATTCTCAAAAAAATACAGTCTAGCAACTTATGTGTGTACATGTTATCGCATTCGTGACAATTATATGGAACTACATGGGAATCTTATATTGGGCATTCTGCATAGTCATACGACTTACCTAGAATATAAAATCACTACTATTGCTATAGTCGCGCTGTGTCGGGACGCACCTACGCGTGGCGCATGTGTTTTACATGTTAGCTGTCTTACAACGTACTTTTATTACTTTTTAGCAACTTGCCCACATCATTTTGCAATAGTAATTTATTTATTAACTAACCCAAACATCTGTAGTTATTGTTTGAAGATTAAGCAAATTATTTTTATTGTAAATTGTAGTGCGTTGGAGTTGGATCACTCCTCCCCGGGAGCCGTGTCGTTGCCAGACCCGATTACTACTATTTATTATTATTGTACCCACGACTGGCTCGTTGCGTTTGCTCAGTTTTTGCCTAATTGTCCATTGTTGGTTATTTTTTCTGGATATGCTTTCAGTCGAAGAAACCTTTTACAATGAAGCCCCGAACCCTAAATGTTTACTATCAGAACTGCCGTGGTTTAAGGACTAAAACTGCACAATTCCATCAAAACATTATGTGTAATTGTTATGATTTAATTATTATAACGGAAACGTGGTTACACGGCGGCATTTTTGATAGGGAATTGTGTGACGATAGATATGATGTGTTTCGTAAAGACCGTGATTTGGGCGCGACTGGCAAATCCTCAGGTGGCGGTGTCATGATACTCTCGCGACACGAGCTGGGTGCGTGGTGAGTTGAACACGAGCAAAATGCTATTGCTACGGAATTGTTGACCATAGTAATACCGGCTCGCGCGCTGTCGGCGACAGCTGATCTTTGCGTCAGCGTTGCCTACGTACCGCCGGATAATCATCGGATACCCTCGGATATCGACTACATTTTGCAAGGTGTCACGAATGCATTTACTCACAACACTAATTCATGGAATTGCCTTCTTGTGGGCGATTTCAATCTTCCATGTATAAAATGGAATAAAAGCGGGCCGACTTATCTTAAACAAGGTGCCGTCGAAGTGCAGAACGCTGCCTCGCGGTTAGTAAATGATCTGTCGTTTTTAGGCGTAACACAGTACAATACACTACCTAACCACAAGGGGCATACTCTTGATTTGGCTTTCTCCAACTTGCCACTTGAAATAACTGAATGTCTATCACCACTTGTGAAGACTGACCTACCTCATCCAGTAATTACTATCGAAATATCTGACCTTGCAGTTTCTCCGCTCCGTGAGTTGTCCACTTCTAGACATAATTACCGCAAAGCGGACTTCAGCATGTTGAATACTTATTTTTCTGAACTTGATTGGCACTCAGTTTTACACAACAAATCAATAAATGCTGCTGTGGATATATTCTATGAAATAATTCAAACAGGAGTTGATAAATACGTACCTTTTAATCGAAGGTCAGGATCACATAAATATCCTGTCTGGTATAGCAACTCATTAATTAAAATAATTAAAGAAAAAAGCAAGGCACACTCGCGATGGAAACGGTATGGTAACTTATTAGACTACGACGAATTCGCATTATTACGAGATAGACAGCGGCAAGTCCACGAAATTTGTTATAATAAACACGTGCAGGAAATGGAAAGCAGTTTAAAAAAAGAACCGAAAAAGTTTTGGACCTACATAAAAAACATGCGTGGAGGCTCCAATTATCCAAAAATGTTATCTCACAACAACGTCAATCATTCAGGGGGTCGGGAAATTTGTGAGGCTTTCAATGACTTCTTCCACGACGTATTTGGTGAACCCTCTGACTGTAGCCTCACTAATTCTTTGATAGCGGATGAAAGGGATCACTGTCCTGGCATAATTTCTAACTTACAATTCACTTCGTCAACTGTGGAGAGGTCGTTGTGTGCCTTAAGCGTTGATAAGGGCCCTGGATGCGACGGTGTGCCCCCAATATTTTGGAAAAACTGTGCAAAATCTTTAGCACCTCCAATTAGTACTATTTTTAATATTTCATTAAAAGAAGGCACCTTCCCAAATGAATGGAAAAAAGCTTTCATTGTTCCAATTCATAAAAAGGGTTCGCGGACAATGATAGGAAATTACAGGGGTATTTCTATACTAAATACAATTGGTAAAGTATTTGAGAAACTGGTATACAACGCTATCTATCCATATATCCTCAGAGGAATCTCTTGCAATCAGCACGGTTTTTTAAGGAAACGCTCGACTGTCTCTAACTTAGCCAGTTTCTCAAACTTTGTTCTTGAGAATACAGATAGCGGGGGGCAGGTTGACGTGATCTACACGGATTTCGAAAAAGCTTTTGATCGTGTGGATCACGTCATCTTGCTCAGTAAGCTGTACAGACTGGGTATACGCGGGGATCTTTTACGATGGGTGCAGTCATATTTATTTAAACGCTCACAAGCTGTCGTACTAGGAGGTTACCGTTCCAACTTTATTGAAATCCCTAGCGGCGTACCACAGGGATCTCATTTAGGACCTCTTTTTTACAACGCATATCTTTTTGACATCACTGATTCTTTTCAACACTGTGATCACTTAATGTACGCTGATGACAAAAAAATATTTTATAAAATAAGAACACCCGATGATTGTAAGGCCCTTCAAGAGGATCTTAATCGTTTAAATAATTACTACACAAAAAACAAGATCACTGTAAACGTTGCTAAGTGTCAATGTATAAGTTACACGCGTAAGAGGAACCCGATTGTTTACTCATATAATTTTGATGGAATTGTCATAAATAAGGTCCATATGGTTAGGGATTTAGGAGTTATGTTTGATAGTAAATTAATGTTCTCAGATCACATAGACCTCATTAGCACAAAAGCTTATAAGAACCTAGGATTTGTTCTTAGGTCATGTAAGGTATTTAAAAACATTGGGGCTCTTAAATCTGTATATTTTGCATATGTGCGCAGCGTTTTAGAGTATGCGTGCCCAATCTGGTCCCCACAATACATAATTTATAAGAACCAAATAGAAAAGATTCAAAAAAGATTTATTAACCATCTTAACTATCGCCTTCGTAAACCTCCAATGTCTTACGAGGATAGCTGTCGAACATATGGTCTGCTAACACTCGAAGAAAGGCGTAAAGTGATGGACATGTGTCTGCTCTATGACATACTCAATGGACGCCTTGATTGCCCGGAGTTGGTCGCACAGATAGCTTTTAGTACTCCCCTACGGCGCACTCGTCACACGCCAATGTTACACGTTCCTCGTCACTCCACTAACTATGCCAAGAACTGTGTACTGACTCGCATTGCTCGAAATTATAACTCGGAATTCTCACAAGTTGATATATTTAACTGTAATAAACCTGCATTCAAGAAACGAATATTGAAGGCTATAGATGGAGACAAGTGACAGTCAACCGGTCTTCTATCTTCTGTTATTCAACCTTTTTATTTAACTATTTAACCATTTCAAAATTGTGATTTAACTTAACCTTTTAGAAATTTGGATTGTATTGCATCTTTTAATTTAAATTTGTAGCATTAGTTCGTTCGCATGTTTTATACATTTATCCCAGTTACACAGGGAAACCTTTAATTGGCCATACAAATTGTAATAGGCATATTTTGTAAAGTATTTTTAAGTATCGCTGTTGGTTACCTAAATAAATAAAATAAAAATAAAAAAATAAAATTGACCAGCGTTGTATGCATGGGAGTTTAGAGAGCTTGCTAGTTTGGGGGTTTTGCTGAATGGATGAAATGCGTTGGATAGTGGTTTTGCAGGAGGATTCCTACTGTTTTCTGGCTTTTTCCTATGCAAAGGTTCTAATGCCATGAATTTGTTCTCAATAAAATCCATAAATTGGTTGAACTTAGGTATCTCTCGCGGATCCGCCCTAGACTGCATGTATGCCGCGTACGTTTCGGAATCTAGTTTCTCGCATAACACGTAGACTAGAACAGGATCCCATGAACCTGTCCCATCCCTCCATGTCCTGTCCACCCATCTACGCCTAAATTGTGTATCGCATTTATGGTTTCATTGCTCGTGTCATATAACCGCTTAAGGTCGAATGCAGATTGTTTTTGCAGATGTGGTTGACGCATGAAGCTCTGAATATTCTTGGTAAACAACAGAAACTTGCTGTCCCAACACGTGTCGTAATTTACGTTCAGCGCCCGCTTTGTTTTTACAAATGCCCGTTCGTGGCGACAAAACTCGTCATAGTAATCACTAGGCGCCCCCTCTAACAACTCATCGATCTGCAGGTGCATATTGCCAATCACTAACTACCGAGACCTTAACGTCTTCAAAGCGTCTTCTATCTCCCATTTTTCAATGACCTCTTCAAAGATCTTACTCGTCACTAACCTGTCGAACGCACGGAAGTTCGCGTTCTGCAGCTGCTGTAGCTCGAGTAGCTTGTCTTCTGCTCCCGAGGAGCTCCCGAACAAGGTCCTGTCAAACTCCACGAGTACCTTGCTAGAGCTGGCGATGCTGGGTCCACTCTGCACCTTGGTCCCGCATGCTACAAGCTCCTGCCGCACTCCGTGGTATCAATCCCTTAATACCTCGAATATTGTTGGTGAAGTACTCATGCGTTTTGACTTCTACTGCACTCAGCTCCTAATGTTTAAAGTTTAAAGTTAATGTTTAAAGGAGGGCCTCTATATGATGAACTCCTTCTTCAGAAAGAGTGAGCACAGGATGTGGACCTGGCAAAGCCCAGATAGTGCAACTAAAACCGAGATCGACTTCATCATGTCAACCAAGAAAAATTGAATAGTTAAATTATCTGTCAAAACATTTGACACTTTCTTATCTGCAACACGGGCACAATTAGACACACACGCGAATCACATACATACAAGACATACACACTCACCACACAGAAGAGACACACGCAGCAATAATAATATGTCCTACTAGTAAAGTTGTGGTATTAATTTCTATAAAGCTATAAATTTGTTTCGTTATCTCTATTTGCTTTTTTTTTTTTTTTTTGTTTCACTGTTTCTAAAGTCGTACCGCGTTTCATAAGATATTGTTAAGATAATTAAGGAAAGGAGCGAGTCAGGCCCAACACAAGTATTGTTAATTACTTACTGGGGCTGCCTCAATTTTATATGTAATTGCAATAATTTGAAGCACAATAAACATTTTTTTTTTTTAAGAAGCAAATGTTCAATGATGTCTCTGTGATCAATTCGGTGAAATCCGGGAGCAATCACCGCATGGTAAGAGGCACATTGAACATTAATATCAAGCTTGAAAGGTCTCGACTGATGAAGTCTACGCTCCGCTCAGCACACCCCGAGACCTTTCAGCTCGAACTCTATGCACAGTCTGCTGCGTTTTCTTCTGATTTGACGTACATCCAGTGTTGTTTCGGTATATGACTTCATGCACTTGCTGCACTCTGTTGCTCACGAACGACTTCCATTTTGGGACGTCACCATGCAGCTAGCCTAGTAGAATCATGGAGTCCGTCCAGCCATATGTTTTTGCCAATGTTGTCCCACTTGCATGTTTGCCGGACCTTTTTCATCAGGTGGGAAAGTAATAAGGCTCCGCATAGTTCAAGCCGTGGTAATGTCAATTTTTTATTGATTGGCGATAGTCTAGATTTTGCAGCTATCAATCGACTTAAGGGCTTGTTTTTGCTGTCTAATGTCAGTAGATATATAGTGCATGCGTAGGCCTTTTCTGAGGCATCGTAGAATCCATGTACTTGGAAGGGTTTAGTTGTATCGCTCAACCATCTCGGTATCGCGTTATGTTGTGCAAGTCGCTTGTAAATCGCTTCCATTCTTCTTGTACGCTTATTGGTAAGGTTTCATCGCAGTCGCATCCTGATAGCCAAACGCTTTGGAACATCAATTTTGCTTTCAATGTCAGAGGTGTCAGCCAGCCCAGTGGATCGAATATTTTTGATATCTCGGACAGTAGCTTCTGTTTTGTTAATGGTTTATTGTAGTCAAAGTTTATTTTGTTGGTGAATGCAAATGTGTCAGTTGTAGGGTTCCACTGTGCACCCTTTTGTAGTTCCATAGTTTGTAAAGTGCATTGTAGTTTGGTTTGGTGTAACTTTTAATCAAGGTTACACCAAACCAAACTGTCCTACTCCGCTCAGCATGTTGATGAGTTGGTACTGCATTTCTTCTGCTCGCTCGATGGAATTACTAGCACTTAGTACGTCATCAACATAAATTTCGTTATTAATGACGTCAGCTGCTAACGGATATTTCTCTGCGTCATCGTTTGCTAGTTGATTTAGCGTCCAAAGTGCTAGAAATGGTGCCGCCTTAGTTCCATATGTCACAGTGCATAGCTTGTACTCCTTAAGGGGACCTTGGTTAGTTTCCCTCCAAACTATCTTCTGCAATTCTTGATCTTCTTCATGTACTAAGATCATGCGATACATTTTCTCACAGTCTGCTATAAAGACGTACTTGTATCGCCGCCATCCCATGAGTAATGTCAGTAGATCTCGATGAAGCTTCGTGCCACACTCCATCAAGTCGTTTAGGCTGTAACCTGTGTCAGTCTTCTGTGAGGCGTTTAAAACCACTCTTAATTTAGTTGTCAATGAGTCCTGTTTAAGTACTCCATGGTGAGGTACGTAACATTATCGTGTTAACACGTGTACCTGTACAATGTCACTCCAAATGTGTACACGTGTTAACACGATAATGTCCGCCCGCCGAGGCACGCCACGACGTGACATGTACAGCGATAACGGCACGAATTTTTTGGGTCGTAACCGGATTATATGGAAACAATATAAATGCATTGTAGACACAATTGACAACCTTTTCTTGGGAAAAATATCAGAGATGGGAATTAAATGGCACTTCGATGCCCCTGTATGGCCAAGCACAAGCGGACTTAGGGAAGCCGCCGTGAAGAGCATGAAGTATCATCTAAAACAGGTCATTGGAGATCGGCGACTGACGTACGAAGAGTTTACCACTCTACTATGGCAGATTGAAGCTTGCTTGAACTCACGTCCACTTTGCACCGTAACGGAGCACGCCGAAGAAATCAACTGCTTAACACCTTTTTCTTTTTTTATTATTTTATAGGCTCGCGCTTGACCACTATCTCACCTGATGGTAAGCGATGATGTGGTTGACGGTGAAGCACGCTTGCCTAGAAGTAACCTATTCACTCTTGACTTAAAGACCCCTAGATTGTAGCTATCGGGAAACACAGACTCCGGCAGGGAATTCCACTCCTTAGCTGTACGCATAATGAAAGTATTTCCAAAACGTTTAGTGCGTATGGATGGGATGTCCACCATGTACCGATGGTGCATCGGCGTACGTCTTGTAGTCCGATGATGAAACGGGCTTGGTGGAATTAGATCATGCAATTCCATCGCACACTCCCCGAAATGCAACCGATAAAAACCGACAAGCTGGCAACTCGGCGACGATGTTCAAGGCTCTGGAGCGTTGACTTAACCAGTGTCTCTTTGCCGATGAGTCTCTTGGCCCGCTTTTCGATTGACTCTAGTGCATCAAGCTGGTATTTGGCAGATCCGTCCCAGAGATGAGAACAGTACTCCATGCATGATCGAACTTGCGCTAGATATAAGCTGAGCAGCTGTTCTGGCGTGATACCTTCTAACCTTTGCAAGGATCCCCAGCTTTTTGGCAGCCAGCTGAGCCTTTGCCTCAATGTATGGTCCAAAATTGAGAGTCGATGTCAACGTAACGCCAAGAAGCTCAAGATGGTCAGTTATTGGCTCGGTCACATCTCGGAAAGTTGGAGCCGGGTGAAATTGGATCTTTTTAGCGGAAAAAAGACACGTCTTGGTTTTAGCAGCATTAACCTGACCAGATTGGCATCGCTCCATTCAGAGACTGCCTGGACACTTTCTAACTGGCACATCACTTATGACTATTCCAGAACCGGACATTGACAATACCTACAATTTAGGCAAGAGATGGCAAATTGTGCAGTAGCTCAGTAAGGATTTCTGGAAGAGATGGTCGCAAGAATACCTTCAACAACTCCAAACAAGGCTAGAATGGAAAAGACAGACTACCGATCCACGAGAAAATGACATTGTTTGCATCAAGGATGAAAGACTACCAGCAGGCAAATGGGCACTGGGTCGTGCAGCAGAGTTACATCTAGGAAAAGACGGCCACGAGAGTTGTAACATTACAAACTGCAAAAGGAAAAGTTAAGCGGCCGATCACAAAACTAAGTGGGTAAAGCTACACCAGCAAAACACATGGTTTTATTATTGTTGTGGCACGTGCGAAGTACAATTAGTTTGCGGCGCTCAAGTGACATCGGAATCGTTACATCACTCGGGTCTGATTACACTTAAACGAGGATGTAACTTGCAGGGTGACTCATTCATGTTTCACGCATACATAGAACATAAAAGTGACGTCATAGTCAATGAACCTTTCGCCATTGTTCGCGACGATACGTCACCATTTACATAGGTAGTCATATGTAAAAAATAAATAGTATTGACAGACACACGTCTGCTCACCCCAGAGCGCCATCGCATACTAAGCGATGTCGGTAGGTGAAAAAACCTTTTATAGTAAAGCTCGTAACTAATTTTTGCTCATGTTTTTGAGACACTAAAATTATATTTTATGTGTCTATCAGTAGGTAATAGAATTATATAGTCTAATAACAATAAATTAGAAGCTTTAATATGCATACTGATTGTGTTATTACGGAAAGAAACAAGTATTTAACTCCGTAAAACACAACCATCATCAACGAGCGTTTAGTTCACAATGACCTGTAAGAGGGCGGCACCTTATATTTATACTAAAACCAGTTTTTGTAGAATTTTGATAACTTTAAACTCATGTTTTGGGGGCTTTTACATAGTTTATAGTGTGAATATAGCGCTTATGTGTTGGAATTATACATAAGGTACCTTAGTTATATGATAAATGTATAGGTTTAAGGAAATAAAAATATTTTGTTTACTTATTTTAGACCCCCCGTTTTGAGCAGGGTATCAGGTGGTGCTATAGGTATTCTATTCACCAACCAATCAGATTGCTTCCTTACACATAATTGTTTTGTTAGGAAACACCATCTAGGTGTTCTAGATAGGATGGCTGGATGCCATGACTGAGAAATTATACATAATAGCAGTACATGGCCAGTCTTAATGCATTTTTACTCTAAAAAGGGAAATATACATACATTTTACTCAAGTAAGTGTTTGGAAAATTCGTTACAAGCCATTTTAGCGCTTCTAGGTGACCTAGAATTTTGTCTAGGCCCTATAAATAGACAGCACCTATGTAATTCTAGTACATAGGCGTCACTTACTTGAGAGGATGTGTCTGTGTATGCAGGCATGGACGTTTCTATGCGGCTGCCGATGTGTCACTGCGTCCAGGGACATTTGGTGCCTGGTCAGTTATAGATATGCTGTCTGAAGCATTACCTTCGTGGACCCTCAGGCAGGCGCCTACACTCAGTCATGACACAGAGCTAGTATATAGGGGTATGTAACGCACACAGACACATTAAAGATGTGAGACGACGTAAAATTTAGTATTCGGCCGCTTCCCGGCACCTTTTTGGGGGCCGAGTCACCCACGTCCGTAGGAGTATACCCCTTTTTGATTCCCTACACGTGGTCCCCGGGTGGTGCAAATCAGGTGACATTAACTGGTGGTAGGCTTCGGCCGAAGGCTTGTGACCACCCACCGGGCAAAGACGTACCGCCAAGCGGCCTAGCCGTGTTCCGGTACGATGCCCGGTGTAGCCAATTAGAGGAGTTGGGTCGAGATAGCTGTTCCACTGCAGGCTGACCAGCCTGACGCGCGCTGTTAGGGATGTATCGGGAGACTAGTCGCGGAGGGTAGCGGGATCCGAGGCACGGTGCGCCGCTGGCCGACCGCAGGTAGTTGGGGGCCCAAGTAGTGTGCCAGCCACACACGAAAGGCTGCCCCGCCAACTGTCGAAAAATCCCGGAATGCGTCATCGTGCTGGTTGGCGACCAGACGGGAGGGCCCGATGGACATTCCGGGGGGGCTCGGGCGTCCCCGCAGTCTCCAGACTAGTGCCCCAATGATGGCGTCTTTTCAGTGCGTGTCTGTAGGTTAGCAGCGTGGAACCTCGTCTCACTTCCTTCTCCTCTACTCCATTCACTCTTTTAAATTATGAACAGGAAAAAGAATACTAGTGTTAAACAGCGGCTGCACCCCCTCCCCCACAAAGTGCACCTCACCAATATTAGAGGTCTGCACTCAAATATCACTGCAGTCCACTATCACCTGGAGGCTGAGAAACCAGCGCTCTTTTTCCTTACGGAGACGCAGATAGCGAATCCGTCAGACGTGTCGTACCTGTCTTACCCAGGTTTCACCCTGGAGCACAATTTTAGACCACGAGCGGGCGTATGTATGTACGCCCGTGACGACATTTGCTATCGGCGTCTCCGTAACCTTGAGGACTCCCGATTTACAACGCTCTGGGTTCTGGTGGACACAGGTCTTGATAAAATTATCTACGCCTGTGTCTACCGTTCGCACAGCGGAGATCAGGAGACAACTAGGCTCACAGAGTACATCAGTGAGGCGGCTGATGCGGCTCAGCAGCGGTACCCTTCAGCCCAATTAGTGTTACTGGGGGACTTTAATGCCCACCACCAGGAGTGGCTCTTCCCATACCAGTGCACTGATCATGCTGGACGGGAGATGCGTAAGCTTTCGCTAGCGCTAAACCTCACCCAGCTGGTCCAGGGGGCAACGAGGGTACCGGATGTTGATTCGCACACAGCGAATTGCTTGGACCTTCTGCTGACAACAGATCCAGACAGATACTCTGTGTCGATTGCTTCACCTTTGGGTAGTTCCGACCACTGTCTGGTGAAGTCTGTATCTGTCTATTCCCCGCCCGATCCCAGCCCAAGAGGCACCCGACGGGTTTGGCGGTACAAGTCAGCAGATTGGGATGGTATGCGATCTTTCTTCGCATGCTATCCTTGGCAGCCTACTTGCTTTTCTTCGACTGATCCATCAACGTGCGCGGATGCCGTGACAGATTTGTTGCGTCGGGGAATGGAGTACTACATTCCGTTCTCTGACGTATCAATGTCTAGCGAAGACCGGCCATGGTTTGGTGCCGAATGTAAGCGCGCCGACGCGCTTAAACAAGGGGCGTACCTGGCTTGGGTCGACGCTCGATCGCGCAAGGCAAGTGACGTGGGTCAGAAGAAGAAGGCCTTCAACAGGGCTGCCAAGTCCTGCAAGATCTTGTTGCGAAGGGCTCGGTTCGACCACATCCGCCGAATAGGGACCAAACTTGCTTCTTACCCAGCAGGTAGTAAAGCGTTTTGGTCCCTGGCTAAATCGGTCGAGTCGAACTTCTGCCGTCCCTCACTAGCTCCACTGCTGAAACCCGACGGGTCGCTGGCCCACTCCGCTGAGGAGAAGGCAAATTTATTTGCCTCTCTTTTTGCGGAATCTTCACGTCTGAATCCTGGTGACGCGCGCCCCCCTCCTTCTCCTGATGGATGCGAGACGAGTATGTTGGACATTCGTATCCATCAAAAGGTGCGCAACCTCGACGTGAACAAGGCTAGCGGTCCTGACGGAATACCAGCAATTGTTCTTAGAACCTGTGCGCCTGAACTGTCTCCGATCTTGACACGCCTATTCCGCCTTTCGTATGAGGCTGGAAAAGTGCCGAATGCTTGGAAGCAAGCTAACGTACAGCCCGTGCCCAAGAAGGGCAGTCGAGCAGACCCGGCCAACTACAGACCCATATCTGTAACCTCCATACTCTGTAAGAGTATGGAACGTGTACTCAATAATAAGCTCCTGGCATACCTAGAAGCAAACGATATCCTTAGTGACCGCCAATACGGTTTCCGCCGAAATCGGTCTACTGGGGATCTTTTAGCGTATGCCATTCACATCTGGAGTGAGGCCATCGAGAGGCACGGGGAAGCGCTTGCCGTCTCCCTCGACATCTCGAAGGCTTTTGATAGGGTCTGGCACGAAAGCCTTATTGGTAAGCTTCCTTCATTCGGTTTGCCCGGTGGTCTGTGTGATTGGATTGCAGACTTCCTGAGAGATCGGTCCATTCGAGTGGTTATCGATGGCTGCTCATCGGACCAATTGGATATCAATGCCGGGGTCCCTCAGGGGTCGGTACTCTCGGCAACTTTATTCTTGCTGCACATTAACGATCTGCTAAAACCCGGCACCTTTGGGTATGCAGACGACAGCACTGTTGCTGAGAGATACTTGTCCAACGCTCGTGCTACCGGGCCTCAGATCCAGTCTCTTCGGGAGGCCATGGTGGAGCGCTTGAACCTTTCCTTGCAGGCAGTCTCCGAATGGGGCAATGCCAATCTGGTCAGGTTTAATGCTGCTAAAACCCAGGCGTGTCTTTTTTCCGCTAAAAAGAGCCATTTTTACCCGGCTCCAACTTTCCGAGATGCGACCGTGCCAATAACTGACCATCTTGAGCTTCTTGGCGTTACGTTGACATCGACTCTCAATTTTGGCTCATACATTGAGGCAAAGGCTCAGCTGGCTGCCAAAAAGCTGGGGATCCTTGCGAAGGTGAGGAGGTACTTCACGCCAGAACAGCTGCTCAGCTTGTATAAAGCGCAAGTTCGATCATGCATGGAGTACTGTTCTCATCTCTGGGACGGATCTGCCAAATACCAGCTTGATGCACTAGAGTCGATTGAAAAGCGGGCCAGGAGGCTCATCGGCGATGAAGCACTGGTTAAATCAAAGCTCCAGAGCCTTGAACACCGTCGCCGAGTTGCCAGCTTGTCGGTTTTTTATCGGTTACATTTCGGGGAGTGTGCGATGGAATTGCATGATCTAATTCCGCCCAGCCCGTTTCATCATCGGACTACCAGACGTACGGCGAAGCGCCATCGGTACATGGTAGACATCCCACCCATACGCACTAAACGTTTTGAGAATACTTTTATTATGCGTACAGCTAAGGAGTGGAATTCCCTGCCGGAGTCTGTGTTTCCCGATAGCTACAATCTAGGGGTCTTTAAGTCAAGAGTGAATAGGTTACTTCTAGGCAAGCGTGCTCCACCGTCGACCACATCATCGCTTACCATCAGGTGAGATAGTGGTCAAGCGCGAGCCTATAATGAATTAAAAAAAAAAAAAAAAAAAACCTTAAGCTGCGGAAAGGCTGGCGGTACACCCATCAGGGTACCGCCGTCAGACAGCCTAGTTTTCCAGCTACCCAACCACACTTCCGGAAGGAGCTTAGCTCTGGTGTTTGAGGAGTTAAGCGACCTGATATGGTGCGAGGTTACATGGATTTGCTATGTAAACAAACTTGTAACAAACGATAACTCATCGGGGGTTGGACATGTAGCTACCGGACTTCTACCTTGGGATAGCCCATCACGAGGGCTACCCGGGTGTGAATGTAACTTGAAAATCCACCCAGCGGTCTGAGTAGGAATCGAGTTTATGTGCCAAGATCAGGGGCATAAGCTAACTTCTCGCACCATTTCGCGGCTGTACGCCTGAATGTTTTGAATATAACTGTAACACTTATGTGTGTCAACGGCCCAGTGGGAGGGCTCCAAGTCCCTCGCTGGTACCCTAGAGCTAACATGTCTAGTTTTAGGAGAAACTCGATTGTAAAGCTTCAAACTGGCGGGAATTCCCTTTCTTCGACGTTCTCCTTACGAGAACTCCCTGATGGTAGGGGCTAGGGACCTGGATCAAAGACCGGAGGGAAGGTCTCCTATCCTACCTATCCTATCCAACCTATCCAAAAGTACAAGTTTCACCAGAATCGGTCCAGTGGAAGGGTAGTTCCTGTCAGTTTCAAGCTACGAGTCTTAGCGTATATTATTTTGAAAATAAAAGTTTTTGCGGTCGGAATGTTGTGGTCCTCGTCGCAGTCGAGTTCGCTTCTTTAATAGTGCGCAGGCGCGTGAACATTTCGTAGCCATTATTTCACTTAAAGTATTTCCACGCATCATTGCGCATCGAGGACCATGAAGGAACATCGCTTCTGGCCATGAACAAATAGTTTTATTTAACCTGGACATCACGTTTTTCACCTCAACCTACTTGGCAGCCTTCAAGTGTCTCCAAGGTCCATAGTTACCAGATGACAACTGAACAATAGGTGCAAGGGGCGTCAACGCGTTCAAGCAGGAGCCTTACAACCTCCTGATTGCCTGTCGGTCTTGGACGATCACGTCCGTCCCGTACATTTGCTGGTCCTGTCGAGCCGAATTTTCTGGGAAACATACCAGACCAGCGGACGCTGTGAAGATATAGGCCAACGAAGAGCCTTGTTCCCGAGAACAAAGAAAAATGATGTCCCATTCCTGTGAAAAAAGAAACCTGATGCCCTGGGGACACGAACGCTGCCTTGAGAACAAACAAGCCTGATGTAAAGTGACCTTATATACTGAGGTTACATTCCTGTTTCTTGGGTAATGTCAAAACGTATCGTTCCTGTGAAAACTAGTACCTGAGAACAAAGAAAACTGACGCTCACGCCTGTGAACATTCGTGAGAACAAAGAAAACTGATGCTCAAATATCTCAAGTTACCCTCAATATAAATCTGGTAAGATTACACACCACACAAATGTGCCAACTGGGGTACTAAGCGTTGCGTTCGTGAGAAAAGTTCCAGGGAAATAAGAATACTGACGTTCCATCTCGTAAACCTTACAAGTGCCAGGGTTAAGATCATGTTTCTTTAACAGTCAAAAACATAGCGTACACTCTGGGACGATAGAAACCCGTTTCCTGGGTGAGATAACCCAGTTACTGGTCAGCAACCGTATTACTGGGTGATTAGCGTCGTCAAAAGGCGCAACGTACTATCGTCTCATAGTAGAAACTTCCAGAGCGACTACAGTCGTGAAGAGTGCACGAGTGGATTAGGCCCACGCGTCGACTACCTGGAAGACAACCATTTTGCTGGGACACAGCAGCCATTCCTGAGCTATTCCTGTGGTTCTACCGGCTTCCTGAGAAGCTAACCGTTCCCGTGTGATTACCGTCGCGAAAAGACGGTTTTTTGAGCTGTTTCTGTTGTGTAACCTGCTTACTGAGAATTCACAGTAATCGAAGATTACACAGAAACTGTATCCTGAAGGAATATAGCATAGCCTGAAGAGTTATCGCTAGGAAACTCATAATCGGAGTTTTCAAACAGCGTGTTGGGAGCTCGTTTAGGAGATAGAACGAACATACGACGTTCATAGAATTCCTGAAGGGTTACGGCTGAAGGATTATCGCTGAAGCGTTATCCAAGAAGAGGCTTACACACAGAAGCATATTGAATAGTCGTGTGGGCGACTTGTTCTATAAAATAGAACGAAAAAATAGTTGCTGAAATTTCCTGAAGCGTTATAGCTGAAGGCTTATTTTCGACTTAGAATTTGTTTAAAAACAAATAGTCGTTATCGAGATAGAAGCTCTCGATCGAAGTCTGGAGTTTCAAACCTGGATATCTGGAGTCTGAAGTGACTACTAACGTCAAGAGTTGGACCAACAGTTCAGTGATTGGTACCAGACCGGCTGCTCATCCTTGGAGGCTGCTGGACAAGTTGACACTTAGACAACAGTAAGTACAGTGAAAACATATGCTCATGTGCTTACCCATTTTGTGTTGAAAGTCTTATAGTGAACTTGTTTACGTATCAACATTGAAGTTTGAAGCTGATTTGGAACTTATAGTTTTGAAGACTGACTAGCGACTTATAGTTTGAAGAATAACCTGGAGTTAAGAGGGTCGGATATAACCCGGAGTTTAAACTAACCCGGAGTTTGGAGATACTTTTCGAAGTTTGAAAAAGGAAGCGAACCCTCTTCAAGCCGACGACTGAAATCGGACTTAACCCAGAGTTACCACTTAGCAGTTTTCAAGAAAAAATTAAGTTTGGACATAGCCGTTTTGAAGCTCGAAAATAGATGTCAACCAGTTCGTGTTGAAGTCTAGAGTTGGACTCAGCCGATTCAAACTGACATTTTGAAGAAGTCTAGAATTGGACTCAGCCGTTTCGAGCCAACGTTTTGAAGACAAGTTGAAGATTGGACTTGTACTTGGCGTATTCAAACTGAAACTTTGAACCAATCAGGATGCCGACTACCAGATCCCAGGACAAGAGGCCTGAATCATGGACAGTCCCCATTGAGCGTCCAGGTGCGGGCGTACAACATCACCTGCCCCCACGCTCGCCGTCTACTACTGAAGGGACAGAAAAGTCCATACCAGTCAGAAGCCCACCAACGTCACAGATAGGTGACAACACGCCCACACATGAGGAGGAGGAACCACAGGAACCAAGCACACGCAGGAAGGCATCGAAATCAGAAGATTCTTCAGAAAAAACACTGAAGCCTTCTGGTAGAAAACAAAGGATCCGGGATAAGACCTTTGTTCAAGGAGAAGTAATGGCTACCCGGGGTGACGCCCGTATCGAACATACTGGACCGCCGTCAACTAGCAAGTCGACCCGGTCACGTAAGAAAATTTCAAGAGCTCGTGAAGACTTATTGAAAATAAAGTTGGAACTCGCTAAGTTAGCACTTCAAAAAGCAGAAGAAGAAGCTTCTGAGGATGAATATATGGATGACAGAAATTCTAATGAAGAGTATGTCCGTTCGTGGCTCGAAGAGGCGCCAGAGCCCACACCGTTGAGGGAGAATGACGTCGCCAAAGGGGACAATGACGATTGGACCCCGGCTGCGGCCGTCGACGCTATAGCGGACTCCCGGAAACATATCGACCATATAGAACATCCACAAGTGAAGTCTAACATCGAACCACCTAGGACAGAGCCGTCCAACGTGGAGCCGCCAAGGCAAATAGAAGCGAAAGAGTCACTCCGTCCTTTTCTAACGGAGCTGACATCCGCTATAGCGTCGCTAGCCGACAGAAAAATCGAACCATGGACGCCTAACCGATCGGCGTCGCAGGTTATCATGACTCTGCCGAATTTCGGTGGAGCTCATACAGAATGGCTATCTTTTCGAGCCATTTACGAGGCAACTCATGCCTACTTCAGCGACATAGAAAACACGGCAAGACTCAGAAGGAGCTTGCGTGGTCGCGCACTGGAGACAGTGAGCTCAGAGCTCATCGGGAACGCAAAGCCGGATGAGATCATGAGAGAATTGGAACTACAGTTTGGACGTCCTGACTCAATAGCTCAGGCCGAAACAGACCGACTTAGAGGGCTACCAAAATGCAGCGAGTCGCCCAAGGACATCTGCACCTTTGCAAGTCGAGTCAGAAGCGGAGTTGTCACTCTGCGAGCTCTCAAGAAGGGGCACTATCTGCTCAATGCCGAGCTGGTGCGCCAGCTAACTGAGAAGCTACCCAATTCTCTGCGTGTACAATGGTACAGAACGTACACGGAAAAGTACCAGTCGCTGCCGGATCTGTCACTCTTCAGCGACTTCATAACCGAGCAAGCTCACTTCTGCAGTGCATTCGCCCCGCCTGAGAACATCAAGGAAACGGATTCTCTAGCGGGAAAACGCGTCATACAACGGACGCATACAGCTACCGACAAGCCGGTAAACAAATGTCGAATTTGCGACAAAAGTGGTCACTACGCGTCTGACTGCCAAAGGTTCAGAGACGCAGCAAGTGACAAAAGATGGGAGCTAGCCAAGAATTACAACTTGTGCTATCGCTGCCTAAGACAACGTCGTGCTGGACACACTTGCAACAAGAAGCAGTGTGATCATAAGGGGTGTACAGCCACGCACCATCGACTTCTTCATAGGGGTAAGAAGCCTCAAACAGACAGGACAAGGAAGCCTGCTGTTCCAGAAGAGAAGAAGGAGTCTCAGGAGACGGTGGCCAGTTCGCGAACTGAATCGAGTCAAGCTTTCCTGAAGATGATACCGGTCCGGGTAATAGGACCGGCGGGAGAGGCAGACACATACGCACTCCTTGACGACGGATCCACCGTTTCGCTGATCGACGAAGCAATCGCTCAGCGAGTGGGAGCAGTGGGCCCAATCGACCCTCTGAAGATCGGTGCTATTGGAAACACCATGATCGACACTCCCTTATCGAGACGTATAACCGTCACTCTCACAAGTCGTATGAGAGATAGGGTGCCCTTCAAGGCGCGCACCATTTCGAAGCTCAACCTGTCACCACAGGCAGTCAGTCAAGAAGACGTAGCCCGCTGTAGGCACCTTCGAGACTTGACGTCGCAGCTTACGTATCCTGCTGGAGTGCCAAAGATACTCGTCGGCCAAGACAACTGGCATTTGTTGTTGGCCACTGAAGTCCGCAGAGGACCTAGAAGCCAACCCATCGCGTCGAAAACCATGATGGGCTGGACATTGCACGGCGCGCACACCAGAACACTGGGCCAGCAGGTGCACTATGTCAACGGGTGTCAGTCCGTTGACGCAAGGCAAGATGCGGAACTGAACGAGCAGCTCCGTGAATTCTTCGCTATCGAGTCGTTGGCTATCAATCCACGACAACCAGCTTCTGACCCCCAGAAGAGGGCAGAAGATATACTGAACCGTCACACAAGACAGTTAGGAAATGGGCACATAGAAACCGCTATGTTATGGCGGGACGAGAAAATAGAGATGCCCGATAGTTACGAGACAGCACTCAAAAGGCTAGTCTCCATAGAGAAGAAGCTGGATAAAAACCCCGCTCTTCGTGTGAAATACACACAACAGATGGACTCCCTGATAGAAAAGGGATATGCTGAGAAGGCTCCCAAGTCAAGCACGCCAGGAAAAACCTGGTACCTGCCTCATTTCGATGTCTTCAACCCCATGAAGCCAGAGAAAATTCGAATAGTACATGATGCCGCCGCAAAATCGAGAGGAAAGTCACTCAACGACTTCCTGCTAACTGGACCAGACTTGCTGCAGTCGCTGCCCGGCGTCATGATGAGATTTCGTAGACACTGCGTGGCCATCTCCGGAGACATAGCCGAGATGTTCATGCAAGTAAAAGTACGAAGTGAAGACCGAGACTCACTTCGCTACCTATGGAGAGGCAACAGAAGAGATGGAGCCCCAGAAGAATATCGTATGACGTCCATCATTTTCGGCGCGGCAAGCTCGCCGTGCACCGCTATCTTTGCGAAAAATTGGAACGCAAGAAAGCACATCGAACAGCATCCAGTAGCAGTGAAAGCTATAGTAGAGAGCCATTATATGGACGATTATCTGGACAGCTATAAAACAGTCGAAGAAGCGACAGAAGTCGCGACAATGGTGAAGAAAATACACCAACAGGCGAAGTTTGACCTAACAAAATGGGTATCAAACAGTAAGCGCCTGATAGAAAATATCGATCCGTCACAAACCTGCACTGAGGTTGTGAACATCGGAGATACAGTAGGCGCAGAGAAAATACTCGGCCTGATTTGGAGACCTAGTGAAGATACGCTAGGTTTCAACCTAACGCTTGCGAGACTGCCGCCAGGAATTTTAGAAAAGGAGGCCCCTACAAAAAGAGAGGCTCTCAAAATTGTTATGTCGTTATACGACCCCCTAGGACTAGCCTCGCCTGTTACGATTCGAGCTAAACAAATATTGCAAGAAGCTTGGAGGCGAGGCGTCGATTGGGACCAGCTATTAGACGCTGACCTGGCATCTCAGTGGAGAAGTTGGATCGAAAACCTGCGGCAGCTCAAGGGCATCAGCATACCAAGATGTTATCCTGGTTATAGTGATGCCACAGAAATACAAATACATGTATTTACCGACGCAAGCGAGTTGGCATACGCAGCAGCTGTGTATTGGCGAGCCACCACAGCAGTAGGCACACAGAAGGTGAGCCTAGTCATGGCCAAGGCGAGAGTAGCTCCATTAAAGCTACAATCGATACCGCGCCTCGAGCTGCAGGCAGCGGTGATGGGAACCCGTCTGGCTGCAGCTGTGAAACGTGAACACGACAACAATCCATCGTCGGTCACGTATTGGACAGACAGCAAAACAGTATTGTCGTGGATTAGAAAAGGAGCACGAACCTATAAAGCTTTCGTAGCTCATCGCATAGCTGCCATAGAAGAAGGTAGCAAAGTGGAGGATTGGCGATGGATATCCACGAAGTTGAACATCGCCGATATAGCGACTCGTGACGTGCCGCCGAGGTTTGACTCACAACACGAGTGGTTCTGTGGCCCAAGTTTTTTGTATGAAGACCCTTCTTCATGGCCATCAGAAAAACCTCCAATCACAGAAGAGACAGGAGAGGAAAGAACGCTCACTGTCACAGAAAAAGAAAAATCTGTTTTGGAGAAAATAACAGACAGACATACATACACTTCGAAGCTCATAGAAGCTATACCTAATCCCGTCAACTTTTCGAGATGGGAGCGGCTATTACGTGCGACTGCTACCGTCCTACGTTTTATACATCTCTGTAAACAAAGGACAGAGAAAACGTTCTACAAAAGAACCCGGAAAAACGCTGAGGAGGACACGGACTGGCGAAAGAAAAAGAAGACAGCGACTGCAGCAACCAAGCCGTCATACATAGCGCCAGAAGTCCGAAATCAGTACATAGATGCGAGCTTTCTTCAAAAAGCCGAGAAAATACTCGTACAAGTTGCACAGCAGCAATCGTTCGCTCAAGAAATAGCTAGATTGCATGCACATGAAATAGTGGACAAAAATAGTCCGCTACACGCGCTGCAAATAGAAGTAGTAGATGGCCTACTACGTATTAGAAGCCGTATAGCCGCCACTGACGAGGTCACAGAAGATGTAAGGCGACCGCCAATATTACATGGCGACCATCATATAACCCAGCTCTATATAGACTGGACACACCGCAGCTTACTACATAGTGGGACTGAACTCACAATAAATGAGGTACGGCAGCATTATTGGGTCGTAAGGATGCGTCCCACCACCAAGAAAGTACTGGCACAATGTCTTCAGTGCCGTATTCGTAAGGCACAAGCACCTGTGCCAGCGACCGGCGACCACCCACGAACGCGCCTGGCTCATCACCAAAGGCCGTTCACGTACACCGGGCTAGACTACTTCGGCCCGCTATCTGTCACCGTGGGTCGCCAGCATCACAAGAGATATGTAGCACTGTTTACATGCCTCACCACAAGAGCTGTACACCTCGAGATCGCCGCCAGCCTCAGCGCAGACAGCGCAATATTAGCGCTGCGCCGTTTCGCCGCCCGTAGAGGATGTCCAACTGAGATCCACTCAGACAACGGCACCAACATGCACGGTGCCGATCGAGAGCTACGAGAGTCCTTCCGAGAGGAGGCCAGTCGCCGAGGCATCACTTGGCGCTTCATCACCCCATCAGCGCCCTTTATGGGAGGCGCATGGGAGCGTCTAGTTCGCTGCGTAAAAAACGCATTGTATACCGTACTCACAGATAAACACCCACACGAAGAGGTGTTGTCCACACTGATTTGTGAGGCAGAGTACACGGTAAATAGCCGCCCGCTGACACATGTATCAGTCGACGGCGATGACGGCGATGACGACGAGTCTATCACGCCGAACCACTTCCTACTTGGTGGGTCGGCTAGACTCCCAAACCCCGGCGTGTTCACCGAGCAAGACATCGACCACAAAAAGATGTGGCGTCGGTCACAAATCCTGGCCGACATGTTCTGGCGCCGGTGGGTGCGAGAATACCTGCCGGAGCTCCAAAACCGGCGGGAGCCCCATAGCCGCGGGCCTGGCCTGCTGGTGGGCGACCCCGTCCTCATCGCGGACGGGCAGCTGCCTCGCAACACGTGGCCGCGAGGCCGCATTGAGGCCATATACCCTGGCCCTGATGGAGAAGTCCGGACCGCTGAGGTGCGCACCACTGGCGGCACTCTAAAGCATCCGGTGAAGAAGCTCATTCCCTTGCCAAAGTGAGCGCAGCAGAGTTCCGGCGGCGAGAGCTGAGCGACGTGTCGCAGAGCGTCGAGGTCACGAGCGCTGCCGACGTGCGCCGCTCACAATGCTGATGCAGCGCCGCGCCAACGTAGCATCGAGTCGACGCGACACTGCACGGCGGGAGAGATGTTCGCGACGATACGTCACCATTTACATAGGTAGTCATAATATGTAAAAAATAAATAGTATTGACAGACACACGTCTGCTCACCCCAGAGCGCCATCGCATACTAAGCGATGTCGGTAGGTGAAAAAACCTTTTATAGTAAAGCTCGTAACTAATTTTTGCTCATGTTTTTGAGACACTAAAATTATATTATATGTGTCTATCAGTAGGTAATAGAATTATATAGTCTAATAACAATAAATTAGAAGCTTTAATATGCATACTGATTGTGTTATTACGGAAAGAAACAAGTATTTAACTCCGTAAAACACAACCATCATCAACGAGCGTTTAGTTCACAATGACCTGTAAGAGGGCGGCACCTTATATTTATACTAAAACCAGTTTTTGTAGAATTTTGATAACTTTAAACTCATGTTTTGGGGGCTTTTACATAGTTTATAGTGTGAATATAGCGCTTATGTGTTGGAATTATACATAAGGTACCTTAGTTATATGATAAATGTATAGGTTTAAGGAAATAAAAATATTTTGTTTACTTATTTTAGACCCCCCGTTTTGAGCAGGGTATCAGGTGGTGCTATAGGTATTCTATTCACCAACCAATCAGATTGCTTCCTTACACATAATTGTTTTGTTAGGAAACACCATCTAGGTGTTCTAGATAGGATGGCTGGATGCCATGACTGAGAAATTATACATAATAGCAGTACATGGCCAGTCTTAATGCATTTTTACTCTAAAAAGGGAAATATACATACATTTTACTCAAGTAAGTGTTTGGAAAATTCGTTACAAGCCATTTTAGCGCTTCTAGGTGACCTAGAATTTTGTCTAGGCCCTATAAATAGACAGCACCTATGTAATTCTAGTACATAGGCGTCACTTACTTGAGAGGATGTGTCTGTGTATGCCGGCATGGACGTTTCTATGCGGCTGCCGATGTGTCACTGCGTCCAGGGACATTTGGTGCCTGGTCAGTTATAGATATGCTGTCTGAAGCATTACCTTCGTGGACCCTCAGGCAGGCGCCTACACTCAGTCATGACACAGAGCTAGTATATAGGGGTATGTAACGCACACAGACACATTAAAGATGTGAGACGACGTAAAATTTAGTATTCGGCCGCTTCCCGGCACCTTAAGCTGCGGAAAGGCTGGTGGTACACCCATCAGGGTACCGCCGTCAGACAGCCTAGTTTTCCAGCTACCCAACCACACTTCCGGAAGGAGCTTAGCTCTGGTGGTTGAGGAGTTAAGCGACCTGATATGGTGCGAGGTTACATGGATTTGCTATGTAAACAAACTTGTAACAAACGATAACTCATCGGGGGTTGGACATGTAGCTACCGGACTTCTACCTTGGGATAGCCCATCACGAGGGCTACCCGGGTGTGAATGTGACTTGAAAATCCACCCAGCGGTCTGAGTAGGAATCGAGTTTATGTGCCAAGATCAGGGGCATAAGCTAACTTCTCGCACCATTTCGCGGCTGTACGCCTGAATGTTTTGAATATAACTGTAACACTTATGTGTGTCAACGGCCCAGTGGGAGGGCTCCAAGTCCCTCGCTGGTACCCTAGAGCTAACATGTCTAGTTTTAGGAGAAACTCGATTGTAAAGCTTCAAACTGGCGGGAATTCCCTTTCTTCGACGTTCTCCTTACGAGAACTCCCTGATGGTAGGGGCTAGGGACCTGGATCAAAGACCGGAGGGAAGGTCTCCTCGAGACCTATCCAAAAGTACAAGTTTCACCAGAATCGGTCCAGTGGAAGGGTAGTTCCTGTCAGTTTCAAGCTACGAGTCTTAGCGTATATTATTTTGAAAATAAAAGTTTTTGCGGTCGGAATGTTGTGGTCCTCGTCGCAGTCGAGTTCGCTTCTTTAATAGTGCGCAGGCGCGTGAACATTTCGTAGCCATTATTTCACTTAAAGTATTTCCACGCATCATTGCGCATCGAGGACCATGAAGGAACATCGCTTCTGGCCATGAACAAATAGTTTTATTTAACCTGGACATCACGTTTTTCACCTCAACCTACTTGGCAGCCTTCAAGTGTCTCCAAGGTCCATAGTTACCAGATGACAACTGAACAATAGGTGCAAGGGGCGTCAACGCGTTCAAGCAGGAGCCTTACAACCTCCTGATTGCCTGTCGGTCTTGGACGATCACGTCCGTCCCGTACAGCCATGATCATACCTACGATCTCTCCCATCAACAACATCATCAATACGTCGATCCGCAACTCGTCATTGCCTATCAAAACGCACGACGAAATGTTCCAGAAGATTGACACACAACTGCGCTCGATTAAAGAGCAATCAAACCTGGAAACCTTATCCCCAAGACATTCACCACTACACCGCAATTTACTTTTTAATAATTGCACTGTCTGTAACATCAGTGTACTTTTGGAGAAAGACGAGCACCAACAAACAGGAGGAGGGTTCGCGAAATGCGATAAGCAGAATAGGACGAGAAGAAGAAGATGACATCGAGGACGAGTGTACCAAAGCAACAAACGGGACTCAAAAGTGGACGAAGTGATAAGTGTTGACCGCGCCTTAAGTTAAGTGAAATTTAACACTGAAAAAATAGTGCCGTGTGTGATTAGAGAGACATGACAATTTTATTTATGGATTTTAAGTGTACATTTACATATCATTTTACATTAGTCATACACATATGTGTTTAGTTCAAGTGTTTGTTATCATTCTTGTGGTGGCAATATGTACGGTGCACGTACATGGGTTTTAAAATTGTTAAGTAAGTAAGGAGTTGTGCAATAAGTAGGCTCGCAGCTTTGCACTTACACGTGCGACCTACATTAGATTTTATAATAATCATGCAGCAGCAGCAAGCAGAGCATTGATGATGCATTTGTATCAATACTTAATTTAGTGTGAAGAGAATGGTCTTCTACGCCCTGTGTCAATCAGTTATTGGATACTGTATCACGGTTTGGGGTGGCGCAGCTAAAACCAGTCTAATCAGAGTTGAAAGAGCACAGATAGCCATATTGAAAGTAATGCTGCGTAAGCCTTTCCGTTCTCCAACTACACAACTGTACTCGGAATGTAAGGTGCTTTCAGTCCGTCAGCTCTATGTACTTCGTTCAGTACTCAGGAGACATTCCTGCATCCCTCCTTCTGATCCTAAAAAACGTACCAATATTCCCCCAGGAACACAGCATAAAACCACGTTCGCCAGACATCAATTCTACACGCTTAGCGCACACATTTAAAATAAAACTCATAAAAACCTCGATATTCGAAACCTAAACAAGCATACAGTTAAGTCTAAGGTGTCGGAATGGCTACTCAAGCAGGACTATTTGCAAACCGAGTCTTTGCTTACATACATTGCATGATTTGATAATATCTTTCATTCTCTGTACACTCATATTTTCACACACACCTCCCCACATACACCTTACACACATACACACTCTCAACAACTCATACGCTCACTTGTCCTAATCTGTGATATACAAGTAGAATTTATATTTATTTGTAATTAATATATTGCCCAATCCATGGTAGTCTAACTCCACTTCACAAGTTTTGTTTAAATATAGAAAGTGAATAACAGTCCACTGTCTCTTAAGATACAGGTAACCCTAGTTTAAGAGACAGGGTTCACTAATTGTGTACAGATCTTGTTCATCCAGTACCTGTCTAAGTCTCTTCTACCAACTGGTTGTAATTTTTTTTATTAGTAGTTATTGAAATTATAAATCTAATTGTTATTATTACTTTATAACACATACACACTCAACAACTCATACGCTCACTTGTCCTAATCTGTGATATACAAGTAGAATTTATATTTATTTGTAATTAATATATTGCCCAATCCATAGTAGTCTAAATCCACTTCACAAGTTTTGTTTAAATATAGAAAGTGAATAACAGACCACTGTCTCTTAAGATACAGGTAACCCTAGTTTAAGAGGCAGGGTTCACTAATTGTGTACAGATCTTGTTCATCCAGTACCTGTCTAAGTCTCTTCTACCAACTGGTTGTATTTTTTTTTATTATTAGTTATTGAAATTATAAATCTAATTGTTATTATTACTTTATAGACCTTAAAAATTGTAATCTTTAAATCTGTAAATTTTTGGTACAAATAAATTTATTATTATTATTCCATTTATTCATTTTATATACATATTTTCACATTTCTAAATATTATTCTATAAAAAATAAAATAAAAAAACATAAAAAATACAAAAATAGTAGCCCACCGGTATCGGGAACAGGGTCCAAGCTACCGGTGGTCAGGGCTCCTGAGAGAGGAACCTCCTAACGATACGCGCCGTGTCCAGGAGTACCGCTTTCTGGATCAAGCCCTTGATCCAGCTGCCCAACGAGAGCCTCCTCCCTCCCTCCTTGTTATTATTATTATTATAGTGTTCTAATAGACGCGGTTTGGATCGGACAACTTGCATTTTTATTTCTTGATTCCAGCCCGTTGGCACTCATTGACATTTTACATTATCTTATCTTATCTTGTGGAGGGGCCGAGAAATAACTCGGACACTTCGACCCATGGGATCTATTGTGTTCCCCTAGATAACTTACTCCTCGCCGATCTCGTTGAAAACACTTTTCATGAGTTTTACAACGAGACTAGGAGATATGAGCCTATAGTCTTCTGGTTTTGGATATCCAACCCCTAGGAGACTCATTCGCTTACCAGCCAGTGCATCGCATTCGCACAGAAGGTGCTCCATGCGTTCCGTATGTTCCCCACACAACCTGCACATGGGTGTCGCGGTTAGACCCATTTTCATAAGCATGTCTTTGGTTTCAAAGTGCCCAGTAAAGGCCCCAAGCAGGTAACGGATTTGCCCCCTGCTCATATTCCAAATGCATTCCCGGGCTTTGAACGTAGAGCCTAGGAATTTCTTGGAGTGTTGTAGACCGGTATTAGACAGCCAATGTTTTAGTTGTTTTTGATCTGCAAACTCCCTAAATGTGGCTTTGACGAGACACGTCGAAATGCCTACACATGGTTCTGGACCCACAAAATCATTTGCTGAGCCCTCTCTTGCCAGTTCATCTGCCACTTCGTTACCATGGATTCCTTTGTGCCCAGGGACCCACATCAGTCTTACCCTGTTATGCTTCCCAAGCCTGTTTAGGGCCTGGATAGCGTCCAGAATAAGTCTGGAGTCCACTTTGTAGGATGCCATGGCTTTGATTGCAGCCTGACTGTCACTAAGAATATATATGGATTTGCCTCTGGTTCCTCTATCTATATTCTCTTGAGCACAGGGTATTATGGCATATGTTTCTGCTTGGAATACAGTTGCCATCTTCCCTAAGCTTCTGCTACATTTGTAACCTTTTGCGTATATTCCCGCTCCTGTACCTGATTCCATTTTGGATCCATCAGTGTACCATACCAGACTATCTTGTTCTGGTGGATCGATTCCCTTCGTCCAGTCCTCTATTGTAGGGATTTGGACCTTGAAAGACCTTTCAAACACAAACATAGTTTGCATTTTATCGGATATCATGCTTGTTACCCGATCCAGGTCTTCATTCCCATCGAACTTTGTATGGTTAGTCTTTGGCTTAGAGGCATCCCATAGTCCAGCAACAGCAAGACGATGTCATGTCTTCCTTGCCTCGAATTCAACCATCATATGCAGAGGAGGGATATTAAGGTATCTCTCAATCGCTGCCGTAGGTGTTGTCCTGAAAGCACCCGTGATGCCGAGACACACTGTTCTTTGTAACCTGGTGAGTGGCGCTTTGCACGAGGCAAGCTTTGTTCTTGGCCACCACGCTATGCTGCCGTATGTGATAATAGGTATAATCATTGTCCGGTACAGCCATCGTATCACTTTGGGCTTTAGCCCCCAAGTTTTACCGTAGGTGGAGCGACACATGCCGAACACTCGTAGGGCCTTTGTCGTAATATTTTCCACATGAGTTTTCCACCTGAGTTCTTTATCAAGCGTTACACCCAGATATTTAACTTCGGTGGACCAGGGCAGCTTTATTCCATTGAGGGAGGGCTCTCCTAGGTTTCCTAGTTTTCTTTTCCTCGTGAATGGAATAATGACTGCTTTGCCTGGGTTGATAGAGAGGTGGTTTTTAGTACACCGTTCTTCTGTCATCCTCAATGCCTGTTGTAATAATCCAGAGACTATGTTCGGGAATTTACCATTAACCATTATAGCTATGTCATCTGCATAGCCTACTGTGTAGAATGGTCGGGTATTGAGTTTGGTAAGTAGCGAATCTACTACCAAGCACCACAGTAACGGTGACAGCACTCCGCCTTGCGGACATCCTCTTGTTGTTTTTGCACTAAGTCTGTCTCCCATCAGTTCCGATCTGACTATCCTGCTTCTCAGCATATTGTCAATCCAGTTGCACGTGGTATCATTGATGCCATGTTCCTTTGCAGCTATGCGTATGGACTCAAATGTTGTCTTGTCGAAGGCTCCCTCTATGTCGAGGAAAGCCCCGACACATATCTCCTGTCCCTCAAGGGCAGCCTCGGCTCGACTCGCAACATAGTGCAATGCCGTTTCCGTAGATTTGCCAGGGCTGTAGGCGCACTGTAGTTGATGTAGAGGGAATACTTTAAGTGGTCCCTCTCTTAGGTACCTGTCTACCAGTTTCTCCAGAGCTTTTAGGAGAAAGGATGATAGACTGATGGGCCTGTAAGCTTTAGCTTCCTCATAAGTCGGTCTACCCACCTTCGGTATAAAGGTGACTTTGACCTCTCTCCATGCTTTGGGTACGTAACCAAAGGCTATGCAGGCTCTGTAGAGCTTGCTCAAATGGGGTATCAAAACAGATGCCCCTTCTTGCAATAGTATTGGGTAGATGCCATCCGGACCAGGTGATTTGAGAGGCTGGAAGCCCGCTATGGCAAGCTTTAGTTTATTTTCATCTACCACTTTCTTTGCCGTGAGCCAGTTATTTTTGGACGTGTGCCTTGTGAGCTCGTCCCTTGTGACTGGTTCCTCTTCATCGCTGTCACGCAGTATACATTCCGGGAAGTGAGTCCTAAACATCACGCCCAGAGTGCCCTGTCCAGTTTCCGTGAGATGCCCATTCTCATCCTTTATAGATGATAGTGGGTTTGTCTTAGTCATGGACATTGCTTTGCACACCCTCATTCCATTTGGCAGAGTTTCAATGGAGGTGCAATGCTGCCGCCAATTAGTTCTTTTGGCCTTGCGTACCGCCGTGTTGTACCTTGTGAGCATGCTATGATAGCCTGAGAAATTCTTCTTGGCTTTTGCATCATTAAAGGCCTGTCGTGTTTCCTGACGTATTTTAACTAGTTCAGAAGTCCACCATGGTACCTTTTTACAAAAGGCCTTTTTATGTGGGCAATTATCTTCCCATGCACCGATGGTGCCCATCTTAATTCTGTCCGCTTCAAATTCTATATCTAGTATGGAATTAAGCTTACCTTTAGGGCTCCCTAGATTTATTTTTAGGTCCCTCCTGTACGAGTCCTAATTTGTATGCCTTGGGTTTCTCCTTCGTCTAGTTTCGGCTAATCCCGCCGTCCTAAACCTAAAGCATATATAATTATGGTCAGACAGAGAGATTTCGTCCGATACATGCCAGTTTTCAATATGACCGCTGGCCCTGTTTGAAGCCAGTGTCAGGTCAATAACTTCAGTTCTCGCCGAGGTCCTGAAAGTAGGTTTATTGCCTGCGTTAAGGATTTGTAAAGAAGAGCTTACCACAAAGTCCAACAAATCCTCCCCTCGTTTGTTGACATCTGAACTGCCCCAAACGACGTGGTGTGCATTCGCATCGCAGCCAAGTATCAGGTCGAGGTTTTCTTGGTTGCCGTATTCAACCAGCCTTCTGATTAGTGGTGTTACTGGTTCCTTTTGTTCATATGGGAGATAGGCAGAGGCAAGAATAATTCTCCTTTTCTCTGTTCCCGTCCCCACTTGGATCAAAGCTGTTGTGAGATCCCTGTAACAGAAAGTACGTAAGGGCATTGCTTCTATACCGCCCCTGATATAGATGCAAGTCCTCGCGTCATTAGTTGGACAGTCATAGAATACCATACCTGCTGTCCCACCTAAGCCTTTTATAGTCCCCTTATACAGATAAGGTTCCTGTATCAAGGCAACGTCATATGTGTTAAGCTTCAGTTGCCGAGCCAGAAGGGCAGTAGCGGCTCTGCAATGATGCAAATTTATTTGTACACACCTTAGTACCTCCATCTTGGATGATTTTGATGGGCCTGTGTTGATATGGGAGGGTCTTAGTTTTGAGGCCCCTCCTCCATCGCCTGGCTCTCCTCGAGAGCAGTCGGCGACTCAATCCCCAGGGTGTCGAATTCCCCGAGGATGTCATCCTCGTGGTCTGCCTCCGACGCCCCGGTCTGAACCTCTGTCTCCTGCGCTGCGTCGTGAGCAGAGATTTCGTCGATGGCCCCATCGCATTGCGGTGGTCCATCCTCGGAGGGCTCCGCTTCTGCTTCCACAGTGGGCGCCTCTCCCTTGTCTTCTTCCAGGAGCTTGAACGAGTATCGTTCAATACCTCCTGGAAGAGAGTAGCCCGCGGCCTTGATGACCCCAGCGGACACCCGGTCCATGAGGACGATACGACGGATGCCGGTCTGCTCAGTGAGAGTATTCACGACCTTCCAGTCGTCCGTCCTCAAGGCAGGGTTAAGTCGCTGGAGCAGTCGAATGGCCCGGGCAGAGTCTTGCAACGCCAAGTTGCGACTCTTCCATGCCATTTTGACTGGCTTTGGAAGGTCCTTGGCGTCGACGACCTTGAGTTTCAGGGAGCCAAGTTCCACATTGTGGATGGCACCCCGAAACCAGCAAGCTGCATCAGAGTCGTCGCAGGATACATGTACTGCACCTGCAACGACTCCGGGAGCAACCGTGAGAACAGGCAGAGGATCCGGCGCATCCTCCAGTTTCCCAATAATGAGCTCCTGGATTGGCGCCAGGTCCTCCGCCTTCAAGTATTCCTCTGGGTACTTGACTGTGACGACAGCGAGTTTCACAGCCGCCACCGCATCCCTAAAGGATCCGGTTGAGGATGAATGCCCTTGGGTCTTCATTCTCTTGGCCACAGTGTCCCCGCTGTCCCCGCTGAGAACAGCACGCGGTCTCTTTGATGGGCCCTCCGTAGGAGTCCCCTCAAGAGCCGCCTGCTGTATCAGCTTTTGACGCTTTTTCCGCTGCGCCCCAGATCGTCCAACCGGAAGCCAGCCTGAATCATGCCGGCCCCCAGGAGACGACGAGGTGCTGCCTTTGCCGGTCGCGTCCGGGGCTGCAAGGTCCGAGATCATTTGACCTCTAACGCAAGGCTCCCGTGTCGCGCCAGCTCTGGCAGTACCCTTATGCCCGGTGGGCTGGTTTGCAGTTCCGCCCTTCGGTGGTCCCACAGCAGTGCCGACCCTCGACAGTGCCGCAGCAGTACCGTCAATTGACAGTCCCACCACAGCCCCATCTCGAGACGATCCCACTGCAGTCTCGCCTCTGGACGTTCCTGCTAGGGAAGATGCAGTCCCGGCTTGCGCCGGTCCCGCCGTCTGGTGTGCAGTCCCAGCTTTTGCCGGTCCCGCCTTTTGGAGCGCAGTCCCAGCTTTCGCCGGTCCTTTCGCCTTGTGGTTTTTTTCTTAAAATCCATTAAAAATCCCGTTTATATTTTCGTCCCTCAACTATCCCCACCCGCCATGGAGTGCTCAAGTGGCGATGCTACGGTAGCACCAGGGTTTAGTCGAGGGATATAGCCCCCCCCCCATTAGTTGCTCACGAGACTGCACAGCACCAACCCACACCGCTACCACTAGCGATGCGAGCGAGCACTGCCGCCTGCAAGCCCCTAATGGGAGTGAACTCGCCTGGGGGCCGTCTGACCGGACCCCGCAGCCGATTGACCGTAGCTGGCTAAACTACGGCCTCCCGTGTGATGAGAAATCCGGGCCAAAGTGGAGTGTTGCCTCAGAGACGTTAAACCGCCTACGCTCGTCGGCTCAGCCACCAGGATCCCTTCATCCCCCCGTACGGGTCCCCGCGCACGGCACAAACACGCGGGAGGTCATTGCTATCCATCATTGTTCTCGTTCAATGGTGGACACCCAGGGGCATGACCTCGCCACCCCTGTGTTACGTCGCCCGGTGATTTCTGTTACGTCTATTTCATAGGGAATTAGACCAAAAACAGGGCGGCAACCACGAGAAGGAAAATCACCGCACTTGCCTTGAGGATCTACACGACTGTAGCGCTCTCCCTCAAGACCACGCCACCTTGCCGTCTCTGAAGGAGACGGACAAGGTAGGACTGCATCGACAAAGCCAAGCCTTACGAGGCTTGTCGCTGAAAGCTCAAAGCGTAAGTTTGTTAACACAGGCCAGCCCCGACATTTTACATTACACTGACATTTGTGGTATCTATTCCACATCTACTTAAGTTTCACAACACTATACAAACAATCTTCATATCTTTTGATATTGTATAAATTTTTGTAACTTCTTTTTATGTATTCTTTGATATTTTTTATTACCCGTAAAGCATATTTTAGTTATCTCTGATTGTTGTAATATCTAAAACTTGAATTAAATTTGTAATTCTTGAATAATTTATACTGTGACATTTTCATCTGACATGGCATCTGTCTGTTTTTTTTTATTTTCTAAAGCCATAGACATAACATAGATACCATGGACTACCTAGACCTTTCCTTAAGCTAGTTGTACATTATTGTAAGGGCAGCGCAGACTGACCCGCTTTTGTAAAGCCGTTTTTATTCGTTCTGGTCTTATTGAGATTTGAATTTGAAATTTAGAAGGGATGGCAGAACGAGTAAAAAGTGGGCGTCAGCTTTTTAGTTTTGAATCTGGACTGAACGCCGACAGACGGTGACTACTGAATACTAGAATACCATGTGTAATTTCTATTCTGAGAAACTCTATAAACCTAAAAATCTAGCTTGTATTAATTTCTGAAGTGCTCTAGTTTAAATATATGTCGCATCATGGCTGGCCGATAGATGTAAACCATCGGGCAGTCAGGATGTATTCCCTTAGGTTAAGAAATCGTGTGTGGGTAGGTCGGTGGGTATACAATCGTGCAAATGAAATCACATAAATTATCCGATACACTGGGTTTATTTAAATAGTCACAACTCAGTTACAATCTTGCTTACTAATATTACGGACCGACACTGATACTACGATGTGTTAGCTCTAAGGCTGTCAGTACTCAACTGCCTTATTCCCCACCACGCAAGCGCTTATAAGAAGTGTGCCAATGCGAAGTTGCTCTTGATTGCCGCCAGGGGCGTGCTTGTGATTTGTTTTGACGTCCCTACTACTGACTAAACCCGACACGGCCATTCTGCGAGACAGGCGTCCTCGTCTGTTTCTCATCGTCAGGGTTAACAGTGTATCGAATCATGTGGTAATCCTCATGGATGTCCTCAGCTCTTGGGGAAAGCTGAGGGGTCTGTCAGACTCCTACTGACTAAAACCACATGGTGTTCTCTAGGCCGTAATTTCACTTGAGAGGTGAGCGTGGAACACAGCACGTCGCCTTCTCAGGCCTCTCTCAGGTGACAGATCCGCAAATCTATCACCCGCAGGCATCATCTTCTTGTTCTTGCTCCATGCCACCTCATGTCGTGTTGCGCCACACGTTCTCTTAGTCTACTCCGACCCGCCAGTCTCCCATCACACAAGGAATGTTTTTCTGAAACACAAAATTTCCAAACAGTATTCGCTCGTCCAATCCTGACTCATACTCGAGAGTAAGGAAACATTTTGAAACAATCACACATGATCATTTAAATCTCTCTGTTCTTCACTATTGCACGGAACGAGTAATTCTATTTCCAATTTAATGAAAACAGTAACTTAATCATCGATTTGGTACCTAAAGGTACCTAATCTTCCTGATTCCAAATACCACTGATAGTCATTAGTGAAACAAAAGAAACAATACCCCAGGTATCTTATTCACGATCTTTAGCATCACATAGCTCTTCCCAACCAGCAAAAACTAGGCTTACAACAAAATCAAGTATACAATTTTTTCGTATAATTATTTTAATTATTTTCTTCACTCCTATATAATCGTATAAGCCTGAATTTGGGCATCAATTATAAGCACATTTAGAGTAATATCGTTCTAATTTCAGTTTAATTGAGTGCTGTTTGCACTTTCAGTAATCTAGCCAAAATTAATTTAAGCCGACTTAGGCTCATATTGCTTTTACGTAAGTATCTTGTAAGACTGCATAGGTTTACATTGGTCTAAAGTCAGCATCTTTTGAGCCAAAACAAGCTTATATTGATTTTACGTCAGATCAAACTTCGTGTGAGTGCTGCGATACTTATGGTTTCACAATTTTACAATGGAAGGAAAAACAATAAATGATAATTTAAATTAAAGTTGCTGTGAAGTCAATTGTCATACTAAAGCGCCGTAATTATCAAGTGCGTGTATTTAAGTTTTACTGTAATTATTTGCATTGGAAAATATTATTTACTGTTAAGTAGACCCTATTTTACGCTTCAAAATTCATACGCCTTATTAAATATGGTATTCACTGATCGCGTTTAATAATTTTATTAGTTAATTTGTATTGATAGTGTCGCCATTAGTGCAGCTGCATTTTACAAGCGCACTATTAGACTATTATAAGATTGTTTACTCTAATTTTAGCATTTGAAATACTAAAGATAACTCCATATTGAAATAAATTGGGCTTCCTCGCAATTTTACATAAACCTTAAACCACCAGGGAGACAAAAAACAAACTTAACATTTAATACCATTTTATTCAAGGGACAACGTATGTGATGTGAAATGGTTGTTTATATGGATATAGATCGTTATTTGCTCAAGAAAGACTTCCGTATGCAAAACATTTAGAAAGAAACACACTTCTTGTTGAGCGAAATATGTCACGGATATGGGCACTACAATAACGTCATGAAGAATAAACCTAAACACTTCATATGAATCAAATGAACATAAGATAACTTTTACGCTACGAGTTTTTTTTGGTGTGGATATTGCTCTGTGTACACAATTTATAACCACTATATCGATGATGATTGTGAACAATTAATATTAAAAAACAACACCCAGCCTTATTACTTCATCTTCATCAGGCAGGTAGCTTGGTTATTCCTCTCGCTGTTTTCTCTTGGCATTTGCAAGCAAAATGTGTATTTTTTTTATAAACCATATTTGTATACCTTTTTTTAACTGATTGTGATGTCTAAAATATAATACATAATAATATTTTAGATATCTCAATCTATTCAAATTTTGTTAAAATGTGATATGATATATATATATGATTGCTGACTGGGTCTGGTATTTGCCTCGATCACGCCTGCTGGAGATGGATGAGGTCTATATATTTTAATAATTTTGATTGATTCCAAAGAAAATGTTCAAGTTTTGTTACTAATTACTTTTATTGTGTGTCTAATAGTTACTTTGTTATAAGATTTGTATTTTTTAATTTAACTACATACTTATGAAGCAAATACTTGGGTGCTGATAATTAAAACGATACGAAAATATTTTTCTTTTTTTTAAAAGTATGTAACAGCGGTACAAAATACAAGTTTTGATCATTTATAAGACACTCACTCCTTTGCATTTTATGTTAGAAACTTTATAAACATATCGGTTATATCGTGTTTAAAATAAATAACAATTCATTTATTGCTCTCCTCAAAGTGACTGGTGACATAAGAGAAGCTGTGGAGGATACCAAGGTCACTGTTCTGGTGTTAATTGATTTCTCCAATGCTTTTAATGCCGTCAGTCATGATATTCTCCTTTGTATCCTTTCACATCTTATGGTTTCCTCCGAGGCCCTGGAATGGTTCTCTTCTTCGGGAACGTCAGCAGTCGGTTCGCGTTGACGAGAGTTCGTCGAGTTGGTCTGACTTGGCTGCTGGTATTCTTTCTCCATTATTATTATCAATCTTCATAAATTTTATAACTCACTGTCTTCGGTGTTCGTATCATCTTTATGCCAATGACCTTCAAATGTATGCGGCTGTGCGGGTGGAGGATTTGTCGGATGCTATAGGCGATGTAAATAGGGACTTGGCTGCAGTAAAGAATTGGTCTTATAGATTCGGGGTGTCTGTAAACCCCTCAAAATGTCAGGCCATTTTTATTGGGAGCTCGCGCATGATGGGTCGGGTGGGGATAAGCTCTCTTCCTCCTATTATTTTTAATGGTATCGTTATCCCCATCAGCCCTAGTGTAAAAGATCTCGGTCTACATCTTGACTCAACGCTCGGCTGGCAAAGTCAAGTTTCTAGTGTCAGTCAAAGAGTCAACGGGACCTTGCGTTGCCTGTACCATCTGCGGAACTTTTTGCCTGCAAAAACGAAGACTATGCCTGTGCAGACCTTAATTTTCCCTATAATAGACTATGGTGACGTGTGCTACCTTGACCTGAATGCGGTTTTCTGGACAAGCTTGATAGGCTCCTAAACAACTGCATCCGGTTCATATTCAACCTGAGAAAATATGACCATGTGTCGACCTGCAGATCTGAACTCAAATGGATGCCCATTAGGCAGAGCCGAAATTTGCGCGTTTTGACCACGCTTTTCTCCATACTCAACTCTCCCACTCCTCCTTCTTATCTCACATCTCACTTTCAATATTTGTGTACTTCACACGCCAGGAATCTGCGTTCGTCTAACAATCTTCTCTTGCTTTGTCCTTCTCATACTTCTGATTTTATTCACTCTTCCTTTCATATTCAGTCCATTCTTCTCTGGAATGCGCTATCTCTCGATATCAGGATGGCCACCAGTCAATATGCATTTAAGCTGAAGTTACGGCACTACTTTCCACACCAATAGCAGAGTCGTCTCAATCACCTTTCTATTACTTTTTATATGTATATATATATATATATATATATATGTATTTATTAAAGGAAATTGTATATTTATTTTAACTATATACATATGTCGCATCAAGGCTGGCCGATAGATGCAAACCATCGGGAAGTCAGGAAGTATTCCCTTAGGTTAAGACATCGTGTGTGGGCAGGTAGTTGGGTACAATCGTGCAAATGAAATCACAGAAGTTATTCGATACACTGGGTTTATTCAAATATTCACAGTTACAATCTTGCTTACTAATATTACGGATCGACACTGATTCTACGACGTGTTAGCTCTAAGGCTGACAGTACTCAACTGCCATATTCTACTATCCCCACCACGCAAGTGGTTAGAGGAAGCGCGCCTATGCGTAGTTGTTTTGCTTTGCCGCCAGATGGCGTGCTTGCGATTTGTTTTAACGTCCGTACTATTGACTAAACCCGACACGGCCATCCTGCAAGACAGGCGTCCTCGTCTGTTCCTCATTGTCAGGGTTAACAGTGTATCGAATCATGTGGAAATTCTCATGAATGTCCTCAGCCCTTGGGGGAAGCTGAGGGGTCTGTCAGACTCCTACTGACTAAAACCACATGGTGTTCTTTAGGCCGTAATTTCTCTTGAGAGGCGAGCGTGGAACACAGCACGTCGCCTTCTCGGACCTCTCTCAGGTGACAGATCCCCCAAATCTATCACCCACAGGCATCATCTTCTTGTCCTTGCTCACTGCCATCTCATGTCGTGTTGCGCCACACGTTCTCTCAGTCTACTCCGACCCGCCAGTCTCCCATCATACAAGGGATGTTTTTCTGAAACACAAAATTTCCAAACAGTATTCACTCGTCCAATCCTGACTCATACTCTAGAGTGAGGAAACATTTCGAAACAATCAAACATGATCATTTAAATCTCTCTGTTCACTTTTGCAAGGAACAAGTAATTCTATTTCCAATTTAAAGAAAATAGCAACTTAATCATCGATCCGGTACCTGATAGCACCTAATCTTCGTGATTACAAAGTCCAAGTACCACTGATAGTCACTAATGTCACATTAAATAAAACAAAAGAAAAAGACACCAGGTATCTTATTCACGACCTTTAGCTATCTCATAGCTCTCTTCTCAATGACTCTACTCGCACATCCCTACGATGTCGAGTCAACTCATTTCTCTGAACTCAGAACCTGTTCACACAGAGATGTAGTCTGTCCTATGTTACGTCTATTCATCATCTACATCTCAATTGGTACTTCAGCTTTGTGTATCTTACTTACACAATCTACGCATAGTAATCAAAATTAGAAAACCAAAAGTATTTCAATTTTCGTAATGAAGGCTTGACGATTCGAACGTCATCAACATGGTGACCTCACCTCTCGCGTGACTATGCGAGTTTACTTTATTTTAACCTCTTAACTCAACAGGAATCCTCTGTAAGGTTCCTTACACAAACGTGTTTTTTACTTCGACTTACATGTGCCCTACAAGCACATAGTTGCTTCAAAGGCCTCCAGTTGGCACACTGGCCTACAGTTGCCATAAAGGCCTCCAGTTGGCACACTGGCCTACAGTTGCCATAAAGGCCTCCAGTTGGCACACTGGCCTTTAGTTGCCACACAGGCCAACAGTTGCCATAAAGGCCAACACACAACGCTCGGCTACTCCTGACCAAACTAGATCATTGGGTTCGTGATAATAGGGAAGTTTTAGAACTCTGATCTTTAACTAAATCATTAGCCTGGGCCATGTACCACGAGTCGCTCAAATCAAACTTTAAAACTTCTTCTGCAGCAAAAACTTCCAAGCTTACAGAAACCCTCGAGTAAAACCTCTAAGACCACGGCTCTGTAGCCGAACAGCAATTATATTGCTCTCACACAACGGTCTCTCAAGACCCCGACCTCCGCCAGAATCTACTGGTACGGTCAAACATAATACGGCTGATAGACTCAATTACTCGACATTTTAAGCTTGCTCATCATCATTAAAATCCTTTTAACATCAACATCGACTGGTACATGACCCGCTGGCATCTTCCTTAACCTACCGTGTCCATACTTGTAGGTTTAAGCGTACCTAGCTAGCTAGCGTAGCTTTCGGTGTATAACGATCACTATACTGTCATCGCGGACTTAATACAGGGCCTCTTCAGTTTTCGTAATAAAGTTTCCCACCCAACACTATTAATTAGAAAAAGGTCCGACGATCAACAAGTTCAACGAAACAAAGCAATTGTAACAATTCTGTTACTCTTTACCATAATTCAAAGGCAATGCATACCCAACTCATGAAACCTCTTCAAAAACCCATCGCCACATGTTACGCATGAGGTGCGGTCCAGAATTGGTCTTACGAGCAGACATGTTACACTGTCATCAACTATGACTTACAATCCTCAAAGAACTTGGTGATCGGGTATCCTTCCCACAAGATTCGCGCCTTTCACTCTAAGATCTTGTAACATACCGACTGTTAATATGAGGGGAACAATTAGGCCTGATCATATTTGCTTCTTAATAGCTCGCGTGAACGACCTTCACGAATAACTCGGATCAATATCGTTTAAACCAGATTATCAACAGTAACCCTTTACTATCGCTCACAAACTCAGTTTTCAAGTACGGAAAACGATCGCGAGATCTACTGCTATCATAATATTACTTTGAAAGTAAACAAGTGAATTCAGATCTGAAGACGGTGGTTGTACATCGTTACGTAACAAGATCCGTCCTGAATACACGCAAATGACCAGTACCGTTACTAACTCGATAAAATTACGATAGCCTAACGACATCACTAACTCGCTTTGCCACTGAAACGACTAGTTGTTTAGTCATTCTGGATATCTCATCTCCTTCGTATGGGATATCTCATCCTAAAGTTCGTACTGAACCAAATTTTGAAACTAGGAAAGTACTAACAAGCCAATAGGTAACTTATTAGCTACTTGCTTTATACTTGGTGTGTCTTAATTACCTAGTGATGGTGCTAGGTATAACCACTACCAACCAATTCAGTGTTCCAACATGAACACTTAAAAATCGAAATAGCATCTCATCACTAGAGAACATTCGACTTCACTATCGAAATAAAATGGAAGCGACTCACCGAGTATTCCATTCCAAACTTGCGCGCGCTTGTTACGTTCGGCTACGACCTGCGAACTGCTACCCTCCGTTCCTCTTAACCTCTCAGATGTTGACACGTCCACCTTCGCGCTCAGCATCTGAATCGCTAGCGTCCAGCAGAGGTTTCAGGCTGCGACACAGTATGGTATCTGAAACATGAAAAATATTACGAGAGTATATGTTCACACGGTTATCTTAACCATACACAGCTTTGATGTAAATGGACCTAAACCAATCAATCTGCCTAGCCCCCTCCCAGCTATATTGGGGTCGGCTTCCAGTCCCACTGGATTCAGCTGAGTACCAGTGCCTTACATTGAGCGACCGCCCATCTGACCTCCACAACCCAGCAACTGGGTAACACGGTACACCTTGGCAAGACTGGTGTCAGATCTCAGGCCTCTGACCACCCGTAACGACTGCCAAAGATTTTCAAATGACAGCCGGGACCAACGGCTTAATGTGCTTTCCGAGGCACGGAGGAAACCCGGTATGTTTAAATGGTCACCCATCCACAGACCGACCTCGTCAAGCGTTGCTTAACCTTAATGATCGACCAGCGCGGCTGTTATTATTTAGCCATGAGTTTCTAGTTGTAGTAGTAACCTAAACCAGCATGGCAAAATAGGTTATTATGGACACAGAATGTGATTGCAGAGTTCCTGTCCAAAACATGAACCACACATCACAGTTTCCCAAGTGCCAATATGGGCTTTAGAGAATCCAATGAATGCCACAGCATTTTAAGTCGCAATTAACGAGGCCTGGTAAGTTTAAACACCTTTTAGACAGTTTGGCCATCCGACCACAAAAGAGGAATACTATGCTTCTTCTGAAACTTAGTTAATTCTCACTACATAAAACTGTCACACTACAAAACTAATCAAAATATTTAATTATTAATTATCATAATTTCTAGACTGAGGTGTAAGGTAGGTACGTCACTGTCACCATATCGTTCTAACTTCCAAACAATGATTATCAGCCAAGGCCAGTCAAGGGTTATTGCCCGTGATAGTAGAATAATAACCCCTAAACAAAACTAAAACTTGACCACCAATAACTGGCATGTAACTATGACCTGACACGGGCAACCCCGGCGAACCACTGATCACCATACCGTACACAAAACCAGAATTTTGAATAATGAACACACTTTTCCATAGTCATTACAAAATGAAAACGACTCACCAGATTGGCATAAAGATCAGAGCGAATGGATCTTTCCACACGTGCACACGCTCCTCCTTGTCCTGTCCAGCTCCTTTGTTGCTGCTAGCATCCTTGCTGCTCCGTTTCCGACTAGTTTTTCATTATTTAAGACTGAGGGTAGTCTCAACTGACACCGCGATTTTTTTGCAAGAATGTAACCACAATTTTCACTAGCATTGTTTTTACGTGTGATCTCATTAGCACGACCGAATCCCAATTCCGATGTCGCATCAAGGCTGGCCGATAGATGCAAACCATCGGGAAGTCAGGAAGTATTCCCTTAGGTTAAGACATCGTGTGTGGGCAGGTAGTTGGGTACAATCGTGCAAATGAAATCACAGAAGTTATTCGATACACTGGGTTTATTCAAATATTCACAGTTACAATCTTGCTTACTAATATTACGGATCGACACTGATTCTACGACGTGTTAGCTCTAAGGCTGACAGTACTCAACTGCCATATTCTACTATCCCCACCACGCAAGTGGTTAGAGGAAGCGCGCCTATGCGTAGTTGTTTTGCTTTGCCGCCAGATGGCGTGCTTGCGATTTGTTTTAACGTCCGTACTATTGACTAAACCCGACACATATATATTTAATATACAATTTTTCCTTTAATAATTATTTCAATTTTTTATGCACCTGCCATGTTATCTCTCCACCACCCTTGGTTGACTGGTAGAGAATGCCTCAGGCATTAAGGCCGCCTATGTGCCTGTACGTTGCATGAAGTTTTAATAAATAAATAATAAATAAATATGTTAAATTTCAATGCCCATTTCTT
The DNA here is from genome assembly GCA_949775005.1 of Orthosia gothica. Taxonomy (NCBI): domain Eukaryota; kingdom Metazoa; phylum Arthropoda; class Insecta; order Lepidoptera; family Noctuidae; genus Orthosia; species Orthosia gothica. Next base: position 22,562,325 of record OX459047.1, read on the forward strand.
GACATCATTTTTTAACTCGAAAGTTTTTTTCATAGTCGGTTTCGTCCTCGCTTGGAGATTCATCTTCAGTGAAAACACTTGTACAGAAGCAAAACATGCAGAACCCTCACGGATATTTTTTCAACACTACCTTGTCCTGGCAGCGGTATATTTGTTTTTCTTTTCAACATTTTGTTGTACTTCTTAACAACTTTTCTCACGTAGCCACCATTTTTCGTAAGCTTTTCCAGTTTTTGTAATCCATTATTATTATTAAAAGTTTTTAATTTTAGATAAAATATGGCCAGCGAAATATTACTCTTAAAATGATTAAAATTTGTATTCTCAAAATCGATCTAAGATCAAACGCACTTATATTGGTCTTGTCTTTTGTATTGTAAATATGTTGATCCAAAATCACTCTAATATCATACTTAACCAATACTTTTGATCTTATAATAGATTCAAATAAGATTAGAAATGCACGTACTTACAGTGGTCTTATGCAATGTTGATATTAGTCTGACATTCTTACAATATCATTTAGCAAGTCTATTATAAAATCAAACGAGCTTAGAAAATGCTCATGTAAGAGTAATTTATCTCAATTGCAATGGGTCTTAGTAAATGCTAATGTAAGAGTAAGTGTCTTACAATAGCTTAGTAATATACTCTTATATACATATATGAGATTTAGTTATGAGACTGAGTAGTCTTTAAGTAATATAGGATCGATGGCATGTTCCAAAACAATTATAAGAGCACTTTGAGCTTTTTTTTTTTTGCGCGGAGAAAAGCTCATGTATACTGCACTACCACGGGGAGATAGTGCAGTTATGTGGGACTTTTACCCACTAAAACTCCACGGTGTCCTCCTGTGCCGCTTATGGCGGGAACACGAGTACGCGTTAGCACTCACCGCGAACCCGCCGCGGCTGTCCCGTGTATGGCACCCTTGGTCCCCCTGTGACGGGTCAAGGTCAATGGCCCCGCCACCTACCATTTTGCGGCCGCAGGGGATAGGGAAAGCGGCTAACGCTATACCGACACTCCTCTTCCCCTGGGGCCCCACCGCGTCCGCCATCAGACGGTGGCGACCCCGTCTAGGCCGCGGAAGGTAGGGAGAGCGGCGCATCGCAATAACGGCACTCCTCTCCCGCCGCGGCCTCCAACCCTCAGCCTCGATATCGTATGGGACCTGGGACGCTCCATAAGACATCGCGGCCCGCCTCAGTTGCGATGTCGCCTGTTACCAAGTGACACCGCAACTTACTAGTTGGCCGCTACGTCGTCGGCTTAATCGGCAAAAGCCCTGACGAGCGGCCCCTCCTCGGGTTCCTATTCGCTTCACCGTTGGTGATCAAGCCACGGTTACTGAGCCCCCCCGCCTCGACAATGCGGGAACCCACCGGGGGGGAGCACTTTGAGCCTACCACTCTTATAAAGTGTGGGTTCTGAGACTATTTTGCTATTTGGGTTAGAAATCACAATTGCTCTACTTGCACATCCTCACGATGTCGAGTCAACTCAACTCTCTGAACTCAGAACCCGTTCACACAGACATTTAGTTTGACCTATGTTACGTCAATTCATGATCAAATCAATCTCAATTGGTACTTGAGCTTTGTATGTCTTACTAACACGATCGCATACGCATAGTAATCAAAATTAGAAAAGACGAAATCATTTAAATTTTCGTAAAGTAGGCTTGACGATTCGAACGTCATTAACATGGTGATCTCACCACACGTGTGACTATGTAAGTTTACTTTCTTTTAACCTCGTTACTCAACAGGAACTTTCTGTAAGGTTCCTTAATCACCAGACAAAGTGTCACACAGACTCAAGGTGTCATTAAGGCCTACAGTTGTTACATAGGCCTCCAATTGCCATACAGACCTAAAGTGCCATAAAGGCCAACAGTTGCCATAAAGGCCGACAGTTGCCATAAAGGCCGACAGTTGCCATAAAGGCCAACAGTTGTCGCACAGGCCAACAGTTGCCAAAAAGGCCAACAGTTGCCACAAAGGCCGACAGTTGCCACAACGGCCGAAAGTTGCAACAACACACGCTCGGCTACTCCTGACCAAACTAGATCATTGGCTTCGTGAAAATAGGGAAATTTTAGTACTCTGCTCTTTAAAAAATCATAGCCCTGGGCCTTGTACACAGTCATTCCAGACAAACTTTAAAACTGCTGCAGCAAAATTGCCAAGCTTTTAGAACCCTCAACCCTCGAGTGAAACCTCTAACGCCACGGCTCTCTAGCCGACTAGCAATCACATTGCTCTCACACAACGGTCTCTCTAGAACCCGACCTTCGCCAGAATCCACTGGTAAGGTCAAACATAATACGGCTAATAGACTCAATTACTCGACATCTTAAGCTTGCTCATCAACATTAAAATCCTTTTCTTGTTGATGAGCAAGCTTTATATCAACATCGACTGGTACCGTACGTGACCCGCTGGCATCTTTCTTAACCTACCGTGTGCATACTTTGCACACGGTAGGTAGGATACTTTGCAAATTAATTTGACCTATCAAAATGTTAGAGGCTTGAATACTAAGCTGAATTTCTTTAGACATAATCTCTTATCTCACGCCAGCGACGTCATAGCTGTGACGGAATCATTCCTCTCGAGTTCTGTACTTGATACGGAGGTTGCGAGCCACGCGCCAGCGGGTGGAGTGTGTTACGTAGGGACCGCGCCACCGGTGTTGGTGGCGACGTACTGCTCGCAGCGCGGCCCGGTATCACGATGACGCGCTGTTGTGAACTGGAGACACCAGCCGGAGAGGATTTGTGGGCACATTTTACGACAAGTGACTCTACCTTCTACGTTTGTGTAGTGTATATTCATCCAAGAGCGTCCGATGAAATATATATGTGTTGGTTTCAGAAAGTTGACACTTTAATCGATTCATTAAAAAGTGCAGTGATTATTGTTGGTGATTTAAATTTAAACGCTAACCGTACATCGAATAATATTTTAAGTTACTATTGTTACTTTTTAAGTATTTGAGGCTTGACTGAGAGGAATGAGGTGATGAATGCGTATGGAAGTAAGTTGGATGTAGTGCTGGTATCTGATTACATTAGCTGTGTCGATGTGGTAGAAATTGAGGGTGGCGGCCTTGTACCACAAAGAGACGTGTATCATCCGCCATTAGATGTTTCCCTTACACCTAATAATACGACGCATCTGCTGGGTTCTGATAAAATTGATCCAAGTAACCTTGACACGCAAAGAGACTGGAATTTCTCTAGGGGAAACTATGAATTGATGTACAAGCTCATATCTGAAGAATCGTGGCAAGACGTGATTCTCGCTAGTGACGTTGACGCTGCTGTAAAGTTTTTTTATAACATCTTGTACGGTATTTTTGATGAATGTGTATCAAAAAAACACAGGCCTAAAAAGCCATGTAGACGCTACCCGGTTTGGTTCACAACAGAACTAATAAGTGAAATTAAACATAAATCTGATCTGCATCGTAAGTGGAAATCAACTAAAAGCCATGCTGATTATCACAATTTCTCCTTGCTTAGGTCAAATGTTAAAAAAAGAATGTCGGTCGCATATGATGAATACATCAAGCACATTCAAACCAAACTTAAGCGTGATCCTCGTGTCTTCTGGCAACATATACACAGCTTCAAATCCAAAGGTGGCTTTGAGCCCAGGGTGAATTATAATGGAAAAGAATATGCTGGAAGTAATGCTGCTTTTTCCGAATTTTTTTCTAGTGTTTTCTTACCCGATGCCCCGCTTTTAGATTATAAAACATACAGTAACAATCAGAAAAACCATGGTCACTTTGTACACATTGATGCAATTAAATTGAGTGACGTAGAAACAGCTATAGATAAACTCAAACCGTAGGACCAGATAACATTCCCGCATACATTATTTAAGGATGTAAAGATCATCTAATATCACCATTACATCATTTATTCAATCTGGCATTATCCACCGGAAAGTATCCACAGCGTTGGAAGGTATCCTGAGTCCAACCTATACCTAAATCTAATGTTACTTCTAACGTAGAAAATTATCGGCTCATAGCTATACTCTCCACATTCCCAAAACTGTTCGATTCAATATTACACAGGCTTATTAGTTTCCAGATACAACCATTTCTTTTCGATTCCCAACATGGCTTTCGATTTAACCGCTCCGTTAATACGAACCTCCTAACGCTGGTGGATCATAAATCGCAGCACTTAGATAAAGGCATACAAGTTGATGTTCTATATTTTGATTTAAAAAAAAGCATTTGACCGAGTAGATAACGACGTATTGCTCACCAAGCTCAATAACTTAGGCTTTTCCCCGAAGTTACTTAAATTCTTCGCAAGTTACTTACGAGATCGTCAGCAGTATTTTTGACGATTCTGTAAAAGATCTCGGAGTTCTGTTCGACACGAAGCTCACCTTTCATTAGCATATGAAGACACTTGCTGCTGAGTCATATCGAAGACTTGGATTTGTCCTTCGAAATATGCGCGAGTTTACCAATCCACAAGCCATTAAACTTGTATACATGGCCTTAGTCAGGAGGAAACTCGAATCAGCAGCAGTGATCTGGCACCACTATGAGAGTACTTACGCCTTACTTCTTGAAATAATCCAAAAAGCCTTTCTTCGTTATCTTTATAAAAAACTCATCGGATATTACCCGTTCCTATACCCTATAATTTAGATTAGTGAATAATTGTATTATGTATTCTTTGTACTTTTTTTTTTACTTTTGTAAGTTTTTTTCTTTTTTGTATTTTTCTCCATGTTTTTTTTGTTATATCGTGTTTTTTATTTGTATATAGATATATTTAATTAAGCTTATATCTTCTCTGATCCATAAGTTTTTTTTTATCTCATTGTGTAACGCCTTAGGTGTGACCTGTAATGTTACACATGTATACTTAAATAAATAAATACTTATCTAAAACTTTCAGTGTATAACGATCACCGTCCTGCCATAATCACCTATCGCAGACTTAATAAAGGGCCTATTTAGTTTTCGTACCAAAGTTTCCCAAACAACACTTCATTATAAAAAGGTCTGCCGATCAACAAGTTCAACAACTAAACATAGTAATTGTTACAATTCTGTTACGGTTTGTTATGATTTATAGGCAATGCATACTCAACTCATGAAACCTTCATTGTGACTTGTGCAAAATGAAGGTTCACAAGCCAGAATCGTATCTACCAACGATTCTCTACATATCTGCCGCCACATATGCTACAACACATGAGGGGCCCTATGCACCAACACAAGCCAGAATCGTATCTACCAACGATTCTTTACATATCTGCCGCCTCAAAAATCTAGCGCAATATGTGTTACAACACATGAAGCGCTCTGTGCACCAACACAGACAGAAATCGCACCAACGATTCCTTCTAGACCCATCGCCACATGTTACGCATGTGGTGCGGTCTAGTTCAGTCTAGGTTTCGAGTATGGGTGTACAAGCCATTCTTAATCAGATTTGGTCTCATTACCACTGTCATCAACTATGACGTCTAACTTTCAAGGAACTTGGTGATCGGGTATCCTTCCTACAAGATTCACGCTTTTACTTAAAGATCTTGGAAAATACAGACTATTAATATGAGGGGAATTTTGCCTGATAATATTTGCTTCTTAATACCACTAGAGTGAAGGAGCTTCACGAATAACTCAGATCAATATCGTTTAAACCATATTATCAACAGTAACCCTTTACTATCGCTCACTAACTCAGTTATTATGTACGGAAAACGATCGCGTGATCTACTGCTATCATAATATTTACTTTGAAAGTAAGCAAGTGAATTCAGATCTTAAGACGGTGTTTGTAAATCTTTCTGAATACACGTAAATGACCAGTACAGTTTCTAACTAGATACAATTGCGTTAGCCCGACGACATTACTAACTCGCTTTGCCACTGAAAACGACTAGTTATTCAGTTATTTTGGATATCTCATCTCCTTCATATGGATCTCATCCTAATGTTCGTAATAAACCAAAAGTTGAATCTATTACCGCCAACAGAAAACTCAATAACTACTAGCTTTTTACCAAGCGAGTCTTTGATTTCCTAGTGATAGTGCTAGGCGTAACCACTACCAATTCATTGATCAAACATGAACACTTAAAACTCAAAATAGCATCTCTTCACTAGAGAACATTCGACTTCACTATCGAAATAAAATGGAAGCGACTCACAGAAAATTCTATTCCAAACTTTCGAGCGCCCGACTTCACAGCTGTCAAAATGCTCGGCTACCACCTGCGAACTGCTAGCCTGCTGTCGGTCTCAACCTCTCAGAAATTGACACGTCAACCTTCGCATTCAGCATTTGAACCGCTAGCCTGCAGGAGAGGCTCCAGTGCGAAGCAATATGGTATCTGAAACATGAAAAACACTACGAGAGTACTGGTTCACCCAATAATCTTAACCATACACAGCTTTATTTATTTATTTAATACTACATGCACACAAACGTACAGAGGCGGACTTAATGCCTTAGGCATTTTCTACCAGTCGACCTTTGGGTGATGCAGAGACAAATAGTGGTAGGTGCAATATTTAAAGTAAACATGATACCTAAGATACCTTTTTTTTGGCGGTAGGTGTAAAAAAGTAAAGACGCGTTTTCGTTGCGCTATTTTAATTTATATTAATATTAAGTATTATTTTCACATTTTTAATTTAATATTGGTTGAATAAACCCCAAATAAGCACATACTTACATTGGTAATAAAGTCCATGTAAGATAACAAAAATTCATCACCTACCAGCTGTTCACTAGTGCTTTCAAAGTCACTTTAGAAGACACCACTAAGAACCACAGAAAGGAAAACTACTCACATTATAATGTCTCAGCTAGACGACATCCTATCGGCGCAGAAGAACCTTGAAGATTGTTTCCTCAAGAAGATGAATGAGCTTGAGGCGCAGATTCAGTGTGCTGGACCGGCGAAGGACACCGTCGCCAAGATAGCTGAGGAGTTCCGGACGTTTAGGGAGCTGATGTTCGGAATGCTGGGACTTCTTCGGCGGCAGATCTCAGAGTGCTCCAGAGTGGTGGACGGGTTGGAGACACGCTCACGTCGTAAGGCGCTGATGTTCACTGGGCTGGCTGAGGCTGACAAGGAGGACTGCAAGGCTCTGGTGCTGGACATACTGCACAGTAAACTGGCTCTGCCGAATATTACTGGCACCTCAATTCAGGCATGTCACCGGCTGGGGGCATCGAGCAAAGGTCCTACGCGCAGCAGACCAGTTTTGGTGAGGTTCTCCAGCGTGGACCATAAATCTGCAGTCTGGAGGGCGAAGACTGCCTTGAAGGGCTCCACGATTACCGTAAAGGAGTTCCTAACCAGGAGTAGACAGACTGTTTTTGGTTCGGCGCGTTCGCACTTCGGGATGCAGGCATGTTGGACTCAGGACGGGATCATAGTTGTAAGATCGCCCAACGGAGCACGGCATAAGATTACTTCGATGAACGAACTGAATGTCTTGGTGGCGAAGTACCCAAAGACTGCACGAGAACCATCTACTGCAGCAGGGAGCAGGCCAGTTATCGAAGTGCGTAGAAATTAGTTTTGCAGTCTCACAATATTCAGCAGTCACTTCAAGAACATTTACACTTTATTTACATTATTCACACTATTTACACTTATCTATCACTCTCACTAAATCACTCTATCATTTTTCTTAACTTATTTGCTCTCGTATGACACAGTTTACGTAAACATTATAATATTATGTCTATTGTACACGTCTACCCGCTTAATATTTTATATTTATATGCTAATACTTAATTATAATAACTTTGAGGGTATTTGCGCAAGGAAATGAAATGTTTTGTTATTCCATGTTTTTAATTAGCAATAATGTCACTGTTGATATCAAATTTATTTAAAAATCTAAATATTGCTAATGTGTCGTCTCATGTTCTGTTGATCAATATGGGAGTGGGTATCGCAGTGTGTTAAGCCTAAATGTAACTTTTTCGTGTATCGTTTCGTTTCACTTTTGTTTTGTGTGTTCTCAATTGCGTTTCGCACTTGCTACATGTTTTACTTCTATTCCCGCTCGTGCCTATTGTGTCTATATTTGCGTTAATATTTGTTTCATGTGTTTATTGTTTTCTTTTTTATATTGTAATTTGTGTTATAGAGTTATAAATACGTGTATTGTACTGGTGCAGCTGGTGGGTGGTGCACAGATAGTAGAAGTGCACCGTCAGGATAAGCTTTAGGTATTACTTAGTCGTATATTTGTTTGGTATTTATTTTATTTAATATTTTTATTTAATGTATTCTGATGATGATTCTTTTCACTCGGCTAATGAATCCGTTAACTCTGCCGCGAATGCTAGTTTTACTTCGATGACCGACACTCTTGGCGACTTTGTGCGTCGGCGCTTCAATCACCAAAAAAGTCATTTATTTAATGTCTGCCATATAAATGCTCAGAGTGTGCCAAGCCACTACAGTGACTTGTTCGACGCCTTTTCTGACGCCAATGTCCACGCCGTGCTGGTTTCGGAGAGTTGGCTAAAACCTCATATTCTTTCTACCACCTACCCTCTTCCCGGTTTCATCCTTGTCCGCAACGATAGAATTGGAAAGGGAGGGGGTGGTGTCGCTATCTATCTCCGTAGCGACTTCCCTTTCAAAATCATTTCCTCTTCTCCTTCACCCTACAGTGCTTCTGCTGAGTACCTCTTTTTGGAAATATACATCAAAGGTGTCAAGACCCTACTTGGTGTAGTCTACTGTCCAACCTTGAATTACTTGTCTACCCGCCGTTGACTACTTTTCCAACCTTTAATTGGCGCTGGAATCGATAGGGTCAGAGTATGCACATTGCGTCATCATGGGCGATTTCAACACAGACCTTAGTCACCCATCCCCTCGTTCCCGTAGACTCCTTCACATCATTGAGTCCGTTAGTCTCCATGTTCTACCGCTGCAGCCCACTCATTTCAATATCTCAGGCGATGACACGTGGCTTGACTTAATCCTTACTTCCACTCCCTCCCTTGTTTCCTCTCATGGTCAGTGTCCTGCACCTGGCTTTTCTCACCATGACCTCATTTTCCTTTCATATGTCCTAAAACCACCAAAACCTCTCCCTAAAGTACTGCACATGCGTTGTTTTGCTCGTATGGATGTTGAAAGGCTACGTCAGGATGCGTCGGAACTCGACTGGGGACATCTTGCAGCGGCAACAGGCGTTGACGACAAACTGCGTAGCTTAAATGGAACGATCCTTGCTCTCTACGACAGACATGCCCCTGTGAAGAAAGTTAAACTTAGGCGTCCACCTGCTCCGTGGTTGACCGAGGGGGTACGTATGGCGATGAGACGTAGGGATCGAGCCTTTCGGAAGTTTAAAAGGGATCGCAGTGAAGGAAATAAGAACCTATTCAGAGCTGCAAGAAATCGGTGTAATCAGATGATACGCAATGCCAAACGCCGCCATATTCTCGAAAACATTGCATCCTCTTCTCCTGCTGATATCTGGAAATTCTTCGGAACTCTCGGTATCGGTAGGAATCGTCATGTGGATTTTCCCAAGACGATTGGCCTAGAAGAAATCAACCGTCATTTCACAACCACTAGTCATTTGGATTCCCTAATCTTGTCTCAGACGGTTGATTTCATTACTAGCCTACCCAGTCCTATCATAGAACCATTTCGCTTTTCTCCAGCCACCGAGGATGAGGTTAAAAAGATGATCCTATCCATAAAATCCAAGGCTGTGGGCCATGACGACGTCAGTCGTTACATGGTTACCTTGATCCTCGACTTTCTTCTCCCACCGATTACCCACATCATCAATTTTTCTCTCGATTCCGGACAATTCCCATCCCTGTGGCGCATGGCATACGTACGCCCACTTCCTAAAATTACAAATCCGTCCCTGCCTAATCATTTTCGTCCGATTTCCATTCTCCCTTTCCTATCCAAAGTGCTCGAGGCCTGCGTACACAAGCAGTTTTCGGGGTTTATTTACCGAAACAACCTCATAAGCTCATTCCAGTCTGGATTCAGACCTGGACACAGTACAGCCTCTGCTCTCCTTAAAGTGACTGGCGACATTAGAGAAGCTATGGAGAATACTAAGGTAACTGTGTTAGTATTAATTGATTTCTCCAATGCCTTTAATGCCGTCAGTCACGATATACTCCTTTCTATCCTCTCCCATCTTATGGTTTCTTCCGAGGCGTTGGAATGGTTCTCCTCTTATCTTCGGGGGCGTCAGCAGTCGGTTCGCGTCGATGAGAGTTCGTCGAATTGGCGTGTCCTGGATGCTGGTGTTCCACAAGGCGGTATTCTATCTCCATTATTATTCTCAATCTTCATTAATTTTATAACTCACTGTCTTCGGTGTTCGTATCATCTTTATGCCGATGATCTTCAACTATATACAGCGGCGCGGATAGAAAATGTATCGGACGCCATAGAGGATGTAAACCGGGACTTGAATGCTATTAAGGACTGGTCTGACAGATTTGGGGTGTCCGTAAACCCCTCAAAATGCCAGGCTATTATAATTGGCAGCTCACGCATGATGGGTAGATTGGCGGTAGGTTCTCTTCCACCGATCTTATTCAATGGTTCCGTCATTCCCATTAGCCCTAGCGTGAAAGATCTCGGTTTGCATCTTGACTCGACGCTTAGCTGGCTAAGTCAGGTATCTAGTGTCAGTCAGAGAGCCAACGGTACTTTGCGATCCTTGTATCGTTTGAGACGGTTTTTGCCTGTAAAGACGAAGACAATGCTTGTGCAGGCTTTAATTTTCCCAGTCATCGACTATGGGGACGTGTGCTACTTTGACTTGAACGCGGTCTTGCTTGACAAACTAGATAGGGTCTTGAACAACTGTATTAGATTCATATTTAATCTTCGGAAATATGACCATGTATCGAGCTACAGGTCCCAGTTAAAATGGTTGCCCATTCGCCAGAGAAGAAGCTTACGCGCTTTGACCACGCTGTTCTCGCTACTCAATTCGCCCACGCCTCCTTCCTATCTTATCTCTGGCTTTCAATATCTAAGTTCTTCACACGCTCGCAATCTACGTTCTTCCAATAATCTCCTCTTACTCTGTCCTTCTCTCTCACACATTTGCATTGCATTTAAAATAGTTAATGTTAAAGTGTATTTGCATTTGCACCCTACAGTTTGGTTGTATCTTACACGCATACGACACAGACAAATATGTACATTAGTGTGTATTAAGACAACATAGTATTTAAGCTGTACAATATTGTAAATAAATCAGATTTGAATTTATATTCTTGTCTCATTACCCCTCACTGTGGCCAAGACACCTTTAGCCATCTCTGATCAGTTCTGTGAGTCTGCTGGACTATCAGTGAGTGTACCCTTCCCGAACCTGGAATTCCTGCCCACTATCCGTCTGTAACCTTAGGTCGCAAGGTGCAGACATCCTGAACCTATCTATATATTTATATATCACACACTAGGTATATGGTAGGTTACGGCTGTAGGGCTTATAGGTCTTGGGGTCGTAGGGACTGTTAGGCTGTAAAGTCGTAGTAGGTCCTTTAACTTATCATATACTTTCATGTACTGTCACACCCTTAACATTACTGCGGCCTTACGTGACCAGTTAGGGTGAGCGTACAAAGTATTTTAATTTTTTTAAGATATTCTATTCTCAGTAATCTGATTTGTGATTGTTCAATTAAAAGAATTATATTATTTTCAGTTCTTTTCCATGTAAAACCCAACTCTTTTATAAGTCGGGAAATTGATGTCGTTCTGTAATATTCTTCGCAATTTCTAAGTTCGGAAATTCTGTCTTTGTGAAATGAACATTTAGTATAGTCCTCTTTACAACCATGCTCGACTCCTCTTACCAAAGTAATCAATGTCCGTTATATATCCCGTTTCCGGGATTTCGAAAAACAGCGAGTAATTCTAAACGTTTCGCATCTTTTACCGTATGCCTCACTGTAGTCTTAACAGTTACATAGATGCTCTGATATTTTATTAAAGCTACTCATATTTACTAATGCCACCAACTTATAATTAACCGATAATATTTTTTGCCACTAGCACAGAAAACGGACCCGGCGGCGGCGGCTGCGCAGGGCAAGTTGTTGGAGAAGCGCGAGGAGACAGGCGCGAGGGTTTTCAAGCACATTGACATAGAAGCACCGCGTGTACTGTGGCTATCCGCCACCACCGTTTCCGTGAGCATCCGCCTCGAACCCAATGACGTAAAACAGTATTTTTGGTACTCGCTGGTGGTGGCCGAAGAGCCACGACATAGCTATTACACATTAACTCGCCTTCCGACGTGGCACGAAGTGCACGCGTGGGAGGTCTGGCCGCCGTACGAGTTAGAGTTACCGAGGAACTTCTCCAGCAAGAACTCGTCGTCCGACAAGACTTTCGTCATTGGCGAAGAGAATTGCAAAACGAGCAGCCTGCTCTTTTACAGCGACGTGGAGTGCTGCAACGGACCACTCAAGCCCAGCACCAAGTACTACGTCAAGCTACGTCTCTCCACCTTTGATTTGATCTACTTCACCGACAGCGCCTACACTGAGGTCTACACGTCAGGTACCCACCACATTACATCACTACTTGACTCTCACTACTCGCCAACAGTATCATGACTATCATCTATGTTTTTCGCTCAACTGAAACTAAAAGAAATTACGAAATTTTCGTTGTAAATACAAAATATAAAGTCCATGGCCAATGTCGAGATCAATATAGTTACTAGTTTTTCATATTACTGCAATGACAAATGCTCACATGTATCAAACGACATTTTTAACACACTTACTAGAAAAATAAATAAAATTTAATAATTTTCGTTATTGGTGTACAATAAAGTATAAATAAATAAATAAAAACAATATTTAATAAACAAATTATTGTAAAAATGGCGTTATGGCTCGCAGATTTTTTTTGCGCGCTTTGTTCGGTTTTTGAAGGAGATACAAGATGCCAGACAGCCTTAATATAAAAACTGAATGTTTTTTTAATTAAGGACACAAATCAATATTTATTTTTAATACAGTTGTTAAACATGGCGCACTTTCAGAGGCTATAGTTATGATTCGAAAATCAAATCTTTTGCTCAGGCATCTTTCTGTTACGCGGTCGTGACTTTTGTTTACGCGCTCGATAATTAGGTTTGCAGTTTAGTTTTAAATTTATAAGTCAATTTCGTAGTCAGTCAGTCGTAAAAGGTGACTCAGGGACAAACCAGAGAATGGGCAGCAGCGTTCTCTGTGCTCCTATAACAACCATACTGCGATCGCCAACCCGCCTGCCAAGCGTGGCGATTATGGCAAACCCCCCCCCCCCCCTATGAATAGCACAAATAAAAATGGCCCTAGTGCCCGGCAGCCTGCCTACCCACGACTACGGTAGCGGTCGAGGTTACGGCATGGCAAAGGGTGCTAAGAATCTCCGGACGAGATCCGGCTACCCCTACAGTCACCGACGACTGGACCTGGCAACGTACAACACGCGCACACTTCGGACCGACGAGAAGATCACCGAGCTCGAAGAGGAATTGAGTAGGTTGCGATGGAGCATTAAAGGGTTATCTGAAGTCCGAAGAGTGGGGGAGGACTCGATAATCCTCAAATCCGGTAACCTGCTCTATTTCCGAGAGGGTGACCGGCAGTCCCAGGGTGGTGTCGGGTTTATCGTCCACAAGTCCCTTGTGAACAACGTGGTGAAGATCGAGAGTGTGTCGACCAGGGTGGTGTACCTTATACTCAGAATATCCTCTAGATATTCGCTGAAGGTCATACAGGTCTACGCCCCAACCTCGGCACACCCCGACGACGAGGTAGAGACCATGTATGAGGATATCGCCAGACCCATGCATGATTTCAAAACTCACTTCACCGTTGTCATGGGGGACTTCAACGCGGAACTGGGCAAACGAGACGAGGATGAGCTGCAAGTGGGGCAATTTGGAGTTGGACGACGGAACCACCGGGGTCACCTACTGGCCAGTGTTATGGAGAAGGAGGGCCTCTATATGATGAACTCCTTCTTCAAAAAGCGTGAACCCAGGAAGTGGACCTGACAGAGCCCCGATGGTGCAACAAAAAATGAGATCGACTTCATCATGTCAACCAAGAAGCAAATGTTCAATGATGTCTCTGTGATCAATTCGGTAAAAAGCGGGAGCGATCACCGCATGGTAAGAGGTACTGTGAGGACTCACCACTTGAGAAGGCAACCTACTTGCCTATTAAAACACTGGCAATATTTATTACTTGAAATATGTATGAATTTCGAACAGAGAATAGCTGTAGATGTTTTTTGTTAAGTTTGAATGTGAGAGAATTGGATTGAAGCCGCCCAAAGGCGGGCGTATTGTAATATCTTACTAAATATATAAAATATAAAGTTATTTCCATGTTTAACTGCTGCTCACCCTGTCTACCCCCCTTACAGTACATTGAACAATAATATTAAGCTTGAAAGGTCTCGACTGATGAAGTCCACGCTCCGTCCAGCACAGGTCCAGGTCCAAAACCCCGAGAGCTTTCAGCTCGAACTCCAGAATCGTTTCGAGTGCCTAGGGAGCTCCGTGGACGAATACAGCGACGGGTTCGTGGAAGCTGTCCATACGGTCGGGTCTAAGTTTTTGAAGACCCGTCGTACAGATATAAACTAAAAGCTCTCTGATCATACCCTCAAGCTTATGAAGGAGAGGCGTGAGATAATCCTGCAGTCTTCAGATGAGGCGTGCAAATACCGGCAGATCAATAGACAGATCTCTAAATCCTTGAAAAGAGACCTCCGCCGCTTTAAAACCGAGCGTATTAAAGACGCGATTGAGCGAAATAAAGGCGCCAAGGTTTTTTCAAGGGATCTGGCTATTGGGCAGAGCCAGCTCACGAATCTGAAGACCGACACGGCAGGATCGTATCCGCCAAACCAGAGCTTCTGAGGGAGATCGAGACATTCTATGGACAGTTGTACACATCAATCAGCAAACCCGTTGCGAGTCTAGCAAACGACCCAAGAGCTGGATTGACCCGACACTATACCGAAGATATCCCGGACGTCAGCCTGTACGAGATTAGGATGGCTCTGAAACAGCTTAAAAACAAAAAGGCGCTGGGTGATGATGGAAACACGGCTGAACTCCTGAAGGCGGGTGGAAAACCGGTCCTCAAGGCCCTTCAGAAGCTTTTTGATTCCGTCATAATCGAGGGCAAAACACCACAGGCATGGTACAGGGGTGTGGTGGTACTCTTCTTCAAGAAGGGCGAAAATGCCAGGCTGAAGAACTATAGGTCCATCTCGCTTCTTAGCCATGTTTACAAGTTGTTTTCAAGAGTCATCACGAATCGTCTCGCGCGCAGGTTTGACGATTTCCAGTCTCCCGAACAAGCTGGATTCCGAAAAGGCTTTAGCACCGTAGACCACATACATACGCTGCGGTAGGTTATACAGAAGACCGAAGAGTATAACCTGCCTCTCTGTTTAGCGTTTGTGGACTACGAGAAAGCCTTCGATTCGATCGAGACTTGGGCTGTACTGCAGTCTCTCCAACGGTGCCATATCGACTACCGGTACATTGAGGTGTTGAAGTGTCTGTACAAAAACGCCACCATGTCAGTCCGTCTTCAGGATCAACCCCGAAACCAATCCTTCTCCAGCGCGGCGTAAGACAGGGAGACGTCATTTCTCCGAAACTGTTCACTGCTGCGCTGGAGGACGTCTTCAAGGTTCTGGACTGGAAGGGGCTTGGCATCAACGTTAATGGCGAGTACATCACTCACCTTCGGTTTGCCGACGACACAGTGGTCATGGCTGAGACCATGGACAGCCTCAGTAAAATGCTCGATGACCTTAGTAAAGCTTCCGAAAGAGTGGGTCTTAAAATGAACATGGACAAAACCAAGGTCATGGTGAACGCCCATGTAACACCCACTCCTATCAAGATCGGAGACTCTACACTCGAAGTTGTAGACGATTATGTTTACTTGGGACAAACGGTCCAGTTGGGTAGGTCCAACTTCGAGAAGAGGTCAACCGTCGAATCCGACTCAGCTGGGCGGCGTTCGGGAAGTTGCGTGGTATCTTCTCGTCCAATTTACCGCAGTGTCTCAAGACAAAAGTCTATGACCAGTGTGTGTTGCCAGTAATCACCTATGGGACCGAGACGTGGTCACTCACAATGGGCCTTATCAGAAAGCTTAAAGTCACCCAAAGGGCAATGGAGAGGGCTATGCTCGGAATTTCCTTGCGTGATCACGTCAGAAACGATGATATCCGCAGGAGAACCAAAGTTACCGACATAGCCCGAAGAATTGCCAAACTTAAGTGGCAGTGGGCAGGGCACATTGCTCGCAGAACGAATGGCCGATGGGGCCGAAAAGTTCAGGAATGGCGACCGCGAACCGGAAGACGATACGTTGGAAGGCCTCCCACTAGGTGGCCCGATGACCTGGTTAAGGTTGCGGGAAGGCGCTGGATGCGAGATGCATGGGATCGGTCAATAAGGCGACGCCTGGGGGAGGCCTATGTCCAGCAGTGGACGTCTTTCGGCTGAAATGATGATAATGAATTCAATTTAAAAAGCTAGCCACCGCCATATATGCACGAATACGAAATACACTTCATATCGTGCTGCAGTGTATTGAAATAGTACTTTGTGATACAAGGGTGGAAAGTCGAGTTTCGCCGCGGCACTCGTGCGAGCGGGTCGTGTCACAGTTGTTATCGTCGATTGAACTGAGCGCGCAGGTACTGTCTACGTCTAGTGCATTCGAACTTAGAAAGGTGCGGCACGTGGTCGGTCGGCCGGCTACCTGCCGCTTGCCGCAGATGCGACTTGTTTACGAGTAAAATGAGCGATAATTATGAGCCGAGTAATGAAATAAATAATGATTCTATGAATGAGGTTTCTATTTTAAATGAAGATTTATACATTGGAGATAGTGAAGACAACACCAATAAAAGAATGAGGGACAGCAGCGATGAAGAATGGACGGAAGTTAAGCCGAAAAACAAAATATTGAAGGAGACAGAAAAGATAGAAATATATATATCTAGTAAATAAAAACTGCCTAAACAATTTAGTCTTGCTAAGTTATTAAAAGAACAGAATATAAAAGATATAAGCAGGGTAAAATTTATCAATCCGTATCGAGTTCGAATAGAATTGATTAGCGAAATCAGCGCTGAAAACTTGCAGACGTGTCAAGTCTTTATCGACAAGGGTTGGCATATACAGAGAGCAATGGAAAAGAATTTGTCCTACGGTGTAATTCGGGATGTTGACTTAGATATGTCAGAGGAGAACATTTTGGAGAGTTTAGTTTGCCATGCACCAGCCAAGTTATTATCCTTAAATCGCTTGAATCGCAAGAACTTTGAGACGGATGGGTGGTCACCCAGTGAAGCGGTTCGTCTTTGTTTTAAAGGGTCATTTTTACCGCCTTATGTTTATACACATGGTTTGAGGATAAAGGTAGAACCATATGTATTTCCAGTATCACAATGTTCACGCTGCTGGAAATACGGTCATGTACTTAAGAGATGTCCTAGTACTAAAGTAGTGTGCCCCAAATGCGGGAAAAACCATGCCAATTGCGAAACCACTAACATCATATGCGTTAACTGCAAAGGAAGACATATATCCCTTTCAAAAACATGTCCAATCTTTTTAAAGGAAAAAAGACTGAGGGAACTCATGTCCGAGTTTAATTGCACCTACAGAAAGGCCCTTACTATCTATGTCCCCAAAGACGAACTAATGCATGAGGAAGTGAACACAGAAATAAAGGATAGAGATATAACATTTTCATCCCTTCAAGTCGTGGACACAGCTCCTACTCAAACCAGTAATAGTCTAGTTTATGCTGAAATGACAACTAAGGCGCAGGTACATAAACAAAAACAAAACTCAGACTCTAAACAGAAACAGAAGAAACGGGAGAACTCTTCAGATCTAGAATTTATGGAGTGGAGGAAAACGGAAATAGAAGAATGTAATAAGGCTGAGACAAAAAACTGGAATGAAAAAGAAGAAAAACACAGAGATGTCAATTTCAAGGATTTGTTAAACAGATTACAAGAGATAATATTCATGAAAGGAAGCACTATACAAATGATTTGGAAAGGAGTACTTAAAACTTGCATTGAGTGGGTAATTTTAGTAGTAGTTGATAATGTAGCAGATTGGCCTGTACTTAAATTAGTCCTTGATTATTTCTCAAATGCTTTATGAAACTAATGTTATATTAAATATTATCCAATGGAACGCACAAAGTATTAGGCCGAAGTTATGTGAGTTTGAGAATCTGTTAATACAAGACAAGGTTCACATCGCCGTATTAAGCGAAACTTGGTTACAACCAGAAACAAATTTTAAAATTAAAGATTACAATGTATTTCGTAAAGACAGAGACGATTCATACGGAGGTGTAGCCATACTCACACATAAGTCAATTAAATGTCAAATATGCCAAGAATTACAAAATTTTAACTCGGGTATAGAAATTATACACGTTAAAGTGTATAATTGTAACCAAATTGAAAATATTATATCGGTTTACTGTCCACCTTCTGTAAGTACTAGCCAGTCAGACTGGGATCAGTTATTTTCACAGCGTATTAGTAAAACCTTAGTTTTGGGTGACTTCAATGGACACCATCCCAATTGGTCAAATAAAGTAGACAGGAGAGGTAATCAAATCTTTGACGCACTTATTGGCAGTAGCTTTATTTCATTGAACGGTAGCGATCACACGCGTATAAAGGTGGTCAATGATGTACTACAACAGTCGTCCCCCGATATTTCGTTAGCGTCATCCGATATAAGTTTGAGTTTAAACTGGCAAGTGTTAAATGAGACATTGGGAAGCGATCATTGTGTTATTAAAATTTCCACGTACTTTAAAGCTAATAACGTCTATGTGTCTCGCCGAAACCATAAAAAGGCTGACTGGGTAGCGTACCAAAAACTTTTAAATGACCTTTTCGATGAATTCGTGATTCCACATGATTTACAAAAGGGATATGACATATTTATAGACTATTTAGACTTGGCGGCAGATTTGTTTATACCATATGTTAAAATTAATACAAACCCAGAACGAAACTTTACACCAAAACCTTATTGGTGCCCCAATCTCTCTAAAGTTGTAGCAGAACGCCGTTTAGCACTTTCTAAATTCAGACGTAATCCAACACCACATAACCTCACAACCCTGCAAAGTAAAATCAGTGATGCTCAAAGATCTATTCGGTGCTCTAGAAGCAAGTCATGGCAGGACTTATGTTCTACTCTTGACCAAACTACGACCCATAGTGAGCTGTGGCGAAAGATGAGATGGATTAAGGGATACAACGCAACAAAATTCCATGTAGACAACACTAAAGCAAGCGAATTACTTTGTAGTTTAGCCCCCGATTTCGTACCATGCGATCACCCTATACTTACATCGAATAACCCAAAACTTGAAGAACCCATTACAATTCAAGAGCTTACTAAAAGCTTAAAAAATAAAGATACAGCCCCGGGTAGTGACAAGATCACATATTCAATGATTAAATATTTACCTGAGAAAGGGAAACAAGTACTAATCAATTTATTTAATTCATTTTTCAGTTGCTCGTTTGTACCTAAACAATGGCGCGATATAGTGGTAGTGCCGATTCCAAAACCAGGACGTGATCCTTGTTTAACATCTTCCCTTCGCCCTATATCTATGATCTCATGTATATGTAAAACTTTCCATAACATTTTACTCAATAGATTAGAGTGGTTTATAGAAAAGAACTGTATGTTAGAACAGAATACCACAGGATTTAGAAAGTGTCGATCAACGTTAAATAATCTTACTAATTTAGTTTCTAGAATTCAAACAGGATTTTCCGAAAAACAAATGACTATATGTTGTTTTATTGATTTAGATAATGCATATAATAATGTGGATGTACATAGTTTATTACGTACTATGGACAGCTTAGGGGTGGGACAAAAACTTTGCACCTATCTGTGGAACTTTTTACAAGCAAGAAATTTAAAAATTCAACTTGATAGTGACTCACTATGTAGAACTACCTGTCGTGGTTTAGCACAGGGTGATCCATTATCGCCATTATTGTTTAATTTAGCTACTGTCAACATCTGTAAGAAGATAAATAATGTATATATTTCGCAGTTTGCAGATGACTTTGTATTATATTTTATAACCAACAACATTTTGGAGGCGACACATACATTACAAACGGCTTTAGATTTATTTAGGAAGTTAGTCCAAGATATTGGTTTAAATATTTCAACTAGTAAAAGTAAAATCTGTATATTTAGAAATGGCTTTAGAAAGGACACTATTGATATTAAAATAAATAAAAGATCCCTCCAGGTAGTTGACAATTATAAATATTTAGGATTGTGGTTAGATAAATCTTTAAGATGGTCTAAACATATTAATGAGTTAAGAGACAAATCTTCCAAATTTTTGAATGTCTTTAAAATATTAACTGGTCCAGGTTGGGGAATACACCCCTCTCATTTGCGACGTTTATATATTGCTATCATACGCAGCAGAATAGATTATGCCAGTTTTTTATTTGATAATAGCTGCCAAACCCATTTAAATAAATTAAGTAAAATTCAAAATCAATGCTTGAGGGTCATCGGTGGTTTTATTAAAAGTACAGCCATTCATGTGATGGAATGCGAACTCCATCTGCAACCGTTACATATACGCAGATATTACTTGGCCGGTAAATTCTTTTTGAAACTAAAATCTTTTATAAATGGAGACACCTGTCAAATTGTTACCAAACTTAATATTTGTTGTCAGGGCACTTATTGGAGACGTAAGAAGAAACCACTTATAGCACATATTTCCGAAACATTGAATAACATAAGCGTGTACTCCAGCGATGTATTGGGATTATTTTCGCTTAATACGTGGATAAGCGGTGTGAACTTGTCTTGTATGATTAAACCACAAATTAAAGAGGTAACCGAAGCTAAGAAATCGTACGATCACTATCAACTTCGAATTATATGTAGTAGAAATTTTAGCAGGAGCTATTCTGGATATTACAGGATTTATACGGATGGATCTAAATTTCGAGGTAATGTTGGAGCTGCGTTTTTTGACCCTCAAACTAATGCCTCCTATAAGTTCAAATTAAATTCAAACATTTCTGTCATGTATTCCGAGTTGATAGCTATATTCGAAGCAATTTCATACCTGGAATCAGTAGATTTTCAGGATTCCGTAATATATACTGATTGTAAAAGCGCTCTCCAACATTTGACAAGGTGTATAGGAAATTTTCATGGTTATCCGATAACATATAATATAATAGATTCTTTGAGTAGATTAAGAGATAAAAATAAAAATATTATTTTACAATGGGTGCCCTCCCACATCGGTATTGAAGAAAACGAAGAAGTTGATAATTTCGCCAAGGAAGCGTGCTTAGAGGGTGTTCCGGTGACGTATGAACCTTATTGGACAGATATCTTAGGTGTAGTTAGATTGAAGTGTTACGAAATCTGGAAAGAATACTTTGACGAGAAGTCATTAACAAAAGGCATTTGGTATCGGACGATGCAGCCAACTATTCAGAACTATCCTTGGTTTGATAACGCCGATATGAGTAGACAAGAAATCGTGACTAGTTTAAGACTTCGTTCCGGACACATTCCATTGAATAGTTTTGCTGCATTGATGGGCAAAGTTACATCCCCGAACTGCACGGCATGCCATGTGGTCGAGGATGTTTTTCATATAATGGTGGAGTGTGTCCGGAACGGGGCGGAAAGATATTTTATTCGAGATCAATTTAATGTGAATATTTGTCAATTTGGAGAGTGTAATATCATTTTAGCTTTTCCGGCATCCGAAGCCGCTAGAATATTATATAAGCTAGTTAATTTAGGGATTAAGCGTAGATTTTAAGTTTTGCATGTAACAATGGTTTCCTATGAGGGTGACATGTTCACTATGTGAGCAAACCCTCGTTAATAAATAAAGATTAAAAAAAAAAAAAAAAAAAGGGTGGAAAGTAGGTTATTGCAAACGAGCTGTGTTTTTAATGGCACGAGTTTGCAATAACCTACACACCCGTGTATCAAACGACGTTTTTCAATACAGTTGTGGGAAATAGTAAAAACAAATCAAAGAATTAAATTTGTTTCGTCCATAAAATAAAATTATCGTAAGTCGCCATATACCTTTCTTGAGGTTTTTGGGGCAAAATTTCATCCAGCGCAGTTTTTGCCTCATAAAATATCGGGCAAAGTTAATTCTATTTCATCACTTGTACTTGAACTCATTATAAAAATAATAATCAATTTATCACACATGAAATTAAAATTTTCAGAAAATGGCGCGTTTTTGCAACTGGACATATTTTTTTTAACAACGAAAACAGCCTATACAGCCTATTCGATTTTTAACAAATGTTGATGTGAAAATAATTAAATTAAAACTGTTAATTAAATATATTAAACAACCATCTAAAAGAGTTTTGAGAATTCAATGCTAAGACGTACCGACTCATTCATTTTTCCTCGTATAAAATCTATCTCATTTTATTCTATGTTTGAAAACTCCTTGCTACTAAACTTTTTTAAATTTACTTATAAATTTAAAACTAAACTGCAAAACTAATGATCATAGACTACTATTATATACTAGAGATAGACTGGCAACTTAACTTTACTTAACTGATCGAGCGCGTAAACAAGTCACGACCGCGTAATAGAAAGATGCCTGTGCAAAAGATTTGATTTTCGAATCATAACTATAGCCTCTGAAAGTGCGTCATGTTTACCAACTGTATTGAAATAGTTATTTATGCTACAAGTGCGGAAGGTAGGTGATTTCTGATGAGTGGCATTTTTATACACGAGCGAGCGAAGCGAGTGAATCGACACAAGTCGGAAATCATCTTACGTACGTGTATCATACAACATTTTACTATGCATTGTGCGAGGAAATAAATTAATTAATAAAATGGCGGGCATATTCAAGCGCTTTCAGCATATCCACAGATTAACTAATAGTTCCTCGGGCATATCTACTGCGCATGTGCGAATAGCTGTCACATCGTAACGCAATAAGGCACGAGCAAAATAAACGTTCTGCCAAACATATTTAATGAATATTTAAAATTAATTTATTGATGAAAATCTAAATCTAGAGTAATTAAAAGCGCCTAAAATAAAGTATTAATTTTATTTTACCTTTTATATGAATGATAATCTGTATATAACTAATTTGTAAAACTTTTCTTACATAATAAAAACTCTATGCGTCGGGCTGACGTTGGAGTCAAAAATTAAAAAAATACAGGAAAGTAAAATGCACTTGTGAAAAAAGTGACACTTTCCGCACAGTTTGGCTGCTTGGAAAACCGCTCTTTTCGAGGACATGCATTGTAAAAAATATTTTAATCGAATTTGCAATGTCCCCTTATGTGCAGCGCCGGGCGACGAGAAACCGCAGCCGCCGCGCGCAGTACACCATTTAGCCACTAACGTAACCGTGAGCTTCACCCGCGACTACATCGGTCCCGGTGTTTCGTACTCGCTGGTGGTGGCCGAAGATCTGTGCAACGACACGTCAGCTTACCTGCCGTCATGGTCCAACGTGCACGCACTGGACGTCTGGCCACCCTATCAGGTACCGGTGCCCAACTACAGCAAGGATTCGTCATCCGTCGAGAAGTTCATCATCGGCGAGGTCAAGTGCGATGAGGAAAGCCCCGGCTACTGCAACGGACCGCTCAAGCCCGGCACCGAATACTACGTCAAGCTGCGTGCCTACGACCACACGTTTGGCAATTTCACCGACAGCGCCTACACCGTGGTCTACACAGGTACCCGTTTCATTACATCACCATTTGTAATCGGTATCGTGACTATAGCCTTAGTTTTTTATTCGCTCAACTGACACTAAACAAAATTATGACATTTCAGGGGGGTAACCACAAGCTCTTAGAGTAAGGTTATTTTGAGATCGAGTAAGTGACAGATGTATACAAGTCAGATACATCTGTCCCTTACTCGATCTCAAAATAACCTTACTCTATGAGCTTGTGGTTACCCCCCTGATGTAAATACAATATGTCCATGGCCAATGTCGAGATCAATATAGTACATTTGTACAAAATTCAGAAAACTTTGTTAATGCAGCCGAGGCCGAAAAACTACAATGACAAATGCCCACATATATCCAACAACGTGTTTTAACACATTTACTCGAAAAAATAAATAAGATTTTATAAACATACTTCTGGCTATATAGCTTCTGCCTGCGGCGTCGCCCGCATAAAAGTGTTTTATCGTCCCTAGAGAACACACTACCATGATAAAAACTAGCGTACGTCCTGCCCAGGGTCTCACACTATCTCCATACCAAAAGAGATGATACAGTCGAGAGCATGACTGTTTTTGGTACTAGAGTTAAGAATATCCTTAATAGATAATGAATTTTCATGCATACTACCCCATGGATTTGAGGGCTGCGACTTATGTTGGGTTATTTCGCTCGTTATAAGCAATCGAAAAACCGCATACAATTATCCACGGAGCACAAAACCAATGGAGAGAGCGTGCGGGGCTACCGCGGGCGCCAAGCGTATGCAATAGCAAGCTTATGCGGCGAAATTGTAGTCAGTCGCAGCATTCGTAGGTTGAACGTACGAACGTCACGCGCTTCCGTATTTAAAACAAATAAACTGAAAAGTAATGCCTAGTTGTGCAATTAAATGGTGTGGAAAGTGTTCTACTACTTCAAGTTACACAAAAGATGGGATAACATTCCACGAGTAAGTGGTTTTCTACTCCATTTAATCAATTTCATTACGTAAAATCAAATATATTTTTTTCTGGATGGTTCCGCTGCTGTCTCTTTCTGGTACACTGATTTGCGCATTAGTCGTTCTCTTTTTTTCTCGATAGTGCTGTTCCCAGCATCACGACGATTATATCGATATGATAGGCTGAAAACGCTCGTCGAGCGAAAAAAATACTCAGAATGCGTTGTTTATTATTAAGCATTACACAATAATAATAATTATTCTTTATTGACATAATTAATACAATTTAGATTATAGGATTCCATACAATACTTTTCAAGTTGTTTTTGTATTGTCGTGCCCGTATTTACCATATCATAAATCTAACCTTTAAACGAGCAATTCTTGTACATATGTATATATATATATATATAATCTGAATCTCAGAAACGGCTCCAACGATTTACATGAAATTTAGTAGGCAGTGAGTTTCGGGGACGATAATTCGATCTAGCTAGGTTTCATTTTTAGAAAACGTCGTTTTCCCTATTTTCATCAGATTCAGGAGTTGGTTCTTAATAAGGGATGCCAAATTAAGTATTTGCCACTGCACAAAATAAGTCAAGACCACCTTGAGCACTTTGTTGGCAATGTCAGAAGCCACGGTGGATCGAACAACAACCCAACCGCTCGAGTATTTGAGAACATATATAAAAAATTACTAACATATGCCCAAATCAAGAACACGGGCACCGGTAATTGTGGAGCACTTAATCAGATTTCAATTTTACAATTTACATCCGCATTAGATCGTATTAATATTACTACACAGCACAAGGATCAAGATACTGCATCAGACACCAGTGACGATTTTGATGTTGAATTGCAAGAAGAGATTGGTTTCACAGAATTTAGCACGAAAGTGGTTGAATACATAGCAGGTTATATCGTCCACGCTTTGGTAAAAAGAATAAAGTGCCAAATTTGTATTGGAGCGTTGAGGTCCAAAAGAAAACAGTCTACAATATCAGAAAGATGTGAGAGACAAACTTATGTACGCTTCAACAACAGTAATAACCATATGTCGCCGCAGTGAAATTTACATCAAAAGAGCCTTGCAGTATGCGGCGGAAAAACTTTTACATCGAAATACAATCCCGATTACTTCACAATGGTTGTTCTTAAATCATTTGTGGGATACGATTTATTTCGTGATATAAACTTTCACCAATTTGATGAAGAGTCTACTAATCACTTAATTGACTTAGCTTCATGTGTAGCAAAAAAATATATTGATACTCGACTGACATTTATCAAGAAAAATAATACAAGCCCAAAAGATTACATAAGAAAAACATATTCAAAGCTAATCCATTTTGAAAACCAGTAAATACCTAATTATTTTTAATTATGCCTTAAATTTAATAAACACCTGTTTTATTTCAAAATAGAACCCGTAATCTCTGTATCCCAAAGAAATCCTTATACTATTAATAAGTAAAACAACTATCGATATCGATATTTTTTTCATTACTTGTTTGGAATCCCTAAAGAATCAGTTGTCATTTGGTTGTCAATCTGTCAGCCAATCACAGCGGAGGAAGCTTACCTCTGCCCCCGCCGTTATTTGGTGACTTTGATTTAGAACAAAAACGTGCCGATGCTCTCTCCACTGGTTTTGTGCTCCGTGCAATTATCTTATCTTATCTTGTTGAAGGGCCGAGAAATAACACAGATACTTCGTCCCATTGGGATCTCCTGTGGTCCCCTAGATAAGTTACTCCTCCCCAATCTCGTTGAAAACCTACTTTATGAGTTTTACAACAAGATTATGTGATGTGCACCTTCTTCTTGTAGTCTTAGATATCCTACCGCTAGACTCATGCACATCGTCATGTCATTCTCCATTTGTTGCGAATGTTGCAACAAACCTGCACATGTATGTCGCGGTTAGACCCATCTCCTTAAATTACTTTAAGTCAAGAGTGAATAGGCAAGCGTGTTTCACCGTCAACCACATCATCGCTTACCATCAGGTGAGATTGTGGTCAAGCGCGAGCCTATAGATTATAAAAAAAAAAACTATTTGTGAATAGTTTCAAGTTTATTATCTAAGAAACATGATTCTTAACGTGTTTGTACCCTGCCTACCCAGCCTACCCAGCCTACCATGCCTACCCTAACTGTCGCAGCTAAGTATTATATTATCTGTGGTATGGATTATATAATCACGACGTTCTCAGAAACAGCTCTAACAATTTCGATAGCATTTGCAATATATGGATTTTCGGGGGCGAAAAATCGATCCAGCAAGGTCTCTTATCAGGGATAATTCGTATACTCCGATTTTTTACGCAAAAAAAAATAGCCCGCGCAATGTGCTTCGTAATTTCGAATATTATGCTGCTGTCTGAATAGCCTACTGATAAAGGTGTAAACCGGTACGCCCAAGGCTGTGGGTTCGAATCCCAGCTATGGATAGGGTAATTTGTGATACCCTGCACGGTGGATCAGACCGGAATAGAAAATATTATAAAAAAAACTGATCCCCTAGGGGATCAGATCGAGGGGATCCGATCGGAACAAATCGTACTTTTTTGTTTTCGTTTCGTTGCTCTTTTTGTTTTTGTTTTATTTTGTTTTTTTACATTACATGACATTTTTGGTGAAAAAATAATCTCTATTTTCACTCGAGCAGAGTCTACCAGTTACTAATAACATACAATAACAAATACATAGTGCCTGCGAGGCACATTGATCTACAGGCGCCGCGCGAAGTGAGCCACTCAGGTGACAGCGTAACCGTGAGCATCCGCAAGAGTGATATCGAAATAGACTCGCAATACACGCTGGTGATTACCGAAGACCCACACAACGACACGTCAGCTTTTATGACGTGGCACGGATTGCAAAATGAAGATGTCTGGCCGCCCTACGAGGTACTGGTGGAGGACTCCCCAAAGATGTTCAAGATTGACGCAATAGAGTTCACCATCGGCAAAGGGACTTGTTCTTTGATCGACTACATCTTCTGCAATGGACCGCTCAAACCCAACACCAAGTACTACGTCAAGCTGCGTAGATACGCCCCCATCAAAATGACTGATTACATCAAGTACTCCGAAAACTTTTACAGTGACAGCGCCTACACAGAGGTCTATACGTCAGGTAGGTACCCGCCACATTACTATATACGCCATATTACACTTGCCAACAGTATCGTGACTATCATGTTACTTTTTTAATCGCTCAACAAAAACTAAAAGAAATTATGACATTTCAGATGTTCCAAATACAAATTTTTGATCAATATAGTACATTTTCATAAAAGTGGGCAAACTTTGTCATTGCAGCCGAGGCCGAGAAAATGCATTGACAATAACTCACACGTATCCAACGACGTTTTTAACACACGTACGAACAAGAAAAAAAAAAAAAGTACACATGTTAGCTTCTGTCTGCGGCTTCGCCTGCATTAAAAAGTGCTTCATCATCCCAAGGGAACACACTATCAGGATAAAAATTATCCTATGTCCTTTCCAAGGTCTCAAACTATCTCTAAAGGTACCAAATTACATCTTAAGCGGTTCAGCGGGTTTAGCATGAAAAGGTAACAGACAGAGTTATTTTGGCTTTATGACTACCAGATTTTTCTTGTGCACCGTGTTCGATTTTTGAAGGAGAGACAAGCTTACATATAGCCCTATATTCAAAATATAAACACTGAATGCTTTTTTATTTAGAAAACAAATCAATATTAATTTGTTGGCAGTAGTAAATAATTAATAGAAATATAAATAAAAAATAAATAAAAAAACGCTTGTATTTGGTACCATACAACAAGATTACAAGACACAAGTTCACAAACATTATATAGGGGGTGCCTGACGCCACAACGAAAACTTCACAAAAATACTACATCTTATGCAATATACGTAAATGTCACCGGATTATTGCAAACGCTTGTAAGTTCATGAACCATTTAGAGAGATTATAAACTCTCGATAAATTGTGAACTGGACATTTCGAATGGTTCTGTACTCTATACTGATCACTCTTTCTGTACATTCTGTTAACTTAACTGAACCCTTTTTAAACAACTTGTGCGGAAATTAGCGGGCTTTATAATTAAAAATGCAGGAGGCACAAGTTACGTCTGTGAGCTTTAATTAGCGAGTAAAATAAACCAAGTGCGAGTCGGACTCGCGCACGAAGGGTTCCGTACCACTATCGCAAAAAACGGCAAAAAAATCATGTTGGTTGTATGGTAGCACCACTTAAATATTTATTTTATTCTGTTTTAAGTATTTGTTGTTATAGCAGCAACAGAAATAAATCATCTGTGAAAATTTCAGCTGTCTAGCTATTACGGTTCATGAGATACAGCCTGGTGACAGACAGACAGACAGACGGACCGCGGAGTCTTAGTAATAGGGTCCCGTTTTCAACCTTTGGGTACGGAACCTTAAAAATAATTGACGACATGTAATTGATTGCTAAACCGTTTTGAGTAGGCGCTCCAACATGCCCCCGGGCGTTAAAAGTCGTGCTTTCAACCAGACTCCGATAGCATAGCCCTCTCCTTTGCCCTTTGAGTGACTGTAAGCTTTCTGATAAGGCCACGTCTCAGAGCCATATGTCATCACTGGCAACACACACTGCGTCATAGACTTTCGTCTTGAGACACTGTGGTAAGTTGGACGAGAAGATACCGCGCAACTTCCCGAACGCTGCCCAGCCAAGTTGGATTCGACGGTTGACCTCGTTCTCGAAGTTGGCCCTACCCAATTGGATCGTTTGTCCCAGGTAGACATAGTCGCCCACAACTTCGAGTGTAGAGTCTCCAACCTTGATAGGAGTGGGTGTAACATGGGCATTCAACATCAACTAAAAAACAACATATTTATTATATGTAAAACAAAGGTGTAAAATTTGTACATACTTAAACACTAAACAAAAGTAAAATATACAAACATATACTAAACCTAACTACTTACACTATATACAAAAGGCAGGTATACTTAGGCGTCGAAGTACTCCTCCACATCGCTGTCATCCGGGAACGTGCCCAGAAGACTGGCAGCATTGCCACGTTGAATGGCAATGCTGATTCTTTGCGCAAAGAAAGAGCCAGCCCTCTGGTCACGCACAGTGTCGATTAGTCGGCGAGAAATCTCCTTAAAAAGAAGACGTGCACTCGGGCCCCATAACCCAAGCGTTGGGTTGGTTTTGGCCATGTTCATCCTAAGACCCACTCTTTCGGAAGCTCTACTGAGATCATCGAGCATTGTACAGAGGTCCTCCATGGTCTCAGCCATAACCACTATATCGTTGGCAAACTGAAGGTGAGTGATATACTCGCCATTGACGTTGATGCCTAACCCGGAGAGGGTTTGGCATCCAGTCCAGAACCTTGAAGACATCCTCCAGTGCAGCGGTAAAGTGCTTCGGATATATGACGTCTCCCTGTCTCACACTTCGCTGCAGAAGGACGGGTTCTGAGGTCTGATCCTGAAGTCGAACAGACATGGTGGCGTTTTTGTATAAACACTTCAATTTGGCACCGTTGGAGAGACTGCAGTACAGCTCAAGTCTCGATCGAATCGAAAGCTTTCCCGTAGTCCACAAACGCTAAACAGAGAGGCAGGTTATACTCTTCGGTCTTCTGTATAACCTGCCGCAGCGTATGTATGTGGTTTACGGTGCTGAAGCCTTTACGGAATCCGGCTTGTTCGGGAGGCTGGAAATCGTCAAACTTGCGCGCGAGACGATTCGTGATGACTCTTGAAAACACCTTGTAGACATGGCTAAGGAGTGTGATGGGCCAATAGTTCTTCAGTAGGGCATTTTCACCCTTCTTGAAGAAGAGTACCACCACACACCCATCCACCGCACCATGCCTGTGGCGTTTTCCCCTCGAGTATGACGGAATCAAAAAGCTTCTGAAGGGCCTTAAGTACTGGTTTTCCACCCGCCTTCAGGAGTTCGGCCGTAATTAAGTTGTTTCAGAGCCATCCTGATCTCATACAGGCTGACGTCCGGAATGTCTTCGGTATAGTGTCGGGTCAATCTAGCGAATGACCCAAGAGCTAGATTGACCCGACACTATCGCGACGGGTTTACTGGTTGACGTGTACAACTGTCCATAGAATCTCTCGATCTCCCTCAGAAGCTCCGGTTTGGCGAACACAATCCTGCCATCATCGGTCTTCAGTTTCGTGATCTGGCTCTGCCCAATAGACAGATCTCTTGCAAAGACCTTGGAGTCCTTGTACCGCTCAATCGCGTCTTTAAAACTTTCAGTATTAAAGCGGCGGAGGTCGCTTTTCAAGGACTTTGAGATCCGTCTATTTAGCTGCCGGTATTTCAACGCATCGTCTGAAGACTGCAAGATTATCTCACGTCTCTCCTTCATGAGCTTGAGAGTAGGATCAGAGAACTTTTGTTTCTATCTGTACGGCGGGTCTTGAAAACTTATACCCGACCGTATAAGTCGACCGGACAGCTTCCACGAACCCATCGCTGTATTCATCCACGGAACTCCCTAGGCACTCGAAACGATTCTGGAGTTCGAGCTGAAGCTCTCGGGGTTTTGAACCTGGATTTGTGCTGGACGGAGCATGGACTTCATCAGTCGAGACCTTTCAAGCTTAACATTAATGTTCAATGTGCCTCTTACCATGCGGTGATCGCTCCCGGTTTTCACCGAATTGATCACAGAGACATCATTAAACATTTGCTTCTTGGTTGACATGATGAAGACGATCTCGTTTTTAGTTGCACCATCGGGGCTTTGCCAGGTCCACTTCCTGTGCTCATGCTTTCTGAAGAAGGACTTCATCATGTAGAGGCCCTCCTTCTCCATAAAACTGGCCAGTAGGTGACCCCAGTGGTTCCGACGTCCAACTCCAAATTGCCCCACTTGCAGCTCATCCTCGTCACGTTTGCCCAGTTTCGCGTTGAAGTCCCCCTTGACAACGGTGAAGTGAGTTTTGAAACCATGCATGGCTCTAGAAATATCCTCATACATGACCTCTACCTCGTCGTCAGGGTGTGCCTAGGACGGGGCGTAGACCTGTATGTCCTTCAGCGAATATCTTGCGGATATTCTGAGTATAAGGTACGCCACCCTGGTCGACACACTCTCGATCTTCACCACGTTGTTCACAAGGGACTTGTGGACGATAAACCCAACACCACCCTGGGACTGCCGGTCACCCTCTCGGAAATAGAGCAGGTTACCGGATTTGAGGATAATACTCCATCGTAACCTGCTCAATTCTTCCTCAAGTTCGGCTATCTTGTCGTCGGTCCGGAGTGTTCGCGTGTTATATGTTCCCAGGTGCAGTCGGCGGTGTTTGCTTGGATAGCCAGGTCCTCTCCGGGGATTCTTAGCACCCCTTGCCACGCCATCGCCTTGACCGCTACCGTAGCCGAGGGTAGACGGGCTGTACGACACCCATGGGAAGATATGGGATGGTGAAATTCTTTACGTCCGTCACCATATGGTAACCCGGGTGTATAGTATATATACTTCAAGGGTAGGAGATTGTCCTCTTTCACCACCACCAGGCAGTCCTTCTTCAAGGTATCCTGACGTGAACGCCACTTCGTCCGTTGCTGCAACTCAGCAACATATTCCTTACTCTACCTAGTCCAGAAGTGCTGGCGGAGTTGCTCAGTACGTTGATACTGACTGAGATGGGTTGCGGAATGATCGACATAACTCTTCTGTGGCAACGAAGTGAGTGGCCGGCCGACGAGAAAATGACCTGGCGTCAATGGAGTGCAATCGGCAGGTTCTGAGGAAAGCGGCGTTAATAGGCGTGAAATAAATAAGGCCTCGATTTGGGCTAATGTGGTGTTAAGTTCCTAGAAAGTAAACTTACAATGTCCCAACACTCGCTGTAAGTGATATTTTGCCGATTTGACACCCGCCTCCCATAGACCGCCAAAATGTGGAGTATACGCGGGAAGGTAAGGAAGGTAAATCCATCATTAGCTATACTGCCGCTTTAAGACTCGAAATTAGTTTTTAAGAACTTTGATAGCTCGTTATACGCACCAACAAATGAAGTGCCTTTATCGGAATATATGTAGACGGGTTTGCCCCTTCGCAAAATAAACCCATATAACGCTAATAAATAATTATGAATAGTTAAGTCACTCACAAGCTCCAAATATACAGCCTTTGTAGTAAAGTGTTGAGTGGCGCCACTCGACTTTTGGCCATAAGTAACCTAACAATACATTCACCTTCATCATTAATACTTCGGACATAAACGCATGCACCATATGCGCGCTCAGACGCGTCGGTGAATATGTAGTTCCAACTCCCGGTATGAGTGACACACGACTATTCGAGGAATGCGAACTTCATTTAAAAGAGGCAAAGCTTTAATAATAGCTGCCATTGCAAATTAATTTCAGTAGACAACGGCTCATCCCAAGACAAATTATCTAACCACATTTTCTGTAGTAACATTTTTAAAGTGATTACAAAGCGAGACAAAAGCCCTAAAGGATCGAATATCTTGCAATCACAGAAAGTAAATCACGTTTAGTGTTACTATAACACGATATAGTGGAGCCTATTGAAAAGACGAGTACATCTGAACTTGCATACCAACCTAGTCCGAGCAGCTTGTCAGGTTCATTAGAACCTATACGTATTTAAATCAAGCAAAGACTTAGCAATTTCAGTTAATAATTGCGGTTCATTCGACTTCCACTTACGCAATGACATGCAAGCCGATTCAAGCATATTATTGACTTCATGACGAATTAATTTGACTTTATCCTAATCATCACCGCCACATAGTAAGTCATCAGCATAAAAATCATATTTAATGATTTCAGCAATCTTCGAATTTTTACAATCAAGCCCTAATTGATGAAGGCACCGAAAAGCTAATAATGGTGCACTAGCTGTACCATACCTAACGGTCTTTAATTTATATAACTTAACAGGGTCAGACACCTCACCACGCCACAGTATCTGTCGTAGACGACTATTTGTCGATACATCTTCTCGACGTCCGCTGACAAAATATTTTTGTGCTGTCTGAAACGGAGAAGGATCGACAACAGATCGTCCTGAATGGTAGGACCATCTGCAAATCGTTGAACGAAACGCCAGATGAAGATGGACAACTTGCGTTGAACACTAATCGAAGATTCGTATTGGTGCTACTTTCACGTAATACGCCGTGATGCGGAATAAAATAGACAGACGGGTCGAATTGTTTGCATTCTATCATATGACCTAGTAACTCGTACTCAGACATGAAATCGTAATACATTTTACTAAAATCAGAATTAGGTTTTTATCTACGTTCTAACGACTTTAAACAATAAGAAGCTTTTGACAAAAGACAAAAGATATTTATTTCAACTGGGCCACCAAGCGGCACTTTTGAATGTCACAATTTAAATTTAAATGGAATACAAGTTGATTCTACCGTGCATTCGGAAAGTAGCTAGTTAAGGAGAAGAATGCACAAGAAACTCCATAAGTACTCTTTAAATTTACATGGAATACAAGTTGATTCTACCGTGCATTCGGAAAGTAGCTAGTTAAGGAGAAGAATGCACAAGAAACTCCATACTTACTCTTTAAAAAAAATGATTCTACCGTGCATTCGGAAAGTAGCTTGTTATGGAGAGGAATGCACAAGAAACTCCATACTTACTCTTTTTAAAAAAAAAAATTATTTTTACAATATTTAGGTACATGAGTACATACATTAATAAATTCACATAAGTGAGGACAATGCACCCAGAATAGCACTACACACTATACTATGTAAAGGTATAAAGTATTAAAAGTACGCACACATGTACTGTGCAGTTATACAATAGGTACTAGAAAAACATCAACATCCGAAGCAGTTGAGTTATGACCAATCCCAACTGACGGCGCCCGTTCACGAACATGACGCATGAATCGGCACCACCCAGCTCAACCATCATGAAGGGAACCGAATGATCCAACACACGCGCCACCATCAGAGAGACATTCGAGAGAGCATGACACACTCAACTGCCAGGGCACACACAAGTCAACGAACGACACATAGGTATAGCAAATGGTAGATTTACAGTTGGGTACATAGTACCCACACACGTGCTGTGCAGCTATACAATACTAAAAGAAATCGAGTCTATACAACACAAACATAAACATATCATTTGTTTTTGCGCCCTAGTGGTTGTGGAGCAGGACTAGCATTGAGCCAAGCATTTTTATCAGTGATATAATCCCCCAACTTATAATATGCCTGCCTGCATAGTGTGCGTTTTATACAATTTTTAAATTTCGTCTCATTCAGTTCTAGAATATGGGGAGGAATTTTATTGTAACATTTTGTACAGTACCCCATGAAAGATGAGGCCACTTTTGCCAGTCTGAAACCTGGTTGAACTAATTGGTCCCTATGTCTAGTAATGTAATTATGTCTGTCTCCGTTTTTACTAAAAAGATGTAAATTTTTTCTCACGTACATGATGTTTTCATAAATATATTGACAAGGAACCGTCATGATGTTAATGTCCTTAAACAGTTCCCTTAGAGAATCACGGCGGCGAAGATTGTAAATCGCTTTGATGGCTCGTTTTTGCAGAATAAAAATAGACTCAATGTCTGCAGCCCTTCGCCATATAAGATACCGTAAGACATTATACTATGAAAGTAACTAAAATAGACTAGCCTAGCGGTATCCACTTCAGTAAATTGACGAATCTTTCTGACAGCATAAGCTGCCGAACTCAGCCGCCCCGCAAGTGATACTAAATGAGGACCCCATTGAAACCTTGAGTCTAGCGTGATCCCCAGGAAAACCGTTTTATCGATGAATTCGAGCTTCTCCTTGTTTAATATAATGTCACAATCAGTACTTTTGACATTTGGCAACGAAAATTTTACGCATTTGGTTTTTTTACCATTTAATACTAAATTATTGGCAGTGAACCAATCCTGATCCTGCCGTAGCGCCTTATTTACGTCGTCAACCTGACAAGTACGTCTATTTACTTTAAAAACTAAAGATGTGTCATCAGCAAATAACACCATATTTAGTTTGCCTTCGAATAAATGGGGTAAATCGTTTATGTATATTAAAAATAAGAAAGGACCTAAAATTGAGCCCTGGGGTACCCCCATTTTCACATTTAACCTCGACGAATTCAGACCGTTTATTTGAACTAATTGTTGTCTATCACTCAAATAAGATTTAATCAAACTTAACGCTGATTGACCTAGCCCGTAATGCTCAAGTTTCAGAAGTAATGTTTCATGATTAACGCAATCAAACGCCTTCGACAGGTCGCAGAAGATACCTATGGCATCCTGCGACTCTTCCCACGCATTAAATATGTGTTTTAATAGGGTGACACTTGCGTCAGTTGTACAACGTCCTTTGGTGAAACCATACTGTTTATCATGTAAGATGTTATTCGTATTAAAATGAATGAGCATTTGATTTAGCATTATCTTCTCAAATACCTTGCTGAAAACCGGCAACACGGATACTGGTCTATAATTATTTGTGTCTTTACTGTCCCCGGATTTAAAAAGTGGTATAACCTTACTATATTTCATTAGATCCGGAAAGACTCCTTGATCCACACACAAATTGAAAATCAAAGCTAAGTACGGCGCTATAGTCTGAATAATGGAGGTACAAGCTTTGATGGACATTCCCCATAGATCTTCGGTCGGTTTTATCTTGATTTGCTTAAAAGCTTTTATTACTGTTATGGGGTTTATATGTGAAAAGTTTAATTCATTGGGGCAGGCTGAAACGTTCGCATTTAATAATCCAAAAGCGAGCGAGGGCGAAGAATTTAAGGTTTCAGTAGTTTTAATTGGGATGTTGGTAAAGAAATTTACAAACTCTTGAGCAACTGTTTTGTTATCTCTAATAAGTCCGTGTGTGGTCTCAAGTGTGTAATCATTATTATTTCTTTTATTCCTGTTCGTTTCATTGTTTATAATTTGCCAAACCGTCTTGATTTTATTTTCAGCTAATTTAACCTTATTGCTAATGTACAAGGCCTTAGCTACCTTACATGTATTTTTAAAAATTCTTGAGTAAGTAGCAACATACTTATTAAACGTTTCAGTATTAATAAAAGGCTTAAGGCCGTAAAGTTCGTAAAGTCTTTTCCTACTTTTTCTAAATCCTGTAGTCGCCCAGTCACTGAATAAAA
This sequence comes from Orthosia gothica, assembly GCA_949775005.1. NCBI lineage: Eukaryota > Metazoa > Arthropoda > Insecta > Lepidoptera > Noctuidae > Orthosia > Orthosia gothica. The sequence continues at coordinate 22,599,323 of OX459047.1, forward strand.
ACTTAGGGCATATAGTTTTAGTTTGCTTCTTAAAAATTGAATTGAAATCATTTTGAACCACTGAAAAAACTTCATCATACAAAATATTACCATCATTCACTGTGAGGTCCTGATCTCTTAACTTATTGATTGAAGTGCTGTTAAATTTATTTAATTTACCGGATGTTATTGGTCTGGATTGAATCTGCACTTGTTGTTTTAGCATAATGGACTCAAAGGCCACCAGTAGCCCACTATGATCCGAAGGCAAATAATTAATAATGGCCTTGTCTAAGTAGTTGCAGCAACAAAAAACATTATCAATACATGTAGCAGAAGTCAATGTAGTTCGTGTTGGTTCCATAAATACATGTGACAAATTAAATGATTTAAAGAGATTTAATAACCTACTGCTATCTGAATTTTCTTCTAGAATATTAATATTAAAGTCACCACAGACAATTACTTGTTTATTACCAATTGCAAGTTTAGCCAAAACATCTTCCATTACTGACTCGAATATAGAGTAGTTTTTATAATCAGGGGGTCTGTAAACGCACACTATGACATGCTTATCCAACTCAACACTATGTTCAACTGATAGGTCTACTATATCTTTACGGGGTTTTGATTTAATACCATTTTTAATTAATATAAGTGAACCCCCATGCAACATAATATTTCTGTTAAAACAGCTGCCCACAGTATAATTTTCATAATTGATTAGCATTGCATAATCTTTCAGCCAATGCTCAGTAAAACAAACAATTTAGAACCTTGTTTTTTCCAAAAACAGTTCGATTTCTAATTGCTTCGAAGAAAAGCCCTGAATATTCTGATGGAATAATTTCAGAGAATTCTGCTCAGACCTTTTCTTGAAATTAAATTTTTGCGAGCAAGAAGGTACCTTCTTGATGGTGGATATACTCTTATTTATTCTGTTATTGGTCCCTTGTCCTATCAACTAGTTTAAAGAATAAATATTAATAGCATCTTTGCTAACGTTATTTAAGGTATTAACCACCTTTAAATTAGTACTATTACTAATATCAATAATTATTGGATACTTCGACATACTACTTATGTCTGAGTTTATTGTATAAGATAATAGCCGAGCTATTTGATGTCTTACCCTAAGAGGCAGATACAAAGTATTGCCTGTCGACTTTAATTTATCAACAAAAATGTTGATGTCAAAAAAAACTAGTTTGTCACTATAGTGACTTACAAGAAAGTGCAGATGCTTATTAAGCATGTGAATTTGATTATTTTGTCTATTTGACAATTTATCTAAGTAAGGGAAGGCACACAAAATAATTTTATTGCAATTTAACTTTAACATCTCTTTTACATACTCAGTGATGTCATCTTTTTTTACATTTTTACTATTACCTACAAATACAGTTATATTGGTATCTGGTTTATATAAATTCTTTGTCACAGATTCCATTATTTTCTTGTAAGATGACCCGGGCATGCAATAATTAAAAGCGGAATGATGCTGACTGCCATTTATTAATTTACCTAAACCCCTTCCTACACCATCCGAAAACATAACCGAATGAAAACCTTCGTAACTATGACTAAATAACAAGCCAGCACTCTCAGGCCGGTCTACTTGAGGCAAAGCCTGTACTATATTAGATATGTCTTGTACGAAGACACTATCTTGAGGCACCCTCTCAGCTTGGACTGGGTCCTCCGTAGCATCAGGCTTTGTTGACAGAATCACCTAAAATATACGGATTTTGTTTGAGGGGAATACGAACATAGAAACGTCCGTCGGCCAATCGTGTCGTATTTTTTATAAAGTGCTCCTCACACAATTTCTCTTCTGGCGAAGAATGTGAAGACTTCTTATTTACTTCTTCAAGCTGCCAAAAGCTAGTTAATTCGTTACGAATTTTATTGAAACTATCGTCGGAAGACCAATTATTATTGATTTTAGTGAAGTTACACCTAATGTTACTAGACAGTAATGCAACGTAATTACGACTAATAAGTCCAGAGACAATCCTGTCTAGTCTAGCCTAACTCTATAGACTAGACTAGACCTAGACTAACTCACATAAAATTGGCTTATCATTGCCTAACTTTATTCTTTGTGAACCTAGCAAGTCCCAGAAAACATCGGCACTGATTAAAATATCAACATCAGCGGGCTTGTAAAACATTGGATCTGCTAAACAAATATCAAAAGGAAGGTTCAGTGTAGATATATTTACCTCACGGCACGGAACATCACTAGTTATAATGTAATGTAATGTCAACTCTTGTTCAACATCACTAGAAAACTCAACATCAAATTTCGGCGAAATAATTACTGAAATCCAGGAGCGTACCGAACGTAGCAAAAAAATAATAATATTTGGCATTGCTGAACCACACTCAGGTAACATCGAAAAAAAAGAGATGATGATAAAAACGAGGTTAAAAACATCACATTAACTATAGATCCTGTTTGCCCTGAACCTGAAAAAAATATACGTTTGGGCAAGTATAACGAGAACAAAATACGACCTATAAAAGTCTGCTTCTCAACTCAAGAAACGGCACAAACTATACTTAAGAAGAAAGCAAATCTGAAGGACAACAAAATCAAAATTTATTCTGATCAGACCCCAAATCAAAAGCAGGTTATGCTAAAATTACGAGAAGAGCTACGAAAACGTGTAGAAAATGGAGAGAAGGATTTAACCATAAAATATCAAAAAGGAATACCTAAAATTGTCAAACAACAGAACCATCCACAATCATCAAAAAACTAGAAGTAAGAGGAAATGCAAGAGTTAGTGCCAACAAAAACCAGTTTATAATCCATAAAATCTGTAACTCGTACGATAATTTAGTTGTTGAAAAAAAGACAGTTAAATTTCTCTATGCAAATATTCGGAGTTTGGTAAAGCCCGGCAAACTAGATGAATTAAGGTGTGTCATAGAATCGTTTCAAACCAAGGTTCATGTGATTGTGCTAACTAAAAAAAACGAAGACGAAGCTCAAAGACTCGTATTACCACAATATAAACATTACTACAACTACAGAAAAAACTCGCGAGGTGGTGGTGTATCAATATACATCCACACCGACTTAAAACATGAGCTTATAGACGAACACTGTGAAGATGGAAACCATTTCTTATGGGTACATCTAAACACCCTTGCTTTGGATATAGGAGCTATATATAAAAAACCAGCAGCAAATACATCTAAGTTTCTTGAGAACTACAATCAACAACTTTCAAACAGAAAACGAGCTGTTGTTTTCGGAGATCTGAACCTGAACTTGCTCAGCACTGAAAAAAATGTAAAAGAATATAAGCAAATGCTACAGGAAAATAATATAAAAGTATTAAATAAAATCACTTTAGAATACTGTACGCGTAAAACAGCTTCTACAAAAACTGTCATAGATCATGTAACTACCAGCTTACAAGACAATACATTTCAAATGACAGTTATTGATTCCTCAGCCACTGACCATAAACAAATATATCTTGAGATAAATAGGACTGAGCCTGAATGCACACAACGTCTCATAAAGACAGTCAGTACACTATTCTAAATTATACACAACCGTAGAAGATATTATTGAAACCAAGCATATCTTTGGCCATGATGACCTAGAAGCTGCACTACTGAATGCAATTTTTAATTTAATCTTTTATTTGCAGACTTTAAAGTCCATATTGTTAGTAATAACATGACTTATTTAACTATTATTAGTAACACATACAATCAACGAGTACAACACAAATAGGGAAAAATAGTATTATACAATAGAAATAAAATAGAAATAAAATGAACTAGATGGCCCCAACAGCTACTTATCCGACCTGGGTGTGCAGCATAACCCATCGGCCAAGCATCGGGCAGTCCCACCGGTCACTCAATGCCCTCAACATGCTGTGGGAGCTGACATCTGTTCTATGCCGGAGTGATGCGCATCGCTTTCGGATAATGGCATAGAAATCATCTACCCTTGCATCAGCGAACATACCCGATGCGCTACATAATCGCGGCAGCCCCACAAGCATTCTGAAAGCATTATTATATTGCACACGCAGAGCGCTGTATGCTTTCTGCGTATACTTGACCCAGAGGCTGCAGGTGTAGAATGTCTGACAATAGGCTCGAAAAAGCGTCATTTTAACTTCGTACGTACACCGTGCAAACCTCCGGGCCAGCATATTACTTCGAACAGACAGCGCCCTGCGCTCCCTCTCTATGTCTAGATCATCACATAGATCCTCAGTGACCCAGTGGCCCAAATATTTAAATTTTGAGACTCGCTTCAAGGGGATACCTGCTAACGAGATGCACGGCACATTTAAGTCTCTTCTAGCGCCAACATTAAAAACGACTAACTCACTCTTAGCGACGTTATACCTAAGGCCCTGACTCACCGCGTAATCTTCACAAACCTTCAATAATCGTCTTAAGGCACTGATTGATGGACTCAACAAGACCATATCGTCCGCATAGCTGATGTTGTTCATAGCAACACCATCAACATGACAGCCAATGCCAGTACTGCTGAGCCCAACAATCAGCTGGTTTATAAAAAAATTGAATAGGCGAGGGGAGGTGATTCCCCCTTGCCTCACCCCACATTCTAATTTATACTCTTCGGACAGAGTCCCTGCCCACCTAACATTGTTTACATGGTTTTCGTACCAAAATTTTAGTAGAGAGGTTACCTCGGGTTCTACTTTTTCCTCTTTTCCTAGCTTACCCCACAGCAGGCCATACGACACGAGGTCAAAAACCCTAGACAAATCTAAGAAGCACGCATTAACTGGTGTTTTCCTATCCGTATAGTACCGGACTGTCCGCTTAAGACACATAATGGCACTTTCTGTTGATAGCCCGGGCCTGAAGCCAAACTGTGAATCGTGCAGACTAATCCTAGGGGCCAGGTATGTATCCAGCAGACTGTCCAGCACCTTAGCTATGACCGTAGCAAGGGATATTGGTCTATAATTGGTGGGATCTGCAGCATCACCAGTTTTACTCTTTATGATAGGCACAACTATGGTTCTCATAAGAGCACTAGGTACACCTGCATACCTAAGGTGCTCGACACTGAGATGATCATGTCCTGGGGACTTTCCTCTAACCATATTCTTAATTACTTTCACGACATCTTTATTTGAGAACTTAACATCCAATTTCATGCTCACATCAGCGCCAGACACCGTCTGCGTCGCATGATCAACTGTGGGATTTGCTAAGGGCCTGACTTTAAAATGGTCTGCAAACATATTAGCAACCTGTGTGGAGTTATTTTTACCACCAACACTTAAGGGGAGGCTCGACCTAGGGTTCAGTTTGTTTGAGTTTTTTTATCTTTAATGGTCTTAATCTCCGATTGTAGTATTATGATGTTTTTTAATAAATTTGTAACATCTACGTGATCGAAGGTAAGCGGAGGTAGCTTCTGCAAGTCACGAGCAACAAAAACCGGTATGAGTTCTGGGTCTGTTTGTTTGAAAAGGTCTATAATATCAGCCAACTCCCTTTCAGACTTGCCTTTGCATTTCCTGTTGATTAAACGCTTGCTGTTTGGAATGGCTTGATGTAATAGCTTCTTTGCACTTGCTACGTCTTCCTCAGAAAATTCACTTTTGCATATTTGTATAAGACTCTGATTGTCCATAATATCAATTTTGTTTTGTATAAACGACAAAACTTCACTAATTACAATGTTACATTGGCCACATTTTACAATATTACGTGCCACTTCACTTTTTCGTTCTGGCGCGAGCGCAGGGGTCACTGCCCCTACTACTAAGACCTCGTTAGCGTCCATTCGTAATGAATGCGCGCGAAAGACTGACAAACAAGACACGAAAAACCAAGATCCTAAATCCACCATGCAAGGAATGGATGAATAGCAACCTCATCAACCTGATAAATGAAAGAAACTACTTATGGCAAAAATTAAAACAAACACTTGATGATAATCTTCTGAAACAACAATTTACTCATAAAAGGAATACTACATTTACGAACATCCAAAATGCCAAAAATAGTTACTATAGTAAATCTTTCGAAGACTGTAAGGGGGATCCTCTAAGAATATGGCAATTAATTAACAGACTCTCAAAAAACAAAACGAAAAACAGCACTGGGCCATCAAAGATTAATACCATCTCGGGTGAAACTACAGACATAAAAAAAAAATGAGAGTGTTTTAATTCTTTTTTCTCAACAATAAGAAGCGATCTAGCTAGCAAAATACCAAAAAAAATCTAATAGCTACGCATTGCAGACTCCTACAACTAGTAAACTTAAATCGAACCACGATCAATTATCAAAACTAAATCCGACCAGTACAAATGAAGTAATAAAAATACTAAATCAGTTAAAAACAAACACAAGTTCTGGTTTAGATGAGATAAACACGAAAAGTATAAAATGTGTTAAAGATTTAATAGCAAAAAACCTAACCAATTGCATCAATAAATGCTTAAACGAAGGATATTTTCCTAATTCACTTAAACGTGCTAAAGTAAGTCCTATATATAAATCGGGAAGCAAAATGGATCCAAGTAAATATAGACCTATTAGCGTGCTAGCAGTACTATCTAAAGTCAATGAAAAAGCTCTATATAACCGTTTAAACCAATTTCTAACTGACACGGACTTCCTATTCAAAAAGCAATACGGTTTCAGACCAAAGTCCAATACTGTCTCTGCGACTGTTGTCATATTGACAAATATAAGGACCAATATCGATAATCGAAAAATAGGCCTAGGAATATTCATTGATTTAAAAAAGGCATTTGATACCGTCAGCCATGAAATACTCTTACAAAAACTGAAAGATTTGGGTCTTACAGATACAGCGTACGATATTTTCAAATCATATCTTACAAATAGGACCCAAATTGTTAAAATTGGTAACCATCAAAGCTCATCAAGACTTATGACATGTGGCGGGCCCCAAGGCTCAATTTTGGGCCTATTACTATTCTTAATTTATATAAATGCACGAGATTGGGCTAAAGGGAGAAATTACTCTGTACGCTGACGATACCAACCTGTTCTCCTCTTCAACCTGTGACTCGATAAATGTGGTTATGAATGAAGCACAACATGATTTGGACATCTTACATACTTGGCTCCAGTCAAATTTGTTGACCATAAATGCTTCAAAAACAAATTATATAATATTCACTCCCAAAAACAAAAAAGTTGGTACCTATAGTCCATTAACAGTTAATGGTGAAATAATAAACAAAATAAACTCAGAAAAATATCTGGGCCTACTTCTAGACAGTGGGCTTACATGGAAGCCACATATCGAAAAAATTCAAAGCAAACTACTGTCCCTATCTGGGGGGTAACCACAAGCTCTTAGAGTAAGGTTATTTTGAGATCGAGTAAGTGACAGATGTATACAAGTCAGATACATCTGTCCCTTACTCGATCTCAAAATAACCTTACTCTAAGAGCTTGTGGTTACCCCCCAGGTGCCCTTCGGCCCATATCGCGATGCTTGCCCAGACACGTGCGGTACACAATCTATAATTCTTTGGTCAAGCCTCATCTGGATTACCTAATTGAAGTATGGGGATCAGCAGCTAAAAACAACTTAAATAAACTACAGAGATCACAAAATAAATTAATTAAAACGTTATTTCGATATGATTACCTAACACCGACCATAAAAATTTTAAGGAAATTGGACTAATGAATTTATCGCATACCTATAAATACAACACCTGCATCCTGATTATAAAAATTATAACAAAGGATATTCACTCACAAATAACATTTACCAAAAATATAGACCACCACAAACTTAATACTAGACAGGCAAATAATATCCGTTTGAAACCGCCTAGAACTAAAAAAATACCTCGGACTTAGATTAGACAACAAACTCACTTGGCAAGCGCACATTGATTACATAAAATCAAAAATAACATCGTTAATTGGATCAATGCGCGGGTACATAAATAACATCCCAAAAAAAACCCGCTTCAACATTTACAACTCAATAATTCGCTCACACATAAATTATCTTATCGAAATCTGGGGATGCGCCACAAAATCTGTAATGAAAGATCTGCAAATAGCACAAAATAAAGTAATTAAACTTATATTTAACTACGATTATCATACATCTACATCTGAACTATACCAAAACACCAAACTAATGAGCATTCATCAACTTTACACCTTCAATTCCTGCGTACTCATTAGAAAAATTCTTAACAAAACCATACATACACAGCTATCCTTCAACATCAAAACATCCAAATACAGCCAAAGGAACCCTAACCAAATACAGACGCGTCCCCCGCGAACGCAATATGGCTAGAAAAATATAAAGTATCGAAGGCGTCCAGCTTTATAATAATCTACCAGCAGATATACGGAACACATCTTCTTTTAATGTATTCAGGGCTAAACTCAAACAGTACGTCACCAACAACACGAAACTTCTAAGCTAACGATATAAGTCGTACTATAACAATGTCGACATCGCACCTACCTACATTAAGGAAACAAAACTGTTAGCTACTGGACTACACTAACCTTAGTCATGTATTTATTCGATAAGTGAACAATGTATGTTCTTTTAGAATAAATAAAGAATCTTTAAACCCAACTAACTACGGAAAACAAAGCATTCTGTACGAAGGAGCTCAGAATTATAATAAATTACCTTAAGAAACAAAACAGGCTAAAAACTTATCAACCTTTAAGAAACTATTAAAATGCCACATCTTGAAGGATCTTTCATGAATGGAACCATGGTAGAACAAGACATGGTAATCTCTTCCCGTGACAGCTGGGTCACGTGATTGGCCTAAGACTACGTCATCAATTGCGTTGCGGTTCTCAAACTTTTTTTGTGGGGAAAAAGATAAAAATAATACAATAAGTACAAATGTTTTATAATTCTTAATAAATCGTCATATTTGATACTTTTTGTTTTTATTTACTTTGCTTTCTTTTAATTGATTGCATTTTAGTAATTTTATTTAGTTCCGAACGAAAACTCACAAAACTTGACTTGACTAAAATAAGTCAAAAACTAATTAGGTTAGGTTAAGTTCGGGCGTAAAGACGTATTGACACAACTATGCCTTAAATTATGTTATTAACAACGCGTATATAAATTAAATAATAAATTAATGAAAGGCACATACAAGTTATTTTTGGTGAAGTTAGTTACAATATTGAAGCGTGGCTTCAATATTGTAACTAACTTCAGCGTCTCTGCATTGGGAAAAGAAAATAAATATTACACCGCCTTTTATACTGCTGTTTTTACAGTTTACGGAACAATCAACAATTTTTCTTGTGTATCTATCAAAGTTCACGGGTTCATCACAAATTTTTGGGAGCCACAGTATTTTTCTCACCGAGCGAAACAAGGCTATAGGTGTGAGTGACACGACAATAGCGATGAAATGGCTAGTTGTCAGTATGACACTTGTCAATTCGATGTGTTGCCACTGTGTGTTATTGAAATACCCGAGCAAAATGATTTTTTTATCTTAACAAAGCAATTGTGAACTAATAATTCAAAATATAAATTAATTTAACACTAAATATACATGACATAGATGAACATAGATGAATCACATGAGTTACTAAATAGTTAAGCTAGTTAGTAATTTATTTTATTTTCATTAACTACATGAGAAAGTACCTAAATTTTCTAAAAAGGACAATCAATGGTAACACTTATCGTGACGTAGGCTTTGGCCATCCTGGGAAGAACATACCAGGCGAAGTATACGGAGTATGTTATTATACCATGAATGGAACAATATGGATAAGTTTATTATTAAGCTATTGCATAGCTTCTATCGCGGGCCTTGAGCGCGGGGACCGAATCCAGAAATACCGTAACGAAAAAACCTGGCAATCCCCACTCCGACGGGCAAGGAGGTGTGGCTTGAAGGCCGTGCATCGTCTAACGTCGCTTCAGTTCGGTTCGGCAGTCTTCGACACGGCGTTGTGTGCGATTAGACGTATTGTACGACTCTACGAAACTCGCACGAATCGAGAAGAGCTGCTCCGAAATCGGACGAATACATAAGCAGCTGTTTTTAAGCTATTGCATAGCTTCTATCGCGGGCCTTGAGCGTAGAGACCGAATCCAGAAATTCCGTAAGGAAAAAAAACCTAACATCCTCCACTCCGACCGGCACAGCGCCGGTCACCGGCCGCCATCTATCGATGAATAGCAGAACTTTTAATGACTTTTTGAAATATCACGCTTGTCTCTTTAGTTCAGCAACTCGCCTCTAGGTGGCATTGATTTGAAATTTCTTTATTTTCACATAAATAAAAGGAAATTAATGACAGTTAGACCTTATTCTAAAAGCATTTAAACATAAGAAATGCGTGTTTTTTGCAGACTATAGCGCCTATATAAAACATTTACGTATACTAAAAGTAATGAGCAAAACAACTTGTTATGAAACATGGATATCATATTACTTACGTTAGACAGTTTTTGATGTACTTACAGCGCAATGGTAAGACACAAACGCACTTTTTAACACAAACTATTTATAAGACATTGTAACAAAGTACACTAATACTTAACAATTAATTTTACTTAAGAAACTAAGTACGAATAATAAAAAATGCAAATGAACTTCTTGTACTGAGGGTGATTTTTTGTAAATCTACCTGCATTTGTGTCGAACTTAAGAAAAAATCCAGTCATCGAGTAGTTTCGTCTTTGTTACTCATACAGCAGTAAGTGATGTGGGAGACGGTATCGATGATATGTGTCGATGTATTTTAAACTTTTAAATCGTGTTTGACCAATGTTAGAAATAAGTGCATTTTGATGTTTAGGGTTAGTTGTAAGATAAAACTTATAAGTGAGTTTTGTAATGAACTGTTTTAATGTTGGGAAATTTAATTGACTATGTAAGTTTTTAAGATTAGTCCGAAATGGTGTATTAAAAGCAGTTTTATAGCCTTGTTTTGGACTACTTGTAGTTTGCTGTTATTGCTTTCACACGTACTACTCCAGACCGGTGCCGCGTAGGTAATGCATGGTCTGACAAGGGTTGTGTAGATTTTTAGTTTGGTATTTGAACTGACTTTAGACCGCCGTTTTAAAATTGGATGTAGGCAGTTTAGGGCTTTTATTCCTTTAACGCGGAGGTAATCGAAATTTTTTGTCAAGCTCATTTTATTGTCTAGTATAACCCCAAGGTACTTGATGTTTACACTCCATGGTAAAACCGTATCGCCTATTAGTATGTTCCTTTTTGGTAATGACCTCTTTCTTGTGAACATTATGACTTTAGTTTTTGTGGCATTAAATTTTAATTTCCATTTAGTGAAATATGAAACTAGAAGTTGTAATGATAACTGGAGCCGTGCAACTATTAAATCGGTGTCTTTACTTGACGTAAAAGAGGCTGTGTCATCAGCAAAACAAGCAAGATGAGTATGAGCTTGCTTGGGCATGTAATTTATGAATAGTATGAATAACTGAGGACCCAGCAAAGAGCCCTGTGGCACCCCTGCAGGTATAGGTCTAGGTTGGGATACAGTATCGCCGATATGTACACAGAATGATCTGTCAGTCAAATACGCCTGGATAACCTTAACAAGTCCAATAGGTACATCACACATTAAGAGCTTGTGTATAAGGCCTGCATGCCAAACAGCATCAAAAGCTTTTTCTACATCAAGCAACATCATACCCGTAGATTTACCCATGTTAAGGTTGTGCGTGACGTGCTCCGCGACCCTGGCTAATTGCTGCGCTGTAGAATGACCCTTTCTGAAACCGAACTGCTCAGGCAGTATCAGGTGGTTGTGGCTTTAGCTAAGCGCGCCGATATTATTCCTTCAAATAAATTTCCCAGAGATGGGAGTAGACTTATAGGTCGATAGCTAGTTGGTGTAGCTTCATCTTTACCTGGTTTCTTAAATGTTATTATTTTGGCTCTTTTCCAAGCAGAAGGAAAGTAGCCAATTGCCATACAACCATTAAAGACTTTTGTTATAAATACTAAGCATTTACGTGAAAGATTTTTTTTAGTAAGCAGTTGTGTATAATATCGACTCCCGGAGACTTACGACTTTTGAGCTTCCTAATTGATTTGATTACCTCTCTTGGACGTACGAGATTTGGTGGAGTAAAATCTTTAACGTTATCAAGTTTATTTGATGACTTGTTGACGGCGGCCTCCGTAATGTTATCACTAGGCCAGTTCATAGTCAGACTCATATTATTATGAAAAGTGTCAGCAAGTAACTTGCACTGTTCAGCTGGGGATGCAGTCAACTGGCCACTTTCATACTTTAAAGGAGGAATCACTGACGGCTTATAGGTCAAAGATTTAACAATCCGCCAGATATCGGTAGAAATTGATAATCCATCAATTTGGGCAAGTTTGTCATTCCATATTTTGTCATTATGTATGTGGATTTGGAATTTTATTTTTGTTTTAATAATGTTTATATCTTTGTTTATTTGCATCTTAGTTATAGGATTCATTTCTTTTGCAGCCATTTTTCTAAGTTTGTTTTTAGTAGAAATTAAGACATTTACGCGTCTTGGCAAGGTGTAGCGCTTAACAGATGAAGGGCCCGATGGAAAGTTTATTTCATGACTCATTAGAATGGCAAATTGCGGTTTGAATTCATTTATTTCTAAAGATTACAAATCACTTGTACAGAAATAAATACTAAACATTATTTGAATTTATACATTTTTGTTGTCCAGGAGTAGCAAGAGCTTTAATAGTGTTAACATTACGAATATATGAAGGTAATTGTTAAAAGTTTTGTATTGTCTACCGCCGTGCGGCGCGTTGATGCGGTCGCCGTGCGGTGACTCGTTATCTTTGTTTTTATGTTTGAAATCTAAGGACTCGTTCACACCAGAATCAAATGAATTATATTAGTTAAATTAGTTATTTATGACCTTTTAAGATGTGGCACTTTAGTAGTTTTTTAAATAGTAATAACGATTGTGTACTTTTTATATCTTTTGGTAGTGAGTTATAAAGTTTTGCTCCCTCATGTATTATTGTTTTTTTTCCATAGTTAGTTCTAGCACTAGGTATATGTAAGTCTTGTGCATGCCTCAGAATACGTTTTTGTACCTGTATGTTTTTTGTAAATGTGATTTGTGTGTGTAAGTCTTTGGAAAGAATTTTACGAACTAAAATACATGTGTTATATAAATATATATCAGAAATGTTAAACAGCTTGGTTTCTTTGTAAATTTTGTGTGTTGGGGTCAGATACTGGTAGTGAAATAGGACTTTTATAATTCTGTTTTGCGCTCTTTGTAGCTTTTCTAGGTTGGTTTTAGCTGCTGAACCCCACAGTTCTATAAGATATTCAATATGCGGTTTCACCATTGAATTATATATAGTGTGGCGGACCTTAAGAGGAAAGCATCTCACAATTCGACGTAATGCCCCTGTTAGGCTTAATATTTTAGAGCAGGTTTTCTCGATATGTGGTTTCCATGTTAGTTGATTATCCAGGATGAGTCCAAGATATTTCTCCTTATTAACTTTATTTAAATTAACTCCATTAATACTAAGAGGTTTGTGATCTGAGATTTTTTTATTTTTAGCTGCAAATATTATATAGTTGGTTTTGGATGTATTGATAGTTAACAGGTTATTTAGAAACCATCTTTCCAAGATAATGAGATCCTCTTGTGCGTCCTGTATTATTGAGTCAATTGAGTGACCAAAATAAAAAAAATTGAAGTTGGTCAACTGCATTATCAATACTTTTTATAGAATTATAAGTAGTAGATGTTAATGAGATATTTTTATCCAAGTAAGACCTGTACTCAACCCAATTTGCTTCAGAATATCTATATTGTTTAAAACTATGTCGGGTAAAGTCACCACCCACTGAAAAAAACACTGGAAGGTGATTGGATGATAATGCTGACAGAGTGCGAAGTTCAGACACAGACGTGACATTTTGGCTGAGAAGTAAATCCGGTGTAGAAGGAGTATGTGCGTGATTGTAATGTACCAATTTTGGAGATGAAGGTCATTACATTTGATAATCATGGAGTATCATATGATCAAACAGTACCGTACCGCGGGAGTTGTTTTGATCACATCGCCAGTACTCATGTTTGGATTAGGTCACCCATGATTAACACTTTTGTCCCTAAATCGAATAATATATCCAAATCACTGGAAGCCAAAGGAAGATTTGGTGAATTATAAGCGGACACGATAATTATATTGCTCTCAGGTGACGTTAAGCGGATTCCTACACATTCAAGGTTCTACATGGGAGGAATAAATATTGACGTATTAGGAATATCATTCTTTACTAAGATAGCGACCCCCTGACCAGTACCATTCGATCCCTTATCACTTCGGTAACAAATGTATCCAGGCGTATCTAACGTACAGTTTTCACTCAGTCTTGTTTCACATATTGAGATATTGTCGACACAATATTCGCTGGTTAAATTTAATAATTCAGAAAGTTTCAGGTTTCAGGTTTCGGTTCAGTGTAGTTCCGTTATCAGACCGGTTGACAACTTTTCTTTCGAAAATATTGAATTTGAAAATGAATAATGATCCACAAGAATTCACAACAAAATATGGGACCACCATTGACGTGGTATTTTCCAGATATTTTGAAGATAAAGTCGAGCCATCTATCAATGAATAGCAGAACTTTTAATGACTTTTTGAAATATCATGCTTGTCTCTTTAGTTTAGCAGCTCGCCTCTAAGTGGCAATGGTTGTTTCGTTATCAGAGCGGTTGACTACTTTTCTTTCGAAATATTGAATTTGAAAATGAATAATGATCCACAAGAATCCACAACAAAATATGGGACCACCATTGACGCGGTATTTGCCAGACATTTAGAAGATATCAAGTCTCAAACTTATAATTCTTATTTCAGTTACCATAAACCTATAGTTTCAATGATAAATATTCCTGAGTAACCTTCATGTATTGTAAGATAATAAAAATATTTAGAACAATATTAACTTCTCATTTATCTAATAAAAGAAAAAAAATGTTTTCTTATCGGTCACCACGCTCAAAAAGTGTAACTTGAATTAATATAACAGAAAAAAAACAAAGGAAAAAAATACTGCATAAATAAAATAAATAAATAAGTCATTATAATTGCATAAGTTGATATAAAAATGCTATGCAATAGCTTTACCGCGGCAGTCCCCGAGTGCCACACGTCTATTTTATTTATTATACTAGCATTACGAAAACTAACCTTAAGCTAAATAACCTACACCCGCTTACTTCCCCATGAAAAGCAATATTTCATTTGTGAAATCCTAAACGAATGTATAAAATTGATCAATTCCGCTTATTCAAACGCACTATGCCATAGGCCTTAACAAACAAGTCACTAACTATACACAATCTCCACTAACATTTTTAACATCTACCCTACTAAAAACGCTAATCGGTTATTTTGTTTACTTATTATTGTATTTTCTCTGTAAGTGATTAATGTAATCTTTTGAGAAATAAATGTCTTAAAGCGTAGTTATTGATGGTAAAACGTGTTGGGTATTTGTAAGAAAATGTTTTGTTGTGCATACCGTCATGTTTCTAATAAATCAGTTAGCAAACCACCGCTTGTCTATAATTACGCTATAATTAACTGGCGACGAGGATAGGGATGGGAAACAAAACAGTTTTATGTTATAACTATTGTGTCATGACGTCACGTTAATGCGACACGTCTTACCTACGTGAGAAGTCACGTTATTGATGCCAAATATTGATCTATATACCTGCCTAGACTTTAAATTTAACTGTCGACATAATCTTTCCGCCATAAAGCACGATGTACTGCCGCTGTCAAGAACTGCGCGAACAACATGTTCCCGACCATTACTATCGTGTAATTTAATAAAAGCGGTTGACAATAACACATCATGACTCACACTTCTGTATCCAGATGTGACGTTAGCCGATAACGCGTGTGCATCAGAATGGCGGGTGTATGACTACAAATGGTCATGCTATATGCGTGAGAGCAATGTACGAGCATTGTACCGAATGTACGTAAAATTTGAAGCAATGTACTATTTTAAAACCACAGTTTTTTTAAAAAGTATTTGAGTCGCCAACCTGATATCAGAATGGCGGGTGTATTAAAAATCTGAACAAATTACCTACTATCTGAGTGTGAAATGTCTACCGTAGCAATGTACGACCAATGTACGTTATCATATTAAAAGCATCACCAGATGCTATCAACGGTTAAAGAGTTATTATAAAAATAAAATTTCTCCAGCCTGTTCAATTTTATTAGCAACAAGTTGTGTCTACGTAATACGTTGCCATGTCTAAACTAAAGGGATTTCTTGTGTGAACAAATGTCCATATTGGCCATGCGATATGCGTGAGAGAAATGTACGAGCAATGTACCGAATGTACGTAAAATTTGAAGCAATGTACTATTTTAAAACCACAGTGTTTAGAAAAGGTATTTGAGCCGCCAACCTGATATCAGACTGGCGGGTGTATTGCAAATCTGAACACTATCTGACTGTGAAATGCCTACCGTAGCAATGTACGACCAATGTACGTTATCATATTAAAAGCATCACCAGATGCTATCAACGGTTAAAGAATTATAAAAACAAATTTCTCCACATTTAGAGCCTGTTAAATTTTATTAGCAACTTGTGCCTACGTTATACGTTGCTATGTCTAAATTACTCGCCGTCCAACCTGTCATTTTACACTTTGACTGTTCAAAACGAATCATTTAGTGATGAACTAATGTAGTAACCGATTCTATCGCATATAACAATTGAATTTATCCATGAAAAAGTTTAAATCGATAAAACACAGTTATTTTATTTTTGCTTTATACCCGACTGCCGAAGGAGGGTAATGTGTTTATCTCAGTCTGTGTATGTTTGACGTTCCTAGTGGTGTTCTAAAGACCAAACGCATACGCCAATTTTGATGACTCATACGTCAATCGATTCGTCTTAATCTTGCGAGTGGCACTGGCTACATTAAAATGGGAAAATAGTAAAATTCTGGCTGTTGGGCGCCATATTGTGGCGTCCGAATTTTCTTTTCTTCAAAGCTCTTCGTATGGGGTATCAAAATAAGTGTGGCGGGCTCTTGCTTGGCCACCAACTGAGATTTTAATTTTGATAACACAAATATTATGTCCGTAAGGATTGAGGAGCCATTTTTTGTATCTTAATTAAATTAATATACTTATTTAGTAGTAAGTTTAAAATGTTTGTAGGTTCGATCCTCGATTTTGTAGTATGTAGTATAATACTTCAAAAGTTATATAGACATAAAGGTGGCTTCTCAATCTAAATGTTTGTATTGAGGAGCCACCTCAGAACTAGGAACATCATCGATTAATATTGATCATAATTTGGTATGATTTTGTAGTATTTGAGAGTATTTAGTAGACAAAAAATCTGAGCTCGGTTGCATTAAAATTAAATTAGTTATCATACATTATATGTGGCTCCTCAGACCATACATACGACTCGTCATTTTTCAAAGAAGCAGTAGTTCAATTAATACGCAATTTCTTCGTCATTTAGTAGTAAGCAGTTAGTAGTTTAGTTTTATTATTATTTTATTATTTGTTTTTTATTTAGTTTAGTTCATTTTTTATTTTTTTCTTTTCATTGTCGTGAAAATTGGATCGACCGATGAAGGCAAATCATGTACATTTTTGAAATTTTTGCTATACTTAATGAAAGCTTCTTTTTGTTCTTTTAATGGAACCAAACTTTGTTTTCCTCCTCTCTTCTTCATTTTTAATTTTATTTAGTTCAGTGCACTTAGAATAAAACGCACCCACGATACAGGCAAATTTTCTAGAATGGCCAAAGTTTTTTATAGAAAATAAATATCACAATGAATGTAATGACTGATCTTTAATTGAATATAAGTACATTTTTTTTTTTTAAGAAAGGTTAATAACATTAAATAAATTGACATTATGCATCTTCATTTAGATTCATCTTTACTACGTTATTAATAAATATACATTCATAAAAAAACATAATAAGTATACAAAAATAATAACAAATATCATGCTGTGCAGTTGGAGGATACACATTCGCGAGCTGGTTGACCAGAACCAGATGTATGCTCCAACTGATTAGCATGATTTTCTTCTTGTTTACGTCTTTTTAGTGTGGTTTTGATTTTAAAATTAACTATTTTTAATTATAACTTATTAGTGTTTTTTTTTTCGGGTTAGATATATTTAAACATAAAACTGTTATATATTATAGATACCCCACAAGAAGGGAAGAAAAACATATTTGGGACAACAATATGGCGACAACAATCCGGCATTTTTCTATGTTCCAATTTTAATGTTGCCAGTGCAGTAACACTCGCAAGGTTAAGACGAATTGATTGACGTAAGAATCATCAAAATCGACCAACGCGTTTGGTCTCTAGAACGCCACTAGGTATAAACATACATACACACATAGAATGATAAACACGTTACCCTCCATCGGCAGTGGCGTAAAAATAAAAATCAAAGCAAAAATAAAATAACTATGTGTTTAATCGATTAAATTTGTTTCATTGTTAAATTCAATTGTTAAATGAAATCGAATCGGTTACCACATTAGTTCATCACTAAATGATTAGTTTTTGAGCTGTCAAAGTGTAAAATGACAGGTTGGACAGCGAGTAATTTAGCAACGTATAACGCAGGCACAAGTTGCTAATAAAATTGAACAGGCTCTAAATGTGGAGAAATTTGATTTTAATAATAACTCTTTAACCGTTGATAGCATCTGGTGATGCTTTTAATATGATAACGTACATTGGTCGTACATTGCTACGGTAGGCATTTCACAGTCAGATAGTGTTCAGATTTGCAATACACCCGCCAGTCTGATATCAGGTTGGCGGCTCAAATACCTTTTCTAAACACTGTGGTTTTAAAATAGTTCATTGCTTCAAATTTTACGTACATTCGGTACATTGCTCGTACATTGCTCTCACGCATATCGCATGGCCAATATGGAAATTTGTTCACACAAGAAATGTGGCGAAATTTTATTTTTATAATTACTGTTTAACTGTTGATAGCATCTGGTTATTCTTAATATGATAACGGACATTGGTCGCACATTGCTACGGTAGGCATTTCACAATCAGTTAGTTGGTAATTTATTCGGATTTTGAATATACCCCCGCCATTCCAACATCAGGTTGGCGGCTCAAATATCTTTTCTAAAAACTGTGGTTTTAAAATAGTACATATCTTCAAATTTTACGTACATTCGGTACATTGCTCGTACATTGCTCTCACGCATATCGTATGGCCAGTATGGACATCTATTCACACAAGAAATCCCTTTAGTTTAGACATAGCAACGTATTACGTAGACACAACTTGTTGCTAATAAAATTGAACAGGCTCTAAATGTGGAGAAATTTTATTTTTATAATAACTCTTTAACCGTTGATAGCATCTGGTGATGCTTTTAATATGATAACTTACATTGGTCGTACATTGCTACGGTAGGCATTTTACACTCAGATAGTAGGTAATTTGTTCAGTTTTAAATACACCCGCCATTCTGATATCAGGATGGCGACTCAAATACTTTTTCAAAAAACTGTGGTTTTAAAATACAGGGTGGGCCAATAATTTTTGCACTTTTAAAACATGAATAGAAATAAAACTACAACTGTTATTTTGTTGATTATATTTTTAACGTTTTGAAAATTTAATGAAATTTATTTTTTAAAAATGACATCGTCGAGATGTGCACCGTCTCGTCGTTGGCACTCTAGCAATCGACTACGCAAACTTTGGAAAACTCGCTGACACATGCTGCGGGGGATCGCGGCTATCTCGTCGTGGATGTTTCGTTTTAATTGGGATATATTCGTCGGTTTATTAAGGTAGACTCGACTTTTCAGGTATCCCCATAAGAAAAAATCGCATGGTGTAAGATCCGGGCTTCTCGGAGGCCATGGAATATCACCTCTGCGAGAAATCAATTTATTCGGAAACATTTCTTTGACTACCGGTAAAGTCACATTTGACGTGTGGCATGTTGCTCCATCTTGTTGCATCCAGGTCCTGCTGTTGTATCCTTGAAATTCATGCAACTGCGGCGTCAAAAATTCTCGCAACATCTTGACGTATTCCGCTGAATTCACAGTTACATTATTTCCTTGATTATTTTCAAAGAAATACGGACCAATATTTCAACCTCTCGAATGTTCTCATCGCTTCTTCTTGAACGTGGCCGGCCTGTTTGTTTAATATTCGTTGTCGATCCCGTTTGCTCGAACTTCACGACCCAAGCTTTGATTAAATTCACACTTGGACACTCGCTTACACGGCGTAATCCATATTCAATTCGAAACAGGCGTCGTACAGTAACGTAGGAATCGTTGTTTTTGTAAAATTGTTTAACACAAAAAGCACGCTGTTGTCCCGTGAAGCGCTCCATCGTGACTAA
Organism: Orthosia gothica; assembly: GCA_949775005.1. NCBI lineage: Eukaryota > Metazoa > Arthropoda > Insecta > Lepidoptera > Noctuidae > Orthosia > Orthosia gothica. The sequence continues at coordinate 22,619,765 of OX459047.1, forward strand.
AATTGCATGTAGCGACGCATAGTTTCCCGCCACCCGCGCACCCCTCCCTCCAACGGTATTCGAGAAATTTAGTGTTGCAATTTGCAAAAATTATTGGCCCACCCGTTAGTACATTGCTTCAAATTTTACGTACATTCGGTACATTGCTCGTACATTGCTCTCACGCATATAGCATGACCATTTGTAGTCATACACCCGCCATTCTGATGCACACGATAACGCGACATTATTTGTCTCATTCACAGGCGACGTCGAAGACTACTGTGGCGACAAGTTATTTAACGAGTTATTACTTACATTGTTATTAAGTTGAGCAATCGGTTTAAAATCAGTGACATGGATTAGAGTATTATGTCTGCGTTTGCAAAACTTACAACCTGGCCTTTTACAAAGGTTCGCAAAATGGCCTGAACATAAGCAGCTTTAAACTTGGTAGCATTTTAATACGTGCTTCGTTATTTAATGCGGGAAACTGTGCACACTCGCCTAAATTATGGTCACCCTTGCATTTGGGACAGAGTTTTGAACCTGACTCTGAGTTAGAATTACCATTTTGAACAGTAACCATAAACTTCAGCTTAGCTCCTGTTTTAGTACTAGGTTGTAACGGATTATTTCGAGATAACTCTAAAGTTTCAACAAGCTCGGCGCGCTCGCGCCGAGCTTGTTGAAACTTCTCTTCTCTCCCACTCACGGAACGTTCTGCTATCTAATTTGCGAGTAAAAATGTAAATTAAAAGAGTAATACTTAACGGGCTCACCTAAAGTGTCTAACGCTCGTAAATGCTTGTTAATTTGGTCTACTAAATTCTTTAAAGTGAGAGAGGATTCTTTTGTAATGGTATTCATGTTAAATATGGCTGAAACATGATTGTGGATTAGTAATCTCTTATTATCAAATCGTTCGCATAGTACGTTCCAAGGTACAGTTTAATTATTGGCCGAAAACTCGATTGACTGAATCACCACGGCAGCTGCACCTTTCAGAGACGTTCGTAGGTAGTGGAATTTGTTGATTTCATATATAGCATAATTGCAATGAATGAGACTTGTAAAAGTGTCATGAAACTTTAACCAGTTATTGTAGGATCCACTAAACTTTGGCAATTGAATTGTGGGCAACTTAACCGGCTTATAAGTACTACAACAATTACTTTTATTACTACAAACAGATTCATTATCTTTATTATTATAACTACTTACAAATTCCTGAGCTTTAGATAATGCTTTAAAATACAAGGACTCAAAATCAAAACGCTCAGTAAACTGTACCTTGATATCATCCACAATACATTCAATACGCAACTGTACCTCATCATACTGTTGGTATAACAATTCCATCTTGCTCATGCGCAGCTGTAGTTCCATTATATTAGAGCTAGACAATGTTTTTTGATTTTTGAACAATTATTTAGATGCACTAAGCGTCTAAATAATTGACAAAGGCTGTTAATCGGTTTTGAAGCTACCTCGCTTCTTTATCAACTCCCTTTCATGTGTAAACAAACAATAATAACTAAGAACCTATATACGTACAGTGTATTTGCCTTTACTGATGTGCAGATGATAATTACTATATAATACTGATTAGAATCATGTAATGACCGCTGACAATAACTGCGTAAGTAGGTAGATACCTATCTAAAATGTAACAACTCGTCTAATTATTATACAAAATTAATGACCTACAAACTTTAATAAAGGTCAACACAATAACTTAATGACACGGTAATTTAATGTTATTACAGCAAACAATCAATAATATCTAACACTCTAGAATTGTGTCGTAACTAAATAGAAATACCTACGTACCTATGCAACATAAATCGTTAAAGTAAACTTTGGCACAGACAATTAAATTAAAATAATGTAATATAATAAATCAATATTACTATACTTTAATTTAATAAATATGTTTTCTTACTTGATGCTGCTAACTTAGCAATAATAATATATATTGTTGCTACTGACTGACATGTATCACAATATCACAATGGAAACAGTACGGTACATTTTTACGAACAACTAATTTTCACATGTAATCGGTAATAAATAGGACTAACCTTATAACTCCTTAATTGGCGTTATATACTACCTGAATGAGTGTTGGGTGACGATATAACAAAACAATTGGGCTTAACACCGTTTAATGTTCACATACCACACTGCCGGTTAATAAACTCAATGTCAATGACGAGGTATAATTTTTTCGCTAATACCACTGTTTAATTTAGCTTTCTTGATCTTCTAAATATGTGTAGCTGATCCACGTCATTTAATTTAATCCGGCTCGAAGGACCAATATGTGCGGAAATTAGCGGGCTTTATAATAAAAAACCGCCCAAGTGCGAGTCGGACTCGCGCACGAAGGTTTCCGTACTTGGTAAATTGCGGTTTACGATTTATGACGTATTAAAAAAAAACTACTTACTAGATCTCGTTCAAACCAATTTTCGGTGGTAGTTTACATAGTAATGTACATCATATATTTTTTTTAGTTTTATTTTTCTCTTATTTTAGAAGTTACAGGGGGGGGACACACACATTTTACCACTTTGGAAGTGTCTCTCGCGCAAACTATTCAGTTTAGAAAAAAATGATATTAGAAACCTCAATATCATTTTTGAAGACCTATCCATAGATATTATGGTTGGTAACACGTATGGGTTTGATGGAAAAGTTTTTTTTTAGTTTCAGTTTCAAGTATGGGGACCCCCAAAATTTAATTGTTTCTTTTCTATTTTTGAGTGAAAATCTTAATGCGGTTCACAGAATACATCTACTCACCAACGTTTAACAGCATAGTTCTTATAGTTTCGGAAAAAAGTGGCTGTGACATACGGACGGACAGACAGACAGACAGACAGACAGACAGACAGACATGACGAATCTATAAGGGTTCCGTTTTTTGCCATTTGGCTACGGAACCCTAAAAATGCAGGAGGCACAAGTTACGTCTGTGAGCTTTATTAGCGAGTAAAATAAAAAAATAACAGGTAGTAATTAGCAAAGGTGAGAGTTTTACGACGTGTAATTTATTGCTTAACCGTTTTGAGTAGGCGCTTCAACACAACTTAATTATCATGTTAAAAGATTTTCTAAAAGATGGATGTTCAAAATAAGATGATATTAATGTTTAGGGTCTTCATAATCTTGTAGAAAGTCTTTAACTAATTTGTAATTATTTGTTGGTAAGTGCACTTCAAAATTTATTTGTTTTTTATTAGAAATATCCTTTACAGTCAACTTCTCTTTAAACCATGAGTGAACTAAAATTTGTCTAGCTTTAGTATCTAGAGCTTCATTTAGAATAGGAATACCTTCATGTTCAATATTTGAAACTGAATTAGCTGTGAAGCCATCACCAGTACCTATCCGAAAGTTCTATCGTTTCCATGGGCGTTTTGTCAAATTGCTGCTCTTAATCTATATTTTTTTGTATTTACTTTTTCCTATCACCTACGTTAACAAATATCGAATCTAAATCGTCGTTAATTGCACTAATTTTAATCCTAGATAAGGCATCTGCATTTGTATTTTGAGGCCCTTACTTGTACTTAACCTCGTAGTCATATTAAACGTAAACCCCAACGCGTGAGCTTACTGTTGGGTTCTTTTAATGAATACAGCCATGCCAATGGTCTATGGTCTGTAAAGATAGTACATTTATTGCCATATAGATATGGCCTATAATGCTTAACTGCCCATATTATGGCTAAAAGCTCCTTCTCAATAGTACTATATTTTACTTCTGTGTCACTCAGAGTCCTGCTAGCATATCCTACCGGCTGCGCCAGTTAAGTGACAGCGAAAGAGTTTAAAAATAAACTTTATTTGTACCCAGTTACAGCAAGACAGTAATTAATTAAACCTACAGAATCTTGATCTTATATACTAATCTTATTGCTAACCAATCATCTCTGCTAATGACGCATGTCCTAGATCGCATATGCTGACATATAGTTGTTATTCTAATATAATATAATTATTGGCTGATGAAGCTAATATTGGGGGATTGGGGTTAAATCGTTCGTAGTTTTATTTTATTTTTATCTAAGTGTATATATTGGATATTTTAAATTTAATTTCGCCAAGATAATTTTAAAAAAATTGTTCAAGAGTTGGGGTTGGGGTTTTAAGTCAAGAGTGAATAGGTTACTTCTAGGCAAGCGTGCTTCACCGTCAACCATATCATCGCTTACCATCAGGTGTGATTGTGGTCAAGCGCGAGCCTATAATATATATAAAAAAAAACCGTGATATAATGCGTGACTCAGGCTGGGTGCCAGTATTCGAGCAAGTGATTGGAAAAATTATTTAAATCGTATTTGCATCGTTCTCTTAGATGCAGCGCTGGACACCACCATGCTACTGCAGCCGCCGTACGAACTGCGCCGCTCATCCACCACCGTAACCGTGATCATCGTACACCCCATCCACTATTATAAACGTATCAAGTACATATCTACGTACATGCTGGTGGTTGCCGAAGACCCGCGCAACGACTTATCACATCCCATGCCGTCGTGGTACAAAGTGCACGGGCTAGACGTCTGGCCACCCTACCGGGTACCGGTGCGCAACTTCGAGAATACATCGCATGTCAAGGAGTTCGTTATCGGCTCCGAGGACTGCGACGCAGGTGGCACCGGCTACTGCAACGGACCGCTGAAGCCCGGCACCAAGTACTATGTCAAGCTGCGCTTGGTATACACAGACACGTTTAACAATCCAGACTTGATCTGGGACAGCATACACACCGTGTTCTACACAGGTACCCGCCACATTACATCACTACCTGCCAACAGTATCGTGACTCATCTAAGTTTGTATTTGTAATCGCTCAACTGAAACTAAATGACAAATTATGTTTTTCAGATGTAATTTTAGATGGAACCACTAATTATACTGTCATTTCCATTTCAATAATTTCTGTAACGGCGTTGATCCTGCTGGTTGTTTTTGCAGTAAAGAAACGTTGTTGGATAAAAAACAATGAACCAAGCACACCCCGATTACCAAAATGCGAAGTAAGTTTATACGTACCGTAATAAAATCATCATACAATTATACTCTCGAAGTTGATTAGAGACTGATGAACATGTGTCTTTATTTACATAGATAAAAGTATATACAGTGTATAAAGTACTTAATTAACTGAGACTACAAACATAAACACACTTAAACCAAAAACGACTCACTAACTAAACCTAAAAATATCTTCAACTCACATCAGCCGAAAGATGTCCACTGCTGGACATAGGCTTCCCAGGCATCGCCACATTGACCGGTCCCATGCGTCTCGTAACCAGCGGTTCCTCGCAACCTTCACCAGGTCTTCGGTCCACCTGGTGGGAGGCCTTCCAACGCTACGTCCTGCGGTTCGCGTTCGCCACTTCAGAACCTTTCTGCCCCATCGGCCATCCGTTCTGCGAGCAATGTGCCCTGCCCACTGCCACTTAAGTTTGGAAATTCTTTGTACGTACGTAGTTAAGTAACTACCACGTACCTATATTAGGTTTTATTATTAACAATTACACCTATGTAACCAAAATGAATAAATTAAATTTATTATTTTAGAGAATAAAAACCCTGTTTTCGATACTTATATTCGAATTAAAAATCTCGACGTTTCGATCAAGATCAATTTCCATAGAAGAATCTGCTAATCAAAGAGCAATTAATTGCATACCTGCGCGACTGCTACCAGCACACATGCTGCTAAACAATATTAAAAAAAAATACCTCTTTTACAAAACAATACAACCAACTTCCAAAAAAAGCACTACAAAGTGAAAAATAATTTTAATTTCAGAAGTCTATATCAATAAAACCCGGCTAAGTGCGTGTAGGACTTCGCACATTTAGGGTTCCGTACCAAACCGCAAAAATAACTTGTTTGTAATAAATCTGATTGATCAATATATTGGTATTAAAATGATTTTATTTCTGTAAGTTGGTTTGTACAAACACTTTAAGGTTAAGCAACGCTTGACGAGGTCGGTCCGTGGATGGGTGACCATTTCAACATACTGAGTTTCCTCCGTGCCTCGGAAAGCACATTAAGCCGTTGGTCCCGGCTGTCATTTGAAGATCTTTGACAGTCGTTACGAGTAGTCAGAAGCTTGAGATCTGACACCAGTCTTGCCAAGGGGTACCGTGTTACCCAGTTACTGGGTTGTGGAGGTCAGATAGGCAGTCGCTCCTTGTAAAACACTGGTACTCAGCTGAATCCGGTTAGACTGGAAGCTGACCCCAACATAGCTGGGAAAAGGCTAGGCAGATGATGGTTTGTACAAACACTTTTACATGTCGGTCACATTTTTTAAAACTAGATGAGGTCTACGTTTCCTATCTGACTACTCTGAAAAGAAAGGCCGAAACAAACTCAGAGGTCACAGTCTCTTTTAAAGTCCTGACAAAATCTTGGTTAGATCATGCGAAGACCATGTAGACTGATATCAAAAATGGTCTTTTGAGGCAAGAACCATCTAGATTGAGTGGACCTGAACAGTCAGTGCACACATTTGTTAATAACCGAGCAGCTCAGCGAGCTCAACGATTCGACGAACAAAACCAAAGAAAGGACATTCTGTTGGGCCGCATAAACTACTCAAACTGCCAGACCATGATTAAAAACCGGCCAAGTGCGAGTCGGACTCGCGCACGAAGGGTTCCGTACCATTTTCGTATAAAACGGCAAAAAAAACACGTTTGTTGTATGGGAGCCCCCCTTAAATATTTATTTTATTTTGTTTTTAGTATTTGTTGTTGTAGCGGCAACAGATATACATCACCTGTGAAAATTTCAACTGTCTAGCTATCACGGTTCATGAGATACAGCCTGGTGACAGACAGACAGACAGACAGACAGACGGACCGCGGAGTCTCAGTAATATGGTCCCGTTTTTACCCTTTGGGTACGGAACCCTAAAAACTAAAATAAATTAAAAACAAATAAAAAGAATTAACCACATAGTCTTCACATTCACAATAATTAAAATAAAATAATCTAATACTTTACAAAGTAAATACTCTTGTCATTGCAAGAAAACAAATAAAAAATGATTAAAAAATAACAAAATTCACGGTGCAAAATATAAAAAAGGAAAACAAAATTAATGGAGCAACTCAATCCCAAAACGTTTTATACTCAAAGTAATGTTTATGCTATAAAACGCTTTCTGGCACAACTTACGTTTAATGAATGATTTGAATTTATTAAGACTTAGATCTTGTACGTAGCTTGGAAGCTTATTATAAAAGCGTTTGTTAGTAAAATATACGCAATAATAAACATTATCACCAAATTTGAAGTTCATAGAATAATGGGAAGTTCAAAAATTCTTCGGCACAAAAAATTGGTAAGAAATGCTGACTTTGTCATTCCTTTGTTGCCTAAAGAACAATGGCGAAATCTTAGCTGATTTAAATTTGAGCGTCTTAAAGTGAGTTATATACGAAATACATTCTATTAATTGTCTACATTTTTTACAGTATAAATCGGGCTGGTTCAAAACGGATAAAAAATAACATAATAAATAAAAAGTTATTTGACTTTTTAGTTAATTTATTTAGCTTAGTGTTGCCATTATATATTTTATCTGCTAAGTGACAAATAGTAACTATATTAGGTTATAATATCATTATTGTATTTATTGCAGTAAATGATTTAACAATACAGTTTATGTCTAAATGTAGATCATAATCATAATATTTATTTCACCAAAAACAACACAACAGATTACAGCAATCTTACAGGCTATTACTAAAGGTTAGGACTTTACAAAGGAGCATCTGTAGCCGAACTAAGACGAATCCTGTATCTCGGCATACAGCGCCGTACCCTCGAGAATAGACAATAATGTGTAGCCCAAAAAAACATGCAAAAAGATACATCAAATCATGTTTATAATATATTCATAAAGTTATAGGTTAAAAGGGTAAAATTAAAGTTAAAAAATATAAATCTACTAAAAATTATAGATGAAATATCAACAAATGTAAATGAATTACTTTCAATTAATGATTGGCAAAAAGACAAGAATCCAAGTCAAAAAAAATATAGCTTGGTTGTTAACCTTTTGATATACGTCAAAGCCGCTTAGTTTAAATAAATATACTCTTTCCAAAGAGTATATATTATACATTTCATGCTGAAATAACTACGTAAGGGAAATACTAATGCGATATTGCCCTTTTACTTATATGAAATTGAATACTATTACCTATTAAACACATTATTAAAAATTACCCAGACATAACCTACAAAAGTTTATGACTGAATATCTATTATTCTCGACATTCTCGAACAAAAATTCTTGCACCAACTAATTCAGAACATCACCCTGAGTTAAACCAGATATTTTTTATTTAAAGACGTAGGAATTTAATCTCAGCTAAAACAATGTATGCCTGCCATTGATCTTTAAAAAAAAACGCCCCTCTTTAGCTGTATGGGAGATCCCCAAAAAACTGAAAGTGAAAATTTGAAGACTATAGCTTCAACCATTTGGCTGTGCCAGACGAAGGACAGACGGGCAGACGGACTGACAGCAAAACAAACATTGGACACCGCAACTTGACGTCACAAGCATTACAAGAATATATAATTATTTTGGTCATAAGACGGACGGGCGACAGTGACATCATTATAAATTCAAAACATTTTGACGACAAAAAGTAATTAATTTTACTGTGCATATACCCTCACAAACACTTTACAACGTAAATAAAAACAATAAGTTAACTACCGAAAGCACTGCCGAGGGTTTTTTTAAAGAAATAAAATGAGTCTGGTCGCGAAGACGATTTAATTCAGACTAAACTAAGGCCAACGCACAGTGTTGCTAATTCTAGGTTCCTTATCTCTACGGCGAAGCGACGGCGTGTCGCCAGATGCTAGTCATAACAACCCGCGGCTCTAGCGCGAATGCTGGAACAGCATGGCCGCACAGGTGTTCAATCTAACACGAGGTTATAATGTTGGGTTTGATACAGCCTGTATAAAACTTCCCCCCGTAAGTTCGAAATCGTCGGAGGGATGATTATCATTGGGATGATTATTATCACTCTGATTATTTCAGCAGAAACAATCTTTTAAGGGTTTTCCATACTTATGGACTATGAATACACCAATGCTTAACACTAACGACGCTAACACTTTTCACATTAATGAACCTTTCACTGTCGTCTTTCACGTCACTTTTAATAACTTCCAATGGGTTGCTTAGATGTTGTAGATTTCTTAAGTCGCTAGTGTCCAAGTTGAGGGGATTCCGATGCAGGTGTGGCTCGACGGCTATTACATCAGGGACATTGACAATTGGTACTTTCGAAGGGTCAACATTACTTGTGACAGTATGATTAGATTTCAAGGTAACTTTACCAATCTTGACATCGCAGTGACCATCCAAGGTAAGAGAGTAAGTACTTTTTTATTTTTATTTCGTTATCTCGCTATTGCAGATCTCCGATAGTATGCTTTCGGCTTTACTATAGACAATCCAGCGCCTTTTCCCCACAGATTCTATCTCAAGAGTGTTAAGTTCAACTGGTACAGGATTACAGGAGCTTGTGTTATGAGAGAATCTCATTAATGCGGCTATACAGGTATCTTCCATTGGCAGCTGGGACTCCTCCTCGTAGCACAGGAACTTCGCCTCTTGGAGTTCGTTGCAAAGCCGGGAGAGCGAGACTACTTCGGACCCTTTTACAAAGAGGTAGAGGTATTTAGAAATAATGATTGTGGTCTGGTTAAATTTATTGGTAATAGGTATTGGGAGTGCCTTGTAGTATGTATATCTACCATCTTTAATGATAGGCATTTCTAAAATGAACGTTATTTGACTTCCTTTCGAATAAGCTTTTATTTCAATACATTGAACCAGCTTAACTAGGTTATCATAACTTACTGGATAAACAAGTTTATTAGTTCGTTCTATTTATTTTAATGATTTGAATAATTCATCAGACTTTATTAGATACTGGTGTAATATTTTTAATCTACTGAATGTTACGGAAGTTTCAATCTCATTCAGTCGACTGCATAATAGATGGAAATTGTGTAAAAATAGATTAAAGATATTTAAAAAATTATGTATCGCAATGTTGATGTTAGTTTGATTAATTAATTTTGTCATTTCCCAAATTTCTTCTTCTATTTGAATAAGAAAATTAATCCTAGAGGGCCCTGCCAAGAGAAATCTTGTGACCCAAGTAAAGAACCTCCTTTCTTTACCATTATCAAGGCCAGTTGGTACTTTTACTAGCGCTTCAGTTCGGGGGTCTAAAGTGATTTCACATGTGAGGCTATACTCTATAGGTATTTCTGTATCTCGTGTTCGTAAAATTTGCGTCTTCGTATCTATTTTTGCATCTAATATTTTTAAGAGATCAGAATCAATTAATCCGTCGAATCGCCTATCGACATCGTAAAGATAGAACTTGTGTTTAAGACAGCTTTTCAATGTTTTCAGCAGGGGTATATGTATAACTTGGTCGTGTAAGCTACGTGCATGTGTGCTAATAACTTCAAAAGGTTCGTTATATTCGTAGGCAGAAAAGTATTGATCGAATTTTCCTGGACTAATAAAACTTTTTGTACTTCCTGTGTATATCATTAGGCGGGCATCAATATCCGGAATATAGATATGTGATAATCGGTTTATACTATTGCAATTTAAATGTATTGCTTCGGGTGGTCATTTTTCGCGGCTACTTAACGGAAAATTTACATATCCTTCTTGGTTTATGGGTTCGAAGGAAACAGGCTCCACATTTTCTAAGTAGGAATTATTGTAATAGGCGGTATGTTCATAAATTTCGGTAAATTGTAAATTATTTTGACAGTCTATATAATCAGGCTGAAAAGCCTGGTCTTGGATTATGTGCGTTTCATTATTATTGTTATACGTATAAAACACATTGATTATCGGAGTTATTTGTAATCATGTTGTTTCTAGGGGGTCGGGCAGTTTGCATAGAAACATCAGTGTCTTGTGACTGGGGTAAATTACGCTGTGGTTGCTGTTGTGGCGGTATACCGAATTTAAATTGCTGGTTTGATGGATTAAAATTGGGTTCACCCTGAGCGTTATTAATTTGAGGTCTAAATCCTTGTTGAGGTATAATACCAAATTTAAAATTGTTCTGGTTCTGCGGACTGCCTGCAATGTACACTGATTTATAACTTTAATCTGTTGCATACCCGGTTTGAAGTCAGTTTGGTTTGGTATACCGAATCTGTAGTTGTTATTGAAACCAGATCTAAAATTATTTTGGGGCGAATGAGGAACTCCGAACTTGAAGTTTTGGATAGCCGAATAGCTGAAATTATTTAAGAATGGCACATTAGGTTATATTTCAGGCTGTAATGTAAAACCTTGGAAGCTATTATTAGTAGTTGAAGGATGCGGGGCTGGTTTTGTATAATTTGAATTTTTTGATTTATACTGAAATTGAAAATTTACCTCTTCCATGACGACACTGATTGCACTTGTACAATTTCTAAGTCTTACAATTCTGATTAAATCCTCTGACAGATTATATAAAAACACGTTAAGAGACAAGTTATTGTAAATCACCATTTTTGCAGCCTTCATTTCCTCACTAGGCAGCAAATTGACCTTGGAGAACAGAGTGCTGCGTATTTGTTGGATTCATTTACATTACAGAATTCCAAATAAGATTCATTAGCTTTAATTTTAAAATTTTCTAGTTCAATAGCTACGCAGTCCTCTGTTCTGGGGTCGCCAAAATGTTGAACAAAAGTACATTTTAGTTGGTCCCATGTAGTTAGATCCTCCCTTTCACTTAATAGGGCTGCCGCTCTACAAACAAATTTCCTTACAACAAACTCACGTACTGAATAATTTGACAATGAATCAGCTTAAATTAGATAAAGCCCTTTCGTACGTCATCAACATGACTACGTCAGAGAACGATGGTACTTTAAGATATGCTCACCTTGCGCAACTCTTCGTTATACTTAACGATAACGTACAAGAGTTATCCGGTGAAATAAGTAGGCTAGAAATTATATTAGCTTTTAGTCGCAAGGTATCCTTGCACCATTCTATTCTATCTTTTAGGGAATTAAGAACTATGATAAGCAAATTACAGCATTTATGTAACACCAATCAGGTCATAGACTTAGACATTAGATATAACTTTGACATAATTAGTTCAGGTTCATATTATGTCGATAAGAAAATCGTGGTTGTCCTTCAATTCCATATCACTCTTACCAGTACTTTTGAACTATTTAAACTTTGTGCAGTTCCTAATAAAAAGTTTGACGTCATCCTGCCTTCCTATCCATATGTAGCGATCAATTCAAAGGAATATGTATACATGGAGGCTGATTGCCTGAAGGTAAATAACTGGCATATCTGCGAGCAAAAAACAAGTCACCAAATTCGCTCCGGTCAGGATTGCGTAGAAAAACTTTATATATTCCCAGGAGATAGATGAAACGTGTCAAATCCCGCCTACCTTTCTGGCCAAGGAAGTCCTGCTGGAGCTAGATAGCAAGCACAACATAGTTTTGTTCCCGAAGCCCTTTGAGGTTCAACTTTACTGCGGCCCTGAAAAACATCAAATTCTGGAAGGAAGTTTTCTGTCGCAGCGGAACAAGAAAGTGGAAGTAGAAATTGGCAAATAGTTGTTTATCTAAGGGGGGAGGTGTTATATCTATGAGTGCCTCCCAGATACGTCATCACCATACATTCGGTTACTGTGAATGGATTGCGCAACCCAACTCAACGGTCATTAGGACAACCGCTTAGTACCTACTCACCTAATATTAAGAATTAATTGTAATTACATTATTAAATTCATTTATTGGAAATTTTGGTTTTTTTTTGGACTCTTTCGCTGCCCATCACGTAATTCGTGTAATATAGAAAAACAATGTTTACGTGAATTATGTCACCCCAAAAACAACTAAATAAGTGGAAATATTGTAGAGTAAATAATGTAAACAGTGTATATCATATATACACTGTTTACATAATAAATAGTATAAATATATTACTAATTTCTACGTACTTCGACAGTTGATTCCCCAGTCTTCTTCGGGTACTTCACCACCAAGGGATTGAGTTCCTCCAAGGAAAAAACTGTAATCACTAATAACTTTTTCACAAAAAATTAACAACTTCCAAAGCAAAGCACTAGGTACAAAGTGCAAAATAAATTTCGTTCTTGAAGTTGGTGTATTTGGTACCTAATTGGAAAGTTATTTGCACTTTGTAGTATTTTGCTTTGGAAGACGCTTTAGGTTTTATGAAAAAGTATTTTAGTTTAATGATGAGATGCTCGTTGGGGTAAATCTGAGTGGCAAACGATTGGGCACCCACATCAAAATATCGATAATGTGTCTTGCATTTTTTAGGAAAGGAACCCCTTCTATCTAAACTTGCTCTTTCGCAAGGAATGTAGGAGAGAAATAGCTGAAATAGAAGGAGCGCATTATGATGAAGTTGAAGGCCACGAGCATATCTATGAGGAAATTGCTTACGAGGAAATCGAAAGCATTCGAAGAAATCCATTTGAGAATACAATTGTACCAACTGTAACTGACGCCGAGAATAACGGAAGGTATTAATTAATTAATTTAATTGATTAAATTCACAATAAAAATATTTATTTATTTATTTTTATTTATTTATTTATTCATTCAAAATTTGTATACACTATTACATTCACACATTCTGCCAAACTGTAAAACAGTTTGTCGGCAGTTATATGTATATATCATCATTGCCTATGTCAATAAATGACGCCTTCATCGAATAGGTAGCTGATTCTTTTCCAATTTATTAACTCATCGAATTCAATGACAAATTACTTACTTACTAGGTAAGTAATGCCTATTTGAATTAGCAGCAGCAGTTGAGTGTTGAAAATACAAGTGCGCTTTTTAGGCATTAATTTAGGTGTCACCCTAGTGTTTGTGAAAACACTAAGAAATTCAATAAACAAAAAATAACACGAATATTGCAATCATTGGGATTATAACGTTCCAAATAGTAGGCTACGGTTAGGACCATGTTAGATGCTGTTTAAAGCTGTGGTAACCCGTAAAACCTGAAGTTTGCACCAGAGTGTCGGGCAGTTACGATACTTAATAGCATCGCTCAGCGTTGGGATATTTTTGCCTGCTTTTTGCGACATTCCAGTGGATGAAACTTAGCATCTTGTCCTCTATTGTAATTTGAACCGATACCTAGAGCCATTACTTGGGACTGATCAATCAAAAACACGACTATGTGTGTGATCAGTTCTTGAGGGGCGTCTCTGGATGTGGCAATATGACCTTTTGTTAACATGAATCCTACATGTAAAAACAAATGTAGATATGTGAATGAATAAATAAACTGTCTGTTTCTTTCTTTTGTAGCAACATCTATGATGAAACATATCAATTAATATCACTAAGTCCTGCATCGCGCAACCAGAGTATTCGGTGCGATTCCAACATATACGACTATCCGACAGCAATCGTCGGACAGTTGCCAGAATCAGGCACTATTACACCCGTAGGATCGGAAGATCCTACCTTTTCACTGGAGTTTTGTGGGTCGGTGACCCTCGACAATGTGCCAGCGCAGCCTTCGTGCAGTTACGTCAATGTGCCATCATCAACATCGCTTCCTCAAGTTTCCGAGCAGCGAGTCAAACAGCCAGCTAGTACTCACAACATCAACGAGGGTATCATGACAACCAGCAAACAGAGGACGTGCATTCCTGGTCATCACTCTTGGCCTCTATCATCAGCCACCTTGGTACAGCGCACTACACCTTCGGCCGATCAACAAGAAGAGCCTTGAAGATCAGCAGGCTAGCCACTATGCCACACAGCACCACTCCGACTCACTGGAGCCTGCAGCATCACTCCGACCAACTGGAGCCTGCAGCACTATACCTACTCACTGAAATGGAAGAAATCATCACCCCGACTCACCACCATCGGGGCACCACCGCCAGTTCCCACTCACCGTAAACTAAGCGTCTGCCAGTTCGGACTCACTGGAACAAACCCACTAGCCCGACAAGCATCACAAGATGTATGGACGAGTCATCAAAAAACTATCGTTCTCTGATCTCCGGAGTATCTTGTAAAAAACAAGTTTTTTTTTCTATGTTTACCGTATGTCCTGTCTTGACATAATTTTTCAAAAAAATTCTAATTCATTTATTTCGTGAACACAGGGTACATACAGAAGGTGTTATAATACATAAGATCCGAGCTGTGTCCCGCCAAAAGGCATACAAAATATCTCACAATAAAATTAAAAATATGTCACTAATAAAATAATTTGATTTTTATAATTTAAGAATGTCACTAATAATAGAATATAAAATAATGTCACTAATAATTAAATATAAAATTAATACAACAATAATCAAAATTAACACAACTATCCAGTATATAACATAAGAATAGATTGGATTTAGTTAATAGGTATTATAATTAAAATTTGTCATTTAAGTATTCGTCAACAGAATAATACACCTTTTCATTTAACAATTTAAACAAATTTCTTTTAAATTCGTTAAGGTTAATACTTGAGATAACTTGTCCTGGTTACTTATTATATAGTTTTTGAGCCATTGCATAAAAGCTGTTGCTATGAAACTTTGTTTTTGTTGCTGACACCTGCAACTTATTTGAGCGCCGTTTACTTTCTACAAATCTATATAAATTCATATTGTGTTTCACAAAAATACACGCTTCATAAATATAGAGTGACGGCAAAGTTAATATTTTTAGCTTATTAAAATGTGGCTTGCATGATTCTGTTTGTTTTATTTTACAAATCGCTCTGATACATTTTTTCTGTGCTAAAAGTACTTCTTGAATCTTAGGGGCATTTCCCCAGAATATGAGGCCATACCGCAGAGCCGAGGCAACATATCCGTGATAAGCTGCGAGAAGGGCGGTCTTATTCGCAATTTTACCCAGCATATAAAGAGCATATGAAAATCTACTAAGCATTGCACAAACACTTTCAATTTGGGTCCTCCATGTCATGTCATTGTCAATATGTAGTCCAAGAAATTTCGTAACACTAGCTTCAAGTATTTCATTTCCTCTATAGTTTATTTGAAACTGTGATTGTACTTTGTGTCTAATTTTAAAGTTCATAACTTTAGTTTTGGTAAGATTTATTTTAAGGTTATTAGCATTTAACCAGTCGAACAAGGCTATTGTTTATCTGCTCTTCTATTTTTTTATAGTGCCAATATCATAAATAACAGTGCTGTCGTCGGCAAATAGTGACATTTGATGTTCGACTACTTGGGGAAAGTCATTAATATAGCAAATAAAGAGTAAGGGTCCTAACACAGAACCCTGCGGAACACCACATGACAATATTCTAGAGCTAGAGGAGTAAACTATCTCAGTTTTGGTCTTTATATTTACTTTATTAATTTGTGTAATTTGACTTCTATTCTCCAAATAAGATTTTATCAGATTAAGCACGTTACCTCTGATACCATATCTTTCGAGCTTAATTAAAAGTCTTTTATGGTCTACAAAGTCAAACGCCCTAGTCATGTCCATAAACATAGCCATCACTGGTTTTCTGTTATCCATGCTATGATGTATTTTCTCTAAAAAGTTATAAACAGCCATATTAATGGTTCTATTTTTTCTAAAGCCCATTTGTTCTTTACAAAAAATTTGAACCCCAACTATGTGATTGATCGAATGAAGGGGATAAATCCTTCGCAATGCCGAATTTACTCTCATTACTGAACTGACTGCTAGGAATATTGATTATACAGAAACCCAATGATGCAGTTTTAGTTTTTATAAAAATCGGTCCGGAAACTCCTAACAGTGTTTTTCGCTACTCCTCTGTTTCGTATGTAGCCAAACACGGTCACTTGAAAAACTGTAAGTGCCTTTTCATACGCCCCGGTTGCCAGGCACCAGGCGGTGAAATGTATAGCCATGTAAGTTAGCTTTCAACGTACCGGTGCCGGCGTATACGTACAGGGCTATACATTAGCGGTAGCTATTGTATAGCCCTGTACGTATAATTCATTCATATTTTTTTATCTGCCTTGTGATATTTTTTTCCGACTTATCAGTACCTACTTAGTTATTTATTTGTAAATTAATCTTAATTTTTAATTCTAGTTCGATCTTAATTCAATTCTAGTTTGATATTTTAAATAAATTGTTGTTTAATTACATTAGTACGTATGATATAAAATTAGGTTTGTATTTGTGAACACAAATATTGTATAATCCTAAATTTATAGTAAAAATAACACAAGATATTCCGTAGTCCTACTTTGTGAATGATATGCTTGCATGTAACTGACCTATTTGCACAAGACTACTTAGTTAATGTTTTTCTCTTGAACCTAATTACAATTAAGTTATTGGTGTGCCTTAATTAAATAAATAAAATAATTTAATATTCGTAACCGTATCTTGAACAGGTTTAATATTTTTCATATAACCTAAAACACCTTAGCTTCGAACGATTCTATAAATTATAATGCGGTTGAAAATTTGTCATATTTGAGAAAAATCTCGAATTAACCACATGTTACGGCAATTTTGGGTTCCTGAAAACCTTTTTCAATGTTAATCTATTGTCAACGAGCCTAATTTATAATTGTTGGATATTGGTCAATTATTCGCAGATTAAAATTAATATTATGATTTGAAGGTTTAGGCCCAGTTTCTCATCCGTTTCTTACATTTCGAATTACCTGACAATTTGTCACAAATTATCAAACAGTCAATTGTCAACCGTTTGTTTTGGGTTTCTCAAAACTGCACCATCTAAAAAATAATCCATTCGTTTGGCAAGGACACTATCAGTCGCACTATCAGTAGTGTCGTTTACAATTAACGACACTACAATGTCTATTTTGGATTAAATTGTACAGTCAACACAGCAAAGTTCAGAAATATAACTCTGATTGCTTATGAGTTACATTTGCACATGTATGATATAAACATCTTTAGAGACAACTCATTTAATTCTTTAGTGTACTCGTAGTACCTACAATTTTAAAGTTTTATTTTTGTGTTTTTCTGAAAAATTTGTAGAACATTAAGTAAATGTAACAGTGATAAAGAGCAGTTGTGGCCCAGTGGTATCGGCCGCGACTTACAAGTTGCAGGTCATGGGTTCGAGCCCAAGCATGCGCTTTACTTTGTGTAAATTATTTCAGCTCTCAAAACGGTGAAGGAAAACATCGTGAGGAAACCGGCATGTCCTAGAACTAAACATTCGAAGACATGTGTCTGACATCCACCAAACTGCACTGGGCCCGCGTGGTGGATTACGAGCCATCCCTCTCTCAGAGAAGAGGCCTGTGTCCCAACAGTGGGTACATTAATAGGCTGATAATGAACAAGGTAAAATGGGGTGAATAGAAATCGCGGGGTGAATGGAAACAAATCTGGGCGTTTATTATTTTGGTCTCTAATTTGTCTTTAATCGATTATCGTACATTTAGTTCTACGATTTATTAAACGGCACTATTTTTCCATTATACTGGTTAAACCCAAATTAACGTCAAGTTTATTGACTTAAAGAAAAAAGCGGTTAAAGTGACGTCTGCGTGTGCTAGTGATTTTAGGCTGTCTAAAACTTTTATCAAACATACCATTCTTTAGTTTTATCTCCTTCAAAATTTATATTATTGGATAGTAAAGTTTCTCATCTCTTAGTTATACAACGAAAGTATAAATATTTAATGATTTTGTTCGTATTTTTGGTAAAATCAGGACACTTGTACTTTTTGCCTGTATTCCAGGTGAATAGATACGCGTGGGGGGTTAATGGAAACGCCTTTAGGGTCAATAGACACGAAGAAAGGGGGAGAAAAGATACGAGTGAGGGGTTAATAAAAACGAGAAAGGAGTCTATGGACACATAATTTTCAGGCTTTTCAATCGAAAACTAATTTAAAAAATGTAAAGTATTTAGGCGATTTTCAAATAAAATGTTAAATGTTTATATTATCTATCCTCATTGGCTTTAGTCTTGTATTTGTTTTTTAGGGTTCCGTACCCAAAGGGTAAAAACGGAACCCTATTACTGAGACTCCGCGGTCCGTCTGTCTGTCTGTCTGTCTGTCTGTCACCAGGCTGTATCTCATGAACCGTGATAGCTACACAGTTGAAATTTTCACAGGTGATGTATATCTGTTGCCGCTACAACAACAAATACTAAAAACAAAATAAAATAAATATTTAAGGGGGGCTTCCATACAACCAACGTCATTTTTTTGCCGTTTTTTACGAAAATGGTACGGAACCCTTCGTGCGCGAGTCCGACTCGCACTTGGCCGGTTTTTTTTCTATTCACCCCTGTCTCGTATCTTTTGACACTGGGGTCAAGGTAAATAGAAATCGCCTTCTTTTTTCTATTTTACAAATAATTCTCATGTTTTCACAAATTTTAAGCATTCGTATTTGGTAAAGTACAACGCGACTCGCAATTTCACAATTCTTTAATAACAGCTTACTTATAAAATATCTGAGAAACTCAATGTGAAAGTTGTGCCTATTCACCCCATTTTACGTATTTTTGTTTAAGCTTATTCTATTTTGAATTCCAGTCTCCGGAGATGTTGTTTGTGCGTTGGTGTTTCCAAATACACATAACGTGGCACTAAAATATGACTTCATCCACAAACTCTATATAATTTATGAATTTTGACATTTCCATTTTTTATAAACATTCCAACTTAATGTACTCCCTTATTTCTTTAGTAAGTGTCTGTAGAATCAATAGCAGTGCAGCCGTAAGTGCGATACTTAAATTTTTTTTCAGTCGGTCACTTTTAATTTGGCTCGCGTTTTTTAAATCTGAATTTCTATATTGAGCTTTATTTGTAAGTTCTACACTTAATTTACGCATATCATACACTACCTTCTCTGGTAGTGTATGATATGCGTAAATTTTTGTATTTCCGACGTATTCACATTGGGCACCCGCTTAAAGGGCACCTATCGATATTTTTTATGCTTACTCATAAAGTGCACATAATGACCCCATAATGTCTCCTCTTCAACATCCTGTTTAACCCTACTTACCCTAAATATCTGCAACAACCACTAATCCTTCACTCGCCCTGCCGATGTCCCGTGTAGATCGCACCTTAAGTATCACCTAAACTGCCCATCACACAGTACTAATTTCTATTCCCACTCCTTCTCTGTTCATGCAGTACGACTGTGAAACTCACTTCCACCTAAAATTCTCGATTCCCAAAATGATTATCAATTCAAGCAACAAGTCAAAGATCATATTGTAATTATTATACATTATTATGTTTGTATTTTCATCTTCTATCTATTCAGTTAAGGTATATGTGTTATTTATACATAATTAGTTAAGTTATATAGTTTTTAGTATCTTTTAAGTTGCCATAATTCCTTCTACACACTGTGTCTTCGTATATCATCAAACTTTCCTGTCGCAGGTCTGCTTGAAGAAGTATCTATTGAAATAAGCAGTACCTTTGTGCTCTTTTATCTGTATTATTTCTTTTCACTGTTAATGTTTTGTGTGTAAATAAATAATGACACCTATAATCAAACTGTGACTTTTTCACTGCTATTATATTTTTTCCTCCTCTGCTCCTTTGGCTACGCATGGTTTGTGCATTCAGCCAATGTCACGTTAGGTTGTTTATTTAAGAAATAAAGGTAGGGAAACCAAATCAAATTAAAAAAAGAATTAACAGAATTTAGGAAAGGACGGATATTAGATCAGTATATTTTAATGGTAATGGCATAACAAGTAAATAATGAGCAAATTACAATGAGGAAAATTACAGCTTAATATTATTTAAGGTGATGAATGAGACTATGCATTTATACACTGGAAAACTATTTGTACTAAGTATTGAGGTAGAAAAAGGAATACGAAGGGACAAGAGGTCACAGAGATAGGAAGAACGGTCAAGTAAAGGACAGGAGAAAAATATGTGATCTAAGTCACCTACGTCTGTGCCATTCAAACAATTGGGGTCGTCGATGATAATGAAGATTAGCAAGGTGGGCTGGAGAGCAAACATGGTCCAGTCTCAACTGTATTAAAATAGAGGTCTCCACCTTGCCAAACTTGTAACTTGCCAAACCAAACCACGGTTTTTCTGGAATCTCGGGTTGGATAAAAGAAAAGTAACGGCCCTTGGATTTGCTGCTGATATCCCAAGCTACCTTCCAAGTGTCCCGAAGAAAATTCTTTGGCAGCGTCTCGAGGTCATAGCTAAAGTTCTTTGGAACTAAGTCCCCACATTGCACCGCGTCACCAGCGAGTGCATCAGCTACATCATTGCCATGAGTGCCAGAATGGGCCAAAATCCAGGCAAATAGTAGTGTATTACTCTCAGTGATGGTTCTGAACGCAAGTTCTCTTATAGCATAAACTATAGGAGACTGAAATTTGTGTTCGAAACGGGATTTACTGATGGCTAGAAGAGCACTCTGTGAATCGGTAAAAATATAGCTTTTTTGAGCTTATACACACGTGAATATTCTTAAGCTTTTAGAATTCCAAAACATTCTCCAATAAAAACAGAAGTCTCCGGAGGCAGTTTCATTTTTTTGCACAATTTTGTATTGAGTATGGTGGTACCAATCCCAACACAACCCGTCGGAGAACGCTTGGCAGCATCCGTAAAATATGCTGGCAGTCTGAATGTTCAATGAGAAATGTATTAAAACTTAAATGGCA
This sequence comes from Orthosia gothica, assembly GCA_949775005.1. Taxonomy (NCBI): domain Eukaryota; kingdom Metazoa; phylum Arthropoda; class Insecta; order Lepidoptera; family Noctuidae; genus Orthosia; species Orthosia gothica. The sequence continues at coordinate 22,641,493 of OX459047.1, forward strand.
ATCGGGATCTGATTTACTTACACCGTTATATTTCGTTCGTCGTATTTTCGTTAGAAAGTGAGAGGATTTTTTATAGCTTAAACTAAACAAGAAGCACGTTTATGGGACCAGTACGCTGATGATTCAATTTGAAACGTTAAAGATTCCAGTTAAGGAATAAGATGGTGAGTTGAGAGCTGAAGAATCCGGAGTAAATATTTGTCAGACAGGAATCACATTCAATTTGTAGTGCATTAATGGGACTAGGTCAGTCATATCCTTAACACCTGTCCCAACTGAGATCTCTTTCAAGCCACTTACTAACTTATGATGTTAAGGCTTCACTCATATCCTTAACACCTGTCCCAACTGAAATCTCTGTCCTATCTCAGTCAAGCCACTTACTAACTTAAGATTCCAACTGAAATCTCTGTCCTATTTCAGTCAAGCCACTTACTAACTTAAGATTCCAACTGAAATCTCTGTCCTATCTCAGTCAAGCCACTTACTAACTTAAAATTCCAACTGAGATCTCTGTCCAAAGCCACTTACTAACTTAAGATGTTAAGGCTTCAGTCATATCCTTACCACCTGTCCCAACTGCCACTTATATACCTAACTGAAGATTTCAAGGCCTCAGATATAACCTTAAATTCTATCAACTGAGATCTCTGTCATGTCTCAGTAAAGCCACTTACATACTTAACTGAAGATATCAAGGCCTCAGATATAACCTCAACATCTATCAACTGAGATCTCTAGACATATTTTCCGTTAGAACATTAGACTTAGGGCTGATTTCACCAATGGAACTAATCGCGATTAGTTTAGCTAAACTCAGTTTATGCAAATACAGCGTTCTGATTGGTTGAAACCGCTGAAAAACTGCTAATGAGAACACTGTATTTGCATAAACTGAGTTTAGTTGAACTAATTGCGATTAGTTTTATTGGTGAAATCGGGCCTTGTGTGTTAACCTATTAGACCTATACCAATCATACATGTATATACTTAGTCTGTGTTTTCCTTGTCCGAAACACCGGGTCTGTCCCAATAGTCCCATTGGCCCAGTCCCATGATGGGCAGACTCATAGTCCGATCTATTAAGTACTAGCCAGGGAAGAATAATGTTTATTGAATGGATACCACTAAATTGTCCACTTTCTTTCCTAGATAGTGATGTATCTTCAGTAACGTATCATTCGTTATTAAGAATTATACAATACGTAACGACCCCCTAAGTTTAGAAACTAATTGCCTACTTTTACCTATTGATGGAACTTCTCTTTCTATCCTTACGAGGTCTCCCACATACTTTTTTATTAGGGTTCCGTAGCCAAATGGCAAAAAACGGAACCCTTATAGATTCGTCATGTCTGTCTGTCTGTCTGTCTGTCTGTCCGTCCGTATGTCACAGCCACTTTATTCCGAAACTATAAGAACTATGCTGTTGAAACTTGGTAAGTAGGTGTATTCTGTGAACCGCATTAAGATTTTTACACAAAAATAAAAATAAAACAATAAATTTTGGGGGTTCCCATACTCGAAACTAAAACTAAAAATATTTTTTTTCGTCAGACCCATACTTGTGGGGTATCTATGAATAGGTCTTCAAAAATGATATTGAGGTTTCTAATATTTTTTTTTCTAAACTGAATATTTTGCGCGAGGGACTCTGCCAAAGTGGTAAAATGTGTGTCCCCCCCCTGTAACTTCTAAAATAAGAGAATGATAAAACTAAAAAAAATATATGATGTACATTACTATGTAAACTACCAGCGAAAATTGGTTTGAACGAGATCTAGTTAGTAGTTTTTTTTAATACGTCATAAATCGTAAACCGCAATTTACCAAGTACGGAACCCTTCGTGCGCGAATCCGACTCGCACTTGGCCGGTTTTTTATTTATTTATTTTACTATTAATGTACACACAGAAAATAGATACAGAAAACACATGATGACATAGGAGTACAAGGGTACTGCTTATTTCTTTAGAAATTTCTACCAGCAGACCCGCGAAAAGGAGATATGAAGAAGAAATGTAGACAAATAGTGTGTTAGAGCAGGCAGAGTAGAAAAGTGAACGACTAACCTAAGATATAAAAACATACACATATAGTATAAGTGATATATACTTAAATAAATACATAACTCTAAAATATATATATACTGAATATATATACATATGCTTATAAAGATCAGATTTGAGAGGAAAAATAATGCTCTTTTAATCGTTTTTTAAAAAGCGAGATAGTATCTAGATCTCTAATGCTAGGCGGAAGTGAGTTCCACAATCTTACAGCATGGACAGATTTTTTATTGAAGCTATTTGCTTTATTTATTATAGTGGACTTTTTTACTAGCTTAATCAACACGTTATTTTGTAAATTTATCTTTAGAGGGCTATGCTTTCTATATCATCTGTTACGTTAAGATGTAATAATTCATTCAAGTTGGTCACTCAGATTAAGACCAAATTTTGCCTGATCAAGGCTTTCTACTGTACCCGGTTTATGGAAGTTGAGTTTTTGTATAATAGTTATAACCTTCTTGTCCCAACCACGACATGCACCTGATTTTTAAAAAATCACATTTTTTATTTTTATTATATACATTTTTTTTAAATTAACATTGCCCCACACTAAGAATTTCTTCCTGTATCGTGGGTGCGTTTACAAACATATAAACTCACATACACAACACATATTAGTATACAAATATTTGTTCCGTGCGGGAATCAAACCCGCGACACGCAGCGCAGCAGTCAATCGCTCAACCACTACGACAACCGAGCGCACGTGTTTTTTATCTTTTATTTACTAACATAATTTAAGAACTACTAACACTATTGTACAGGAGGTGGTCAATCGTCATGATGAGAATCTTAGTACTTATTGTAAATCGATGATGATAGAACGTTTAGATTGAATTATTATAATTAACCACGGTTTTAGAAGAGTGTAGTACTCGGTCGCCGTAAGGGACAATAATGACCGATAGAAGAAAGACAGTTCGGAGCGCGCTGTCCCCCCTGCCCCCGCTGGCCTCCACGTCGCTGTTGTCCGTGACGCTGTTGCTTGTGGTGTCCGCTTGGTGGCGCTAAGTACTCGTAAACATGCCCCCAGCCTTGGAAGCACCTGGTTCCAATGAAGTAGATGTTGCGTTGCTATCTTCCTCAGGAAGCGGGAGTGGAATACCTTCGAGAATGAGCGTGTTAGAATTTGAAGTATGTGTGACGTCATTAAATCTTGAATTATTAGCATATAAGATCAAAAAGAAAACATTCTATATTAAAAAGGGGAAACAAAAGGAAGCTACGGTGTTGGCTTCATGGTTAAAAAACATTTAGAAAGAAACATAGACAAATTCAAGGGTATACAGACTGGTACAAATGGTCGTTTATTCAAGTATATGCAGCATTATGAACTAAACAAAACGCACAAAAACGTTACGCTCTAAGTAGAGATCTTGAGTGGGATCATTTTGGCATTAGTATCAACGGTACGGTAACTGAAGATTTGTTGCCTAAATTAAATAAATTAAAAAAAAAAAAAAAAAAAAAAAAAAAAAAAAAATCTATAATATAAAAATGAATCGCAAAATGTGTTGGTAAGCGCATAACTCAACAACGCATGGACCAATTTGGCCAATTCTTTTTTTTAAATGGTCGTTGAAGTTCAAAGATGGTTTTTACGGGGAGAAAAATTCTAATAATTGCAGGAAAAAAAAAATAGCCCTTTTCTTTTTCCCATACAAAAGTTTTCTAACTAAAACGTAGAGTCAATTTGAGCTTTATTGCTATTGTATAAGCTATTTTTGCTTTGTGTGGGGTAGGGTAGGGTAGTGTAGTGTAGGGTAGGGTAGTGTAGGGTAGTGTAGCGTAGGGTAGGGTAGTGTAGGGTAGGGTATTGTAGTGTAGGGTAGTGTAGGGTAGTGTAGAGTAGTGTAGGGTAGTGTAGGGTAGTGTAGCGTAGTGTAGGGTAGTGTAGGGTAGTGTAGGGTAGTGTAGTGTAGTGTAGGGTAGTGTAGGGTAGTGTAGGGTAGTGTAGGGTAGTGTAGGGTAGTGTAGGGTAGTGTAGGGTAGTTTAGGGTAGTGTAGGGAAGTGTAGGGTAGGGTAGTGTAGGATAGGGTAGGGTAGAGTAGGGTAGGGTAGTGTAGCGTAGGGTAGGGAAGGTAGTGTAGGGTAGGGTAGTGTATGGTAGGGTAGCGTAGTATAGGGTAGGGTAGGGTAGTGTAGGGTAGTGTAGGGTAGTGTAGGGTAGTGTAGGGTAGTGTAGGGTAGTGTAGGGTAGTGTAGGGTAGTGTAGGGTAGTGTAGGGTAGGTAGTGTAAGGTAAGGTAGATAAATGATTGGTATTTTTATGGCAAAACAAAGTTTGCCGGGTCAGCTAGTAATTTAATAAAAAGATACAGAAATTGAAAGAAGAGTGGCTTGCGCTTGGATAAGATATTGGTCCCATAAAGAGAGGTAGGTAGGGTTGGCAGGGTAGGGAGGGTAGGGAGGGTAGGCAGGGTAGGGAGGGTAGTCAGGGTTGGCAGCGTAGGCAGGGTAGACAGGGTAGGCTGGGTAGGCAGGGTTGGCAGGGTAGGCAGGGTAGGCAGGGTAGGCAGGGTAGGCAGGAAAATTGACCATTTTAAAACAAACTTTTAAACAATTACTATAAAAAATACCAATAAATAATTTAATAGATGATTTAAGAGCCAAACATTTTTTGTCAAATTCTATCTGTCAGTATCAGAAAAATTGTCTTCTGTTTTCCTGACAAATAAAATATGAAAATTTTAATAATTGTAACCAGCCTGCTTTAACAAATCAATAAGAGGTTAAAGCAAAGCGTTCTGTAGCGAACACGCTACAATAGGTATACAGGGTTATTTTTAAAACACTAAAAATCTTTCAGGAGGTGAAAGTACTCATGATTATAAACAACTTTTAACCAATCCTGGAAAATCTAAAAGATTATCAAATGTTTCACACATTTTCATCGAATAAATATCGCATTTTGTAACAATAATTCAGGCAACAGACAACATAAACAGACATAGTTGCATATTAGTGGCAAGGTTTATTGTTGGGTACCTATGGTTTTATACGGAACCATACAAACCACTTATGGATGGACTACAAGACTTACGGCGATGCACCTTCGGTTCATGGTGGACATCTCACACACGCATACGCATTAAACGTTTTGGGTATACTTTAATTGTGCTTACAGTTAAGAAGTGCAATTCTCCAGCAAGGAATTCCTCTCTCTATGTTTCCTGACAGCTATAACTTGAGGATTTTAAGTCAAGAGTGAATAGGTTACTTCTAGGCAAGTATAATTTACATTCGACCCGATCATCGTTTACCATCATGTGAGATATCAGTCTAAACGGGCCATCAATTAATAACAAAAATAATTGCGGGCTTACCGCGCTGACAGCAGGCACCAGCAGTAGCAGCATCTGGGTTATTTGTTTCCACATTGTTGAACTTGTCGACTGACTTACCAACAGGACAAGTGCGCACCATATAGATGTCGTAATAAAGCTGGCCATAGCTGGCATAGATGTAAACCATCGGGAAGTCAAGATGTATTCCTTCAGTATAAGACATCGTGTGGTGTGGGCAGTTCGGTGGGTACAATCGTGAAAATGAAATCGCACAAATTATTCGATACACTGAGTTTATTTAAATAGTCACAACTCAAAGTTACAATCTTCTTCTCGCCATGTTCTGCTGTCCCCACCACGCAAGTAATTAGAAAAAGCGCGCCAATGCGTAGTTGTTCTTGATTTGCCGCCAGGGGCGTGCTTGTGATTTGTTTTGACGTCCTTAATAGCACGGACGTCAAAACAAATCACAATAGACTAAAGCCGACATATACTATATTTGATACGAAGATGACGCGCGCATTCCTGACGGCAGCAAATGATTCGGTGCAATGAAACATTTAGGACTTACCTAAAATTTACAAAGCTTTTGTAACAGCCCAGGCATCATTCATTACCTTGTAACCTTTAGATTACCTATAAAAAAATACTTACATTATGCTGTATAAGTATATATTGCAGAATTTTAGGAAATGCAATAAAAACGTGTGTCGATTAAAACACCTACGGGAGTGTTTTATCGATAAAATGTTGTGTAAACGGCGTTAAAGTTTATTGCTACAAATATTTCATAATGAAAAATGCTGGCTTTCTCAGCAGAAACCGAGTATTTTTCCGGAATAAAGGGTAACATTCAGTCACAGTTGTCTCAAATATATACGCTGCTGAGGTGTAAAAGCATGCACCCTCCTTCTTGATAACTGCTCATGTTTTAGTTGTCCATTCATATCAGAAACAGCCAGTCTATTATGTAATGATGTGAACATAAAGTGAGCTGTCAGTCCACCTAATCAAGATGAAATGAAAGACGGAATAGACCTGGGGGGTGACCACAAGCTCTTAGAGTAAGGTTATTTTGAGATCGAGTAAGTGACAGATGTATACTCGTCATATACATCTGTCTCTTACACACACTCAAAATAACCTTACTCTAAGAGCTTGTGGTTACCCCCCTGTAGTTGTTTAGTACCATACGCAGAAAATCATTAAAGACAAATGCAAAATCTATTTTCGAACATTGTCTTGAACGGGAAACTTCTTTTCGTAGAAAAGTCCATACATAATCTATACTATTACTATATATATCTATACCAATTTTATAAAGAGGAAAGATTTTTTGTTTGCTCCGAAAGTACTGGACCTTTCTATTGGTGATATATTGAAAAAAATTATCACCAATAGAAAGCTACATTATTCCTGAGTGACATTGGCTATTTTATAATCCCGAAAACGGCTCATGTGGGGTCTACTCAAGTGAAGCCGTGCGGAACTGCTAGTTATTTATATCGAAGGTAATCCACAGATTATACAACATAGTTGTAGAGGTTCAGTATGGATATACTAGCTCTATCTGCCGTATATATAGGTGTTTAAAAAGCCTATTAATAACATTACCTTCTTTTTTTGACGAAAGGTTTGCGCTTGACCACTATCTCACCATATGGTATGCGATTTTGTGGTTGACGGTGTAGACGCTTGCCTAGAAGAAACATATTCACTCTTGACTTAAAGATCCCTAGATTGTAGCTATCGGAAAACAGACTCCGACAGGGAATTCCACTCCTAAGCTGTACGAATAATAAAAGTATTCCCAAAATTTTTAGTGCGTATGGGTGGGATGTCCACAATGTACCGATGGCGCATCACCGTACGTCTGGTAGTCCGAAGATGAAACGGGCTGGGTGGAATTAGATCATGAATCATGTTCATCACCTTAATGTAACCGGTAACATTCGACAAGCTGGCACCTCGACGATGTGCATCATGATTGCCGTTCAATTAAAATTAAATGAAGTTAGAATTAAAACAAACAAAATTAAAATTAATGACATAAAATAAAATAAAAACTTAAATAAAATGAAAATTGTATTACATAAAATTAAAATTAAATTAGATATAATGAGAATTGAAAAGTACTTAATTGTAAACACTTATGACTCACTTTTTCGACTTGTTCAGACAAGCTTCATAAATCATAACTAAATATTAATGATTGAAGAGAGTGTGTTATGATCTCTCTCCTTAATTATTTATGAATACCGTGGGTAGTTATGGAAGAAGCCAAACAAATTTTCTATGACCTACCTTTCTGCTAAGCATCATCAGATCCTGGCCACCTAAATAAATTAATAGCAAGTGCGGGTTTTTTGTGCTGCAGCCCAGTGAAGATAAAATTGACAATATTGCTTTCAGGCTTAAATTATTACAAGATTTATGAGAAAAATAGCAACGCTGCTAAATATGGCGGGTCACTACAATGCTGTAAGGTTTGTACCTCCTAAAACATTTACCAGACCCCGAGGGTTAAAAGTTCTTCTTAGTGTAAGCACTTTGGCAGTGTCAGCAAACGGCACAAAATATATCATTGGGTCCAGACAGCTCCAGTCTTGAGCCTCTGGCACCTTCCCAGTCTTTAAAAGGGGTTTAACATAATACTTTTTAAGTTCAAAAGAAAATTAATAATTGCCTGGTGCAGGTCCTAAAATCTGCAATGCTATCTTACGGCCTAGTTTCTCATTAGTCCTCACCTTTTTACAAGCTTTATATTATTATGTATAATCTTGCATTACACACATACGCACATCCTCTAAAAACTGTCGTAACACTCTGCAAACAAGTTTTGAGAAAAAGCCGTTTTTAGGGTTCCGTACCCAAAGGGCAAAAACGGGACGGTCTGTCTGTATGTCTGTCTGTCACCAGGCTATATCAACCGTGATAGCTAGACAGTTGATGTATATGTGGTGCAGCTAGAACAACAAATATTAAAAACAGAATAAAATATATATTTAAGGGGGGCTCCCATACAAAAAACGTGTTATGTTTGCAGTTTTTTTAAATAATAGTCGGAACCCTACGTGCGCGAGTCTGACTCGCACTTGGCCAGTTTTAATTATTTTCCAATAAACAAATGTTGATGACATGGTTGGCATAGTGGTTGAGCGATCGGCTGCTGCGCTGCGTGTTGCGGGTTCAATTCCCGCACAGAACACATATTTGTATGGCCTACAGATAGTTGTGCTAGATATGGATGTCTTGTGTATGTGAATTTAAATGTTTGTAAATGCACCCACGACACAGGATGGAATTCCTTGTATGGGACATTGTTTAAAAAAAAAAAAAAGTTAATATGACTTTCTGGTAGGTCCTGATTTTTTGCTTTTTACTATTTTACTGAACAAAGGATTTATCAAGCTATTTGTATAATGAAAATAGTAGATTGTTTATCTAGGGAGAAAACAACAATTTTGTTAGTAAAAATACGTAGAATAAAGCATCATCACAAAAATTCAAGTTCTTAGGTTATAAAATTCTTCGGAACAAAATTTTGTCATATGGCATCTGATGTTTTTTTTTTATTTATTTTTATCGTCTATAGGCTTGCGCTTGACCACTATCTCACCTGATGGTAAGCGATGATGTGGTCGACGGTGAAGCACGCTTGCCTAGAAAAAACCTATTCACTATTGACTTAAAGAATAAAATACGAAATACAATAACTTGTGTTCAGTATAACTTATGCAAGAAGCGTCATTGTGCTTAGTATTCATGGTCATCTGAAAAGATTTTATCCTGGACACTGGCATTTTATTTACTCTCCTTGTACAACCACGATTCTCAAAAGGTGCCAACAAAATACAAAAAATACAAAATCGTTTATTGTCACAATTAGCTTAATACATTAAGACGTGTTTGGAGCCTCCCTTTAAGCAAAAAATGCCTGTATTAGGAGACTCCGATCTTCCATAGCATTGCCGTGTTTACTTATACTAACTGTGAGTTACTATAAAATAATATACTGTGATGTGACATCTATGATTTTTTAATTTAAATTTAGTTGTTCATTAAATGAGTATTAAAAAATTAATAATTTATTTCTTTAAACATTAAAAAGTAAAATAAGATTACTAATTTACTTTATATATTTATATTACTACTTTACTATTGAACAAGTCAAATGCTTTAGCAAATTGAATCATTAATGTTGTTTTTAAACATGTCTAATAGATTACATAAATTGTGTGTGCACAATACTTTTACCATATTGGTACCGTAGGAAAACTAAAAAAAAATAAAAAAAATGCAGTTGCTACGTATTTAAGTTTTCGTATTGAACCAGTTTCCATTACAACACAGTTTGCTTCCAAACTCGGGCATTACAAAAATTGTTTGTTCGCCAGTTTTAAACCAAGAGCAGAGGTTTGATCAAAACTAATTTTCAACAATAATATGCAGTTCAAAGCTATAATATAACAGTAGTCACAACAGTTTCTTCACCTCAGTTTCCTTTAAAATCCTATTTTGGGTCTAATTAATGCTTACTCATTGAAATATTATTGTAAATAACATGAGTACTTTCCTGTTTTACTCGTAAATAAGGAAAACAACAACATTTACTAATTGTGCCTAACTGTGCCAATTTTATTTAGCTCTACTGCTAGGTGGGTTCTTCAAAACCCACCTAGTTATACATCGTGATAAGATATATTTGGCTTCAGTATAAAACTGTTATAATTTAATAGTAGATTATGCACTAAGGGGATAAAGCAGTGTATTAAGTATCGGGCGCAGTATTGAATCCCGAGCAAAGCGAGGGGGTTAAGACAACAATCCTGAGTGCAGCGTGGGACTCAAGGTCACCCAAGACGAAGGCGCCTTTATCCCCGAGGATAACACTACTTTTCACACTATCTACGAGAACATAAAAAGTATTAGTACTAGAATCAAAGTACTTATTAAAATTAAGATTACAGTTAGTAGACCTATTTAAAACAATTAAATGTTTAAAGTAATGTTTGAAACGTTAGACCAGTTGTGGAAAGAAAAAGTTATGGTTTTATCATTGAGGTAATAATGTACGGTTTTATTCGGTACATTCATTTCATTTCAGAAACTTGGGTCTGCTTGCTTGGAGGACCATTTTGGATCGTGAAAGTTGGTGAAGTTATTGCTTGAGGCAGCGGGCTAAATTAATAAATAGTGTTTTGATGTGGAATATGATGGTGACAAAGGTGTCCAACGATCAGTTATCAACGGTGTTTTTAGTTTGATGTTGTTACCAATGCGGCAGTTTATTTTATCCTTATTTTGTATAGAATTTTTAATGTAGCCCTCTGCTACATCAGATTTCCAGCCAACGTGTATTTTAATCTGGGTCATGTCTGCTCCTGATTCTGCTAATAATGTAGTCGATGTTCTCCTGTAACAATGGCCCATGTAGAGCTCGGCATTTGTAAATTTCACATATTTAGCAATTTCTTTTAGCATGCTGCTGATCTTATTTTTCCAATGACTTGCCTGATGCACTTGCTATTATTATAAGCTAAGAATTATTTGTTAATGTTTATATTAGAGAGGCGTAGAGCTTGGTACTTTTTAATAATTCTTACGAATTCTCCACGGAGTACAAATTACCGTTCTTTCTTTGATTTTGTATCTGGCAAATTTACCAGCAACAAATCTGTTTTTTTTTCGATATCTTCGATTTTAATGTTTATGAAATCATTTCCCCAATGCCACCTGTAAAAAAATAGGTAGGTAGGTTAGTATTTAAGTAAGAAGGTAACTGTAATATATAAATTTTTATGTATTACTTGTTATAAACTTAAGACTTGCTTGTTCCGGCAAAGTAGGTATTTAACGCACCACTGTTACCGCGAAGCGAGCAGTGCGCTCGCGTATGCGTAAAGCCGTAAAAAATGTCACAGTAAAGGTGTTTAGAGAAGGTTTATTTTACTGTTGCTTTTAAAAGTTAATAAAATACTAGAGTTATAGATAAATAATAATAGTGTGTCTGTATAGTGTGTGTGTATATACTTTAAGTGTGTACTTATAGTTTTTATAAAATGCCATAAATCGTATTTTATTTAATCAATTATTTGACTATCTAACTATTTACGATTTTGAATTAGACACTGTTGTTGAATCAAAATCCAATATAGCACCGATCGAAATTGCCAACATTTTCGTCATGGGTGTCATGGAATTTTCATGGTTTTTGGGGTCACTAAATGCGAATTCGTAGTCAAAATAAAATTCCATGATGGCGCCGACCGAAATTTCTGAAACTATCGTCATGGGTGTCATTTTCAGGGTTTTCGGGGTCGCTAATTGCGAATTTGTGGTCAAAATAAAATTCCGAGATGACGCCGACATATATTTCTGAAACTTTCGTCATGGGTTTCATTTTCAGGGTTTTTGGTGTCGCTAAATGCGAATTTGTGATCAAAATAAAATTCCTAGATGGCGCCGACCGAAATTTTTGAAAATTTGGTCATAGGTGTCATTTTCAGAATTTTTGTGGTCGCTAAATGCGAATTTGTGGTCAAAATAAAATTCCAAGATGGCGTCGACCGAAATCTTTGAAACTTTCGTCATGGTTGTCATTTTCATAGTTTTCGGGGTGGGTAATTGTGAACATGTGTTCAAAATGAAAATATAAGATGACACCGACCGAAAGTTTTGAAACTTTGTCATGGGTGTCACTTTCACGGTTTTCGCGGGTCTAATTGTGAATTTGTGGTCAAAATTAAATTTCAAGGTGGCGCCGACCGAAATTTTTGAAACTTGAAAATGTGTGTTATTTTCATGGTCAATTTTAACCATGATGATCCAAAATTCGTATATTGCGACCCCAAAACCATGAAAATGACGCCCATGACGAAAATTTCAGAAATTTCGGTCGGCGCCGTCTTGTATTTTCATTTTAACCCTATATTAGCATTTACCAACCCCAAAAACCATGAAAATGACCGCCATCACGAAAATTTCTTAAATTTCTGTTTGACCCCATATTAGCCTTCGACGACCCCAAAAACCATGAAAATTACACCAATGACGAAAGTTTCCAAAATGTCGGTCGGCACAATCTTGTATTTTAATTTTGACCCCATATTAGTATTCGGCGACCCCAAAAACCATGAAAATGATACCCATGATGAAAGTTTCAAAAATTACGTTAGGCGCCATCTTGGAATTTCATTTTGAACTCAATTTTGTATCAAACGACACGCCAGCTTAATGTGCACACAGCACCATGCCAGTATGCGCCCCGACACGCCACGTCATGCAAATGTTTTTCCGCCTTTAGGTAGTAAATTTTTCATAATCTTTTAGATAAATCAGAAAACGATCAAAAAAACATCATTTTAGAGTCCTTTTCAGAATTGTTTTTGTTCGAGCGAAGTTTTCGATATCATGTTATATATATATATCATCTTACTGGAAACACAGATATAAATCTAACTGGAAAAGTTGTGTGAAATGTGGAACAAAATGTGTCAACGTTTCTAAATGAAGCCCCTGACCACCGCTTTCTTGACAAAATCTAACATCTAACAAGAAATAATTATCACTTACTAAGTACTTCATCATTTGCTTACAATCTGCTTAGTTATTTTACTTACTAGTTGAAATCTTATAAGATGTACTTAACTAACACTTTATATACAGTTTTTATGTACTTTACATAATTATATACTTAAGATACTTGCATGGGTAAGTATTGCATAAACTTCGTTGTTTTACCTAGTTAGCTTGTAGACGGGGTTTCGTCGCCGACAGTTGAGTAGACGGATTTTTCAATATATGAAGCAAGGAAGGAAGCGTACATTGCGCTATTCTTTCAACTTACAATTAGGATACTTATCATATGACCCTTATACTTCCTAGACTTTGTGTCTTATAAAATTACACATAATAATAATGTCCATACTCTTACTGTACAATTAGCAAGCTGACTGGACTTGAAGCTATATTTTTATACGATTGTCCAGATAGAGGTATATATTTTTATAGCATTAACTTTTTACCTTCAATGGGTATCCGCTGTCACCCAGTAAATAGCTGTCAGCAAAGTCTTCCCTTTCATATTTTCGATATGTGTTGCTATTTTTAACCGACTTACCAAAAAGGAGGAGGTTCTATGTTCGACTTCTTGTATGTTTTTTTTTTTTTATGTATTTTCACCGATATCTCCGTCAATTGTGGACCGATTTTGAAAATTCTTTTTTTGTTTGAAAGAGTATGTTTGAAATTGGTCCCATTTTAATTTGGTGAAGATCTGATGAATAACTTTGGAGATATACAACAGAACTCTTCAATAAATAACAGCAAATCATTCGGGATTGCTGCAATCGCATGTCTGTTTATTGTTTATATACCATTTCATAACATAACATCACGCCAGAACGCTCTAAAGGGGTAAGCAGATCTCTAATTTCACCGGTTATGTTTAAGTTTCATGGTGTTCGGGTAATCTATTCTGGCGTTATAGGTTCCTTACTAAACAACTTGCCTATTTTAGGTAGGTACAACTAAAAAGGGAAAAATAAAAAAACATTTTTGCAAAAAAATACTATCGACTTCCAAATAAAAAACTACAAAGTAAAAAATAACTTTATTTTTGGAAGTCGGTGTCCATATCGCAAAAAATATGGGCAACAAGGAAGACACCGACTTCCAAAAATAAAGTTATTTTTCACTTTGTAGTTTTTTATTTGGAAGTCGGTAGTATTTTTTTGCAAAAATGTTTTTTTATGATAAATAGCCATGTATCATCAGAAACAGGAAGGGTACTGTTCCTGAAAAAGCTCTGCATCATATCCAACTCCAAAAATATACACAAAACTTAAATTTTATTTTATATAAGTAGATTGTTATTAACTAAACAGGTAGGCAAGTACCTACAATAAATACTACTAATTTTATAATTTTGAAAAATACTTTAAACTAATTTAACGGTGTTGAAGTTTCACCTGACGATTGTAATTTCACATGTGTACAATCAATGCATCCAAGAATATTAGGTAATCTTGCAATATTATAAAATTCCATCTTCACTTTTTCTTGTTCCTCACTTGAATCAGGAAATTTGACAAACAGTGGACGTAGAGTCATAATTGCTGCAGACACTCTTTTTTTTATGCGACTGCAAGTAGCCACACTGATCCCACCCATGTCTGCCACAACCAAAATATTTATTACGCCGTAGCATAAAACCTCATTGCTATTAATAACTGATTTATTGGAGATAAAGAATTATTTCTGAAAAAAATAAATATTTTTATTATGCGAATACAATAATGACAGTAGTTCCTTCCTCGCAAGTCTATGGTTTTGTTTTTAAGGTATTGACGTAAGTATCGTTGACTAAACAGAAAAAAATATTATTTTATGAGCTCTACTTGGGACTTATAAAAACAGGACTTTAAACACATTCATATGTTAAGTACTCGCGTATTATCAGGACATTCTAATGGCACTACTATACTAATTATCTATGTTTGGACTCCTTGAAATCATATTTGCAGGTGCATAGTGGAACAATGTATAGGCACCTAGCTAGTATACCTACCCATTGTGTTTGGGTATACCAGAAGTTAATAAATTATTTTTATCATATTTAACTGGCCGAGCACAGCTCGCGTGATGAAAATATAGATCAGATTTCAATTGGAATGGTCTCTAAATTAAGGTAGAATTTGTGTCTTTATTTTTTTTCAAATAACTCTTGATAATTTAAAATTTATGGGCGCCCGGAGGCGGGTGCAGAGGCTGGCCCGGGCTTGAAATGAAATAGACAAAAAGTCAAGCAAAGTCAAATATAAAATAAGAAAACTTAA
The DNA here is from genome assembly GCA_949775005.1 of Orthosia gothica. Taxonomy (NCBI): domain Eukaryota; kingdom Metazoa; phylum Arthropoda; class Insecta; order Lepidoptera; family Noctuidae; genus Orthosia; species Orthosia gothica. Next base: position 22,656,691 of record OX459047.1, read on the forward strand.
TTTATCCGAGACGGTGTATTAGAATAATTATTAAGACCATTTCGCTTGCTCTTGAATCATTCATCTTTAATTTTGAAGTTTGACTGCATAAGTCGAAATTAAATATTTAATATTTCTATGAATGGACTTTTTTTTGAAAATAAATACTTCTCGTTCAAGACGTGGTTCAAAATTTTTTTGAGCATACTTCGCTCGCTCTTGCATCATATTCATACATAGCGATATTCTGGGTAAGGAACTAAGCAACTACTGTTTCTGACATGAATGCACAGCTAAAATCATTATTTATTTATTATTAAAATCTCCCTTACAACTATCATTACAGGTACGTTTACCTAATGCGATAGCGCGGTCTTACAATTAACTTATATACAATATAAAACTATGAAAAATCTTAAAAAATCATATGGAGCAAGAGTGAGATTACGTGTAATCCGGAAAAATTTACGGGTTCGGCCGAAAAAGCTAGTTAGTCCCATTACGAATTACTTTAATGTATAGGTGATGTTCTTCAAAAAGGCCAAGTGCTCAGTACCCATAACCGGCTTGTGTGTATCACTAGATGTATGAATGTGTGTGAAGCAAAAGAAGTAAGAATCGTAGCAGGTGGCGGTCTGTAGTTTCTGCCTACCCCCATGGGAAAAAGGCGTGAGTTTATGTATGTATGTATTTAATGTATAGAGGTTTTCCTATATAGCATATTATAATGTATCTAAATGTGGTTATATTGGTAATCTACAAGTACGTACAAGTTACAGGTGACGAATTGCGCCAGAACTGTTTTCAGAGTTTTGTAAATGGTACGTAAGGCTTGGTTCACATTAGGTCGGACCGACAATTTTACCGTTGGCCGACTATCGGGTTTTGCTGTACAAACTTTAAGCTGCCGGCCCGACCTAAAGTGAACACCATGGTCGTTAATCTGGCTCGCCACAAAGCAGTTGTGAGTTGGCTTCTGTGTACAATGGACAACGACGACGTTCTCAAACTCCAGTCTTCCACAAGAGAAATCAAAACTTCTATATTAATTTCGTCCTCCATGTTTCTAAACGTGTCCTCCCTGCGTGCACGCCGGTGAAACTGCTGGTGTGAGTGGTTGGCTTCTCTTCTACGAGCCGACAAGTGTGAACGGCGCTAAACAAAGCTGTATGCCAATATTACATCCGACCCGACAGAAATCGTGGCTGAATGTCCGGTAAATGTGTCGTAGCCGACAGTTTTATCGGGTCACCCTAATGTGAACAGCGCTATTAAAATACATGTGCCAATTTTATAGGTGATGTTCCTCAAAAAGGCCAAATGCGCAGTACCCATAACCGGCGTGTGTGTATGACTAGATGTATGAATGTGTGTGAAGCAAAAGAAGTATGTAAGGATCGTAGCAGGTGGCGTTCTGTAGTTTCTGCATACCCCCATGGGAAAAAAGGCGTGAGTTTATGTTTGTATGTATGTATGCCAATTTTCTTCCGACACCTTTGTTGTTTCGGTAAAACTGTCGGTCCGACCTAATGTGAACCCGCCCTAGTGTTTCATTGCAGTCTGTTTGCTGCCGTCAGTAATGCTTGCGTCATCTTCTTATCACGCGCAGTACTTATAAAGGGTACGCATTTGTCCTGTTGGTAGGTCAGTTGACAAGTCCAAGGATGTGGAACAACTCACCCATGTCTACGAGAATGGCTGGGAGCTCACGCACCGGGACTCTAATGCTGCTACTAATGCTGCTTGCTGTCAGCGCGGTAAGTTCGAATTTTTTTTAGAGCGTTTTTGCATTTGCTCAGAGTTAGTTACTAACACGAGGTTAAATTGATAATTTGTCATACAATATCGTCAATTTAACCTCATGTTAGAAACTAACTCTGATTCAGGTTTTAAATACTTTTGGCCCAGTTAATTGATAGACTCGCGTTTGACCATTATCTCACTTGATGGTAAGCTATGATGTGGTTGACGGTGAATCGCGCTTGCCTAGAAGTAAACTACCCAGGTTAGAGCTATCAGGAAACATAGAATACGGCAGGGAATTCCATACGTTAGCTGTACGGACAATGAAAGGATTCCAAAAACGTTTAAAGCGTAGATATGGAAGGGATGTCCACCATAAACCGATGGCGCATCGCCGTACGTCTTGTAGCCCGTCCATAAATTTGTTCGTAAGCGCTTTTTAGTTTTCGTATAAAAAATAAACCCTTGTTATGGAACATTGTCTGTTTATGTTGTCTGGTGCCGAAATTATTGATACAAAATGTGATGATGAAACATCTGATAATCTTTTAGTATTTTCAGGGTTGGTTAGAAGTTGTTTATAATCATGAGTAGGTACCTACTTTCACCCCTTGAAAGATTTTTGAGTGATTGAGTGTTTACCTACGTAGGTATTAATTATATATTTATAAATAGTAATCTTTTATCCAAAGATAGGATAAAAGATAAGATAAGGATAAGTATCCCATACGAGTCGGAGCTCATTCATGCACTCTAAATAAAATAAAATAAATAAATTGTTTATTGAAACTAAATTTGTACAATCAAACACTTATGAACAACATGACGCATAAATAACAAATTCACATCAACGAGTAACAACGTCTCTCAAGTCTCTGGGTTTTCTTTAGGTAATTTATTAGTTAATTACCTGTCCCAGGTAGAACCAACATACTCATACACACTTATAGATAATTTTAAGATAGTGATAAAATATTTTATTCCTGTTATTTGGTTTGTACAAAAACTTTCTGCGTTTTATATAGCTGAGTAATCTGAGAAGAAAGGCCGAAACAAACGCCGAGTTTACAATTTCTTTTAAAGTCCAGGCAAAATCTTGGTTAGATCATGTGAAGACCATGTAGATTGGTGTCTAAAATGGTCTTTTGAGGAAAGAACCAGCCAGATTTAATGGACCTGTCCAGTTAGTGCAAGCATTTGTTAATAACCGTTCAGCTCAACTCAGAATTTAAGGAGCTCAACGATTCGACTAACAATGCCAAAGAAAGGACATTCGGATAGGCCGCATAAATTACTCAAACTGCCAGACCATGAATTAAAGTAACTGAGAAAAATTAAATAAAAAACCAAAAAAAGGAATGATCCACACAGTCATCACATTCACATTAATTAAAATAAAATAACTTTAAAAAGTAAATATTCTTGTCATTGCAAGAATACCAAAAAAAAAAAAACAAAATGCAGGATACAAAAACAAAAAATTATAATAATGAGAACAGCTCAATCCCAAGCCTTTTTGTCCTCAACGTAATCTTTAACGGTATAAAACGCTTACAGGCACAACTTACGTTAAAATTATGATTTGAATTTATTAAGGCTTAGATCTTGTACGTGGCTTGGAAGTTTATTATAAAAGCGTATACATTGACATCTAAACAAGCCAACAATTTTCTTGGACCTTGTTGTAGGTACTACAAATTTGTGTTTGTTCGTAGTATTTATGTTATGGATATCACTGTATTTTTTAAACAATTTTATATTTTTAAGGGCGTATAAAAGATTTTCATAAATATACTGAGAAGGCACAGTCATAACTTTAATCTCCTTAAATTTCTCTCAGAGTGTCTGAGGCTTAATTTATAAATTGATCGAACAGCTCTTTTCTGCAAAACAAAGATAGTATGAATGTCAGCGGCATTTCCCTACATCAGAATAGCGTACGACATAACACTATGCAAATAGCCACAGTACACTAAACGGGCTGTCTCTATGTCGGTTAAATTACGAATTTTCGTAACAGCATAATGCTGCGGAGCTTAGCTTTTTTAACCTTTTATCTGTAGGTGGGCCCACTGAAGCTTAGCATCCAACGTTAAGCCTAAGAATAATGTGCAATTATCGATTCAAAAATAAAAAAAATATAATAACGAGAACAGCTCAATCCCAAGCCTTTTTGTCCTCAACGTAATCTTTAACGGTATAAAACGCTTACAGGCACAACTCACACACTTCACTCACACACAATCATGGCAAGGAAACGAAATACTGGAGTTCAACAGCGGCTGCACCCCCTCCCCCACAAAGTGCACCTCACCAACATTAGAGGTCTGCACTCAAATCTCTCTGCAGTCCACTACCACCTGGAGGCTGAGAAACCAGCGCTGTTTTTCCTTGCGGAGACGCAGATAGCGAGTCCGCCAGACGTGTCGTACTTGTCTTACCAGGGTTTACCCTGGAGCACAATTTTAAACCACGCGCGGGTGTGTGTATGTACGCCCGCGACGACACTTGCTATCGGCGTCTCCGTAACCTTGAGGACTCCAGATTCTCAACGCTTTGGGCTCTGGTGGACACAGTTCTGGATAAAATTATCTACGCCTGTGTCTACCGGTCGCACAGTGGAGATCAGGAGACAACCAGGCTCACAGAGTACCTCAGTGAGGCGGCTGATGCGGCACAGCAGCGGTACCCTTCCGCCCAGTTAGTGTTACTGGGGGACTTTAATGCCCACCACCAGAAGTGGCTCTTCCCATACCAGTGCACTGACCATGCTGGACGGGAGATGCGTAAGCTTTCGCTTGCACTAAACCTTACCCAGCTGGTCCAGGGGGCAACAAGGGTGCCGGATGTTGATTCGCACACGGCCAATTGCTTGGACCTTCTGCTGACAACAGATCCAGACCGATACTCTGTGTCGATAACTTCACCGTTGGGTAGTTCCGACCACTGTCTGGTGAAGTCTGTATCCGTCTACTCCCCGCCCGATCCCAGCCCAAGAGGCACCCGGTGGGTTTGGCGGTACAGGTCAGCAGATTGGGATGGCATGCGATCTTTCTTTGCATGCTATCCTTGGCAGCCTACTTGCTTTTCTTTGGCTGATCCTTCGTCGTGCGCGGACGCCGTGACGGATGTGTTGCGTCAGGGAATGGAGTACTACATTCCGTTCTCTGATGTGACAATGTCCAGCGTTGACCGGCCATGGTTTGGCGCCGAATGTTATCGCACCGACGCGCTTAAGCATGAGGCGTACCTGGCATGGGTCGACGCTCGATCGCGCAAAGCGGGTGACGTGGGTCAGAAGAAGAAGGTGATGAAGGATGCGAGACGAGTATGTCGGACATTCGCATCCATCAAAAGGACGTTCGTAGGGTGCTGCGCAACATCGACGTGAACAAGGCTAGCGGCCCTGATGGAATACCAGCAATAGTTCTTAGAACCTGTGCGCCTGAACTGTCTCCGATCTTGACTCGTCTATTTCGCCTTTCATATGAGACTGGAAAAGTGCCGAATGCTTGGAAGCAAGCCAACGTACAGCCTGTGCCCAAGAAGGGCAGTCGAGATGACCCGGCCAACTACAGACCCATCTCTGTAACGTCCATACTCTGTAAGAGTATGGAGCGAGTACTTAACAAAAAGCTCCTGGCATACCTAGAATCTAATGATATCCTTAGTGACCGTCAATACGGCTTCCGCCGAAATCGGTCTATTGGGGATCTTCTAGCGTATGCCATTCACATATGGAGTGAGGCCATCGAGAGACACGGGGAAGCGCTTGCCGTCTCCCTCGACATCTCGAAGGCTTTCGATAGGGTCTGGCATGAAAGCCTCATTGGTAAGCTTCCTTCATTCGGTTTGCCCGGTGGTCTGTGCGATTGGATTGCAGACTTCCTGAGAGATCGGTCCATTCGAGTGGTTATCGATGGCTGCTCTTCGGACCAATTGGTTTGTTGAACCAATTTTTTTTTTGTAAAAAATGGAATGAATATTAGAAGTTTTAGTACAAAACTATTTTTAGTTTTTTTGTTTTTCACTGTAATTACAAAGTAAAATCCAATTGAAAATATTTTTTTGAATCCAGTACCGAAAACACCCCGATAGTTTGCCGAACAAAACCGAGCCCGTGTGACGTCACAACGTTCATTTCTACTCATTGTAGCACATAGCTGATACGGTGTTTTGACTTTTAACCGATTCAATCTTGTTATTATCGTCAATATATTGATGAATATCGAATATATTGATCATAAATATCGAACCTTAAAAGTAATCGTGCTTGCTTCGTACCATTATTAAAAAGATTCCAATTATATGTGATTCGCGCAATCTAACTAACCAAGTACCTAGCAATCACCTAAATATGAGCAACGATCTATGTCTAACTAGATTCCAATTATAATGTGTTAATTATGTTGTTCTCTTGTTCTAATTAAGTATTAGATTCGTATTAATTTCTTACTTTGATCATTAAAGACTGAGAATAGTAAATTTTTAAGGGAACTTTCGAGCAAAGTTGACATTGTTGTATAATTACGTAACTTGAAAACATGATTTTTTGTTTATGGTGATTTATTCATTATTTTATTTTTAAATGACAGATATAGGCGTAAAACTAACATTTCTGTTTGAATTGTGAAAATCGGTCGACGTATTTAAGAGATATTATTGAATTACTGAAGAATTAGTGTAACGAAAATCTACGAAGTTAAGTTAGTTATTTTTATGTTTCTGTTTTACAAACTTTTTAGTGTTTGTAAATATACAATGTAGACATTAGCGTTCAATATTATTATGGGATATGTAAATAATGGGAATTACCGAAAATTTTATGTGTACCTATGTGTATCATATTTAGTGGTATCTAATGAAGTTTTTTGATATACAAAGTCAGTTTCGCACCAATCGTGTTTGTTTACTTTTTGTTTTACACAAATATCAAAAACCCATAAGTAAAAACGATTAGGTTATGCCAATTATGTTTACAATGTACCTGGTAAACAACCTTAACTAACACCGGTCCACTCTCACGTATTATTCATTACTACTTTATTTATGCTCAAAACTTCCAAATCGTCCATCAGATGGGTATATTATCGACATTAGCCTTTATAAATCCTTTATCACGCATGACTAAATAAAATTTGTTGTTTAATAATATTTTTGCACTCATTTTCGGATATTTTTAGTCAATCTAAGTGTAGTTGACACTATATTATCATGATTTCCTTGAACGTTATGACGTCACCAATATGGCGACCAATTGTGGCCCGTTTGTAGTCACGTGGTTCTTTTCAAAATTTTATCGATTTTCAATTGCTTATAATAAATTGAAAAAAAATATTTAAGAGTTTTTTGAAACGACAATATAATTTAAGATAAGTAAAGTTTCGAAATACATAAAAAAAATTGTAATATTTTTTTAATTCAGCAACCCAATTGGATATTAATGCCGGGGTCCCTCAGGGGTCAGTACTCTCAGTAACATTGTTCTTGTTGCACATTAATGATCTGCTAAAATTCGGCACCTTTGGGTCTGCTGACGACAGCACTGTTGCTGAGAGATACTTGTCCAACGTACGGGCTACCGGGCCGCAGATCCGGTCTCTCCGTGAGGCCATGGTGGAGCGTTTGAACCTGTCCTTGCAGGCAGTCTCCGAATGGGGCAATGCCAATCTGGTCAGGTTTAATGCTGCTAAAACCCAGGCGTGTCTTTTTTCCGCTAAAAGGAGCCAATTCCACCCGGCTCCTTCTTTCCGTGGTGTGACCGTGCCGATAACGGACCATCTTGAGCTTCTTGGTGTTTCGTTGACATCGACTCTCAATTTTGGCCTATACATTGAGGGAAAGGCTCAGCTGGCTGCCAAAAAGTTGGGGATCCTTGCGTAGGTGAGACGGTATTTCAGCCGGAACAGCTGCTCAACTTGTATCAAGCGCAAGTTCGATCATGCATGGAGTACTGTTCTCATCTCTGGGACGGATCTGCCAAATACCAGCTTGATGCACTTGAATCGATCGAAAAGCGGGCCAAGAGATTCATCGGCAATGAGGCACTGGTCAAGTCAAAGCTCCAAAGCCTTGAACATCGTCGCCGAGTTGCCAGCTTGTCGGTTTTTTATCGGTTGCATTTCGGGGAGTGTTCGATGGAATTGCATGATCTGATTCCGCCCAGCCCGTTCTATCATCGGACTACCAGACGTACGGCGATGCGTCATCGGTACATGGTGGATATCCCACCCATACGCACAAAACGTTTTGGGGACACTTTCATTATGCGTACAGCTAAGGAGTGGAATTCCCTGCCGGAGTCTGTGTTTCCCGATAGCTACAATCTTGGGGTCTTTAAGTCAAGAGTGAATAGGTTTTTTCTAGGCAAGCGTGCTTCACCGTCGACCACATCATCGCTTACCATCAGGTGAGATAGTGGTCAAGCGCAAGCCTATTGACGATAAAAAAAAAAAACAACTTACGTTAAAATTTTGATTTGAATTTATTAAGGCTTAGATATTGTACGTGGCTTGGAAGCTTATTATAAAAGCGTATACATTGACATCTAAACAAGCAAACAATTTTCTTGGATTTTTTTGTAGGTACTACAAATTTGTCTTTGTTCCTAGTATTTATGTTATGGATATCACTGTATTTTTTAAACAATTTTATGTTTTTAAGGGCGTATAAAAGATTTTCATAAATATACTGAGAAGGCACAGTCATAACTTTAATCTCCTTAAATTTCTCTCAGAGTGTCTGTGGCTTAATTTATAAACTGATCGATCAGCTCTTTTCTGCAAAACAAAGATAGTATGAATGTCAGCGGCATTTCCCTACAACAGAATACCGTACGACATAACGTCCTGTTTACAAGCGTGCTTTGTTATTTTCGTTGTTTTAAAGTAATTTACAATAAAGTTGTTGTTTGTTTGTTGTGATTTGTGTGACAAAAGGATTGCCATGTATTCTATGAATAAATAGACGCTTACAAACATCTACAAACATGCAAACATGTCGAATAGTCGTGACTTAAAGATTGTTATCCAAAACTGCCGCTATCACAAGGTTATCACGAATTTCTGTCTTCAAAACTCTCCGTGGTGAGAAAGAAAAAGTACTCTTCGCCTCCACCAGCTAGCAAAACAATACTAGACGAATGGACGATATGGTTTTTGGAGCCAAGACCATGTTTTCTTTTCTGATAATGAATTGCCTACAATTTTATTTCTGTAATTGAAAATGTTTTGACACTTACAAATAATGAAGAATCTCTAAATGGAAATAAGTTGATCGCAACTGGTAAAGCTTCACAGAGATGATATAGTCTTCTGATGTGAAAAATAATTAAATAACATTACAATCACACAGAAAAAATTATTATACATATGAAACTTGGCAATTAAGGCTTAAAGAAGGTAATCTATATTCTTATTCTTAATACTTTGGTTATTTTGTAGAAAATAAAACAATGTACTTACTCATAAATTAAGTTTGGTTTGGTTTCTCACCTGTTTTTGGTTAATATCTAACACAATATTCTAATTTTGTTATAAGATACACTATTATCAAAGTACGGCAGGACCAAAGCATACTATGTTCTGTTGAAGACCCCATTGTAAACACTTATCTACAGGATTTAAAAATCTGCTATTACTAAATATTGGTAAGTTTTAATTAATATAATTATGCTATTGTAAATGCAAAAACATACTTTAACCCCTTGAGTGCTAATTAGCAGACACAATAGAAAAAAAAGAGTGCCTTTTGGGAACTTTGGTTCCCAAGACAATCACCATAATATTTGATGTATTAGTTTACATCACATAACATCTAGCCTAGTCTGAGGTACAGATAATATAATACTAGTCTAAGGTTTCTTCTTCATAGCGCCAACTGAAAACCAGTCCAGCACTGGTTTTCTGCGCTGGTGTCTGACGACCTGCAAAGGCTGAGTTGGTAAACCATTCGGGCATGTTTAGTGCAATTTGTCTCTGTATTTTATTACTGTCATTTACTCAGTTGCTAGTGGGTTGTGACTGTCAAATAAATGTATTTCTGTTATATTCTTGTTATTCAGCTGGCACCAGCCTAATCTATAAAAATCAGGACTCATATTTTATTATTTGTCTACAGGATCTGTTACTGGCTTTAAGCCATCTTCTACACCATTCACCATTGATTATCACTCTGAAATGGATTCCTACAAATATGAAAAAACCGGCCAAGTGCGAGCCGGACTCGCGCACGAAGGGTTCCATACCACTATCTCAAAAATCGGCACAAAAATCAATCACTCAAATCACAATTCATGAGATACAGCCTGGTGACAGACAGACAGATGGACCACGGAGTCTCAGTAATAGGGTCCCGTTTTTTCCCTTTGGGTACGGAACCCTAAAAATGGTTCAACAGTTCAGCACCAAAATAAGAGCCAAACTCTGTTGTGATTATATACAGTGAAATAATCAGTAAATTATTTAAGCACCTATTAGTTAGAAATTAATAAAGTGAGACGAGATAAATTTCTATGTTGTTTTTGTGGCAAACAAACACTTTTTCTTTCTTTCTAAGTTACAATTTTATTCTAATTTGCTAAAGAACTTAAAAAAACCAGCGCTTTCTATTTTGGCCCCAGAACCGGCTTGAAATTAAATCTTTGGCATGGGGTTAGACTACTACAAATGTTCTATGTTGCTTTGATAGTAAGAAAACAATGATATGTGTCCAGCATGGAATTTGTTGAAATATTTTATTTATTTATTTATTTGTATCAGACACAATTCAAGTCCATAGTTATACAAACATCAAGTTATAAAACAGATAAAAACCCAAAATAAAATTAATGTATTAGTTAATTACAATTTAAAATATGTTAGTTTAACTATGTGTTGCCCAGTTACTGGGTTGTGGAGGTCAGATAGGCTGTCGCTCCATGTAAAACATGGGTACTCAGCTGAATCCGGTAAGACTGGAAGCCGACCCCAACAACAATTGGGAAAAGGCTAGGCAGATGATGATTTTCTATTCAATGTAAACCTACCTAATAATAAATAAATAATTGTTTTTAAAAACAGTGTTATGTTTTATTTTATTGAAGTACAAGCTGTCCCTCCTGCTCCCATAAACTGGCTACCTACCTACCCACCACCTCTCGCCCGCCGGCCAGCGCCTTGCGCGTCATGCGCACGTGAACGGCGTGAACCACAACAAACCTAATTATTTTGTTGCGGAGTTCTTTTAAAATTATGATATCTCCTAAGATGTTGATTGAAATCAAGAGATGTCAAGGATGATTTTGTTTACATTTAAATACTTGTGATTACTAACATATTTATTTGGATAAGGATTAATATTATGTTGATAAAACTCCTTCGCAAATCGTGCATTAATTTTGAACAAATTTGGTTACCATATAAAAAAGGTTATAGAGTCAATCTTAAAAGATAGGCATATGATGTCGCGGACTTTTTTTAGAACTTTTAAAGAGGAACAATTCTATCTTATAACTTAAACGCAAATATCAGCGCACGCAACGGAAGCTCTCAAAAAGGAATAATTTAGCCCGTTTTTGCAAGATTATTGCTCCGTTCCTATTGGTCGTATTTTGATGTTATATAGCCTTTCAACTAGGAAACAAGCCTTCCCACCACCAATTTATCTTCAAGATAAAGTTAAGTGGAATGATTTGTCCAAAGCCTTCCTCGATTATATGGACTATCCAACCTAAAAATATTATTTCAATTCCAACCAGCAGTTACTGAGATTAGCGCGTTCAAACAAACAAACTCTGCAGTTTTATAATATTAGTATAGATGTGTAGTGTTTGATGCACCTAATAAGACAACATCAGATGGTTTTGTCATGTTGACAAAATTTATTTATATAATAAAACTTCATGCAACATACTTACAGGACCATAGGCGGTCTTAATGCCTATGTCATTCTCTACCAGTCAACCAAAGGTAGTGGAGAGATAACCTAAAGTAAAATATGTACACAAATATAAATTATATTGTTCCGGTGGCGGTATGGTGCCTGGATGGTGTAACTACCCACGGTCGCCTCCGCTGGGACAATATCCCACTTATGCTTGTCGTGCGTTCCCTACTTACTGAGTCTTGCGACTCAGCTGGTAGCACACGTCACAATGCACCCCTGAATGCGTATTTAGGGTAGTACGAGGACTACCCGAGGATCCACGTTTTTGACTGAAGAAAATAAAAAGGAATAAAAGGTGGATTTTCTTGAGAATTGGTTACGCGGATTCCGGCTTTTCTTCCCAGTTGTTGCCTCTTCGGTGGCTGAGCTGCGACCAGTATTTACGTAATAGTAATCTTTAGCTGCGACTGAATTCATCGGGCCAGTAGCCTTTCTCCCTTCTTATATATGGCCCGTCCTTCCCAAATTGACGCCCCCGTGTTTTTGGACCAACCTTGCCTTAATTTTTACTTAGCCGAAATCTTTGGAGCCGTGTAGGTATTTTATTTTTAACACCGTTGCTCGTAAAGCTGATGTAATTCCACCGGTTTTAAATATGTAAAGCGGGTCATAAAAAACGCGTGTGTTACCAAAGCAAATAGTTAAGTTATAGTCCATACAAATTCCATAACAGTATTATTTGCCATTTCACGCGCTGTTGCTATTCAAATTTCGAACTAATCGCCGCGCGGCGCCAGTCAGTAGGCAGCGCTAGCGCGCTGTTAAAATGGCGGGAAAGCAACAGTGTGCATTCACAGATTCAGTTTATTTAAAATAAAAAAATCTGTTTATTCGGTAATTTAAAAACTTGGCTGCATGCTCTAACGTCTTTGCCAACATTTTCACGCAGCTACGGCAGAAAATAATCCTCGCGCCATTTTTCTCAAATTTTCTTTTCTTTGTACTTGTATTGTGAAAATTTAAATATGACAACTTTCAATAATGAAGAAGAGCTATATATTACTTCAACTCCACCGGATATACTAACAGAAGCGCGAACCGCATGGACAGACATCCAAAGACAGATACATAACCACGTACGAAAATTTTTTGAAGTGGAAAAACATGAAAAATGCCAAGTCATTTTCCGAAAATGTAGTTTTGGCGTATTTTAATGAACTAGCTAGTAAATATAAGCCTAGCTCGCTATGGACAACATATTCGATGCTGAAAAGTACCTTCAAGATGAAAAATGGTGTCGATATTCATTTATATTCAAATCTCATTGCATTTTTAAAGATACGCTCTGATGGTTTTACAAAGAAAAAATCTAAGGTACTGTCATCAAATGACGTCGAAAAGTTTCTAAGAGATGCTCCAGATAGCCAGTACCTGGCAACTAAGGTCAGTTTGCCTCCTTATTTTATGTATTGATCTACCTACTGTACATACTCTTTTACATATTTTTTAACGACCGTCTGTAAGCTAAGTACCTATACCTTATCTTACACATTTTTATTTCTTTTCAGGTAGCGTTAATATTTGGTATTAATGGTGCATGTAGACGGCAAGAGCTTCACAATATTACCACAAATGACATTGAAAATCAAGGCAAAATGCTTTTAATTAAAATCCCAAACACTAAAAACAAAATACCCCGATCTTTTATTATCAACGGCCCATTTTATGACGTGGTCAAAAAATATGAAGCTCTGCTTACGACTACGGCAAAAAATAATCATTTCTTTCAGAATTACCAAAAAGGTAAATGTATTGCGCAACCTATTGGCATAAATAAATTCGGTGCTATGCCAAAGGAAGTCGCCAAGTTTTTAGGATTGCCGGACGCTGATTGTTATACAGGGCACAGTTTCAGAAGAACGTCAGCTACATTACTTGCTGATTCGGGAGCTGATATATTGACTCTAAAGCGGCATGGCGGGTGGCGTTCTAACGCAGTAGCAGAATCTTATCTAGAAGATTCCATCTAAAACAAAGCAAATATAAGTGCCAAAATAACTCAGGCAATAAATTTGGAGCCACAAACGAAGAAGTTTTGCCCTGAGCCGCGCCCCTCTACTTCTACTGAGGATATTTTTTTATTTACAACTAATGACGAATTACAATGCTCTTCTGCCGCCTTTCAAGAAGTTTCGTCGTCTCCAACAGTTACCCTAACACAAAACAATGACATTATGAATAGTAATAATAATAATAAAAACATGATTAAAAAACGAACTACAACTACGTATCATTTTAATAATTGTAATTTCACTAACTGTTTCAATAATTAGAAATGAACAAAATATAAAATGTTTTTTTTTTCTGTTTCCTCGCAAATGTGTTAAAAAACGTCGTACGATATACGTGCGTATTGGTTATAACGCACTAATATCGTAATGTACTATAAATTTTCGACATAATCCTTCTTTTACTTGATCTGAGCTTAATCCTTACAAAATTGGGCTTAAATGATAGGGTTTGACAACGTACACAATTTACAATAAGTAATAATATTTACACATTTTACCATAATTAAAAAAAAATCTAGAACAAAAACGAAAAAATCCGGTTTGTTTACATTTTGATTATAATGATATGCGATTATCTTGGAAACGTGTGGACCGATTTACATGATTCGAACGGATAAAATGGTTCTAGACCAAGACCTTTTAATCGACACTAACCTCATCAAAAAGTCTCCACAAACAAAAAATCACGTTTTCAAGTTCCTTGCGTAATCTGTCTTATATATATATCTATAAAAGCGAAAGGTGACTGACTGACTGATCAATCAACGCACAGCCAAAACTGCTAAGCCTAGAAGCATGAAATTTGGCAGAAAGGTTCCTCAAGTAACTTTACGTATTATAATGACAAAGAAAAAAAAAATATATTATGGCTTAAAATGTGAACAAAATAATTAATTGTACAAACAAGGCGTCAGCAAATTATTATAAAATTATAAAATTATTATTACAATTTTTTTGTTATTATTATTAAAAAAAGAAAGCAAAAGGAATAAAAATATGTTAAAACCTACGAATCACTAATTGCAGCAGAATTAATTTTCTCACAAAAAAAGCGTCAAAATTTTCCTGCTGAAACAGCTAAGATGTCGATATTTATGAAGATCTTACTATACTGATCAGCAAGGCGACGTAAGGGTGCCCGCAAACCCGCATTTGTACTACTAGATGATACAGCAAACAGGGGTAGTAAACGCTCCCCACAGCTTATGATATTTCTAGGTACTACAAACCTAATCCTACTTACAATATCAATACAGTCAAATGTGTTATTGCAGAGGTGAAATAGAAACATCGTCTCCAAAAAGATACGTCTGGTTTTCAAATTTTGTAGCTTGTATATGTTCAAATAAGATGCGTAGGTACGATAACAGCGGTACTGCATGGCTTTCAGAAACTTTCTTTGAACATTTTCAATTTTGTCTGAATATTTTCTGTAGAAGGGACTCCACACCACAAAAGCATACTCTAACTTAGACCTGATTAACGATTTGTAAAGATATAAATATGTATAAGGGCGGACAAATTCTTTGGCTGATCTCATGACAAAACCATACATACGGAATGCATTACTAATAATTTTACCTATGTGAACATCCAGGTGTAGCTTGCCATGCAACAGAACCCCAAGATCGCGAAGACTAAGTCCAATATTTTCCCATTCAGATTTCTTACTGTGTTATATTGACGAGCATTCATTAAATACATAAAAGCACTTATGTGACTACATATGGGCGTATTACCCATACAGATCCGAAAAGATTGCGAGATATTATCTGAGCAAGCAACCCAATCGATCTCAGGCAAATTTAAATCCCCTAACAAATTTTTTTTTCAATGTTGCTGCCCTCAAGTAGTGCTTGCATTGAGTCAAAAAATCGGTATATGCACACTCAGGCGTTCTAGGTGGCATATATACTGCCGCAATAAGTTCAAATTTACCTCTGGCCGAGATCGGTAACTGTACATAGATATGTTCTAAGTTGCTGTGCATAGACGAACGCGGTGTTACCCAAACCGAACTCAAACCTTTCAAATTCGCTACGAGAACACCACCTTCATCCTTTTTACTAGTGGCCACGCGATCACGGTCACATCGATATACATCATAACGCTCATCAATAAACTCTTTGTTAAATATCTCGGGAGTCAACCAGGTCTCAGTCAAAACTATTATGTCATAACAGTTAGCCAAGATATTCATATAAAGAATAAGCTGTTTAGTGCGGATTCCTCTGCAGTTTTGATAATATATTACTAGTTTGTCAGTCATTGTGGTGTACGACACTACAAAAACTTTAATTGATGCTTTTAGTAAATTAGGTCAAGCCATAGAAATTCCATCTCGTTCAACACGCGAAGTGGTTAGAGCAGTCATGAAATATTTTTATTTTTACGGTACACCACAGAAAATAAATTCTGATCCTGGATCTGTTTTAAAATAAATTCGGAATCAGATCCTTGGTTCTGTTTTGAGGGAAGACATTTGGGATTCGATTTGTTGTAGCTTTTGCTCGGTTATATCACGTCTCGGAGTGACGACGAGACTCGACAAAGTGATATAACCGAGCAAAAGCTACAATAAATCGAATCCCAAATGTCTTCCCTAAAAACAGAACCAACTTCCACATTTAAACAGGAAGAACTACTGCACGAATTGCGCGAACGAATTGACCGACAAAAAATATAATCATAGCGGGGGTATTGGAATTGGAGGACACAAACAAAACAAACCAAGAGTTTCTCGAGAAACAACAAATACAAAAATTATTAAAACCTGTGTACGGCGACAGTAACTACCCCAACATTACCAAATACCTGCGCCTCGGAAAATATAATGCCGGTAATAACAGGCTCATCAAAATAAGCCTGGAATCCCATGAAATAGCTCAACACATATTACGTAACAAAACCAAGTTCACCAAATCAAATTTAAAAATATTCTCAGACCAAACACCCAACCAACAAAAATACCTAAATGAACTAAGAGCTGAACTACAACACCGTCAAGAAAATGGAGACACCAACTTAATTATAAAATATGTTAAAGGACTACCTAAAATTGTGAACAGTTTAATACCCCCAAAAAACTAATATCCTATCCATAATATAGTTGTAGTAACCCAAACAAGTTGTACAAACCCAAACAAAACAACGTATCAAGCAATACGCAATTACTCTCAACTTACCACCGATGTGCAAGCCCTTAAATTCCTTTATACCAACATACGAAGTTTATCAAAACAAGGGAAATTGGATGAACTTCAATGCATTTTGAAAAGCAAACCCCACGTAATTCATCTGATATTATTAAGCGAAACATGGATTAGATCCCACTCCGAAGGCTCTTCGCTATACATACCAAACTACACTCATCACTACAATTACCGCAATGATCGGCGCGGCGGAGGGGTATCAATTTTCATCCATAACGACCTTGAACACAAAGAAATTCAACAAAACTACATTGATGGGAACATTTTTCTTTGGATTTTCCTGGAAAAGTATGCGCTGGACGTCGGCATTATCTACAAACCACCAGATACAAACAACAAAAACTTTATAGAATACTATATTCAGATCTTCAACAAAAACGTCGATGCATTGCTTTCGGCGACTTCAACCTTGACTTACTCAAACCGGATCGGACTACGGCAACCTACACAAATACGATCAAAGAGTCTGGATACAAAATACAAAACAAAACAAACAAAAATATTTAACCCGGACTACCGCTACCACCAATACAATATTAGACCACGTCTGCACAAACCTATCCAAAGACGACTTTCACATGGCTGTCATTGATATGCAATACAGCGTGGGCCAAAAATCGTGGATCAAACAAAACAGGCGGATTTTTGGGGGTATTTGCAGGGCACAAAGTACAAAAATCCAACTATCCCCCTGTTTCGTTTGATCCACGACTTTTGGCCCAAACTGAATATGTCATGGGCCAAGTGATTAATCAGTCAGTTGTCTATTCTGCCTTAAATTAACGGTCTGTCCAACTGCCATCCAAGCTTTTTCTGTTATCTCTTTCGTAGAATATTCTTTTAATTTGTTATTATATAAACAGGGATATTTCGCCACCTCAGAAACAAATGTAATGTTCAATAATTGCTCTTTGAAGTAGGAGCGACGTTTGTAACGACGATCACGCCCGGCTGGTACCTCACGACCGGACTGGTGTCTGCGACGCATGAACAAAATGTCAGCGAAGCGTGCCTGTGTACGAATTTTTATGAATTTGTATTGCGGTAGTCGCTAAGAGACTAAAAATAGTCGGGTATCGAAGACTTGCGTAGCGTTGTGTACGATTGGCCTAAGATTACATTATATGTGATTATTTTGCAGAATTGATCTCTAATAATAGCGACAACATCGGCATACTGAGTAATTTCGGCAGAAAACTTGCATTTTATCGGATTAAAAGTAATCTATGACACTCAGTCCGAGCTGTCTGAAACTTATACGGTGTCGGCGTGTGAAAATCATCAAACACTCTTGTTCTTAATAACTTTTCATATAATTTTAGCTGTCCATTCATATCAGAAACAGTAGTTATTTGGTTCCTTACCCAGAATATCGTTATGTATGAATATGATGCAAGAGCGAGCGAAGCAAACTCGAAATTTTTGTAACCTCGTCTTGAAGGAGAAGTTTTCTTTTCAAAGGAAAAATCCACTCACAGAAATATGACTAACTTTTTCGACCTAAGCTGACACAAGCTTGAAAACTAAACATGAAATGCAAGTTTTCTGCCGAAAATGTCAGTAATTTCCATTATGAAATATTTTCAGAAATAGAGTACCTTTCTATATAGCATATAATTATGTATCTAAGTACCTATCGTTATACAGGTAGTCTAAAGGTACCTACAAGTTACAGTTAAAGAATCGCACCCGACCAGTATTTCAGAATCTTTGTACATTTTAGGTAAGTATGTGTTTCATTGCACCGAATCGTTTGCTGCCGTCAGTAATGCTTGCGTCATCTGCTTATCACACACAATACCTATATATGGTACGCAGTTGTCCTGTTGGTAGGTCAGTCGACAAGTTCAACTATGTGGAACATGTCTGCGAGGATGGCTGGGAGCTCGCGTGCCGGTGCTCAGACGCTGCTACTACTACTGCTTGCTGTCAGCGCGGTAAGTTCGTTATTTTTTTAGGGCCCACTTGTCCAGAGTTAGTTGCCAACACGAGGTTAAATTGACAGTTTGTCATACAATATCATCACTTTAACCTCATTTTAGCAACTAACACTGATTTAAGTTTTAAATACTTTTTGCCCAATTAATAGATAGGCTAGCGTTTGATCATTATTTTGTTGATAGTAAGCGACGATGTAGTCGACGATGAAGGCGCCTTGCCTAGAAGTAACTTACCCAGGTTAGAGGAGAGGAAACACAGAATCTGGCAGGGCAATTCCTTTCGTTGGCTGTACGTACAATGAAACTATTTTGTTCAAAACGTTTAAAGCGTAGGTACGGGTTAGGATCGCGGCGGGTTCGCGGTGAGTGCTAACGCGTACCCGTGTTCCCGCCGTAACTGGCACAGGAGGACACCGTGGAGTTTTAGTGGGTTAGAGTCCCACATAGCTGCGCTATCTCCCCGTCGTAGCGCAGTATGCATGAGCATTTCTCCACGCTAAAAAAAAAAATGTACGGGTTAGGATGTCCACCATGAACCGATGGCGCATCGCCGTACGTTTTGTATCCATAAGTGCTTTTTTGGTTTCATATAAAAAAATAATCCCTTGTTATGGTAATTTGTCTGTTTATGTTGTCTGAGGTAGAGAGGAGTTGTAGAGGAGCTCGTAGTACTGTACTTGAAGTGGAGCTTGTGGCTAAATAATAACAGCCGCACGGGTCGATCTCCAAGGTTAAGCAACGCTTGACGATGTCGTTCCGTGGATGGGTGACCATTTCAGCATACCGAGATTCCGGGTCCGTGGCTTACGCCCCAATGGTCGATGCACCTGTGGCCGACGCCCCCAATTTGATTAATTTATTTCAAAGCAGTTTTTGATCAAATGTACTGTCAGGCACAAAAATGTTGTAGAAAAATAATAAATGTATATTGATTGTAAGTTCAAGTATAATATTAAATCATAATTATATTTATAACAAAGAAATATTGGATGTATCTTTTGAAAAATTAGTTATTTTTCATTATTTATTTATAAGATAAGATAATAATAAGATTGTATATAGTAAAAAAATTGTATATAAATCACAGTTTACATCACCTTTAATCAAGAGAATCATTTAACTTAATTACAATACTAACTTAATCAGTCTCAAATGTAATAAATTATAATATAAATATAATAGTGATAAAGTGATAAAGATAAAATGTCAAGTTATTATAAATGTATTATTATAATTATATTATAACAACATTCACTAACATTTCATATGAAGTCTTTTTGATTTTTGGGTTTTTGTACATAATAAATATTGTCAGGTGAGGAATCACCTGACAAGAGAAAAAGGTGTGTCAGGATAAGTTTAAGTGGCAATCTATTCTCGCTGCTATTCGATAGATTACTTTTGTTTAGCAAGGAAAAATACTTCATTACGGTGAAACACTTTTCTCATTTACTGTACTAAGCGAAAAAGCACAAAAAAATAAAAATATATAAAATTAATCGAATCGGGGGCGTCGGCCACAGGTGCATAAACCACTGGGGGCGTAAGCCACGGACCCGAGATTCTCCGTGCCTTGAAAAGCAAGTTAAGCCGTTGGTCCCGACTGTCATTTGAAGATCTTTGACAGTCGTTACGGGTAGTCAGAAGCTTGAGAGCTGACACCTGTCTAGCCAAGGGGTCCCGTAATACCCAGTTTTTTTTTTTGATAGGCTCGCACTTGACCACTATCTCACTTGATGGTAAGCGATGATGTGGTCGACGACCTAGCACGCTTACCTAGAAGAAAGCTATTGACTCTTGACTTAAAGACTCCCAGTTTGTAGCTATCAGGAAATACAGACCCTGGCAGGGAATTCCACTTCTTAGTTGTACGCATAATTAAAGTATTCCCAAAACAATTGGTGCATATGGGTGGGATGTCTATTTTTATTTAAATTTAATGAAAGCAATTGAAAATCGATAAACTTTAAAAAATAACCACTTGACCACGAACGGGCCACGATTGGTTGCCATGTTGGTGACATCATAACGTTCAAGGAATTTCACGATAATACAGTTTCAACTCCACGTGTATTGACTTAAAATTGCCGAAAATTAGCAAAAATATTATTTTCATAGCAAATTTTATTTAGTCATGTGTGGTAAAGGATTCATAAAAGCTAATTTCGATAATATACCCACCTGATGGACGATTTGGCAGTTTTGAGCATAAATAAAGTAGTCGTAATGAATATTAGGTGTTAGTGGACCGGTATTTGTTATTGTTGTTTACCAGGTAGGTACATTTAGTAACACAATTGTCATAATGTAATAAATTGTACGTATGGGTAGGTGATATTGGTGTAAAATAAATAGTAAACAAACACGATTGGATATCAAAAAACTTCATTAGATACCACTTAATAAGATAGGTACAACCCGAAATCGGTTAAGCCTTTTTTTATTTATTTTTTGCAAAAAGTCCTTGAAATATTTAATATTTCCCATTATTTACATATCCCTTAATAATATTAAACACTAATATCTATATTATATATTTACAAACACTAAAAAACTTTGTAGAACAAAATTGTGAAAATATTAACCCTGTCCATTTTCCTTACACTAATTATTCAGTAAATATCTCTTAAATGCGTTGACCGATTTTCACAATTCCAAAAGAAATATTAGTTTTACGCCTATATCTGTCATTTAAGATTAAAATAATGAATACATCTCTACAAAAAAATGGTTTCAAGTTAGGTACGTAATTATACAACAATGTCAACTTTGCTCGAAAGTTGCCTTAAAAAAATACTTTTCTCAGTCTTTAATAATCTAATTAAGAAATTAATACGAATCTAATACTAAATTAGAACAAGATAACAACATCATTAATACATTCTAACTGGCGTGTAGTTAGACATAGAGCATTTTCAAAACTTTAGTATAGATTGCTAATAAAATATAATGGGGCGTTTTTTGTAGTATTCGTACATAATAATCATTGTATTTCTTCTTGTCAATTCTCTCATTGTGTATTAGGCTTTGAATGAATAAATTATTATTAATATTAATAATGGTACAAAGCAAGCACGATAACTTTTAAAGTTCGATATTTTTGATAAATATTTATTTATTCATTTACACATACATTTATTTTACAGGTAAAACCTAAGGTAACAAAAGTAGCCATACAATGCCACTGTTACATACTGATACATACATTTGATTCAATATATTTATCAATTTATATTGACAATAATAACAAGATTGAATCAGTTAAAACTCAAAACACTGTGTCAGCTATGTACTACAATGAGAAGAATTAAACGTCAAGACGTCACACGGGCTCGGTTTGTGCGGGAACTGTTGGCGTTTTTCGGTACTGAATTCAAAAATAATTTCAATTTGATATTACTTTATAATAATAGCAAAAAAAAAACTAAAAATATTTTAGTACGAAAACTTATAAATGATCTTTCCATTTATTACAAAAAAAAGATAATTTAACAAATCAATTTTAGGTGTAAATAGTAATCTTATAACCTACCTATCCCATACGAGTCGAAGCTCGCTCATGCATTCTGGGTTATCTGGAGGTAATTTATTAGCTCAGTACCTGTCTCTCAGGTAAAACTATGGGTTAAACCAATGGCTCCGTATCAAAAGGTCCTATTCGCAAAACGACATGTGAGCAGATCCCTCCGGAGCAACTGGACAGATTCGTAACTGGACAGATTCTCAACTGGACAGATTCTCAACTGGACAGTTTCTCAACTGGACAGATTATCAACTGGACAGAATGTGTACAATCCATGACAAAATTAAAATAGATGACTAGGGAATATAGACATTATGAAAAAGTGGTCCAGATAGGAAAGTGGACGATTGCTCCGAGGGCAAGGGCTGACTCTTTTCAAAGCGACAAGATTGAAGATATTGAAATACCTGAATGTCTAGTTAAAGACTTCTTTACTAATGATGATGGTCGTGCAGATAAAATAATTGTGTTTGGCAGTCAAGCAGCAAAAGATTTAATAAAAATAACAGACTTAAGTTATGGGGATGGTACCTACATTCAAAATTGCACCGAAACCGTTTTACCAGCTTTTCTCGCTTCATGTTGACATAACCAAGTGTACCGATTATGTTAACTTTGTACCAGTACTGTTTATTCTTTTACCAAATAACTCACAAGAAACGAATAAACGAATGTTTAGAAAAAAAAAATATCATAAACCTCAATATCATTTTTTAAGACCTATCCATAGGGTCACCACAAGTATGGGTTTGATGAAAAAAAAAAAATAGTTTCAGTTTCAAGTACGGGAACCCCCAAAATTTCTTGTTGTTTTTCTATTTTTGTGTGAAAATCTTAATGCGGTTCACAGAATACATCTGCTTACCAAGTTTCAACAGCATAGTTCTTACAGTTTCGGAAAAAAAGTGGTTGTGACATACGGACGGACAGACAGACAGACAGACATGACGAATCTATAAGGTTTCCGTTTTTTTGCCATTTGGCTACGGAACCCTAAAAATCTAAAGAATTGAAATTTTCATCTACTTAAATGGTCGGAAATTGACACAATTGTGTACTATTTCACAAATTATTGGATGACGAAAATTACGACTGAAAAATTATCATGTTACGGAGTAAAATTTAGGACAACTAACGCTAAGAAGGTTGCCACCGGCGAATTAATGCCAAAATACCAAAAAAACCATGCCTTTTTTTGTTTCTACAGTTATTAAAAAAGGAATCGAAAATCAGTGATACCAAAATAAATAAAAGTTACTATCACTGTGAGGAAACAAAACGTCGGTCAAAGCAAATTTTGATTGGTAAGCAGATACAAAATATATTATCGGACTGCGTTAACGAAAAAAATTCAGTGTCATGACTGCGACTGCTATGCTTAGAACGCCTACGATTATTAAAATTATCAGAATATTAGTTTTCGCCCCGTAATCAGAAGTTTTTAAATCCAATTGAAGTTTTTATTTAATATTATATTAATTAGTTACCAAAAAAATCTCAATACAACGGATTGTAAGACAGGTCTTCTTCTATTTTCGTGTCTTTGTGTTATATAGATTTTCCTTGAATAAACACTTTTTTATATTTAATACCTATGATTCATTGTTACTTATTTTTTTTACGACTATACTCTGTCCAGTTGCGAATCTGTCCAGTTGCTCCGGAGGGGAGCAGATCGTCCTATTCTCAAAATTACCTAGTAGCAAAATGTCTTATAAACAAAAGAATGGGAATGGTACAGTCATACCAAAAATGCCCAGACATTATACATAGTGCACTAATTAATCACTTGGGCCATGACAATGCACTATCAAAATGTACACTACAAAGGGCAACAGGTGTACAAAAAATGGACTATCAAAATACTCTCATCATCAGAATTTACGTTTATAGCCACAACATATAATTTTAATATCAGTTGTGATTTCTGTGACAACATACAAACAAATATTTTGCTAGATTTTCTAGAGCAAACTTTTTTTTTATTTTTTTATATCTTTGTTTGTTATAAGGGGTTTTATCACTGAGTGATAATGTCACCAAAATAGAAATATGTAATACCGCTACAAATTTATGGATTTATATTTGTTTGTGTGATTTATGATTTTAATACATTATAGAGCAAACTTGGTACGTTTCTTACTTTGCATATTTTTAGGCTGAAAATTATCTCTACCTCCACTGACGTTATTAGATAGAACTTAAAATTTGGCCACTTCTGTAGAAACCTTTCAGGCCAGACTTGGGTTTTTTTATAAAAAAACAGTCTTTAAGGCGCAGATACCCCTCAGTAACTGATTTTTAAATGAGAATCATCACTTCTAAATGGCTAGTCGTATTTTATTGAAAAAATATTATATATATATATATATTATTATAATATTATATTATTGTTACATTAGACCATTTTGCTAATAATTTGATCTAAGAAAATTTTGAGTTTTATTCGTATAACATAGTTTAATTAATTTGTAAAGTTAAACCGACGGGCATCTTTTAATGAAATTGTCACCATCTCAAAGACAATTTAATTATCTGCATTTTGATCCTACGCTTCTTTTTTTAAAGTCATAGAATATTAAGAAAAGTACAAAAACCTAGGAAATTTTGGGTCGCGCGGGTGTAAAACGAGTGCGCGTTTTGTTCCCTCAAGGTCGTTGGCGACAGTCGTCGTCTTAATGACAAAACCCTTAACACATTTATCTACTGCTCGGTTAAAATAACTTAGCACCCTAAATGTCAGATGACCCTAGTCCCGTCAACCCGCGCAGCACCCGGCGTTAGCCTCGTGAGCCAATAGTGAGAGTGGATTGTCAAAGTGACATTGACATTTCGGGTTCTTATTGCGGGTGTTGTACTGAAATAAGCACTCAATGAAAAAGTACTAAAATATGCAATACCGCTACAAATATATGGATTTATATTTGTTTGTGTGATTTATGATGTTTATACATTATACATTAGGCTCGCCCCTCTATTATATGGTACTTGAACATTACTGTGCGAAATATGGGTGTAGGTTCTATAGATAGGGACAGCTCTGCCTAACCCTTTAGGGAATACAGGCATGATGTTATGTCATCTGCTTGTCGGTCTTCTACGGACTGTACTTCGGTGAGTGTGCTCAAGAGCTCCACGACCTCATCCCACCAGCCCCCTTCTACCATCGGACATCTAGACGCACTGCAAGTTACCATCCTTACCTTGTCGCCATTCCACCAATTCGCACCAAGCGCTTCCAAACATCCTTCATAATGCGCACAGCGAATGAATGGAACTCACTACCTGCGTCTGTGTTTCCGAACGCATTCAACCCGAATCTCTTCAAAGTTAGAGTGAACAGGCTTCTTCTGGGTAAGCTCACTCCATCGTAGACAGACTCTGTCTCTGTCACTTCTGACCTAGACTAGATTCAAGAGCAAACCCATCAAAAACAAAACAAAAAAAAATGTGGACAAGCAATATCATTTCACACATCACACATCATCAGCCTATTAATGTTCCCACTGCTAGGACACAGGCCTCCTCTCTATGAGAGGGAATGGGCCGCAATCCACCACGCGGGCCCAGTGCGGGTTGGTGGATGTCGCATTTCTTCGAATCTTTGGTTCTAGGAGATGCCGGTTTCCTCACGATGTTTTCCTTCACCGTTTTGAGAGCAGTGGTGAAGAAATAAGTTACACAAAGTAAAGCGCCTGCCTGGGCTCGAACCCACGACCTACAACTTGTAAGTCGCGGTCGATACCACTGGGCCACCACTGCTCTCAATATCATTTAAATGTACCTAAACTGTTTAACATTACCAAACTTTTTTTTTATTGTCTGCTCGTGAAGGCCTTAATATGGTACCTCACACCATGATTGGGCAACCAAAAAGGCAAAATATATTTTTATTAAACATAGTGACCAAAGTCATTATGATGCATTTGCACTATCTTGTCTATCTACCTAACTTACACTCATCCGTATGTACCTCTGTAGCAATCGCGGGGTCATACAAGCCAACACAGGCTTAGAACACGAAATATTTTGCAATTATTGTTCAAACCTACCTTCCCTCTCACAAAGAGGAGGCCTGTGTCCCAGCAGTGGGAACATTAATAGGCTGATGATGTGATGTGATGTGATGTGATATTGTTCAAAACGAATGCATTAACGGGTACACAATCAACGCGAAATTCGGAATAAACTTCATAAAATAACTGCACTATTCGATAAAGGAGATTGCCCATACACAGGCCCCTTATGAGGTATCGTGTCTGCGATTTCAATATTATCCAAAAATAGGATTTATATTTTGTATATTTTTTCATCCGTCTCCTTTACTTTATATGTACAGACAACAACAGATCAGGTGCCTTCACTTAGACATTTGTATGCACCTTATTACATTGTAATAAGGGTTCATTTCAAGTACAGAAACATCGTTATATCTCGTGAACCCCGCAAAATAAATAATAAATATTTTCTAATTATGAATTTAACGTGTATTTTCTACAATATACAACCAAATTCATCAAGATACAACCATTTTTTCAAATGGGCCCAAGTTCCCTTAAAAAATGGGCATTCCCCTTTACGTACCCACATGATACACATTACTAGACAAATGAAACTTGAAACTGCCAACCCGGTTGTAAGCCGCTGGCGTCAATTAGACCTGACCATTTAAGAAAATAGATTTTTCTAAACTAGTGCATTTACAAGAATTCATATTTTAACTTTCAGTATTAAGTCCCATCTTCTTGTTAAACATTTTATAAAATTATAACACCAGAATTTATCTCAGTTAAGGGTAGAAGTAAATGTCCTAAAAATGCCAATACCTACTTTGTTTTGGGTATCGACAGATCTACCGTCAGATTCTGCTTATGTGCTATTCTGATTAATTAATCTCGGTTTGCTAAACTAAATGGAACCCTGGTATACTTATAGTGACCTTGGCTAGTTCTAAAATCTGTTTTGTGAGCGTCATCTGGATTAATTACTAATTGATTGTAGCTTTGGACTATATTGATACGTAACAGTTAAAGTTATCTTTGCCAGCTAACTCAGAAACTTGATATTCTATATAAGGTTAGGGAAATATTTATTTTGCAGTGACATTTAAAGCGCGGTAATCAACACAGAGGCACAAAGTATGTAAGTGGCGGTGTTCTATTTTGTGACAGAGCTTACTATCGACGTTCTTTTTTTTGACTTAGTTCACAGTATAAACGTAACTGGATTCAGATTCCTAATAGACCAGGGTAGAAGCCTTTAAAAATAATAAAAAAGTGAAAAAAAATAATAATAGGTTGAAACCCATTGGGAAAGAAGAAGAATATTATAAAAATGAAAGGAAAAATAATTTACGGGCGATCTGAGGTCGGGAAGGGGAAGGGGGTGAGTTTTTAAGGGTGAAAACCGTTTATCTCGATTTCCGGCAAAACTACAAGTCCTATGGAAAAAAGTTAAATCGCAAAGTTGTAGATAATAAAAAGATCTACTACTTTTGACTTGACACTTTTTTCACATAACCTCAAAATGTATGTGAAAAATTCAAATAACCAAGTTTTTGGTTTTTTAATTTTTATCTTTTACAATTTTTTATTGTTTTTCACTTAGTTTGGTAAAAACTTACCTTTTTATGTCCCAAACACAGTGTATTTTTTTTTATTTAAAATATGTATTCTTTCACCTTATTTTGACTTAATATCGAAAAAACTACCCTAATTTTCAATCGAAAATTCTCCTGTCAAAATATCTGCTTTTTAGGGTTCCGTAGCCAAATGGCAAAATACGGAACCCTTATAGATTCGTCATGTCTGTCTGTCTGTCCGTCCGTATGTCACAGCCACTTTTCTCCGAAACTATAAGAACTATGCTGTTGAAACTTGGTAAGTGGATGTATTCTGTGAACCGTAATAAGATTTTTACACAAAAATAGAAAAAAAACAATAAATTTTGGGGGCTCCCATACTTGAAACTGAAACTAAAAATATATTTTTTCATAAAACCCATACGTGTGGGGTATCTATGAATAGGTCTTCAAAAATGATATTGAGGTTTCTAATATCATTTTTTTCTAAACTGAATAGTTTGCGCGAGAGACACTTCCAAAGTGGTAAAATGTGTGTCCCCCCCCCTGTAACTTCTAAAATAAGAGAATGATAAAACTAAAAAAAATATATTATGTACATTGCCATGTAAACTTCCAATGAAAATTGGTTTGAACGAGATCTAGTACGTAGTTTTTTTTAATACGTCATAAATCGTAAACCGCAATTTACCAAGTACGGAACCCTTCGTGCGCGAGTCCGACTCGCACTTGGCCGGTTTTTTATATATCCTTTTTCTTCTTTTCGTGTCAGGATGTAACCATCTCTAGAGTTAATAAAGCCGCCTCTGGGAACCCAACAGGCCTCTGACTTAGCTATTTCAGACTTACGTTAACTATATATTATGTCCTGAAACCCGTACTTGAAAGGTAACTATGGGTCGTTAATTCAAAACTTGTCGACGTAAAGAAGATGAATTATCAGCAGATTTTTTCGAACACTTTAGTTAAGTATCTAAGACTAGATTACCAAGAAAATACGCAGAAATAAGTATTTTTAGCGATTTATCTAGGGATCCTTAGTGTTCAAAGTAATTGAACAAGGTGCTACGCTGGGCAACTGTCGGTCAACCGACCCTTAGTGAAACTACGTTTTCGCAAAACTAATACCTTAGTTAGTTAGTTGGAGTTACATATTTATATATCACGTATATTTATCTTTTGGCGTACCTAGTTGCTTAGCATGACCTTACATATTGGCTTTTCGTAAACGGGAAACTGTTACTACTGGCTGGCTACGATCATGGGCTATTGGATTCATATTTATTATTATTATTAACAACAAAGCAGCAGCAACTAGCATCCAGCTGCCTCAGTTTTTAATTTTTAATGTTTGTTTTTGTGTTAATTGCTTTTGGGATACACTTTAAGAAGATAAATACCTACTAATTATTAATGTTAAGGTTTCCTTAAGAACCGATAATGATTCCTTTTTTTAGTATGTTCTCACATCCCTATTTCCCTCCAAATTCATCCTTACCCTCATCACTATTTTTCTGGCGCGCGACACAATCGCGCCATCTGACGAGACTCTCGTTCGAACTAAAACCGACACCAGCCGCCCAAGTGCCGAGCTCCGTGAAATAAACCATAAAACCATGTAACAAGTGAAAGTGTTGTGTTAAATCATCATCAATCAATAAAGGGACGTCCCAGAACTTTAAAATCCTCAAGAAACAAAACTTTACACCAACTTTGCAAACAGCACGATATTGGGAGCACGAATCAACAGTGTCAAGTATCGTCGTAAGTACCCTAAATTCCTTAAATCCATCCTAGCCATTTTACTGTGGATCTTCCTACAGTCCTATCGAAGGGATTACTTTCACATTTTTGGTCTTAGAGCCGCATTTAAATATTCGAATCATTCAAAATGGCTACCTTTTTCTAACACGAATATTACGTCTGGCGTCCATATTATTATAATTTCAGTAAATACACATTCATACAATTTAAACATCATAAAATAACGATATTTATGTATGTATAATTCGTTTTTAACATAATACAAATGCATTCATCATAGTAAGTTCTCATAAAGTTTCTTCACGTAGACCATCTAGGTAGGTAGGTATGTCACGTGACTTAGTTCGAGAAACATTGTCACCGAATGGTGTTCGAGTTTTGAAATAATTTTATCATTTCTCATGTTGCGACGAACGAGTTGTCAAATTGAGTTTTGTTTAAATATAACATGCGATATTTAAACTTTATAATCATATTGGTGATCTTAACGTAACAAATACAGCGTCTAAGATTTTATCATTTGTGTATAAATTTAACATACAGGGTTTATACATCTCATTTCTTGTTAAAACGTAAACATGCGGCGTTTTAATTTATCATCTTAGCTCGTTACACGTAACATAAGACGTTGTAATCGTATTGTTAAAACATTACCATTGGCTATTTTGTCGTAACATATCAGCGCGGAATAGTTTCAATTGTGTATTGAGTATCAGAGTTAAAACATTGGTTCAGTATTCAATATTACATCAAAGGTCCTTCGAAATCATTATTAACATAGCAATATAGGTTTTTATAACTACCTACATATCGTTTTTGTTCATTCGTTCATTTAGAGTTGCCATCTCAAAAACATACCATATAATTAAAAATTCTACTAACTTAGTAGATTTTTGGTAGATTGTGTAACATCATTTTCTACCATTTGTAAACAATAGTTAAAATTGTTTTACTTATAATATCTAATCATTTTGAATCTAAACAGTGGTTTGTTTTTGGTAACTCTGTTCAATAAACAGTATCATTTTATACTTTTCTTTTAACATTGTTTTATAATCGTAATCAGTCAACATGAGTGAAGCAATGGCATCTCATCATGAATCTAAGCGTAATATAGCATTTAAAAGATTATCAGATGCTGTCACCTGCGCTCGCAATACTTTAAAAGATCCTGGTCTTCTATCGCGTTTCGAAACATGGTGTTTGCGTTTAGAATCCCTTATGGATGCATTCAACGATTCTCACATTAAGCTTCTGAGTGAGTACAGGGGCCTTGGTAGAGAAGATTGTATTCTCAAGCAAACAACATATCAAGAGCAGGCAGATGACATGTATTTTGAAGTCCTTGAAATTCAGCGTAAACTTTTGCCTGATAACAATCATCAGGTTACGCCTTCAGCTTCCTCATCATCAGGTGAACATAGGAAACTAACAAAATTACCACCTAAACAATTACCTAATTTCTCGGGTCAATTTAAAGACTTCCCGGGTTACATTGACTTATTCAATACTTTGGTTCATACTAGGTTAGACATTTCAAATGTGGAAAAGTTTCAATATTTGGTTACTTCCCTTTCAGGGGAACCAGTTAATCTTATTCGGGCTTACCCTATATCAGAAGCAAATTATATTAGTGCATATCAAGCTCTTGTGGACAGATATACCAACAAGCGTTATCTGGCATTTTTGTGTTGGGAGCAAATTTGTAATTTAAAACAAATTAGTACCGAGTCAGTGCAGAGCCTGCGCACCCTTTTGGATTGTTTTGCTGAGAATCTTTCAATGTTAAATTCTTTGGGTTTACCTACTTCCAATTGGGATTTTATTTTATTTCACTCTCTTTTAACAAAAATTGATAAACAGTCACATGAGGCTTTTGAACTATCATGCAACGGTGCTGATTTTCCACAATTTAGTCAACTTAAAACATTTTTATTAGAAAGATGTAATGCATTAGAGCGTTCATCTCTTTCACATATCCCAATTGCATCAATCGATATCAACCGTCAGATAAACATTAATAACAACAGTAATAACAATATTAAAAGGAACAACAATTCAAATTTTAATAAAAATAAATCACAAACAAATAAACCTTCAACATTGTTATTAAATCAAACTCCCAACACAACAGATTGTGTAGTTTGCAAAGAAAAGCATGCTATTTACAACTGTAAGGATTTCATTTCTAAAACACTTCAAGAAAGGTCACAAATTGTAAAGAAGCTTCAACTTTGTTTGAATTGTCTGCGACCAAATCATAACGTTTCAAATTGTTTTTCAGATCGGTCTTGTAAAACATGCCATAAGCGTCATAACAGCTTATTACATTTTCCGACGTCAACAAATACTTCTGTATCTAATGTGCCACAGTCACAGGTACATGTAGCTATCATGGACCAGACTGGTGTAGTCAGTCCTGAAGAATCGGCACACGTCACACCTGCCACGACGTTGTCAAATCTTTCCACTAGCGTTTCTCATTATTTTATTCTTCTTGCCACAGCAGAAGTGCAAGTAAGAAATAAACATAACACTTTTGAAAAGGTTAGAGTTTTGATCGATCCGGGTAGTCAGGCTCATATCATTTCTACTGCTTGTGTGAGGCGATTGGGCCTGCCTCTTGTGAGGTCGAATTTTCCTATGTTGGGAATTGGTGATACCGTTCCAAACCAATTAGGCAGCTTGGTTTATACAGAACTACGCCCATTGGGTAAATCGGAACCGTCCTTCAAAATTGAAGCGGTTGTCTTAGACAAAATTTGCGGTGACATGCCCACACATGCAGTCAATATTGATGATTATCCTCATATAGGAAATCTTAAGCTGGCGGATTCAAACTTTCATCAGCGTCGTCCTATTGATCTTTTGATTGGTGGAGAGATTTTCCCACAGATTCTTATGCCGGGTAAAATCGACATTAATAATCATACCGCAACAGCTATTAACACAATATTCGGTTTCATTCTTATGGGTAGGACAAAAATTGCTGATCGCACAGTTGAGTCCATCCCAACATCAATTAATCATATATCACTGGATGACAATTTAGACATAGCTGTCCAGAAGTTGTGGGACACAGATAGCATCCCCAATGAGTCAAAGCATAGAGCAGCCTCTGCAGACGATGTTCGTTGCGAGGACATTTTAGATATAGTTTTAGAGAAGTTGTGGAACACAGATAGCATCCACAACAAATCAAATCATCAAGCAGCCTCTGCAGACAATGTTCGTTGCGAGGACATTTTAAATATAGTAGTCGATAAGTTGTGGGACACAGATAGCATCCACAATGAATCTAATCATAAAGCTGCCTCTGCATACGATTTTCGTTGCGAGGACAATTTAGATTTAGTTGTCGAGAAGTTGTGGGACACAGATAGCATCCACAACGAATTAAATCATCAAGCAGCCTCTGCAGACGATGTTCGTTGCGAGGACATTTTAGATATAGTTTTAGAGAAGTTGTGGAACACAGATAGCATCCACAACAAATCAAATCATCAAGCAGCCTCTGCAGACAATGTTCGTTGCGAGGACATTTTAAATATAGTTGTCGATAAGTTGTGGGACACAGATAGCATCCACAATGAATCTAATCATAAAGCTGCCTCTGCATACGATTTTCGTTGCGAGGACAATTTAGATTTAGTTGTCGAGAAGTTGTGGGACACAGATAGCATCCACAACGAATTAAATCATCAAGAAGCCTCTGCAGACGATGTTCGTTGCGAGGACATTTTAGATATAGTTTTAGAGAAGTTGTGGAACACAGATAGCATCCACAACAAATCAAATCATCAAGCAGCCTCTGCAGACAATGTTCGTTGCGAGGACAATTTAGATTTAGTTGTCGAGAAGTTGTGGGACACAGATAGCATCCACAACGAATTAAATCATCAAGCAGCCTCTGCAGACGATGTTCGTTGCGAGGACAGTTATGAAATAACTCATCATCGTGATGCTGTCGGTCGTTATACCGTACAGCTACCTTTTCGTGATCAAGTTTTACCTACTTTCACTGATTCATATTCCATTTCGCTTCGGCGATTTAAACCATTAGAAAAACGCCTTCTGCGTAATCCCTCTTTTGGAGACGAATATAAAGCCCACATCAGGGAATACATATCAAGTGGTCAGATGGAACGCATTCCACCTGACAAGTGTCAATCTGCTGCTGCGTACTACAATTTGCATGCAGATATCAATAATATAATTTTAAATTTTCGTCTTCCTACCATCATTTTATCAGCCGACGTACGTCAAATGTACCGGCAAATCAATATCATTCAAGAACTTAGGGATTATCAGCGCATTCTTTTTGGGTTATTATCCGCAGGGAAGACGTTACCTAAACGGTTAAGGAAGCTCAACCCTTTTTTGGACCATTCCGATATTTTGCGCGTGGGGGGAAGGCTTTCCAGATCTGACCTCAAATTCGAAACCAAACATCCAGCGTTATTGCCGCGTAAACATCGTTTGACTCATCTTATCATCCAATCAGTACATTATGAACATTTTCATCCAGGCTTACAACAGCTACAATTTCTTTTATTGCAAAACTTTTGGATATTGTCTCCGCGTCGAGCAATATATCATGTCACATCAAATTGTTTTAGTTTTTTTCGCAAAAGGCCAGTCACGTTTGAACTCAGAATAACAGATCTTATGAGTTATGTTATCAACGCATTTTCTAACAAGATAAACATAGACAGCATTGATTTCGTGAGGTCTGAGTCAATGATCGTTTTAGCATGGATCAAGTCAAATTCAACAATTTTCAAAGCATACGTTTGGAATCGGATCGCAAATATTCAGCGAACATTACCCACTGCTGTCTGGAAACATGTGCCAGACAAGCAAAATCAAGTCGATTGTGCGAGTCGTGGCTTACAACCACACGAGCTTATCAATCATGCTCTCTGGTGGACAGGTCCAGAGTGGTTATCATTTCATATAGATCATTGGCCCAACAATCAAATTCTATCTGTTGGCTGCGATTGCACAGATCCATTTAACGTAACGGTTCACAGATGCCGCGGTACACGTACAACCAAGGCATATTTGTGTCTTTTTGTATGTTTTACTACAAAAGCACTTCATCTAGAGTTAACTTCAGACATGTCCGCGGAAGCCTTTTTAGCTGCCTTGCGCAGATTTATAGCTCGCCGTGGCAGGTGTAATGTCATCCACTCTTATTGTGGAACCAATTTTAAGGGTGCTCAGTCACAGTTATCAAGCATCATGCTGTCAGCTTGTGAGACCGAGCGCATAGAGTTTCGTTTCAACCCTCCTGGGGCACCACATTTCGGTGGACTTTCGGGGGCCGGCGTCAAGTCCGTAAAAACACATTTATATCGTGTCATCGGTACACAAATCCTCACTTATGAGGAACTTAATACATTGCTCACCCAGGTGGAAGCGGTTCTCAATTCAGGGCCGCTGTGCTCACTCAGCTCCGATCCTAACGATTTATCGGTGCTTACACCTGGTCATTTTTTGACATTGGCTCCATTGACAGCGTTGCCAACACCTGATTATTCTAACATTAAACTTAACAGACTCAAACGTTGGCAACTCGTTCAGCGTATGCATCGGGACTTTTGGGCCAGATGGCATAAAGAATATTTAACCAGTCTATCACAGAGACTGAAATGGACTAAGTCTTCAGATCAAGCTCGTATTGGTCAAATTGTAGTCATAAAAGACGACCAACTGCCTCCATTGCGTTGGCGTTTTGGTAGAATCATACAGCTTTATCCCGGACGTGACGGTATTTCACGAACAGCAACTGTCGAATCAGCAAAAGGTGTTGTTGATCGACCTCTGGTAAAATTGTGTCCCATCCCGGATGGAGGTGACAATGTTTATTAAACTTTTCACATCTATCATTTTTAACAACTATTATTTATAACATTGTCGTCTATTTATTTATCGGTATTTATGCATTTATCATTTTTCATTAAGTATGTATAATTACATGTATCAATTATTATCATCACATCACACAAACCTATTAAGATAGTATGGACCTAGCCTCGATATTTTTTGTTATTCAGTCTCAACAAATTTCGCCAGCGGGGGGGGAAAATGTGCGCGACACAATCGCGCCATCTGACGAGACTCTCTTTCGAACTAAAACCGACACCAGCCGCCCAAGTGCCGAGCTCCGTGAAATAAACCATAAAACCATGTAACAAGTGAAAGTGTTGTGTTAAATCATCATCAATCAATAAAGGGACGTCCCAGAACTTTAAAATCCTCAAGAAACAAAACTTTACACCAACTTTGCAAACAGCACGATATTGGGAACACGAATCAACAGTGTCAAGTATCTTCGTAAGTACCCTAAATTCCTTAAATCCATCCTAGCCATTTTACTGTGGATCTTCCTACAGTCCTATCGAAGGGATTACTTTCACAATTAATATACTATTTTTTTGCCTGAGTTGTCCTACTGTAAGAGAAAGACCTCCGTTTCTTCTTTCCATTCCTCTCAATTTTGAGAAAGTGCAGAACAGTCGTGCCTGTGTCAAGTTCGTCCCGCCATTTACGCCTAAGTCTGCCGCGATATCGCCGTATTTTTTTCGGGAACCACATTGTGATAAAATTAAAGTTTAAAACCAGTCGAGTGAATATAAAACTCGCACTAGGCCCCCTCTATTTTCCAGGCCCGTAGCTCGTTCGGCATGCGGCAGACGTGTCTTGCTGCTACCCCAAAATTATTTAAGTTTGGCAGCCTTTTGTGCCACATTAACGATGAGAAAAACCAACAGATTCTACTACCTTATAAATATTTTATTTACATTTCTTTTTCAACATTCTACGGCGAAGGTAACCTTTTATCGCATTAAATAATGTTATTGATGATAGTACATTGTCCGCCCCGTATTATCAGATTGTTATTGTTATGAAGTACCTCGACTGGAAAAAATAACTGTACTTTATACAGCTAGCTTTTGCCAACTGTTTTGCCCGAATGAATTTTGAAAAAACTAGCACGGGAATAGTTATTTATAGTAGAGACCACTTTCAGCACACTCCCATTCGGTCGTTGTGCGTCAGCTGTTCCTGGCTAACACAGTAAGTGTGTTTCCGCCCAGAAGCACAGAAGTTTTCTGGGCGCTTCACAGGCTTCGTGGAGCGACCTCTCTGTTCCAAGGATTAGTACACGTTGAGAAGCCGATTCCTCGGCGCTAAAGCAGCCTATCCCAAGCGAACTTACTATCGGTATAAACTCGTGGCCCAAACGTCCAAATCCGTTCAGCCTTTGAGGAACATACAAACACACTGACTTTCACAATTATAATATTAGCAAGATGCTCCTTGTTGTGACGTATAGCGTTCAACGTAGTAGGTGTGAGCCTACTTAGTTATATATCTAGGTATATAAGTCATAAAGATATATCATAGATACTATGTAAATAAAAAGCTAGTTGCTCAATACACTTGTAGTCGAACACACGTCTTTTCATTCCAAAAATCCTATACTAAGTAAAGTGAACCTTATTACCATCAACATATGGTCGTATTCGAGCCGAACGCAGCAACTACGGAGCGGTAAACATCTGGTCGCTTGAACAAAGGAACCAGATTGCGCAGCGATAAGGATTCGTAGAAAAAACACCTCGTTCTAATAGACAGTTATGAATATTATGTTTGCAACTAAGTAATTAGCACAACAAAAGGAAATTTTTGTGTTTTTTTGGAGTTCACGAACATTTTGATTGAACTTTATAGTTTAAAGTGAAACAACAAGAATGAGTACTACGAAAGAACAACAGCAATATCTCGCTGTTTTGGAAGATGGCGCTAATTTAATACGAAAAACGCAAACTAATTTAAAAAAGTGTCCAAAGGGAAGACTTACAAAAGATTATATAGAAGCACGTATTAAAATTATTGATGAGTATTGGATGTCATTTAAGAATGCTCATGACGGGTTAGTTAAGATAACACCCAAAGAACAAAAGGGAATTTTGCCATACTTTTTGAACGAAGAATTCTTTATTTATGAAGAATTATACAGCTCATTACAAGGTGATTTGAAAGATATGCTTATTTCGTTAACGGAATCGTCAGCGATGGACTCAAGTATGAATGCAACATATGCATCGCATAATATAGTGCATTTACCAAAAATAGAATTACCTAAGTTTAATGGAAGTTATGAGGGATGGCCGACTTTCAAAGATTTGTTTACTTCTTTGGTGCACGAAAATAATAACCTCAGTGATGTACAGAGATTACATTATTTAAAAACAAGTATGAGTGGAGAAGCCGAGGCTTTATTGACCCATATACAAGTGACATCCAGTAATTATACAACTGCCTGGGATGTTTTGAATAAAAGGTATGGTAACAGACGCATAATATTAAACTGCATCATGAAAAGATTATTTTACCAGAGGAAGATGACTTCGCAATCAGCCGCCCAATTAAAAGGCTTGTTGGATACAACTACAGAATGCCTAAATAACCTAGAAAATTTAAAAATAACTACAGGCTCTTGGGATCATATAATAATATTTCTGCTCGTTCAGAAGTTTGACTCAGAGACACATAAGGGCTGGGAAGAGTATGCCTATAAGGCAGACAGCGAAGCATTACCTACTTGGAGTGAATTAAAGAACTTCATGGAGTCCAAGTTCCGCACCTTGGAGTTGGTTTCCGGCGTTGCAGCTAGCAACTATACAAGAGAGAAACAAGTCAAAGAACGTTCTTATCATGTTGCCACACCAAGTTCAGGGAAGACATGCATCATGTGCAATGAAAACCACACGTTATGTCACTGCAAGAAATTTATTGATATGAAATTAGATGAGCGAACCGAATATGTGAAGAACAAACATTTATGTTTTAACTGTCTAGCACTTGGACACTCTGTAAAGATATGTAAACTACCAGTATCCTGTCAGAAATGTCACCGACGTCATCATTCTTTGCTACATGAGACTAAGAACACAGAACCAGCGGCTACACCGAGCACCACACAACCGTTGGCTTCACAGCATGTAGCTGAAGAGAAGGAAGCAGTTCAAGTGAACACCGTGATCGCATCGCATCATACATCTAGACATGGAATAGCATTGTTAGCGACTGCTGTAGTGGAAGCAACAAATGAAGTGGGTCAAATCATTTCACTACGCGCACTGATAGACCAGGGTTCTCAAGCTACATTCATAAGCGAGAAAGCGACTCAACTATTGAAACTGAAGCGACAACCA
Organism: Orthosia gothica; assembly: GCA_949775005.1. Taxonomy (NCBI): domain Eukaryota; kingdom Metazoa; phylum Arthropoda; class Insecta; order Lepidoptera; family Noctuidae; genus Orthosia; species Orthosia gothica. The sequence continues at coordinate 22,695,596 of OX459047.1, forward strand.
TTCAAGGGAAGTGTTGTAGGAGTGGGATCTTCGAGAACAGAGATCAAACACGTGGTACAGCTTAACATTAGATCACAGTGGGACCATAACTATAGTTTACCAATCCAAGCCTACGTGATGTCGAAACAACTGACCACTAAGATCCCCACCAAAACAATTGTCAATCAATCATGGCCTCATATCGTCGGGCTTAACTTGGCTGATCCAAGTTACTTAACACCTGGTTCTGTAGATCTGCTATTAGGAGTCAAGGAATACGCACAGATTATACAGCCAGATTTAATAAAAGGTCCACCAGGCACTCCAACTGCACAAAAAACCAACCTAGGTTGGATTATTTTCGGAGATATCTGTGAAAAACCACAAAACGATACATACCTTGTGATGCATCACCAAGTTGACGTAGACGAAATGTTGAAATCGATATGGGAAATAGAGATTGACAAGGACAGACATTTAACGAAGGAAGATATGATTTGTGAAGATATCTTCGAGAAAACAACAACAAGAAATGAGGAAGGAAGGTACATAGTCAAATTACCTTTCAGAACATACAGTCCACTATTAAATGAAACGAGCACGAGTACAAGATTACAAACACCTGAAGGAAATACAAAGGAGATAGCAAAACAAAGATTCTTGCAACTTGAGCGGAAGTTTAAGAAGTCATCAGACTTGAAAAAAGAATATACAAAGGTCATAAATGATTACATAGAACAAGGACACATGGAGAAGATACCCGAAAGAGAAAAAGAAACCAGATCAGTGTACCTACCTCACCATGCTGTGGTTCGTACTGACAAGGAAACCTCTCGAACTCGAGTTGTCTTCGATGCTTCGTGCAAGGGTACAAACAACATTTCACTAAATGAAGAATTATTGGTAGGTCCGCAGCTGCAAGATGATTTGAGAAACCTTATTATGAAATGGAGAATGAAGCGTGTTTGCTTCATGGCCTATATTAAACAAATGTATCGCCAAATACTGGTGACACGTGAAGACGCAGATTTCCAGAGAGTTATTTGGAGACCCAATGAGAGTGATGATTTCCACGAATACCGTTTACTGAGGGTCACATTCGGTACAGCATCTGCACCGTATTTAGCTGTAAGAACACTTCACCAAACAGCTGATGATGAAGGAAGAGATCAACCACTCGCTGTACAATCCATCAAGGGTCATTTTTACATGGACGATTGGCTTGATGGCAGTGATGATACCGAGTCCGCAACTTCTCTAGCCAAATCTGTAACAAACATACTGCAAAAGGGCGGTTTTCAACTCACGAAATGGTCATCAAACGATATTAATTTTATGAAGTCTATAGAAGAAGAAAAAAGATCAACCAACGCACATATAGACTTGAATCTTGATGGAACAATAAAGGCACTGGGCATTGTGTGGAACCTGAAAACAGACACATTTCAATACAACCTGAAGTTACCAACATCTGAAAGTACTTATGTAACGAAACGAACTATTTTATCTGACATACAAAGGCTTTTCGATCCACTTGGTTGGATTGCACCGAGTACAGTAATGGCAAAAATACTGTTACAGAAACTATGGCTCGAAAAAGTGAATTGGGATCAGAACGTAAGCGAAACATTACGTGAAGAGTGGAATCAGATAAGATCAGATTTTGTTAGTGTGAAAGATGTACAAGTAAACAGATGGCTTGGTACAACAGAAACAAACAGAACAAATATACAAATACACGGATTCAGTGATGCTTCGATACGAGCTTACGCTGCAGTAGTGTATATAAGAACTGAAACAAATGACAAGGTTTAAGTAAAACTAATTGCTGCTAAAACGAGAGTAGCACCCCTAAAAACAATATCCTTACCAAGACTAGAGTTGTGTGGTGCATTACTTCTCTCCAAGCTTATGAAACAAATTGGGCTCGCAATGAAAATTCCAACTTCCGACATGTATGCATGGACAGATTCCTCTATAGTTATAGCTTGGCTATGTGGTGATCCCAATCGATGGAAAACGTTTGTTGCCAACCGCGTCGTCGAAATCGTGGAAAACTTAAATAATACGCGATGGTATCATGTACAGTCGAGTGACAATCCCGCAGACTTAGCCTCTCGAGGAATGTTGTTGTCCGAACTGAAGAAATGTGGCTTGTGGTGGCGAGGCCCAGATTGGTTATCTGAAAAGGAAATAAACATTAGTAAACAGGAAGATATAATAACAGACATGGAAATTAAAACACAGAAAGTCATTACTCACCTCAGCACAGAAGAACAAGAAAAATCTATAACTACACAATTTGAGAATTTTAACAACTTACCAGAATTACTCAAGGTTGTTTGTTACTGCAAAAAATTCTTGAACTTTAAAATCAATAAGAATATTAACAAACAAATAACTACAGAAGAATTAGACGATGCACTGACAATTTGTATAAAAAGAGTTCAAAAAGAAGAATATTTAGAAGAAATAGAAAGATTAAATTTAAATAAACAAGTGAAAGGGAGAAGTCCGTTGCGATCCCTTAACCCTTATCTTGATGATAAACATATCCTCAGGGTGGGCGGTCGCCTCAGACACGCAAACATACCTAATGAAAGAAAACATCCAATTATTCTCGGAAATAAAAACATGCTGACGCCTCTGATTATAGCTGACGCACACTGTAAGACACTTCACGGAGGAACTCAACTGATGTTATGCTATCTACGTTCAAAATATTGGATTTTTAAGGCAAAATCAATAGCTAAGAAACATGTTCACAAATGCCTCATTTGCGCTAGACTTAGTGCTACTACTAGAGCTCAAGTTATGGGAGATTTACCCGATGAGAGAGTGACTCCATCTAGACCATTCTTGAATAGTGGCGTAGATTTCGCGGGACCCTTTCAGATTTTATTATCTAAAGGTCGAGGAAACAGAACAACAAAGGCCTACATTTCTATATTCATCTGTATGTCCACGAAGGCAATCCATATTGAATTGGTAAGTGATCTTACTTCGGAAGCGTTCATTGGCGCTTTTAGACGTTTTGTTGCCAGGAGAGGCAAATGTAATCACTTGTGGAGTGATCAAGGGCGTAACTTCATAGGAGCTGATAAAGCGCTCCAAGATGCCTGGAACGAAGCAAGCTTACAATTTACTGGAGTGATTGCAGAAACACTAGCCACAGATGGTACTCAATGGCATTTCATTCCCGCTTACAGTCCCTCGTTTGGTGGATTATGGGAGGCAGGTGTGAAATCGATAAAATATCACCTGAAAAGAATTGTAACAACTCACCTGACATACGAAGAGATGACGACGATACTCTGTCAAGTTGAAGCCTGCTTGAATTCCCGTCCGTTATGTCCCATGAACGATACTGATCCAGACAACATGAACCCACTCACGCCAGGACATTTCTTAATTGGAGAGGTACCTATTGTTGTCCCATCACCCGATATGAAAGACATAAGGCTGTCCAGCTTGTCTCGCTGGCAACACACACAGAAACTTGTTCACGACTTCTGGCGGCGATGGCAGGATGAGTATCTATCCAGATTGCAACAACGTCCTAAGTGGCATAAGAAAGAAGAAGAATTTAAGATTGGAGATGTCGTCTTGATAAAAACTGATAACTTGCCACCTGGAAAATGGTCCTTGGGACGAATTATCAATAAGCACCCTGGTCCGGATGGTCTTACGAGGGTGTATAGCGTCAAAAGTAGTAGTTCCATAACAAAAAGAACTGTAACAAAATTATGTCCATTGCCTCTAAATGGCACCTAATTATCTAAGAATGTTCTAGAATACTAGTTAACATTATTGTTTGCTGATTTACTTTAATCTGTTTAAAATATGCTCTTTAGAAATGTACTAATCATTTTGATAGTAGGTAATTGTTTAATGCATGTTAAAGATTAATATCATATACCCCCACCTACAGAATTATATAACGTTGTTTTGTATTAATCACATACATTTATGTAATATTTTAAAATCATTGTTTCTTAAAAGACCTACAGGCCTTTTGGTGGGCGGTATGTTGTGACGTATAGCGTTCAACGTAGTAGGTGTGAGCCTACTTAGTTATATATCTAGGTATATAAGTCATAAAGATATATCATAGATACTATGTAAATAAAAAGCTAGTTGCTCAATACACTTGTAGTCGAACACACGTCTTTTCATTCCAAAAATCCTATACTAAGTAAAGTGAACCTTATTACCATCAACACTCCTACATAAGGATACGCTTCTCCAATATTTTACTTTGCAACATTTTTCGGCAAATTTTCTGAATTCTTAAGTGAGTTTTTCTAAGGTTTTGTTTTAAGATGTAACTTTGTGGAATTATTCTTTTGTTTTTCATAATTTTTATTTAAGAATCGTTAATTATTACTGGGAAGTGTTTTCTTAATTACAGAGCGGTTTCGGCTGGTTGCTTTAGGGCGTTTCCTTACGTAAATTTGTAAAGAAAGTCCAAGTTAAAATTCAGTTTCAAATTAGAAGGCTAGGTATGATACATTGTTTTTTTTTAAATAGACGCGTTCAAGAAATAATTAGAAAATGCATCCCAAAGTTAGTATGCAATCGCAATATTATTTTTAGGTTTAATCTATCAGACATTCAATAATCAATTAATTATAACAAATTGATCCAAAGTCGAAGCCCGACTTCGCTCACTGCTGTGCATTGACCTCACACATCTAGATTTTGTTCATGATGGCAGCAATCTCGGCAACAGAGACCAAAATCTCAAAGTTTACATTTGTCAGCGTGCAGCAAAGTCCCATGTTTAAAATTGCTGTAATTTGTTTTAAAAAGAAAGAAGGAAAGAAAACATTTATTGCCAACTATATCAGAACATAAATAAAACACAATTAGCTCTAAAGAACAATATTCTTTGAGTATGGCAAAAGGAGCGGGCTCAGCAGATACTGAGCAGTGTGCAGCATGGCTACGACAGTCGCCACAGCCCACCCACTTTCTCACAGCACACATCATAGTAAATTGCTTAATAAATAAAAATAAAAGTAAACAAAACTACAACTTGTTTTTAGGGTTCCGTAGCCAAATGGCAAAATACGGAACCCTTATAGATTCGTCATGTCTGTCTGTCTGTCTGTCTGTCTGTCCGTATGTCACAGCCACTTTTTCTGAAACTATAAGAACTATGCTTTTGAAACCTGGTAAGTAGATGTATTCTGTGAACCGCATTAAGATTTTCACACGAAAATAGAAAAAAAAAAAAAATTGGGGGTCCCCATACTTGAAACTGAAACTAAAAATATTTTTTTTCATCAAACCCATACGTGTGGGGTATCTATGAATAGGTCTTCAAAAATGATATGAGGTTTCTACTATCATTTTTTTCTAAACTGAATAGTTTGCGCGAGAGACACTTCCAAAGTGGTAAAATGTGTGCCCCCCCCCTTAACTTCTAAAATAAGAGAATGATAAAACTAAAAAAAAAATATTATGTACATTGCCATGTAAACTTCCAACGAAAATTGGTTTGAACGAGATCTAGTACGTAGTTTTTTTTAATACGTCATAAATCGTAAACCGCAATTTACCAAGTACGGAACCCTTCGTGCGCGAGTCCGACTCGCACTTGGCCGGTTTTTCAAAAAGTCGGTGGGCTCTTTGTTCGTTGAAATCTCTACTTTCTGATGGTGTAAAAAAATATACATTACTATGGTAAATTTTCTCAGAAAATGCAAAAAATAAAGTTAATGTTTAATAAGACATCTACAATATTTTCAGTAAATTGTACAATCTTCTTTAAATTATATACGTAGATGCCTATTTATTGCTATTTTAAGATAACTGATATACCACAGTGACAAATTTTAGACCATCAAAAGGTATTTTATAGAGAAGTAGGGAAGGGACTAGGAGGGTCTGGGCCTTATTACCTGTTATTTCGTTTTTAAATTAAATTATATGTACCATAGTAATGTATATTTTTTTTACACCAACAAAAAGTAGAGATTTCAACGAACAAAGAGCCCACAGACATTTTTAAAAAAGCTGATGTTTTGACGTCAGAATTTTCGATTGAAAATTAGGGTGCTTTTTTATATTAAGTTAAAAAGAGGCGAAAAAAATAATATTTTTAATCAAATCAATTACAGTGTATTTGGGACATAATAAGGTAAGTTTTCACCAAATTTCGTAGAATTTTTTTTTTTATTGAAAAAGGTATAAATAAAAAACCAAAAAGTTGGTTTTTTGAATTTTTCACCATAATTTTGAGGTTATGTGAAAAAATTGCAACTACATAAGTTGTAGATCTTTTTATGACCTACAACTTTGCGATTTAACTTTTTTCCATAGGACTTGTAGTTTTGCCGGAAATCAAGATAAACCATTTTTTACCCTTAAAAACTCACCCCCTCCCACTGCCCGAACTCGGATCGATCGTAATTTATTTTTCCTTTCATTTTGATCATATTCCCCTCCTTTTCTAGTGGGTTTCATCCTACTGTAATTTTTTTTGGTTTCAAAAATTATCGACCCTGGTCTTTATGGATGTAATGATATCTAAGGATGTCTCATGCATGTCGGTATATAGATACGGGTTGATCAGTTGTGTGTACTCGAAGCAAAACAATATTTGTATTTGGTTAATTTATTTTGTTTTTACTGATAGACTAAGTGGCTATGGCATGGCTAGAATAAAAGTTAATTCTCAGAACAGACAACAGTAAATAAGCACATACATGAAGTCACGCCTTTTTTCCCATGAGGGTAGACAAACTACAGAACGCCATCTGCTACTATCCTTATAACTCTTGTTTCGTTTACGTAAAAACATAGTCATACACGCACATACACAGATGCTGGTTATGCAAACTAGTTTTATCCTTATTATTGAAAATATCGCGACGAGTAAAAGAAATTGGCTATGGCCTGGATAGAATTAGAGTTATCGATATTGCGAATATGGAAATGAGTAAGATAACGCACCTGGCTAACTGGCTGTGGCTTCTGGCAGACTAGCTGTGGCAACTGGCAGACCGGCTGTGGCTCCTGGCATACTGGCTGTGGTTCCTGGCAGACTGGCTGTGGTTCCTGGCAGACTGGCTGTGACTCCTGGCAGCTCTCGGCCCTTGTTAGGACCTCTCCGTGCAGTCACACGCAGCACATGTTGAAAACTTTGATGTAGTCTTGCTCGGCGTGCAGTTGGGTCGATTGCAGAGTGTGGCACACGCCGTGAAGCTCGTAGTGTCGTTCCGTCCGTGATTAACACACTTCTTCGATTTTTCTTCAAAGTTAGGGTGATCTGGCGGTTGTGGCGTGGATATGTTATTTAAAACGAAGTTTAATTGTTGTGTATACCACTTCTGAGTGAAACGGATAAATAAAAACCGGCAGAACTTTGTTCAGATCTTGTATTCACAATCGGAAAAGAGACAAATAAATGACTTATATTATTAACACATCCCCGCTGCTTGACATGGCTTGACTGGAGGGGGCTTCAATATGGCGGCTTAGCTTCGGCGGGCTTGGCAGGCATTGGTCGGATGCACGTAGGCTGACGTCACATCCGTTACTGGTCCCTAAAATATCAATAGGTGAGTTGTTAGCAGAAATGACCTGAGGATCATCATCCTCTGCCTAGCCTTTTCCCAATTGTTGTTGGGGTCGGCTTCCAGTCTTATCGGATTCAGCTGAGTACCAGTGTTTTACATGGAGCGACTGCCTATCTGACCTTCACAACCCAGTAACTGTGTAACACGATACTCCTTGGCAAGACTGGTGTCACATCTCAAGCTTCTGACTACCCGTTACGAATGTCAAAGATCTTCAAATGACCTGAGGATGTGGCTCATTATACTTCAACGAGATACAATGTTCCTGAATCGAACTATCGCTACTAAGAGACATTTGAGCACCTTAATCAAGCAGGGCCTTAACCAAACGATCACCTAATAATATCTCAATAAAAGGACGGTTAACTGATGAATTATTAGACATTATGCTATGAAAGTTACTTTCATAGCATAATGTCTTACGGTATATTACTATGGGGAAGGGCTGCAGACATTCAGTCAATTTTTATTCTGCAAAAACGAGCCATCAGAGCGATATACAATCTTCGCCGGCGCGATTCTCTAAGGGAACTGTTTAAGGACATTAACATCATGACGGTACCTTGTCAATATATTTACGAAAACATCATGTACGTGAGAAAGAATTTACATCTTTTTAGTCAAAACAGCGATAGACATAGTTATGTTACTAGAAATAGGGACCAATTAATTCAACCAGGTTTCAGGCTGGCTAAAGTAGCGTCATCTTTTATGGGGTACTGTATAAAATGTTACAATAAAATACCGCCTCACATTCTAGAACTGAATGAGGCGAAATTCAAAACTTTTATAAAACGCACACTATGCAGGCAGGCATATTATACGTTGGGGGATTACATCGCTGATAAAATGCTTCGCTCAGCGCTAGTCCAGCTCCACAGTCACTAGGGCACAATAACAAGTTATAAGCAGAAAAGTTCTGAAGTATTGTTGGACCTGCTGAAGACTGTATGAATGTATTTGTGTTGTATTAACTCAATTTATTTTTATATTATATAACTGCACAGCACATATGTGAGTACTATGTACCAACTGTAAATCTACCATTTGCTATACCTTTGTGTCGTACGTTGACTTCAGTGTGCCCTGGCAGTTGATAATGTGTCATGCTCTCTCTAATGTCTCTCTGATGGTGGCACATGTGTTGGATCATTCGGTTCCCTTCATGATGGTTGAGCTGAGTGGTGCCGATCCATGTGTCATGTTCGTGAACGGGCGCCATCAGTTGGGATTGGTCATAACTTAGCTGCCTCCGCCTGTTTTTAATAACCTAATTATTGTATTTTTAATTGTTTGTTTTACTGTAGAAGCTTTTAAGTGCGTTACTTTTTTTTTGTATTTTTTTTACATCGTTCTCACATGTATGTATTTTTTTTTTTCAACAAGATAATGTAACCAAATACTTGTAAAACACATTTTTTTGTAAAAGAGTATGTGTGGTGTTTCTTGTCCATTCTTCTCCACAACAAGCTACATTTTCGAATGGACGGTAGAATCAATTACCCCCAGTTTCCCAGCTCGGAATTGTCGGGGGGTCGATGTGGCGGGTTGTCGGGCGCGCGTTGTCTGCTGTGATTGGTTGAATGAATTTTCAACAGCCAATCGCAGCGGATAGCGCTTGCTTGGCAGTTTGTCGCATTGGTTCGCCGATGGTTTTGGGCTGGCAAACTGGAGTATTAGATTCAATTTTTTTTTTTTTGACTTTCGAAAGTGCCGCTTAATGGCCTAACTGAATAAATACATTTTGATTTTGATTTTTTGATTTTGAATAAGACTTAATTACCGGTGACACTGTACGGAACGAGACGTGCCGCCGGCGGTTTATACATTTTTTGTATTGCATTTTGGGCAATCACGAGTTATGTAACCGTGAACGACACCTAAAACACAACATGCCAGGATAATCAGGGCAAACACGATAACAATGTCCAGTCTTATTACATTTGGGGCATTGCTGGGTTTGAATACAATTTGAACACTGTTGGGTTTTATTAAAATTTGGTTTGGAAGGAGGACCATCATTTACACTCGACACAGTTTTAGCTGATTTCTGCAAATAGCTCTTAAAATGAGTTCCTGTTTCGATAAGTGTATTAATTGTGGTAAAACTGTGAATAGACAGAAACGAAAAATACTTATGGTGCATATTATGTGTAATTATAACTAAAGAATTCAACTCATCAGTAGGTTTGCGGAGCTTTTTTGTTTAAATATGTGACGCTAATAATTAATTCTCTCACGGATTGATCTGGTTTTTGCCTAAGATTTCTAACCTCTTGCTCGGTCTTAAACTTAAAATCATTAGACCCGAATGTACTTACGAAGGACTGCTTAATTTCGAAATAAGATAAATTGGGTCGCCGAATCGACCCGTAATATTGTAAGGCTATCCCAGTTAAAACCTCGTGGAACCTTTTTAAAAGGTTACTGTCAGTAGCATCATCTGCTTCTTTGTGCTCATTGATACAAGTGAAAAATTCACGAACACCAGTATCACCTGAATACTTTAAATTTCACTTCATCAGGGCGAATTGTTTTCTAAAACAATGACGACCTTCGGATTTTAGTGGTGAATTGGCCATTGATATTGAAGAAGCATGAGAAGCAATAGGACGTATCAAATGAGTTCCAGAGATACAGATCTCGCAGCCTGTCGTCAATAGAATTTCTTTGTGATGCCCTACGCGCCATCATACGAGGCCTAGAGATAATGGGGCTTATTAAATTACGCGGTGTGTCGTCAATAAGATCACTTTGTCCTGTCATGTCAGCACACAAAATTGTCAAGAAAACAAACCAACAAATCACACCTTCAACTGGTAACGGAATGATACGACGAAGTGAAAACACAGGAACGGCTGAGCTAAGATAAAATAAAAGAAACAAGATACAAGCAAAGAACCATGTAATGGTCGCTTACCTTAGTCACGACGCATAAAAACAATCACAGACCGGACACACACTACTGGGTATAAACTATAACTAACTAAAGGAGTGGAATAAAAGTCGGGCTAAAGATAATATTTTTGGGAAGAAAATAAAAAAGGAAATTATTTGGAAAATTTACAAAGATATATTTAAAATTACACCACAATACAGCTCATTTAAGAAACTGACAACTCCGTCGAATCGAACGAAAACGAAACGTCATGTTTGACGGAACGAAATAAACGCCACCATTTGTGATAAAGATGACCAAAGAAATGGCGATTAAAAATTGTTTGGAAGAACACCTCAAATTAACAACAAAAAAAAAGATTTAATAAAAGTAGGTAGTTACTTAAGTTCGGGTGCTAAATTGTAACGAAATAAAGAAGAAACACTTTAAATAACACTACTTTAATTATTTTAGGTAAAAATATAATACAGTCATGATTAAAAAAATAAGTTTATAAAAACGCACGACGAATAGAAGGAACAAACAAATATGCATGTGTTAGAAAAATGAAGGAACTCCATGTAAAAGTATTGATATATGTCAAGATGGTTATTTACTGTGTATCAGAGTTCCTATATAAGTGGTGTACAAGGGAAAGGTTTTATGAAGAAAAACACAAAAAGACAAGACCAGGCATTTATTTCAATTAGGCTTGTCAATTAATTCATATTGAGGCTCAGAGAGCTTACCGCCCATTCGCTAGACCTAGTTTTCGTGAAGAAGAAGGGCAAGAAACTCCACGGAAGCAACTATGGTTGTAAAAGTATTTTTAGATATATTTTACAATCATAATATAAATATTATTTATAACAATATAGATCGAATTCTATAGTTACTATTATATGTAAATCTTGTAACATTTCACAATGTTACATAATCAAAACAACAATGGTAGTGCAGATAACATGACTAGCCCTTAAATAAATAAATTTAACATCATTAGGAATAAAGGCCATAATATGATACAGATAGCGTTTCAACACAACCATTAGCAATAACCAAGTTATAATATCAAATAACTTACGGTAAGCTTGTGATGTCCATATTTCACAACAAAGTGCTAGTCAACTTACGAATTAAACACTATTTATAATAATGAGTCGACCTGTCAAAAGTCCCCACCATTTTCTATATTTCTATAAATAATCTCACAATCAATAATAATCAATGATTGAGTAATGAAACCATTTTAAAACTTATCAAGAGAATTAAGGAATTTAATATCGTCTATTTAGTTATTCTTAATCAATATTCGAAAGAATATTGATATTAACCAACAGTCTTGGACTAATTGTCTCAAAGGACTTATAATACTAAAATAGCAATATAAAAGCCAGAATACATCGCAATAATCATTACAAATTACTTATAGGAACTAATAATAATATAGGAATCAAAAATTGTATGTCGTTTTTGTGGCGAATAAACACTTTTTCTTTCTTTCTTTCTTCTTTCTTTCATCACTGTGGCTTAAATGTAAAGGACATGGACAGAAAGTACATTCTATTTACAAATACTTAATAAATAATATTGTATAAAAAAAATTATAAATGAATTATCACACAGTTTTTTACCTCTCTGAACTTGACGTTTTTATTTCAAAATAAAAAGTAGTGCAAGACAAATCAAAGTACCGTGTGTCACCTGCCGCCATAATAGACCATAGAGAAAGATAAACAATATATTATTGGACGTTCCTCACCACGCACGTAGCTTATTAGACGTGAATTGTACAACAAGTTCTTTTATTAAGAACATTTAAGTCACACGAAACTGTCTCTATTGGTATTGTTTGCATTTAATAAAATGTTTTTTCTTATTTTTATGCGTTAGTTATTGTGTTTTTTTTATTTCACATAAAATAAAATACTTAAAACGGAATGCGACGTGTTTGACAGCCGATGTGTCAGACTTGATGTTTTTGTCTATGTCTTCAAAAACTTCAAAAGCAACGTTCACTTCTTACAGTAACAGTTTGTTTTTGCGATTTAATGGCGCCTTTAGAAGTATACATAAAATAAATAAAATAGTTAAGCTATTTTTTGTTAATAATGCCACATTTTTGAGGCTCAACCAGACTCAGATTATAACACGCTAATCATTATACAGCTTAGGAGTCCATTACTTTTTTTTAAATGACTAGTAATGAGATTGCCCTGTGCGATAAGACCGCCCATTGTACACTTGCTTTTATGATTGTTTGTCCTGTATATATATTTTTGTGGTGTACAATAAAGAATATAATAAATATAGAATGCTAAAACCATATCAGATAACTGTATTCTCACAACTGTTTGCTAATTTAAAGCGCCTGGCGTTTTTTTAATAGCAAGATCATTATCTGTCAACTTATTGCAACGATCTGAATAATAGGTTTAATGAAACTGTTTTCGTCTAGTCTGTTGTTGTGACGAGTTCTTGAAGTTTTTTATTTATAGCAATTGAATGTGCTCATATTCACGAACATAAAACAGCAAGAACCATTGTTGTAAATTAAATTCGATAACTATGCCAACGCCCATACAAAATCTGTCCATATCCTTTCGAGTTATTTCCTGTTTTCACAACAATATTTACTAAGGTGGATACTAAGGTGGATACTCTAATAATTGTAGGTATTTGACAACACAATAATATTTTAGGTAGGTACTTAGACATTTGTCGGTAGATGCTTAATAAATATGACAGTTTGTATTTTGCATGTGCTTAAAAGTGAAAGTTCATGATTAAATGACGTCACCCGTACTTCCAATGCTAACACATGCGAGGCATTGATGTATTAAAAAGAGGAAGATACGTTACGTGCTAACATGGCGATCAGAAAACCTGGGCTCAGCGCACGACTACATGCACCGAAACTCACACATCTGTGTTCAGTGTCATCACCAGTCCCAAACCTACAGTTACCGATAGACAAGGATAGAGATATGAGACGGCGCTGTAGTGCAAGCGAAATCGCGTTAGCCGCCGAATGTTGGCCGAATCACCAAATGTTTACTATTATGAATGAAATGACATTGCAATATGTGCTTATCGCGTCTCTCACGCATGTTTGTAATATCAATCTCGCTCTCACTAATATGGCGAAGCAAACATTAAATATTATTGTAATTATTAACAAATTAACCTTTTTAACTGTACTTACGAGTGGTAAGTGATCCCGTGTGACTTATTTTTCTTCCTGGTATTATTTAAACACTGTTTAGCAACACAAGAAGTCATTTTGATGCATATTTATTGCAAAAAAAAAAAAACACTGAAATTAATGAGCTGAGCTGAGAATCAACAATGTGCCGTGCGCGACTGAGTACCCGCTACGGGCATTCACTTAGATTAGTAGGACCAAGCGCTGTGAGCAGTCCCGTATCTTCCTCTTTTTAATACATCAATGATGCGAGGGTACTCCTAAAAACCTAAAGCAAAATTAAAGCTCCGCTATAATTTAACATATTTTTGTTGTAAATGTACTGTATTTACCCTTAAAATAATGCAAAAAGTCGTGGTTTAGTCCATTAACAAAGTGTGAGTGTTATCTGTACAAGAAAATAAAGAATCAGTGAAAAAACAAAATCGTGTAAACAAACACAACATCTCGAAGATATAGTGTTAAAGTGCTATAAAAACTGAAATAAAGTTTATAGTGATTTAAATAAATTGAATGACAAAATAGACAAACAAAATTATTTCACATGAGTCATTTCTAACAAATCCTTTTATTTATTTTTTAAATTGCACTTGAAGAAACCGTTGTCTAATTTACAGAACAGTTTCTTAACAGTTCATATGGTCGAGGGGCAACGTAGTGTATCTCGGTAGCGAATGTTCGCAAGTTCGCGCCTAGCAAAAGACATCAGTTTTTGGCATTTCAAAAATTTCTTAAAATTTGTTTAACTTCGACTAGACTTGTTCCAAACCAGTTCAATAATATTATTACGATGGAGAATGAGCATGGTGATAATATCACATTTAGAAAACCACAACGTTCAAGTTCGCTTTGCGACTTGTCATCGATCCAATCCCTCTTTGACACAACAATGAATGAATCAACGAATCACAGAACAATAAAGAACTTAGTGATAAAATAAGTCAATTACAAGAAGAATTACTGATTGTAAACCAGGGAAGTTGCAACTTAAACATAGAAAACACTTATTTAAAACAAGAATTATATAAGTGTAAACTAGTAATAAATAACTATAAAAAAGTCTGCACATCTGAAACACTTCGTACACCAAAATCTAAATCTACCAAAAAGAGATTTAATTCAAGGATTCCGAAGTCTTGTAACACACCTCCGATTCTACCGTCTATGAACAGTGAACATCCATTGGAGGAACTGGAATGTTCAACATCGCAAAAAAAACCTTCAAATCATTCCTAATCAGACATAAACAGTGACCACCAAAAAACGAAACCAAGACATATGCCCAAACGTAAGTTATGTTTACTTAGTACTGATAATAAAAACGACGTGTTGTCAACTGCTGAAAACACTTTCCAAGAAAACTACAGTTTATGTCACTATTTAAAATCTCAAGGAGATACTAAACGTCTTCTAAGCGGTCTAGAGACAAAACTATTAAACTATACGATGAACGACTACTGCATTATATTACTTCGGGAAGAAGACCTCAAGAGGACTAATGATTATTATGGCATTATTTTTCTTATACGAGAGGTACTTCAAGCAGTGCAATACACTAACATAATTATTTGCATGCCAACGTATAAGTATCCATTTGACACTAGTTTATTCAACTGCAGAGTGGAGACATTTATTAATCTTTTATACTTGGATATACTGACGCATGGCCACGCATTCCTTTTGGACAGTAACTTGAATTTGGAATATGACTACAGCATGTTTAATAGATACTCTGGCAAAATAAATAAAATGGACTACAAACTATTTTTAAGGATTTACTAGACTTAGTTACTGACATTATGAAAAAAGTTGACATAAATTACAATTTGAATGATGTTGATAAACCTGGAGACCAGTTTTTTCTTGAGTAAACATTTATACATAATGCACCAGAATATTGCAGGCTTGCAATCAAAATGTGATACTCTTGCAGTTTGTCTAAACGAATTAACTGACAAAAACATAAGCGTGGATGTCCTATGCATTACGAAACACTTTATGATGGAAACTTACGAAAAACATCTGAATTTAAACAATTACTGCTAAGCGGCCTGTTTCTGTCGAAAAGAAACCAAAAGAGGCGGGACATGCATTCTTGTGAAGTCCGGTCATCAATGGAGAGAAAAAGAAAATGTAAAAACTACAAAATCACTAACTATGCATTATCTGTAATGTGATAGATGAGTATTTCAATTAATATGGATATGAAATGTATGCCAAAAGACGATTCTGACTGTGAACATTCTGCGATGTGATGGTTCTGCCTTTTAATGACTGTCGATTTGAAATTTATGCCTAAAGATGATTCTGACTTACAAGATTATGAGTTTGAATGTATGATAAATGAGTGTATGCCAAACGATTTTCTGCGAAATGATGTTTATGCTATCCGCTGTTATGCATAATAATATAATGACATAAAAAGTTTTGCTATAAAAGGTAGACCCCTATAAATTTATAACTTTAACTCAGTTGGTAACCTATTAAATAATTCCACCGCTTGATATCGGTAGCAATGTTTAGCTATATTGAAATTTGGTGACATTTTGTGTTTGAATTCCTTCCTTCTGGTGCTTTCTCTAATTTTACGTTCCTCTTGTGATTCATACTGATGAATATACTTAGCAAAGTGAGATAGGACAACTAATATGTATAGGCTTGGTACTGTCATTATTTTCAGTTATTTAAAGTGCTCTCTGCATGAGTCTCTTTGTGAGATCCTGACTATAGTCTTTATGGCACGTTTTTGTAAGACAAATGCCTTCTGACAGTTATAACTATAGCTATTACCCCAAAACATGACGCTGTATATTATTCTAGATTCTACCAGTGCGTGATATACAGCTTTTAGTTGATTTAGATCCAAAATAACTCTAAGGCTCCTAAGCGCATAGCACGCTGATGAAATGTAAGAGTCAGCCAGCTCCTGTTTCCAGTTTAAATACAAAAACAAATTATGTTTTGTTTTGGAAATTAAAACTTGGAAGTGGTTCCGAAGGATAAAATGTAACTAAAGGGATATGAACTAAATTGTTAAAATTTACTAAATGTTGTGTGAGAAACCCTTTACACTAATGTATAGAGTACTTAAATCAAAGACCGAATAAAGGTCGCAGATAGTGAATATACATTCAAGCATTAATACAAAAACAAGTAACTAATTTGGCAGAGAGTTTTAACTCTAGATGTAACTGGAGTTGATTAGATCGACTCTCCTACAGACAGCTCAAAAGCACACAACCCGTCATCAGGTGTATTTCTGGTAAGAAGAAATGATGAAACAAACTTACCAGCACACATTTCTGTCTGTTAGCCATAAGGACTATATAAGTAAAACAATAGTGATGTATGAAGTTAATTAGAGAAAAGGTTTGCAAAGTGCATCATTTACCTAACGGAAGGAAGTTGATAGGAGCACTACGCTGGCGTTGGTAAATACGTTTAGTTGAATTACGTTAATGAGTTCTATGACAATAGTCTAGATGCCCACCCAAGTGACGAGCGACCGTTTACAGCAGCAGACACGTCGTACGTGTACTACGAGGCCTAGAACGCAGGTTCTTGAGAGAATCTGCTGTGGTTACAAGGGTACAAGCTCCCTATGCTCTAGCATGCCTTGGCCAGTCTCAAGACAGTGGTCAGTTTTGTGCCTAATTGCCTCTGCCATTGAGCGAGATATGCTACCAGAATTACTGGAAGTGCACTATGGTAAATAGTCCTCTTTCGACCCAAACACCCTTTACAAAACACTTACAAAATACATGTAAGCGTAGAACGTCACCATGTCAGTTCGACTTCAGGATAAGACCTCGGAACCCGTCCTTCTGCAGCGAGGTGTGAGACAGGGAGACATCATATCTCCGAAGCTATTTATCGCTGCACTGAAGGATGTCTTCAAGGTTCTGGACTGGAGAGGGTTAGGCATCAACGTCAATGGCGAGTACATCACTCACCTTCGGTTTGCCGACGATATAGTGGTTATGAGACCATGGAGGACCTCAGTACAATGCTCGATGATCTCAGTAGAGCTTCCGAAAGAGTGGGTCTTAGGATGAACATGGACGAAACCAAGGTGATGTTGAATGCCCATGTTACACCCACTCCTATAAAGGTCGGAGACTCTACACTCGAAGTTGTGGGCGACTATGTCTACCTGGGACAAACGATCCAATTGGGTAAGGCCAACTTCGAGAAAGAGGTCAACCTTCGAATCCGACTCGGCTGGGCAGCTGAGTTGCGTCCGTGGTGCGACGAGTACGGGGAAGCCCGAATAGCGGGATGCGGGAAGATTGGCGAGAAAACCGATTCTGTTCCACTCAGTAGGTTCACCGATGAGCCTACTGTGCAGGGGTAGTCGGTGTGTCTAGTTTCTCCTTTTATTTTTTTAGGGTTCCGTAGTCAACAACCCTTATTACAATATACGATACAATTCTTGTTACTAATAACCTTGCCTTGTTTTTGGCCTTTTTTGTCTGAAATAAATGATATTTATTTTATTATTAAGAATCTCCTCCGTTTTTATTGAAGTTTGTTAGAGAGCCGGGTCATTTGGCTGATTTAATATTTGTTTAATGTTTTTCCCATTGAGGTAATAATGTACTACGCAATAGAGAAGTCACCACCCATCACTACTGTGTTCTGTTCAATTGCGGTCTTATAGCCGCAATTCACTTATTTGCTTACTAGATCTTGGGCGCTTAAGTCATTTTATGCTTTTAAACGAAAAAACGTTCAAACGCATTCAATATGCCGGCCGTGTGTTTTAAGATTTTGTACTAATAATTCAACCAATACGGCGAAGAGCAAAGGAATAACTTTTCATAGGTGGCTAATTTTAAAATTTAATTTTAACAAAATATTTGCTGGACGCCATGTTGTGTCAATTTTCATATAGACTAAAAATTCAGATGTGACAATTTGTATAACAAGTGTAGGTAAAATTAGCTGACGTTTCTTTTTAAAGCGGAAAATAATAATAACATATATTTAGAAAAGAACTAACTGTGGTTATTCAATGAAAAAAGATGAAAAATTATTATTACATAATGTAAGACATAATTTGTTACATTTTGTTTATTTAAGGTTTCCACGTTTGGGCCGTAAAAATAGGGAAAAATGGATAAAATTTATCCAAATTAACCGCAGTGAAGATACCAGCAGCCTGATTGTGTAAGTGAATTCCGCAAAGGAAACAATCTGTTTCTTTCCCAAAAACGACTTTTCGTATTGCAAAAAGTAGTTTTTGGGAAAGAAACAGATTGTTTCCTTTGCTGAATTTACTTACACAATTAGGCTAGTGGTTACCATCCAATCATACTTATGTATGTTCGTTGCATTTTCGCGAAGAGGATAAATATACCACAAAAGCGGGCAGTCGTTTTCTGAATCAGTCTCTCTACTTACTATCATTTCAGTTATATTACTGTTAATACTTTGGAATATTTTATTCACAAGGAAAAATTTACATATTTGCTTCAACATTCTTTTGATCAACCAAGCACTTTAAATCACCTAACACATTTGATACGGGCCATCATAAACAAATGCACAAGAATGCGCTTGAAGTACGAAGCTAAAATTAATCAGACTAATAATTATTTATCGAAGCGTCAAAAGTTAACTAAACTTATATTGTTTAGGGGTAACTAAATTAACATAATTGATATTAAAAATATACAAAAGATTCGTGTTTCAAGCGAATTGTAAAATTCCCTATTCCAATTTGATATGTTTTTAACTTATTGTAAGCGCATTTGATTATATATTAAATAAAGAAATACAAAAGTATCATATTATTATACTTTAACTGTCGGTTATTTCAACTAATAATAAATTTTGAAAAAGTGTGAATTCTAATGAAGCTTGTTAGGTATAATGCTATGTCACTTCTGTAGTCAGTCAGCAATTTAGTCTATATGAATGACAAGGTTGAACGAAACGCGTAAGCGCCATGAAAATCACGGCGCTTCCGTCTTTTTGGTCGCGAGAAACCTACACTTTAGAAGCGCTCTAGCGCTGCATGTTTATATTGTTTTGTTAGACGACTAATTATTGTTTCAGCGCTGCAGCGAATTTTTTAGTTAAAACTCTTGTCAAAATTGACAAAATGGAGCATGCATTTTGCTTAGGATAGCTTCTCTAGTACGTAGTACATATTATCTCAATGGTTTTTCCTGCTTAGAAACCCTATCATTTTCCATTCTTATCAAGTCCAAATAAGTTAATTAGTGTTTAGCGGCCTAACTAGTGATTTAAAAAGTAACTGAATGTTTACGAGCAGATGGTACATGCATAATAAACTATCATCACGCCAGTTATCCCTGAAGTGTTAAGCAGAGAGCTGCATCTATCTATAGTGTCTTAACCAAAATTACAACAGTTATGTTTAAGTCCCATGTAATAGCGGGCGAGCCTAATAAATAATACCGAATTAAATAATTTGTTGGGCCCAGCAGGATGGTCTGTTGCGTGGCGGTGAATAAATCCTCAGAAGAGAAGGTGAAGGTATGTGTTATGGGGTCAAGCCCTGTCCTTACTTACCCTCACGGAGGAGCTCGTAAACTGGACATCATAACTATCATGTAATCATACCTAAAGTTTTCCTTCTTAGTAGTGTTACCTATTACTAAGCGTGATTACTGTTTCGTGTAGGACTCACTGTCAGCGTCGCAGGTGAGGAAGATGGTCTCTGACAACAGCACGGGGCAAAGCGGTTTGCCCGGACTCTCGGCGACCGTGATCACGCGGGAAAACCGCACCCTGAGCGACAACTGGCGACGCGACCGTATCGACGTTGACAACGTGAAGCATCATCGGCCCCTGACGAAAGAAACGAAGCCTACAGTCCAGCCTATTAAAAAACAACCAGGTACAGCCCATATAGGTCCCGTCACGTAAAAATATCACTGAGCGACAGTGGAGGATATGTGTCTCTGCGCACGGGTATAGTCGCATTCTTAAGTACTAGGCTTTTGTTTTATAAATAAAAGAGTTTGGCGCACGGTTGGCGCAGTGGTTGAGCGATTGACTGCTGCGCTGCGTGTCGCGGGTTCGATTCCCGCACAGAACAAATATTTTTATGACCTACAGATAGTTGTTCCGGCTCTGGGTGTTGTGTATATGAGTTTATATGTTTGTAAACGCACCCACGATACAGGAAGAAATTCCTAGTGTGGGGCAACGTTTTTTAAAAAAACAAACAAAACAAAACAAATTGTTTTATTAATAAAAGAGTTTTGTTTTGTTATTGTAGTATCAGTAGGATAGTATTGGGCATTCTACCCCACCTGCCGCTTCCTACGGCTCACTTTGTTCGCATTCGTCACTTTCGGTAGGGAAGAATGCCCGATAATATAAATGAAATCTTACATAGTGCAGTAAAATACTGGTTAGGCGCCTATCCCACAACGTTTGTGGTTTGGGCGCTACAATTTAGGAATTGTTTGAAATTCAAATCTTAATATGAGTACTTACTGAACCTTTGCATGAAATGATTATAAAAAGTTCGTTGTAGTCGTTAGATGATATAACTTATACTAATTACAGTTTTACTGCGGCTTACGTCAAAAACAGCAAAATTGCACCATTTATTAATTTGCTTATTCGAACTTTATTGTAAGACGATCGCTGTACATGTTGTAGTCCGTAATTAAAATTTGATTTTTAGAGATCTCCCTATAGACCAATAGACCCCGATAGACCTCCCTTCCTCAAACAAGGGGAATGTAAATAAGAACGATATCAATTCCGTTGACTGAAATAACTGTGTGATTCTTTCCTTGACAAAACTTTATTATTTTTTGTAACAAGCTGGTTTTAGTCTAGGAATTCTTTGAAAAGGTGATCCTTAATGTCATCGCCGAATTTAAAAAGCGACTTCCTTTGCATGAAATGTTTTATAAAACTTTGTTAGTTTTAGTCGTTAGATGAAATTACTTATACTAATTTAAAGTTTTACTACAGCATACGTCAAAGACAGCAAATTTGCACCATGTGTTCATATTTGCTTATTCGAACTTTATTGTAAGACGATCGCTGTACATTTTGTAGTCCGTAATTCAAATTCGAGTTTGAGAGATCTTCCTTAATCATTTTCATCAAACTAAGGGGATATTCCATAAATAAGAATGATACCAATTCCGTCGACTGAAATAAATTAGTGATTCTTGCCTTGACATAACTTTAAAAAAAATTGTAGGTGGTTTTAGTCTAGGAATTCTTTGAAAGGTAATTCCGTAATGTCTTTGCTGAATTTAGAAACCGACTTCCTTTACATAAAATGATTTTATAATAAAAGTTTGTTAGTTTTAGTAGTTTGATGATTTTACACCAGCTTCGAGTTTAACTGCAACATAAATTAACTAAGTTTTTAACGCGGATTTGTGTTGTGCAAGTGGTTTTTTGCACATAAGAAATTTGTAAAGATTTTGCATCTTTAGGTTATGACTGATTACTGACTCTCAAAAATGCGATTTTATTAATTACAAGAGTGTGACGTTATTCACAGTTTTATATCAAGACGTATTAAATAAACATACATACTTTATTATAATACAGAATGTATTAGGTAACCATAAGCGTCATGTATCGGCTTCACCTTTGTCGGCTAGGTTTGCATGCTAGTTTTTTTATATTTCGTTTCTCACGAAAAATTTCAATTTGACTGAAAGGTTTCAATCACTATGGTTTAATTAGACGTAAGTAACATAAATTAGTTAAACACCTGTGAAGACATGTAGTTAAGATTTATTTTTGTTAAGAGGTAAATATTGCAGAAATTATATTTTTTATGAATACAACCACTCAATTCTGAACAAAAATTCCCATTCGCTCCAGTGTGTCTTCCAAAGGCGAAGTTCTTCCCTACGTTACATTGTCCAGTACACACAACGATTTTCGTAAAATATAAGTAAGTACTCTAAGTTTACTGAATTGATACCCTACCCAGCAATGGACCCGCAGCCTAATTGCGTGAATGACTTCGGCAAGGCAAAGGGTTTTCGCCGATCACATGCGAGATGAAAGTCGCGATATTGATTTCCGTCTATGTGATTGGCGATTAATGACGGTCAAGCCATTTGCCTTACAGAATTCATTTTAGCAATAAAGCTGCCGGTTTCTGCCGCCGCGGCTGGTGTAACTATCATCATTTGAATTTGTTAATGTGATTAATTGCTACCAGCTACGGACCTGGTTTCTGCCTGCCGGCTGGTGTATTTATCACCATCATAGCATCCAAATCATCTTCTAGAGAGCTATTTTCCATTGAAACTATATATATTGAGGTTGTTTATAGTTACAAAATTAATCTTAGTGTGTTATATTTTAGATCCAACTCTGAATCAAAATACCACAGCTCAAAGCTGCAGTAGCCGAGGTGTTGAAAAAGCAGCGTAAGAAAAAGGTGGTTAATGACCAGCACCTGAATGCACTGCTCACCCCATCAGACTCTTAGTTAAGGTAATTTATATTACTGTTTGTATGTTTAAGTCTCAGATTAGAGAACAGTATAATAAGTTTAAGTGGATAGGATAGAATAGAATATAAGTATACTAGCGACCCGCCCCGGCTTCGAACTGGTAGTAGAGCATATTATGGCTACCTGTTTTCCTTAAAATAAGTAGGTACCTATCTACTATACACAAAAAAAAGTGACCTTGAGATTTTACTTTAAAAGAATTTACTATGTAAAACAAAACCAACGCAATTGCAACCTTCCAACAACACCCAAAAAGAAAAAATACTTAGGCCTCCAGTCTCTTAATAGCAAAAATTGTGAAATGTTATTATTATAAGGATACGCGCGTGTTAGAAAAATGAAGGAACTCCACATAAAATTATCGATATATATCAAGATGGTTATTTACTGTGTATCAGAGTTCCTATATATGTGGTGTATAAGGGAAAGGTTTTATGAAGAAAAACACAAAAAGACAAGACCAGGTATTTATTTCAATTAGGCTTGTCAAATAATTAATATTGAGGATCAGAGAGTTTACCGCCCGTTTGCTAGACCTAGTTCTCGTGAAGAAGAAGGGCAAGAAACTCCACGGAAGCAACTATGGTTGTAAAAGTATTTTTAGATATATTTTACAATCATAATATAAATATTGTTTATAACAATATAGATCTAATTCTATAGTTACTATTATATGTAAATCTTGTAACATTTCACAATGTTACATAATCAAAACAACAAGGGTAAGGCAAATAACATGACTAGCCCTAAAATAAATAAATTTAAGATCATCATTAGGAATAAATGCCATAATATGATACAGATAGCTTTTCAACACAACCATTAGCAATAATCAAGTTATAATATCAAATAACTTACGTGAAGCTTGTGTAGTCCATATTTCACAACAAAGTGCTAGTCAACTTACGAATTAAACACTATTTATAATAATGAGTCGACCTGTCAAAAGTCCCCACCATTTTTGTATATTTCTATAAATAATCTCACAATCAGTAATAATCAATTCTTGAGTAATGAAACCTTTTTAAAACTTATCAAGAGAATTAAGGAATTTAATATCGTCTATTTAGTTATTCTTAATCAATATTCGAAAGAATATTGATATTAACCGACAGTCTTGGACTAATTGTCTCAAAGGACTTATAATACTAAAATAGCAATATAAAATCCAGAATACATCGCAATGATCATTACAAATTACGTAACACTTTATAGGAACTTCATCACTGTGGCTTAATGTAAATTTCGAGTTATTTCCTATTGTTTTCACAACAATATTTACTCAGGTGGATACTTTAATAATTGTAGGTATTTGACAACACAATAATAAT
Source organism: Orthosia gothica (assembly GCA_949775005.1). Classification (NCBI taxonomy): domain Eukaryota; kingdom Metazoa; phylum Arthropoda; class Insecta; order Lepidoptera; family Noctuidae; genus Orthosia; species Orthosia gothica. Next base: position 22,720,053 of record OX459047.1, read on the forward strand.
TTAGGTAGGTACTTAGAAATTTGTCGGTAGATGCTTAATAAATATGACAGTTTGTATTTTGCATGTGCTTAAAATTGAAAGTTCATGATTAAATGACGTCACCCGTACTTCCAATGCTAACACGGCCATACTGACAAGTACTTCGCTCTCGAAGTACCCAACTAATTTCAAGAAGTTTCTGGCCCTGGCATATTAGTTGTATCATTTGCTGCACATGAATTTCAAACTAATATCAGGGCAGTGACTGACCAGCAATTTATACAATAGCCTCTGGCCTTGGCATACCAGTCCTATCACCTGCTGCGAATGAATTTCAGACTGGTATCAGGGCAGTGACCAACCAGCAGTAACTTAAAAACTGTTCTGTTATATTATAAGCTTATATCACTTTTAAACACACATTATAAACAATGAATATATGTAAATATTTTATTTATACCTATACCTAAGTATATAACTGTAATATACTTATATACGTAAAATTACTTACTCCTTTTTCTACAATTATTATTTACTTTTGTTTTGCCAATAGCCTAGGCGTGTCAAGTCCCCTCCACCCGCTGTTAGTGGGATAGACTTGCACCATACAAATGAACGACCAGCGGAAACAAATTTTATCGGGGTTTCTCTTTATTTATACAAAAGTAAACTATATATTATTATTACACTAACCAACAATACATCGCTCGGCCAATCTGACAATATTGCCGCAAATTGTACTGAACGTAGATATTTTCTTCCGCCCAAAATCAGATCAACAGAGGGTATATATTTAAATTCTTTATTTAACCAACTAACTCTGCCAAACTCAGAGGTCGCAGATCGTTGCTTGATCATATGGATTCAGAGGCCCGTCTCGACTTGTTTTGACTGTCAAACTCAGAGGTCGCAGATCGTTGCTTGATCATTAAGATTCAGAGGCCCGTCTCGACTTGTTTTGACTGTCAAACTCAGAAGTAGATCGTTGCTTGATCATAAAGATTCAGAGGCCCGTCTCGACTTGTTTCGACTGTCAAACTCAGAGGTCGCAGATTGTTGCTTGATCATAAAGATTCAGAGGCCCGTCTCGACTTGTTTCGACTGTCAAACTCAGAGGTCGCAGATCGTTGCTTGATCATAAAGATTCAGAGGCCCGTCTCGACTTGTTTTGACTGTATTTTATTTAACCAACTAACTCTGTCGAACTCAGAGTTCGCACATCGTTGCTTGATCATAAAGATTCAGAGGCCCGTCTCGACTTGTTTCGACTGTCAAACTCACGAGTTCGCAGATCGTTGCATGATCATAAAGATTCAGAGGCCCGTCTCGACTTGTTTCGACTGTCAAACTCAGAGGTCGCAGATCGTTGCTTGATCATAAAGATTCAGAGGCCCGTCTCGAATTGTTTCGACTGTCAAACTCAGAGGTCGCAGATCGTTGCTTGATCATAAAGATTCAGAGGCCCGTCTCGACTTGTTTTGACTGAATTTTATTTAACTAACTAACTCAAATCAATATCTCCGGTTACAAAAAAGTACCAACTATTAATTATGACATTTATCTTTACTAAACTTTTTAAATCACATTTTTGTGAGCACTGGATATTCTTTTTATAATTACTTTTCAAAAAAATGCCAATATTTACTAGAAATAAAACCAAAATAATCTCAACAGGTACCAAAAAGGATTTTTTTTTTTTATTTACTTTTCCATGCTGATAGTACAGCCTGGCATTATCATACCCCCTCTCTGTCTTTCTCCTGCCATCTCACTTTTTAAACCAACTACCACGTAAGTTATACCCACATGGTTTTTATTATTCAAAAATGAACTTTTAATTTGTTTGTACTCTTTTTTTTTTAAATATATTTTCATGACTCAATTATAAGAAGTTACTTATGTAGCTGTCCCGATAGAACCAAACTATGTTAGCTGTGTGGTCATAGACAAACACGTCCCTTGTTTCACACACTGATGTTCTTGTCAGTTAATCTTTATGTTTCAAACAAAAAAATTATGTGGTTACCCACACTAAGGTTGGTGGAGACTAATTAACCAGCTATGCAATTTTTTTTTTGCACTTTTTTTTAGTTTGCAATAATTATTTTATTTCTACCTCTGTATACCATTAGATCACGATTTGTTCATATCAAAATCTCGATTTCTAATAGCCCTAAAACTAGTTACTTTATCAATTGGATTGTTCATTTTAATATTTCCGATGATAAGAATATTTATTTTATTAATTAATACAGACTTTTCATGAAAACAACTGCTCAAGAGTTTTGCCATAAATACGATTCCTTTTTAGTTTTACTCAAAAAATAGCCAAGAGAAAAACAGAGTATAATAATAATAATAAATAGAATTGTATAAAATAGATACAACTCTACGCACCTTCCTGATATCGTGTATGGGGCAGTGGAGCACAGTCCTTCGCTATCCAGGATGTCGAAATATCCAGAGGAATAGCGAACCTGTAAGGATCGAGCGAGGTATATTTCAGGGCGATAGTTTGAGCCCACTTTGGTTTTGCCTGGCCCTGAATCCGCTAAGCATGCTGCTGGAGAATTCAGGCCTAGGCTATCGGTTGAAGAGAGGTGGTCAGGTTATATCTCACCTCCTTTACATGGATGACCTGAAGCTCTTTGCCCCCAGCAATCTTCAGTTGATGGAGCTACTGAAGGTAACTGAAACTTTTAGTAGCGCCATCAGGATGGAGTTTGGTGTGGACAAATGTGCGGTCATGCATGTAAAGCGAGGGAAGATTTTGGAATCCGTGGGAATTCAACTCGCGGATTCCATAAGCCTGAGATCCCTCTCTCCAAACGAAACCTATAAGTATTTGGGTATGTCGGAAGCGTTAGGTATCAGCACTACTGACATGAAGCAATCGTTGAGGGAACGCTTCTTTGGCCGCCTGAAGAAGGTACTCAATAGCCTTCTTTCGGGCGGAAACAAGGTGCGCGCCTTCAACGGTTGGGTCATGCCGGTATTGATGTACTCTTTCGGCATACTCAAATGGACTCAAACGGAACTCGACGCCCTGGATAGGCGGGTCCGTACATTGCTGACTGCAAATCGAATGCATCACCCACGATCGTCGGTCATGAGATTGTATATCCCGCGGAAGTGTGGAGGCCGAGGCTTTTTAAATGCCAAAAACCTTCACAACCGCGAGATATGCAATCTCAGGGAATATTTTCTAAACACAGACGTGGGTATGCATCGAGATGTAGTAGCAGTGGACAAGGGACTCACCCCGCTCTCCTTGGCGAATGAGAACTGGCGCAAACCTGTAGTGCTTGACACTAACGACCGCAGGGCGGTATGGCAGAGTAAGGAGCTTCACGGACGCTTTTTCCGGGCCCTACATGGGTCCGATGTAGATCAGTCAGCGTCCGTAGCCTGGCTGCGTTTCGGTGACCTCTTTGGGGAAACTGAAGGTTTTGTATGTGCAATTATGGATGAAGTTATCATGACGAATAACTACCGGAGATTTATTGTGAAGGATGGCACGGTTGACATCTGTCGGGCATGTTACCGTCCGGGTGAATCGATCCGCCACATTATCTCTGGTTGTTCTCGTCTAGCTAACGAAGAATATTTGCATAGGCACAACCTTGTAGCCAGGATTATCCATCAGCAACTTGCTCTGAAATACACTCTTGTGGCATCGGAGGTGCCGTACTACAGGTATGTGCCCGACCCAGTTCTCGAGAATGGCAATATCACATTGTACTGGGATCGGTCCATCATCACTGACAGGACTATTGTAGCCAATAAGCCTGATATAGTGGTGGTGGACCGAATCGAGAGGCGTGCAATGATTGTTGACATTACCGTCCCGCATGACGGAAACCTCGTGAAGGCCGAGAAAGATAAGCAAATCAAGTATCTTGACTTGGCTCGCGAGGTTGTCGACATGTGGGAAGTGGATACAGCGATCATTGTACCGATAGTCGTGTCAGCCAATGGCTTAATAGCCACGAGCCTCGACCAACACCTTAGGAGGCTCTCGTTAGGCGGCTGGGTCAAGGGCCTGATCCAGAAAGCAGTATTGCTGGACACGGCTCGTATTGTTAGGAGGTTCCTCTCTCTGGAGCCCTGACCGCCGGTAGCTTGGACCCTGTTCCCGATACCGGTGGGCCTCTATTTTTTATATTTTTAAATGTTTTTTTTTTTTTTTTTTTTGTAATTTAATTTATAAAATATTTAAAAATGTAAAGAATAAGAAAAGAAAGTGAATAAAGGAGATAATAATAAAAAATCTTTATTTATCTCCACAAATTACATATCAACGTGAACGTAGTATAGTTTCTTGTAAATTTCTTCACCGGGCTGCTGAACAGCTGCTTCACTATGTCCGACTCGTTCAAGTCGTCGATGATCGATCACTTCGACTGCGGCTTCTTGGCCGTCGAGTGCTTGTTCTTAACTCCTTCCGGTAGTAACTTCAGGGCGCTCTTGGGCGTCACTATCTCACTGTCGTCATTCTTGTTATTTAATATCTCCACGGAGTCACTGCTTAATCTCAATCTAGTTTTCCTCGCACTAAAGCTCAAGGACTTGGACTTGAATATTGGTAAAAAGTCGGGTACATTTTTGCAAAAATACCCTACGATAAAAGTTTCCATAAAAAAATTCTATACAAATTTCTGATAAATAAAATATCTTTATAATACCAAAGATATCCAACAGTAAATAAAAACTAAGTCCCTGAAGGTCTTACCACTTTTAGCCGTTTCGTACTGTAGCTGTCAGCTAGATGTCCATAGTAAAAAGCCGATGCTCTGACCATAGTTTGCAGCTGATCCATGTCCTACAGCTTCTAGATCCGCAAGCTAGGCAGCTCGCAGTGCCGTTGGCTGGGGCGGCATCTCGAGGACATCGTCTTGGTGCGAGTGGAGTCGGTACCTAACTCGTCGACACGTTGTTTATGAAAATGACAAAATTAAATTCATTAGAAATCTTGTGTAAGCTAGAGCTGAATCACTACTTCTGATGTTAGAAAAATGAAGGAACTCCATATAAAAGTATCGATATATGTCAAGATGGTTATTTACTGTGTATCAGAGTTCCTATATATGTGGTGTATAAGGGAAAGGTTTTATGAAGAAAAACACAAAAAGACAAGACCAGGTATTTATTTCAATTAGGCTTGTCAAATAATTAATATTGAGGATCAGAGAGCTTACCGCCCGTTCGCTAGACCTAGTTCTCGTGAAGAAGAAGGGCAAGAAACTCCACGGAAGCAACTATGGTTGTAAAAGTATTTTTAGATATATTTTACAATCATAATATAAATATTGTTTATAACAATATAGATCTAATTCTATAGTTACTATTATTTGTAAATCTTGTAACATTTCACAATGTTACATAATCAAAACAACAAGGGTAAGGCAAATAACATGACTAGCCCTTAAATAAATAAATTTAACATCATCATTAGGAATAAAGGCCATAATATGATACAGATAGCTTTTCAACACAACCATTATCAATAATCAAGTTATAATATCAAATAACTTACGTGAAGCTTGTGTAGTCCATATTTCACAACAAAGTGCTAGTCAACTTACGAATTAAACACTATTTATAATAATGAGTCGACCTGTCAAAAGTCCCCACCATTTTCTATATTTCTATAAATAATCTCACAATCAGTAATAATCAATTCTTAAGTAATGAAACCTTTTTTAAACATATCAAGAGAATTAAGGAATTTAATATCGTCTATTTAGTTATTCTTAATCAATATTCGAAAGAATATTGATACTAAGGCGATTGGCACCGCGCACCGCCGCGGTAGGCGGTGAATCGGATCTCATGTCGCATTAGCCTCTAATAAATCCGTTGATGCCTAATACACGTACACCGCTCGACCGCGCGGGTGCTTTTCTCTCCGCGTCCGCGGCGGTGCGCGGTGCCGTGTGTTAATCGCCTAACCGACAGTCTTGGACTAATTGTCTCAAAGGACTTATAATACTAAAATAGCAATATAAAATCCAGAATACATCGCAATGATCACTGATCATCGCAATGATACTCTAATAATTGTAGGTATTTGACAACACAATAATAATTTAGGTAGGTACTTAGACATTTTTCCCTCGTACTCGACGCCAAATTTTCGTTGAGACTTTTCTTCCTTCCCGTTGCTGGTTTCTTCACGTTATTACATAAACTCCATACCGGATCACACAAACATCGAGGTCATCCACTTGTCATTATGAATTGGTGATAAAGCGCCGAACAATAACTTTTATTTTGCCTAGAACCACTTAGATTTATTTGATGTTTGTTAATGTATTTAAAATGTCATATTGCTGCAGCACCCCCAAGGAAGAACGGTGGAAGAAAGCCCAGTTCGCATTAAAAGTACAAATAGATCGTAACAATCCCAGTGGGACGGGGTGCCAATATTTATGACACGGACTCACGAATTGTTGGGGACACCAAATTAATTATATCGAATATTGCAGAATCTATAAAAAATAATAGTATGTAAATATAAACCTATTATAGAGTCCCGCAGGGCTCGATTCTTGGTCCTTTCTTGTTTCTTATTTATATTAATGACTTGCCTTGCCTCATAAAGGATAACCATGATATAGTGTTGTTTACAGATGATACTTCACTTTTGTTTAAACTTAAACGGCAGCAGCTGTTTACTGACGAAGTAAATAGCGCGATCTCAAAAGTAGTTGACTGGTTCAATGTTAACAATTTACTCCTTAATGAAATAAAAACCAAATACATTAAGTTTACCCTACCTCACGTTAGGCAGGTGAAAACTGATGTGTTGATAATGGGCGAAGAATTGAATCTGAGAATAGCACAGTATTTTTAGGCTTAACTTTGGATGCTAAGCTTCAGTGGGGCCCACATATAGATAAATTGTCAAAGAAGCTAAGCTCCGCAGCATATGCGGTTAGAAAAATTCGTAATTTAACTGACATAGAGACAGCCCGTTTAGTATACTTTAGCTATTTTCATAGTGTAATGTCGTACGGTATTCTGTTGTGGGGAAATGCCGCCGACATCCAGAATATCTTTGTTTTGCAGAAAAGAGCTGTTCGATCAATTTATAAATTAAGCCCGAGGCACTCTCTCAGAGAAAAATTTAAGGAGATTAATGTAATGACTGTGCCCTCTCATAAAAATATAAAATTGTTTAAAAAATACTGTGATTTCCATAACATAAATACTAGGAACAAACACAAATTTGTAGTACCTACAACAAGGCTCAAGAAGATAGGTGGCTCGTTTAGATGTCAATGTGTACGCTTTTATAATAAGCTTCCAAGCCACGTACAAGATCTAAGTCTTAATAAATTCAAATCATTCATTAAACGTAAGTTGTGCCAAAAAAAAAAAAAAGGTTAGGTTGATGTATGAATGTGTGTGAAGCAAAAGAAGTATGTAAGGATCGTAGCATGTGGCGTTCTGTAGTTTCTGCCTACCCCCATGGGAAAAAGACGTGAGTTTATGTATGTATGTAAAAAAGGTTAAAGGGTTAACGGTAAGATGATTTATTCACTTTATTTAGAAAGTGATGATTTATAAAACTACTGTCTCATTAAAGACTTGCCACGACTTATTAGGAATCAAATAGCAAAGCACCATAGTAAACTGTGCTTTGTGGTGTTTGTTTCTTTGAGGATTATGGACTACAGAGTACAATGCAGTAGAAAGAAAATAAAGTATAGAGCTAAACGTGTTTTATTGTATCACTAGAAAAACACCATGACAGTCAAGTTAAAACAAAAACGCAACTACAAGCGTCCTCTGTACTGGGCGGAAACACATTTGAATATAGAACTGATACTTATTTAAACCTCAACACTCCCACTAAATAAGTATCTCCCACAAACGTTACAGAATACAGAAAAACTAACATAACTGTACCCCAACAAATTAAAAATAAACATACTTACAAACTTACAATACCTATTGCTTTTCTTAATATCTCAAACTGACCTTTAGGTATTGGTTTAGTCATAATATCGGCAGCTTGTTCTTTAGTACAAACACACTTAACATCAATAAGCCCTTCCATTTTTTTTTCTCTAATATAATGATACTGGATATGATGTTTTGAGCGTTTATAGAATTCATGATTCTGCACAAGCTTTATACAACTCTGATTATCTAAAAACAAAGTTATTTTATCAACATTCAGGCCAATACTAGTTAGAATCTGTCTTAACCACATTAACTCTTTAGTTGCTGAACAAGCTGCCACATATTCTGCCTCCATTGTAGACAAAGTTACACATTTCTGCTTTTGTGAGTTCCAGGTAACAGCACCACTATTCATTACAAAAACATAGCCAGAAACTGACTTTCTAGAATCAATACAATTGCCATAATCAGCATCTGAAAAACCCGAAATGGTGTTGTTACCTTGACCATATAAAACACCAAGATGTTTAGTAGCATTCAAATACTTAAGAATCTGCTTTACAGCTGCCCAGTGTGTATTATCAAATGAGTGCATGAATCTACTAACTAAACACACAGCAAAATAAATATCAGGCCTCGTGCCTATAGCTGCAAACTTAAGTGACCCTACAGCCTCTCTATATGGTACGTCATACTGACTACCATTAGCATAACTTAATTTTACATTATGATCTGCAGGAATGCTACAATTTTTCGAATTTTCTAAACAGAATTTATTAACAATTTTATAAATATATTTTTCTTTATTAATTAATATAGAACCATTGTCAAGGTTCTCTATTTCAAGACCCACATAATGTTTAGGCTTCATAATAGTTATCTGAAACTCTTTTTGCAAAACATTTACGAATTTGTCTGCCTGGTCTTTATTTTTGTAAATCAATAGACCATCATCGACATATAACAACAAATATATAGGACCTTCATTTAAATTATTAATGATATACAAACATCGATCCCCCTCAGAGTTTTTGAAACCATGGGCCTTCATATATCATAATCTATACCTTTTTCTTGGGTATAACCCTTCGCAACCAATCGAGCTTTGTATCGTATGGTGTCATCAGCATTTTGCTTTATTTTGTAAACCCATTTACAACCAATAAGCTTCTTATTTTCTGGAAGCTCCTTAAGCAAGCGCCCACGTTTTGCAAGTATCATGAGACTTCAGTTCCTCATCCATTGCAGCTATCCATTTTTTACAATCTTCACTATTTACAGCCTCATCATATGTTCTAGGCTCCACCTTAGCCAGGTTAGCCTCTGCTACCTTGACTCTATGTGGCCGCGGTCTCAAATTATATATTTTTGCTTCTGTTGCCTTTTTTTGAATATTTTCAACTGGTCTGTCCTCTTTTTGGCTATCTGTGCTTTTCCTCTCTTCCTCTACTGTCACTCTGTTGATTATGCTTTGACAGTAGTCCTCAAAAGCATCATGATCATAGCTTTGTGATGCAGCACTTTTATCTTTATCCCTCTGATCACTATCAAGAGCCAGTATTTCCACAGGTCTCTCATCACCTAAATAAAAAGTTTCACTTTCATTGAATATTACATCTCTGGAAACAGACACTTTCTTTGTCTCAGGGTCAAATAATCTGTAGTTGTCAGAGTTACCTTCATAGCCAACAAATAGCAACTTTCTACTTTTAAGTTCCAGTTTGTTTTGCTTTTCTTTAGGCACATGCATGTAAGCTACACTTCCAAAAGTTCTTACATGTGTCAAGGTAGGTTTTGGTCCAGTCCATAACTCATGAGGAGTCTTCTCATCTTTAGATCTCCTGTTTATCATGTATACAACTGCCTGCACTGCCTCCGCCTACAGATTAAGAGGTAACATACGCGCGTACAGCATGAACCGGGCACACTCCATTTTTGTTCGGTTTGCCCTCTCACTCCTGCCGTTCTGCTGCGGGGTATATGGGGCAGTATATTCCAGCTCAATACCTTTTTCAGCTGCATATTTATTAAACTCCTCATTACAGTACTCTCTACCGTTATCACTATGTAACAGCTTCACTTTGGTATCAAACATTTTCTCAAGTAACTGTACATACCTTTGGCAAGCCTGCAAAGCCTCACTTTTGCGCTTTAGGAAGTAAACAGTAATGAATAAAGACACTGCATCTCAGAATGTCATAAAATACCGAGCCCCTCCAACAGATGGCAAGGGCATGGGACCACACAGGTCACTATACACTTAATTTATTTCCACTCCCGATAAGCACTTCTTAAAAGGCAGTCTATGTTGTTTGCAAATCACACAGGCCTCACAGAAAAAGTCACTCAGATCACTCACTGGGGGCAAATGTCCATTATGCACCATTTCACGCAATGATTTCAAGTTCACATGTCCAAGACGCTCATGCCACTGTTTTAGAGTATTAACATTTGCTTGACAATCCTTCGTGATGGTTTTTGCTAGCATATACTATATAATAATCTGTACAGGCGTACAGATTATTAGCTTGTTTAATAGCAGTAGCAGCCATGCTCCCATCATTATTTTTAATCAATGCAAGGTCTTTGGTTTTGGTCACTGTAAAACCTTTAGAGGTTATAACACCCTCTGAGAACAAGTTTCTTTTCAAGTCAGGCACATAAAGCACATCATTGATGGTGGAATCATACCATTTACCGTCCAGCCATTTTCTTATTTTAATTGTTCCTGAGCCGTGCACTGGAAGTTCAATTTTATTACCCAATCTTACACGGCTACACTCTTGCTTGAAATCAGAGAAATAAACCTGTCGATATGTCATATGGGCTGATGCCTCACTGTCTAGGATCCAAGTCCCTTCATCTTCTATAATACTCGCCTTAAGCTGAGCAGTGAAGGCAGACTCTTTCTTTGAACTAAAACTCTCTTTCTTCTGCTGATTACTCGAGCCACTGTGTTGTGAGCTGGAGCGACAATCACGAGCAAAGTGTCCCTTCTTTTTACATTTAAAGCACTTTACCGATTTTTTCATTACCTTCTCGGTGGCCAGTGCTGTGTCAGCCATTTCTTCCTTACTTTTGTAATTCAATTCCTCATCCAAAAGACGTGCCGTAAGGTTTATTACTGTGTGTTTACTTGGTTCTAGTGACAGCCACGCTTGTCGCGCCATGCGATAGCGCTCTGGCAGTGAGCCCAATATTTTGGTCACAATAGACATTTCCGACATATTCTCACCAGCATCTTTTAGCTGTTTAGCAATATTTTCGATTTTAGAGATGTGTTTGGCAACGCTGTCATCTTTAGAGAACTTTATTGTATGGAATTTTTCATGTAACAGCATTTTGCTGTTTTCACTTTTCTGGTCATATATCGAATCCAACTTGTCAAATATTGCTTTCGACGTTTCGCAAGTCTCAATCAAGCTGATCTGACCTAATTCCATGCTGGCAGTGATTATATACATAGCCTTCGCGGCATCCTTTTGCCATTCTTTCACGTTGGACCCAGCCGACGGAATTGAAGTGGTTATGTGTTCGCCCAGCCCTTTGGCCTTCAGGGCGAGTGTCGTCTGGAACTTCCACTGTCTGTAGTTTTCGCCTGCGAACTTCTTCGCAGCTGCTATACCGAGACCTCCAAGATCCATGGTAATTTCACGTCGTCGTACCCCGTACAAAACGTGCACAGTCGACAGTTATTTTCCTAAAATGCCTACACTTTACTTTCACTCGCGTAGCTCTGGGCCCATAACCTGTTGAGGATTATGGACTACAGAGTACAATGCAGTGGAAAGTAAATAAAGTATAGAGCTAAACGTGTTTTATTGTATCACTAGAAAAACGCCATGACAGTCAAGTTAAAACAAAAACGCAACCACAAGCGCCCTCTGTACTGGGCGGAAAAACATTTGAATATAGAACTAATACTTATTTGAACCCAAAGACCTTATACTTCTTACTACTAGACTGTGCACTATGGCGCAAAAACCGGTCCGAGCAAGAGGGCTCCCGTTGGTAGTGTGTCTCTTTCTAATGAGGTGACCATGACCAAACATAACACGGGATAAATTGATTGTAAAAACAATAGTGTAAGTATCCCAATATATGTATTTATGCTACCTAACTACGATAACTAAACCTACCAAATTTTTTGAAAAAAAAAATGTGTGTATATTTTTTGGAATCTACGTCACTTACTGAGCGTACAGAATTTCGACATCCCATGTTTTTCCATTGGTGTCGTAAGAGGCGACTAAGGGACAAACCAGAGAATGATCAGCAGCGTTCTCTGTGCATTTGTAACAACCATACTGGGATCGCCAACCCACCTGCAAAGCACTCTCCATGAGTAGCACAAATAAAACATAGCCCCTAGTGCCTGGCAGCCTGCCTAACCTCGACTACGGTAGCGGTCTAGGTTACGGTATGGCAAGGGGTGCAAAGAATCCCGGACGAGATCCGGCTACCCCAACAAATACCGACGACAGGACCTGGCAACGTACAACACGCGCACCCTCCGGACTCCGGACCGACGATAAGATGACCGAACTCGAAGAGGAATTGAGCAGTTTACGATGGTGTATTCGGGGAGGACTCGATAATCCTCAAATCCCAAGTCTGCATAGGTCTTATTCTTCAAGACCCATCGCATAGATAGGAAAAAAAACTCACTCTCAAGCTCATGAAGGAGAGGCGTTAGATGATCCTGCAGTCTTCAGACTATGCTTTGAAATACCCCAAAGGATCTCAACGATTTCACATATTGTCCTGTTGAGTACACAGTTGAGAAACAAAACTACACCAATTTTATTCCACTAGGAATCAATTTGCGAATAATATTAACAGCCGCTGAATTTTACTCGAACAAAACCCGCCAAAAACGCCGCAAACCTGGTGGTCTTTTTTTTTTGTTCGCCTTTTTCGGGCAGGCTAAGGTCTGGGACCATACCGCCTCGTCTTCGGTGCAATTTTAACATTCTTTAGTATGTATTAGAATACGGGTGTAACAGATTCTAATGGTTTTTGGAGTATTTGGCAGCAAATTGTATCGAGTCAGCCTTTCCAGTAAGCTTTGCGGAGGTAGTCAATACTACAATAAAATTCTCCGCTCCACTATCCTGAGATCGCTTCTGTCAATGATTTCACATATTGTCCAGTTGCGTAGACAGTTGAGACACAAAACTACACCAATTTTATATCACAATATCCACTAGGAATCAATTTGCAAATAATATTAACAGCCGCTGAACTTCACTCGAAAAAATCCCGACAAAAACAACAACCTGGTGGTCTTACATTTAGTATTACCAGGCACAAACATTTAAAAGTACTACTCTTACTCAGTATTAATGTTTTTTTTTTTTAAATACAATGAATTGATTAATTATAGGAACTGTAAAAATATTTAAATACGTTTCAAAGTTTCATAGACTTTGAAACGTATTTAAATATTTTTTTTATTCGTTCGTTTTGGTATAACATAAAAATGAAAAATATAAGATTTTCTACCATTTCTACCAAATCCAATGATTAGTTGAGCTAGCAAGATGACAGACAAGGACACTTATAAGGAAATAGCTAACCTAGGCGTATGATAATAGATTTCATTTTAACTAAACAAAAATTTTTGGTGCACAGTCTAGTAGTAAGAAATACGTATAAGGTCTTTGTTTAAACCTCAACCACAGCGGATTTTTGAGTCTCTGAAGATGGCCCTGCCTACCATTGCGTAAGAAACAGTTTGTCATCGAGTATACTGCATAGAGTAAGCGAGATAGGAGTATGTGACATATATAAGCGAGTGAAAGATACAGTATACAATGCTATCTTCACCTTCAACATTGACACAAAAATAGCTACTGCGGGGGTCTTGCAACCAATTCAGAGACACCAAGATCCACTGTGAGTATTATAGGTATGTGTATGAATAATATTGTTATACATCGGGTTCTTAACATAGGAAAAATAAATCAATTGAATATTAATTTATGTACTAATTTATTATATATCATTTAAATCATACTAATAACTTAAAACCTCATTCAGAACTAGAATACGATTCCATGAACTCCACTGGCATTTCAAAAACTTGTATCTTTGTAGTTTTATGTCATCTCTCTCCATCAAAATGGTTCTTTTTCATTCGCATTTAACATATTCAAAACCAATATCTTTAAGTATAAAGTCTGTAAAAAAAAGAAATGTATCATGTTACTTATAGTCATTCATCATCATCAGTCTATATATACTTTTTTTATGTAAGTTTTATGGCCTGGTTGCTATGACCTTTTAGCCACGTCTTTAGAAAGAGTTTTGGATCTTATATTTATTCTTTAGTATGCATTAGAAAATTTATCAAAAACAATTATAAGCATACAAAGAACCTACCAATACATTTCAAATTGAAAATGAAGGATCTATTAAAGCAATTACCGAAAATGGACGAAAACAAAAACAATTTACGGCTCACATCAAAACACTCTTCGAAAATAGGAAACAATTATATAGAAAAATACGAACAAAATCAGTAAAAGAAAAAATTACAGAAATAAGTAAAGAAATAAACAAAAACATATCCAAAGAGAGAAAAATGCGAAGACAAGAAGTCTTATAGTGCTAACACACGTCCGGATTTGGTCCGGCCGGACCACGGATTTGTGGGCGGGGTTAGTCCGGCCGGACCATATCCGAGCGTGTGTAGCGTGGTCCGCCGGACGTTATTATTATTAATTGAGTCCGTCTCGGTCCGCTCGTTTTCCCATCGGATATGGTCTGCTCCGTACCAAATCCGGACGTGTGTAGAGTTGTCCGCTGGTTTAGCTGGACCAACTACGACTAGTCGTCAGTGTGGCCGATGCTCATGGTCTGGATTACCCAAAAACCTGACTGAAAAGATTATATCTAATAAAAAAATAGTATCACGTTTTGCTAGGGTAAATAAAATACAACTTAGATTTAATAACTTTATAATAGAATTTAATATAACGAATTAAATATTTATATTGTAAATAATTGTTATTAAATCGTTTAGGACTTGGCATTTCGTTTGAGATTTCGGAATTCTTGAGGTCATACATGTTTACAATAAACAAACTGAACCATTTTCGGCAATGGGGTAAATGTAACGAATGATCTATCATCTCGTGTTAAAATTAATCGTGTAATCATTAAACTTTGCAACATTTCAAGGAACAATCGGTTACGTTAGTAATGCATGAAATATTATTTATGCCCCTAAAAAAAGCCCAACATGGAAATTTTTACCCTAAATTTGGAGCCAAAAGCCCTAAGTTGGCAACCCTGTGCCGTCCGGTCGGTCCGTCGAACCAGGTTCGAGCGTGTGTAAGCGAGAACGGATTTGTGGGCGGGGTTAGTCCGGCCGGACCAAATCCGAACGTGTGTTAGCACTATTAGAAAGACATTTAGAAAAATCAGGTGCTAAAAAAAAAGCGTACAAGGAGCTCAGAAACAAAAAAGAGTGGACGGAGAGCATAAAAAACAAAGCAGGGAATATATAATTATATTAATTAGGGAATATATAATTAGGGAATATATAAATTATAAGCAAGAGACCAGGGATAATAAAAGAAGCTACTAATTATTACAGGGATCTATATGCATCTGGGGAAAGTCAAGACTCGTCAAGGCACATGCTTCAGTTTTCAGAATGTCGTACAACTCCTGATATACTTAAAAGTGAAATAGAACAGGCAATAGGCTCTCAAAAATCAGATAAAACCCCTGGAGAAGACGGCATAACGAATGAAGTACTAAAGTCCCTCTCTGAACCATTACAGGCCCCACTTTAAGTCTTATTCAATAATATACTTGAAACAGGAGAAATTCCCCAGCAGTGGTTTAAATCAACTATCGTACTACTACATGAAAAGGGTGACAGAAAAGACCTCGGAAACTACCGGCCTATCAGTCTAATGTCAAACATGTACAAAATTTTCGCCAAAATACTTTTAAATAGACTCTCAATACCATTAGATGAGCAACAGCCTTACGAACAGGCGGGTTTTAGAAAGGGCTATTCGACATTGGACCACATACATGTTGTTACACAAGTAATAGAGAAAATCAAAGAATACAGGAAAACTTTATATCTATGCTTTATTGACTACAAAAAAGCCTTTGATTCTCTAAAGCATGGTGAGATCTGGCATTCTCTCTTGCAACAAGGCGTGGAAAAGAAGTATATCACTCTACTCCACAATATTTACTCCAACAGCTGTGCGAAGGTGAGGCTAGAAAGAGAAGGGGACCAATTCCCCATCGAGAAGGGCGTTCGGCAGGGTGACCCCCTTTCACCTAAGGTTTTTTCTGCTGTTCTAGAGTCAATCTTTAGAAACTTAGACTGGGAGGGCAGAGGTCTTAAGGTCGACGGGGATTATCTCAGCCATCTTCGTTTTGCTGACGACATTGTACTTTTCGCTGAAAACACTACTGATCTGGAAAACCGGTTGAAGGAATTAACACGTGAAAGCAAAAACGTAGGCTTGACACTCAATACCGAAAAAACCAAGATCCTAACTAACGGGGACAGAAAAATAATTTCAATTGACGGTAACAGCATAGAGTATGTAGAAGAGTACATTTACTTAGGACAAATGGTTTCATTTAACGAATGTGCCAACAACGAAATTCGAAGACGCATATCTTTGGCGTGGAAGAGGTATTGGAGCTATAAAGAAATCATGATAAATTTAAAGAAAAAACTCTACGAAGTAGCTATTCTTCCATGCTTAACGTACGGCTGCCAGACCTGGTCATTAAAGAAACATGACGAAAACTTACTTGCCATTTGTCAAAGGAAAATGGAACGCAGCATGATGGGAATAAAGCAGAAAGAAATACTCAACAACAAAATTATCAGAAAGAAGACAAAATTAGTTGACGTCGTAAAGAGGATAAGGCTACTTAAGTGGAACTGGGCTGGTCATGTCTGCAGGTTAGAGAATACTCGATGGACCAAAAAAGTAACCGAGTGGATACCAAGAGATCAAAGCAGAAGTAGAGGTCGGCCCAGGAAAAGGTGGGAAGACATATTTTGGGAGATAGGTGGACCTGGTTGGATGACTAAAGCTAGGGACAGGAATCAGTGGAAGGAAATGGGGGAGGCCTACGCCTACTGCTTAAAGGCGTGATATACACTCGTACAATTTTTTTTAATTAATTTAGAAAAAACAAAGTTTAGCAAATAGTTTCTAGTGTAAGTAATTATAGGAAATATTTATGTAAAGTAGTAGAATAAAGGCTTTTTTATTTTTATTTTTTATTTTTATGCATTAGAATGCGGATGTAACAGATTCTAATGTTTTTTGGCGTATTTGGCAGCAAATTGTATCGAGTCAGTCTTCCCAGTAAGCTTTGCAGAGGCAGTCAATACTACAATAAAATACTCCGCTCCACTATCCCGAGATCGCTTCTGTCAATGATTTTACAAATTGTCCAGTTGCGTAGACAGTTGAGACACAAAACTACACCAATAATATATCACAAATATCCACTAGGAATCAATTTGCAAATATTATTAACAGCCACTGAACTTCAATCGACAAAATCCCGCCATAAACTCCCGTCTATATACACGTCCCACTGCAGGGCGCAGATTATTACTTAATATTTTTCTTACGTCAAAGATTCACAATCTCCGTTAAAATCAATATCTTGTCGAAGAATTAGTAACAGTTACATTACTGTTGCCATTTCCTTCCGGCTATCATTTGATGTGCCCTAACCTACGATTTACCATATAATAGTAATGGAAAGAAATAAAAATTAAGTGAGAAAAATATAAAATAAACTAAAAGTATCAAAACAAGTCAGTCCAACTTACCGGTCCACTCTACGACGCACTTTAAAATCAAAGATTGAGTTTGATTTACGCCTTCTTCTTCCCTTATTTTATGATACACATTGAAAAAAACATGTCTCGCTTGAGATCGAAGTGGGTTTTTCGACATTTTCACAAAAATAACAAATTTTCAAGATAATATCAAAAAATTTCAGCAGCGGTTGACACATCAAGTACTTTGATTTGACAGGTGACATTTGAAAATCACAATTTAAAAAAAATAAGAAATGCCATGAGATTCCGGTAGACCTATATCAATGGGAACGATATGAAAAAACTTATTTGCAGTATAAAACTTGTTTGAATATGTATATATAGTCAGTATCAGGAATCGAACTGGCCTGTCAAAAAACACAGTATTGCTGCTCCGAAACAAACCTAAATAAATAATAGTAAAAAGCCACTGTTCTCCAATTAAATCGCGTCCAAACAAAGAACCAAGTTAAACTTAGTGCTGAAAGTCATCATTGTCGTGCATCAGTTGGGATTCACAAAAGTACGAGACACAGAAAACCGGCGGAGATTTGAGAGGTTAGAATTTATATTATCAAAACCTACCCACCACTGCTCAATATCAGTCTGTCAATGTCACAACTGTCAAAGAAGTGTCACCCGATCTTAAATTCAAACTGACAATACAAATGTCAGTATCACCATGGTGTCGCCAACAAAGAAAATTAAATTATCAGTATAATAAAAAACGCTCTATAACACGTAACAAAAATAATAAGGATGGAAGATCAATTTGAACTTTTTTTTAATAAAATAAAAATTGAGATACAAAATCAAACAATAGAACTAACAGATTCAATAACTAACACAATCATGGACAAAATAGATGAAAAATTAAAATCTTTATTAGAAGAAAATGAAAATTTGAAAATTAAGGTGGAAAACATGCAAAAGAAGATAGATTTTATGGACAGAGACAGGAAAATCAATAACATAATAATATATGGGTTAAAAGAAGAGGAAAAGTCTACAACTGAACTACTTAAAAATGTGAAGAAAAGTTTTGCGGATGAATTAAAAATAGAAGAAACATTGCCTTTATCAAATTCGATAAACTTATAGTCAAGGAAAACACCTACACCAAGGACAAACGAAAGAGAGAATTGTCTACCTCCCCGCAAAATGATTTACTGCCGAGAAAAATCAGACCTTGACAAATGCGTTTGATAAGATGAGGCTTCGGTCTAACTCCCATTCAACTTCCTCAACAGATAAGAAAAAATTGCAATTAGACACCTGCGTACGGAAACAGCATTTAAATAAAAAAACTAAACACGGAACAACAGAAACATAATACCCTCTCCCAAGCCGACTGGTCCTCGTGGGAGAAAACGACCACAATCCTCCAGCGAAGGAAAAAACAACTAACAATTGCCTAATTATAGCAACATATAATGTGAGATCTCTAGCATCAAAGGAAAGATTTTTGGAATTAATATACTCAGTGCAAAATATACAATTTGATATAATTGGATTAGCAGAAGTCAGAAGAATGGGCAGCGACATTGAAGAACACGAAAATTATATAGTCTGTTACAAAGGCGAGACACTTGGACTGCATGGAGTTGGCTTCTTGATTAAGAAAAAACACAAAAACAATATCATGGAGTTTGTGGCGTTATCCGAACGAGTGACCATGCTCCAAATGAAATATAATAACAGTGTGCTTTCCATAATACAAGTCTATGCCCCAACAGACAGCGCAAAGGAAGAGGAAATTAAAAAATTCTACGACACTCTAGAAAAAGCCCACAACCTTGCTGGTAAATATAACCTTGTTATCGGAGACTTTAATGCAAAGGTAGGACAACCAACGAAGTTTGAAAACCTTATAATGGGAATACACGGTTATGGAACTAGAAATGAATGAGGAGAGAGACTTTTATAATATGTCAATTATGAACACCTATTTCAAAAAGAGAAATAAGCGTAAATGGACCTGGATCTCTCCTGATCAAAGCACGAAAAACCAAATCGATTATATTTTAACAAACTACCCGAAACATGTTGAAAATATCGAGGTTTCAAATACAATCCAATTTCCTTCGGATCATCGACTGGTCAGAGCCTACTATCGTTTGCAGGCAATAAAGAAAAGCAGACCTTCTTACAGACCATCTTCCAATACCTTAAAAACGGAGCAAGACACAAAATTATATAACGACAAACTAAACAACAACATACAAGAATTAGACACATTACACCCTAACGAAAATATCCAAATATACTACAACAAACTGGAATCAATTATCAAAAGGAGTTTAGAAACGAAAGACAACAAAGAAAAACAGGACAGAGTAAACAAATTTTTTTCCACACCTAGAAGAGACCTCATAGCCAGACGAACAGAACTAATTCAAACTAAACAAAAAACAGTAGCAATGAAAAAAGAACTAACTAAACTATTCAAACAAACAAACAAAGCTATTAAAGAAGGCTACAAAATCTACAGATGTAATATAATAGAAGAAATATCAAACGTTACAGAAGCACAAAGAGAGCTTTTAAAGAACTAAGCACACATAAAAAATGGATTCTTAATGTAAATATAAAAAATAGAGACACAAACACTAGGCAAGACATCATCGATTGTGCCACGGAATTCTACACAAGGCTGTATGGTTATAACACCGAACCTTACAACAACGAGGAAGGGTACCATGGAATAGAAGACCACGAAGTAAAAGAAGACCTAGAACATATCGATGCAGTCGAAGTTATCGTCAACATCAAAAGACTAAAATCCGACAAAGCCCTTGGACCTGACTGTATACCGAATGAAGCCCTAAAGATTAGAGCACCTGCACTAGCTCACCCACTAAGCCACCTCTTTAACATGGCTCTAAACTCATGTCAAGTACCCGAACAATGCAAAAGATCTACAAAAAGATTTACAAAAAGGGGGACCCTAAAGACATAGGGAACTACCGCCCAATCAGTCTTCTTTCGAGTATATACAAGCTATTCACATCGATCCTGCAAAATAGAATTAGCCCAAAAATTGAGTCTCTTCAACCAGTCGAACAAGCAGGCTTCCGATCCGGTTTCTCCACAATAGATCACATCCATGTAATGGAACAAATTATGGAGAAATACAAAGAGTTTAATCGACCTTTGTATCTTGCCTTTGTAGACTACGCGAAGGCGTTCGACAGTATATCTACCACACGACTCGATCTGCCCTCTGCGAATGTGGTGTCCATAAGAACTATATAGAAACCACAAAAGACATCTATAAAGGTAGTACTAGTAGAGTCAAATTAGAAAACCGCGGATCGGATATACCAATCAGGACTCCCCGTACGACAAGGAGACCCACTGTCACCAAAACTTTTTATAGCCGTGCTGCATAGTATTTTTACAAAACTTAACTGGCAGGAAAAAGGTATCAAAGTAGCTGGATCTCACCTAAGTCACCTGAGATTTGCGGATGACATCGTTCTTTTCGCTGAGACTAGTCCCAAGTTGGAGGAAATGATATATGTACTAAGTGTCGAAAGTGAAAAAGTGGGCCTAAAAATGAATGAGGACAAAACAAAACTCATGACGAACAGCATAGCTGCCCCAATCAACCTAAAAGGCAAGGCTTTGGAATATGTGAGTAGTTTTAACTTTAAAACTTTTGCGTTTCATAATTGAAAACAATATAATTATCACGGGAAATTTAACGCGATGATTTCGATTGTTTGTTTACCTATTTCGCCCGACGTTTCGGCCGTGTTGCAACGACCGTGGTCCCGGGTAGACTGGTGTCTCGGTGTACTGGCTCCGTTGGGACAGAAAATTCTTCCTCTACCCTCACTTTTCTACACACTACACTGACCGTGTCCTTATTCTGTAAGTCACCGGAAGATCACCGGATTCCACGCCGCGGATAATTTGTAACCGTCATCCCGATTGAACGTTTTGTGTTTTTTTAATTTCAATCGCTTCACGCACAATTCTTGAATAGAAGAATTTTCTGCCCCAACGGAGCCAGTACACCGAGACACCAGTCTACCCGGGACCACGGTCGTTGCAACACGGCCGAAACGTCGGGCGAAATAGGTAAACAAACAATCGAAATCATCGCGTTAAATTTCCCGTGATAATTATATTGTTTTCAATGTGAGTAGTTATGTGTATTTGGGAAAACAGCTATCATTCAAAAACAAAAATACCGAAGAAGAGGTTGATCGAAGAGTACAGCTAAGTTGGAGGAAATTCTGGGCCCTCAAGGAAATCTTAAAAGGCGATTTCTCCCTCCAACAAAAAAAGGTAGTGCTGGATACATGCATCCTTCCGTCCCTCACTTACGGATGTCAGACGTGGACGTATACTTCGAAAATACAAAATAAACTAGTTGTATGTCAGAAAGCTATGGAAAGAAGTATATTAAAACTGAGAAAAATACAGAAAGTCAGAAGCGAATTTATACGAAAAACCGGCCAAGTGCGAGTCGGACTCGCGCACGAAGGGTTCCGTACTTGGTAAATTGCGGTTTACGATTTATGACGTATTAAAAAAAAACTACTTACTAGATCTCGTTCAAACCAATTTTCGCTGGTAGTTTACATAGTAATGTACATCATATATTTTTTTAGTGTTATCATTCTATTATTTTAGAAGTTACAGGGGGGGGGACACACATTTTACCACTTTGGCAGAGTCTCTCGCGCAAACTATTCAGTTTATAAAAAAATGATATTAGAAACCTCAATATCATTTTTGAAGACCTATCCATAGATACCTCACACGTATGGGTCTGATGAAAAAATATATTTTTAGTTTTAGTTTCAAGTATGGGAACCCCCAAATTTTTTTGTTTTATTTTTATTTTTGTGTGAAAATCTTAATGCGGTTCACAGAATACATCTACTTACCAAGTTTCAACAGCATAGTTCTTATAGTTTCGGAATAAAGTGGCTGTGACATACGGACGGACAGACAGACAGACAGACAGACAGACATGACGAATCTATAAGGGTTCCGTTTTTTGCCATTTGGCTACGGAACCCTAAAAAGACAAGACTTACTGATGCTCAGCATTATGCGCTTAGGCTTAAGTGGAAGTGGGCCGGTCACCTAGCCCGTTACAATGACAAGAGATGGACCATAGAGGCAACTCGGTGGACAGGACCCACCGGCAAGAGGCGACAAGGGAGGCCTAAAAAACGCTGGACAGATGACATCATAAGTACTGCTGGAAAACAATGGATAAAAGATGCTGCCGATAGAGATAAATGGAACAAGCTGGAGGAGGCCTATACCCGAGAAGGGGTTCCTATCCCTAATAATTAGATTAGTTATGTAAGAGATTAGATTAGATAAGTAATAAATAGAAAACAGAAATCATTAAGTTAGTGTTATCCTAATATGTCAGTGATAGTATTAAGAGGTAAAATGTAAAAAACCGGCCAAGTGCGAGTTGGACTCTCACAGGAAGGGTTCCGTACCATAATCACAAAAAACGGCAGGAAAAACATGTTTGTTGTATGGGAGCCCCACTTAAATATTTATTTTATTCTGTTTTTAGTATTTGTTGTTATAGCGGCAACGGAAATACATCTTCTGTGAAAATTTCAACTCTCTAGCTATCACGGTTAATGAGATACAGCCTGGTGACAGACAGACAGACAGACAGACGGACCGCGGAGTCTCAGTAATAGGGTCCCGTTTTTACCCTTTGGGTACGGAACCCTAAAAAAAAAAATGTTAAGTAGCTTAGTAAGGATAAGAAATAAATGGCTTTTTATTTATTATTTATATATTCAGTATCTATATATTTTAGAGTTATGTATTTATTTAAGTAGATATCACTTATACTATATGTGTATGTTTTTATATCTTAGGTTACTCGTTCACTTTTCTACTCTTCCTGCTCTCTCACACTATTTGTCTACATTTCTTCTTCATATCTCCTTTTCGCGGGTCTGCTGGTAGAAATTTCTAAAGAAATAAGCAGTACCCTTGTACTCCTTTGTCATGATGTGTTTTCTATATGTATTTTCTGTGTGTACATTAATAATAAATAAATAAATATATTTTGTAACTCACTGATTAATGTGTCAATTACGGACGGAGACGATGTACACGTTCGTTCCGTTTGGTCAGTATTTAATAGTCGAAACATGAGTATATACAGGATTTATATCTTAAAACAGACGTTCTGTTGCTAAATGTATTTGAAAATTTTCGAAGAACTTGTAAACGACATTACAATCTTAATCCTGCGTTTTATCTTACAGCACCAAGTCTAACTTTTGATTCAATGCTTGTAAAACATTTTAAAAATATCCTCTAATCAATTATGTTCTACAATACTTATTGTTTTACACTGACTTCTAAGATACAGGCATTCGCCTAGTTTGGAAGTCAGGGTTCCATCATTTGTATTTCGCCTTTTCGTGTATTTC
Source organism: Orthosia gothica (assembly GCA_949775005.1). Classification (NCBI taxonomy): domain Eukaryota; kingdom Metazoa; phylum Arthropoda; class Insecta; order Lepidoptera; family Noctuidae; genus Orthosia; species Orthosia gothica. The sequence continues at coordinate 22,744,206 of OX459047.1, forward strand.
TTATTTATAAACAATGTTTGTATGACTTGATGAATGAATAAATTGAAATTGAATTGAATTGTTTTATTTACACAACATACCTCGATTTGGTGTGCATTGTACATGATCTTAATATAACATAGGTACCTAACTATATTATAACTTTAGTTTCGTAATTTAACTTGAACCTGTGTTTAAATTAAATTGAATGGATTTCTAAATCTTAAACTATTCTCGTGTCTACGAAGACCAAATAATAAATTAGTTTTGCTACAATTTGACGGCAATCGACAACTTGGTCTGTTTGCCAATATTTGGCAAAGGCCTCCTCCAAATCATTCCATTCTCTTCTATCCAATACCATCCTGGTCCAATCTTTCCCTGCTATTGCAGCTATGTCATCGTCCCATCTTCGAAACAGTCTTCCGCGTTTCCTTTTGCGTTCCTGGGATACCAGAAAACTAAGATTTTACTCCATTTTTCAGTACCTCTTATTATGTGGCCTGTCCATTTCCACTTGAGTTTACGAATCCTGGTTATGACATCGTCTACTTTCATGCGCTTTCTTATTGTCTTATTTCTTATTCTATCGCTTTTCCTGATATTGAGCATGCTCCTTTCCATCGCTGTCTGGCAGGTTCTTATTTTGGCATTTTGTTATTTAGTGTGGGCCCAAATCTGACAGCCATAATTGAGGACTGGTAGTACACATGTATTGTACAACTTTTTTTTGACGAACATTTCTACTTCCTTGTTTTTCGTGACTTCTTTTAAGCTCCAATAACTTTTCAAAGCATTACCTATTATCCTTGTATTTATTTCTTTAGTCATTGATTTAGTTGTTAAAATAAGTTGGCCTAAGTAGGTGTATTCCTTCACATATTCGATGGGTTTGCCATTAAGTAAGATGCTGTCTTCGATGGCGCTTGTTATGACTTTGGTTTTAAAAATATTCATCGTTAGGCCTACGAGGCGGCTTTCTCTTTCTACGTCCACTAGCATGTCTTGGAGATGGATTCTTGACAAAGCGAATATAATGATATCGTCAGCGAAAATTAGATGGGTTAACTGTTCCCCATTTATATTTATACCGTATTGGTCCCATTTTAATTTGCTAAAAATATCTTCTAAAACCGCAGTGAATAGTTTAGGGGAAAGGGTCTCCTTGCCGTACTCCTCTATTTATTTTTATTTCTTTGCCCTGTTTTTCCAGTGGTATCTTGGATGTACTGTTTGCGTATATATTTTTCAAAATTCTAATGTATTTATAGTGGAGTATATCCTATCCTATCCTTGATTTTTTAGGCTTTGGAAGCTGCTTTCGTGTTCATTTGAATCGAATGCCTTGTTATAATCAATAAAACAGCAGTAGAATGGAACATTATATTCCCTATTATTTTCAAAGACTTGCCTCACAGCATGAATGTGATCTAGTGTTGAGTAACCCGACCTAAATCCAGCTTGTTCTCTTGGTTGATTCTCGTCGAGAGTTCTTGTTATTCGACGAAGGAATAACCTTTGCAAAACCTTTGTAAATATTGTATATTAGGCTGATAGGTCTGTAGTTGTTTATTTCACTCTTGTCGCCTTTTTTGTTTAGTAGTGTTTTCGTAGAATTCGTCCACTGAGTTGGTATTGTTTCGGTCTGTAATGCATCGTTAAAAATTTGTTTCAGTATAGGTACAATGGCGTTTTTACAATCCATTAAAGGTTAATTGCTGATGAGGTCAGGTCCAGGTGCTTTGTTTGATTTCTGAGTTTCTATGGCTTTGTTTATCTCCTCTTCTAGGATAGATAGCAAACGTTCGTGACTCTGTAAATCAGTTTCGTCTATGTTATTTTTTCTGGAATACAAGTCTTCTTAGAATTTTGTAGCTATCGATAATATACCTGGTGTTTTGGTATTTGTCACGCAAAAACGATCCTTCATATTTGATATCCAGTTTGTCTTGTCCTTTAACTGTTTTACAGCTCTCTTAATGCCTCCGGTCTTAGTTATCGGTTTCTTAAAAATATCAAGTCTATGCTGTTCTCGGTCTTTTTCATTTGTGTTTTTATTGTTTTACTCAGATTACCTATTTCTTCTCTGATACATTTTGTAATATTAATCAGCTAAGATCTTTTGTCTAGGAGCTCTTTAGCTTAATCCGATATGTTTACGTTTGGCTTAAATTTATCGTTAGTCTCTGATGTAGTTGTGAGTATTTCATGTAAAGTATTATATATTCGTTGAATTTCGATGTTTTGGAAGGATGTTTCTTTCAGAGAATTAAGTTTTTCTTTTATTATGGATAGTGATATTGCATTGTTCGGGGCAGTAGATTTAACTTTGAATGGCCGGTTTAACTTTAAAACAGATTTGATGTTTAGAGATGCTCAGCGCATTCTGTGGTTGCTATTGAAGTTGAGGTTTGCGATGATGCTGCAGTCATCGAAAGATTTGGTTCTGTTTGTTGTTTTGTTCTGAGAATATAGTCTATCACATTCCTGTACCGTCCATCTGGCGATATCCATGTCCATCTTCTCGATGCTCGTTTTTTGAATTGGTTGTTCAATATTTTGAAATTGTTTTCAAAAGTGAACTTCATTAACTTTTGCCCATTTCTTGATCTTTTGCCTTTGCTATAAGGCCCTAGAATTTTTATTTTTTATTTATTTATTTCAACCTTTTCACATAAATCTTTACAGGATTACACCCAATACGAAAAATGCGCTAAACTACAGTAAACCTAATATTTTACATAACAGTAATATCTCAACAAATTTTATGTTTACTTATTTATACAACTAATTGTATCTATAACTAATTTTAAACAATGCACTACTTGTGAATTCACCCAGAGTACAGCAGAATAGGTCCGTCTCAATAGCCACAAAGTTGAGCTTGCGGAGTGCACGCGTCAGCGGCGCCTCTCTTCAGGTTGGTTCGACTGCGCGGCTCAACCAGCAAGCTCGGCCGCCGGCGTCGCCAGAAGTACCTGTCCGGAACACACACACACCTGTCCTAAAACAGTTGCATTATGCACCTTCCCTCTTAATATTTTGAAAATATATGTGGTGAGTGCCAATTCCCTCCTAACCCTCAATTCATTGTATCCTACCATACCTAAAATAAATAAAGTAGAATACATGTAGGGATAAAATGGGTAAGCACCGTAATACCTCATATACAAATATCTAATAAATTTGTTTTGTACCTTCTCCGGCATGAGACTACATTCAGCTTCATGTGGAGACCAGATGACTGCGTTACATTCTAGCTGGCTCCTAACCAATGCATTATATAAAGCTATAATGGCTTTCAAATTCGTGAACCCTCGGTCCGTACGAAGCATTAAGCCTAGATTTCTATATGCTTTCTTGCAGCAACGCGTAACGTGATCACGAAATGTCAAGCTGGTGTTAAAACTTACCCCCAAGTCCTTGACTTCCGTGACCCGGGTCATAGGCAAGCCATCAATGTGATAGCCATGCACAATGGGATTGTGTGCACGAGAAAAAGTGATTGTCACACATTTTGAGATATTGAACTGCAACAGATTTTCTCTGCTCCAGCTCACTACCCTGTCAATATCCCTCTGTAGCTTGTCACAGTCTTCATCCCTTTCCACTGTGAGGGACAATTTGAGGTCGTCGGCAAACAACAAACAGTGAGCGTCTTGTACTACTTCTGGTAGGTCGTTAACCACCAGGAGGAACCCCAAAGATCCAAGGTTACTGGCCTGACTCACTCCTGACCTCGTGAAATACGGATCTGACACGTGTCCCGCATATTCCACGTACTGTCGCCTATCTCTCAGGTAGCTGGCAAAAAACTGGAGTGAATGTGGGGTAAAACCAACACCAGCTAACTTTGCAAGCAACATGTCATTATCGTCTAGATCGAATGCTTTTCGAAAATCGAAGTAAGCAGCATCAGCTTGCCTGCCACTATCAACTATCGGCACCAGATGAGCCATGTGGCAAAGAAGATTACTGGTGGTACTCCTTCCCGGTCGAAAACCATGCTGAGCGTCTGAGAGTTGTGCGCTAACCTGTTGATAAATAATCTTGTGAAGGGCAGTTTCCAGTACTTTTGCCGGCGTCGACAATACTGCTACTGGCCTATGCCCATCCACAGATTCTGCTGACCCCCCCTTAGGAACAGGAACAACGCGAGTCACTTTCCATCGCTCCGGGAACACGGCAGCTCCTAGACACTTGTTATAAATGTGTAGAAGCGGCTTAGATAGCACTGACCGGTAATCCTTAAATATGTAAGGCGGAATGCCGTCAGGTCCTGCGGAACGTTTCGGCTTCAGGTCTCGAAGCGCGCGACATATGTCCACCAACTGCAATTGGTCTAAGTGCACTCGTGACGCTCCGTTCCCACTTCCTGCTTTCTCTATAGCCGCGTCTGCATCCAACACATGTGGCTCCGCCCTATAGACCGAGTAAAATACTTCGCAAACTCATCCACACACGAATGATGTCTTCTCCCTTCCTTAGAGTTCCAACTTGGGCGTTAAAGTCACCCATTACTATGCAATTTTTGTGGGTATGTTTTTGACTGCAGTATTTAAGGACGAGTAGAAACACTCAATTTTAGAAATCGTAGATTGCTCTGTCGGAGAGTATATTAGAACCAAGGACCATCGTTCTTTATGGTAGGGGATCATTATATTTAATACAGCAATTCTTTCCGAAATGCCAACAATTTCTTCGATAAAGATCTTAAGCTCTTTCTTTATTAAGAACCCTACTCCGTGTCTTCCTGGTGTTTCTCCTTTGTAGTACATTATGAACTGACTGTACTCTTCAATGGCCTCACCAGCTCTTCTTACTTCACTGAGGCCGATAATGTCCCATTTAATATATTGGATAGCATGTGTTAGTTCTTGTAGGCTCTCTTCTAACCTCAATAAAAGTGTACTAAACGTTGCTATGTGGTATACTCATTTCAAATTATATTTTTCGTTTCCAAAAGTATTATTTATTGCAGGTGTGGAGGTGTTGGGTTCCGAGGGACCGGCCGTCTTGGGGTGCATATATTGATTATTTCGTTGGTTAGATATATTTCGTTAGTTTGTTTTCGTTTCCGTTTCCGGTTGTCGATGTCTATTGATAATTTTTTGATGTTGTTGATAGCGGTAGTGACGTAGATTTATTTCTCGCCATGTAATCTAGTATATTTTTCTTGTTCATTTTCTTCGGTGCGGGCTTAGTTGCGTGGTTTGGCGATTCTATTGGTGAGTCACTGCGATCTCTTTTTCTTTTCTCCTTTTGGTCTTCTTTAGACTCTTTAGTGAACAATTTATCTCTTATGAGATAACAAATATTGCCTTTTGCTCTCTCTTCCTTCAGTTGAGGCAGAAGTTGCCTTCTCTTTTCTAGAACTTCTTTACTATAATCCTTAAAATATCTGACTTGATTTTCTTTTTGTTCTTCAGGATTTCCTTCTTTCCCCAATTTGCTGTAAAGCTACTAGGATAGGGCGTACTTTGTTGTCCCTCTTTTCACCCATTCTATAGGCGTTTATTATTTCATGCGAGTTAATACGGATGTTCATCTCTTGTTCGACCAGATTTATAATAGATTCGATTTGGGACTCACTGCGATGTTCTTCTTTCACACCAAAGAAAATTATATTATTTCTTCGTCTTTCTTCTTCCATATTTTAATTTTATCCTGTAAGTTCTTTACGTCTGTTTTCAGGCTTTTATTTTCTTCTGTAATTAAGTTATTATTTTTTCATTAATAATTTCTATGATGTTTTTGGTGACCATTTCTGTTATTTCTTTCGTTTCTGCTGCCATCTGCATTTTCAATTGTTCCAAGAATTGTTCCATTTGGTTTTCCATTTTTTTTATCGGAGCCAAAAGGGTTGAGAATTAGTCTTCAGGTGACAGGTGAGTTTAGCGTGAAACGAAACGCAAAGTTGTCAAGTTTCCGAACGAAATCTTTGGTTTCTTGTGTTGGCAGCACTACATCTGCTGTTGTATTGTGTCACACCTGTCAACTTCTCAAGCCACCGGTCGAAGTCTTCAAACGTTGTTTTTCACTTAATGAGCTTCTTGTCAGAGTTTTAGGACTGTATTTCGATGAATCCACTTTCAAAGAATACATAGAGTTGCACAGCGTGATTGTTATTTTCACTAATTTTAATTAAGTTTCGAGAGCGTTTTGACACAGTGCTTAACGTAAACAACACCGGAACCGGAAAAAAATCATAACATTATTATGAATCAAATGTAGCGTTAAATTACTGCTAACAATTTTTAATAAGTTATTTACCTTCTCTACTAAAAGAGTTTGTTGAATACAGGCCTGCGGATCACAAGCCAAGAGACAACACTGGGGCCCATGAGCAATGCTGCGACTCTTGGATCCTACAAAGTCTATACCCGCGAAACTGCGATACGCGGCAGCGGTAACTAGGGGTTTGTTTTTACATACAAATTCCCGTATAGGTGGAAAGCGATACAAGTATACACAACTTACAACTGCAACTCACATTTGTTCCCGTGGTGGTCTCCTGGTCTTGTGTCCCGTGTCCGGTCGAGGGTTATAGGGAGAATATATATATATATATAATAAATACACAACACGAGTTCCCGACAAAAATACTTCAATGCGCGCGAAATACATACACAAAGAAATGCACGGGCGATTCGCAGTACCACTCGCGGATCGCAAACGTAATTTCGTGTAACGATGGGTTGATTATATATCAATTACAACAAAAACAAAGCAATACCCACGTTTCACCTCTCTTTATATCAATGACATTTTTACCAGTGTTGCCAACTTCAACCCAACCAAAAACTGTCAATATCGATGACAGCGGGTTGACACAGTGTTGCATCAAAATAAGAAAAAAATAACGAAACCCTGATGCTTCCGAACAGAGTTTAACCTTTAGTTACATTACGGTAAACAGTAGGTTTGCAGGGACGATCCAATCGTAACCAAACGAGATTTTAAAAGTAGAATGGAGCTTAAACCACAAAATGTGTAGATCCGTTTATGTTATTGAACATTCTAAACTATTTTCCGTTCATGTCATGCACGGAACAAAAATTTGTATGAACTACAGATAGTTAGTTTATTTATTTATTTATACTTTATTGTACACCAAAAAATACAGGAACAAAAGAAACTTAAAACTAAACATATACAATGGGCGACCTTATCGCTTGCCGCGATCTCTTCCAGGCAACCTGGAATGGACAGTGATTGCCTGGACATGACATGGGGTTGTCAGTAGTGTAACAATACCAACAAAGAACATACATATACAATAATACTTAATAAAAAACACAAATAGATAATTATATATGCTATAAAATAGATACATAAATACATACATATTTAAATTATAAACAATGAAAAAAAAAAAAAATATGTATGACAATCATAGACAAAATATATGACAAAAAAACTAAGAGCACGATTACAGCGATAAGTAATGTTCCTTGATGAGTCTTTCCCGCTCTGTGCAATAATAAATTAATAGCAACCTTGGAGTCTGGTTCGCCACCCAAGTTCCTTACAAAAGGAATAACCCACCTGCTCCACAAGTCTGGTAGCACCGCGGAACCCAAAAATTATAGACCTATTACATGTTTACCAACGGTCTATAAGGTTCTTACATCCGTTTTGAGAGTTAAAATTAATAAACACGTCGACGATAACTTGATCATGTCGGCCTCTCAGAATGGATGTAGGAACAGGTCCCGCGGTACTAAGGAGCTACTCCTTATAGATATGGCCAGTAGCCAACAGGTCCGGCGTTCCCGAAAGGATCTGACGACATGTTGGATAGATTATAAGAAGGCCTATGACTCGGTGCCTCATACATGGCTCATGAGGGTGCTGGAATTGTATAAAATAGATACAACTCTACGCACCTTCCTGATGTCGTGTATGGGGCAATGGAGTACAGTCCTTCGCTATCCGGGATGTCGAAATATCCAGAGGAATAGCGAACCTGAAAGGATCGTGCGAGGTATATTCCAGGGCGATAGCTTGAGTCCACTTTGGTTATGCCTAGCCCTGAATCCTCTAAGCATGCTGCTGGAGAATTCAGGGCTTGGCTATCGGTTGAAGAGAGGTGGTCAGGTTATATCTCACCTCCTTTACATGGATGACCTGAAGCTCTTTGCCCCCAGCAATCTTCAGCTGATGGAGCTACTGAAGGTAACTTAAAATTTTAGTAGCGCCATCAGGATGGAGTTTGGTAGGGACAAATGTGCGGTCATGCATGTCAAGCGAGGGGAAATTGTGGAATCCGTAGGAATTCAACTCGCGGATTCCATAAACCTGGGATCCCTTTCTCCAAACGAAACCTATAAGTATTTTGGGTATGTCGGAAGCGTTAGGTATCAGCACTACTGACATGAAGCAATCGATGAGGGAACTAAATCAGTATATGCGCTACATGAAACAGATAACAAATATCAACACCTTGTTAACTGCAAATCATGGTTTGGTTGCTCCAGTCCTGAGGTATGGTGTAATTTTTTGGGGAAATTCGACTGACAATGACCTAATTTTTAAAGCTCAGAAGCGGTGCTTATGGGCTATATATTTGGACTTAAAATAGTTGAGACCTAAAAACCATATTTCCAGAATTACAAAATTCTAACTCTCCCAAGCCTATATATTTATGAGATTTCAATGTTTGTTAAGGTCAATCAAAATTTATATACTTTGGCCTCAGAATTCAATAATAGACAACAACGTGACGCACTTCGCCTCTGTGTGTGCCAAACCCGTACCACATTAATGCACAAAAGTGTGTTTCGGATGGCTCCTGAAATATTCAATAAACTACCTAAAGAAATAAGGGCAATGAATACTGCCTTATTTAAAAAAAAACTAAATAGCCTTTTAGCTGAAAAATGTTACTATAATTTGAATGCGATAAATTTTCTTAACTCAAGACCTCACAGTGACATCAAATAATAGAACAATTATGCATGTATCTTCAAATAATTTATATCTGAATGTATTGTATTGTAATAATACTAGGAATGACATTGAAATAATTTGATTATCATTATTATTATTGAATGAATTAAATAAATGATTATTGAATAATCTATATTAATATAATTTTAAGGAGGACATTACATTAATTTAATATTTTAAAATATTTTAAATAATTTTATATGTTTCAATGTCAATCTTGATTTTAATAAACCATGATTGTACACATTTTGCATGCCTTACGGTCGAATCACTTGGAACATGTACATATAATAACACCATTGTAACAGTGTTTTCTGCAAAAATAAATAATTTGATTTGATTTGATTTGAACGCTTCCTTGGCCGCCTGAAGAAGGTATTCAATAGCCTTCTTTCAGGTGGAAACAAGGTCAAGTATCTTGATTTGGCTCGCGCGGCTGTCGACATGTGGGATGTGGACACAGCGATCATTGTACCGATTGTCGTGTCGGCCAATGGCTTAATAGCCACGAGCCTTGACCAACATCTTAGGAGGCTCTCATTAGGCGGCTGGGTCAAGGGCCTGATCCAGAATGCAGTATTGCTGGACACGGCTCGTATTGTTAGGAGGTTCCTCTCTCTGGAGCCCTGATCGCCGGTAGTTTGGACCCTGTTCCCGATACCGGTGGGTCTCTATTTTTTATATTTTTAAATGTTTTCTTTTTTATATGTGTTTTGTAAAAATATTTAAAAATGTAACTAATAAGAAAAAAGTTAAATAAAGAAAATAATAATAATAAAAGCCTTTATTTGCTGAACAAAATTCAATAGGTACAGTTTTAACTTAAATATATAAATCTAATAATTTTAACACTGTTATATTAAATATTAAAAAAACTTAATTCAATTGAGTAGTTAAGTATTACTTAGCAACCAGTTTGTTGGTCAGGTTGTCCTTCTTTGACATAGGCCTCCCCTAGTTTCTTCCACTCATCTCTGTCACGAGCTAATCGTCTCCATCCTTTCGGTAGGACATCTTCCCATCTCTTTATTTGACGTCCCTTTTGTATTTTTCCATTCCTAGGATACCATTCCATTACAGCTTCAGCAGCTCCATTTTTCTCTGCTTGTTGTCATTACGTGGCCAGTCCAGTTCCATTTCAATTTCTTTATTTTTTCTACGACATCGTTTACTTTTGTTTTTTTTTCTTATTTTTGAGATGGTCCATCGTCATCGTCTCGTAGTCTTATGTTTAACATGCTTCTCTCCATATTGCGTTGGCAAACTATGAGTTTTTGGTGGTTTTTGCTCGTAGCAGGCCAAGTTTGACACCCATACGTGAGACATGGGAGAATGCACGTGTTGTGCAGTTTACTTTTCACAGACATTGGTATTGATTCACTTTTTACATTGTTGCTTATTCTTCTATCAATTTCTTTTGAATATTGGTATTTTGTTGAAATGAGCTGTCCCAAATATACATATTCGTCAACGTATTCGATAACCTGCTGTCCTATTTCTATGTTTTCTTTTATTGCATTTGTCATTATTTTTGTCTTTGCTGGATTCATTGACAAACCTGCTTTCCTGCTTTCGTTATCTAGTTCCTGTAACATAGTTTGTAGTATGTGTGGTTTCTCTGCGAATATCACAATATCGTCGACGAATCTTAGGTGATTTAGCTTTGTTCCATTTACATTTATTCCAATATCTTTCCAGTCTATATTTCTGAATATGTTTTCTAACACTGCCGTGAAAAGTTTTGGTGAAAGTGGATCACCTTGCCTGACGCCCTTCTTGATACTAAATTCTTCTCCTTGCTGTTCAAGTTGGACCTTTAATAATTATAAAAAAAAAACATTTATTTCAGACAAAAAAGTCCATAATATGGAGTTTTTGTTTATTTCTTTTGGGATTTTTATATACTTGCTTTATACGCCCTGGTTTTCTAGCGTCTTCCAGATATAGCTATGACTCAGAGAATCGAAAGCCTTATTGTAATCAACGAATGCCATGTGGTAGGCTTGGCCATATTAATTTAGTTTTTCGATGATTTGATTTACTACGTGAAAATGATCGATGGTAGAATAATCTGCACGAAACCCCGCTTGTTCCCTTGGTTGGTTTTCGTCTAGGTGTTTTGTTATTCGTCCAAGTATTATTTTAGAAAAGACTTTTTATAGATTGGACATAAGATAATTAAGAGTTAGTATTTTAGTCCTGTAATTATTTATGGGTAGTATTTAAACGCAAATCAAAAAATATCCTTTTTCTACGCAATAAGATTCCGAATTCCCATCAAAATTACTGATTGCACAGCAAAATATTCAACTCAAAACATCACTAAACACTCTACAATTTATTTTCGTAGCGTACAGCGATTTTTCGAATAAGTCGACGTAGCCCCGCTGCGCGGGGCTCCTATTTCTGTCTGCAGGGTCAAAAGTAACCTAACACGAACGAGATGACGGGAGCTGAGTTCGCTCGCTTTGCTCGCTCACCTCAGCTCCCGTCATCTCGTTCGAACCTAACCTGTCCGTGTCGGGGTGCCCTAAGTTCCCGAGCTCGCTTCGGTCGCTCTTGGACTGATTCTTTGACCATAATTTATTCGTAGATCAACTAAAATAGACTATGAAATATGGAAAATTTGCTGTGCAGTCAGTATTTATGCTATGTATGTAGTATTTTTGTACAAAAATAAATTTAACAGTATTGCATTATGAGGAAAAAATTAATGTTATATTGATGTATAATTTCGTTTTATCTGCAGTTTGAGTTTTGTTAAACATTTAGTTTATTTGTAGTGAAGTAAGTTATTAGACGTAAATAAGAATATAAATGATGAGTATGTATTGATAGGTGATTATTTATTTGATATGCAATTTATAATATCCCATTATTTATTTAATTTTTATCTCCCTTTTTATGTAAGAGAACAATAGTTGACTTCGTCCATTGAGTTGGTATTTGTTCCGTTGCCAATATTTCGTTAAATAGATGAGTCAATGGTTTGGAAATTATTGTTAATGTGGTTTTCAGTAACTCGTTCGAAATGGTATCGTCTCCAGATGCTTTGCCGCGTTTTTGCGTTTCTATAGCTTTTATGACTTCGGTTTCTAGGATGCATGGCATTTCTTCTTCATAGGTATAGTTGCCTGATTCTGCAGATATTGTTTTGTCTGTTTGTATCTTGTTCTGTGGGAGCATGAGCATGAGGACTTGGATAATCGACGATGGTTGTTTAAATTCATGCAATTGTATGTCTGTTGACTGCAATTCTGTCTGATATTCTTTGAAAGCTGTTGATTTTTTCTTTCAAGTATTTTTTTATTAAGAAACCCATTCCGTAAAGACCTTGTTTTCACCTTAGAAGTAAAAAATATATTCGTCATATTCTCGTATCTCTTCTCCTATTCTTCTTACTTCACAAAGACCAATGACATCCCATTTTATAAGTCTTATGGCCTCTTCTAATTCTTCTAGTCTGCTATCTGTCATTAGCGTTCTGACGTTTAACGTTGCTATGTATATTTTATTATTTATTTTTGGGTTTAAAGATGAATTTTTAGGGGGTGGTGGTCTAGCAACCCCACGGGGACCAGCTGGATTCTGCCTCTGGTTCCTGATATATAGTTGCTACTTAGTTTGGTTTGGCATTATATTAGAGAGTGAGTTTGACTTAAGTCTCATCATATCGAATGCATTCTTCCTGCTTGATTTTATTGCCGAGGTGTTGATCACGAATTTTTTAGCCTGATTCTGATTTTCTGGCGAAGTTGATTGAACCCTTTTCCTTTTTCTTTATTTGGATTTCCCTCTTTAACTATCAATTGATCATACTTTATATATACAAAATTTCCTTTCGCACGTTCTTCTATAAGCTTAGGCTTTAATTCTCTTCGTTTTTCTAACACTTCTTTAAGAAAATCTTCTGTAACATAGGCTTCTTTTAGGCTCTTTTTCATTATTTATTTATACTTCATGTAAAATGGTGATATATAGGCGGAGTTGTTATAACTGCGTCACCAATATTTTCATTCGCATTATTCGAGTCCTTTAAAAAAGTAATTTTTGACCTCATTTCAGCTTGCTGTAGCACTAGATATTCATTTGTGCTTTTAATTTCAGATATTTGTTCCTTAATGCTCGATATATCTTGAAATATTTTTTCTGAAGTTTATTTTTGGGTCGTAGTAAACTCTTTCAGCATCGTCATAATCTCATTCTGCGATTTTTAGCATTCAGCGGGGAGCTCGGGGAAATTCGGCTATCTTCTTTTATTGCTACGTTGCGTAACGTAGTGTTGGCCAGTATCATAAGTCTTTGGTAAGTCCGACAGTGAACCGCCTTTTCCATTTATACTGCTGGAGATGGTGATTGCACCAATCTAATATTTAAAGTTGGTTTGTTATTTTAGCGATATCAATCAGTACTCTAGTTTATGGTTGCCTCCGTAGCTTGGAAAAAATCCACGAGTCCAAAAGCAACATAAGTTGCCCTACCACCTTTGTTGCTGCTCTCGATACAACATTGACATAGGTCAGTATTTTGTTTATTATTCTAGTGGGTAGTATTTTTCACTCGCGATTTTTTTAAGTTTTACGTTGATTCTAATAGTTCTATAACACAGATTTAGAGTATATATTTTGGTAGTATTGACCACAAGACAGTTATTCGGTTAAACACTATTATAAAAATGAATCGCAAAATGTGTTGGTAAGCGCATAACTCAACAACGCCTGGACCAATTTGGCCAATTCTTTTTTTTAAATGTTCGTTGAAGTTTAAAGATGGTTTTTACGGGGAGAAAAATTGCCGGAAAAAAAATAAAAACAGCCCTTTTCTTTTTACCATACAAAAGTTTTCTAACTAAAACGTAGAGTCAATTTGAGCTTTATTGCTATTGTATAAGCTATTTTTGCTTTGTGTAGGGTAGTGTAGGGTAGGGTAGTGAAGGGTAGTGTAGCGTAAGGTAGGGTAGGGTAGGGTAGTGTAGGGTAGTGTAGGGTAGGGTAGTGTAGGGTACGGTAGTGTAGGATAGGGTAGAGTAGGGTAGGGTAGTGTAGCGTAGGGTAGGGAAGGTAGTGTAGGGTAGGGTAGTGTAGGGTAGGGTAGGGTAGGATAGTGTAGGGTAGGGTAGTGTAGGATAGGGTAGGGTAGGGTAGGGTAGTGTAGCGTAGGGTAGGGTGGTGTAGGGTAGATAAATGTTTGGTGTTTTTATGGCAAAACAAAGTTTGCCGAATCAGCTAGTATGTAATAAAATGGCACAACATCACTTTAAAGTAGGTTTTTTTAGGCTTTTGGTCGAAATGTCAGAACCAAGAGTGGTGTGAAGCATGGGAGCTATCAACAAATGATTCATGAGTGTAGATTATTGATCTTCCTTCTTCTAAGTATTTTATTTTTTTCTAAAGATATTCAATTCTCTGTGATCTGATTTGTGATTATTCAATTAAAAGTTTTCTATTATTTTTAGTTATTTTCCATGTAAAACCCAACTCTTTTATCATTCGGGGAATTGATGTCGTTCTATAATTTTCTTCGTAATTTCCCTAAGTTCGGCAGTTATTTCTTGGTGACATGAGCATTTCCTCTTTACAACCATGCTCAACTCCTCGTCACACTTGTCATACATCCTGGTCGAAGTTATCAACGCCCGTTATATATCGCGTTTCCGGGATTCCAAAAAACAGCGAGTAATTCTGGACTTTTCGCATCTTTTACCGTATGTCTCACTGTAATCTTAATAGTTACATAGATGATCATATATTTTATTAAAGCTACTCATATTTACGAATGCCAGCAACTTATAACTAACCAATAATATTTTTCGCCATTAGCATACGAAACAGACCAGGCTGCGCGGGGCGAGTTGTTGGACAAGCGTGTGGAGACAGGCGCGAGGATTTTTAAGCGCATTGACATAGAAGCACCGCGCGTACTGTGCCTCTCCGCCTCCACCGTTACCGTGAGCATCGGCCTCGAACCCTCCGACGGAGGACAGTTCTATTCACTGGTGGTGGCCGAAGAGCCACGCTACGATACGTCAGCTCACCTGCCGACGTGGCATGATGTGTACGCGTGGGACGTCTGGCCACCCTACGAGTTACCGATGTCCTTCGCCTGGATGAACTTGTCGTCCGACAATACTTTCATTATCGGCGGCGAAAATTGCAAAACGTACGGCCAGCCTTTCCGCACCAGCCTGAAGCTGCCCTGCAACGGACCGCTTAAGCCCAGCACCAAGTACTACGTCAAGCTTCGTCTCTACTCCAACAATACGACGACCAACTTTACCGACAGCGCCTACACTGAGGTCTACACGTCAGGTACCCGCCACATTACATCACTACTTGCCAACAGTATCGTGACTATCATCTAAATTTTAATCGCTCAACTGAAACTAAAATAAATTACGCTATTTTAATTTATTATTAATCAATATAGTTACTAGTTTTTCATATAAGAGGGCATTTTTTGTCATTGCAGCCGATCCCGAGAAACTGCAATGACACTTGTCATAACTAACATGTAACAAACGACGAATTTTTAAAACACTTACTAGAAAAAAAAAAACTTGGTGTATATAAAGTATAGCATATAGTATATATAAATAAATAAACATAGTATTTATCAAACAAATTAATAGAAAAAGGCTTTATGGCTCGCAGATTTTTTCATGCGCTCCTTGTTTGGGTTTTGTAGGAGAGACAAGCTGCCAGACAGCCTTAATATTAATACCGAATGTTTTTTTTATTACGAAGACAAATCAAAATTAATTTTTTGATATTAGTAAATAATTTGATGAAATTTAAATACCTAAAAAGGAAATACACGTATAATTTACACAACTATACTATACTAATGATCTGTGACAATAATTATCATTTTCGAGCGTGCAGTGTATTGTATATGTCACCGCATTATTGCAAACGCTTATAAGTTCATGAACTATCTAGAGAGATTAAAACCCCTCGATAAATTGTGAACTTCGAATAGAATAAGACTACCAATACCAATCAGTGTACCAGTCTACAGTCGATCCGTATTTTGTGAAAATGAAATTTTAAACACGCCTAATTTGTCGGTTTGGTGTCAATAATATGCTAGCATTATATTATCTGTGGTATTTGACAGCTCACGTAGATGCTACGAACACGGAGTTACAAATTAAAGGTATGTCCGATGTTGATGGTTGTCACGTTGATATTTGAGAAATTCTGTATAATAATAAAGGCAAACAAATGTAGGCAAAAATGCTCATTTGACTTATTTTATAATTATTTGTGGCCGAGAAAAAGTGCTTCCAAATATATAAGGGGAAAAATTTGATAGACGGGGCTGCCCACCGCCATATATGCACTAGTATGAAATACACCTTATATCGTGCTGCAGTGTATTATAAAACATATTTTAATCGAATTTGCAATGTCCACTTATGTGTAGCGCCGGGCGAAGAGAAACTGCAGCCGCCGCGCTCACTGCACCATTTAGCCACCAAAATAACCGTGACATTCACCCGCGACTACCTCGGTCCCGGTGTTTCGTACTCGCTGGTGGTGGCCGAAGATCCGCGCAACGACACTTCAGGTTACCTGCCGTCGTGGTCCAACGTGCACTCGTTGGGCGTCTGGCCGCCCTATCAGGTACCGGTGCCAAACTACTGGAAGGATTCGTCGTCCGTCGAAAAGTTCATCATCGGCGAGGACAACTGCGACGAGGGTAACCACGGCTACTGCAACGGACCACTCAGGCCCAGCACCGGGTACTACGTCAAGCTGCGTGCCTATGACCAAACGTTTGGAAATTTCACCGACAGCGCCTACACCGCAGTCTACACAGGTACCCGTTTCATTACATCACCATTTGTCATCAGTATCGTGACTATAATCTTAAGTGTTTTATTCGCTCAACTGACGCTAAAATTAATTATGACATTTCTGATGTAAATACAAAGGGTTAAAATTTCCATTATGGGCCGTCGATTTTTGGCGCGGGGAGGGTGGGGGGGAGAGGGGGGGAGCTTTGGTTACCCCCCTGTGCCATCCCCGCCACTCGGAGCCCCATGGTTATGGAGATATCCATGGTCAAAGTTTTCAGGTTTGAATAAATTGCTTCGTAAATGTCCATCGTTTTAAGGGAGGGAGGGGAACGAAACAAAGTCGACGGAGCCCCGCTGCGGGGCTCCTATTTCTGTCTGCAGGGTCTAAAGTAACCTAACATGAAGGAGATGACGGGAGCCGAGTTCGCTCGCTTTGCTCGCTCACTTCAGCTCCCGTCATCTCCTTCGAACCTAACCTATCCGTGTCGGGGTGCCCTAAGCTCCCGAGCTCGCTTCGCTCGCTATTGGACTAATTTTTTTTTTTTTTTTTTATCTCACTAATTTTATTGATGTATAAAATATATCTAATATCTCCATAACCATGGGTTTCCGTGGGGTGGGGATGGTACAGTGGGGTAGTCCCCCTACACCCTTTCCTTCCCTCCCTCCCTGTCCCTTAAACAATGAACATTTTCGGAAATTTTTACACTAACCTGAGCACTTTAACCATGGATATCTCCATAACCATAGGGCTCCGAGTGGTGGGGATGGTACAGGGGGGTAGCCAAACCTCCCCTCCTCCACCCCCTATCATCCCCGCGGCAAAAATCAACGGCCCATAATGGAAATTTTATCCGAAACATGTGTAGACAAAATTCTGAAATTTGTAGTAAATTATATCCTAAGTTCTTGAAACATCTGTATTGAGAAGCCACCTGGAATCCGGAAAGTAATTAATGAATATTTTTGAAAATTTAAGTTTTTAAACAGTCATGGTCACTAACATTAACATTAGAAGCGGGATATTTACCATGTTTATTTTTTTTTGCGAGTTTCTGATGTTTCGGTGCTGTTGCAAGCACCATGAATACGGATAAACTGTAGTTCTTGTGGGTGGGTGTTTATGAGGAGACAAATCGGTCTACCCTCTTTCTAGTTCGTTTTTTGCATTTAGTACCGCTACCACTGTCACTCGATTCTGTTATCGAAACACGAAACTCGATGTTTCTGCTCGCGATATTTTTTTTGTCGGTACTAAACAAACATAAGTAAACAACAACAGTAGACATGGTAAATATCCAGCTCCTAATATTAATTTTTGAAAATGTTATATCATTTAGTAGATAGTAATTGTGTATAGTGCCTACTAAAAAAAAAGAACTGAGTCAAGTAGTGTCGATATTCAAGATTATACAATACTTTTAATTGTTGTTTGCAATATTGGGATTTTCGGGCGCGAAAAATCGATCTAGCTAAGTCTCATATCTGGCAAAATCTATTATATATTTTTGCTTTTGGTTTTTTACATGACATCTCATTTTTTTTTTTTTAAAACTCTATTTTCACCCGAGCAGAGCTAGGTCTACCAGGTACTAATAACACATAAATAGTGCCGGCGAGGCACTTTGACCTACAGGCGCCGCGTGAGGAGGGCCACTCCGCTACCAGCGTAACCGTGAGCATCTCCTTGAAACATCTCCATGAAATGCCAAAGTACACGCTGGTGATTACCGAAAACCCGCACAACGACACGTCAGCTTTTGTGACATGGTACGACGTGCAAAAGCAATATCTCTGGCCGCCCTACGAGGTACTGGTGCCGCAGTACCGAATGAAAGTTCTTCCATTCCATATTTTCACCATCGGCGAAGACCATTGTTATTGGAGCAGCCGATTCTACTGCAATGGACCGCTCAAACCCAACACCAAGTACTACATCAAACTGCGTGTCTACGCCCCCATCAAAATGACTGACTACATCAAGTACTCCGAAAACGTTTACTTTGATAGCGCCTACACCGAGGTCTATACGTCAGGTAGGTACCCGCCATATTACGTAAACACTTGCTAACAGTATCGTGACTATCATGTTTTTTTTTTGTAGATTAGTATTTTTTCAATCGCTCAATAAAAACTAAATAAATTATGACATTTCAGATGTTTCAAATACAAATTATAGATCAATATTGTACATTTTTAAATAAGTGGGCAAAGTTTGTCATTGCTGCCGAGGCTGAGAAAGTGCATTGACAATATTGCTCACATGTATCCAACGACGTTTTTCAACACACTTAGATACTCGAAAAAATTAATAATATTTTATAAACATACTAGCCTGCGGCTTCGCCCGCATAAAATAGTGCTTTATCATCCCAAGGGAACAACACACTATCAGGATAAAAAGTACCTATGTCCTTCCCAGGGTCTCAAACTATCTCCATAGGTACCAAACTTCGTCTAAATCGGTTCCGCGGTTTAAGCATGACGGTGTAACAGACAGACAGAATTATTTTCGCTTTTATAATATTAAATATGATTACTCCCAGATTTCCTCTTGTGCACCGTGTTCGATTTTAGAAAGAGAGACAAGCTTCCATATAGCCCTATATTCAAAATATAAACACTGAATGTTTTTTATTTAGAACACAAATCGATATTAATTTATTGTTGTAAATAATTTAATGAAACATAAATAAAAAACGAGTGTATTTGGTACCATACAACAAGATTACAACACAAGTTCACAAAGACACAAGACCACACCTTATGCAATGTATTGTAAATGGCACCAGTTTATTGCTAACGATTGTAAGTTCATGAACCATCTAGAGAGATTATAAACTCTCGATACATTACGAATAGTATAATATGAGTAATCAGTGCACTAATCTCAGTTTATCCGTTTTTATTTGACAGTGAAATTTATAATAATATAATAAAGTCTTTTATTCCGAAATTTTACAAATTTTCTTTCTACAAATTAATCACTAGTACACTAATCATACATACAGTCAATTTCAGGTCATCTTCCCATCTTCTCACTTTGCGACCTCGGCTTCTTGACCCATCTCTTGGATACCAGAACGTTACCTGCTTGCTCCATTTTACATGCTTACAACGGAGCCCTGTCCATCTCCATTTTTAACCCCCGTCGAAAAAAGAGCGGTGTTATAAGTTTCACGTGTGTTGGTGTGTATCTGTGTATCTGTGTGTCTGTCTGTGGCATCATAGCGTCCAAACGGGTGAACCGATTTTGATTTAGTTTTTTTATCGAGAGGGTTCTTAGCTATGTTTGAATAAAATCGATTCAGCCGTTCAAAAGTTATGTGCGTTTTACTCTTTGAATCGGGGTGTTTTCGCAAGATATCGTGTTATAATTACGTGTTCAATAGATTGCCGATCAAAGCGTATCTACGATTACGATACGACTATGTACTAGCTAGATAAATTATGTAGCACGAAATAAAAATGTGTCGGGGGTTTTTTAAAATTTGGAATTTTACTTGTAGTTGGTCAATACGTGTTAGGATGTCTGTTAGTTTAGTTTTGTGTCTGATATCTATGTGCCTGACTCTATCATTAAACTTTAGCCCCAGTATGCTCCTTTCCATGGCTCGTTGACATTTGGCAAGTTTTTCCCTTTGATTTTTTGTCAAAGCCCAGGTTTCACAGCCATATGTGATGCAAGGAAGAATTCATGTATCAAAACTTTTTTCTTGATCTTGATGCCGAGTTCCTTGCTTTTCATTATTTCTTTTAAAGCCCAATTTTTTTTTCCACCCAGTAGCGATTCTTATATCAATTTTTTTGGAGATTTGGTCTCTTGGAGATATGATCTGACCCAAATATACATATTCCTCAACATATTCAAGTTTTTGTCCGTTGACAATTATGTCTGCAGCTGTTGCATTTGTCATCATTTTCGTTTTGCTCGAGTTCATTTCCAAACCCACTTCTCGGCTTCTGTCTGCTAGCGTTTGTATCATGGATTCCAGTAATATTGGGTTCTTCTCCAATATGACCAGGTCATCAGCGAATCTAAGATGGTTTAGTCGCGATCCGTTTATGTTTAGCCCTAGATGTTTCCAATCCAATTTTCTAAACATTTTTTCTAGTACTGCTGAAAATAACTTTAGTGAGAGAGGGTCACCTTGCCTGACTCCCCTGTCAATTGGAAAAGTATCTCCCAGCTATTCCAAATTGATGCTAGCTTTACTCTCGCTGTAGATCTTTTTGATGACGTTTACGTAAGCATCTATACTCCCTGCTCCATAAGACTTTGCCATACAAACCTATGTTTAAGGCTGTCGAAGGCTTTTGAATAATCTATGAAGGCTAGATAGATAGGTTTGTTGTACTCTTTATACTTTTGTAGAAGCTGTTTGATGGTGTGTATATGGTCAATTGTGCTAAAGTTTTTCCTGAACCCTGCCTGTTCCACGGGTTGGTTTTCGTCAAGAGTGTTCGATATTCTGTTCAGTATCACTTTCGCAAAAACCTTATACACATTTGAGATGAGAGATATGGGTCTGTAATTGCCGATATCATCCTTTGGACCTTTCTTATACAGAAGTATATGTGTGATTCTGCACATTGTTTTGGAATGATGCTAGTAAATAGTATCTCATTGAACACCTTTGTTAGTATCGGACTTAGTTCGTCGACTGTTCCTCGCATCAGTTCATTTGGTATTCTATCAGGGCCAGGAGATTTTTCCATCTTTTGACTATTATAGCTTTCACTACTTCTGATTTTAGTATTTGTGGTACTTCTCCGGTATCTTTTACTGCGTTTTCCAGTCTAGGTTCTCTATTGGGTGACTATATTTGGATGAATAGAATATAACTGGCGATAGTAGTCTGTTGCAATGTTTAGAATCGTACTGCGTGTAGTGGTAAGTCGATCTTTGTCTCTTAAATTTGGAATCCATTCTTTTCCCTTTTCTCGGAGTTCCTTAAGAGCTTTGCGTGTGCCTCCCGTTTTGATAATGTGGTTTTCTAGGGTTTTGATTCTTCTATTTTTCCTGTCTTTCCTCATATTTAAACGAATGCATTTGCTTAAGTGCGAAATATCTTTAATGTTTTCCTTCTTCTTCTTTTTTGCTATTAAATTCCTTCTATCTTCAATTGATTTTAGAGTTTCTTGGCTTAGATGGGATTCTTTGTTCTATCTGTTTTTGTTTTTATCTGTTCTTGGAGCTTGCTTTCTACTTTAGGATATATTTCATTTAGCTTCTTGTTGGAAGTAACAATTTCCATCAGCTCCTCCGTAGAGTCTTATGGAACCTTCTCATTTCTGAGCGTTTCTAGGTGGTTAGTTTGAAATGCTTTCGGCCTAGGTTTTCTTGGAGTCTGCTCAGAAAAACAACATCGCACCATACGATGGTTAGTATTGAAGTTCAGGTATTGTATTACACTCGTGTCACTGAACAGTCTTGCTTTGTTAGACAAGATGTAGTCTATCTCATTTCTAAACTTTCCATCTGGTGATATCCAAGTCCATTTAGATTTGTGCTTTTTGCGGAATATGGAGTTTAGCAGCGATAAGTTATGTTCGAGCAGGAACTCTACCAGTTTTTCACCATTATTGCTTCGTTTGCTTCTTCCAAATTTTCCTATTGCATGTTCTTCTCCAGGTGTTTGAGCTACTTGAGCATTAAAATCACCCATGATTACTATATTGTTGTCCGAGTATTTTTCAGTAACTTCGCTAAGACTTTTGTAAAACATTTCTATATCTGTTGTAGTAGCTTGCTCCGTCGGTGAATAAACTTGAATAATGGTCCACTGTTTTGTATATTTCGGTATGTTCATGTGAAATATTGCTATTCGGTCCGATATGCATTCAAACCCAATAATTTGTTTTTTGAGTTTTGACTTTATCATGAAGCCTACTCTTTTGTGCCCAGCCACTTCACCTTTGTAGAACATAACATAATGACTCCTCTCTTCTATTCCTTCACCCACTTACCGCATCTCGCTTATACCAAGCATGTCCCATTTGATGTTATCGACAGCCAGCTCTAACTCCTGTAAACTTTCTGGTGTTCCCAGCGTTCGTGTGTTCAGCGTACATAAATATAGATTATATGCATTTCGTTTCTGTTTTGTTTCATTTGTTGGAGGGTACACATTTATAAAGACTGTACAAAAAATCACCGTGAAAACTTAGGTGGAGTGATTTTTGTGTGTTGAACACCCATCCAAAGACTGACCTTGGTAAGTGTTGCTTACCCTGACGGGGCCAGCCATCCAAAACAAACGAATCAAAAAAAAGTGGTCACCCATTCAAACTCACTTACCAAGGTTACCCACCTTGGTAAGTGTTGCTTAACTTGTGTGGGATCTCCTAACCAAAACAACAAAACAATGGTTACCCCATCCAAAAACCGTCCTTGGTAAGGTTTGCTTAAGTTGGCGGCTTTACCTACCGGCTGGGAAGGTGAAGCCACTCAAGATAATAGTACATTATGGTATAAGTGTGTAATGTTGGTGATTACCGCTGAGGTGCCATTGAGACCCGAGCTGTTAGGTGAGGGTCTTAAGAGAGCTGAGGACGGTAATCTTCAATACACACGTGTATCATACGACGTTTTTCAACACACTTGTGAAGAAAATAATACTAAAAAAACATTTTATTTAGTAGATAAAAAGTTTATTTAGAGAAATGTCTTGGTGTGTGATAGTTATCTTGACTAAAAGCATCTGGCCGTGGTTCTCTACGTCTTTTACAGTTATAATTGTTAATTCTTGTACCCTACAAGCACCAGTTACACCAAATATTAAACCAACCTGGAAAAAAGAAACCATAATTAAGTTCAACACACAACACAGGCTGAAGTCGCGTAGATATTTAAAATTATTTGAACTAACCTTAGTAGCCAGATATTGGTTATCTGGAGCATCTTTTATAAATTTTTCAATATCGTCAGACGATAAAACCTTTGATTTCTTGCTTCTACATCCATCGGATAGTCTCTTTAGATAAGGTGACAAATTAGAGTATATTTTTAAGTCCACTTTAATATTATATTTTTATTCTTACGTCAATCGTTTCGTCTTATCTTTGCGAGTGTCACTGGCTACATTCAAATTGGAAAATATGAAAATGGCAGCATTTGAGCGCCATATTGTGGGGGCCTAATATTTGTTTTTTCGTCCTTATCCATCGTGTGGGGTATCAAAAAAGGGTTTTAAGAGGGATTTCAAAAATATATAACACTTATATGTTTTAAAATGCAAATAATTCGAAAAAAATATGTTAACTAAAATGTTTACTTAATGTACGGGACGGACGTGATCGTTCAAGGCCGACAGGCAATCAGGAGGTTGTAAGGCTCCTGCTCAAACGCGTTGACGCCCCTTGCACATATTGTTCAGTTGTCATCTGGTAACTATGAACCCTGGGCCTGCAGTCTCGACATAGCTAACGATCGTTACGCTAGCTAACATTCGTTAACTCTTACCACAAAATAGTAAGTATACAGAAGGGCCACTCCCGCCGTTTGGAAAATTGACAGCTAAACTTGACATATTCACTAGGGTTGCTACTATATTGATTCCGAATAAAAAAAAAGGGTAGGTTGCCCAAGTTACAAACATAAATACATAGATTCGTCTAAACATACATCATATCATGCTTACATGCCTTAGAGGGTAGACAGGGCATCAAATATCCATTTAATATCACGAACATGTTTGTTTACATGAAAAAACCATGGAACCTCGCACTATGTCAGGTCGGTTAGCTCCTCAACCACCAGAGCTAGGCTCTTTCCGGAAATGCGGTTGGGTAGCTGGAAAATTAGGCTGTCGAATGGCGGTACCCTGATGGGTGTACCACCAGCCTTTCTCCTGCTTAAGGCGCCGTGAAGCGGCCGAATACGAAATATTGCGTTGTTCCATAGCTTTAACGTCTATGTATGTGTGTGTATAGCTATATATTAGCTCTGTATTGTGACTGAGTCTAGGCGCCTGCCTGAGGGTCCACGAAGGTAATGCTTCAGACAGCATATCTATAGCTGACCAGGCCAAACCAAATGTCCCTGGACGTAGTGACCCATCGGCAGACGCATAGAAACGTCCATGCTGGCATACACAGACACATTATCTCAAGCAAGTGATGTCTATGTACTAGAATTACATAGGTGCTATCTATTTATAGGGCCTAGATAGATTTCTAGGTCACCTAGATTTACCTTTTCTGAGTGAAACTGCATTTAAACTGGCCATGTACTGCTATTATGTATAATTTCTCAGTCATGGTATCCAGCTATCCTATCTAGAACACCTAGATGGTGTTTCCTAACAAAATAATGTGTGTAAGGAAATAATCTGATTGGTACGTGAATATAATACCCATAGCACTACTTGGTATCCTGCCAAAAACTGGGGGTCTAAATTAAGTAAACAAAATATTTTATATTTCCTTAAAACTATACATTCATCATATATCTAAGGTTCCTTATGCATAATAATAATACATAAGCGCTATATGCGCACTATAAGCTATATAAAAGCCACCTAAAACATGATTTTAATGTTACCAAAACTCTACTTCAAAAGTTTCTTACGTGTTTTAGTATAAATAACAGGCGCCGCCACGCCGCCGCGAGCCTGACCCAATTCGTGCCCGATCCCAGTCGCAGCGTCGCCGATATTGTCATCGGTGCGTACGCGATCTGGATGACAGACGCAGCCCGGTCGCTGGCCGCTGAGATTCAAAGGATTGAAGCGACGGGTATTAGACCCAACCCAGCAGAGACCCAAGCCCTATTTAGTAGGTACCCATCGATAACAAGAGAGCTAGACTCTCTTGTTTACAGAAACGGCCAATGGGTTCGCAATTAGGTGCGTGACCCATGCCCTTTCGATTTGTAAGTTACGCAATTAGGGCGTAATTCTCAAAATTCTTTCATTTCGCCTACTGAGGCTTATTCTCTGACCCCATTACCCCTCCAATCTGCTCCTTATGAGCCGTAGGGAGTAGTAAACAAACATAAAATACAAACCGATTCGTTCCGTCCTCACCGTAGAGGCCCGTCGCGTGTGCCTTCAATAAATTCCCGCTAGCCCGCGATTAGCTGAGCATTAGTTAAATTATTAGATATAAAGGAGTTTCTTATCCGTTCTTCTCCACTTAGGTAGTTTACGAACGGAAAGTAAATTCATTAATCTAGATCCAGCATAGCTGTCCACCAGCGACGCCCTGAGCCGAGGTCCGACCCCAACTGGGGTAGCCCTCAGCGTTGTCGCTTAGGTTTAGAACTTGTTTGTGCCTTGCTGGAGGCTATAATATAGCTTAGTCTCCGTAGGTCAGTCCGGTTAAGCAGTAGCCAATCACTTAGATTGAATCTGCGAGACGCCACTAATAAAAAAAATAAAAATCTTACGGGTCATCGTGAAGTTATCCGTCGTTGACGACGGTCGTGCTACGGAGTATGAATTCTTGTTTCTTTCCGTAATCACACAATCAGTATGTATAATAATGCTTCTAATTTATTATTATTAGACTATATAACCCTATTACATACTGATAGAGACATAAAATATAATTTTAGTGTCTCAAAAACATGAACTAAAATTACTTGTAAGCTTTACTATAAAAGGCTTTTTCGCCTACCGACATTGCTTAGTATGCGATGGAGCGCTGGGGTGAGCAGACGTGTGTCTGTTAATACTATTTACTATTTACATAAAACCATCTATATGGTTGGTGACGTCTCTTCGCGAACACATAAAAAAAGAAGTAGCGAACTACTTTTAACTACTTTTTAATTTAAACTTTTTAGGGTTCCGTACCTACAGGGTAAAAACGGGTCCCTATTACTACTACATTAATATTATTACTCCTCTGTCCGTCTGTCTGTCTGTCAACAGACTGTATCTTATGAACCGTGATAGCTAGACAGTAGAACTACTTAATGAAAACGAAGAAATTGCGCATTAATTGAACTACTGCTTCTTTGAAAAATTACGAGTCGTATGTATGGTCTGAGGAGCCACATATAATGTATGGTATTTGTATGGAACCGAGCTCAAATTTTGCCTACTAAATACTCTAAAATGCTACAAAATCATACCAAATTATGATAAATATTAATCCATATGTTCCTACTTCTGACGTGGCTTCTCAATTTAAACACTTAGATTGAGAAGCCACCTTTATGTTCATATAACTTTTGAAGTATTATGCTACAAAATCGAGGATCAAACCTACTAATTTTTTAAACTTACAACGAAATAAGTATATTAATTACATTAAGATACGAAAAGTGGTTCCTTAATCCTTACGGACATTATTATATTAGTAAGATTAAAATCCAAGAAGTTACGCGCAAAAATAGTGGCTTTTGGATTTGACAGATAAAAACGAGGCTAGAGCTAGGCTGCGTGCGTCTTCGACGCTGTTTTTCTTACAGAATACCAAAATGTATGAAGAACTGTCAACTAGTGTCAACTTGCTCGACGCTGAGTAGTTCTATGCTAGTATTATATTATCTGTGGTAGTTCTAACACAAGGCCGTCACAGCATAAAGCCACAGATAATATAATACTAGCATAATAGAGCGCTAGTATCGCTATTTGCGGCTTAGAGAATATCAAACTGTAGTTTCGTCGCTGGCGCAGCGCTGCGCTCAAGCCTGTATCCTTCAAAGACCTTATACGTATTTCTTACTACTAGACTGTGCACTATGGCGCAAAAACCGGTCCGAGCGAGAGGGCTCCCGTTGGTAGTGTGTCTCTTTCTAATGAGGTGACCATGACCAAACATAACACGGGACAAATTGATTGTAAAAACAATAGTGTAAGTATCCCAATATATGTATTTATGCTACCCTAACTACGCTACCTAAACCTACCAAATACATTGAAAAAATAATACTAAGTGTATATTTTTTGGAATCTACGTCACTTACCGAGTCGGTGTCGCGCGTACAGAATTTCGACATCCCATGTTTTTCCATTGGTGTCGTAAGAGAAGACTAAGGGACAAACCAGAGAATGATCAGCAGCGTTCTCTGTGCATTTGTAACAACCATACTGGGATCGCCAACCCGCCTGCAAAGCACTCCCCATGAATAGCACAAATAAAACATAGCCCCTAGTGCCCGACAGCCTGCCTAACCTCGACTACGGTAGCGGTCTAGGTTACGGTATGGCAAGGGTGCAAAGAATCCCGGACGAGATCCGGCTACCCCAACAAATACCGACGACAGGACCTGGCAACGTACAACACGCGCACACCCCGGACTCCGGACCGACGATAACCGAACTCGAAGAGGAATTGAGCAGTTTACGATGGTGTATTCGGGGAGGACTCGATAATCCTCAAATCCCAAGTCTGCATAAGTCTTATTCTTCAAGACCCATCATATAGATAGGAAAAAAACTCTCTGATCTTACTCTCAAGCTCATGAAGGAGAGGCGTTAGATGATCCTGCAGTCTTCAGACGATGCTTTGAAATACCCCAAAGGATCTCTATGATTTCACATATTGTCCAGTTGCGTAGACAGTTGAGAAACAAAACTACACCAATTTTATTCCACTAGGAATCAATTTCCGAATAATATTAACAGCCGCTGAATTTTACTCGAACAAAACCCGCCAAAAACGCCGCAAACCTGGTGGCCTTTTTTTTTTTGTTCGCCCTTTTCGGGCAGGCTAAGGTCTTGGACCATACCGCCTCGTCTTCAGTGCAATTTTAACATTCTTTAGTATGCATTAGAATACGGGTGTAACAGATTCTAATGGTTTTTGGAGTATTTGGCAGCAAATTGTATCGAGTCGGCCTTCCCAGTAAGCTTTGCGGAGGTAGTCAATACATACTACAATAAAATTCTCCGCTCCACTATCCTGAGATCGCTTCTGTCAATGATTTCACATATTTTCCAGTTGCGTAGACAGTTGAGACACAAAACTACATCAATTTTATATCACAATATCCACTAGGAATCAATTTGCAAATAATATTAACAGACGCTGAACTTCACTCGAAAAAATCCCGCTAAAAACTCCAACCTGGTGGTCTTACATTTAGTATTACCAGGCCCAAACATTTAAAAGTACTACTCTTACTCAGTATTAATGTTTTTTTTTAAATACAATGAATTGATTAATTATAGGAACTGTAAAAATATTTAAATACGTTTCAAAGTTTCATAGACTTTGAAACGAGTTTAAATATATTTTTTTATTCGTTCGTTTTGGTATAACATAAAAATGAAAAATATAAAATTTGCTACCATTTCTACCAAATCCAATGATTAGTTGAGCTAGCAAGATGTCAGACAAGGACACACTACCAGCGGGAACCCTCTCGCCAGGACCGCTTTTGGTTAGCTACCGCTTATAAGGAAATAGCTAACCTAGGCGTATGATAATAGATTTCATTTTAGCTAAACAAAAATTTTTGGTGCACGGTCTAGTAGTAAGAAGTATAAGGTCTTTGGTATCCTTAGGAAAAGCAATGCAGGATGAAGTGACTAAACGTGTCATACTTTCTATCGGTGACATGACTTTATACGAACTTCAGTCTTATGTCTAAAATATGTACGAAATTGTAAGCTAAATAAAAAAAAATACTATATAGACTTCGCAGAGAACAATAATCAACGTGACACCGCCAGGAAGTATTCTTTCTAGCGGGCGCTATATATTTCACTAAGTAATATTCCACTTTTTACCCGACTACGGCGAAGCAAAAAGGTGGGTTATGTTTTTGACCGGTATGTGTGTATGTATGTTCATGTGTTCCCTCATAACTTCTAAACTACTTATCATAATTTGACAAATGAGGTGTCTTTGGAAGCCTCTTGTGTGTCCGCTGGTTATTTGGACCGTGGTCTTTACCCACTTTACAGAATGTAATGTTTTGTTACAGTAGGGGGCATACGACCACGGTTGAACAATTTCAGATGAGAATATTTTCTTTTTTCATACTTTTTAGAGAGTTGTTTTTCAGTAATCGGATTTATATTTTGAACTTATTCTTTTATAGACTTTGTTATGGGCCAAGAAAAATGTATTGAAAGTGTATGTTCAATTTGATGAAAATTAACGTTTACTCTTGTCCGACTTAGAATATTTGTCATGCACAAATCTTGATAATTGGTCATTATAATTTTAAGAAAACCTAGTCAATATATATTGATGATTTCTTATTAAAAGTTGTTTAATTTTTTACTTCAATATATTTTTTCTTCAATAATGTTCTTAATACAAGGGAAGCTGTTCTGTTTATGATAGCAATGACTTGGACAGTAAGGTTGCTGAATTTAACAAGATAGTGTTGAAACTCTTTGATAAGCATGCCCCAGTCAAAAAGGTTAGAGTGAAGCACCTTCCAGCCCCCTGTTTGTCTGACAGCATTAAAGGTGCGATGTCGAAAAGGGATAAGGCTAAAAGGAGGTACAAAAAGAATCCTACTGATGAGAACTGGTCTCTTTACAAGAAGCTGCGCAATCGGTGCGGTCGTTTGTGTAGGGATGCTAAAAGGCGCCACATCCACAACTCTGTTCAAAACTTCAACACAGCACAAGTATGGCAATTTCTTAAATCTCTTGGTATCGGCAAAACTGCTGATGACAGCACGCTTGATATAGACCTTAATGCAATTAATCTACATTTCTCAAAATCACCGGTTACTCTTGACGACAACGTTAAGGCTTCCACTCTTGACGATCTCTCTAAGCTTCCTATGCCAATGTGTACTTCATTCTCTTTTCACCCAGTTACAGAAGGGGATATAAAGCGGGCCGTCACATCTATATCCACGAAGGCGGTGGGTGATGATGGTCTGCAACTCCAGATGCTTCTTCTTATCCTTAATGAACTCTCTCCTGTCATCCTCCACATTATCAATTACTCCCTCTTTTCTGGCTGCTTTCCTTCGGCATGGAAGAAAGCACATGTTCTGCCTCTACCCAAAGTCCCTAAACCCTCGTCAGTTTCCCAGTACCGTCCAATTTCTATTCTTCCAATATTATCCAAAGTCCTTGAGAGTATTGTTAATAATCAGCTGTCTCATTACCTCTCTTCAAATTGCCTGCTAAGTCCTTATCAATCTGGATTCCGCCCTGGCCACAGCACTGTATCGGCCCTAGTTAAAATAACTGACGACATCCGACTGGCCATGGAAAACAGGCTCCTCACAGTATTGATTTTACTGGACTTTAGCAGTGCTTTTAATTCAGTTGATTTTGACATCCTCTTAGGTATCCTATCCTCTCTTAATATATCTCCTGCTGTGATCGAGTGGTTTAATTCTTATCTTCGGGGTCGCTCGCAATCGGTTCGCTCAGAGGAGGCTTCCTCTGACTGGTGCGATCTCGCTGCGGGTGTTCCTCAGGGTGGCGTCCTTTCTCCTCTTCTTTTCTCTGTTTTTATAAATGCTATCACTAAGGTCTTAACTTCACACTTTCATCTCTATGCCGACGACCTGCAGCTTTATCGCCACTTCAAAATAGAAGATCTCACTGGTGCTGTCGATGCCATCAACAATGATCTTAAAAACATCTATGAGTGGGCTAAAACTTTTGGTCTTTTAGTAAACCCAACTAAATCACAAGCGCTCATTATTGGTGGCAGACATTTCGTCAATTTACTAAGTAACCAGCATCTCCCTCCAGTTTTGTACAATTCTGTCGCTATAGCCTATACAAAAAAAGTAAAAAACTTAGGTGTTTTCTTAGACTGCAACCTATCTTGGGACGTTCACATTGCGGAAGTAAGCAGAAGGGTTTTTTGCTCGTTTCGGTCTCTGAAGCGTCTCCAAAAGTTTCTGCCTTTCTCAACTAAAGTAACTCTTGCACAGTCTCTTCTTCTTCCTCTTCTTGACTATGCTGATGTCTGCTTCCTTGATGCGACTGAAGAACTTCTTAATAAGCTCGAACGATTGCAGAATTTGTGCATCCGCTTCATTTTTGGCCTCCGAAAGTATGATCATGTGTCGGATTTTCGGAGGCGGTTGAGGTGGCTGCCCATTCGGCAGCGCCGAGATACACACACTCTCTCTTTACTCTTTTCTGTGCTTCACAACCCTACCTCTCCTTCATATCTTCGGGAACGCTTTGAGTATCTTGTTCCGAGAGGAAAACCTTGCCGTTCCTCATCATCTCTTCTCCTTCGTTTTCCTTCCCACTCATCAAGTCGTTACGCCGGATCATTTACTGTTCGTGCTGTCCGCCTCTGGAATAATCTTCCTCACTCCATACGGGATAGCCCTTCGTTGGGAATTTTCAAGAAAAGAACAAGGGAGCATTTCCTTTCAACATGACGCATAGATGATTATGTATATATTTATTAACTAAGGATTTTAGTTATATTGTATGTATTATATTTATGCATTGTGTGCTTTTCACGTATTTATTTAGTTTATATAGTTAGTAAGAATTTTAAATGTTAAATTTTACTGTGCACTTGAGTATGCTGTCCTCATTCAATAAAAAATCCCTATGACAATGAGGTTTGCTGTAAGAGAATCCAATTATGGGTTAAGCTCGCCTTTGTACATAAGCTGTCCTTTTGTATTTGTATAAATGTGTTTTGTGTACAATAAAGAATAAAGAATAAAGAAGCTAATTTTTTTTTTTACGAAAATGAAAAAAAAGGTTTTTAGTAATGCAAAAATTTGACGCGTTTGTGAGATTCGAACCTGAGACATTTGAATTACCAGACGATTGCTTACATACTCATGCTACGGGACCAGTTAGTTACATAGTTAATGCTTCATATTCTTTGCTTCATATATATATTGTGAAGTAAGTAAAGTAACTAATCAAAATCAAAATCAATTTTTTTATTTCATATAGCCCTACATGGGCACTTATAAAACGTCGACAAAAGGTGCACGGTTCGGGTTGGTCGTTTCCTATGGAGAAGAACCGGCAAGAAACTCCATGGTTACTCTTTTAAAAAAATGGTTTGGTTTTACAATATTTCCTTGTTACAGCATTAGTACTTAGATATGTGGGGACAACGTAGGCCCGACAATAAGTCGTAACGAAAAGCAAAAAAAAAAGCTTACATATATATTATTTAAACAAAAGAAAATAAAACGAGTTAAAAAGTTAACAAATGTTAACAAGCATCTAGAAGGCCTACAATGTTCACACATTTACAAAACAATCGGTAAAGGAATCTATACAAAAGTAAAATAAAAAAAAGACTAAATCTAACATGTGGCACAAATATTGTTATCAGTGCTGTAACTATTCTTAGCCCAAAACCCAAGTAAAGCAGTCATTATTCCTTTCACGAGGAAGAGACAACTAGGTAACATAGGAGATCACTCCCTCAATGGAATAAAACTGCCCTGGTCCACTGAAGTTAAATATCTGGGCATAACGCTTGATAAAGAACTCATGCAGAAAATATGACGACAAAGGCCCTATGAGTGTTCGGCATGCGTCGTTCCACCTACGGTAAAATTGGGGGCTCAAGCCCAAAGTGATACAATGGCTGTACAGGACAATGAAAATACCTATTATCACATACGGCAGCATAGTGTAGTGACCAAGAACAAAGCTTGCCTCGTGCAAAGCGGCATTCACCAGGTTTCAAACAATGTCTCGGAATTACGGGTGCTTTCAGGACAACACCTACGGCAGCGATTGAGAGATACCTCAATATCTCTCCTCTGCATATGATGGTTGAATTCGAGGCAAGGAAGACATCACATCGTCTTGCTGTTGCTGGACTATGGGAGGCTTCTAAACCAAAGACTAACCATACAAAGTTAAATGGAAATGAAGGCCTGGATCGTGTAACAAGCATGATATCCGATAAAATTCAAACTATGTTTGTGTTTGAAAGCTCTTTTAAGATCAGATACAGGAGCGGGAATAAGCGCAAAAGGTTACAAATGTAGCAAACCTTAGGAAAGATGGCAACTGTATTCTAAGCAGAAAAATATGCCACAATAACCTGTGCTCAAGAGAATATAGATAGAGGAACCAGAGGTAAATACAGAAACGAGAGGTAAATATACAAACCATATATATTCTTAGTGACAGTCAAGCTGCAATCAAAGCTATGGCATCCTAAAAAGTGGACACCAGACTATTCTGGATGCTATCCAAACCCCAAACAGGCTTGGGAAGCATAACAGGGTAAGACTGATGTAGGTCCCTGGGCACAAAGGAATCCATGGTAACGAAGCGGCAGATGAACTGGCTATAGAGGGCTCAGCAAATGATACTACATTCAAAGCCCGGGAATACATTTGGAATATGAGCAGGGGGAAAATTCGCTAGCTGCTTGGGGCCTTTACTGGGCACTTTGGAACCAACGACCAGCTCATGAAGATGGGTCTAACCGCGACACCCATGTGCAGGTTGTGTGGGTCTTCCCCACGGAACGAATGGAGCACCATCTGTGCACATGCGATGCACTGACTGGTAAGTAATAAGTCTCCTAGGGGTTGGATATCCAAAACTAGAAGACTATAGGCTCATATCTCCTAGTCTCGTTTTACTAACTCATAAAAATAGTTTTCAACGATATTGATACGATAGATCCCAATGGGTCGAAGAGTCCGAGTTATTTCTCGGCCCCTCCATAAGATAAGAAACACTAATAAATAGGCGAAGTCACACACCCCTTGATATTACGCACACGAACATCTATTTTGGTGTGCCCTGCAAACCTATCTCGTTTGCTTTGTGTACATAGGAAATGATTGAAAATAAATAATTATTAAAATCGAATGCTTTATTTCCAAATTAATAAGTATACCAACGAGTATAGATATACCCAAACTGTTACAAACAATGAAGATACACTTTCTGTACGTTCTTCTTGGCCCTTATCTAAGTCTAAGAGTGGAATGCTACTTAGTGAAATATAGTGACACGTTGATTATTGTTTTTTGCGAAGTCCTTATAGTATTTTACAAGCGTACAATTTCGTACATTTATCGTACCTACATATTTAAGAGGGGACTCTAGTGAGACTTTCTCCATACAAATACATTCTGCTGTTTTCTTCGTGGATAATGCCTCTAGAGCAAGGATTTTTTTCCATAAAATCTAGGTCTAATTAATACGTGCCTGTATTATTTCCTTTTTTCCAAAACATAATCACAAAAAGAAATATGACAATTCAAAAATCCGAAAAAAATGCCTGTTTTTACCGCCATGTTCAGAAGACTTTCAGACAAAATTTATAAGTTTTAACAAAAAAGGAAATGATAGGAGCATAGATATACTTTTCCTCTAAATTTTGATATAAGAATTTTTTAGATCAGACCAGTTTTCATGAAAACAGCAGAATACGAAATGTCTTTTAGTCAAAGTTTTTGTAGGTAAAATCAGCCTGAGCTGCAGTTGTCCCTTTCGCACTTTACGGGGTGAGGTTGGAGGTGACGCGACGGCAATAGTTTCTTCAAATACCTATTTTACAAATTCCTGTTGACTAGAGTCCGCTCTTAAGACATTAGACTGAAGTTCGTATAAAGTCATGTCAACGCAAGAAAGTATGACACGACTTATCACCTCATCTAATTAACATGTGTTGAATCGGGTCAACGTTCACTTCGATCAGCGCTCAGTTCCGTTCGGCGTAGTTCAGATATGATAGTCTGGCGCCGCCGCCGCCATGCGCCGGCTGCCTTTCTTGTAAGTACTATCATTGTTATTTAAATCAGATGTGACATTTATCCATATCAAGTTATGTTAGTCAAACAAGTGTTAGGTGAGATTGGGATTTGGATGGGTTGGTTGGTTTGAAGCAGTAGTTTACAAGGTTGCGAAATAGATGGGTGGGTATAGGCAGCTGTTGACCGGGTTGAGAAAGCCCATCCATTTCTAAGTAAGAGAATCATTAAGTAACACACGGAATCTCACCACTCGATTATCGGGCTGTTAATGTAATCGAAAAATAATCGCCGGTTAATTATACTTCTAGTTTCTCGAAATCAAGTGGACAAGCGTTTGACAATTTGTCAAATTTGAGAAAAATCTCGAATTAATTAACCACACGTTACAGCAATTTTGGGCTTCTGAAAACGTTTTCAAAAGTCAATCTATTATCAACAATCCTAATTTTTAATTGTTAAATCATCATCACCAGCCTTTTAACGTTCCCACTGCTGGGACACAGGCTTCCTCTCTGTGAGAGAGGGAATGGGCCATAATCCACCACGCGGGCCCAGTACGGGTTAAATGATAAATGATTGTATTTCTGTAAGTTGGTTTGTACAAACACTTTTACATGTCTAACATATTTTTTTTTAAACTAGATGAGGTTGGCGTTTCCTATCTGACTACTCTGAGAAGAAAGGCCGAAACAAACTCAGAGGTCACAGTCTCTTTTAAAGTCCTGACAAAATCTTGGTTAGATCATGTGAAGACCATGTAGACTGATGTCTGAAATGGTATTTTGAGGAAAGAACCAGCCAGATTGAGTGGACCTGTCCAGTCAGTGCACGCATTTGTCAATAACCGAATAGCTCAACTTAGAATTTAAGGAGCTCAACGATTCGACGAACAATACCAAAGAAAGGACATTCGGGTAGGCCGCATAAACTACTCAAACTGCCAGACCATGATTAAAAACTAAGATAAATTAAACCCAAAATGATGATCCACATAGTCTTCACATTCACAATAATTAAAATAAAATAATATAATACTTTGAAAAGTATATATTCTTGTCAAAAAAAAAAACTAAATTAATTGGAGCAGCTCACTCCCAAGCCGTTTTATCCTCAACGTAATCTTTAATGCTATAAAAAACGCTTTTTGGCAAAACTTACGTTTAATGAATGATTTGAATTTATTAAAACATAGATTTTGTACGTGTCTTGGAAGCTTATTATAAAAGCGTACACATTGACATCTAAACGAGCCACCTATTTTCTTGAGCCTTGTTGTAGGTACTACAAATTTGTGTTTGTTCCTAGTTGGTAGCGCCATCTCTTGTAAATGTCATAAATCAATGACCGAATACATAGACAAACGCATTTAAGATTTCGCGGGCGATCGATATCCTAATTATCTCGTTCCTTCCTCATTCCTTTTCCCTTTATGTGCGCCTTGATGACGGGTCGCCAGACCGAACCGAAACTTCCTCGTGAACGGGCCTCGTGTCTCAACCGCCAGCTTTCCAAGCCATCACATGGCTGGAGACTGATGCATCTAATTAGTTAGATTGCAGAGAACCTTGTGAACCGTGTCTATTAACCCGCCTCGCGGATATAAAAATAATTGTGTGAAGTGTGTGGACCCCAATGATATTCAAATAAACAGATATGTTATAAGCGCGCGCATTGTGAAGACTCGAATAGTAGACAATTGTATGATTTAGTCTTTAGTTTATGTCACGCATGGCGAAGAGCGATACGCTTTGTTGAAAAAAAAACAAAATTAAAAAAATACCATCGTGTGTATTTAGAAAGTGTACCAATTATAATACCAAATTACATAAAACAGAAGGGATCTCATACCATCTGTAAATACGCAATACACCTCAATTTACTAATTTATTTCAATTTTTTTTCCTAATTTTCTGATATTTGGAGGTTACAAAAAGAAAAAACATTGGTTGTCAGAATAATGTTTGTTTACATTCACACGCAAGTGCAAACACTAGCTGTCTCTTTTTTTCTTGTTTGTTTTATCAAGCCATCCCTTTCGACATTGTAGTGAAATGACAGATGAATGAAAAGTGTGTATGTGTGCTGCCGCTGCTGCGCGGAACACTTTTTTCAATTGTTTTGTGAGTGTATAACGTATCTGTTTATTTGAATATCATTGGTGGACCCTGAATGACCAGAAAGTCGTCGTCGCCATTTTGGAGTTGAAGAACACCAGCTCGCCGCCACACGTGGGCTTGCATCGACCACCACAAGGTAAGGCGTACTACTTTTCTCATTCCCATACTAGATCGCCCGAATTGATCCGTGAATATTTTCCCGCTTATTTCAACGCACTATTACCAGAACCCTTCAAATACAGTCCACTTTTTATAATAGACGCAAGGATGAAGAGGTTTCTCAAATCGCTATAACATTTTTTGGTCCTTCGTAGCCGGATATATTACTATAATTTATCCATTTTCCTTTATTTCTTACGTAGGAATCTATCATAAATTCCTACTAGGGTCGTGGCACCTAGCCGCCTACCCACATAATCAAGTTGTAAACTCAATACGTGGTTCCATCAACGCATCAGGTATATAATTATCTATCTGCTATTATTAAAATAATTCTTATTGAAAACTAACTTGTCGTATTGTAAATTTCCATATTTCAAGCGTCTTTTAGTTAAACCGCCCTTATAGGAATCACCTACCTCCAATCATAAATTGTTAGGAATAAGTTACTTTCCGAAAAGCGCGAGTATCATTCTATAAGAGAAAAATAAAATAGGTGTACCTACGCAGTATAAATATCATAACTTTACCGAATACGTTTCGACGATTGCGGACTATAGGTTGCATATTTATACCTACTTATTTATCTTAAACAAATTCGAACTTAAAAATAAAACTGGCTAGGATAGTAATGCTATTAACATTTTGTGCAATCTAATTACTTTAGTTAGTGGGTACTACGAAAAATCTTATTTCGTTATCACGCAAATATTGCGAAACCCGTTGTCACAATACAGTCACACTCAGTAGTATTACTTTTCTACATATAGTTGTTCGTTTAAATAACTACCGTACATTGTTTTGTTTGTGTGGTTATTTGTACTACATTACATAACAATGCCGCGTGATGCGAAAGCAATCGCTTCTTCGGAAGATCAACAGTTGGTGATTTTAGAAGCTAAGCGTAATATACTTTACGAGCGTATTCAGTCAATTTATGATCGCTCTAAAGTCGCTAATACTTCCGAAGCAGTGAGAGAAGGCTTTCTCAGCTCTTGTGTAACATTAGATGATATTCGAACGGACTTTCATAAATTATTGGATGATTATAATGCAAGGTTACTGGCTGTTTATCCCGATGCGAAGCCTAGCTATCAAGCCTACGCCTCATTCGAGGATTGTTCCGTGAAACGTGTGATGTCTCAATTAGAAGATAAGCCGTCCGGGAGGCACAGTATGAGTGATTCCGCAACATGTAGACCAAGGTTGCCGCCAAGCGAACTCATGTCGTTTGACGGTGATATACGAAACTGGCCGTTATTTTATGCAAGTTTTAAATCAACAGTTCATGACAATAAGTCGCTGACGGATGCAGACAGGTTGTACTTTTTAATAGGTAAGCTGTCGCCGAAGGCGCAGTCTGTGTTCGCGGGAGTCACATCATGTGCTGAGAATTGCCAAGTCATATTCCAGGCACTCCTTGATAGGTATCAGGATATTCGTGTCCTCGCGTCCACCTATTTGGATCAAGCTTTAAATCTTAAATTGTCTGGTCCCGCGTCTGTTTCGAATTACCAGCTATTCGTGGACAAGTTTATTACCGCAATTAATTCTCTAAAGAATTTAAAATTAGTTGACCTTCCGGATTTCATTTTATTGCACCTCGCAATAAAAAAGTTTGACACTGAAACTATTCGCGCTTTCGAGATGACAGAACGTAATCGTAAGATTCCCACTCTAGATAGTTTTGTCACCTTCATCAATGATCAGTGTCGGATATTCCGTAATACCCAACCACCCTAATCTAACAATAATAAATCTGATAGTTCTGACAATTCACAAAGGTCTAATAAATCGCGTAGTTTTAATATTAAAATTTCCGCTCCTAATCCACAAACTTATGTAGCTTTCTCTGAGTCAAATAATTCAAACAAGTGTCTGTGCGAAACATACGTGCATGAACACTTATTTAAATGTCTCGCTTTTGATAATTTGACTCCGACAGCTCGTTTTAAATGTGTGAAAGACAACAATGCTTGTGTCAATTGTTTTAGTATTAAACATAAAACGGTTAACTGTTCCTCTAAATTAAAGTGTCGCACATGTAAACAACGTCATCATACATTGTTACATTTTAATAAAACCCCGCAATTATCAACTGTTGTGACGTCACAGCCGAAACCGGTCCCGACGCCTATGCCGACTGTTACGTCACAGTCTGAGGTATCGTTGTGTACGACATATGTCGCTGGCGCCGCTCGAGCGCGTTCGATTGACACTCGGTGTGTTGCGGCGTCGCCTTCGGCGTTAGATGGCCCGCAATGTACGGCGTACACAACTGTTCTACTCGCTACTGCTCAAGTAGTGATGTACGATGCAAATGATAAGCCGCACATAATACGTTGTTTACTAGATAGCGCTTCACAAAGTAATTTTATTACTTCTGAATGTTTTAAGCGTCTAGGACTTTGGAAGAACTTTCATACTTCTAATTTAATAGTTAAAGGAATCGGTGGGTCGGAAAAACCAGTTAAGGGTTCCGTAGATATTAAATTATATTCTCGTTTTAGTAGTAATATTAATTTTAACGTTTCTTCGCTTATTGTTGAACGTATAACGGAGACATTGCCGACCGCTCTTGTCGATGTCATTACCGCTCGCAGATTCGAAGTTTGCGGAGCCGAGCGGTATTGATGTTTTGATTGGTGCTGCTATATTCCCGCGCTTGCTTTTGCCTAACATAGTGCATAGCGAGCAACATAATATACCTCCCGCCATTGAAACTGTGTTGGGGTATGTGGTTATGGGTTCCGTACCTACAGCACATACTTCACACTGTACGAGTACAACGTCATGTTGTTCTGTTCTTCAAGATCCCAGTTTAGATTCGCTTCTCAAGCGATTCTGGGAGCTTGAAAAAATTTCCGCCTCGCCCTCGCAGAGCCATAAGGATCTCGAGTGTGAAGAACATTTTCGCGCTATCACTGTTCGCGATGACAGTGGTAGATATATTGTGTCGTTGCCATTTTGCGACGACCCTTATTCGTTAGGCGACTCATACGCTACCGCACTTAGGCGTTTTCATTGTTTAGAGCGCAAACTTGATGCGTCCTTAGGGTTACGCAGCGCTTACAATGACGTCATGCGAGACTATATAAATAAGGGATATTTAAGCCCGGTTGTAAAAGATGACAACGGTTTTAATCTGTCATATTATATTCCGCATCACGGTGTCGTTCGCGAAGATAAGAC
This sequence comes from Orthosia gothica, assembly GCA_949775005.1. NCBI lineage: Eukaryota > Metazoa > Arthropoda > Insecta > Lepidoptera > Noctuidae > Orthosia > Orthosia gothica. Next base: position 22,785,004 of record OX459047.1, read on the forward strand.
TTCCACTAAACTTCACGTGGTTTTAAACGCTAGTAGTCAAACTACATCGGGACAGTCGATTAATGACATTCTACATGCAGGCCCCAATCTACAGGGTGATTTATTTAATATCATAATTCGTTTTCTTCTCTTTCAAATAGCCTTGTCTGCTGATTGCCGCCAAATGTTTCTCAATGTCGGCGTTCGTGAATCGGACCGTAGATTTCAACGCATCTTTTACAGATTTAGCAAACATGAACCTATAACGGTTTACCAATTTAATCGTGTTTGCTTCGGGTTTAAGTCTAGTCCATATCACGCGTTACATGTAGTCCGCCAGTTAGTCGCTGATGAAGGCGATAATTTCCCTGCAGCTTCTGCTGCTGCTTCTTCTGCTTTATATATGGATGACATTGCCTGTAGTGTCATGTCCATACCGGAAGCAATTTCGCTTTGTGATGAGCTTATTCAGCTCTTCAGGCGAGGCCAGTTCGACCTTTTCAAATAGACAAGTAACTCGAAAGAGGTTCTCGCACACATACCTGATACACATAAGGCTTCGCCCGATATCGAGTATGAGAAGTCTATACCGCATAAGGTCCTGGGTTTACGCTGGGACAAGTCTTGTGACAGTTTCCGCTTTGACGTCACCACACCAGATGATAAATGTACCAAGCGAACCATGCTTTCCACAGTGGCTCGGCTATGGGACTTAATGGGTTTTGTCGCCCCCACTATTCTGTACGCCAAACTCTTAATTAAGGAGCTTTGGCTGTCGAAGTGTGACTGGGACGACATTCCACCTGACCATATAGTCACCGCTTGGAAGCAGTTTTGTGTTGAGCTTTCTACGCTTAATGAAATTATTATTCCGCGTCATCTGGGGTTAGTCGACGGATGCACCATGAATTTAATAGGTTTCGCTGACGCCAGCGAGCGTGCTTACGGTGGAGTCGTATACATGCAAATATGCATTGGTTCTAACTATTCCGTGCAGTTAGTTATTGCGAAGTCTAAAGCCTCACCTGTAAAAACCATTTCGGTGGCTAGACTGGAGTTGTGCGCGGCCCTACTGTTGTCTAAGTTGCTTCGCAAGGTACAAGACACAGTATCGCCCCACTACCGCATCGATAGGGTATACGCGTTTACGGACTCTAAAGTAGTGCTCGCCTGGATAAATACCTCACCGCACCGCTGGCAAACTTTTGTTGCCAATCTGGTTACTAAGCTGATAGAGCTTATGCCCGCTAATTGTTTCAACCATGTCGCGGGTACTGAGAACCCCGCTGATTGTCTGTCACGTCGTGTCACGCTAGCTAAGCTCTTTCATCATCCATTGTGGTATCGTGGACCATCATGGATTTCTCATGACCCATCTGAGTGGCCCATACATACTTTCGACCACAATGCACTGCATGAGGGCGTACCCGAACAGAAATCAGTCGCTCATGCCGTGGTTTCTGACGTTACGGAATCACCAATTTACGCGGTAGCACTACGTGTTTCGTCCTGGTCTAAGTTGCTGCGCGCTATTGTTTACGTCTATAAATTTTTAAGACAACTGCCTAGTGCATGTACTGTATCGAGCTCTGATCTCAAATATGCAGAAATTAAATTGCTGCGAGCTGTACAGGATGTTCATTTCCGTAACGATATTCTAAATTTAAAAAACAATAAACCATGTACGCCCGCCCTCCATAAGCTTATGCCGTTTCTTGATGAGCACGGCATCATATGAGTTGGTGGTCGTCTCACAAATTCGGACGAACCCTACGAATATAAACATCCCTGTATTCTTCCACGTCATGACCATATTGTTGATCTTCTTGTTGACTTTTTCCACAAGAAATATCTTCATGCCGGTCCGGAGTTGCTTATGTCCTTACTCAGGCATAATTATTGGATTTTAGCTGCACGTCGAATAATTCGTCACAGAATCCACAACTGTAACACTTGCTTTAAATTCCGCCCTCGTCCTGTTTTCCCGCTAATCGCAGATCTACCTAGCCAGCGTGTTAACCAAGTCGACAAGGCGTTCACTCACACCGGTTGTGACTACGCAGGCCCGTTGCAGTACACACCATTTCGTGGTCGAGGTGTTAAGAGCCGTAAGCTTGGCTCTGCATTTTTACGTGTTTGACAACGCGTGCCACGCACATTGAAGTGGCTACAGATTTAAGCACAGTGACTTTTCTTGCAGCCTTAAAACGCTTTCTTTCGCGACGCGGTCCTATTAAATGCTTATATACCGATAACGGTACTTGTTTCGTAGGTGCAAGTTCTTATTTACGCGACCTTCATAAATTTCTTAAAGATTTTCGTCCTCATCTTGCGGAAGAACTTTCCTTCAATCATATAGATTGGAGGTTTATTCCGCCTGCTTCCCCACATTTTGGAGGATGTTGGGAAAGTATGGTTAAGGTAGTTAAAACTCACCTTTTCAAAGTTATATGTCAACAAATCCTCTCCTACGAGGAACTTATAACTGTCCTTAGCCAAGTTGAGGCTCTAGTTAATTCGCGGCCACTTACTGCTATGAGTAGTGACCCTACTGAACCATCAGCGCTGACCCCTGCGCATTTCTTGCACACCGGGCCATTGTTGTCCCTTCCCGCTCCTGAAGCAGACACGCTCAGCTTGCTTCAGAGACATACTCTACTTGACAAACTTGTGCAGTCGTTCTGGCAGCGCTGGCGTTCAGAATACTTACATCAACTTCAGGCTAGATCCAAATGGAATAGTCCTGCACCTTCTATACAGGAGGGTACTATTGTGGTTATCATTACTGATAACGCTCCGCCTCTTGCATGGCCGTTAGGCATTATTGAGAAATTGCATACCTCAAAAGACGGTACAACCCGTGTTGTTACTGTGAAAACCGCAAAGGGTAGCTACGTGCGCCCTGTTGTACGTCTGTGTCCGTTACCGACTCAATAAGGCCTGGCTTGATAGTTAGGTCTCTTAGTTTTAGTTAGTTTGAGACGCAAAATATTTTTTTCTCTTAAAAAATTTAAGTATAGGTATGCAACTTAAAGTATTATGCAACTCGTAGTATTAATCTTTAATCTTAATAATTTAAATGTAAAATCTGCATCTTAGTCTGTATTACTGAATAGGTATACGGTAGTACACCTCATAGGGCTAAGTTTAATTTTCATTAAAGGTGACCCTTTAAGGCCGGGAAAATGGTAGCGCCATCTCTTGTAAATGTCATAAATCAATGACCGAATACATAGACAAACGCATTTAAGATTTCGCGGGCGATCGATATCCTAATTATCTCGTTCCTTCCTCATTCCTTTTCCCTTTATGTACGCCTTGATGACGGGTCGCCAGAACGAACCGAAACTTCCTCGTGAACGGGCCTCGTGTCTCAACCGCCGGCTTTCCAAGCCATCACATGGCTGGAGACTGATGCATCTAATTAGTTAGATTGCAGAGAACCTTGTGAACCGTGTCTATTAACCCGCCTCGCGGATATAAAAATAATTGTGTGAAATGTGTGGATCCTGAATGACCAGAAAGTCGTCGTCGCCATTTTGGAGTTGAAGAACACCAGCTCGCCGCCACACGTGGGCTAGCATCGACCACCACAAGGTAAGGCGTACTACTTTCCTTATTCCCATACTAGATCGCCCGAATTGATCTGTGAATATTTTCCCGCTTATTTCAACGCACTATTACCAGAACCCTTCAAATACAGTCCACTTTTTATAATAGACGCAAGGATGAAGAGGTTTCTCAAACCGCTATAACACTAGTATTTATGTAATGGATATCACTGTATTTTTTAAACAATTTTATGAGCATATAAAAGATTATCATAAATATACTGAGAAGGCACAGTCATTACATTAATCTCCTTAAATTTCTCTCTGAGAGAGTGTCTCGGGCTTAATTTATGAATTGATCGAACAGCTCTTTTATGCAAAACAAAGATAGTCTGGATGTCGGCGGCATTTCCCTACAACGGAATTCCGTACGACATTACACTATGAAAATAGCTAAAGTATACTTAACGGGCTGTCTCTATATCAGTTAAATTACGAATTTTTCTAACAGCATATGCTGCGGAGCTTAGCTTCTTTGACAATTTATCTATATGTGGGAATACTGTGCTATTTTTAGGATTAAATTCTTTGCCTTTTATCGTGTCGCAAGGACATGGGACATGATGGGGTTCGTCGCACCTGTCGTATTATATGCTTACCTCCTAAACATAAATATTATAGTCTAAGATCCCGATATAAGACGACCTTCACCGAGATGCTTATTTAATGAAACGTATTTTATATTTAATTTAATATGTCAATAAATATAATCCATATGGGTTGCCTAGCAAATTTCAGTCCAGAGTATGTTTAATTAATAATTAAAAAAATATATTTTTTTAAACATTTCACCGGTATGATTATTAGAAAGAAGAAAGAAAAGAAAGAAAAAGTGTTTATTCGCCACAAAAACGACATACAATTTTTTGATTTTTCCTTAAATTAAACCCATCGGTAGTATTAGTAAGTACTTAAATAAATTAGATAAATTCTATACCAATCGAAAGTATGAAGCCCATAGAATATGCAAACGTTAGGTTGCCTATTCTTTTCCGGTCACAACTATCGGGTTGCCAGGTATAAACAGGTAAATCTGTACTAGCATTTTGCAACGGTCTGTTTAATGAATGAAATTTAAATGAAAATAAAAATTATTTTATTCTGAACACGGTGGTATAGGGTTGCCTGCGAAAAATCAGTCCAGAATTGCGGCTGTCGAATTTAAAAAAGTTAAATATTGCTCCGAGTGAATGTGTGCGACTGAGAGGTCCCAACCGACCATCCAATGCGATAGAAGAGGACACAGCATAGCAGCTGTTTAAAGTCCGCCCACTTAAAGAAAGAGAGTGCGCATGCTATTTGGGCTTGGAAAAGAAAAGGATACCGATAGACTCGTATATACAATGCATCATTTTGGAGTAGTCTATTATTTAAATAGAGAAATAGTTATTCAATTATTTTTTTTAGTCAATTAATTATTTATGTGTATATTTTTTATGTGACACTAAAGTATATATACATCTTTAGTAAAAAAGAAGGTTATAGTGATACATATATAATACTACCCTGATTAAAAATATTGATTGAAAAAAATTTAAAAAATTTACTACATGCAAATTATAAATCTATAAATGTAAACAGAGAAATTGAAATCAATTGAAACTATTGGAAAAAATTCAAAACCCATAAAATTGAATTTTTTTAATCAGGGTAATCTTGCAAATTTTATTTTTATTATAAGAAGACAAAATAAAAAAACAACAATTAAAAAAATACTTCTATTTATTGTAAAAAATTAAAAATACAAAAATGTTTTTAAATTATTCAGAATCCGAGTCATCGGACATAAAACTACGATCTTCAACTTCTGAATCTTCTTCGTCATCACTCTCTGTTTCACTTTTTTAGACAATGTCTTCTATCTTTAAAGGTGTATGATCCCCAATGAATCGTACTGGTTTTAAATCTATATCTATAAAAGCGAAAGGTGACTGACTGACTGACTGACTGACTGACTGATCAATCAACGCACAGCCAAAACTGCTAAGCCTAGAAGCATGAAATTTAGCAGAAAAGTTCCTCAAGTGACGTAAGTGTGCACTACGAAAGGATTTTTGGAAATTTCACCCCTAAGGGGGTAAAAAAGGGGTTGAAAGTTTGTATGAAAAATCTAATTCCTTCGACCAAAATTCTTGAAACTTAGCACAAATAGTATTCTAAGTAAATGATAAAGATTGACATTATTAGTTTTTCGAAACTACCCCCAAATAATGATTTACGGGTTGTTGAAATTTGTATGGAAAATCTGATTTCTTGGGTCAATAAACTTGAAACTTGCCACAAATACTAACTGTAGCGCGGCAACCCCACGACGATATAGAGAATGTTAGTGTTGGCCCCACTGATAGGCACATCCAATCGGATGATCGCGGGAATAGGAGTAAGGTTGACACTACTGGCGTAGGCGACCAATCACGCGCCACGAACTCTCCCGCGCACTGTGTTGAGCAGACGTTTCTGGCGGTACCAGTAAAAGGGGAGTCTAAGTCCAAGTCTACCCTCGAAACGTGCACGCGACGTGTTTCAGGCCGCGCTCGTAAAGCGCCGGCCATCTTAGACCTCTAATAGTTTAGACCTTGAATAGTTATTTCATGTTTATCTTGTTTTTTATGTTCCTGTACGTGTATTTTGGTGATTAAAGAGTGTAAATTTAGCAAGGACTTTTACTCAGAGGCCCGAACCCTATGCCCAACGGCTACATCTGGCGTCCCAACAGTAGGGGCCTCTGACGACACGTGCTTGCAAAAATTTTTTTACGAAGCATAGCGCCGCAGTTGGAGTCTGTACTCCAGGAGGAAGCCTTCGATTACACCTACCTACCTACAAGCGGGAATTCCGGAACCTGAAGCGCTAAGTACGACTGGCGTTTCCGGCGGATGAAAATTTTCGCCACGTGGTTCCGTGTCCGTTGTCAGTATGGCAACGATGGAAACAAGAAATAAGAAATCCAAGAATCAGGGAGTAGAAGTGGAAGAGGAAACAGAGATGTCCACGTCCACATCAATCACCATGGACCAAGGTCAATTTGCAACCCTGATGCACTCACTACAGCAGAGTCAGGCAGAGATTTTCGCGAGGCTCATCCAGGAGGTTAGGACTTCGACTCCGACGCCTGAAGTGTCCATGACAACGCCCGCCGCGAACTTTTCTAAGTGCACAGCGCGATTCAACGGATCGTTCGCTGACGTTGACGGTTTTATCGACGCAATAGAAGTGTACAAGAACTGCCTACAGATATCGGATGAAAACGCTGTCAAAGGACTCTCCATGTTGCTAACAGATTCAGCAGCATTATGGTGGCAGGGGATAAAAACCAGCACCACATCTTGGTCGGATGCGATACAAAAACTTAAAAGCGCATTTGGTGAGCATCGTCCGCCATTTAAAATATATTTGGAGTTATTTTCATTAAAACAAAATGCGGACACGACAGATTTATTCGTAGCGAAGACGCGAGCGCTTTTATCGAGATTGCCACAAGAAGATCTACGTGAAAAAGTACAACTGGATATGGTATACGGGCTTCTCGATCGTAGAATAAAAAAGCGGCTCGATCGTAACTCCATAACATCTTTCGACCAGCTACTGCACCGTGCCAGAGCGATCGAGGAATCGTTAGAAGACAGCGCATGGGACAAGACATCGACACTGACGCTTCCGAGCGCCAGTCACCAATCTGCCGCGACCAGCGCTACTTCAACTTCGGCACCAAGTGATAAGAAGACTACTAGCAACAAAAGGCTATCGTGCAGTTACTGTAAGAAATGGGGACACGAAAAATCGCAGTGTAAAAAGTTAATAAATAGCAATAAAAGTGATAACGGGAAAAGTGATAACAACGTAAATAAAAATAAACCTATTCAATGTTATGGGTGCGGTACCCCTAACGTTATAAAATCAAAGTGCGAAAAGTGTCAATCTAATTCTCAAAATGCTTTCTATTCGGTTACGACAACCAGTGATAACGTAAATTCAAAAGTGTGCGGTTCCCGCCATCGCGTTATCATGCAAAATGATTGCGCGTCAGACGAGCCGAGATCGACAGCCGCTAGCGTCCCGCCAGCGCCACCCGCGCCAGCCCCGCAGAGTACATGCGACAGCGGTGTGAGTGCGGCCGCCGTTGCCGCTCGTTGCCTAGCGACCGTTCGAGAGCGTGCAAACAACATTCCGCGCGGTCGAGAGCCGCCGAGCAACGTTCCTGCCGATACCACAGGTAACCCAACGTATTGCAACGCTGGGAGTCACTTAAATCTTAACGAGCATTCTAATGTCACCAAAAATGTGGGTGATTATAATAATTATATTAGAGACAATAAGTTTTCTGTAAATTCAACTAAAACCAGTTCGCAACATGGACAGGTAATTCAATCAGATGATAACGATAATGTTTACGTATCATATCTTATGAATAATAATAGAAATGCTCAGTGTTTAGATAATGTTCATTGTGATTGTTTATGTTCATGTGTTGATAGTGTTAGTGTTCATAGATGTTTAGGATTAAGCTCTGTAAATATTAATAGAAATAACGAACTACAAAATTGTAAGAAACACCTCGCGTCTGCACAGGGTCGAACTAAGGGAGGTCCAATCAAGGGGGAGCCTAATAATAATAGACCTTTGATGCAAATAGGTATTATGGGTGAAAAAGGTACAGCGTTACTGGACACTGGGTCAAGGGGCTGTATTGCCGGTCACACACTTTTTCGCGTGTTGAAGGAAAAAGGTCATCCTTTACAACAGTGCACTAGAAACATCCGCCTGGCGGATGGCTGCACGCGCCTGATGGAGGTGCTTGTTGCAGAGGTACAGGTGACCCTTCTTCATAAAATTGTGCCCACCGAGTTTATAATTTTCCCAGAAGCGCAAAATAATGAATCAATTTTAGGTATTGATTTTATTAATAGTGCCGGTCTCGTTATCAATTTCAAGCAGCGTCTTTGGCATTTTTTGGATAGGGAAGACCAAAAATATAAATTGATTTCGGAAACTTCTTCACCTCGTCATACTTACGCCGCGATTAATGTTTTACGCGATGACGAAGGTGCAGGTTTAGAGGATCAGGAGCGTGAGGAGCTTGCCCAATTACTCACGGATTTTCAGGAGATGTTTAATACAATTGGGGAGCCGACTCCATATGGGGAACATCATATAGACACGGGGAATAATTCTCCGATAGCGACGCCTCCATATCGCCTGACGCCTGCAAAGAAGGAGATTATGCAGCAAGAGCTTACCAAGATGTTGGCTGAAGATATTATTGAAGATTGCGAATCTGCGTGGGCTGCTCCAGCCCTGCTGGTACCTAAACGTGACGGCAGTTATCGTTTCTGCGTCGACTATCGAAAGTTAAATTCAATTACGAAGTCGGACGCTTATCCAATGCCTCGCATTGATGAACTGCTGCAATCTACTACACGTGGACGTTGTCACATGAGTACAATAGATTTGCGATCTGGATACTGGCAAGTGTCAGTTAAAGAAGATGATAGGGATAAGACGGCTTTCGTGACGCCTTTCGGAACCTTCCGGTTTAAAAGAATGCCGTTCGGTCTGAAGAACGGACCAGCTACTTTTCAGCGTCTGATAAACAGAATGCGATCCGGTTCAGAATTAAAGCATGTTACAATACTAGGGTATTTAGACGATTTGTTGATTATAACGCAGGGGGACTTTTCGAGGCACCTAGAAAACCTGCGAATCGTTTTTGAACGACTGATGAAGTTCAAATTGCGTGCTAACCGAGAAAAGTGTGTATTTGCAAGAGAGTCTGTTAAATATTTGGGTCATGTGATCTCACAGGAGGGAGTCTCAGCTGATGAAGGGAAAATACAAGCCATCTTAGACATGAAAGAGCCGACCACACTGGGACACCTCAGAACATTCATACAAACATGTTCCTGGTTTAGAAAATTTATTCCCAAGTTTTCGGAGGTAGCAGAGCCACTGACAAGATTGACGAGGAAAAATCAACCTTGGATATGGGGACCACATCAGGCTTTCAGTAATTTAAAAAAGCTTTTGACGTCAGCACCGATCCTCATACAGGCAGACTACTCCAAGCCATTCATCCTGCGCACAGATGCGAGCAACTACGCGATAGGAGCAGTGTTGCTTCAAGGAGAAAAGAATGAAGAACGACCCATTGAATTTGCCAGCCGTTTGTTATCAGCAGCGGAACGGAATTATTCGACCACGGAGCGAGAGGCTCTAGCGGTCATCTGGGCAGTCGACCGTATGCGGGGTTACATTGATGGCCATCCAGTAATCGTAGCCAGTGATCACCAACCCTCGAAATGGCTTCTGTCATTAAAGTCGCCTACTGGTCGTTTGGTGCGTTGGGCACTTAAACTGCAAGCCTATGACATTCGGTTTGAGTACACTCCCGGAAAAGTAAATGTGGTTGCCGATGGACTCAGCCGCCCTGTCTGTACAGATGAGTCCCGCGAAGCCTGTGGAATATGTTCCGTTATTATTGATTTGCCTACGCGAGATCTTACGGAGCTACGTGCAGCACAAGAATCCGACCCAGATCTCAAGAAAATTATGAAGGAATTAGAAGATACAGAAGAAGTTGCCTCCCGTCGTTGGACAGAACGCGGTTATCTCTTGGAACGAGGTATCCTTTACCGCTATAACCCAGATACAGACAACGAATCACCGCAATTGGTAATACCTGTAAGCATACGAGAGGAAATTCTAAAAGAATGTCACGATGCTCCAATTGCAGGTCATCCTGGTATAGAGAGAACGTACCAGAAAGTAGCACAAAACTATTATTTCTCTGGCATGAGAAGAATAGTAACAGAATACGTAAAATCATGTTCATCGTGTCAGCGCTATAAAGCGACAAATGTAAAGCCACCTGGTCTGATTCAAACACCGATTTTAAACTAGCGCAACGAAGTGTTGGCTATCGACCTTTTTGGACCACTGCCAGAGGGCGAAAACGGGGATGGGCCATATGTTGTTAAGAAGAAATTGAGTCCAACAACATACCTAATCGCATCTGATGGAAATCCTGGTGAGGTATTGGGCAAATTCCACGCTAATCAGCTGACCCCTTTTCGAGGTCGAACAGATGAGTGCGCTCAGCCACTGGAGCCTAAGAAAAAGCGAGGCCGACCTCGCTTACAACCCATTTCGAATGACATTGATGTTAGGCTAGACCACGATCGAGGTCGTAATCGTGATCTAGAGGGGGAGTATGTAGCGCGGCAACCCCACGACGATATAGAGAATGTTAGTGTTGGCCCCACTGATAGGCACATCCAATCGGATGATCGCGGGAATAGGAGTAAGGTTGACACTACTGGCGTAGGCGACCAATCACGCGCCACGAACTCTCCCGCGCACTGTGTTGAGCAGACGTTTCTGGCGGTACCAGTAAAAGGGGAGTCTAAGTCCAAGTCTACCCTCGAAACGTGCACGCGACGTGTTTCAGGCCGCGCTCGTAAAGCGCCGGCCATCTTAGACCTCTAATAGTTTAGACCTTGAATAGTTATTTCATGTTTATCTTGTTTTTTATGTTCCTGTACGTGTATTTTGGTGATTAAAGAGTGTAAATTTAGCAAGGACTTTTACTCAGAGGCCCGAACCCTATGCCCAACGGCTACATAACTTAAATGAATAATAAATGTTGCTATTATTATTTTTTGAAACTACCCCCAAAAGAAGATTTAGGGGTGTTATTTTTTTTTGAAGAATCTTATTACTTCAGTAAATAAACTTGAAACTTGACATAAATACTAATCTATATAAACAATAAAGACTTTGAAAGAAAGAAAGAAAGAAAGAAAATATATTCACTTTCATTGTTAGTTTTTCGAAACTACCCCCAAAAGATGATTTAGGGGATGTTATTTTTTTTGAAGTATCTGATTTCTTGGGTGAATAAAAATGAAACTTGACATAAATACCATCCTAAATAAACAATAAAGTTTGTGATTATTAGTTTTCTGCAACTACCCCCAAAAGACGATTTAGGAGATATACAGTGTTTTTGAAAAATCTGATTTCTTGGGTCAAACTTGAAACTTGCCACAAATACTAACCAAAATTAATAATAAAGGCCGCTCTTATTATTTTTTGAAACTACCCCCAAAAGAAGATTTAGGGGATTTTAGTTTTTTTGAAGAATCTGATTTCTTGGGTGAATAAACATGAAACTTGACATAATTACCATCCTAAACAAACAATAAAGGTTGTCATTATTCGTTTTTTGCAACTACCCCCAAAAGACGACTTAGGGGATGTTATTTTTTTTGAAGAATCTGATTTCTTGGGTGAATAAACAATAAATTTGACATAAATACCATCCTAAATGAATAATAAAGGTTGCTATTATTATTTTTTGAAACTACCCCCAAAAGACGATTTAGGGGATGTTAATTTTTTTGAAGAATCTGATTTCTTGGGTCAATAAACATGAAACTTGACATAAATACCAACCTAAATAAACAATAAAGGTTTTCAATAATTAGTTTTTCAAAACTAATTATTGAAATACCCTTAAAATACGACTTCGGGGTGGTAAAGATTTTTGATTACTTTTACTGCACATAGCTTCTTTTTATGACGTTGGGGAGCACTTAGGAGGGGTTTTTGGTAATTCAACTTTTTATAGGGTTAAAAGGGAGACATTTATTTGTATAAAAATCTTATTCCTTTGGCAAAATAATAAAGGATGGCATCATAAGTTTTTCGGATTTACCCCCAGAAGACGATTTAGGGGTGTCAAAGTTTATTTGAAGAATCAAATGGCTCTAGGATGGGGACCTCTACATCGATTTGGAACTACCGAACTGGACCGTTTGTTTCAGGTTTAATAGCAGCTTATTTTTGGTTGCCATCACACGAACGAAGTCGCGGGCGGACTTAATATTATAAATGTGAAAGTGACTCTGTCTGTCTCTCTGTCCACCTTTTCACGCTTAAACCGTTGAACCGATTTAGATGCAATTTGGTTCAGAGATATTTTGAGACGCTGGGCAGGACAAAGCATAGTTTTTATCCCGGAAATCTTACTTAAGGGGATGGAAAGAGAGGTAGAAGTTTGTATGGAAAAACCACAATATTATGCTGCGATATAAAAAATAAGCTATTCGAATTACTAATGCTTCGCAGACGAAGTCGCGGGCAACAGCTAGTATTCATCTAAGAACCATCCGCAGTTCTCAGGCTCAAGTTTCACGCATATTGGATCCGTTGCATTAAGCCACATGGAATTTACGAAAATAGTTCGTAAAATTTTCTGAGTTAATGATATCCAGCATGGTGGTATGGAGTTGGAGTCGAAGCCTTTTTTTTTTTAAAGTGCTCGCTGTCTTCTTTTGCAGAGTAATCTATATCTATAAAAGCGAAAGGTGACTGACTGACTGACTGACTGATCAATCAACGCACAGCCAAAACTGCTAAGCCTAGAAGCATAAAATTTGGCAGAAAGGTTCTTCAAGTGACGTAAGTGTGCACTAAGAAAGGATTTTTGGAAATTCTACCCCTAAAGGGGTAAAAAGGGGGTTGAAAGTTTGTATGAAAAATCTAATTCCTTCGACCAAAATTCTTGAAACTTAGCAAAAATAGTATTCTAAGTAAATGATAAAGATTGACACTATTAGTTTTTCGAAACTACCCCCAAGTGATGATTTAGGGGGTGTTGAAGTTTGTATGGAAAAATCAGATTTATTTGATCAATAAACTTGAAACTTGCCACAAATACTTATCTAAATAAATAATAAAGGTTGCTACTATTACTTTTTGAAACTACCCCCCAAAATACGATTTAGTGGTGTTAAAGTTTTTTTGAAGAATCTTATTACTTCAGTTAATAAATTTGAAACTTTACATAAATACCAATCTAAATAAACAATAAAGGCTTTCATTGTTGGTTTTTCGAAACTACCCCCAAGAGTGATTTAGGGGATGTATTTTTTTTTGAAGAATCTGATTTCTTGGGTGAATAAACATGAAACTTGACATAAATACCATCCTAAATAAACAATAAAGGTTGTAATTATTATTTTTTGCAACTACCCCCAAAAGACGATTTAGGAGGTAATACAGTGTTTTTGAAAATTCTGATATTAAAGGTCGATAAACTTGAAACTTGCCACAAATACTAACCTTAAGGTTGCTATTATTATTTTATGAAACTACACCCAAAAGACGATTAAGGGGATGTTAATTTTTTTGAAGAATCTAATGTCTAGGGTCAATAAATATGAAACTTGGCTTAAATACCAACCTAAATAAACAATAAAGGTTTTCATTATTAGTTTTTCGAAACTACCCTTAAAATACGATTTCGGGGTGGTAAACATTTTTGATTACTTTTACTGCACATAGCTTCTTTTTATGATGTAGGGAAGCACTAAGGAGAGATTTTTGGAAACTCAACTTTTTAAGGGGTTAAATGGGAGACATTTAGTTGTATGAAAAATCTTATTCCTTTTGCAAAATAAAAAAGGTTAGCATCATTTGTTTTTCGGAATTATCCCCAGAAGACGATTTAGGAGTGTTAAAGTTTCTTTGAAGAATCAAATGGCACATCGATTTGGAATTACCGAACTGGACCGTTTGTCTCAGTTAGACATAATTGTGAGTGACGTTTCAGTGTTGCGTAATTTACCCTGAATTAGGTTTTTGTGTTGTGTCGCGTAATTTAAGCAGCATTCGTTTTCATACAAAAGTAATTTTTGGTCCACCCGAAATTATGCGTCTCAAAAAACCCGACCAGTCTTCTGCTCCATATATCTTCTTCTATACATATAAAATGCTTTGTCCTGAATGACTGACTGACGGATCAACATACAGCCTAAACCGCTGATCGTAGAGACCTGAAACTTGGAGAGTATGTTTTTGTATGACGTAGGCATCCGATAAGAAAGGATTTGCCGAAATTCTAAAAGGTTGACATTATTAGTTTTTTGAAACTACCCTCACAAGTCGATTAAGGGGGTGTTGAAGTTTGTATCGAAGAAATTTATTTCATGGGTTACTAAACTTGACACATTGCACAAATACTAACTTAAATAAATAATAAAGGTTATTAGTATTAGTTTTTCCAAACTACCCCCTTTATTTTTTTTTATTTTTTTGGGTGGGAAATCATCCAATGACTTCTCCCGCTCTGGGTGAAGCGGGAGGGCGTGTCGGACTTTTACTGACTAAAACCCACCCGTGTTCCTTCAGTTGCTTGCGCCAGGGCCGCCAAACAAACTACCCCCAAAAACAGATATATGTCGAATTAGGGGCAGGCTTATCATGCATATGTTGGTTCAATACTGCGCTATGGTATACTGGTATGGGGGAACTCGGTGCATCTCGGAAGAGCTTTCATCGCACAAAAGCGGTGTATACGTGCGATTTGTAATGTAGACCCACTCACATCCTGTAAACCGCTGTTTAGAAAACTTAGACTACTTACATTAACTGGTATTTATATTGAGGAAGTATGTAAATTTACCAAATCTCACCCTGAAATGTTTGAAAAATTGGGAGATAAATGTAACTTTAAAACCAGATATCCTAATAGATTAATAAATCCTACAAGAATAAAAACGGAACTATATAGGCGAAGTTGTTATCCTATGTGTATTCAGATCTATAACAAGATTCCTAACCAAATTAAAGAACTTCCAATGGTCCGCTTCAAAAGGGCTTTACGCAGGTGGTTAATTGAGCATCCCTTCTATAATATAAAAGAATTTCTTGATTATAAATTAAATTAATGTTCGAATTCTACCTATACCAAAAATTTGCATGTCATTATGTTATGATTGAATATGTTAAGCTACTAATACTACCATTGTAAGAACTTTTGTAACCATATTTATCTGCAAATAAATCTTTGACTTTGACTTTGACTTTGACTTTGAAAGTTAAAATTTATTGGGTTAATAAACTTGATACTTGACAAAAATACCACCCTAAACAAACAATAAAGGTTGATATTATTAGATTTCCGAAACTTCCTCCAAAATACGATTTAACAGGTGATAAAGTTTTGTTAAAGAATTTTATGTCTTGGGTTAATAAACTTGATAGTTGACATAAATACCAACCTAAATAAACAATAAAAGGTTGTCATTATATTTTTTCGAAACTACCCCCCAAAATAGGATTTAGTGGGTGTTAAAGTTTGTTAAGAATCATATTGGACAAGGTTTTGTTTTTGATGTAGGGATCTAGGGGAGCACGAAGAAGGAATTTGCGGAAAATCAAACTTTCCCCATTATCATCATTTCAGCCAAAAAGCCAAAAAACGTCCACTGCTAGACATAGGCCTTCCCCAAACGCCGCCACACTGATCGGTCCTGTGCGTTTCGCATCCACCGGACTCCTGCAGCCTTGACCAGGTCGGACTTCCTAATTTGCGTTTTCCGGTTCGCAGTCGCCACTGAACTGTCAACCTTTAAGGGGGTGAAAAGGAGGCAATTTGTTTGTATGAACAATCTCATTCCGTGGAGATAAAGTAAATAATCAAAATTAACATAATACGTTTTTTTAAACTACCTCCCCCCTGATAGGGTTAAGTGATTTTAGTTGTTTTGAAACATCTTACTGAGCCATCTAACTAAAATAAACAAAAAATAAAAAAGAGAAAAAGGGTATTTTAAGTTTTAAGGGGCGGATTTTACTTTGTAGCGGTAACCTAAAATGTATTTATTATTCTTTAAGTCAAATAACGAATCGTCCCAAACCTATAAACCGAAGAGCTTTACGAAACAACATTTTTATTTGGTTTAATAACAGCTTATTTTTGTTGCCATCACACGAACGAAGTCGCTGGCGGAGTTAATATTATAAATGTGAAAGTAACTCTGTCTGTCTCTCTGTCTACCTTTTCACGCTTAAACCGCTGAACCGATTTAAATGTAATTTGGTTCGGAGATATTTTGAGACCCTGGGCAGGACATAGGATAGTCTTTATCCAAACATACTTACGGAAATCATAATTAAGGGAGTGGAAAGAGGGGTAGAAGTTTGTATGGAAAACCTACAATATTAAGCCGCAATATAAAAATAAGCAATTCGAATTACTAATGCTTCGCAGACGAAGTCGCGGGCAACAGCTAGTTTTTCATAAAAATACGATGTCTCGCATCATTCACACTGGTGCAGTTCCTGATACCGTACATACTAGCCGTAAATTCTTGAACGGTCTTCATTTTTTCATCAATGGAAATATCAGCAGCATCTGTTAATGATGCAAAAACTGTTTGATATTTTTAATTTTTCGAAAATTGCTGAAAAGGTTTTACTTTCCCTTTGTTGTAAAAGGCTGCCGTGTAATCGTAACCTGTAAATGCATGCAACTGATGTAACTGTCTATATTTACTATAGTTGGAATGGGTAGATTCTTCCGTGGACCGCTTATTTTTAGATTGATACACTGCGTAACAAGGCAGATGGTACGCGATAGTTTGATGTTGAAGTTTGGAGAGAATCACCGAATCGCCAAAATTTTGCGCTATATTTTTTATCTGTAGTGGTACTTTGTCATCATTAGGGACAGTAAGATTGACCAGCTTCTTCCCACATCTCTTTTGGCTGTGGTCAAAAAAGGCAAATAATTTTGCTTGATGTCGATGCTGTTGATGTTGACTGCTCCTAAAAGAATTAAATCATTCTTTGAGTAAAAATCGATGAAAATAAATATAATTGAAAATACAAGTTCAATTAATAGATTTTAATATATTTTTTTTTAAAAAGCTTAAAAAAAATAGAAAATATTTTATTACCTTGTCAAAGTCCCCAGAAGTTTGGGACAGGTCTTCAACATTACTCGTTTCATCTTCAGCAATTGTAGCACAAGAATCGACACTAGGGTTCAACTGTTTTGATTCTTCTTCATTAGTAGATACATTGGAATGATCCTAAAAAAAAAAAAATGCGATTAAATGAAAATGTTTGATATATAAATTTTATAAACTTCTTGATAAGAATAGTTGATTGAAAACATCCTCATTAATTGTCACAAAAAAAAAAGGAAATCAGATCATTTTCTTGTTTAATTTATAAATTACCGTTTTTAAGTAAATTACAAAAAAATGATGTGTGTCGAAAATTAACAAAACCATAGGTGAATTTTACTAACAATTATTTAAACATGAAAAAAATATAGAAGATGTATTAGCTAAGATAATTTTAAAGATTCAATTATTATGTACTAGCTGACCCAGCAAACTTTGTTTTGCCATAAAAAGACCAAACATTTATCTACCCTACCTACCCGACCCTACACTACCCTACCCTACCCGACCCTACACTACCCTACCCTACCCTACACTACCCTACCCTACCCTACCCTACACTACCCTACCCGACCCTACACTACCCTACCCTACCCTACCCTACCCTACACTACCCTACCCTACTCTACCCTACCCTACCCTACACTACCCTACCCTACCCTACCCTAACCTACCCGACCCTACACTACCCTACGCTACCCTACACTACCCTACGCTACCCTACACTACCCTACCCTACACTACCCTACCCTACCCGACCCTACACTACCCTACACTACCCTACCCTACACTACCCTACCCTACACTACACTACCCTACACTACACTACACTACCCTACACTACCCTACACTACCCTACCCTACCCTACCCTACCCTACCCTACCCTACCCTATGTCCTTCTCCTGGTTCTAAGCTACCTCCCTGCCAATTTTCAGCTAAATCGATTCAGCCGTTCTTGAGTTATAAGTGAAGTAACTAACACGACTTTCTTTTATATATATAGACTTACTGTATATTCAGCACTAAAATTAAGAAATTCTTCGTTATATTTTTTATTCAAAACGGTCACTTTTTTGTAGCACGTGGTATGATAACCTACAAATTGAAGAGACGCAGCTCAACAAAATTGTATTTAAAGTGTTTTTTTTTTACGAAAAGCTAACTTTAATACACAGTTTTTAAAAGTTTCATCATTAAAATCAATTATTTCATCATCCGATCCACACAAAAAACACTTTTTTGGCATTTTTAGGGTTCCGTAGCCAAATGGCGGAACGGAACCCTTATAGATTCGTCATGTCTGTCTGTCTGTCTGTCTGTCTGTCTGTCCGTCCGTATGTCACAGCCACTTTATTCCGAAACTATAAGAACTATGCTGTTGAAACTTGGTAAGTAGATGTATTCTGTGAACCGCATTAAGATTTTCACACAAAAATAAAAATAAAACTTAAAATTTTGGGGGTTCCCATACTTGAAACTAAAACTAAAAATATTTTTTTTCATCACACCCATACGTGTGGGGTATCTGTGGATAGGTCTTCAAAAATGATATTGAGGTTTCTAATATCATTTTTTTATAAACTGAATAGTTTGCGCGAGAGACTCTGCCAAAGTGGTAAAATGTGTCCCCCCCCCTGTAACTTCTAAAATAATAGAATGATAACACTAAAAAAAATATATGATGTACATTACTATGTCAACTACCAGCGAAAATTGGTTTGAACGAGATCTAGTAAGTAGTTTTTTTTTAATACGTCATAAATCGTAAACCGCAATTTACCAAGTACGGAACCCTTCGTGCGCGAGTCCGACTCGCACTTGGCCGGTTTTTTTTCCAACAATAAATAGTAGCACGTTTTTTCAAGTGTATTTATAGCGACACTCTACTCCAAAATGATGCATAGTATATACGAGTCTATCGGTATCCTTTTTTTTTCCAAGCCCAAATAGCATGCGCACTCTCTTTCGTTAAGTGGGCGGATTTTAAACAGCTGCTATGCTGTGTCCTCTTCTATCGCATGGGATGGTCGGTTGGGACCTCTCAGTCGCACACATTCACTCGGAGCAATATTTTACTTTTTTAAATTCGACAACCGCAATTCTGGACTGATTTTTCGCAGGCAACCCTATACCACCGTGTTCAGAATAAAATAATCTTTAATTTCATTTAAATTTCATTCAATAAACAGACCGTTGCAAAATGCTAGTACAGATTTACCTGTTTATACCTGGCAACCCGATAGTTGTGACCGGAAAAGAATAGGCAACCTAACGTTTGCATATTCTATGGGCTTCATACTTTCGATTGGTATAGAATTTATCTAATAATCATACCGGTGAAATGTTTAAAAATTTTTTTTTTTAAATTATTAATTAAACATACTCTGGACTGAAATTTTCTAGGCAACCTATATGGATTATATTTATTGACATATTAAATTAAATATAAAATACGTTTCATTAAATAAGCATCTCGGTGAAGGTCGTTTTATATCGGGATCTTATACTATTAAGTTTGCAGTTCTCTAACTTTGTTTAATTTTCGTACTAGTTTTTTTTTAATCTATATCTTGGGCCACCGCCATAACTGAGGAATGCAGTGAATTGCAGATATAATCCGTCGTGAACACTCAACTCTGTGTAAGACGTTGTCCAGCGACCCTTCGGAATCTGTCGCTTTAACTAAGGCGCACTTCTTAAACCTCACGCCATTGAAATATTTACCCACTAGAGAGATTGACAAGAATCTGAATCCCTTTCAAGTTATGACTTATTGGATAAACCAATCCTTCTGGAGGCGATGGAAGACGGGCTACCTCCTCACTTTACGAAGATGGTATACACCGATCGATCCAATTATTTAGTATATTTTAGGTTATTAGGAACCTAGTTGCGTACAACTTGTTAGTCTTATTTTTCATTTAATTGTATAATTTTGAAAGCATCCCTTCAAGCTTGGGGGAATGTTTACGCCTAGTTTCGATTGTTTTTGTATTGTGCGCGGGTACGAGGAAACCGCGAAATTTCTCTTTTCCCCTTCCGCGCAGTACCAGGTGTAAACGAGTCAACCACACCCCTCCTACGTATTCGACATTGACAGACATCATGACAACCTGACAGACGTCTGTCCAACGACAATATATCGGCCTGTGGATTCTGCGCAGGCCTCTTCTTCATCATATCGTGTCTTGTCAAGAGCTCTTGCTTCCATGCTGGTGCTAGGTCGAATCTACGTCGGCCATACAGCACGCGGGCCGAACTCAAATCGAATGAGTTCGTGTAATTCGCAAAACTGGTGAACTCGCCAATTACCTCTTTTCCTTCACACCACTCATTGACAGCGGCAGCAGTTTACTTTCGGATGTCCGAACCCAGGTATTTGTGCTGTCCCTAACCCTATTGTATGCGAGTCACCTTTACTTGATCCAAAATCACTTATCATCTGCATATCTATCGAAACCAGCCACTTGAGTATCTGCGTTTCGTTTAACCGACGCAACCAATGTTAATTAGATCAATTATAGTTGATTACCAAGATTAAAAAAATTGGTAATTATAAACTTTTTAAATTAATTATATTATTAAAAACTTGACACAATTATAAAAAAAAATTTATTTTGTAAGTACATAACGCGCACGAAGGGTTCCGTACCTTTATCGCAAAATACGTCAAAAAAATCACGTTTGTTGTATGGGAGCCCCACTTAAATATTTATTTTATTATTTTTTTAGTATTTGTTGTTATAGCGGCAATAGAAACACATCATCTGTGAAAATTTCAACTGTCTAGCTATCACGGTTCATGAGATACAGCCTGGTGACAGACAGACAGACATACAGACAGACAGACGGACCGCGGAGTCTTAGTAATAGGGTAATCCCGTTTTCAATTCCCCAATCAATCAATTACCCAAAGGGTAACCTTTGGGAACGGAATCCTAAAAATAAAACTGTTACTGACCTGGGAATCGAACCTTCCTCACGCGCATTAATGTTGACCCCTGTTGTACTAGCTAAGGATCTAGGCATGTAGTTCATCCATTTCAAAACGAAAATGTATTAGATCAACATTGTAAGGGGGGGTAAACCCACAGTTCATGTAACAATAATTATTTATTTGAACTATCTTAGGCAGAATTACAATAACATGACGAAACGTTGTAAAAATTGTCTAATACAGTATGTTCAATAAAGTTAACAACAAGATTGAATACTAACTAAGAGGGGAATGTTGAAAATATCCATTGAGTCCCTACGCGCGTTGTATATTGCTTGAATGGACCGCTAACGATACCAAAACAGCCAAACAACCAATATACGGCGCTAGCCCAAGTCCAGCAAAAGGCGAGGTAATCTTGGCCGACCTAAGTCGATACAGAGAGTACACTCGAAGCGTGCCGAACTCGAACTGCCGCTGCTGGCTTCTGAGAGGAGCTTTATAGGCGGTTCTGGCCACGGCGGGGAAGCGTTGCGCAGGGCAGAGGTGATGACTCGTTGGCTCGGCCGAACGGCGCGGTAGCAGTGATGTCGCGTTGAGGTTTTCGTCGCGTTACGGGAGACTGTAACGCGACGAAAACCTCAACCTCTGGTCCCGTAGACGTCCCGGCGAGGAGACCAGTTTTTGCTTCTGGAACTAGCTTCTGCTTCCTCAGTCTACCGTGTCTACGCAAATAGTATTGGATTAGATAGGATAAAGTTTGAGCCCTTGTACTCGTTGACTCAGTGCTGATTAGTGGTAAATACCCTGAGAAAGGGTACGCTCTGCCAGGTGTACCACGTTAAGGAACAGTCGCGACGAGGCGCCAGCTTCGCTGTTTGATAGCGAGCTTCGTTGCTTTGAACGTTGACCGCAACCATGACGAGTACGCTGGGCTGGTGGGCTGGTAGGATACTTTCCACTATACTACCGGAGAATCTTCTATGCAGCCTCTAAACTTTGATATAGCCCATATGGCTGCCAATGCTTCGCGCTTGGTGGCGGAATAATTCCGTTCCGCCTTAGTCAACAAGCGAATAGTATATTCTACGGGGTGCTCAGTTGTGCCCTCCCCCTGCACCAAATAGCTGCTGGCTGTGTGGGTAGAGTGTTACTTCAGCTCTATTAATGTTGGATTGCGCATCCCGGAACAATGCTCCGACAAATCTCGGCGAGTAGCCAGATAGCTTGGGTTCTGGTCACGAGCGCGATTGCGGCGGCGTACAGAACTCAATGAATGGAGGTGGTCCATACCAATCTGCCATATCACATTCCTCAGGAGTATGTGTAATTTGGGATGGTGTCGTGGGCAACGGGCTAAGCATTGATTCCAGAGAAGTGATTTTGGCTAACTTAGAAATCACTGACTCGGATTTCTCAGGTTCCGTTTGCACCGTGTAAACGGATGCATCAATTTCTTCCTCATTGTAGAGCTCTTACTTTTTGCCAGGCTCATCCAAAAAATGGAATATTAACTGCAATAGGTTAAGTACGATGCCTGCATCTTGGATGAAATCTACTCCTAGGAGCGTTCGGTTATCGTGTGACTCAGGCAACACGATAGGATTTGGGGGGTCCTCCGACCACATAATGTGACTTTCACTGCGGCTGTCTTGAGAGGTTGTTTCCGCCGTAAAGCATCAGCTAGGGTAATCGTTGCATTTTCAGTTTTGAATTCAACTCCCTTTCGCTTTAACATAACGTACAATGACATGGATGCGACACTTAGCTTGGCTCCAGAATCGATCAGCTATGCAAATCTTGACAGTAGGCCTAAGTCATGCTGTGGATACCCGGGTGGAGTTGAGAGAATAAAACCTTACGTCCACTGCACCAACTTTGTTTTTGTTGCACTTTGCACATTTGCTCCTGATTACGCCGGGCTCACCGCAACCGTTACAGGTGATTTTGTGACTAGGCATTGGTCTGGCCGCGGCTGGAACTGCCGCGACATCTACCGTTAGAGTCTTGCCTTTGATGTCTTTCTTGCGACACTCCTGTTCGTTGTGGCCAAATGCACGGCAAAAGGTACACCTGGGTCGTTTCACTGATGGAGTGGCAAAGGTGTTGCTTGAGTTTGGTCCTGATCGTGAAGCGATTGACTCTTCAATTTGACGTACCTTTGTCAAGAATTCATCAAAGGTCGCAACATAATCTCTTGGTATTCAATCTCTTATACATTATATATGTAGGGAAGTATAAAAGAGGTCCAGGCCTTGCGATGGAGTAAGTGAAGGCTTGGGCAACTCAGCCATAAGGGCTCGCTTCTTAGCAACAAATAATTCAGTGCCCGAAGGACTCTGCTGCTTATCGCAAACAATTTCATCAGACACCTGATAAGCTGGTTTCTTCGGCGCAAACGTTGTCCTTATCAGGGACACAGCTTCATGTGTAGTATATGTCATAATTCACTGTTGCACTGCTACATTTATAGTAATTACCGTAACATATTGACGTACGAATTGGGGTCATTTGCTACAATATAAAAGACAGTGTAATGTGTTTACTTGTCACTTTTACTATGGAGACTACCTAAATATAAACATATTCAACACTCCACGTTGAGTTTCTCTTCTCTTCGAGAGCTCCTCATCAACATATTACATGGCGACCCTGCCACGTCGATACGGAATGGCGTTAAGAAACCACATCCAGAAGAATCAATACTTATTCTATCATCAAAGAAGAGTTCCTGTAACCTTATAGAAGAGTTCCTGTAACCCTATAGAAGAGTTCCTGTAACCCTATAGAAGACTTTCTGTAAACTAATAGAAGAAGCATTGCCAGTTCCTGAAAGAAGACGGAGACGAGTCCAGGGTATAGCCCGGCCAGAACGAGCGGTGTCCAGGGAAATCCCGGCCCATTGAATCCAGGGTATAGCCCGGTCCAGTCATCTAACAACGAGTCGCACGGCAACGACGCAGAGCGCCTCGTGACTTCGTCATCGAGTTACCCGGTCAACGTTCGCAGCTCCGCACCGTCAGCAGAAATGAACAGCAGTCAATTGACCCACTTTCCTAGCTAAGTACATTATTTTTTTAAAGCCTAATAGGACTTCACTTAAACAGTATATTATTAATTAGTATGACTGATAATCTAGTAACATGTCGAGATCAATTACATCAAATTAGGGAATATTTGGTAAAAATAGGACCAGAACGTAGGCAAAAAGAGATTGCTTATAAGAAATTGGAAGAAGCTAAAGCGATATACAGTCAAGCGCAAAATATTTTGTCTCAGATTGAACAGTCAAAATTTAGTAGCAAAGACATTGATTTGATCAATAACTTAGTGGAACAAATTAAGACCGTTTATCAGAAAATACAAAGTTTAGTAAGCGAAGATTCAGCAACTCAAACACTTGACGAACCAGATACCAAGATGTCTCAGTTTGATTTAAAGACTGCGATAGCCTTGTTACCTGTAATGACAGGACAAGAGCAAGTTACGAAACAGCTCATTGATGCCATTTCACTATACAGTAGCATGATAGACAACACTTCTCAGAAACTTTTATTGAATTTTATTCTCAAAACTAGATTAACTCCTAGTGCTAAACTTCGCATGAAGTTATCTTATGATAGCGTAAAAGTATTAGTTGATGATATGCGAAAGCATTTGTTGCCTAAAAGGTCGGCTGAAGCTATTCAATCTCAATTATATCATTCTTCTCAAGGACGTCGGTCTATAGAGTCTTTTGGTAATGAGATAGAGGAACTTTTTGTTAACCTGACGATTTCTCAGTCAGACGATGATCCGACCAAATACGAAATATTACGTCCTATAAATGAAAAAACTGCCATCAAACGTTTTGCGGATGGTTTGTCTGATGCGAGGTTGAGCACAATTATTGCAGCCAGACAATTCTCATCACTTCCAGAAGCGATTAGGAGCGCTTTAGACGAAGATTCTTCATCACCAAGGCATAACGAAGTTTTAAATTTTAGACGTTCAGACGCGTACAGACCGAATAATACATCTATCGGTTACAAAAACTCGAACAGTCGTAATAATAAAAATTATCAGTACGACAAATCAAATAATAATTATTCACGAACTCGTACGTTTGTAAATACAGGTCAAAGAGGTAAACGAACTCAGGCAACTGGTGCATGGAATGCGAGACGTACTCCTTACGTACAACACACCGAGCACACTCAGCAAAATGACACTGACTGTGTAGACAATAGTGTCGACACGGAGACCAATAATATCCATGACACTAATATTACGGATAATCAGTTTTTTCGTTCCTAAATTAGAATGCTCTATCTTGAATTATAATAATACTAGCATAATTGAATGCACTGTAGATTCTACTTATGCCTTAGATCTTTTAGTGGATAGTGGAGCTAGCCTATGCGTTTTAAAGCACGAGTGGTTAAGATCTAAGACCCAATTAATTAATAATATAGTTCCGGAGAAGGTAACAATAAAGGGTGTAAGTGGAAATCTAACCTCTCTAGGATATATTTATTTAGATTTATATTTTAACAAACTGATATTCAAGGAAAAATTCTACGTTTTTCAAACCTTATCTTGTGCAGCTAACGCCATTTTAGGGCACAATTTCTTTATAAAATATAATGCTGTCATAAGTTATAAAAAAAAATCCTTAACGTTAGAAAATAATGGAGATCATATTAGTATACCTATTTTAAGGACTAATTATAATAAATATTTGTTTACAATACCGCCGCGATGCGAGGTTATCCGGTACATACCTACCACCATACGTGGGGATTGTATTACATTAGCACAAGAAATACGCGATGGTGTTTTCATTGCTGGACTGATTTCGAAATCTAAAAATGGGGAAATCCCAATTCGAATTCTAAATACAA
The DNA here is from genome assembly GCA_949775005.1 of Orthosia gothica. Classification (NCBI taxonomy): domain Eukaryota; kingdom Metazoa; phylum Arthropoda; class Insecta; order Lepidoptera; family Noctuidae; genus Orthosia; species Orthosia gothica. Next base: position 22,811,169 of record OX459047.1, read on the forward strand.
CTAATAGCAAGGTGGAACTAGACTTGACAGGGTTAGAAATAAATTCCACAAACAGCTTCGAAGTGTTGATCTTTGAGAATACGATATCTAACTCTGATAGAGTAAAAGCTCTATTTGGCCTACTTAAATTGAACACATACTTAAATACAGAAGAGCAAATAAGCATTGAAAAGATTAGTGCAAAATACTCAGATGTCTTCCAATTACCAGGCGATAAATTAAGTACGACCAACTTATTAGAACATAGTATAACACTGAAAAATGACGTGAGCCCTGCGTATAGCAAGCCTTACAGGATCCCGTACGCTTTGCGTAATGAGGTACAAAAACAAATACAAGAATTGCTCGATAATGATATTATAGAAGAAACTACGTCAGAGTGGTCAAGTCCCGTTCTTCTTGTGCCTAAAAAATCAGATAAATCTGGCGAGAAGAAATGGAGGCTAGTAATTGACTATCGTCAGTTAAACAATCGAATTGTAGATGACAAATTCCCTTTGCCAAATATCACAGAAATTCTAGATTCACTTTCCGGTAATATATATTTTTCTAAACTTGATTTATCTCAAAGTTATTACCAAATTAATCTTACAGAAAACTCAAGAAAATACACGGCTTTTAATCTTGACCGCATGTATCAATTATCTTTAGACAAAGACTCACGGAAGTATACAGCATTCACTACTGATAAGATGTACCAAATGAAACGGTGCCCGATGGGACTAAAAACGAGTCCAAGTGTATTCTCCAGACTTATGACTATTGCGATGGCGGGATTGAACTACGATAAATGTTTTATTTATTTAGATGACTGTATCGTTCTGGGTAAATCCTTAATTAACCACAACAAAAATCTCACTTGTATTTATGAACGTCTTAGAAAAGTTAATTTAAAATTAAATCCTCTTAAGTGCGAATTTTTACGCAGAGAAATTATTTATCTAGGCCATAAAATTACTCCAGAAGGTATTTATCCCGATCCATCTAAAGCTATCGTGTTAGAAAATTATCCAAGACCTACAAATGTCGACGAAGTAAAAAGATTCGTTGCCTTTGCAAATTATTACAGGCGTTTTATTAATAAATTTGCTGACATTGCATATCCTCTCAATCAATTAAGCAAGAAAAACGCATCTTTTGAATGGTCCCATGAATGCGAATCAGCATTTAATACTTTAAAACGTGCACTCTGCAATCCTCCAGTGTTAGGCTATCCAGATTTAACAGATAAAAATAAATTTATTTTAAACACAGATGCTTCAAAAATAGGTCTGGGCGCCGTATTGTCTAACAGTAACGGACAAGTAGTAGGTTACGCGAGTCGCAATTTGAAACCCGCCGAAACACGATACCCAGTTATAGAGTTAGAATTGCTAGCTATTGTGTGGGCGATTAGGCATTTTAAACCTTATTTATACGGTAAACAATTCAAAGTTGTGACAGATCATAGACCATTAGTGTATTTATTCGGAATAACGGATCCCTCAAGTAGACTAACAAAATTTAGATTATTTTTGGAAGAATACGACTTTACTGTCGAATATCTTCCAGGTCGACACAATGGACCCGCAGATGCCTTAAGTCGTCTTCCTTTGAATATAACAGATTTAAAAAGAATTAACAAAAATGTAATATCAGTTATGACAAGGGCCCAATCTCGTAAACAAGCAAGCGGCTCCGATACTGCCGATTTGACATCTGAAATCCCTTTAACTTCTGGAACCACTAGCCCAAAAGTTGTAGAAATTTTAAAAAAACCTATTAATAGTATAGAACTAATTCTAACTTCAAGAAAAGTAGTAAAGAACAGTTCAAATAGACCACAGCTACTTAGCGACAGTGGTCACTTTGAGTTCAATGAAAACGAGTCAACAATATACCTACGATCCCGATCGTTTCCTACCGTAAGTGTGTTAGCGAGGGACTTGGAGTCATTTTGTAAAAGACTTAATACTAACGAAATTGTTGTGATCAAGAATAAAGAAAATTCACACATAATAAACGAGTTCTTAAGATGCATGAAAAGTTTGCAATCTGATTTACCAAGAATATTAGTAATTAAAGATCTAATAAGAATAAGTAACAAAGACGAAAAGACAGTTATCTTAAATGATTTCCACCTGTTACCTACTAGCGGACATGCAGGAGTAAACAGGATGTTGAATAATATTAAAAAATATTACTTCTGGCCAGGCATAAGTAATGATGTGATTGAATATGTGCATAAATGCAAAGAGTGTCAAATTAAAAAACACTCAAATATACAAACTAAACAACCAATGTCTGTAACTACGACCCCTAATACAGGATTTGAGAGAGTTAGCTTAGATATAGTTGGACCTCTAGATGTAGACAATTATAACTACAAATACATTTTAACCCTACAATGTCATTTGACAAAATTTGTAGAGGCTTACCCTCTAACTAATAAGGACTCTGAATCCATAAGTAGAACATTTGTAAATAAATTTATTTTAAGATATGGCATCCCCAAAGAGATCATAACGGATCAGGGAACAGAATTTTTGTCAAGTGTTATGTCAGATGTATGTAGCTTATTAGGAATAACCAAATTACATTCTACTGCATACCACCACCAGACTATAGGTGGATTAGAAAACACTCATAAGAGTTTAGGTGCATATCTTAGAATTCAATGTAGCCAAAATAAAACAGATTGGAGTAGCTGGTTAAGTTATTGGTGTTTTTCTTTTAATACCACTGTTCACTCGGAGACAAAATATACACCGCATGAGCTTGTATTTGGTAAATTATGTAACTTGCCTAGTAACCTCAACTATACTTTAGACAGAGTAGATCCACTCTATAATTTTGACAGTTACCCCTTGGAATTAAAATATAGGCTACAGCGCGCATTATTAGATGCTAGGAATAATCTGATAATCAGTAAACTTAAGAGAAAATCATTATATGATAAGAAGTTAAATTCGATAACTTATAAGCCAGGTGATTTTGTACTTTTGAAAAATCAAACTGGACATAAATTAGACAACATTTATTTAGGACCATACAAAGTTCTTAAGGATTTATCACCTAATGTTGAAATATTGAAAAATAATAAATCCTATATTGTCCACAAAGATAATACTAAATTGTTTTGTGAACCATGACCTTTGTCAATGTGTTATTTACTTTATTAATTAATTATTATTATATAACTTCATTAATTAAAACAAAAGAAATTGTATATTTACTAATATGCCAATGTTATTTTTACCTAGTCTAAGTTTAACATATAAAAATGTAAGACTCAAGTGCGTACGTCATACATTTTTTTTTTTAATCCGGTGGTGTAAAGGGTGTCTTTTCGGGGGAGATGTAGTATATGTCATAATTCACTGTTGCACTGCTACATTTATAGTAATTACCGTAACATATTGACGTACGAATTGGGGTCATTTGCTACAATATAAAAGACAGTGTAATGTGTTTACTTGTCACTTTTACTATGGAGACTACCTAAATATAAACATATTCAACACTCCACGTTGAGTTTCTCTTCTCTTCGAGAGATCCTCATCAACATATTACACATGCCAGTTCGCGATTATGTCTTTCACTCCTAGCCACAAGATGGATGCCTCGTCAACCAGCAGCAATGTTAGCCCCTCAATGGCGTTGTCTCGTCCATATTGGCAAAGCCGTCAAAAACTTCTGTACTTAATCAGCCATCAGCGAGCGATTGACAATCGACCAACAACAAGTGAAAAAGTAATCGCAATTTGACAGCCACATTTGCTCGCCGATGGCTGTCGCTCTGCTGTCAAAAACCATACGCAATACCATACGCAATGTGCATTAATCGCAAGTTGATCGCAATCATGCGATCAACTTGCGATTAATGCACATTTCTGTTAGCAGATTTTTATTGTTAGCAGTGTTGTCGTAAAATTAGTTTGGTGTGGCTATAGCTCAAATATAATGCGGATTCACGATTGAAGAGCAATTATTTCGCAAAAATAATAATAACCTTTCGGTATTTCGTTCCGCCCTAAATGTATCTGTCCCAAATGTGTCCTTCCTGGACATATCCCTATTTTATTAGGAAAAAATGGCATAATCAAACGGGGTGTTTGTCTGCTAGTTGCAGAGGTTTTTAACAAACCATCAATTGTTATTATAAGGCTTGAATCCAAATATTATTAGCCAGACGAATAAGGGACAACGTCTGCACGCGTTGTGCAGTCGACAAAGCAAGCAGAGTTACCACTTTTTTTGTTAATTTATTTAAGCACAAGTTTTCATTAGGAAAATAATTGAATAAAAAATTTAAAACTACATTAGTGTCCCAATTAGTCATTAGTCATTTATTCATGAACAATAAATTTGTATCTGAACATTTACACAAAATAAATAAAATAAAATCAAATTAGTCACAATAGGCAAAAACAAAAACCATTAATTTTACAATTCAAATCAATTACATACATTCCATATAAAACAATTATAAATTATAATAACAAAAAAAAATATATAAAACAATTATTAGTTATTTACCACCAATTATTTTTGTTAATTTAAAGTAGATTCACAAACAATACCCATTAATATTACATTTCATATTCTATTCATACGTTCCATAGATATCATAATCACTAAAAGAAAAACAATAATAATATTAAGCACTACAATTCTTCAATGGCATACAGACATTTGTTCAATAGGAATTGCTTCAATTTTGTTTTAAAAGAACTAGTGTGAACCGTGCTTTTCAGATCCAAAGGCAACCTGTTAAATAATTTAACTGATTGGTATCGTGGACTGTGTCTAACAACATTGAAATTCGGATTAGTCATACATTTAAGGTCTTTTCTACGGATGCCTTCCCGCATTTCTTGTTCTTCTGTAGTTTCAAATTCATGAAGGTATTTAGCCAAGTTAACCAAAAGTACATGGACATAAATGCTTGGAACTGTGAGTATGCCTAACTTTATAAAATGTTGCCGGCAACTTTCTGTTTGGGGGATACGGACTATAGTCCGTATTGCGCGTTTCTGCAGAACAAAGGCTCTTTTGATATTATAATCGTAACTGTTTCCCCAGTGAAGTATGCTATATCTAATTTTGGACTCGACTAACGCAAAATATACCAATTTCAGTTGCTCTACACTGATTTCGCTTCTCAGAGCTCTCAAAGCATAACATGCGGATGATATTGCAGCATCCATTGCCTTTAGTTCAGGTTTCCAATTTAGCAATTCGTCAATTCGCATACCTAAAAATTTAACTTCACTGACGAGCTCGATTTTGTCTTCATTCATTCTAATTTCCATGTCATCTTTATTCCGGGCTGTCGTTCTAAATAACATGATCTTTGTCTTTTTGATATTAATAATTAATTTATTCGCAGTGAACAAAACATTAAAAGCTTGCAATGCTTTGTTAACTTTCTTTGTCAGCTCTACTATGTCATTAGCTGTTATTATGGCATTTGTGTCATCAGCGAAAATTACTATTCCAATGTCCGGTAAAATTAAATTCATATAATCAATCAAAACATTAATAAATAATATAAATAAAATAGGTCCTAAGATGGATCCCTGTGGGACACCCGTTGTGATTCCTACAATTGCTGATTTGCATGCATTTTTGTAGCCATTTTCTTGTATTTTGTCAATTTCAACAAACATTTTTCTGTTTTTTAAATAAGAAGAGAATAATTGCAGGATGACTCATTTTTTCAAGGAGTAACTTATGGTCTATTGTGTCAAATGCGGAACTCAAGTCTAGAAAGATCCCTGCAACTCTCATTTTATTATTTATGTTGTCTGTCACTATACTTATTTATTTATTTATTTATTTATTTATTTATTTATTTATTTATTTATTTATTTATTTATTTATTAATCACAAAATCCACAGCTCTTAAAAATACATTAACACACTTATTGTTCCACTATTACAGCCAATTACGGATTTACAATTTATTAACTTTACAAATAAAATTGCAACAGAAACCTAGAACAACAAAACATACATAATATTTGAAAATTCTTGTGAAGTGTATAAGAGGAGTTGTGTGTAAGTGTGTTACAGTATTGTATAATGCGTTTCAAATGAGAGGAAAATCGACTAACCCCCAGCAAGCTACAATCGGACAAGACCGCACCGCTAGCAACACAATAATCCATCCCCCCAGGCTTTTCCCGAAATAAACCATTCCGCCGCCAACAGCACAATCCCCAGGAATCGCGTCACAATGAGCGAAGCCGCCGACCGTCCTCTCACTCGGAACGCACAGTAGTGTTAGTGTATTGCATAGTTGGTGTATAGTGTGGTGTAGTCTATGTAGGTCTGTATTTGTACCTTCAATTCAATTCCTAATAGTTTCATTCAGCTTTAGGTTTATTAGTCAGTTCACCACACACAGAGGTTAGTAATAGTTTCCTGAACATACCTTTTCTGGAAATAAATATATCAATGTGAGAGAATTGTTTATTAAAGTTCCTTAGTATTCTATCGATAACTGAGTTTTTAGCGTAGTTTGTACTACTGTGTGGCACATCGAAAAACTGCGTGTGCCTAGTCCGTCGAGACGGAGTACTCAATCTTAGAACTAAGTCATTAAGAGCGATACTGTTAATGTTCCCACTACAAATATTATAAAGAAACAACATATCCGAAATCATACGTCTGTTCTCCAATGAAAGTATATTATGATGTTTGCATGATAAAAGATAATCTTTCTGTCTGAAATTACTGCGATAATTAATATATTTTATGAATTTAGACTGTATGGATTCTATCTGCTGAATATACACCACGTAGTGAGGATTCCAGATATTACTACAGTATTCCAAGATACTGCGTATGTACGCAAAATAAAGTATTTTGATGCAATCTATATCGGTAAATAATTTACACATACGCATAATAAAGCCAAGATTTCTGTATGCCTTACCAACGACATAGGTCACATGCTCCGAAAACAGAAGTTTAGCATCCAGAACGACACCAAGATCCTTAACAGTATTACCACGCACAATAGTGCCACCACTAAGACTATAACAGTAGGGGATGCAATTTCGCTTCCTAGTAAATGTTACGACCTGACATTTATTTACATTCACATTGATTCTATTGGTAGTATAGTAGTCAGATTATCTATCCAAGTCATTTTGTAGCTTCTCACAATCATCCTTATTCCTAATATTCATATAAATCTTGGTGTCGTCCGCATACATCAAAAACCTTGCATCGAGAATATGTTCTCCTATGTCGTATAGGTAGATAGAGTACAACAGGGGTGCTTAGTAAGGTGTATATGGCATCTGAGGTGCCAACACCTTTTTGGTAACCGAATTGTCTATTATTCAAAACTCTATTTACGCGTAAGTGAGATAAGAGCCGACTCTTTAGGATTTTTTCAAATATTTTTGACAAAACCGGTAGCAAGGAGATAGGCCTGTAATTTTTAGGATTTGTCCTACTACCCCTTTTGTAAACAGGTATTACCTTTGCCATTTTCAATTGGTCCGGGAATATCGATTCCTCAATACATAGGTTGAAAAAGTCAGCTAAAGGTTTGGCCAATATTAGGATGTGTTCCTTGATTACAGATATCGGGATCTCATCGTATCCACAAGAAAGTTTGTTTTCCATGCTATTCACCACAGTATGTATCTCATTTGGCGTAGCTGGAGATATTTGCATTTCACTGTATACTTGATTTGTTTTCTGATTACAAAAACACATTGCCTGATCTACTCTATTATCGCTAGAGACATATTTGTAGTCGAATTGTTTTGCTAGAATGTTGGCTATATCATCTGGATTCACTATCAACCTATCATTTACTTTGAGCCGTAACAGCGGGGGTACTGTTTTAGTTTTATTGGTACAATTTTTCACGACTTGCCATACTTCTCTACTCAGGTTTTTAGATCTGTTTATTTGCATCATTATTGCATGTTTTTTAGCCTTAGTGATGACCTTTCGATAAAGACTGATATAGTTCTTTTTATACTTCAAAACGCTTGATTCGAGATGCTTTCCGTTACATGCACATAAAAAGCGTTTCATTTTGCTAGAAGTTCTTATTCCTTTAGTGATTCAACCTGACTGTGATTTTTCCAATTTTCTTTGAGAATTCCCTGTGCAAAAGAGAGCCCATTTTTCTTATTGATTACTCTTTTATTTACGAGAATAAACGGAGTTTTTTTATACAGAGACGATACATTTGGAAGCCCAAGATCAGCAAAGATACCAGCATGCCCGTCTGCCAAGCCATTATGATCTACATCACTACCTAATATTTGTGAAACGGGCAGATTGGTCAAGATATTGTCAATGCACGAATTACTACTGTTCCGACTGAAAGTCACAGAATCGATCAAATACCTTAAATTATAACACCGTAATAAACTAAGAAATTCAGTACGTTTTTTACTGTCCACTAGCAGATCAATGTTAAAATCACCACAGATCACACATTTCCTATTGAACAAAAAATCTAGTAGTATCTCAAGTTTTTCTAAAAACTGAGCGATTTTTTGTCAACTGGATTGCGATAACAGCAACAGATGTTCAAACCAGTTTGAATATCTTTAGCACCACATATTTCGAAACATTCTACTTTATACAACTTATTTATAGCTTCGGTAATTTCAGTTTGCCTATCAACTAAAATTAAACTGCCTCCTCTTTTTTTATTTTTCTTGTATTGTACGAGACTAGCTTGAAGTTATTCATATTAAAAATACAAGCTGCATTCTCATTCAGGAAATGTTCACTTATACATATGTAGTCTAACTTTTTGTGGAGGGTTTCTACATAAACCTCAAGTTCACTTTTCTTATTATTAATTCCACAAACATTCTGATGAAAAATATTTAAAAAAGTACTGTGATCATGCAAGTCAAGGTTATTTACGAAAAAAGTCAGATTGCTGTACATAGTCATTATCTTGTGTCATAAGGGATTGCGTCAAATTAAGCTGAATGTCACTAATGCCCATTATATCTGTCTGAGTAGCAGCTGTTTGAGTGATACAAATATTGAGAGATAAATAATAATTATTTACCTGAATATCATTATTTATAATATAATAATGTTTTAAATTTTCAAATACATTTTTAATGCCGTGATCATTAATTTATCCATACTTAAACATGGTACGGTCATATGTCAAATCTAGGTTAGAGTCAAACAGTATTGCATAATAAAATTATAAGAGTAAATGTCAAGATATAACAAATTATTGAAAGTTTCGATTCTCGAGTTATACATTATAGAATGGTTATTACATTTAAAAGTCGGTAGGCATATAATTACATTAGTGTGTTGTACAGTCATTAATGTTTCCCTAATATAAATAATTAAGTCAAAATAATTGTTCGTTGTTCGATAATCTTTTTCACCAATGAAAATTATGCAATAATCACTACTTGAATAGTCAGCTAGTTTTGCGTTTATATTACATAAAAGGTTTTTGACTCCACTGTTTGGCAAGAGAAAGTGACATATTTCTGTTTCTGGAAATGTATTTTCAGCTGTTGTTAATATATTGTTCGCGGTGTTACTACTTATGATGCATAACTTTGGATGTTTATGCACCGTTTTGCTCCTTTGAGTTACTTGTGCTGTCTTATTTTCAGATGCTGTTGGAGTTAATGTAGTGCATTTATATTGCATCGGCTCAGTACACAGTTTACTTTCTTGTCGTTGAATTTCTGTTATTTTATTTTCGGTTTCGGATTGAGGGGTAGATTTTATTGATTTTGTCGTTTTCGGAGTGTCAGTTTCATCATTCCTTATTTGTGCTAATGGGGACGTCATTTGTATGTTCTTTGAAGCTATCGTAGTAGCGGTGTTTTGCTTTTGTTTGCGTCTTTTTACAGATTGAGGTGTAATATTGTTATTGTCTGTTATATTAATACTTTTGTATGTTTCTATGATTTTTAAATATTTTTGCAGATCCAGCGAAAGTTTTCGGAATTGAGATTTTCAATTTCCTGATGCGCTATCAATAAGTATTCTGATAATTGTTTAACTTTTTCGTTGAAATCGATTACGGTCTGACTAATATTTAGCGATGTATTTGGCAAACTCATCATAGTTGCATCGAAAAGCGCTGAACTATCTCTGGAGATGTCGTTTAGTGAACTGGTTCGGTGTAATCTACGATATGTAATGTTGTTACAGTCCTCCATTGTCATTTAATATTTTATTATTTAGTGTTCTGTGCGTAACGGAACGTAGTCTCAAAAGGCTAGTGTTCAAAATCAATAAGTCAAGAAGTCAAGTTTTCGAACGAAGTAAGATTATCCTGTCACGTTTGTGATTGGTTAAATGAGTCAGCTGTTCCTAATTTTGTTGTTTACATTTGAAAAAGCAATCAAACTCTAATTTCACACTTTTTTGAGAACATGTTTTGTTCTTGTGGCCAATAACTCCGTGTTTTGTAGCTTTGGTGTTAATTATTTATAAAAGCCAACCTGTTTTGATGGGTTTTTTGCTGTCCAAGTGGTCCAATCACTAGCAAATGCGCACTTGTACTGGTATTCGCCATATGTATGTGTGTATAACAATGTCACTAGTAAAACTACTCACTCAGAGTGTATTTATGTATACTTGATCCAATTATATAAATAAAACTTAATTATATATTTTTTTTTTTTTTTTTTTTTTTTTTTAAAAAACGTTGCCCCACTCTAGGAATTTCTTCCTGTATCGTGGGTGCGTTTACAAACATATAAACTCACATACACAACACCCAGAGCCGGAACAACTATCTGTAGGTCATACAAATATTTGTTCCGTGCGGGAATCGAACCCGCGACACGCAGCACAGCAGTCAAACACTCAACCACTGCGCCAACCGTGCGCCCTAGTATACTTACTACGTGCGCCATAATGTATAAATTTAACACAGCGCGATGTTTGACGTATTGTGACAGTTGAAGTATGATAATTAGACTGCTCAGTTAGACTGATATCGAGGAAAAACTGGTTTCAGTCTAAAAACGCCTTTCATAAATCTGCTAACGATATCATATGTACTTAATTATCTACCTATAACTAAGCCGAGCGCCGAACGATAATTGTTCAATGTAGTATACCTGGGTCCTGTTTCAAATTCTCTAAACAGAAATTGCAGAACTGATTGTATAGATACGGCGTAGCAGTCTACCTTATGGGTTTGACAAAACTGCCACCATTTTTTGCTAGCGAAATTATATTGTTTTAATGTATTATTTGATAAAGAAGCAGTTATAATTTTTATAGTTTCTGGAGTCAATGACTTTCGAGAAAATGCTTCCCTGATAACAGGCATGATACCAGTGTAAGTTTCATCCAAAGGGGGAGTAGCGTTCTGAAAGGAGATAAAAGGAGATCACTATTTGGTCCGTGATAAACAGGTTCCCTTATCTGTAAAGATGTTAACAGTGGATACCGTGGCTGACTAGGCCAATATGGGACTATAAGCACCCCTGTGGCTTTTTCGGTAATAATTTTCCGTAAGCACATGAGAATCAACAAAGAAGGTGGAAACGAGTAAAAGTATAAATTGTCCCAATCTATAGTAAATGCATCAATATCGAAAGCGTGTGGGTCTCGTTTCCAGAACACATATTTACATTTCGCATTCAAACAAGTTGCGAATAAATCAATGTATGGAGTACCATAATGAAGGACTACGTCCTGGGACTCTGAACGAGATAACTCCCACTCGGTGTCGACATTGCTGTGCCTTGATTCTTGATCAGCTTCTGTATTGTCTTTTGACTTAATGTAGGAAGAGAATATGAAGGGACAACGTTTTTCACACCACTGCCAAAGCCTACGTGCCATACCATTGAGGTGTGTATATTAATAATAATAAATTGTTTATTTGTACATTTTACATTCAAATAATTCAATACACAGATTTTTAAATAATAAATGTTGTACAGAAATACAAAAAAAAAGTGCGAACTGCTGTCTCCTAAACTGGACCAGGGTCCTGTGTTTTAGGAGCCAATGTTCCTCCAGAATTATAATCATACAACATAGACAATCAATCATACAAATAAGTAATACATTAAATATCAATTAGAACAATAAATTTAATATTACATCGAATAATAAATTGAATAAGATTAAGAACATTAAATTGAATAATACATTGAGAATCAAATGAATAATACATTAAAATTTATTTTTATTTTTTACATATTTTTCACGGATAATCCAACCATATACACAAAAAATTATTCATTTCAATTCTCAGTTATGATAGCAATACGATATTGAACCCCCCCCGTTAACTATTCTTAAAAAAATCTCTTTGTCTACAAGGTTTTTGGCAAAACATTTTAACCAATGAATGCTGCTTTCAATTCAAATAGGTTGGTTTATATGGTTTTGAGCATCAGACGTGCTCCAAAAACCACCGCTGGTTTCTCCGTTGCATGCGATACCCCAACCCGTTAGAGACGCATCGGAAAAAATCTGTAAGTAGTATCTATTTTGACGGATTGGACAAAACGCATTCATGATGTTTGTCTTCCACCACGAGAAATCAACTTCAAGATTATTAGGAATGATCATATTAACATCATAATCTCCATTTGATTTCAGAAGTGCAAGATATTTAGTTCTTTCAAATCATTTGGTATAAACCCACCCAAAACTAACAGCTGGGCACGATGACGCAAGCAATGCCAAAAACTTTGCAAAGTCTCTGATAGGTAAAGAACGTTTGTTGGAGTATCCATCAACCATCTCAAGAACCTTCAATCGTTTCTTTAGTGGCAATTTTAAATTCATATCCGTTGAATTTAACTCAAAACCTAAAAAGTTTTTGGATTTGGCTGGGAACTAAATCACTTTTATTCGATTATCTTTACATCATGAGAACAGCTTTCAAATATTTTATTAAGGATGGTATTTAAAAGTACTTCAATTTATTCCCATTTCATTTACCTAATTTTGCCTGTGTTCCACCAAATATACTGAATGTGCACCAAAATATGTTCATATAAGTCGACGTAGCCCCGCTGCGCGGAGCTCCTATTTCTGTCTGCAGGGTCAAAAGTAACCTAACACGAACGAGATGACGGGAGCTGAGTTCGCTCGCTTTGCTCTTGGACTGATTCTTTGACCATAATTTATTCGTAGATCAACTAATATTTGGTGCACGATCAGTATTTTAGATGTACCTTTAGATTTTTGGTGAACACAAAAATATTATCCTTTTATTAATAACTAACAAATCGTCTAAATAAATAACCAGTATATTTTTCTATGAGGTATTTCATCACTAGTTTCATTAGTTTAGTAAAAATCAACGGTGCTGAACATAAATCAAAGGGTAAGCACTGAAATTCATAAGTCTGATTGAAAAACCTAAACCATATTTTTTTTTTTCTATATTCATGTATTGGGATTAAAAATTAAGCCTCCTTCAGGTCAATATGGGCCATGTAATATGAATTTGATAAGAATTTAGAAGCCGTTCCAACGTCTTCCATTTTAAAATGCTCTGGATCGATATAGTTGTTTATTTTTTTAAGATTGAGAATAAACCTATGGGTGCCGTCGCTTTTAGGTGCCAAAAAGATCTTTGAAATAAACTGATCATAAATGTCTTCACATTTTACTATTGCACCTGATAATAAACGCTTTAAAATTTCAATATTAAGACTATTAACCTCTTGGCTATTAACCTCTCTCACTGCTGTGGGGTGAGCACAGCCTACTGTGACAGGCTTCAGTCACACATTTTTATCACAGTTATAGATCAAAAACCGTGATAAAATGCTTGACCCAAGCCTATCACAGAGGCCGTGCTCGCCCGGCAGTACTAAAACAGCTCACGTAAATGCCATGAAGTTACAAATGAAACGGATGTCCAATGTTAATGGCTTTCACAATGATGTTTGACATACTATGTATACTCGTAATAATAAGAGCAAACAAAAATGTTCATTTGACAAATATTCATGTGGCCAAAAAAACTACTAATACTAAATAAGGAAATAATGTAATAGATGAGGCTTGCGGCCGTCATATCTGCACGAGAACGAAATATACTTTATTTTGTGCCTCAAAGCGGGGTAGGTGCCAGTTTTCGAGTAAGTGTATTGAAATATTATTTTAATCGTATTTGTATCGTTTTTTTAGGTGCAGCGCTGGACGATAGGCATCTGCATCTGCCGCCGTACGAACTGCGCCGCTCATCCACCACCGTAACCGTGATCTTCTTACCCAACTACTATTATAACTTTTCCAAACTCCGCACTACGTTCACGCTGGTGGTAGCCGAAGACCCGCGTAATGACATGTCAACTCCCATGCCGTCGTGGTACAAAGTGCACGGGCTGGACGTTTGGCCACCCTACTTGGTACCGATGCTCAACTTCTGGAAAACATCGACTGCCAAGGAGTTCGTTATCGGCTCCGAGGACTGCGACGCAGGTGGGTCCCGCTACTGCAACGGACCGCTCAAACCCGGCACGAAGTACTACGTCAAGCTGCGTGTGTACTCCAGGTTCAGGTCGAACTACATCATCTGGGACAGCAATTACACCGTTGTCTACACAGGTACCTGCCACATTACATCACCACCTGCCAACAGAATCGCGACTCATCTAAGTTTGTATTTGTAATCGCTCAACTCTAAATGAAAAATTATGTTTTTCAGATGAAATTTCAGTTGGGACAACAAATTATACTGTCATTTCCATTTCAATAATTTCTGTAATGACGTTGATCCTGCTGGTAGTTTTTGCAGTTAGAAAACGTTGTTGGATAAAAAACAATGAACCAAGTACATCCCGATTACCAACATGCGAAGTAAGTTTAAACGTCCCGTAATAAAATCATCATAAATAGTAAATTATGCACTAAAGGGATAAAGTAGTTTCTTATGTAGCGGGTGCCGTATTGAATCCCGAGCAAAACGAAGGCATTAACTCCCGAGCGGAGCGAGGGGAATACTCTACTTTTCACACTTCTACGTGACAATAATAAGCAATAGTAGTAGAAACAAAGTATTTATTAAAATTACAATTACAGTTAGTAGAACTATTTAAAAAAAAATTGTTAAAGTTAATGTTTGATACATTAGACCAGTTGTGGAAAGACAAAGTTATGTTTTTATTCGGTACATTTATTGAAGTTGAGGTAGAGTTTATTTGAGTATTACTGTTAAGTAAAGTTTCAGAAACTTGGGTCTGCTGAGGACCATTTTGGATCGTGAAAGTTGGTGAAGGTGATGCTTGAGGCAACGGGCTAGATGATTAGTTTTTTGATGTGGAAGGTTGTCGTGACAGGTGTCCAAGGATCATGTTGTCACCAATGTGGCAGCTTATTTTATCCTTATTTAGTATAGAATTTCCAATGTAGCTCTCTGCTACTACATCAGATTTCCAGCCACCGTGTCATTTAATCTGGGTCATGTCTGCTCCTGAATCCGCCAATAGAGTAGCCGATGTTCTTCTTAAAAAAGGCCCGTCTAGTGCTCGGCATTTATCAATTTCAGGTATTTCGCAATTTCTTCCGGCATGCTGCTGATCTTATTATTTTCAATGACTTGCCTGGTGCATTATTATAAGCTACGAAAAATCAGTTAGTGTTTATATTAGAGGGGCGTAGAGCTTGGTACTTTTCGATAATTCTTACGTATTCTCCACGGACTACGAATGAACGTTCTTCCTTTGATTTTGTATCTGCAACCATTTTACCAGCAACAAATCTGAATGTTTTTCGTTAACTTCGATTTTAATGTTTATGAGTTCATTTCCACGACAAGCGCCATTCACTCCAAAAATCAATGCCACCAGTAACAAAAATAGGTAGGTCAGTATTTAAGTAGGAAGGTAACTTACGTATTATATTAATTTTTATGTATATCATGTTATAAACTTTCTTAGATTTGAATTAATTTAAGAATGTTTATTATTTTTAATAACAACACATAAACCTTACAAAGGTTTACAATTATAATTATTATTTAACTTATAGTCGAAACATCACATATCAGTACTAGACCAGGGTCGATAATTTTTGAAACCAAAAAAAATTACAGTAGGATGAAACCCATTAGAAAAGTAGGGGAATATGATCAAAATGAAAGGAAAAATAAATTACGGTCGATCCGAGTTCGGGAAGTGGGAGGGGGTGAGTTTTAAGGGTAAAAAATGGTTTATCTTGATTTCCGGCAAAACTACAAGTCCTATGGAAAAAAATTAAATAGCAAAGTTGTAGGTCATAAAAAGATCTACAACTATTGTATTTTCAATTTTTTCACATAACCTCAAAATTTAGGTGAATAATTAAAAAAACCAAGTTTTTGGTTTTTTATTTATATCTTTTTCTTATAGTTTCGGAGAAAAGTGGCTGTGACGTACGGACGGACAGACAGACAGACATGACGAATCTATAAGGGTTCCGTATTTTGCCATTTGGCTACGGAACCCTAAAAAGCAGATATTTTGACAGGAGAAGGTAGGAAGGTAGTTTTTTCGATATTAAGTCAAAATAAGGTGAAAGAATACATATTTTAAATAAAAAAAATTACAGTGTGTTTGGGACATAAAAAATTTAAGTTTTTACCAAACTATGTGAAAAACAATAAAAAATTGCAAAAGATAAAAATTAAAAACCAAAAACTTGGTTATTTGAATTTTTCACATACATTTTGAGGTTATGTGAAAAAAGTGACAATTCAAAAGTTGTAGATCTTTTTATTATCTACAACTTTGCCATTTAACTTTGTTTCCATAGGACTTGTAGTTTTGCCGGAAATCGAAATAAACCGTTTTCACCCTTAAAAACTCACCCCCTTCCCCTTCCGGACCTCAGATCGCCCGTAAATTATTTTTCCTTTCATTTTTATAATATTCTTCTTCTTTCCCAATGGGTTTCAACCTACAATTTTTTTTTTTCACTTTTTATTATTTTTAAAGGCTTCTACCCTGGTCTATACATCGCACACAAGCGATCGTATCATGAGCGGGTAGCTAGTACCTATACTTACCTATTGTAAGTATGAATCTATTTAAGTTACTAAAATTTGAATCAATAGTACTAATCAATATTTACTAAAATTTGTACTTTTTGTATAACTTTATCCACATACGACGAAGATTAGCGGGTAACAAGACGTAACAATGGTGTAATAATGATCTCACAAAAAAAGGCACCCAACTCGACAAAAACATAAATGTGAAAAAGGCGCCAAGTTCGACGAAGAAGAGTTGAGATCTAGAAGGGTGAAAGTTTCATAGCCTTTCTTTAAACAAAGCTTCAATGTAAAAAAAATGTCAATGGGCTTAAAATAATTTATTATTTTTATAGGTATTGCACTTTTAACTTGCCATCTTTATTTTTAAAGTTATTATTTTAGTGTACCTATGTTGCGTTTAAAAAAAAAGATTTTTAAACAATTGAGGTACACTGGCACCACCTGGATTTAAACTAGAATTTATCGATTTAATGTATTTCGATGTGTAGAAAAGGGTTTTAAGAGGTGATTTCAGAAATAGATAATACATAAATTATTTTTTCGAATATGGTACTTTTGAACATATTAATGTTCAAATGTACCATATTCGAAAAAATAAAGTAATAAATAAAAAAGTTAATCAAAAGAATCAAAAAACCCGACTGCATAAAAAGCGAAGTTGACTTCGCGAGACTATAGTGGCAAGCGATAGCGCTGAGACTTCACAAAGTTAACGACGCGTCAAGGCGACGGTATCTGCATTATCTGCTGTGATTAGATGAAATTAAGGCGGTACCCCGAGCAAAACGCCGCGCAAGCCGTTTTTTGTGCTGTTTTTAGGAGCTATCTACTCGTTATTTAAAAATAAATATCAATTAATAAAAATACATTAAATTTCTACATAATATTGATTCTAAAATGGTAGATTTAGTTTTTTTTTTAAATGTTGTATATATTTCACTAACCTACTTCCAAAAAAACATAAACATGAGAAATAATTATTGATATTATGCATATCCTCGTAAAGTGTTCATTGATTATTTTTTGTACTAACACTAATGGATAGACAATTTAATAACGAACATTTTTGTAGAATTATTTTTTTCAAAAGACCAAAATTCGATTTTATAAAGATTTTATTCTAAAATCAGGGCGTATTCACTACTGTAATTCATGCGCCACCAGTGCCGCTAGACCAATAGGAACGCTCATATCTCATGCCGATTTTTTGGTCAGGGTACCGTCTTAATTCAGCAGATAACGCATGCTTGACAATTTGTCACATTCATTCTGAGATAATTAAGAGACACTCAACTTAAATTTCGTTCTGGAAGTCGGTGTATTTGGTACCTCTTCGTTTTTTTCTAGTCGCTTTAGGTTTTGTGAAAAGTATTTTACTTTAATGATGAGATGCTCGTTGGGGAAAATCGTGGCAAACGATTGGGCACCCATATTAAAATATCGATAAAGTTTCTTGCATTTTTTAGGTAAGGAACCCCTTCTATCTAAACTTGCTCTTTCGCAAGGAATGTAGGAGGCAAATAGCTGAAATAGAAGGAATGCATTATGATGAAGTTGAAGGCCACGAGCATATCTATGAGGAAATTTCTTACGAGGAAATCGAAAGCATTCGAAGAAATCCATTCGAGAATACAATTGTACCTGCTGCAACTGACGCCGAGATTATTGGGAGGTACCTATAAATTAATTTTATTGATTAAATTTACAAAAAAATATATATCATTGCCTCTATCAGTGAATGAATGACGCCCTCATCAAATAGGTAGCTGTTTCTTTACCAATTTAATAACTCATAGAATTGAATTACAAGTTATTTACTTACTAGGTAAGTAATGTCTGTTTGCACTAGCAGCAGCAGTTGAGTATTGAAAATACAAGTGCGCTTTTTAGGCATTCATTTAGGTTTCACCTAGAGTTTGTGAAAACAGTAAGAAATACAATAAACAAAAAATAACGCGCATATTAAATTCACTGGGATTATAACGTTCCAAACAGTAGGCTACTGTTAGGTACTATGTTAGATGCTGCTTAAAGCTCCGGTAACCCATAAAACCTGTTAGAGTTTGCACCAGTGTGTCGGGCAGTTACGATACTTATACTTCATAAAAGATAGTTTGATCTCTGCGACAGCTGTCATTATCAATAAAGAAACAGTAACGCTTGACAGGCGAACAAAAACGTAACAATAACGTAAACGTCACTTTGATATATGTCGCAGAGATCAAGCTATCTTTTATGAAGTTTAATAGCTTCGCTCAGCGTTGGGACATTTTTTCCTACTTTTTGCGGCATTCCAGTGGATGACACTTAGCATCGTGTCCTCTATTGTTACTTGTGACGGTACCCAGAGCCGTTACTTGGGACTGCTCAATCAGGAACACGACTATGAGTGTTACGAGATTTTAAGGGGCGGGTTTCTCTGGATGTGGCAATATGACTACTTTTGTTAACATGAATCCTACATGTAAACACAAATGTTGGTATGATAATGGATAAATAAACTCTCCTTTTCTTTATTTTTAGCGACATCTATGATGAAACATATGAATCAATATCACTAAATCCTGTATCGAGCAACCAGAGTGAGAGGCGTTATTCGAATACATACGACTATCCAACAACAACCGTCGGGCGGGTTTCCGAATCAGACATAAAACCCGAAGCATCAGAGAATCCTTCCTTATCAATGGCATTTTGTGGGACGGTGACCCTCGACAATGCGCCAGCGCACCTTTCGTGCAGCTACGTCAACGTGACGTCATTAACATCGCTTCCTCAAGCTTTCGAGCAGCGAGTCAAACAGCCAGCCAGTACCCACAGCATCCACGAGGGTATTATGACATCCAGCATCCAGAGGACGTGCATTCCTGGTCATCACTCTTGGCCTCTATCATCAGCCACCTTGGCACAGCATACTACACCTTCGGCCGATCAACAAGAATAGCCTTGAAGATGCCCTAGATCAGCAGTCAAGCCACTAGGCCACACAGCACCGCTCCCACTCACTGGATCCTGCAGCATCACTCCAACCCCCAGCAAGCAGCACTATCCATACTCACTAGAACGGAATATCATCACTCCGACCCGCTGAGATATCATCACCGCCAGTTCCGACTCACCGTGAACTAAGGCCGAGTTTATCACCTCTAAATTATCGCAGAATTAATGTGACAAATTGTCAAGCACGCGTTATCTGCTGTGATTGGCTGTTGAAAATCCATTCAACCAATCTCAGCAGATAACGCGTGCTTGACATTTTTTTGCATTAGTTCTGCGATAAATTAGAGGTGATAAACTCGGCCCAATCGTCTTCCAGTTCGGACTCACTGGACCAAACCCACTGTCCCAACAAGCATCACAAGATGTATGGACGACTCATTAAAACTATCGTTCTCTGATCGGCGCAGTATTTTGTTAAAAAAATATTTTTTCTAAGTTAATCGTGTGTCCTTTCTTGCCATAATTTGAACCTTATTAGTAACACTATCGGATGGTGTAAATATACAGCTGGTGTTTTTTTTGTTCAGAATCATCGGCAATCTCATTACGTAAGTGAATTCAGCAAGGCGAAGGATTTGATCCCATCCATCGACCAATCACGTGCGAGATGAAAGACGCGTTGTGGATTTTCATCTATGTGATTGGTCGATTGAAGGGGAGAAATCCTTTGCCTTGCCGAATTCACTTACGCAATTAGACTGCGCTGCGGGTTTGACGCCTGGCTAGGAATATTGAAATTTTAGAAATCCATTGATGCAGTTTTAGTTTTCATAAAAATCGGTCCAGAGACTCCTTTCAGTGTTTTTAGCTATTCCTTTGTTTTGGATTTGGCCATCCACGGCCAATTGAAAAAAAATCCACTCGGTTTTTTTTATTTGCATTGTGATCATTTTATTTTATATGCGACTAATCAGTACTTTTTTATTTAATTGTAAATTAATCTTAATTTTTAATTCTAGTTCGATCTTATTTCAATTCTAGTTTGATTTTAATAATAATAATAAATTATTGTTTAATTACATTAGTACCTATGATATAAAACCAGGTTTGTATTCTAGAAAACAAATATTGTTTAATCCTTAATTTATAGTAAAAAACACTATGTATTCCGTAGTCCTAGTTTGTGAATGATGTGCATCTTCTCTTGCCATTGAAAATAAGTTGTTGGTGTGCCTTATTTAAATAAATAAAATAATTAAATATTCGTAACCGTATCTGGAACAGGTTTAATATTTTTCATATAACCATACCTTCTTATCTCTGAATGGAACGATTCTAAAAATTCCAATAAATAGTTTTTCGGGTCGAGATACTTACTCATTAGGGTGCAGGCTAACCCAATCATCCTAATTCTGTAAGTCATCATTCCATACATAGCCCTTTCCCAGAATCCCTTCAAGTAATAATCATAGTCAGAGTCAAATCATTTATTTCAATTATGCCATTAAACTGCACTTTTGAGAGTATTAAATACAGAATCCATTTACTTTTATGTTAGGTATTATTAAAGGAATTCATTAATTTTGCCCTAATAGAAGAAGAGAAAAAGAAAAAAAAAAGTTAATTTTAAAATCATAAACCCGACTGATTATGAATCGAACTAAAAAGCTGTTAACAAGAAAAAATCATGCTGTGCAGTCGGAGGAAACATATTCGCAAACTGGCTGACCACCTGATCCTCCGACTGCACAGCATGATTTTTCTTGTTAACAGCTTTTTAGTTCGATTCTTAATCATTCGGGTTAAAAAACAAAATTAAATTACCTTTTTTTATTTACAACTTTTTAGTTATATTTTTCTTTTTTGAATCACTTTTAAACATATAATATATTTTTGTAATCACCTCTTAAAACCCTTCATTTTGATACCCCACTCAATACAAGATACGCGCGAAACACATAACCCAGTCGGGTAAAAAAAAAAGTACATTCGGCTATCACCCTCATTCATTATTGTTGTTTTGGTCCAAATTTCATGTACTTTCTTCGCGCATCGCCATTATGGAAGCATTCAAAAATTCTCTTGGACAAAATTGACCAGATTATTCGTTGCACGCTATCATCTATACTAAATGTGGCCCTGGATGTCCAAGCGTGGTCTACCCTTTCTCTTCGGTGGGCTCAGCATCCGCAAAATTTCTAGTTTAAGCATACCGGTGTTCCTGTCTTCGGTCCACATCACTGAAAAGTTAACCAGAAAAATCTAGTTGCCGTCACTGGTTAACTGTGAAGTGCCGTATTCGACCGATGCAGTGAATGCCTGCTTGCCCGAATACAGCATTTCCCGAGACCCCTTTTTCCAAGAGACAGTGGGATGAGCCACTCTGCAGGTTGGCACGGAATAAACTTATAGATACGTCCACCAATACTGCTGAGCGTGCCACCTGCTGGCTGTGGGAGAATGGGTGTCAGGCCTCTGGCTACAGGCACTACCGTCACCCAACATAGGTACTATGTTGAGTTACAACAACTTCCGTATCGCTACATGTTTGCGTTTGGGTGCGCCCAGCGGAGCTCCACATCGTTGTCAATGTGGTGAAGCAGTCGACCGCCTCGGACACCAAGTACACCTTTGCTCTTCAAGTATTTCGAGATATAAGCAAACGGTTAGTCGACTCTTCACGTGACCAGAGGGCTGGGATTTTCCTTGGCCAGAGAATCAGCATTGAAAATCAAAATCAAAATCATTTTTTTTATTTCATATAGGCCTACATGGGCACATAAAAAACGTCGACAAAAGGTGCACGGTTCGGGTTGGTCGTTTCCTATGGAGAGGAACCGGCAAGAAACTCCATGGTTACTCTTTTAAAAAAAGGTTTTGTTTTACAATATTTCCTTGTTACAGCATTAGTACTTAGATATGTGGGGACAACGTAGGCTCGACAATAAGTCGTAAGAAAAAAAAAAAAAAAAAAAGATTACATATTATTTAAACAAAAGAAAATAAAACGAGTTAAAAAGTTAACAAATGTTAACAAGCATCTAGAAGGCCTACAATGTTCACACATTTACAAAACAATCGGCAAAGGAATCTACAATAGTTAAGTAAAAAAAAGACTAAATCTAAAATGAGGCACAAATATTGTTATCAGTGCTGTAACTATTCTTAGCAAAGGGCTATGAAGATGATTGAAAACCATTGTAAAAAGAATAATCAAAAGAAGAAAAAAAAACAAAGAATTAATGAGATTGAGAATAGTTAGAGACAACCACATAAATGATAAATGATTTTATTTCTGTAAGTTGGTTTCTACATACACTTTTACATGTCGATCATATTTTTTTAAACTAGATGAGGTCGGCGTTTCCTATCTGACTACTCTGAGAAGAAACGCCGAAACAAACTCAGAGGTCACAGTCTCTTTTGAAGTCTTGACAAAAACTTGGTTATATCATGTGAAGACCATGTATACATGATAGCGCTGGTAAATGAAACTAGCAGCAGAGACGAAATCAAAACGTCAAAAAGGCAGATGACATAACGGAAACACGAATTATGTATTGTTATTGTAAAGATTTGTTTTTATTTGAGTAATATTTTAAAGTCAAAAATGGAAGGTAGATTCACCGACTGTTAGTTTATTTCAATAAAATAATTGGTAACTATATTCGTTCAAAATATTTGTAAAAAGTATTATTAATTACTAAACAAATAATGTACACAATTACTGTATTTTTACAAACCTAAATCTATAATTAATTGATAAACGAATGTCACCGGATGTTGTTGACGTCTTGTCATTTGTTTAAACGTATAAATAGTCTGGTTCTAGTCGAAAGAACTCAGTATTGAATTGTATTGAACTGTGCACATATCATTATAAAATTAAGTTGTGAGACTTACTGTTGGTGTGAGTAATAAAAAGTGTATACAAGATGTCTGATCGTTATCATTTGAGAATCCTGAGTACGCCCGCTCTTACATCAGAAGAAAGGGATCAACCCGAGCCTCAACTGGACCCATCAACACAGTCGCCTTGCCTAGCCTACCGACCACTCGACCAGGACATTCGGATGAGCTGAATTTACTTCGTTGCCAGATCAAGTTGCAGAAAAGGATGTTTTTCAAAAACAAAACACCAATACCCACAAGCTAAGTAAAATTTATTTACCTAATTATGATCTTGACCAGCATAAAATAACAATTGAGTGAACAAGTTACCTGTCTATCCACCGTGCGAGGTAGTTCAGTCTATTGCTAGGATGAAGGGATTTTCATGCTTGCTAAGACGCGCCAAGCAATTGGTAGACACTAATGCTCATTCTTTTGCACTCGTAGCACAATATTAAGTAGCTAAACTAGATATTATATTGTGTATTGGAATTGTGTGTGTATTGAATAGACTTCAAATCAAGCTCAATCTTTTTTTGAATATGGTACCAAGTCATAAAGTTTACTTTCAAGTATTTTTCCTAATGATCCAGTGGCATAAAATCATAGTTTTACCAAGCTGAACCCCTCGGGTCAAGCATCAAGAACACAAAACAAACATGATTTGAGCGAAACTTTGACTTTGGATATCAAAATACTTCATTAGATGCCACTAAATATGATACACATACAAATAAAACTTTCGGTTATGCCCATTATTTTCATATCCCTTAATAGAGGAGCTCGTGGCTAAATAATAACTTAAGTTAAGCAACGCTTGACGATGTCGGTCCGTGGATGTGTGACAATTTCAACATACCGAGTTTCCTTCGTGCCTCGGAAAGCACGTTAAGCCGTTGGTCCCGGCTGTCATTTGAAGATCTTTGACAGTCTTTACGGGTAGTCCGAAGCTTGAGATCTGACACCAGTCTTGCCAAAGGGTACTGTGTTACCCAGTTACTGAGTTGTGGAGGTCAGATAGGCAGATTGATTGGTTTAGGTTACTACACCGGTGCACAGGTTAATTTCCATCAAAGCTGTGTATGGTTAAGATAACCGTGTGAACATTATACTCTCGTAATATTTTTCATGTTTCAGATACCATATTGTGTCACAGCCTGAAGCTTCTGCTGAAGGCTAGCGATTCAGATGCTGAGCGCGAAGGTTGACGTGTCAACATCTGAGAGGTTAAGAAGAACATCATGCAAGCAGTTCGCTGGTCTTAGCCGAACGGTACGAACGTGCGCAAGTTTGGAATGGAATACTCGGTGAGTCGCTTCCATTTTATTTTGATAGTGAAGTCGAATATTCTCTAGTGATGAGATGCTATTTCGAGTTTTAAGTGTTCATGTTGGAACACTGAATTGGTTTGTAGTGGTTATACCTAGCACTATCACTAGGTAATTAAGACACACCTGGTAAAAAGCAAGTAGCTAATAAGTTACCTATTGGGTTGTTAGTACTTTCCTAGTTTCAACATTTGGTTCAGTACGAACTTTAGGATGAGATATCCCATAAGAAGGAGATGAAATATCCAAAATGACTGAATAACTAGTCGTTTTCAGTGGCAAAGCGAGTTAGTAATGTCGTTGGGCTATCGTAATTGTATCGAGGTAGTAACGGTACTGGTCATTTGCGTGTATTCAGGACGGATCTTGTTGCGTAACAATGTACAACCACCGTCTTCAGATCTGAATTCACTTGCTTACTTTCAAAGTAATATTATGATAACAGTAGATCACGCGATTGTTTTTCTTACATGAAAACTGAGTTAGTGACCGACAGTAAAGGGTTACTGTTGATAATCTGATATTTATGATATTGATCAGAGTTAATTCGTGAAGCTACTTAATAGTATCAGGGTTAGTTGTTTCCCTTTTATAAGCCATCAGTATGTTCCAAAATCTTTAAGTAGAAAACGCGAATCATGTTGGAAGGATACCCGATCGCCAAGTTCTTTGAGAATTAGACGTCATAGTTGATGACTGTGGTAGTGAAACCGAATCTGATTAACATGTCTACTCATAAGACCAATTCTGGACCGCACCTCATGCGTACCATGTGGCGATGGGTTTTTTAAAGTGGGTTTATGAGTTGAGTATGCATTGCCTTTACTTTGTTTAGTTTAACTTGTTGATCGTAGGACCTTTTTCTAATGAATAGTGTTGTGTGGGAAACTTTAGTACGAAAACTGAAGAGGCCCGGTATTAAGTCCGCGATAGGTGATTATGACAGGATAGTGATCGTTATACACCGAAAGCTTTAAATAGATACGCTTAAACCTACAAGTATGGACACGGTAGGTTAAGGAAGATGACAGCGGGTCATGTACCAGTCGATGTTGATGTTAAAAGGATTTTTATGATGATGAGCAAGCTCAAAATGTCGAGTTATTGAGTCTATCAGCCGTATTATGTTTGACCGTACCAGTGGATTCTGGCGGAGGTCGGGGTCTTGAGAGACCGTTGTGTGAGAGCAATATAATTGCTGTTCGGCTACAGAGCCGTGGCGTTAGAGGTTTTACTCGAGGGTTTCTGTAAGCTTGGCAGTTTTCGCTGCAGAAGAAGTTTTAAAGTTTGATTTGAGCGACTGGTGGTACATGGCCCAGGGTAATGATTTAGTTAAAGATCAAAGTTCTAAAATTTCCCTATTGTCACGAACCCAATGATCTAGTTTGGTCAGGAGTAGCCGAGCGTTGTGCGTTGGCCTGTGTGGCAACTGTTGGCCTGTGTGGCAACTAAACGCCAGTGTGCCAACTGGAGGCCTTTATGGCAACTGTAGGCCAGTGTGGCAACTGGAGGTCTTTGTAGCAACTGTGGTCCTGTAAGTTGGTTTAAAATAAACACGTTTGTGTAAGGAACCTTACAGAGGATTCCTGTAGAGTTATGAGGTTAAAATAAAGTAAACTCGCATAGTCACGCGAGAGGTGAGGTCACCATGTTAATGTTGATGACGTTCGAATCGACAAGCCTTCGTTACGAAAATTGAAATAATTTTGGTTTTCTAATTTTTATTACTATGCGTAGATTGTGTTAGTAAGATATACAAAGCTGAAGTACCAATTGAGATTGTAGATGATGAATAGACGTAACATAGGACAGACTAAATCTCTGTGTGAACAGGTTCTGAGTTCAGAGAGTTGAGTTGACTCGACATCGTAGGGATGTGCGAGTAGAGCAATTGAGAAGAGAGCTATGTGATGGCTAAAGGTCTTGAATAAGATACCTGGTGTCTATTTCTTTTGTTTCATTTAATGTGACATTAGTGACTATCAGTGGTACTTGGACTTTGTAATCACGAAGATTAGAAGCTTTTGCGTTCCGAACTTCACCCTATTGATGATCATTGAATAAGTATAACTTTTCAATTAATCTTTTGGTACCTCATGTAGAATTATTACAAATGGGGAATCCGCTACAATGGCACAGATTACAGCCATTATTATTTTCTTTTTCTTCGTACATCATGCTATTACTCGCGGTACATCTAGAGCTAACAGTCAAACTGAATGGGCTTTGGTTAATAAAATAGGTGAATTGTAATTGGCATTAAAATATACGAAATCTAAGGCTACTGAATGGCCCTTTTGATTAACTAGGTAAAATAGCCCCTCCCCTGCAATTGAAAATACCATATCCGTTTAGACCCTAAGCATAGAATGGCCGAAACGGAAGCAAAAAATAAAAAAATAATAAATAAAAAAGGTTTTGGTTTTAGAAAAAGACTTTGGTCACTCAATGAACTTGGAACGACTAGACCGTGATAGCAAGAATAAATAATAATGAAAAAAAAAAAGGGTTAAAACTTTTTATAACATTATTCAGAATTGAAAAGCTTAACTTATGGATAAAAAAAAAAGAATGTTTTGTTTGGTTAAATAAAATTTAGTCGAAACAAGTCAAAGACTTTGGTCACTCAATGAACTTGGAACGACTAGACCGTGATAGCAAGAATAAATAATAATGAAAAAAAAAAAGGGTTAAAACTTTTTATAACATTATTCAGAATTGAAAAGCTTAACTTATGGATAAAAAAAAAGAATGTTTTGTTTGGTTAAATAAAATTTAGTCGAAACAAGTCAAAGACTGGCCTCTGAATCTTTATGATCAAGCAACGAACTACGACCTCTGAGTTTCAGAATTAGTTGGTTAAATAAAATTCTGTCAAAACAAGTCAAAGACGGGGCCTCTGAATCTTTATGATCAAGCAACGATCTGCGACCTCTGAGTTTGATAGTTAAATAAAACTCAGTCAAAACAAGTCGTAAGACTAGCCTCTGAATCTTTATGATCAAGCTACGATCTGAGACCTCTGAATTTGATTTGAGTTAGCAAAATGGATGTGTAAAAAGGCCTTGGTCATGGCTATGGTTTAAGTTGGATGATTCAATAAAATTTAAGTCAAAACAAGTCAAAGATGGGCCTCTGAACCTTAATGGACAAGCCACGATCTGCGATCTCTGAGTTTGACAGTTTCACCAGAACAAGCAATAATGTTGCCTCTGAGTCTGGTCTAAAAGGTTTTTGCATATTTTAATTTTTTTTATGATTTTCAGAGATTCGCTGGGCCTAGCAAGGCCCGCTCGTCAGTATGGCCGTGATAGCGCTGGTAAATGAAACTAGCAGCAGAGACGAAATCAAAACGTCAAAAAGGCAGATGACATAACGGAAACACGAATTATGTATTGTTATTGTAAAGATTTGTTTTTATTTGAGTAATATTTTAAAGTCAAAAATGGAAGGTAGATTCACCGACTGTTAGTTTATTTCAATAAAATAATTGGTAACTATATTCGTTCAAAATATTTGTAAAAAGTATTATTAATTACTAAACAAATAATGTACACAATTACTGTATTTTTACAAACCTAAATCTATAATTAATTGATAAACGAATGTCACCGGATGTTGTTGACGTCTTGTCATTTGTTTAAACGTATAAATAGTCTGGTTCTAGTCGAAAGAACTCAG
The DNA here is from genome assembly GCA_949775005.1 of Orthosia gothica. Taxonomy (NCBI): domain Eukaryota; kingdom Metazoa; phylum Arthropoda; class Insecta; order Lepidoptera; family Noctuidae; genus Orthosia; species Orthosia gothica. The sequence goes on from OX459047.1 coordinate 22,839,981, forward strand.
TATTGAATTGTATTGAACTGTGCACATATCATTATAAAATTAAGTTGTGAGACTTACTGTTGGTGTGAGTAATAAAAAGTGTATACAAGATGTCTGATCGTTATCATTTGAGAATCCTGAGTACGCCCGCTCTTACATACATATGTCTGAAATGGTCTTTTGAGGAAAGAACCAGCCAGATTGAGTGGACCCGTCCAGTCAGTGCACGCATTTGTCAATAACCGAGCAGCTCAACTCAGAATTTACGGAGCTCAACGATTCGACGAACAATACCAAAGAAAGGACATTCGGGTAGGCCGCATAAACTACTCAAACTGCCAGACCATAAGTAAAAACTAACTAAGTTATAATAAAAAACAAAAATCCACATAGTCTTCACATTCACAATAATAAAAATTAAATAATATAATACTTTAAAAAGTAAATATTCTTGTCATTGCAAGAAAACAAAAAAAATATCAAAATTAAAAACAAAATTCACGGTGCAAAATATAAAAAAACAAAATTAATTGGAGCAGCTCAATCCCAAGCCTTTTTGTCCTCAACGTAATCTTTAATAGTATAAAACGCTTTCCGACACAACTTACGTTTAATGAATGATTTGAATTTATTAAGACTTAGATCTTGTACGTGGCTTGGAAGCTTATTATAAAAGCGTACACATTGACATCTAAACGAGCCACCTATCTTCTTGAGCCTTGTTGTAGGTACTACAAATTTGTGTTTGTTCCTAGTATTTATGTTATGGATATCACTAAATTGTTTTTTAAACAATTTAATATTTTTATGAGCATATAAAAGATTTTCATAAATATACTGAGAGGGCACAGTCATTACATTAATCTCCTTAAATTTCTCTCTGAGAGAGTGCCTCGGGCTTAATTTATATATTGATCGAACAGCTCTTTTCTGCAAAACAAAGATATTCTGGATGTCGGCGGCATTTACCCACAACAGAATACCGTACGACATTACACTATAAAAATAGCTAAAGTATACTAAACGGGCTGTCTCTATGTCAGTTAAAATACGAATTTTTCTAACAGCATATGCTGCGGAGCTTAGCTTCTTTGACAATTTATCTATATGTGGGCCCCACTGAAGCTTAGCATCCAAAGTTAAGCCTAAAAATACTGTGCTATTCTCAGGATTCAATTCTTCGCCCTTTATCAACACATCAGTTTTCACCTGCCTAACGTGAGGTAGGGTAAACTTAATGCATTTGGTTTTTTTTTCATTAAGGAGTAAATTGTTAACATTGAACCAGTGAACTACTTTTGAGATCGCGCTATTTACTTCGTCAGTAACCAGCTGCTGCCGTTTAAGTTTAAACAAAAGTGAAGTATCATCTGCAAACAACACTATGTCATGGTTATCCTTTATGAGGTAAGGCAAGTCATTAATATAGATAAGAAACAAGAAAGGACCAAGAATCGAGCCCTGCGGGACTCCCATTTTTACTATAGATCCGGGTGATCTTTTTCCATTAACGTCAACAGTCTGAATCCTATTACTCAAGTAAGAAGTAAGAAGATCCAGAGCGCTGTTCCGGATCCCGTAGTGGCGGAGTTTCCTGATTAGCGTTTCATGAAGAACACAATCAAATGCCTTGGACAAATCACAAAAGATTCCCAGGGCATCGCACTTATCTTCCCATGCATTATAAATATGTCCTAAAAGCTCAACACCGGAGTATCTTATCAGTAGTTGAACGACCCCTTGTAAAACCGAACTGTTTGCTATGTAATAATTTATGCTTATTAAAAAATCTTTGCAATTGCTCTAAAATTAATTTCTCAAATATCTTACTAAAAGTAGGTAGTACTGAAATAGGTCTATAATTTGTTGGGTCTGATGTACTACCTGATTTAAACAAAAGTATTATTTTACTATTCTTCATTAGGTCAGGAAACTCCCCACAGTCGATACAATTATTAAAGATAATAGCTAAACTAGGTGCGACAACATCAATAATAGACTTAGCAACTTCTACAGAATGACCCCACAGATCTGCAGTCTTTTTAACATTTAAAGTGTTAAAGGTTTTAATTATGTCTCTACAAGTAATATGTTCAAAAAGAAATTCCGTATCGCAGACATTAACATTTTCTTTTAGCAAAGACTCAGCAACAGAAGGTGATGAGTTTAGGGATTTAGTAGTTGAAATGGGAATATCCGAAAAGAAATTTTCAAAGGCCACTGCGACTTGTGAGTCTGATTTTATGATGTTGTCATTAATAGACAGGCTGTAGTCAGTATTTCGGTTACCAGATCTTCCCGTTTCACTATTAATACATATTTGTGCCGTTTATGAGTTACAAGGGAAGCCGCATGCGCAGAAGGAGCTAATGCCAATTTTTTTATCTTCAACGTAGTCCTTGATTTTATAATATGCTTTTTTAATAAGGACACGTTTGATGTAGTTTTTGAACTTTCCATCGGTCAGTTCTATAACTGACTTTGGCAACTTGTTATAAAAGCGTATACTGTTTATATGAAAAAACTTGCTAGTTGTTGTTAATCTGAATTTGGGTATTACAATTTCGTGCTTACTGCGTGTATTTAAATTATGTAAGTCGCTTCTAGTTTTGAAAAGCCCTCGATTTTTGCGGACATACAAAATACATTCCAAAATATAAAGTGAAGGTAGAGTCAGTATATCGATTTCTTTAAATTTTTCTCTTAGGGACTCGCGAGGACCTATTTTATAGATCGCGCGGATTGCCCTCTTTTGTAAGATGAAAATTGAGTCAACATCTGCTGCTGATCCCCACAGCAGAATGCCATAAGACATAATACTGTGGAAATAAGCATAATATACTAACCTAGCTGTGGCTACATCGGTTAACTGCCTTATTTGTGGCTACATCCTTACTGCATATGCAGCTGAACTTAACCTACCCGAAAGAGTTCTAATGTGCGCGCCCCACTGCAATTTTGAATCGATAGTAATCCCTAAGAATACAGTTTCAGCTAAAACTTCAAGACTTTTGCCGTCAAGATTTAAATTTAGGTCACGTTGTGGTACATTTGGTAAAGAGAACTTAAGACATTTAGTTTTTGTCGCATTCAGTAAAAGATTGTAAGCTGCGAACCATTTTGTGAGAATAATAAGACTTTCGTTGACCTGTAAGACATCCGTATCTTTCCTATCTATTTTAAAAATTTGCGAAGTATCATCAGCAAATAGAATTATATCCGATAATTTGGCCATCATAAAAGGCAGATCATTAATGTAAACAAGAAAAAGGAAAGGGCCGAGAATTGAACCTTGGGGCACGCCCATCTTGACTAGAGACCCGGAGGACGTCACTCCATTAACATTCACTTTTTGCTGTCTGTTAGATAAATATGAAACCACAAGATCAGCAGCTTGTCCTCGAATTCCGTAGTGGTGTAATTTACAGATCAGTGTGTTGTGGTCGACGCAGTCGAACGCTTTTGAGAGATCACAGAAAATGCCAATGGCATCCTGGGACTTCTCCCAAGATTCCAAAATGTGACTGATGAGTTTTACTCCCGCGACCGTTGTCGACCTACCTTTCGTGAAACCATACTGCTGACTATGCAGGATCCCATTCGAATTGAAGTGAGACAACATCTGATCCAGCATGATTTTTTCATAGATTTTACTCAATGCTGGAAGCACGGATATAGGTCTATAATTAGAGGGATCACTCTTACAACCTGATTTGAAAATTGGTACTACTTTGCTGTGTTTCATTAAGTCAGGAAACGTGCCACTGTCCAAACATTGATTGAATATGCTTTTTAGGACAGGAGCAATTGAGTCAATAATATCTTCAAGAACCCTAACGGATATCCCCTATAAGTCTTCAGTATTTTTTATATTGAGACTTTTGAACACGTTTTTAATTGTATCAATACATATTGGTTTAAATTTAAAGGTCGGTATGTCTTTGGTAAAGTTTTCTTTAAGAAGAGCTTCAGCTAATTTAGATGAGGAGGGAAGAGACTTCTTAACCTCTAACGGAATGTTAATAAAGAACTTTTCTAATGTCTCAGCGACTTCTTGCTTATCAGAAATGGTTTGATTATTTATTTTCAAAGACAACTCATTCTGATCGCGTTGTTGTGTCTTTCCAGTTTCTCTATTAATTAATTGCCACTCAGTTTTTATTTTATTATTTGAAACACCAATTTTGTTATTTATTATTTGAGATTTTGCTTGAACGCAGACTCTTTTAAATATTTTGGAATAGTTTCTAACATAGGTGTGAAAAACTTTATCGGAAGTCAAAGATTTTTCGTAATATAAATTATATAAGATATCTCGGCTTTTTCTTATGCCCACAGTGGCCCATTCACTAAATTTTGGTTTGGAATTGTTGACTTTAACTGTTTTTACAGGACACGTTTTATTAAATTCATGGCAAATTGTAGAAAACAACGTGCCGTAATTTATATTGGGTCTTTTGAATCAAAACTAGCGTTACAAAGGTTACTAAAACGTTATTATTAAAAGAATTTAATTTATTTTTAGTATTGATTAATCCTCTATTTTTATTCTTAATCGAATTGATTTAACTAGGTTTAATTTTATAGCCGACTCAAAAGACATATGGTTTTTTTTTGCGGGTAGGTGAATAAAAATAACACACATACGCTCTGAATAATTTTATCTTTTAATTAGTATTTTCTAAAATTATAATCAAAATTCCTACGGATTAAAAACAATTTGCTTACCATTAAGCATATATTGTGTGGGCAGTAGCATTCATATGTCCTAAGTGCAAGTTGCATACACTTGTCGGCTGGAGCTGTCACTTTGGCTCAGACTATCAACACAAAGCTGGTACCATGACTACTATAGCTGAGATTGCGGAGACCCAGCGAATGGCTATCACGTCACTGAACCAGCGGATGGCTGATTTTGAAGCACACTTGAAGGCGTCACCACCTGGAGCTGACTTGACCGGTCTCCACAAAGACTTTTCCACTTTCAAGGAGCATGTATGGAGTGTTCTCAGTGCCTTACAACTGCAGATGGCTGAGTTGAACAGGAGTGTAGACATTATTGAGATGCGTCACAAAAAACAGTTTCTGTTGTGGCGTTCCTGAAAATCCAGGTGAAAAGGTTTCTGAAACCGTGGCAACCATTCTGCAGACCAAGCTCGGCTTAACAGATGTGGTCCACTCGTCGCTGACTGTATGCCACAGATTAGGCGCTGCTTCGGAAGGTCATGCTAGACCAATCCTGCTTCGGTGCGCGGACTCCACTGTCAGAAACGAGATCTGGAGAACCAAGACGAAACTGAAGGGATCTCCATATGTGGTGTCTGAATTCCTTACACGACAGCGGCAGTCTACTTTTGTAACAGCTCGCAAGATCTTCGGTGTTACGAATGTGTGGACCAGTGACGGCAACATCAACATCAAGCTTCCGGACGGCAAGCGGCGCCGGGTGATCTGTGTGGAGGAGGTCGTCGCGCTTGGAGCGGAGCATGGTAAATCGCTGGAACAGGAGGTTCCACTGGTTCCCAATGCTGGCTCTAAACTCGCGTCGGCACAGGCTACATCTCGCTCAAGGCGGATAACGAAGAAGAAATAGAAACTTATAGTACGATTTATATAATCGATGTTTACAGTCTTTATTTCGTCCACTTTGTTTTCTGTCTGTGTTTGTTATCTACTTGTTGTTCACGCACAACACAATAACACTTTACAGTTTTTTGTTCGGTGTACCGGCAACCAATTTTTTTTAAAAATTTTTTGGATTTGGCGTTGCACTATTCGTGCTTATTGCCACTGGCAATATTTAATCTGCTAATAACAAAACGTAAGAATTGATAACTCGCGAAATAAAAATATTAAAAAGGGAAATTTTTGGAATATAATACAACAGCAAACTGTCACCAGGTGACCTAATAAAAGGGCCGACTCGGTGCGTCTATTGATCTATACACTAAACTAAAAACTATTTAATAAATTATGTATATACATATTAAAATTTACGTTTAAATAGCTATATCATTATTTACAAGGAAAAGTGCAATGGATTTATAAATATCTAAATTAAAATTAAATTAAATACATGAGATAGAAGTGGGAAAAGGGACTCGGAGGGAAACAAGGCTTTGGGAAAGTAAGGAATGGTCATAAAGGGGGCAGGCAAAAATAAAGTGGTTCAGATCTCCCACATCAGCGCTACATTCACACGCAGGGCTCTGCACAATGCCAAGCCTGGCAAGATGAGCTGGAGTGCACACATGACCCAATCGCATACGTATGATTATGGTTGTAATCTTTTTGCTTAGCTTGTACTTGCTAAACCAAGGTTTTTATAGGAATGGATGGCTGGATAGTACGATAAAATTTCCCTTTCACTGGTTGCCCTGACCAAAGCTGACCCCAGGATTCCTGTAGATAAACCCTAGGCAGAGCAGCCAGATCTTGGGAATTATTTTTGTACGGAAAAACGTCGCCACATAATACGGCATCATTAGCTAATTGGTATGCTCTCTCATTACCTAGAATGCCACAATGTGAGGGTATCCACGCAAAATGCACTGAATATCCCTTAGTATAACATCTATGAAGGAGTTCACGTGTTTCAAATATAATAATAGAATTATGTGAGTAGAAAGGAAATCTGGCCAATGATTGTAAGGCACTCCTTGCATCAGTTAAAATGAGTGAATTCCGTAAGCCCATAAGGAGTATATATTCGACAGCTTTGAATAGACCGTAACATTCGCCCGTAAATACAGATGATTCGGGCGGGAGCTTTATTTTTTGGACGACATTATACTGGGAGTGGTATACACCTACTCCCACACATGAGTTTCTTCCATGTTTCGAAGCATCTGTAAATAGGAGCTGACAGCCCTTGAAGTCTCTATCCATAGTAAAGTTGAAGTTAATGTTATGACATACGTCATCTCGGTAAATGTTAAGGTTATAGTGAATGTTTGGTGGCATAATTAATGAACTGTAATTACAATGATATATAGGAAGAAATTGGGATTGGTGGCAAGGAGCTTCAATTAAATTGTATTTTCTAAAGCTTTTAACTAAACACGGAGTATCTTTGTGCCTCCAGTAAGTGGATGAAGTAACTTCTTTAGAGAGAATGGAAAGTGTATTTCGCAAAGGATGATATGTAAATTGCAAACATCGAGCCATAAATCTATCAGCTAAAAATTGACGTCGTAAATGAAGCGGGGGTTCTCCACATTCCACCTGAAGACAATTAATAGGACTGCTTTTCATTGCACCTGAAACTACTCTAAGTGCCTTAGACTGAACACTTTCCAGTTACTTAAGACCAGCAACATTAGCTGGTTCCAGCAAAAAGGTACCATAGTCCAATACACTTCTAATCAAGGTGTTGTACATTAGTTTTAATGAAAAGGGATGTGCACCCCACCAAACACCAGCAAGGCATCTAATTATGTTGATATTTCGTTCACATTTAGCAGCTATATACTCACAGTGTGGTAAGCCTGTAAGATGTGTATCCAAAACAAGGCCTAAAAATTTTACTTGATTTTTAAGCGGCATAGAGATATTATCATATGTCACTGTAACTGCTGGAGGCTTACGCATTCTAGTAAATAAGACTATGTTGCTTTTATCAATTGACAGGTGTAGACCATTGGTTTCCAACCAAGTCTTCAGTAAGCATAAAGAAAAGGTTAAGGAAGTACAAATATTCACAACAGAATGACCAGATAAATAAAGAAGTAAATCATCTGCATATTGAAGGACTTGTACTGACCCATTTAGAGAGGAATCTAAATCATAAGTGTAAATATTATAGAGAAGTGGACTAAGTACAGAACCCTGAGGGAGACATTTCCATACCAAACGGGTAAATGTACACCCCTCAATATCTAGATTTAACGATCTCTCTGAAAGCATATTAATTATGAAATTAGACAGCATTTTTGGAATTTGTAATAAATGTAGCTTTTGTTCCAGGACTGATACTATGACATTATCATAAGCTGAACTTATATCCAGGAAGGCAGCAATAACAGAGTTATTTGAAGAAAAGGCTAAGCGAATATCAGTCGTGAACACACTAAGACTATCAATCGTACTCTTACCTTTCCTAAAACCAAACTGTGATGTTGCCAACAAGTTTTTGCTTTCTAAAAACCACTCCAAACGATTCTTTATGAGATGTTCAGCAATTTTAGCAAGAACTGTTGAAAGTGCAATTGGCCGATAACAAGTAACTTTAGAAGAAGGTTTGTTTGGTTTCAGAATAGGAATAATTGTTTGAGACTTCCAATTTGATGGGATGTTGCCAGATATTAAAGCTGTATTGATGAGATCTAAATAAATTAAAAGAACAGAGTCAGACAGATTGGCTATAAATGAATATGGTATACCATCTTCACCAGGAGCTGAATCCTTAACGTGTGGAAGAACTCCTTTCAACTCACTTAATGTGAAGAGAGAGTTCAACTCGGAATTCAAAGTAGGAACATAGGGAAAATGCATTAAAGATCTCTGTTCTGGAACCGACGGAGGAGCCAAATGATCCATGAACTCATTGGCCAACTCTAATGGCAGTTTTGAGGCTGCTGTGTTACTGAATGCTGACCTGAATCGCCTGATATTCTGCCATACTACAGATGCGTTAACTTCTGGAGAGATAGATGCACAAAATCTTTGCCAACCTTCAAATTTCTTTTTCCTGAGGAGCTTACGAGTTGTACGAGCAGCGTCTTGGTAAATCTCAAAATTGTGATGTGTCATAGAATGGCAATAATTTTTTTCCGCTTCTTTTCTTTTTTTAATGGCCTGAGTGCACTCAGCATCCCACCAAGGTGGTGAAGGAATTTTGCCTTTAGCCCCATTCTTAATAGGGAAAGTATTATCTGCTACCTCTATTAAAATTCTTGTAATTGCATTAGATAATAACTGAGGATCATGTAGTAAGGAATTAGATAAAGCAGCAATTTTTTCTTCTACACAATTTTTGTATTTATCCCAGTCTGCATTTTGAAGTCTGTATTTTAATCGCGGTTGTGGTGTCAGAATACAAGTATCTGGTTTTTTATGTGGAAAAGAAATAATTAAAAGAAAATGGTCACTACCATATGAAGACGGTAATGGAGACCAGGATAATGATGCTAACTCAGGTGTGCAGATTGAGAGATCAGGAGCACTTATTCCCTCATCTGGATTTGTTTGGCGTGTTGGAAGGCATGTGTTTAAAATACACAAATTGTTTGAGTCTAGAATTTCTAATAACTTTTCCCCATAATAATTGGAACTAGAACTGCCCCAGGACTGATGTTGTGTATTAAAATCGCCCATTACCAAAAATGGTTTAGGTAAAACTGTAAAAAGATTATTAATTTCAGAAAGAATATTTACAGTAGGGCGAGAATAATATATACATACTATACAAATTTTATTTACAATAGCAGCAACAGCAGATATATCATCACTGAGACTTGGAAGACTGAAAAGACAAGTTATTTTTAATAAGTATAGCGACACCGCCATACCCATCGGTTCTGTCTGTTTTTAGACATGCATAGCCAGGAACTCTAAAAGAGAAACCTGGTTTCAGCCATGTCTCACAGAGAGCGACTGCAAAGGGATTGTATTTATTTAATATATAGTACAGATCAGATTTTTTATTTACAATGCCGCGACTGTTCCACTGAACAATCTTGGATTGATTTGGATCCATTATGGTTAAGATTCATTATGTTAGACAGCGTATCAATTATAGTGGCAACGTTGGACGGTTCAATAATATTATTTTTAGATAAAGTATTAATTAACATGATAATTAAATTAAAGATTTTATTTTCATTATTCTCGAGCTCGTGGCTAAATAATAACAGCCGCACGGGTCGATCTTTAAGGTTAAGCAACGCTTGACGAGGTCGGTCCGTGGATGGGTGACCATTTCAACATACCGAGTTTCCTCCGTGCCTCGGAAAGCACGTTAAGCCGTTGGTCCCGGCTGTCATTTGAAGATCTTTGACAGTCGTTACGAATAGTCAGACGCTTGAGATCTGACACCAGTCTAGCCAAGGGGTACCGTGTTACCCAGTTACTGGGTTGTGGAGGTCAGATAGGCAGTCGCTCCATGTAAAACACTGGTACTCAGCTAAAATCCGGTTAGACTGGAAGCCGACCCCAACATAGTTGGGAAAAGGCTAGGCAGATGATGATGATTTGATTTTCATTATTATTTGTTGTTGATTTATTATGCAAAGCAACACCATTACCTGATGTTGAAACTTCATTATTAATAAATTCTTGATGAGCTGCCCGGTCATATCCCTTGGCTACTTTTGGGGGATCCCGAGGTTTTAGGAATACTGTTTTCCTGTTTGAAGTGTTCGGTGAATGGGGCAAAGGTGGTGAAGAAGAAAAGCTATTATTTTTATATGATGAAGCAGATGTTACAACATCTGCATATAGTTTGGAGATTGGGGGATGTAGCAGCGACGCTTCAGCATACGACACGCAGCTATGGGCCATATAGTGCTTTATTGACTTTTGTCTCTCAAACTCTGGGCATTTTTTGTTAATGGCGTAGTGAATGCCACCGCAATGACAGCATTTACTATCACTTTCGTCTACAATACTACAAGTGTCAGCAGAATGCCTCTCCCCACACTTGAAGCACTGAGGGTTCGACCTACATTGTACCTTTGTATGACCAAAATGACAACAATTAAAGCATTGAATTGTTGGGAATGTATACAATTCTACTGGCATAGAATTGTAACAACAAAACACACGTTTTGGTAAAATTTGACCATCAATAGTGAGCACGACTGTTTGGGATGGTTTCCAAACAGGGGTCGGTTCGTGAACTTTATAGTTAAGACGCCTTGCCTTTATAACTTGCCCGCATCCAGTGGGAACAGTCACATTTTCTATTATTTCTTCGGGAGACCATTCGGTAGGAACACCTTTAATAATACCCATACGACAAACATTTATAGAGGGTACAAATGCCTTTAATTTCTCTTTCACCAAACAAGGGTAATTTATAAAAGAGTTTGCATCTAGGTAACGAGAGAAGCTTAATGAAATTCTATTTCTCCCGATGCGTTTTAATGAACCATTGACAATATTGTTATAGCGACGTTTTTTAAGAAAATGCCCTAATGCAATTGGGTGTAACGATTGAGAAGAATTTTCTGTATCAATATTTTTTTGAATATGTACAACATATGGCGACAGGTCCGTGGCTTCGTACAAAGCCCTAGCAACTTGTAGCGCTTTCTGGGGAAGTTCTGAGGTGGAACGAATTTCACTTTGTGCACCATCTACAGAACGTTGAGTGCCTTCCAAATTAACTACTAGCGAGTCATTTTCGCAATGGCAATCTGATTCTTTAATAGCTCCTGTAGAGTGACCATGTCTCCTTCTTTTATTACAATGTTTGCACATTTTGCGTGGAGCTCTAGCCCTTTTCCGCTCCGATCTAGTTATGGACGAGTCTGTATCCATACTGGACTCACTATTAATAACAATGTTAAGCCCAACCGAGGGGACTGTGCCCCCCGGGTCAGGCGGTTCATTGTCCATCGGACAAAAACGACAAAAATGAAAAAAAACTTACCCTAAATGTAGAGAATTATATACACAAACAATAAAATTAACTAGCCAAATCAATATCTACATAAATCTACACAACTTATCTCCAATCTCAAAAGTTTTGTGTTATTTAAAAAATCCGAAAGAAAAAACACCACCGCCAAATTCGACAATTCCCGCGCTTTTCGCAACCAATTTTGTTAATTTTTTGTTTTTGTTGACATTGACAAGTTCTGTCAGTGTCATTTGTCACTATCATAGTTACTATTTTTCTTTTATATAAATCTTATCTATGCCACTTATTTTACTTCTTGTGAATTGCTTTTGCGTTCGGATGCACGCATTAGTAATTGTAAGTTGTTTGTGAACAGTCTGCCGGCAGGTTATGCAACTATTATGTAAATTTTACTTCACATTCCTATTATCGATATTATTTTATTTTATATTTATAAAATAAAATAATACTTTTTTATTATTATATTATTATTTACGCTCTACAATGAATATGTCTCACGACGACTCGTTTCATTCTTGCCGCAGTTCCTCTACGTCTTTTTCTTCTTTAGACGTTTCTCTCTCAGTAAACAGTTTCTTAAGTGGCGTGTGCCAGCGTTTTGATAAGTGTTTTAATGTATGTCATGTGAACGCTCAGAGTATCCCTCAACACCACTCTGAGATGCTGGATTTATTTTGTGATGTGGCGTTACACGCTGTCCTAGTGTCGGAAAGTTGGCTCAAGCCCGAACTCCCCTCTACACATTATAGCTTACCCGGTTTTATCTTAATTCGCAATGATCGCACGGGAAAAAGGGGCGGTGGTGTTGCCATATACTTGCGCAGTGACATCCCCTTCAAAATTCTGTCTTCTTCTCCGACAACTTATAGCGGCAATCCCGAATTCTTAGTCCTTGAAATTGATGTCAAAGGGGTCAAGGCCGTTCTTGGAGTGGTTTACTGCCCACCTACTATTGATTATTTCTCTATTCTCGAATCTCTGTTTGAATCTGTTTCCTCGGAGTACAAACATCTCATAGTCATGGGCGATTTCAATACTGACCTCTCGAAGGATAACTCAAGATCGCGCAGATTGAGAGCTATCCTGGAATCGTCTAGTACAGTGTTTTTCAACCTTTTTCATGATGCGACCCCCCTGGTATGAAAAAATATTTCGCGACCCCCCGAATCTTCGCTTTTTTATCATGAATGTATGTGTATGAAATCATCGCGTTAAACTCCCGTGATATATTGTTTTTCAACTATGAAACGCGAAAGTTTTAAAGTTAATATGTATGTTTATGTTACAGTGTTACAAATATTCATTCCATACGATGTTTTTATGCGTCTCCATATTAATAAAATATTAAATTAAATTAATGAATGATAAATTTCTGAAAAGATCAACAGAATCGTCAACTTCTGGTGAGAGTAGTGGAAGTAAACCAAAGAAAAAACGTCTTTATGACGACAATTATTTGAAATTCGGGTTTACTGTGATTAAAAATAAACCACAATGCGCTATTTGCTTTGAAACTTTATCAACACAAAACATCCAAATGAAAAAAATAAGCCCGAAGTTTTTGAGAGAAAATCACAAGCTCTTCAACATCAAAAAAACCGGCTAAGTGCGAGTCGGACTCGCGCACGAAGGGTTCCGTATCATTATCGCAGAAAACGGCACAAAAATCACGTTTGTTGTATGAGAGCCCCCCCTAAAATATTAATTTTATTCTGTTTTTAGTATTTGTTGTTATAGCGGCAACAGAAATACATCATCTGTGAAAATTTCAACTGTCTAGCTATCACGGTTCATGAGATACAGCCTGGTGACAGACAGACAGACAGACAGACAGACAGACGGACCGCGGAGTCTTAGTAATAGGGTCCCGTTTTTACCCTTTGGGTACGGAACCCTAAAAACTGATAAAGTACAAATGTCCAACCTAAATGAGAAAGCGATGCTTCCTAGTTATCGAGTAGCTTTTCGTGTGGGTAAAGCAGGAAAACCTCACACTATTGCCGAAAATTTGATTTTACCAGCGGCTTTAGATATAGCAGAGATTATGTTTGGGAAAGAAGAAGAAACAAGAGGTCGAAAAACTCAAAAGTATACCTCTCTCTGACAATACCATTCAACGCAGGATAAGCGATATATATGCCACTGACGTTCGTGATCAAGCCATAGAAGAAATAAAGGACAGTACTTTTGTATCTTTGCAATTTGACGAATCCACGGACATTGCGGGTTGTGCGCAGTTTGTAGCTTTTGTGCGTTTTGAATCCAGTGACAAATTAATGGAAGAAATACTATTTTGCAGAGCGCTTCCCACATATACTACAGGTCAGTGCTTGCATAGCATGTTCCTTGAAGCTACGCAAGATATGAATATCGATTGGTCAAATAAATGCATTGCTATTTGCAGAAGTTTATGAATATAAATGTTTATGAGTATATCCTTTTGTTAAAATTCTCACACTTAATAAATCAATCTTTTTAATCTTTATTGTTTTTTTTACTGAATTGGTTCTCTCTACCTCTGGCGACCCCCCTACAGAAGCTTCGCGACCCCCCAGGGGGTCGCGACCCACAGGTTGAAAAACACTGGTCTAGTATGTCACTTCTCACGCTCAATCCGACTCATCTTAATCCTGACTCAAACTATACCTGGCTTGATCTCATGCTTGTGTCTTCCGAGAATCTAGTTGCCAACCATAGCCAGATTGCGGCCCCTGGGCTATCTAGGCATGATTTAATTTACCTGTCGTACAAAATTAAGCCACCTAAACAGCGGCCTGCGATTATGTTTCTTCGGAATTTTGCGAGATTGAACAGGGACAAACTCAGTGTTGATTCCAAAGCTATTGATTGGGTCGATGTTGCTCAGGCATCAACTGTGGATGAGAAAGTGGATATATTCAACAGGTCCGTGCTTCAGCTTTTCGATGCGCATGCGCCACTCAGGGCTGTCCGAGTTAAGCGCCCTCCGGCTCCATGGATTAGTCCTGGAGTTCGTTTGGCGATGAGACGGCGTGACAGGGCTTTTCGGAGATATAGAAGGGATCGCAGTGAGGAGAACTGGAGCCTGTACAAATTGGCTAGAAACCGCTGTAATCAGATGGTAAGAGCTTCTAAACGCCGATACATTTGTGACAATGTCCTTAATTCTTCACCGGCTGATATATGGAAGTTTCTCAAATCAATTGGAATCACGCAATCATCCTCTCATACTGTATCATCTCACATGTCTCTGAATGATTTGAATAACAACTTTTTATCGTCAACTATGCTCACGGCTGTTGTTAAGAATAATACTATTCGTGATATTACTTCCATGCCAATTGTACCGCCCGAATCTTTTTCTTTTTCCCCGGTGACCGACTCTGAGATCCTCAAAACGTTCACTGCAATTAAGTCCAAGGCTGTCGGCTGTGATGGAGTGAGCAGATCCATGTTATCCCTCATTTTTAAAAGTATCCTTCCCATTATCACACACATCATCAACTACTCTCTGCAGGCTGGTGAGCTTCCTACAACCTGGCGTAAGGCATTCATTATTCCTCTTCCAAAAATTTCCAACCCCACCTTATCTAATCACTACAGACCAATCTCCATTCTCCCATTCCTATCTAAGATCCTGGAAGCAGTTGCTCTGAAACAAATATCCTCCTTTGTGTCCCGGAATAACCTATTATCCCCTTTCCAATCTGGTTTTCGGCCCGGCCATAGTACAGCCACAGCCTTGCTTAAAGTTACTGAAGACGTCAGGAAAGGCTTGGAGAGTTCGAGGTTGACGGTGTTGGTTTTAATAGATTTCTCCAATGCATTTAATACCGTCGATCACGACATTCTCCTGGCCATCCTGTCTCAAATTGGGGTTTCTTCATCGGCACGGGATTGGTTTTCATCATATCTTCGTGGTCGCCAGCAGGCGGTACGTGCTGATCAGAAATTTTCTGATTGGTGCCCTCTAGAAACAGGCGTTCCACAAGGCGGTATACTCTCTCCACTCTTATTTTCTTTATTTATTAACTCTATTACTACTATCCTCAAATGCTCCTACCATCTGTATGCTGATGACCTGCAGCACTACGCGCAATCTGACATTCTCAATCTGGATAACTGCATCTCTCTGTTGAATGCTGACCTTCTAGCAATCGCTGACTGGTCTAGCAGATTTGGGGTTACTGTAAATGTCAGTAAATGTCAGGCTATCCTTATTGGTAGTTCGTATTTTCTACGAACCTTGGACACAGGCCTTCTATCGCCGCTTATTTTCGGCAATACCGTCATTCCTCTCTCTCCTCACGTTAAAGACTTAGGCCTATACATTGATGACAAGTTAAGCTGGAACATGCAGGTCGCTCAGATTAGCCAGAGAGTCACATTCTCACTGCGGTCTTTCTATAGATTCAAACATTTTCTTCCGTCTAGCACTAAAACCACCTTGGTTCAAGCTCTTGTATTGCCTATAATCGACTATGCTGATGTTTGTTACTCTGATCTATCCCAAGAACTTCTTAACAAAATGGATCGACTTCTTATCAACTGTATTCGCTTTATTTTCGGGCTTCGTAAATATGATCACATTTCTTCCTTCCGTTCTCAGCTTAAATGGCTGCCTATCCGTCAGAGGAGATCCCTCAGATCCCTCTGCATGCTCTTCAACATCATGAACGATCCTCGTACTCCTGATTATTTAAAACAATACTTTAAAGTGTAGGGCAGTTCTCACGATCTTAACCTTCGAGCTTCCAAAAACTTACTTCTCCATATTCCTTCTCACCGCACTGGGTTTGTACTATGTATGTACTGTTTGTACTATAAAACTCTGGAACGTGCTTCCCCTTGGCATAAAAAAAGCTGAGAGTAAATTTTCATTTAAGCGTAAAATCCGGAACTATTACTTGTCCTCTCTTACATAGCTCGGTCTTCGTCATATCTATATCTATAAAAGCGAAAGGTGACTGACTGACTGACTGATCAATCAACGCACAGCCAAAACTGCTAAGCCTAGAAGCATGAAATTTGGCAGAAAGGTTCCTCAAGTGAAGTAAGTGTGCACTAAGAAAGGATTTTTGGAAATTTCACCCCTAAGGGGGTAAAAAGGGGGTTGAAAGTTTGTATGAAAAATCTAATTCCTTCGACCAAAATTCTTGAAACTTAGCACAAATAGTATTCTAAGTAAATGATAAAGATTGACATTATTAGTTTTTCGAAACTACCCCCAAATAATGATTTAGGGGTTGTTGAAATTTGTATGGAAAATCTGATTTCTTGGGTCAATAAACTTGAAACTTGCCACAAATACTAAACTAAATGAATAATAAAAGTTGCTATTATTATTTTTTGAAACTACCCCCAAAAGACGATTTAGGGGTGTTAAAGTTTTTTGAAGAATCTTATTACTTCAGTTAATAAACTTAAAAGTAGACATAAAAACTAATCTAAATAAACAATAAAAACTTTAATTGTTAGTTTTTCGAAACTAACCCCAAAAGATGATTTAGGGGATGTTATTTTTTTTTGAAGAATCTGATTTCTTGGGTGAATAAACATGAAACTAGACATAAATACCATCTTAAATAAACAATAAAGTTTGTGATTATTAGTTTTTTGCAACTACCCCCAAAAGACGATTTAGGAGGTATTACAGTGTTTTTGCAAAATCTGATTTCTTGGGTCAATAAACTTGAAACTTGCCACAAATACTAACCTAAATGAATAATAAAGGTCGCTGTTATTATTTTTTGAAACTACCCCCAAAAGACGATATAGGGTATGTTAATTTTTTTGAAGAATCTTATTTCTTGGGTGAATAAACATAAAACTTGACATAAATACCATCCTAAATAAACAATAAAGGTTGTCATTATTAGTTTTTTGCAACTACCCCCAAAAGACGATTTAGGGGTTGTTAATTGTTTTCAAGAATGTGATTTCTTGGGTGAATAAACATGAGATTTGACATAAATACCATCCTAAATAAACAATCAAGTTTGTCATCATTAAATTTTTGCAACTACCGCCATAAGACGATTTAGGAGGTATTACAGTGTTTTTGAAAATCTGATTTCTTGGGTCAATAAACTTGCCACTAATATACTAACCTAAATGAATAATAAAGGTTGCTCTTATTATTTTTTGAAACTACCCCCAAAAGACGATTTAGGGGATGTTAATTTTTTTTGAAGAATCTGATTTCTTGGGTGAATAAACAATAAATTTGACATAAATACCATCCTAAATGAATAATAAAGGTTGCTATTATTATTTTTCAAACTACCCCCAAAAGACGATTTAGGGGATGTTAATTTTTTTGAATAATCTGATTTCTTGGGTCAATAAACATGAAACTTGACATAAATACCAACCTAAATAAACAATAAAGGTATTCAATAATTCGTTTTTCGAAACTACCCTTAAAGTACGACTTCGGGGTGGTAAAGATTTTTGATTACTTTTACTGCACATAGCTTCTTTTTATGACGTTGGGGAGCACTTAGGAGGGGTTTTGGAAATTCAACTTTTTAAAGGGTTAAAAGGGACACATTTATTTGTATAAAAATCTTATACCTTTGGCAAAATAATAAAGGATGGCATCATTAGTTTCGGATTTACCCCCAGAAGACGATTTAGGGGTGTCACAGTTTCTTTGAAGAATCAAATGGCACTAGGATGTGGACCACTACATCGATTTGCAACTACCGAACTGGACTGTTTGTCTCAGGTTTAATAGCAGCTTATTTTTGGTTGCCATCACACGAACAAAGTCGCGGGCGGAGTTAATATTATAAATGTGAAAGTGACTCTATCTTTCTCTCTGTCCACCTTTTCACGCCTAAACCGTTGAACCAATTTAGAAGCAATTTGGTTCGGAGATATTTTGAGACGCTGGGCAGGACATAGCATAGTTTTTATCCCGGAAATCTTACCTAAGGGGGTGGAAAGAGAGGTATAAGTTTGTATGGAAAACCCACAATATTATGCTGCGATATAAAAATAAGCTATTCGAATTACTAATGCTTCGCAGACGAAGTCGCGGGCAACAGCTAGTATATTATATTTAAATTTCTGTTTCGTTTAGAATATAGTATTTATAATAATATTTATTAGTCTATTGTTTTAGAAATTATTTATGTATTTTATTAGTTAGATAGTTTAATCCAATTTTAATTATTGTTCATTTTTTTTTTTGGACTCCTACCACTGTTGTGTTCTTTTTAACCCAAAGGTTGACTGGTAGAGAATGCCTTGCTGCGTTAAGTCCGCCTATGTAACACCATTGTACATGAAGTTTAAATAAATAAAAGATACTAGTTGACCAGTACGGTCTGACCTAACGCCACAAATTACTAACGAATCTTTTACTTTACAATTAGTGAATACATTATCTATGCACGAAGCTGAAGTTACTGTTATTCTTGTTGGTTCATTAAATAAATATTTTAAGTTGAATGATTTGAACAATGAAATGAGCTTACATTTTTCAGGTGAATTGACTAACAGATCTATATTTAAATCACCACAAACAAAGACTAATTTATTATCTCTGAAAAGTTTACATAATAAATCTTCCATTGAAATTAAAAACAATGACAAGTTTGATGCTGGTGTTCTGTAAACACACAAGATAGTATGGCCCTCGACCTCTGCACATGCTACCTCACATAAGCGATCAACAGAGTTAGCAGTGATATCCTTCCTTTCCTTATATTTGAGATGACTGTTACAAAGTATCAAGGTACCACCACCCACTGTGGATCTGTTGTACGCGCTGGCAACTGAAAAATTATTTACATTATACAACATCCTATCTGGTTTTAACCAAGTTTCACAAAAACATAGGATATCTATCCATTTGGTATTTATCTACTAACAATTCCACGTCTAAAATTTTGCCGGAGAAGCGATTTATATTTTGATGATATAGTAAAATATTACTATTCGTCTTCTCTTTTGTCGGCTCTAATAGTTTAAAGGGTCTACAGTAGTATTATCAGAAAAACTGGATAATACTGTTAAATCACTGAACCTAGTTTCAGTTAAATTATCAATAACTGCGTGTATATTAAAAGCTAACAATGTAGCTAATAAATGTCGGCTATTTTTGGGAAGAAACATATGTTCCCGAATCAAAACAAAATTACTAACAAAATTGTTGGTGTCAAAAAACAATAAACTGTCACTATGACGACAAGATAAAATATGCATCAAGTTATTTAGATACATAGATATAGTATGTACGTATTTTTTTTGCGTAGCATAAAAAAATCTAAATCTATGTTTAGATATGTATTCACTTTCCTGAACAAGTAACTTGTCAGAATAGGGCAATGCACATAGTATCAATTTGCCTAATCTTAACTTAAGTAGGGTGTCAATACCATTAACTATGTCCCTTTTTGTTACACTAAGGCTATTTCCAAAAATTAGAACTACAGTAGTTTGCTCATTCAATTGTGTCTGTTGAATTTTATGAATAAGCTCATTAAAATGCAATTTATGATAACAATGGTTCACTATTGTATGTTTAGAACGGTTATTTAACAAAGATCCAAAACCTGTTTCGAAACTATCAGAATATACTAAGACATTACTTTTGGAGGGGTTCAAATTTGTTGCAGTATGATCGATGGGTAAAGTTATAGGAGCAACATGTTGTGAAATGAGAGGTGGCGGAGCGGCAGCACCACTACAGGTGAGGTTGTTAGTCAATGACTCATACCTCTCTGCATTATACTTCACCAGGTCCACCAACTCACAGGCCTCCTGCATGCGCTCACTTAACATCTGTTGACTACATTCATATTTACAAAATATTTATTTTAGTGTATTTTCCCTACTCAATAACTCCCTTTGAAGATTCTGAATGTCAACATCATACATTTGTGTACTAGTTTCTAATTTACTATTACATAAAATTAATTGGTTTTTTAATTTTCTGAAATCTCTTTTAAGGTTCAACATTATATTTCAAAATTATATTTGTAAACACTTTGAGTTTTTAAAAGTTTCTTGTATTTCTTAATACTTTTATTGATTTTAATATATTTCTTAATTTTATTATGACTACTTAGAATTGGACATTTAGCAATGGTATCATCCCCTGTTAGGTCTATGGTAATGGTGGGCCGCTCACACTCCAGTTTGGATGCATTATCCATCAGCTCATTGTACAGGTTACTGGTGTTAGAAACCTCTTCGCTGTCTTTCAGCGAGTCGATGGAGGTAATTGTGTTATGAGCCTTGCACAATTCTGCTTCTAATACAGATATACGCTTTAGTGCCTGGTCATGAGTGTCATGGCACTGCTGAAAATCTGACACTAGTTGACGGAGATGGTGATGCTGTTCCAGTATATCCATATGCTGGGAGTGTAGCTCTGCCATCCAACGTGGCAATAATGCCAGCGTTCTGGGCACTTTTCACGTTGACAGCGCTGTGGACGACTTTTATGACACCTGATGACGCGTGTAAAAACGCTGGCGTGTAAATAGTCCACCATATGTAGAATAATTTTAAATGTTTGTTTAATATCTCAAAATACATAGTCCATAACCCATACATACTTACAAAATGTGAATGACCGCGGTTTTTACAACAAGAATCAAGAGAACACCAAAAAGAGAACATCAATTTGCAATGTTTATGTAAGCCCACCCTCCTTGAGACCGCTTTGAAGATCACTTCTGGACATCCGAAGACGACGGGAACAGCAGCAGGAGTGATCTGCCTGAACATCCAGAAGATCGCCGGCCGGCGGAAATCATCGCAAGTAATCTCAGCGAATTTAGGGCAATGACACCATGTAAGCATCACGATTGAATGTCTGATGATTCTCGTTTAAGGTTTAATATTTATTTTGACACTTGGAGTCTCGGTTTTTAGTAAAAAAATGTTTTTTTTATATAGCACACCTTGAGAAGGAACGATGTACACATCACACTCACGACGACCGAGCAAGACTCGACAATTATTCAATCAATTATTAATAATTTATTGCGTCGGAATAGCGTACAGTTTGACGACAGGGCGTTTGAAGCTACCCGATTTGGTCTTCACCAACGCAACACGAACGATATCGTCGGTACCTCTAAAAACTTCGGTAATAACCCCCAAAGGCCACGACAAAGGAGCTGAATCGTCCTGCCCTACGAGTACGACAGTCCTTATTTCTACCGGTTTATCCGGAATAGCCCACTTTTGCCTAACTTGCAACGTGTGCAAATACTCTAAACGCCATTTTCCTAAAGGATTGGACCATACTGTCTAGTAATTATTTCCGCTGTGCAAGACAGATGCGCTGATCTGAAAGATCGGCAGCAGGTAGGTATTGCAACGGGGTTGACATCAAAAAATGAGCGAGGGTACTCACCTGAGGACGTGGATCGCAAGATACAACATTCAAAGGACGAGAGTTCAGAATGCATTCAATCTGCGTCAGGACAGTTTGCAATTCTTTATAAGTAAGAAGCTGACTTCCAATCACCCTGTTCATGTGCATCTTCATACTCTTTACATTCGATTCCCACATTGATCCGAAAAGGAGAGCACGTGGCCGAATCATTTTCTACTCAATACGGTGAATCGTCAACTCATCCGAAATTGTAGACTTGAAGCTTGAGTTTACTAAAAAACTATAAAGCTCATCTAATTGGGCTTTAGCACCAACAAACATGGTCGAATTATCCGAGTGTAGACAGGATACAAGAACACGACGGGAGATAAAGCGCTTAAAAGCGCCTATAAAGCTGGAGGAAGTTAATGAAGATACCAGTTCAATATGTAAACTGTGTGTAATTAAGCATACAAACAGGCAAATATACGCTTTCTGAGCGTGCTGATCTCTACGACGTGAAAGAGTTATGCGTTTAGGCACAGCATAATCGATACCCGTGTGCACAAAGGCTTTCGCTTCTGACGCGCGATAAGCAGAGAGATCTGCCATCATTGGATTAGGATGCGTTGGATTTACCTTGAAACAAGTATTAAACTTCCTGCAATAAGACCTGATGACAGTTCTAGCATCTAAAATCCAAAAACGCTGTCGCAGAATCAACATGAGCAATCCTGGACCAGTATGACAATTCATGGCATGGTAATTTCGTATGTTAAGATCAACGATATGGTCGCGTTTTGGAAGAAGGACTGGGTGCTTGGCATCAAATGGAAGATCGGATTTAGAAAGTCTTACGCCGACACGTAAGATATCCTCAGCATCTAAGAAGACAGCCAAGCGTTGAAGTTTCATGGATGGTAACTTCTTATTCTTGATGCATTTGATGTCATCTACACTGAGAAAAATCTGGCCAATCAAGTATGACATTTTGCTTGTGTACGCCCACCCTAACATACGTCACATAAGGCCGCAGTAATGTTAAGGGGGTGACAGTATATGATAAGTTAAAGGACCTACTAAGACCTAACAGCCAAACAGTCCCTACGACCCTAAGACATATAAGCCCTACAGCCCTAACCTAGCATATACTTAGTGAGTGATAAATAAATATATAGATAGGTTCAGGATGTCTGCACCTTGCGACCTAAGGTTACAGACGGATAGTGGGCAGGAATTCCAGGTTCGAGAAGGGTACACTCACTGCCAGTCCGGCAGGCTCACAGCAGGACTGATCAGAGATGGCTAAAGGTGTCTTGGCCACAGTAAGGGGTAATAAGACAAGAATATAAATTCAAATCTGATTTAAATACAATATTTTACAGCTTAAATACTATGTTGTCTTCCTATATACACACTAATGTACATATTTTTCTGTGTCCTATGCGTGTAAGATGCAACCAAACAGTATTTTATCTAGGCCGCGCGCCAGCCGGGCCGAGTACTGTCTCAATGAACATTCTGGCGACTCTCAGGAACAGGACCCTAGTTAGTACAGCTTGGTGACCTCGTATGGTCAGATACGTATACCGTACGTATACCGTAACGCCCATCTTACAGGTAACGTAGCCGGCAAATCTCGGCCCTTCATCGCGTGTATAAACGCGCCATCATGACTGCCCGTCACGAAGGCAAATTCTTCTGTTTCTTTTGTTTTCAATGGCTTTCACATCTCTCGGGTTCTTGAACGGTTTATTGACTTTTGCATTTGTTGGTGATCTCTTGATTGTTTCAGAGTGTGACTTATGGCCTCTAAAGTTCTTTTAGACTTAGATCATGACCTTCACTTTTAAGTTCGTTTTCATGATCAAACAATCTCGTTTTCACAATCGCTAGTATTATATTATCTTTAGTCTATTCTCATTCAGTCTCGATTGCGATGACAATAGTGCTCACTAAAGTTATGAAAAAGTTTTATAACTTTTTCGAATTCCTTTGACTCTCGCTTGTAGCTTACAGTTCAGCAATCTTTTTCAAGAGACAGCTACGTCGTACTTCAGTACATATTTTCGATGGAACTTCACTGTCGATAACGTTGAGTAGGTACTTCCACACTTAATCATTTTCGATATTCGAAATGTCTACACACTTTACTTGTTTCCATCAAAATGTTAAATGTTCATATTACTCATTTTGATTTTAAACACTCATATTCCTTTTTTATTTGTTTCACTAGATACACAACTCGTTTTATAATTATTTTCACTTTGGCTTAGCGCTCTGGGCCCATAACCTGTTGGGGTTAATGTTGAATTGTTAAATTTGGCTAAAAGTAAGTTCTTACAGCGAAAATAAAGGAGAAATTTCAAAAAAATAAAAGGTTAAAAATTAAGTTAAATTTTGGTACTTATGAGTTTTTGCGAAAATCTAAATTTGCCCATATCTTTAAAACTTAGCTACCAATAAAAATGATACCAATTTTATTTGGCGGTATATATATTGGGTAGATACGGAACCCTCGGCGCACGTGTTTGACTCGATCGGTTCGGTGATTGGATTTTGAAAATATCAATTATCCCTAAAAATTAAGGAAGGAAGAGAGCCGCATCCGTGCTGCTCTACGGGTGCAAAACATGGAAGGTCACAAAAAACATCTCACGCCAAATCCAAGTCTTGCTGTCACTTCATCGGGCATAGCAGCCACTTTATTGCCAGTTGGAAAAACTGCCCATACCGGCTCGCCACCGCTTACGTACTTTGTGATATTAGTATACGTTTTTTCTATAGCAATATTATAAAGAGGAAAGATTTTTTTGTTTGTTTGTTTGTTTATACCGAATAGGCTCCGAAACTACTGGACCGATTTTAAAAATTATTTCACCATTAGAAAGCTACATTATTCCTGAGTGACATAGGCTATTTTATAGTCCTGTGGGGTGGCCCACGGGAGCGAAGCCGCGGGGAACAGCTAGTTTATTATAAGGTAAAGAAAATTAAAAACTTCATTAGTGCTATGATAGTATCCTACTACTATTATAAACGTGAAAGTTTGTGAGGGTGGATGGATGGATGTATGTTACTCTTTCAAGCAAAAACTACTGAACGGATTTTGATGAAACTTCACAGAAATATAGCTTACACATCAGAATAACACAGGCTATAATTTATCGAGATATTGGGGAAAGTACAAATAAAACGCGGTTGGGGCCGCGGGTGGCAGCTAGTATGTTATAAATTTATGTTTAAAACCGAAATTTTCCTCTGTATTTATTTATTATTTATAAAAATAATATCCTATGTTTTAAAAAATCCATTTATCGCAAACAAAAGAGAGGCATAGAAACGGTGCAGATGCACGTCGTGCATGTGACAAGAAGGCTTCCCACTCAGCATAATGCTGTACCATGGGGAACCCACAGCACGGCGCTGATATTTCATTGATCAGCACCTGCGGCGCGCCGCCGCTTGCGTAGGTACTTTGTTTCGGAAACAAATCTGGTAGTATGCAGGTAAGTAAACAAAACTATTGAAAAATCATAGTAGCTTTCCAATTTCGTTGGATTACAGTAAAAAATATTATTGCCTTGAATTTACTTGTCAAACATAATGTTAATTTACAGTGACTCTCTTTAATGTAGGTAGCTAAACCGTCCGTGTTTGGGCTCAACAAAATATTAGGTGCATTGCTGGAAATACATTAGATCATAATTATAATAAAATGATGTACTTAAGTTCTTACGAGAATTAAATTCGATGACTTCATTAATTGTCAAGGAAAAGGCGATTAAGGCGTAAATCGTTGAATAAAGGGAAACATATAGCGACGAATAAATTTTATGGGTATTATACCTTTTTTTTTTTTTTTTTTGGGTGGAAAATCATCCAATGACTTCTCCCGCTCTGGGTGAGGCGGGAGGGCGTGTCAGACTTTTACTGACTAAAACCCACCCGTGTTCCTTCAGTTGCTTGAGCCAGGGCCGCGGTAACTCTTTTTCAAATTTATCCGCGACATGGGTAAATATACCTACAGGTTGAATTTTTCAAGCGGGCATGGATGGCTAAATCCGAAACCATGAGGAGCAGCGAAAAACACTTAAAGGTGTCTCGGGCACGATTTTGATGCAAACATAAGGCGTATAATTATATTCTTCAATGTTAACGCACGCCCGTTTGGTGCCAGAATATCAATATGGGACAGTTTTGCTTGCAAAATACATTATCCTATGTAGGTTACGAAGAAATTCTAACCATCAATAATATTTTTTCTGACTAAAAATATTTTTAAACATTCAAGTCGTTTTGGAGGAGTTTGCAAATGAAGCGAAAAAATATCGTGTAATTATTTTTTTACCTATTGCGCTTAACCACTATCTCACCTGTTGGTAAGCGATGATGTGGTCAACGATGAAGCACGCTTGCCTAGAAAAAACATATTCACTCTTAACTTAAAGACTTTTTTTTTTTTTTTTTTTTTATTTATTTCAACAAAAGTTACATGACTGGGTATTATACAAATCTTCTGCCAAACTGCAGGACAGTTTGTCGGCAGTGTTCTCGTGAATACAGCTCTTAATTTAAACAAAATAATTACATTTAACATATAGTTAAATTTAAGGGTAAAGGGTAAATAGTAACACAGTTTTATTATGATAAGGGTGTGTCGTGTATTTTTAGTGCACCGTATGCTCACACAGAAGGACGCATGCCAAGCCCAAATGCACAAATACTCGAGTTGCCCAGTTTGTATTTAATAAGAATTACCTAATTATAATGAATAACCTAATACATAATTATACTGATCTACAGCTCGAGCATTCGTACATGTATACAGTGGCGTCTATAGATCGGCTCGTAGCGACTTGCCCGCCATGCTAGCACGCGCGGCGAACGCACATGCCCCTACCGTCCCGACCACCGCCGCCACACCCCCCGATGGAAGACGAGCAACCGAGCAACCAAGCGCGAGTGAGACACAACGGACGGCGGCCGCTCGGCCGACAGCAGCACGTCGCGCGCGCATGCTAACATGGCCGACCCATTCTTACGTTAGGTACATCATAACATCATTATGTATACTTCACACGGCGCATAAGACACTCTTTCCATCGTAAATAAACAAACAAAAACGTGAATCGCCGGACGAATACGCCAAGCGATGCAAAATCATAACAATTCAGGTTCCAACGTTACGGACACAAACTCAAATAGTGCTTGCGCAGAATAGTTTTTAAAGCACTTTTAGACGTTGTTTCGGCAGACATTTCCTTAGGTAATTCATTTAACAATGTTGGAACTAGCCATTGCCGCGTTCTTTTACCGAAATAATTCCTCACCTTCGGGACCGAATATTTGTTTTTCTGTGTCACTTTACGGGTTGGTCGGTTAAGCACTTTTTTACTTTGTGTTCATTTTTGTTGTGTTGTTCTAAAATTATGGTTGATTTTACTTTTTTCTGTATGGGTAATATTCTACAAATTTTAAATAATTTTTCGTACTCCTTATTAATGCTATCTTTAGTTGCATTGTTTACTAGTAATTTTAACAACCGAATTTGCAACTGTTTAATTTTATTTAAATGTACCGGAAATGTCAGTCCATAACCACCCAAACCGTAGTTTATTGTTGCCTCCGCAAGTGCATGATAAAGAATATACAGTACCCGCCTACTAACTATATATTTTAAATTGTTAAGTTTCCCTAGCACTGAGCGTAGTCGATTACATACTGTGTCTACGTGTGCCTCCCAAGTAAATCGTTCGTCAATTAATAATCCTAGGTATTTGTATTTCGCCACACGCTCAATATACTCTACTATGTACGTGTAGTAACAGGTTGAACCGACTCTTCTTGATTAATAGCTTCGCGCCAGTGCTCCACAACATCAACATTAGGCTGGATATCTTCTGATATTTTTGCAATACGGGGTTGAAGCTGCTCGTCTTCGATGATAGCGCTTGTCTGTCTCAGATTGCAGTTGTGAACTTAACACAACGGGTACAAATGCTGGTTCGGTTAAATCAGTACCAGACTTACAAGTATTACCGTTTCCTTTCAAATCTTGAAAATCATTTTCAAAGAATGTCACATCTCTGCTTTTCAACACTCTTCTGGGATATCTAATGTTCCGGAAAAAATAACTTCTCAGATCATCTGAATATCCGACGAAAATGTGTTCGGATGCTTTCATGTCCAATTTCTTACGATTACATTCAGGGACAAGTATGAAAGCTCTGCATCCAAAAACTCGCAGATGAGAAGGATTTGGTATTTTACCATACCACTTCTCATACGCAGTCTTGCCTTCGAGAGCACGGTGTGGAGATCAATTTTTGAGATATATAGCCATCTCCGCAGCATCTTGCCAATACGCCGGCGAAACAAAACTGTCAGAAAGCATTGATCTAACCTTCTCCATAATAGAACGATTGGTCCTCTCTGCGATAGCGTTCTGATGAGGGAGGGCTATAGGGAACAGTTGTTTGATGTTGAATTCCTTCACCTTGTAAATAGTTCGAAAATTCAGCGTTAACATATTCTTTCCCATTGTCGCTCTTCAGTATCTTGATCTTAGCTTCTGTTTCCCGCTCCACTGAGGACTGAAAAATGCAAAACTTTTTCTTTACTTCTGCTTTTGAAGGAAAAATGAATACAAAAGTTATACGAGAACAGTCATCTATAAAAAGAGAATATATATATTGCCTTGAAAAGACGTTTCAGGCAAGGGTCCACAAATATCTGTGTGAATAAGCTCTAGAACTTCAGTTGATCTTTTATGAGAAACTTTCTTAAAGGGTTTCCTTCTCTGCTTCCCTTCGATGCAGGGGATACATGGTTCTTTATTTACTCCCGTGTAGTCGACGCCAATAGCGTGTCCCTTCTTTAGTTGACCCATTCCAATGCGGACAATTGAGGCATTTGATTGACCGTACAATCTAAAGAATACAGTCCACCAAATATAGAACCATGTAAAATTACATCGCCTGTACAAGAAAACCGGCCAAGTGCGAGTCGGACTCTTGCACGAAGGTTTCCGTACCATTATCGCAAAAAACTGCAAAAAAACACGTTTGTTGTATGTCAGCCCCACTTAAATATAAATGTTATTCTGTTTTTAGTATTTTTGTTACAGCGGCAATAGAAATACATCATCTGTGAAAATTTGCTATTGGAGCATCTGCCATAAATTTGCCTATATCGGCTAAATCTTGCACGGTTGACATGATAGCGTTTATGTACATCTCTATATTGGAATCAAAATCGTCAAGCGTGTACCTATATAGTTTCCGTTCAAGGCTAATACGTCGTCCTAAGCCTTTGTCCTCGTAAGCGGGAAAAAGAGCATCCCAAGGTTTCTTGGCTGTGTAACATGATCGTACATGGGTGATTGCCATACCATCTACGGTGAGACATATTTTCGATAACGCCTTTTGATCGTTACGCGATCTCTTCTCAGCAGAAATATCGTTACCTTCAGGATATCCGATGATGGTCTCCCATAGTTCTTCATGCATAAGGTACATACGTATTTTGAATTTTCATACGGAATAACCATCTCTATTTACAAGCGGTTTTATGCCAGAAATATAATTATTTGACATATTTGCATGCGTGACTAGATGTCACAAAAAAAAATTTATATGAAAATATATTCGCGAACTGTTAAAATTTCCATTGAGGTAATAATGTACATATTATCTCAATGAAAATTTCACGGATTTTCACAAATTTTACACGCACATACTTATAGAAAAACTCACCGCTTTACTTTTTAATTAAGAAAATGCAGTTTTCTATCGTAAAACTCAGTGTAAAAAAAGATTTCGTGCTGATAACGAATGTTGTGTTTTGACCGTAGTACATTATTACCTCAATGGTTTTGACTTAGTTTATTGAAGTGACAAGAGAACAACATTCAGAATACATTGAAAGGTAAAAGAAATATAAATTCAGGATTTTAACCCTGGTAATACAAGCCCGGCACCGGCGCAGGCACACATTCGGTCAAGGAGGTTGGCCAAGAAGAAGTAATTTGTTTAGTTTACTCTCATAATTTTGTCTTTTCCCTTTTGCGTAATTGTTATCATCCATATAGCTGGTTTTGTCGCCGGTTTTGGGGCAGTGGGGGTGGGGGCACGTCACAGTGACTATATTATTTTATTTATCGCTCAGACTAATAATTTCTACCGTGTACCGACTTTGTTCTTGACAGTAATTATTTTTGTTTTGAAATGTCGCTGTCACTTGTCTGCCGCTGTCACTGTCAGGCGTATTGCATTCAGTTGCGTTCGGAAACGCGCATTAGTTTTAGATTTGTTTTGTGAACAGTCTGCCGGCAGGTTATGCAATTAATTCATCAAGTGAATTTTAATTCACATTTAACATTTATTATATTATCTATTATTTTTTATCTTATATTATATTTATATAATTACCTGTGTAATAATTATGTCTGACGACTCTTTTTATTCTTGTTCTTCTACGTCTTTTTCAGCTCTTGATGACTCTCTGTCCGTGAATGGTTTTCTGAGTAGTGAGTGCCAGCGATTTGACAAGTGCTTTAACGTATGTCATGTCAATGCTCAGAGCATTCCTCAGCACCATTCTGAGATGTTAGATTTATTTTCTGACGTTACTTTGCATGCTGTTTTAGTGTCCGAAAGTTGGCTAAAACCTGAACTTCCCTCTACTTTTTACTGTTTACCTGGCTATATTTTAATTCGCAACGATCGTACAGGGAAAAGAGCCGGGGGTGTTGCCATTTACCTGCGTAGTGATATCCCTTACAAAATCTTATTTTCTTCATCCCCAATTTATAATGGCAGCCCTGAGTACTTATTTCTTGAAATTGTAGTTAAAGGGGTTAAGGCCGTTCTAGGAGTTGTTTACTGCCCTCCTGCTATAGATTACTTCTCCATTCTTGAATCTCTCTTTGAATCTGTTTTCTCAGAGTACAAACATCACATAGTCATGGGTGATTTTAACACTGACCTTTTGAAGGATAACCCCCGATCACGTAGACTGAGAGCAATCCTGGAGTCGTCGAGTCTGTCACTCCTTAAACTTAATCCGACTCATCATAACTTTGACTCAAACGATTCCTGGCTTGATCTCATGATTGCATCTTCTGTGCATCTCGTTGCCAACCACGGTCAGGTCGCTGTGCCTGGTTTATCCAGACACGATCTAATTTACATGTCCTACAAAATTAAACCCCCTAAGCAGCGGCCTGCTATTGTTTTTATCCGGAATTTCGTAAGATTAAATAAAGAAAAGCTCAATAGTGATGCACAGGCCCTGGATTGGGTTGATATTGCCCAGTCATCTTCAGTGGATCAGAAAGTTGAAATATTTAACAGATATGTACTCCAGCTAATGGACACGCATGCGCCACTGAGGGCTGTTCGTGTCAAGCGCCCCCCAGCTTCATGGATAACCCCTGGAGTTCGGATGGCAATGAGACGACGAGACCGGGCATTTAGAAAATATAGGCGGGACCGCAGTGAGGAGAACTGGATCCGGTATAAGTTGGCTAGAAACCGCTGCAACCAGATGGTAAGAGCATCAAAACGCCGATACATTTGTGAAAATGTCCTCAACTCGTCACCGGCTGATATTTGGAAGTTCTTGAAATCGCTTGGCATAGCAAAGTCCCCTTCTAGTATTGTTTCTCTTAATCTGCCTTTAGATGTTCTGAATAATCATTTTTCAACGTCCGCTACGCTTGCCGCTGACGTCAAAAATAAAACTATCGCTGATATTACTTCCAAGCCAATGCTTTCTCCTGACTCTTTCTCTTTCTCCACCGTGACTAACGTTGAGGTCCTCAAATATTTTACCTCAATTAAGTCTAGGGCTGTGGGCTGTGATGGGGTCAGTCGAACTATGTTGTCTTTTATGATTGAGAACTTAATTCCAATTATTACTCACATCATCAATTCATCGCTGCAGACTGGTGAGTTTCCTGCAATGTGGCGTAAGGCTTACATTATCCCTCTTCCTAAAATTCCCAACCCCAGTTTGGCTTTTCACTACAGACCGATCTCCATACTCCCTTTCCTTTCTAAGATCCTAGAAGCAGTTGCTCTTAAACAAATATCCTCCTACGTCTTCAAGAATAACCTGTTGTCCAATTGCCAATCCGGTTTTCGGCCTGGCCACAGCACAGCCACAGCTCTGCTTAAAGTTACTGAAGACATTAGGGACGGTTTGGAGAATTCGAGGTTAACGGTGCTGGTTTTAATAGATTTTTCCAATGCATTTAACACCGTTGATCACGACATTCTCCTGGCCATACTGTCTCAAATTGGGGTCTCTTCGTTGTCACGTGATTGGTTCTCATCATACCTTCGTGGTCGCCAGCAGGCTGTGCGTGCTGATCAGGATTGCTCTGACTGGTGCGACTTGGTAACTGGTGTTCCACAAGGCGGTATACTCTCTCCTCTTTTATTCTCTTTATTTATAAACTCCATTACTGTTATCCTTAAATGTTCTTACCATCTGTACGCTGATGACTTGCAACTTTACGCTCAATCAGACATTGCCAACATTGACAATTGCATTTCATTACTCAATGCTGATCTTCGTGCTATCAGTGAGTGGTCTGGCAAATTTGGAATTTCTGTTAACGTTGGGAAATGTCAGGCCATCCTCATTGGTAGTTCGTACTATTTGAGAAGTGTGAACACTGGCCAACTTATGCCACTGATGTACGAGAACTCCGTCATTTCTCTTTCACCTCATGTAAAAGATTTAGGTCTGTACATTGACGACAGTTTTAGTTGGAATAAACACGTGGCTCAGGTGAGCCAGAAAGTCGCGTTCTCGCTGCGGTCTCTCTATAGATTCAAGCATTTCCTCCCATCCAGCACCAAAATCACTTTGGTCCAGTCACTTGTGCTTCCCATTATCGACTATGCTGATGTTTGTTATCCTGATCTATCCCAAGAACTTCTAAATAAATTGGATCGACTTCTCAACAATTGTATTCGCTTTGTTTATGGCCTTCGTAAATACGATCACATTTCTTCCTTCCGTTCTCAGCTTAAATGGCTGCCTATCCGCCTCAGGAGATCCCTCAGATCTCTCTGCTTGCTCTTCACTATTATGAACGATCCTTGTGCGCCCGATTATCTAAAAACTTATTTTAAAGTATTGGGCAGTTCTCACAGTCGTAACCTTCGAGCTTTCAAAAATCTACTCCTCCAAATTCCTTCACACCGCACCGGTTTTATGTCCAATTCATACGCTGTGTCAACAATAAAACTCTGGAACGCGCTACCCTTTGGCATTAAAAACGCTGAAAGCAAATTTACTTTTAAAAGAAAGGTTCGTGACCACTATTTGAGTCAGACTAAATAGCTCTCATCTAGAGGTAGAAGTCTAGTCATATTAATTATTAATAGGTTTCTCGTTTATTTATTTTTTATTGGTATATATTAGTCTATTTTATTTGTATATGTGTATTATTATATGTAAGTATATACATTTTCGTATACAAGTTGTTTTTTTTAAATATTATTTTGTACCCATTCACATCGTTGTCCTTTATAACCCAAAGGTTGACTGGTAGAGAATGCCTTGTGGCATTAAGTCCGCCTATGTACCACTATTGTACATGAAGTTTAAATAAATAAATAAATAAATAAATAAGATTTTGATTAGCCAGTTATACAACAAATATCACTAGACAGGAATCGAACGTGTTGATTTAAATGAAGAAATACACAATGATAAATGTCCGTTTTTAGGGTTCCGTACCCAAAGGGTAAACAAGTAAAATTTCACAATTTAAAAACCCCCGACACATTTATCCCGCGAAAACACCCCGATTCAAACAGTAAAACGCCCATAACTTTTGAACGGCTGAACAGATTTTATTCAAACATAGCTAAGAACACTCTCGACAAAATTACCTTTCAAACAAAAAAAACTAAATCGAAATCGGTTCATCCGTTTAGGCGCTATGATGCCACAGACAGACACACAGATACACAGATACACAGATACACAGATACACAGATACACAGCAACACACGTGAAACTTATAACACCCCTCTTTTTCCGGCGGGGGTTAAAAAGGGACCCTATTACTGAGACTCCGCGGTCCGTCTGTCTTTCTGTCTGTCTGTCTGTCTGCCACCAGGCTGTATCTCATGAACCGTGAGAGCTAGACAGTTTAAATTTTCACAGATGATGATATTTCTGTTGCCGCTATAACAACAAATACTAAAAACAGAATAAATTAAATATTTAAATGGGGCTCCCATACAACAAACGTGATTTATTAGCGTTTTTTGCGATAATAGTACGGTACCCTTCGTGCGCGAGTCCGACTCGCACTTAGCCGGTTTTTTTAAATAATATGACCGTCGCGGTCCTTTAGGTTTAAAGCCACCCCCCTACAAATAATATGAATGCGCATGGCGTCATTTTTTGCCTTGATCTATCAGTCCGAAGTTTGGACTGGCCAGATCCCCATCCTGGGACCTTGAGACCTGAGCTGTATTCTTTCTACTGTGTCTGTGAACTTCATCTAAACATATAAAAGAAGAAAGTGACTGACTGACTGACTGACTCACTCACTGACCATCAACGCACAGCCCAAACGGCTGAAGCTTCAATCATGAAACTTGGCATGTAGGTTCCTTTGGTAGTGTAGGTGAGCACTAAGAAAGGATTTTTGGAAATGCCACCCCTAAGAACGTGAAATAGGGGATGAAAGTTTGTATGAAAATCCGTCAGTTTTAAAATCAGGATCTTCATATTTTGGGTTTAGGCTGAAGATTAAAAAATAATTTTCACGTTTCTCAGGGATTTTGAAAATGCCACCCCCATGAGGGTGAAAAGGGGGATGAAGTCATGGGAATAATGAAATCGTCTAGAGACTTGAAATTTTGCACATGGATAATTTATACTGTGCAGGCATCCACTTAGAAAAGATTTCTGTGAATTCCACCCCTAAGGGGCTGAAATAGGGGATGAAAGTTTGTATCAAAGTTGGTCAGGATTGAAGTTCGGGTCTTCGAATTTTGGGTTTGGGCTGAAGATTTAAATCTTACATAAACATCTAAACATATTAATATCTTCTTCATCTATTATCTATCCATCTATCTATCTAAACATATAAAAGAAGAAAGTGACTGAATGACTGACTCACTCACTGACCATCAACGCACAGCCCAAACGGCTGAAGCTTCAATCATGAAACTTGGTATGTAGGTTCCTTTGG
The DNA here is from genome assembly GCA_949775005.1 of Orthosia gothica. Lineage (NCBI taxonomy): Eukaryota > Metazoa > Arthropoda > Insecta > Lepidoptera > Noctuidae > Orthosia > Orthosia gothica. Next base: position 22,875,090 of record OX459047.1, read on the forward strand.
TAGTGTAGGTGAGCACTAAGAAAGGATTTTTGGAAATTCCACCCCTAAGGGCGTGAAATAGGGGATGAAAGTTTGTATGAAAGTCGGTCAGGATTGAAGTTGGGATCTTCGAATTTTGGGTTTGGGCTGAAGATTAAAATCTTATATAAACATCTAAACATATTAATATCTTCTTCTTCTATTATCTTCTAAACATATAAAAGAAGAAAGTGACTGACTGAATGACTCACTCACTGACCATCAACGCACAGCCCAAACGGCTGAAGCTTCAATCATGAAACTTGGCATGTAGGTTCCTTTGGTAGTGTAGGTGTGCAATAAGAAAGGATTTTTGGAAATTCCACCCCTAAAGGCGTCAAATGGGGGATGAAAGTTTGGATGTTTGTTTGTTTGTGTTGTGTTGTTGTTGTTGTTTGGGTTTGGAAGTATGCTGGTGTTGATTTAAGGGAGAATTGCTTTTCCCATGGACAGTTCTATGTAGCGAGTTCACGTGTTAGCTCATCAAATATTCTGGTGATATTGGCGCCGACATCCAAAATGGTTAAAAATTTTGTTTACAAGGAAATACTATAATTTAATTACTTACTTATGATTATGATTACTTATTATTAATCATGGATAAACACATAAATAATGAAGGGATAGGGACAGGACAAGGAAAGAGCGTATTGATTTAAAGTAGGTAAGTATAAGTCTGTCCTAAGAAAAACTTTCATATTACATTATTTATATCATATATATTTTTTACTTTTTCTCTACATACTGTTAAAATATGGTATGGAGAAGCATGTAGTCTACGCGTGCGAAGCCGCGGGCAAAAGCTAGTCATGCAATAAACTTATTCTTCATCTACCGTGTAAGTGTAAAAACTTTTATTTATCCACCTACCGCACAACGAGAAACATCGCTAAATTGGTGACCCCGATCAAGAGCAAGAAGATGACGGACGAAGGTACGAGCGACGTGGCTGCAGCAGGTCAAGATGGGCAAGAAATATTTCGCGTGGGCGTGCGTGTACCGCCGTTCTACCCCGAAAAATCGGCACTTTGGTTTTCGCAAGTGGAAGCGCAATTCGCGCTCTCGAATATCAGGGCGGACGAAACAAAGTTCGTCTACGTCACATCGAACTTGGATGCGCAATTCGCATCCGAGGTAGAGGATATCATCAATGACCCACCACCTACCCTCAAGTACGAAAAAATCAAGGCAGAGCTGATCAGGAGAATGTCAGCGTCGAGGGAGAAGAAGATCAAGCGCTTGTTGATGCATGAAGAGCTTGGCGATCGGAAGCCGTCGCAATTCTATCGACACCTTCTGAATCTCGCCGGACCGGGCGTGCCTGAAGAGTTCCTGCGCACCATCTGGTCCAGCCGACTTCCGAGCGGGACGCAGGCCATTATCGCCTCGCAGTCCAAAGCCGACATGGAGGAGCTGGCGGAGCTGGCGGACCGCATCGCCGATGTCATCGGGCCGCAGGTGGTGTCAATAGCAGCCATCGCCAGAGGGACACCTGCACCTGGCGTGAACCCGCAAATAGCCATGCTGAATAAGAAGGTAGATATTTTAACGGCAAACATCGAACGGTTGTCGCGACCGATCTAGGCCACGGTCACAGTCTAACCACGGCAAGTACCCTATCTGCTGGTACCATTACCGGTTTGGGGAACGCGCCAGGAAATGCAACCGTCCATGCGATTATAAACCGTCGGCAAACACCATGGGCAATCAGTAATGGCGACTGATGATTGTCCGAGCACTGGTCGCCTATTCGTCATCGATCGACGATCGAAAACTCAATTTTTGGTCGATACCAGCAGCGACCTTTGCATCTACCCTCGGTCGGCATTATCAAGACGACATGAGTCGACAGAATACCAACTTTGTGCTGCTAACGGTACACCCATTAAGACGGACGGGTATATTAATTTAAATTTAAACTTGGAGTTGCGCCGTGACTTTTCTTGGCAATTTATTGTAGCAGAAGTTACGAAAACGATTATAGGCATGGATTTTCTGTCTTACTATAATTTAATTGTTGATTGCACGAACTAGCAGCTTATTGACAGCCATACTACCCTCGCGACCCCGGTTTCACCTACACGATCGTCAGATATTGTTTCCTCGGTGAAGGTAATTATTGGTGACACAACATACCATAACATACTGCGGGAATTTCCAAACATCACACGACCACATGGTATACACCGTACATCAACGCATAATACAGTCCATCACATACAAACTACACCTGGACCACCTGATTCATGCACACCACGCCGCCTGGACCCAGATAAACTGAAAATAGCCAAAGAGGAGTTGGACCCAATGCTGAAAGACGGCACCGCCAGACCCTCATGTTCACCATGGTCATTGCCATTACACCTGGCTCCTAAAACAACAGTGGAGGTCGACCCTGCGGTGACTATCGACTACTGAATTCCAGGACAGTACCTGACAATTATCCAATAAGGCACATCCACGACTTCTCGCACAGCCTTTCAGGATCCACAATCTTCAGCACGATAGATTTAGTTAAGGCGTACAACCAGATCAGTCAGCCTCGAGGATATTCCCAAGACCGCCATTACCACGCCGTTCGGGCTTTACGAATTTCCATTTATGACATTTGGTCTTCGTAATGCTGGACAGACTTTTCAGCGGTTCGTTGACAAAATGCTGCGGGGACTGGACTTCTGCTATTTATTTATTTATTATATGCTTTATTGTACACCTTAAAATACAAATATAACAAAAAAACTTAAAATTAATACAAATACAATGGGCGGCCTTATGCATATCTCAACGATTTTTTGGTCTACTCAAAAGATCAGAGGACCCACGAAGACCACCTGCGTCAACTCTTCACTCGCCTGCAGGAATATGGTACGGTGATCAATACTACCAAGTACGTGTTCGGAGTAAAAGAGGTAACTTTTTTAGGTTATAGGATCTCAGCAGACGGCACCAGTCCATGGCCAGAGAAAGTGGAAGCCATCACGAAATATCCCGCACCCAAAACAGTCCGGAAACTGCGCAGATTTCTAGGTATGTTGAATTTCTATAGGCGGTTCATACCCGATGCAGCCCAACATCAGGCACCGTTGAATGCTTTGTTAGTAGGATCTGTCAAGGGTTCCTACTCAGTGCTTCTCAACCCTGGAACTGGAAGCTCAACGCCAATAAGGAAGGCCTTTGCAAAGCTGCGATGCTGACCCATCCCGACAGTGAGGCAAAACTTGCTGTAGTAACAGACGCCTCAGATACAGCGATAGGGGCAGTATTACAGCAGTGTAAGGACAGGGAACCATGGCAGCCACTGGCATTCTTCTCCCGCAAGCTGAGTTCAGCACAAAAGAAGTACTCGCCTTACGACAGGGAGCTACTTGCGATCTACGAATCCATTAAGTACTTCAGACATATGGTCGAAGCTCGAAACTTCGTGATTTATACAGATCACAAACCCATCTGCTACGCTTTCCACTCAAGGAAAGAAAACTGCTCTCCAAGACAGTTCAGGCACCTGGATTTCATCTCACAATTTACGTTAGACATCCGGCATTAGGGCGCACGGTTGGCGCAGCGATTGACTGCTGCGCTGCGTGTCGCGGGTTCGATTCCCGCACGGAACAAATATTTGTATGACCTACAGATAGTTGTTCCGGCTCTGGATGTTGTGTATGTGAGTTTATATGTTTGTAAACGCACCCACGATACAGGAAGAAATTCCTAGTGTGGGGCAAAGTTTAAAAAAAAAAAAAAAAAACTGGTAAGGACAACGTTGTCGCAGACAGTCTCTCACGGGTTGAGGAGATTGCTCAACCCGTAGACCTACACCAGCTAGCCGAATCGCAGAAACATGACGCAGAACTGGAACAGCTGCTCACCAGCAACACAGCCTTGTATCATGCAAAGGTTAAACTGCCCGGATCAGAGACCGAGCTGTATTGCAATCAAAAAGGTAACATCCCACGACCATTCGTCACAAAAGACCTTCTTCGCAAAGTCTTCGACAGCGTGCACTCGTGGAGTCACCTCGGCGTAAACGCGACATCCTAAATGGTGACAGAACGGTACGTTTGGCCAGCAGTAAACAAAGACTGCAGAGAATGGAGCCGTTCCTGCATAATGTGTCAGCGTGCTAAGTTAACCCGTCATAACTCTTCACCATTGGGAACCTTCAAAATGCCAAGGGCTAGATTCAACCACATCTACATTGACCTCATAGGCCCGCTACCGCTATCACAAGGCTATCGTTATTGGTCTCACAGCCATCGATCGTTTTACGCGATGGCCTGAGGTGATACCTATACCTGACATGACAGCACAGACAGTGGCGAAAGCCCTAGTGAGTGGCTGGATCTCTCGATTCGGCTGTCCCGTCGATCTTGTCACGGATCGCGGCCGACAGTTCGAATCAGCACTCTTCAAACATCTATCGGATATGATCGGATTTAGCCACAGGCGTACCACGGCTTATCACCCCGCAACGGCCTCATAGAGAGGTTCCACAGGCAGTTTAAAGCCGCAATAATCTGCCACTCCAGAGAAAACTGGGTCGAATCCTTGCCACTAGTTCTACTAGGCATAAGAAACACGTACAAGGAAGACCTAGGAGCTACACCAGCAGAACTCCTTTAAGGCGAAACACTCAGCCTACCAGGTGAATTATTCCAGCCACAGGTCGACGACACATTAGATCTGTCAGATTAAGTCACACGGTTAAAAATCTTTGCAAAAAGCTTGCAACCGTCACCAGCATTCCGACATGGCAGCAGCAGCAGAACAACGTTCGTCTAAAAAGATTTGGACACAGGTAGTCATGTTTTTCTCAGAGATGAGACTTCTGGCTCCCTAAAACCAGCATACACGGGACCGCACAAAGTCCTACAGCACGGGGACAAGGTTTTCAAACTCCTCGTTAACGGCAAAACTGTCTCAGTTTCTATCGACAGGCTCAAACCCGCATACAAATTACACGACCCAAACACAAACACGACCACAAACTACACAAAAACACACTCGAACACGCCATCACCTACACAAAATAAATCAGCACCCACCACCAAATTACCTGACAAAGGAAACAATATTAGGGCGTCCTAGCGTATATTTGTAAATCACCCACAAACAAATGTCAATATATAAATAAATATAAAAATACTTGTTTGTAATTGTACATACACGCATAAATAAATGTTAATGTATATATTTGTAATAATAGTTGTTAAGATATACGTAAGCATAAATGTTAACATGTATTAGCAATTGCTAATTAGTATTTTAGTAGTAAATAATAAATTGCGAACCAAATTTCGTATTAAATAAAGGAACGGCTGGCCGGCCGAGCGCGCCATTGTGTGGCTGCACTGGCCGCGCTAGCGCCATTGTTTACGGCGCGAGGAGGGGGCACTCCTCCGCCGCGTAGCGCGCCCGATATATTCGGCTCCGCTGGCTCGCCACCTCCCTGTCTTCATCAGACTGTCCTGACTATCAGTACCTTACTTGTTTCGCTGACACGCTTACCTTAACCATCACGCTATCATCTAAAGTCTTAAGCTATATTGTTTCTTCTGTCTGTCCACTCCTTCATACTTCAAGCTGTATTATTTCTACTGTGTCTGTGAACTTCATCTTGCAATAAACTTATTCTTCATCTACCGTGCAAGTGTAAAAACATTTATTTATCCACCTACTGCACAACGAGAAACATCGCTAAAAAGTCACTATGTATAATGCCCGGGCACTATGCATCTAGTCAAGTCAAATCGGGCAATGTGATGATGGGAATGACGCGTGCCTGAGTACGAACCTTTATTTTATTTATTTATTTATTTAATCAGTAGTAACACATACATTTTCTATATTTAAGTTGATGCCAACATAAACTCATTAGAGTTTTACCGTGCACCAAAAACATCGACTACATAATACAAACAAAAATAATAACCACTTAAGTAGGTACTTAGGTAAAAAGTAACAACAAAAAGCACAAAAGTTACAGTGGGTATATGCGAAATAATCATCTAATACTAAAAAGCGCACATCAGTGACCACTCCGGCCGGTGGCGAGTTTTTAAGTTGATACAGGTTGTTCCCAAAACAAAAACGAATGTTTTTATTAATTTTTAATTTTCAACTTTTTTGTGTTTTGATAGTTTTTTAGGTATTGTTTTTGGTTTTTTATTGCTTTAAACTCCTTAGTTGTGAATTTGTATTGCGGTAGTCGCTAAGAGACTAAAATCGTCGGGTATCGAAGATTGGCGTAGCATTGTGTACGAATGGCCTAAGATTACCGTATGTCATTACTTCGCAGAATTGATCTCTAATAATAGCGACAACATCGACATCGTATGTAATTTTTTTCAAAATCGACGGTTTCGATTCCTGGCTAGAAATATTGTTATTTTTTTAATCTAATTAAATAAATTGATGTTTTTATGAAAATTGGGCCTAAGAGTATTTTTCGCTAACTACCGTCTTAAATAGAAATAAAACATTGAAGCGAATTTTCACACTATTTAAAAATTGTTTACTTTATGGTTTCAAAAAAAGATTCTTTGTTTCAAACCATAAAGTAAAAATCCTAATCAAAATTTTGTTGCCATTCACCCCTGCATTCCTATTCACCCCGTTTGTAGGTAGGTATTCCTGATAGTTTCGGATTGGACCCGCCATGACCACTTGAGAAAAATCCTCCTGTATATTTTAATTACATAACATTGCCATTTACTCCTTAATCCTACAATTCCCACAGTTACGAAAGTTTATTTAAGTTCTTAGATTTAGTTCTTCGTCAGCTTTTTGCATTACCTGTTTACCCGTAGTCATGCAATTTAGCGTCAAGGCAGTGTTCAGTTTCAGATTTTTTTAGCGCAGTCAGTGCAGCAAAGGAAATTGAGATAATACGGGTTCCATTGCTGAAAAATGCCGATATGTTTTTGCGAAGTTATTTGGTCATAGGCTCTGTAAACAGAACTAACCTAGCAAGAAGAGAGCAGATAGGTAGATAGTCGAACTGTTAGTTTTCTACTAATACCAGGCCCCTCAGAAAGTATTGCGAAAAAAAGTTTTTATATATGGGAGACTGGCCAGTTATAATGTTTTTCGAAAATATGATTATTTATAAGTAAAAATAAGTAAGTTCCAATTTCAAAATTTCCCTCCACATTTTTTGCGAGTTAATTCAAAGTATTGTGTCTCACTGAAATATGGATCTGCGCCGGGAACATTTTAGAGCTATGATTTTATACGATTTCAAGTGTCGCCTGAAACCGGATGAATCGTACGATAGACTTCAAATGGCATTCATGGATGAAGGCCCTTCCAAGGCAACCGTGTATCGTTGGTATAACGAATTCAAGCGCGGTCGACCAACTTTGGGGGATGACGAAAGAAGCGGTCGCCCTTTGACGGCTGTTACCGAAGAAAACGTGCTAGCAGTGAAAAATTTAATCCAAGACAATAGGCGAATTACATATCAGGAGATTCAACACATATTGAAGATTGGATCGGGAAGCGTTCACGAGATTCTACACAGCCATCTTCGCGTGAGGAGGATAGTATCACGCTGGGTGCCGCACAACCTCACCGATGCTCAGAAGCAGGCCCGGGTGGAATGGTGCCGTGATATGCTTAACAAATTTGAAGCAGGCTCGTCTCGGCGTGTTTACGACATCGTTACAGGTGATGAGTCCTGGATTTATCAATACGACCCAGAAACCAAGCGCCAGTCGACTGTTTGGGTGTTTCAAAATGAGCCAACGCCTACCAAAGTGAAGCGATCTAGAAGCGGGGGTAAGATTTTGATCGCTAGCTTTTTTAATTTGACTGGCCACTTGGTATCAATTCCCTTACGGGATCAAAGAAGCATTAATGCCGAATGGTATACTACCAAATGTTTGCCAGAAGTTTTCTCTGTTATAAGCAACAAGCGACCAAACACAGGGCTCCGCGGGCTACTGCTCCACCACGACAATGCACCTGCGCACACCGCACTCAAAACGAGGGACTTCCTGGACAGCACGCCAGTCAAACTCCTGGGTCACCCTCCTTACAGCCCTGATCTAGCACCGTGTGACTTCTTTTTATTCCCAAAAATAAAAAATCAGCTCAAAGGGATACAATTTTCGTCGCCGGAAGATGCGCTGGCTGCGTTCGAGCAGGCTGTAAACGAGGTGTCTGCGGCGGACTGGAAAAAGTGTTTTGAAAACTGGTTTAGGCGCATGAATCTTTGTATAGAGGCTGGTGGAAAGTACTTTGAAAAGATTTAATAAAAATATATGTACGTATAGAACAATTTTTTTTAGTTTCGCAAAACTTTCTGAGTGTCCCACGTATAGCCATCCAATTTAGGTTCATTGTAGCCTTAATGCCTTCTATTCGTTATTTTTGATGGCCAAGGTCTAATGAAGTAGAGCAGAAAGGTAGTTTGAGGAAAGCGTTGTTGGATTCTACGTGCTTCTTATATAATGACCTGCAATGGGTACATTTATGGTAGGTTGGTATACTGGACACTATTCTGGCTACGGGATGAAGATCGAAAGGATGGGTAGTAGCATTAGTATACCAATTATGTTCGGACTCCTTGGAATCATATTTGCTGGTGAATAGTGGAACAATGGATTAGCACCTAGCTAGTATACCTGCCCATTTTGTTTGGGTATACTAGAATTATAGAGCACAGTTAGTGTGAAATGTGATGGTCTATAAATTGAGATAAATTTGTGCCTTAATTTATCCAAATAAAGACTCAAGTCCACCGTCTTGATAATTTAGAATACATGGGTGCCCGGAGACGGGTGCAAGGATATGCCTCACAGAAAATAACAAAACTTAAGCTATACGAGGTGTGTTAGAATTTTTGTGACTTAGGCCCTAGACAAGTGACATTCTATCATCGGAAACGTGGCGATAGCGATTGTCAAAAAGGTAAAATTGTATGGGATTAACAAGCGGATCTTGGAGAAACATTCGTCAGATTCCTTTTTCGTCAGAATAAATTATAAGCTGTTTTTTTGACGAATACGTATTTCCTCTTTAGACAGAAATAGTTAGGTTAATTTTTACAATATTGATTAGTTAATTTAATCTATAAGACAATCAATAAGCTTAATCTAACGATGCCAATTGTCGTAACCGTTGCTGGCGTAAATTGTTATTTTCCCCTTTATGCAGCTTCTTACTATTTCTGTTCGACTCTTTATCATTTTTTTATTTTTCTTTGATCTAAACCAATCATTTTTAATTTGAAATTAATGAAATATGGTATTTAGCCTCCAAATATAAAAAAAAAAACGTCTTTAAGATTTTTTTGAATTTCATCCCTTATAGGGTTAAAAAGGGGTGTTAAAGTTTGCAAGAAAAATAAATAGTTTGTCATCAAAATTACTTGAAACTTAGTATTTCTGTTCTTTATTACAATTACAGAAATAAGTGTTGTAGGTTTTTTTGATGGTGGGTTCGAGTCCTACATTACTGCGCTATCTCCCCGTGATAGCGCAGTATGCATTAGCATATACCAGGCAAAAAAACTACTGATGTGATGTTTACGCTGGAAGCGTAATCGGGCCGCCAAACGACTACTATGGTCGATGAGGTTCCAGAGCCATGATCAAAGTCTTTCTCTATCCTTAAATGAAATAAATCCCACTCCCGAATACCGCTGAACCGATTTAGATGAAAGATGGTATGATGATAGTTTGAGACCCGAGAAAGGAAGTGCTTTTGCAGGGTTCGTACGCCAAAGGGTAAAAACGGGACCCTATTACTAAGACTCCGCGGTCCGTCTGTCTGTCTGTCTGTCTGTCTGTCTGTCAGTCTGTCTGTCACCAGGCTGTATCTCATGAACCGTAATAGCTAGACAGTTGAAATTTTCACAGATGATGTATTTCTGTTGCCGCTATAACAACAAATACTAAAAACAGAATAAAATAAATATTTAAGGGGGGCTCCCATACAACAAACGTGTTTTTTTGCCGTTTTTTGCGATAATGGTACGGAACCCTGCGTGCGCGAGTTCGACTCGCACTTGGACGGTTTTTTTTCATTAAACACGAAGGGGGAGAAATGGGGGTGGGGTAGCTTTTTATGAAATTTCTTATTATGGCTTAAACCGCTGAACTGATTAAGATGAAAGTTGGTATGGAGATAGTTTTAGACCCGGGAAAGGACATAGGCAATTTTTTTTTCATAAAACACGAAGGGGGAGAAATGGGGGAGGATTAATTTTATATGTTACTTCTTATCATGCAACTCCTTCCAAGTTAAGAAAGGATTTTTATAAATTCGAATTTTATAAGGGGGTAAATGGGAAATGGGTCAATGTGGCGACGCTTGGGGAAGGCCTATGTCCAGCAGTGGACGTATTTCGGCTGATATGATGATGATGACGAAATGGGAAAAGCTGATCTTTGTATGAAGCTTGCTTCCGATTTGGTTGAAACTTTGTAGGCATGTTTTTGATAACTAATAATTGAGATCTGTATATTTATTTAGATTATGTAATGGGATGAGGCTTCGTATTACACAATAAGTTGCCAATATATTGAGAAGTATAACAAAAGGGCAAACCGTGTACATACGTCGAATCCTAATTAACCCCACTGAACTATCAGTTCAATTCAAGACTCCAGTTGCCAATCAAACTTAGTTTTGCTATTACTATTTACAAAGCTCAAGGGTAGCAGGGGCGTATTTGGAAAAGCCATGCTTTACCTACGGCCAGCTACATACATGTAGCTGCTGATGTTCGCGTATGTTCATGGCCCACAATTTGAATGAAAAAAATGTAAATGCAATGTGTATGTATTAGCACTAAATGAAAGGACATACAACATAGTATAAATAGCAGCGTTTTAAAATGTTGTACCCATGATTAACGGCGTAATTAAGGAATGTCAATTAACTGAAGATAAAAATTAAGATAGAGTGGTATTTTCAATTCGCAGCAAAGCGGAACCTATGACTCTGTAGTTTATTTGTTTCCTTTTGTAACCTTTACCTGTATTGACCAACGTTTTCAATCAATAATGTTAATCGGTTTTGCGTTAATGCGTCCTGTACATATACAGGCTGAGTTTGCCAAGTGGTCGTGGGTGGCCAAATTATCACTATGAAGAATTACACAAAACAATCAAAGGAGTCAAGGGGCCAATTTTAATTAAAACTAACACTGCAACATTGGATATTTCTCACCCTGTTTGTCGACAACCACAATTGATTGACAAAATCTATATTAACGCGGGCGAAGCTGCGGGTAACAGCTAGTCTATATATATTAGTATGACAACAAATTGCAAATGACAATTACAAAGTATGCTTCAAAATGGATAATAAATTATAAGTGGTCAGCAATGTTTAATGATAAACATATAATTATGTATTAAACCTTTTTCCTCATACTCTCATATGAACGTAATCCCATTTCAGTAATATTAAAATTTTGTTGTACCCGTGGCCCTACCAATGTGTCCTACGAATGAAAAAAACGCCTAAATATAAGATGCCGCTTTTGTCAGAAAAAAAAACAGCCGACACTTTGTTCTGACGAAAAACCGAGCGAAAAAGGAATCCGACGAATGTGTCCGAAATCAACAAGTGATATTGAAAAATCACGTGTTAAATCCCTTATTTTTTTTACATTTCCACTATCGCCTTAGCTGACATCAAATGCCGCTTGTCTAGGGCCCATTTCGATCGCTCTTGAATCATTATTCATCTTTAGTTTTGAAGCTTGTCTGCTTAGGTCAAAAAAGTTAATATAGATAATCTGGGTAAGGAACTAAGCAACTACTGTTTCTGACATGAATGGACAGCTGTAATACAGGAAAAGAGTGCTTGCTGATTTTCGCACGCCGATGCCGTATTAGCACAGACAGCCCGGACTGAGTGTCATAGATTTTGAATCCGAGAAAAAGCACGTTTTCTACCGAAAACGGCAGGTATAGAGTACTTTCCTATATAGCATATAATTATGTATCTAAGTACCTATTATTATATAGGTAATCTAAAGTTACCTACAAGTTACAGGTGACGAATCACGCCCGACCTGTTTTTCAGAAGCTTTATAAATTTTAGCTAAGTAGGTATGTGTTTCATTGCACCGAATCGTTTGCTGCCGTCAGTAATGCTTGCGTCATCTTCTTATCACTCGCAATACCTATATAGGGAACGCAGTTGTCCTGTTGGTAGGTCAGTCGACAAGTTCAACGATGTTGAACAACTCACCCATGTCTGCGAGGATGGCTGGAAGCTCGCGTGCCGGGGCTCTGACGCTGCTACTACTGCTGTTTGCTATCAGTGCGGTAAGTTCCCTATTTTTTGAAGGCCCACTTGCACGAAAAGCTTAACTCAGAGTAAGTTGCTAACACGAGGTTAAATTGTCAGTTTGTCATACGATGTCGTCAATTTAACCTCTTGTTAGCAACAAACACTGATTTAAGTTTTACATACTTTTTAATTCACTTTTACTTCGATAATATACCCACCTGGGGGGTGACCATAAGCTCTTAGAGTAAGGTTATATTGAGATCGCGTAAGTGACAGATGTATACAAGTCATATACATCTGTCCCTTACACACACTCAAACTAACCTTACTCTAAGAGCTTATGGTCACCCCCCTGATGGACGATTTAGCAGTTTTGAGCATAAATAAAGTAGTTGCAATTAATATTACATGTTAGTGGACCGGTGTTTGTTATTGTTGTTTACCAGGTAGTTACATTTAGAAATATAATTGTCATAATGTAATCGTTTTTACGTATTGGTAGGTGATATTGGTGTAAAATAAAAAGTAAACAAACACGATTGGTGCGCAACTTCAACTTTGGATATCAAAAAACTTCATTAGATACCACTAAATATAATTCAACCCGAAATCTGTGGAGCAGTAAAGTTTATTTATATTTATTTTTAGCAAAAAATCCTTAAAATTTTCGGTATTGCCCATTATTTACCCTTAATAATATTAAACACTAATATCTATATTATATATTTACATACACTAAAAAACTTTGTAGAACAAAAACGTGGCAATATTAACCCGGTCCAATTTCCTTACACTAAAGTAAATATCTATTAAATGCGTAGACCGATTTTCACAATCCAAACAGAAATATTAGTTTTAGGCCTATATCTGTCATTTAAGATTAAAATAATGAATATATCCATAAGCAAAAAAACATGTTTTCAAGCAAAAATTAAAATTGATTAAATCAAATTGATTGAATAAATAATTAGGCTGATTTAGTCACTAAAATATTGTGTTTCTATTTTTTATGTGAACCTTACATGATTGGGTTAGGGTGCCGAGATGGGACTAAGCCTTAATCACTTGGTCCATGACATGTCATCTGCTCTTAAATGTGCATTTATTTTATAAACAACTGAGGTAGGTCGGTAAACACTAATTAACTAATTCGAACTTGAGGAAAATAATATATTCTTAAACGGTGACCTAATTGGTTTGTTGAACCAATTTTTTTAATGTAAAAAATGGAAAGATCATATATAAGTTTTCATACAAAACTATTTTTAGTTTTTTTTGGCGCTCTAATTACAAAGTAATATCAAATTGAAAAGATTTTATTGAATCCAGTACCGAAAACACCTCGACAGTTCCCGACCAAACCCGAGCCCGTGTGACGTCACAACGTTCATTTCTACTCATTGTAGCACATAGCTGATACAGTGTTTTGACTTTTAACCGATTCAATCTTGTTATTTTCGTCAATATATTGATGAAAATCGTATAAATTGATCAAAAATATTGAACCTTAAAAGTTATAGCCAAGTACCTAGCAATCAGTACTAAAGTTTTGAGAAATGTTCATGTCTAACTAGATTCCAATAAGAATGTGTTAATTATGTTGTTATCTTGTACTTATTTAGTAAAGATTCGTATTAATCTCTTACTTTGATCATTAAAGACTGAGGAAAGTAATTTTTTATGGGAACTTTCGTGCAAAGTTGACATTTTGTATAATTACGTAACTTGAAAACATGTTTTTTTGTTTATGGAGATATATTCATTATTTTATTCTTAAATGACAGATATGGGCGTAAAACTACTATTTCTGTTTGAATTGTGAAAATCGGTCGACGCATTTAAGAGACATTTACTGAAGAATTAGTGTAAGAAAAATCTACCAAGTTAATATTTTCACGTTTTTCTTCTGCAAAGTTTTTTAGTTTTTTAAATATATACTATAGATATAAGTGTTTAATATTACTAAGGGATATGTAAATAATGGGCTTTACCGAACATTTAAAGGATTTTTTACAAAAAATAAATAAAAGTAAAGGCTCCACAGATTTCGGGTCGTATCATATTTAGTGGTATCTAATGAAGTTTTTTGATATCCAAAGTCGAAGTTTCGCGCCAATCGTGTTTGTTTACTTTTAATTTTACACCTATATCACGGACCTATATGTAAAAACGATTACGTTAAGACAATTATGTTTCTAAATGTACCTGGTAAACAACAATAACAAACACCGGTCCACTAACACGTAATATTCATTACCACTACTTTATTTATGCTCAAAACTTCCAAATCGTCCATCAGGTGGGTATACTATCGAAATTTACCTTTATGAATCCTAACACACATGACTAAATAAAATTTGTTATTATAAATAATGTTTTTGAACAAATTTTCGGATATTTTTAGTCAATTCACGTGTAGTTGACACTGTATTATCGTGAAATTCCATGAACGTTATGACGTCACCAACATGGCCCGTTTGTAGTCACGTGGTTCTTTCTAAAATTTTGTCGACTTTCAATTGCTTATAATAAATTCAAAAAAAATATTTATGAGTTTTTTGAAACGACAATATAATTTATTATAAATGTAAATTTTCGAAATACATAAAAAAATCGTATTTTTTTTTTTTATTCAACATCCCAATTATGGACACACACCGAACAAATATTCGTTAATCGTAATTAATAACCGACATCGATACTTCGATTCATCGATATTTTTGCCAATTGTGAACTAATTTTATTGTTGGTAAAGTGGTCTTCGAAGATATACAACGTAACTGTTCAATAAATGACGGCAAATATCCCGGAACAGTCAAATAGACAATCGCATGTCTGTTTACTACCCGACTTCCGAAGGAGGGTTATGTGTTTATTGAATACGTCGAGGTCAGATCTTAGAATTGATCACTTCATGATGGCCAACCATTCCATAAAATGTTTGTATATCATGATTTGGCACACACTCAAATTTCAACAATTATATACCCGAAGAGATATCCTCAATAATATATTATTGAGGATATCTCTTCGGGTATAACTTTTTTGGCTTTGAACCGATCTTCATGATTCGTTTTGTATCTGATTTACTTTTAGCTCCATGGTAGGACCGTGGAATGCCAAAGCACACCGGTAAACGCCTCAAATTCTACAAATGTTAATAGGAAATATACAGGTATTGTAAGTATATACCTAGTGATTGAGACATTGTTAGTTTTATGTAAATTTCATACAATGTAGGTATTGAACTTGTATAGTTTGGATTGCAGTAGTACTATGAGCCTTCATAGTACAAAGCCAATAACACAACGGAACTCCATAACGTTCTAACACAACGTAAGACATTTTGTCAGAGCCTGATTTTCACACAGGCTAAGCAGGCAAAGGGGAGCGCCTGTTCTAATAATCTTTAATTCTATTACTTTTATGCTAAAGCACGATAATGATATCTTTCAGAATTCTATCTTCTTACAAACGGTCGGCTCGCAAGTCATGCATACCTTCGCGCCTTGAGTTCAGCCAACACTCGATTTTCATATACCTATAGAAAAAGTCCTCTGTGCACTCGATACACTACAGACGTAAAAAGTCACGAACGGTGTGATGGTTTTGTAAGCAGTAAGCGTGCGGTTTGTTGTAATACAAGTACTTACTTTATATGGCAGAGAGCAATTATAGACTATATTGTGCTGTTTTTGGTACTAGAATTCTTCTATAACGCACCCAGAGATAAGAATATTTAAATTACCTGGATTCTCCAAAACGTAAGACTATAAAAATTCTCATTTCCGTACACCATTAATGTAGAAGAAGAGAAATATGGAATAAAAGAAAATAATTATAAGAAAATAATAATTAAAAATAAGAAAAGCAATAAAAAATATAAAAATAATAATAATATAAAATTATTTTAATGCCATTTGGTGCAGTCATTAGCAGGAAAATATTTTTCAACAATAATTTTTTGATGAAACGGGCTAGGTGAAATTAGATCATGCAATTCCATCGCACACTCGCCGAAATGTAACCGATAAAAAACAGACAAGCTGGCAACTCGGCGACAATGTTCAAGACTCTGGAACTTTATCTTGACCAGTGCTTCAGCGCCGATGAGCCTCTTCGCCCGCTTTTCGATTGACTCTAGTGCATCAAGCTGGTATTTGGCAGATCCGTCCCAGAGATGAGACGCAGCCGTATTGCCTAAGTGAATACGGCAACGCAAAGAGTTCGACCGCTATCCAATCGACCAATCACACAGACGGAAATCCACATCGCGTCATTCATCTCGTATGTTATTGGTTGATTTGGTCGTTTGGATAGCGGTCAAACGGCTGCAGTACTCCATGCATGATCGAACTTGCACTTGATACAAGTTGAGCAGTTGTTCCAGTGTGAAGTACTTTCTCACCTTTGAAAGGATCCTCCACTTTTTGGCAGCCAGCTGAGCCTTTACCCCAATCTATGGGCCAAATTAGTAGAAATAAAATTCATAATAAAATTAATACCAAAAGTTTTTTGATAATCTACTGTATTTACCTACGTTTACGGGGTATAATTGTCATTTTTGTGTTATTTTCCAAATTTTTTTTTGCATCTTAGAAATGTTCGAGTGATTTGCCCATTCAGTTTTTGTTTTTTTTTCGTGTTTTCTGTTTATACTTATTTGCCTAAGTCGGTTGGGGTGGTATAACGTGCGCAGGCGGTTGTACTCTACAATAGAGCTCTCTTGTGCCTTGATTTGACTTGGATCTAAATCGATAAGATGTACCCCATCTAAGGTTTTAACTCTGGAGAGTCCAACGTAAGCCTGCCCTTTACTAAATAAAGAGGAGCCTGTGTCGAGAAGAGCGTTGTCAAGGCCAAGGCCTTGTGATTTGTGGATAGTAATAGCAATAACAAATAGGGAATAGTTCCCTGTGAACATATTCATTATTAAGGGTGGTATTCCACTCGTTACATTACAGGCACTTTAGGTACTAACAATATAAATAAAAAGTCATGTTTACGTGTGATATCTACTAACATAGTTTAGAAGTAAGTACTAACAACCAATGGATCTCTGGGATCAAGTAATATTGTTTTTTTTTAATTTTTATTACTCATTCATATTTCCCGGGTATCTATTATAAAAAATGCCCTGATCAATCGTTTAGTCCATAACATATGCACACTTCGGATACTCCAACAAATGGTGCAAGGTTTCAACAGGATTCTAAAGCTAAAAGTAAACCTAACACAAAAGCAATCATCAAGATCGATTCATAAACAAAACAAAGTTATGCTCAAATAGATAACGTCAGTAAAACAACTGTTGAATACACCTCCTCCACCCACACCCTGGTACACTCTCAAGTGTACCAATACACCTACACATCTTCAAATACATCCCTTCAGCGAACAGGCGTGATATTATCTGATTTTGTAAACAATATTATATTAGACATGTGATTGCAGCAATCCCGGGTGATTTTCCGTCATTTATTGAAGAGTTCCATTGAATATCTCCAAAGTTCTTCATCGGATCTTCACCAATTTTAAATGTGACCAATTTATGAACATATTCATTCAAAAAATAAAACATCAAAGAATGTTTACAATTGGCGAAAATATCGCTGAAAAACATAAATACCCACACAAGGTTTAGTAGATTGTAGTCAAAAGACTACAATATTGACGTGTTGTGTTTGTGCAGGTGGACTCATTGTCTTCGGAAACGCAGTCCACGTCCAAGGAGGTGAGGAAGATGGTCTTTGGCAACGGCACGGGACAAAGCGGGTTGGGTGATCACGCGGATGCACCACGTTATAAACGTGATGTGATAACAGGAAGATTCATTTCTTCCAAACTAGGTACCTACTCATTTTTACCTTACTAATCAATGATGTTATATTGTATACTGAGGTTTCTAATAACCATTTTGATGAAAATTACTGCGTGGAAGAATTATTTCCCTCAATATTTTCATAATATATAGCATTGTGTTATTCTGTCTTATTTTTCTGCCTTCCCCATTGCCAGTTTATTTGAGGTCGGGCCTCCTTGTGCGTCTACGCCAGGATGGTCTATCTTGGGTTATAGATGGTAAATTTTGCTCCTTCAGATCTCTCTCGAGAGACCAAGAAGCTGGTGTTATTGGCATTGTTTTATTTTGTATAAGCTTGTCTTATTACTGCAAAGTTTTATCAAAATCCGTTCAGTAGCTCTCGCTTGAAAGAGTAAAAAAACTCACAAATGTTTACTTTTATATTATCTATACTAGCTTCTGCCCGCGGCTTCGCCAGATTTAAAAGTTTTTTACTATCCCAAGAGAGTATACATAATTAATCGATATAAAAACTACACTTTCTCCTATTACAGACTATAATCTATCTCTGTGCCAATTTTCATCTAGATTAGTTCGGCTTTTCTGATTTTATTTTTAAAATGTCTCCGGTTTTGTAGTAATAAAACTTTAAAGCCTTAAATAAACTTAATTGTATCGTTAAACACTCCACATAAGGGGTCCAATTCCCACAGTTTCAAAGATAGTACTTACAATTTTACTTATTTATTACGATTACCACATAGCCTAACTTTGAATGTAAGTCTCAAAGAGGCGTGCATTTAATAACATCGTTCTATCTATAATAAAACGCATATTAAACTACTTACCCTATTAGTCTTCATACCGAAAAGTGATTTAAACATTGTATTTTCAACGTTAAATCACTATCATCAAAACAAAACAGATAGAGCTAAAAACAGTGCTACAAAACATTAAATGGCATGCTGGGATTGACTGAAGTCCATCTACTAAAAGAAGACATTATCGAAGACGATGATTACATGTATTACAAAGGAAAACCAAAAATAACCACTTTAGTAAAGACGAAATATAAATAAAACATTTAAACTTGCACCAGAGTATCAGATAGAATTTGTGTTCCACAAATAGTTCTAGAAAAACTGTCTTTTGCAATTACACTGGCGTATGCAACTACTGAAACCTCGTTGCTAATTACATTTTTATGAAGACTTGGAAATACTCATGACTCTAGGAGTACCTTCATAAAATACATTAACTCTATGAGTGATTTCAATGCGCAGATCGGGGTATCCACAGATCTTTTAGTTGTTGGAAAGTATGGAACCACCAGCACTTTTGGTGTGAGACTCATTAAATACGCATACGAATAAAACCTCAAAATTATAAACAATATTCATGTCAACAATTAAATAAAGGTGAAGATCTCTCCAGATAAACGAGTTTGATCATATTATGACTGCAAAACTGCAGTTCAGTACTTCGTACTTTGAAAGTTCAAAGTACGAAGTATCGTCATCAGTTCCGTTTAGATAAGACCACATTTATACCGCAGAGAGCTACAATCCACCAGAAATCCACGATAAAGAGCAGACGCAACTTCTCTAACACGCCATTAACAATTAAAACGTTGAATAAGCAAGAAATTTACAAAATATCTACTTAATGGATCACATGTAGAGCTCTGTTGCTCCTCGCGTGTCATCTATCCATAGAAATCATAAAAATTCATCCGTCACATATCCCAGAGCGCTACTGAGGCAAGGGACAGGCTTAACGAACTTTGGTCTAATCGAGCAGACACTTAAAACATTGTTCCTAAATCGGCATGTAAGAGGCCAATATTTTAAAGTGGACGCTTATCTTTCTATACGTATATATATATATATATATATATAAAAGATGAAAGTGACTGACTGGCTGACTGATCGATCTACGCCAAAACCGCTGGGCCTAGAAGCATGAAAATTGGTAGAGAGAGTCCTCAACTGACGTAGGTGAGCACTAAGAAAGGATTCTAGAAATCCCAATCAAGGTGTAGAAACGGGATTGAAAGTTTCTATGAAAATCTAATTCCTTCGGCTAATATTCTTGAAACTTGGTACAAAGATTTTAACGCACAAATCTTAATTTGTGGGTTAAATAAGTTGAAACATGATGTAAATACCAACTTACTAAAAAAGAAAGTTTGTAATCATTAGTTTTTTGAAACTTCCCCCAAAATATGATATAGGGGTTGTTAAAGATTTGGAGGATTTGGAGAAACTAATTCAGCACAGGGCTTCGTTTTTTGATGTAGGGGTTTCGGGGAACACTAATAAAGGGTCTTAACATTCATAAAGACCCTTGCCCTATAAATATTGAGGATCCAAATGCAGAAAACTGTACTGAGTTTAGAAAAGATAAGTTTTTTTTCGTTCCTAGCATAGTGAGTAGTAAGAGAGAATATAACAGTAAAGTTGAAACTCCTAACCATAACATACGACTACTGCACCAAAATATTGCAGGGTTATTAAACAAACTTTCTTCGATTGAAATATGTTTAACTGAGTTTAAGGACAGTCATAAAGAGGTAGATATATTATGTTTTTAAGAAAAATTTATTAGTAATAATAACGAATTAAATGCATGTATTAACGAGTTAAAACTGGCAACTTCATACTCACGAAATACGGAAAATTGGGGTGGGGTGTGTATTTTAAATAAACAGTTCGTAGAATACAAAATTATTATATTATGTAAAGAAATGGCATTACATAAAATATTCGAGTGTTGTGCATTGAAATACCACTTTATAACTGTATTGTTGTATGTGTTTATTAGAGGACACCCAATTTGAACATTGCAAAATGTTTAATAAACTCGAGTCTCTATTGCATAAACTAAGTGACAGGAAAAATAAAAGAATTATACTGGTCGGAGATCTAAACATAAATACAATTACTACTAACAAAAATGCCACTACACTAAAAGAAATACTTTTAAACTGCAACATGACTTTGAAGATAAATACTCCGACTCGACATATTTCTTGCATTGACCATATCTTCACTAATATATCAGACTCATCAGTCTTAATCTTCCAACAAATTTATTTTAAGAGCAAAAAACAAACGTAGCGCAACATGGAAATTAATTAAAAACAAACCAAAATATAGAAATTCACCATATATAGAGGTCATTAAACTGAATGACGCTACGATAGAAAACCCTGAACAAATAGCAGAAGCTTTTAATAATCACTTCATTGATCCTACAAATATAAACATACCAAATAAAAAAACCAAAATCACAAAGAACACTAACAATAGAAGTAATAGCTTATATGTTGAACCTTGCATGACCAATGAAATACAGATAATAATTGCATCACTAAATAATACCAACGCAGTGGGATATGATGACATTTCCACCCACATAATAAAATCATGTGCAGACATATTGTCTCCTATTATAGCCCACCTGGTTAATTTAAGTCTCTATGAAGAAAAGTACCCTGAAAAATTAAAGTTCTCAGTTGTATAAAACCATTATATAAAACAAATAGTAAACAGGATTTGAACAATTATCATCCAGTGACCTTTATATCTATATTTTCAAAAATATACGAAAAATCAATGTATAATAGGATTGTATCATTTATATCCAAATACAATATAATAAGTCCAGGACAAAATGGTTTTCAAAGAGAAAAGTCAACTGTACAAGCTCATTATCAACTAATAAAATCGATTACAGAGAATATAGAAAAGAAGATACCGGTCACCGCAATATTTTTTGACATGAGCAAAGCTTTTGACTTTGCAAAACATGATATACTTTTAGATAAATGTGAGGCTTACGGTATAAGAGAAAAAGCGTTGAATTGGCTAAAAGATTACCTAACTAACAGACAACAACAGGTTGAAATCTTAGGCGTTAATAAAGACTGGGAAGTAATAAACTATAAATCGCATGGCGTGCCACAAGGTAGTATTTTGGTGCCATTGCTCTTTCTTCTATACATAAATGATTTGCCAACAGTGACGAAGTATTAATGCGTGTTGTTTGCAGACGACATCACATTGAAAATGAATAATGATAATAAAAATTAACAATTTGAGGATAAAATCAATGCTGCCGTAGAGGCTATTATAGAATGGCTTGAACAAAATAATTTATGTGTTGTTAGTCCAATTACAAAATGACAAATGAAGTAATAAAAATTATTGGACGTGATAATAAAATAGAAAAAGTTGACATTGGAAAAAACACATTGAAAATATACTCTTTGTATTACTCGCTTTGTATTTGCACTGAGAAATCTCAGGCAAACTGTTGGACATAATGCCGTTCTATAGGCTTACCATGGATATGTCTCGTCTGTGCTAAGATAAGGTTTAATCATATGGGGTAATTTCACTGACACCAAAAAGGGATTCACTGTGCAAAAAAAAACATCCTCAAATGTTCAATAAATCCGATAGCGAAAATGTATATAAGATGGGTAAAATCTCAAGGGATCCAAAAAAATTGGCAATACCAAAATGCCGAAAAGCGTACTGCCAGAAAAACACTAGTCGAATGG
The DNA here is from genome assembly GCA_949775005.1 of Orthosia gothica. NCBI lineage: Eukaryota > Metazoa > Arthropoda > Insecta > Lepidoptera > Noctuidae > Orthosia > Orthosia gothica. Next base: position 22,897,727 of record OX459047.1, read on the forward strand.
CAATGAAGATATTTAATAATACATCGAAAGTTATTAGAGAAATGCGAACCAGCTTAGAGCATGGCTTATCGCAGGTTGTTTTTATACTATTGAGGAATTTATGAACCCTAAGACAATTGGGAAAATTGGATGACATGAAAAATTAATTTGACATGTTTATTTTAATCGATTAATTTATTTGGTTCTCATGAAGTTGAAATCTATACAATTTGCAAGTTATTTTGTTTTTTTTTTGACATTTGTAATTTGATTTATTACAAATCAAAAAAAAATGGTTTTGTATTGTAGAATAATTATTAGCTTTTGGCATTGGAATTTAATTGTTTTTTTTTAATTGAGTAAATTAGAATGTTATTAATTGAAGATTTTAGAATGTGAATTGATTAATTTATTTGGTTGTCAGGTTAAAGTTGACATCTGACAATTTGTAATTTAATTATTTTTCTTTGACATTTGTAATTTGATTTTTATTGTATTGTAGACAGTTTTTTATTTAGTTTTTTTTTGACATTTGAGTTAATAGTTATTTGTGCAACAAGAGAGCAAAGTTGGTTTTTGCCGCGAGTGTTGATTTTGAATCCCGAGTTAGCGAAGGATTCTATATTTGAATCACGAGCGTAGCGAGTGATTCTAGGTTAGAATCCTGAGTGCAGCGAGGGATTCAAAGACACGAGATGCAAATAACTTTGGTCTCGTGTAGCACATACAACTTTTCACTTCAGCAGCGAGAACAAATAATCTAAAGGTAAAAAATACAACTTGGTAATATTTAAACCACATGTATATTTGTAAAAATTAAAAGTTAAAAGTAAAATTATTGCAGTTTTGCAAATTAAAAGTACCTACCAGTTTTGTTTGGAACCAATGGAACCGATATTGTTGTTTTAGCGACTTCAGTTTGAGTATTCATTGATTCGCTTTTTACATACTGCTTCAATTCTTCCGGTGTTAAATTGCAGACATCATCACTGGATTCACTCATATTTATTTATTATTATTTTAATAATATCCAACGTGTATCGCACTTTGTAGCTAGCGAACAGAAGAAGAAAACAATAAAAATTTAAAGCCCGCTATTTTTTAAAGATGCGTTCGGAAGTTGCACTATTACTAAATTATTCTGTCACAATAAAGATTGTTAAAACTTTAAATAATTATGTAGATACATGATAAACTTCGTATTTTTTACTTCAACATCTCTTTATTTGATTATAAAAAAATATAATTCGATTATTAAGAGAAAAGTATAATAATTACATTTAAACCTTGATTTGAAATTTTATAGATGACGTGTTTCCGAACGTTTTATTGTTGGTTTCTTTTTTGAGCCTATTATATAAGGAATTTGAAAATCGAACTTCGAATCGACTTGTTTCTATCTCTCGCTCTTTTCGTATCGAAGTGAAAGTGACAGAACAAAGTGAAGTTCAAATCTTTCGAATGTTGTGAGTAGAACCAGCACTGACTCGGCATTAAAAAAAAATAATTAAAAAGTTACTTTGTCTCACGCTCGCAGCAAAATCGAATTTTGCTCACTGTCTTTAAGCAGCAAAACCTGCTTGTTTGAGGTGCTGAGGTGAAAATTGTTTTGTTTAAATCGAGTAAATTGTAATTAATAATATGATCACAAAATTTGCATGCCGAATTAAGTAGGCAGAATATAAAGAACTATTGTGTGAGTATTATAAGATCTGTACAATACCATATTTCAGGCAAATAAATTAATCTATCCATCTATCTAAGAATCTTATTGGACAGGGCTTCATTTTTGACGTAGGTTTCTAGGGTAGATTTAAGCAGGAATTTTCGGAAATTCAACCTTTAAGGGGGTGATAAGGAGCAAAATTTATTTGTATGTAAAATTGAATTCCTTGGGGAAAACAACGTGGGTACACCTCAAGGAGGGATTTTATCCCCTCTTTTCTTTCTATTATATATCAACGACCTACTTGAGAGATTAATGAAGAGTGCGTACTATTAGCTGATGATACAACATTGATTATTAAAAGCGAGGATAACAAAGACTCGGAAAACGAATTATTAACGCATTAGAAAAGGCAACAAAATGGCTAGAAAAGAATAATTTAAGGATAAAGATGACAAAAACAAATATAATAAAATTTCAAGAACTCGACACAAACACAAACACAGATAGCCTAGACATTCAGTATAATAATGCCCAATTAAACATTGTTACTGAATGTGTATTCTTAGGTATAACTTTGGACAATAATTGTAGTTGGAAACCACACATAGATAAAATTCTAAAAAAATGGATCACCCTGAAAAGAATAAGACAAACAGTTAATCTTAATACCGCAATGGTTGCTTACCATGCTTATGTAGCATCTGTACTCAGATATGGTTTTATAATTTGGGGGAACTCAGAAGAAGTGCTAAGAGTTTTAAAGGACAAAAAATATGCATCCGGGCAATATTTGGAACCCACTTTTTGGACTGCTGTAAACCATTATTTCAAAAACTAAAAATTCTATCTCTATCCATGTCTTTATATTTTTACCCGACTGCCGAAGGAGGGTAATGTGTTTATCAGTCTATGTATGTATGTATGTATGTATGTATGTATGTATGTATGTATGTTTGTTCCTATGTGGCGTTCCAGAGACCAAACGCGTTTGCCGATTTTGATGATTCGTACGTCAATCGATGCGTCTTAACTCTGCGAGTGTCATAGGCTACATTAAAATTGGATAATAGACAAATAGCGGATTTTGGGTGCCATATTGTGGGGGCCCAAATTTTTTTTTCTTCCAAACCCATCGTGTGGGGTATCAAAATAAAGGGTTTTAATAAAGTGATAATAAGGTGATTTTAAAAATATATAACACTTATATGTTTAAATGTATCTAATTCGAAAAAACTAACTAAAAAGTTATAAATAAAAAAACTTAATTAAAAAAATCAAAAAATCGGGTTTTTTGATTTTTTTAATTAAGTTTTTTTGAAACAAGGATTTTTATCAAAAAAAAATATAGTCTATTCGAAAAAAACCGGCCAAGTGCGAGTCTGACTCGCGCACGAAGGGTTCCGTACCATTACCGTAAAAAAACGGCAAAAAAAACACGTTTGTTGTATGGGAGCCCCACTTAAATATTTATTTTATTCTGTTTTTAGTATTTGTTGTTATAGCGGCAACAGAAATAAATCTTCTGTGAAAATTTTAATATCTTGTTATCTATCACGGTTCATGAGATACAGCCTGGTGACATACAGACAGACAGACTGAAAGACAGACAGACAGACGGACCGTGGAGTCTCAGTAATAGGGTCCCGTTTTTACCCTTTGGGTACACTGACTAAAACCCACCCGTGTTCCTTCAGTTGCTTGCGCCAGGGCCGCGGGAACCCTAAAAATCAGTTACAAAATAAATAGTAAAACATAACACAAAAACAAATTGAAATTACCCCAAATAAAATTAATTATATTTAAAAGAAATACTTACTGCATGGCATTTATTATATATTATCATTTACCAAATATAACTCAAGATTTGCCACTGTCGTTGTTTAAAAAGGGTATTGATCAGACTGTTATTGGAGAAAAATATTACAGTGTTCAAGAATATTTAGAAGATAAGTCGTTACTAATCAAAGACCTTATACTTCTTACTACTAGACTGTGCACTATGGCGCAAAAAACGGTCCGCTTGAGAGGGCTCCCGTTGGTAGTGTGTCCTACCAAATTAATTGTAAATAAAAAAAATGTGTGTAAATTTTTTGAAATCTACATCATTTACCGTATGGTGTCGCGCGTAAAGTCAAAATCTCATGTTTTCCCATTGGTGTAATAAGAGGCGACTAAGGGACAAACCAGAGAATGGGCAGCAGCGTTCTCTGTGCATTTGTAACAACCATACTGGGATCGACAACCCGCCTGCAAAGCATTCCCCATGAATAGCACAAACAAAACATAGCCCCTAGTGCCCGGCAGCCTGCCTACCCTCGACTACGGGAGCGGTCGAGGTTACGGTATCGCAAGGTGTGCTAAGAATCCCGGACGAGATCCGGCTACCCCAACAAATACAGACGACAGGTCCTGGCAACGTACAACACGCGCACACTCCGGACTACGGACCGACAATAAGATCACCGAACTCGAAGAGAAATTGAGCAGTTTACGATGGAGTATTATTGGGTTATCTGTAGTTCAAAGAGAGGGGGAGGACTCGATAATCCTCAAATCCCAAGTCTCCATAAGTCTCGTTCTTCAAGACCCATTGTATAGATAGGAACAAAAAGCTCCCTGATACTACTCTCAAGCTCATGAAGGAGAGGCGTGAGATGATACTGCTGTCTTCAGACGATGCTTTGAAATATCATATTGTTCAGTTGCGTAGACAGTTGATAAACAAAACTACACCAATTTTATTCCACTATGAATCAATTTGCGAATAATATTAACATCCGCTGAATCTTACTCGAAAAATTGTAGACTCTGTCTCTGTCACCTCTGACCTAGACTAGAGTCAAGAGCAAACCCATCATAAATAAAAAAAAATTAAAAAAAACCCACCAAAAATTCCGCAAACCACCATCTTACATTTAGTATTACCAGGCCCAAACTTTTAAAAGTACTACTCTTACTTAGTATTAATGAATTATTTTTTAAATACAATGAATTGATTAATTATAGAAACTGTAAAAATATTTAAATACATTTCAAAGTTTCATAGACTTTGAAACGTATTTAATTATTATTTTTATTCGTTCGTTTTGGTATAACATAAAAAAGAAAAAAAAACTTCTATTTCTACCAAACCCAATGATTAGTTGAGCTGGCAAAATAACAGACAAGGACACACTTCCAGCGGGCACCTTCTCGCCAGGGCCGCTTTTGGTTAGCTACCGCTTATAAGAAAATAGCTAACCTAGGTGTCTGGTGATAGATTACATTTTAGCTAAACAAAAATTTTTGGTACACAGTCTAGTAGTAAGAAATACGTATAAGGTCTTTGTTACTAATATAATACATTTTTTATTTTTTTATCCATTATTATTACTGCAATACAATTTCAATCTTTACTAATTAACTATTACAGATTCAGATTTTGTATAGAGTATATTCATAATTATTAATAAATATTTGTACGCCATATTATGGCAGGATATACTGGAACTAATATTGTAACATCTGTTTCACCATATTCGAACAAATAAACATAATTATTTGATTTGATGTAACTGCACGTAAGAAAGTCATTAATAGGGTAAACGAAATCACGCGCACGATCTCGCGGGCGGAGTGCTAGTCGATTTATAAAGCAATGATTGAAATGCACAGTACTAATGAAAGTATTACGTTGATAAAATACTAGAATTCAAATAACTCGCATTTAAGCTGTCTAGTTCCCCAGGGATCCAAAATCCAAGAAATATTTGCCCTGAAGAGATCCATGCAACGACATATATCATATCCCTACTGGGATCTGTCAAAACTGCCCTTTGCAATGACTTTACCATTAAGACCTATCATGCTTCTATGGAACAAAATATTAAAAGAAAAGAAGAAAATTATTAAAAGAAGTTGTGCCTCGCTAATGGACGAAATCAGTAATCATCCTGTTGTACAAAAGGTGATTCAGTGAATATAAACTAAAGAAGCCAAATCAGCAAAATCCCAGCAAAAAGGAAGTTTCGACTAAATAATCACCATACGAATCTGGGCAAATAGATCTCCCTCAGCAAACCCAGAAATATGGAACAAGTCTATAGAAAAGTAGAGTCGATAAAAGATTAACGATCACTTATATAGCTTTGAACATCCAGGCTGCTGCTGTAGTAGCTTGCTGTGTGCTTGACAGCTGCACCTTGTTCTGCGAAGTCCTGGATTGCTCGCTTTGGGCTGCGACGTCCTGGACTGCTGCGCTATGGACTGCGACGTCCTCCCCACTGTACCATCCCCACCCCGCGGAACTCCATGGTTTTGGAGATATCCATGGTTAAAGTTTTTACTATTATAGGTCTACCAGAATCTCATGGCAAATGTAGAAATAAAAATTTGTTGTGTGCAATACTGGGGAAATTGGATTCAACGATCTTGATACTGTTTAATTTTTATTTATGTATTTAGTATTAATGAACATTAGGTACCTATTTTATAGTAGTCACAGCGGATCTTTGTGTCTCTGAAGTAGGCCCTGCATAGAGTAAGCGCGATAGGATGATGCGACATACATAAGCGAGTGAAAGAGACGGTTATACAATGCTATCTTCACCTTCAACATTGACACAAACTGCGCAGGGTCTTGCAACCAATTCTGAGACACAAAGATCCGCTGTGAGTGAGAATTATAGGTATGTGTATGAAGAATGTTGTTATACATCGGGTTCTTAACATAGGAAAAATAAATCAATTAAATATTAATTTAAGGACTAATTTATTATATATCATTTAAATCATACTAATAAATTAAAACCTCATTCAGAACTAGAAAACTAGAATACGATTCCATGAACTCCACTGGCATTTCAAAAACTTGTATCTTTGTAGTTTTATGTCATCTCTCTCCATCAAAATGGTTCTTTTTCATTGGCATTTAACATATTCAAAACCAATCTCTTTATGTATAAAGTCTGTAAACAATAATAAAATGTATCATGTTACTTATAGTCATTCATCATCATCAGTCTATATATACTTTTTTATGTAAGTTTTATGGCCTGGTTGCTAGGACCTAGGCTAGTTGTTAGCCACGTCTTTGGAAAGAGTTTTGGATCTTATATTTATTCTTTAGTATGCATTAGAATGCGGATGTAACAGATTTTAATGTTTTTTGGAGTATTTGGCAGCAAATTGTATCGAGTCAGTCTTTCCAGTAAGCTTTGCAGAGGCAGTCAATACTACAATAAAATACTCCGCTCCGCTATCCCGAGATCGCTTCTGTCAATGATTTTACAAAATGTCCAGTTGCGTAGACAGTTGAGTCACAAAACTACACCAATAATATATCACAATATCCACTAGGAATCAATTTGAAAATAATATTAACAGCCACTGTACTTCACTCGACAAAATCCCGCCAAAAACGCCCGTCTATATACACGTCCCACTGCAGGGCGCAGATGATTACTTAATATTTTTCTTACGTCAAAGATTCTCAAACTCCGTTAAAATCAATATCTTGTCGAACAATTAGTACATTTACCATTACTGTTGCCATTTCTTCCTTTTTAGAAATGAAAAGAAATAAAAATTAAGTAAGAAAAATATAAAATAAACTAAAAGTATCAAAACAAGTCAGTCCAACTTACCGGTCCACTCTACGACGCACTTTAAAATCAAAGATTGAGTTTGATTTACGCCTTCTTCTTCCCTTATTTTATGATACACATTGAAATCAATATGTCTCGCTTGAGATCGAAGTGGGTTTTTCGACATTTTCACAAAAATAACAAATTTTCAAGATAATATCAAAAAATTTCAGCAGCGGTTGACACATCAAGTACTTTGATTTGACAGGTGACAATTTACATTGCCATATGAAGATCACAATTTAAAAAAAATAAAAAATGCCATGAGATTCTGGTAGACCTATACTATTTAAACAACAAAGTCGACGGAGCCCCGCTGCGTGGGGCCCCTATTTCTGTCTGCAGGGTCTAAAACTATTTTCCAATTTGTAAGGATACTTTAAAAAAAAATATCTCGTAAACCGTGATATTATTAACCGTGATTCGAGTCATGAAAATTTGTAAAAAGCTTTCTATTTATGAGTACTATCTACAAAAAAAAGTTACTTCCAAATCAACGGCCCATAATGGAAATTTTATCCTCAAAGACTAATAAAAAAAACCCTATAGGATCCGTGTTAATCCTTAAAAATATTGCAGAATTTTAGGTAATGCTATAAAAACTTGTAAAATTATGTTTAAAAATTGCTCAAAACAAAAATATGATATATATATCAATTGAGTATTAGTCGGCCGTAAAAATAGCATTAAATGCACGTCGCTGTGAGACCTAAATCCAAAGTTATGGTCGTTAGACTATGTGGATATCGTAATTAGTAAGTCAGATATTAAAATTGCTTTATCTTTGAAAGTGTGAGGATTAAACCCCTTATGTAGGGTGTTTTTCCTTAAATTTTCAGACACTTTGTATAATATATAAAGAAGGATAAGATAACCTGAAGTACAAATAATAATAGTATATCAGTGAAAATAATAACGACCTAACGCGTGGCCAAAAAATTTGGCGTTTCATGTAGCAAATGGTCATAACAGAAATACCATTTTTTACACTGTCGTGGTCACTAACACTAACATTAACATTAGAAGCGGGATATTTACCATATTTACTGTTTGTTGCGAGTTTCTGATATTTCGGTGCTGTTTTAGTTTATCCATGATCATGGTGCTTGCAACAGCTAACAGTAAACATGTTAAATATCCCGCTTCTAATGTTAATGTTAGAAATACCATTGTATCATGTAACCATTGACTTACCTATATAGATGCGCCGCGCCTACTGCGCCGCTCCACCACCACCGCAACCGTAAGCTTCCACTTCCCAAACTACGGCCCGGTACGGAAGTACTCGTACACGCTGGTGGTGGCCGAAGACCCTCGGAAACACATGTCAGATGACCTAGATAGTCTGCCAACGTGGTACGACGTGCATGCGCTGGACGTCTGGCCACCCTACGGGGTAGCGGTGTTCTCTCTCCAGGTGAACTCGTGGCCCGACTACAAGGAGTTCATCATCGGCAGGGACAAGTGCGATGCAGGCGGCCGCGGATACTGCAACGGACCGCTCAAGCCCGGCACCAAGTACTACGTCAAGCTGCAAGTCAACATTACCAATTGGTACTCGCTTCTGGTCTCCGACAGCGCCTACACCGAGTTCTACACAGGTACCCGCCACAACACATCACCACTTGCAAACAGTATCTTAAGTCGTGATTAGTAACTTAGATTTTTAATCGCTCAACTGAAACCAAAAGAAATAACGATATTTCAGTAGTAAATATAAATTATAATGTCCATGGGGAATGTCGAGATCAATATACTTAGTAGTTTTTCATAATAGAGTGCAAACTTTATCATTGCAGCCTAGCCCGAGAAACTGCAATGACAAATGTCTACATATATCACAATAGCATATTAGCTAGTAAAAAAAAAATATGGCTGTATGGTTCGCAGAAATTTTTTGTGCACCGTTTTCGATTTTTGAAGGAGATACTATTAAAAATGCGAAAGTAACTCTGTCTGTCTGTCAAAACACTTTTTACGCTGGCGAAGCCACGGGCAGAACCTATCTTTATAATTTATAGCCTCATAGCCGTATATAGGGGAGGGGGGAGTGAGCCGGGATAATAGTCACTTTAGTACGATGCAGTGTGGATTTGATGCAGTTTATTGATCGGTAGTTAACTCAACCAATGGTTAAGCTAACCAATGGTTTTAAATTTCGGTAAAAACTGTTTATTAAAAAAAAAACTAATTTATAAACTTTCGCATATATAATATTAAGATTTATTTTATATTCTATCCTACTTTATTTGTACGTATATAAAGTAGAATAGAATATAAGATAACCTTAGGTACAAATAATAATTGTATCTATTCATGCTGATTGTCTGTAAAGCTTTCACTTCATTTTTTTTTTTTTCTCAATCCTTAAGATGATATTATATTTTACGATTGACATCTTTAATTGAATCTGAATTTATGTGTTTTTATATTTGCGTTTGACATTTTTATTTGACATATTATCTATATAGTATATGAATATCGATTTGACATCATTGAATACTTGTCTGACTATTTGAAGTTTGAAATAGAAGTGTATTTTTGTTTGATGTAAAATTTTGGCTAATTGTCTTGTAATTCTTTTAATGTTAGTTAGTATCGTGTAGTGGTGCTTGTTGCCAATTATGTTTTTTCGACACAATGTAAAAATTGTTTGGAATGAAATAAATACAAATAAATAAATACAAATAATAACGCGCTAAAATTTAAATGAGGTACCATTTATCATGCCACCATTAACTTATAGATGGTCCGCGCGTACTGCACCGCTCAGCCACAACCGTGACTGTGAGCATTCGCTTCGAACCCTTCAGCGTATAATCGACCTACACACTGGTGGTTGCCGAAGACCCGCGCAACGGCACGTCAGCTGACCTGCCGACGTGGTACGACGTGCACGCGCTGGACGTTTGGCCGCCCTACGAGGTGCTGGTGCGGCGCCACAAAGTGAACACGTTGTCCGTCAAGGAGTTCGTCATCGGCGCAAAAAATGCGACGCAAGCTTTTACAACGTCTGCGACAACGGACCGCTCAAGCCCGGCACCAAGTACTACGTCAAGCTGCGTGTCTACTACTTCGGGCAGGACAACTTCATCGACAGCGCCTACATCATGGTCTATACAGGTACCCACCACATTACATCACCACTTGCCAATAGTATCATGATCATGTTTTTAAATCGCTCAACTGAACCTAAAAGAATTTAGGACGTTTCAGTTGTAAATACAAATTACGTGTGTGAAATTAGCATCTCAAATGTTAGCTTAAACAACACATATCATCCATCGCAGCATCCCACATAGTACTTGATAAGTTCTGTCAATTTTACTATCAAAAATTTAAAAATGAGATGCTAACTTCGCAAAACATATCATATTGATCTCATAAAATTTCTCTAAATAAATATCCGACATTTTGAAATGAATGCCATTTAACGAAATCGTATTCGAATGCTGCAAGCTCGCAAGGGAATGTTTGACTCGAACGCGAATGCTGGGCTCGCTGGGAAGCATTTGTTGCTCACCTACGAACGAACGAATGCTCCCAGTGAGGACGCTCCTGATAAAGCTTCATGCGAGTGTTAAAATATAGCCTTTTTATGAGAGACACGAACGATTATTTTTCCACTTCCTGATGAGCTAACTTAATTAAATGCAAATAAGTTCCAACAACAATTTATTAGAAACGTTCAGACTATATGCACACAATCAACGCGCGCTTTTTCGAGAGGTAAATGGTTCAGTATCATTCTGCCGGATGGAGCGGTGGAAAAAGCGCGGGCGTAGCGGCAGAATGCGTCTACCAACAGTAGCCTATTCAATTAAGAATAATAATTACGCTGTAGTTACATAATGATATCAAAACTCCATACATAAGTCATTTTGTATTTTATACCTTGTCTATAATGTCACTTTGTTATATTTTTTTTTTTATAATCTTGTGTCTAAATGTTCATATTTCAAAACGAATTTCTCAGGCAATGTGTTACATAATAGTCAAGGTAGTGGAAAAAAAAAATGTTGTTCGTTGTTCGTCATTGATTTTTAAAAGTAAATTGTATTTGTCAAAATGTTTTCTATAACTACTTGTAATTTCCGCGCATTGTTTGAGGTTGTTGTTGTTTGTCTAAAGAGGAGCTCGTGGCTAAATAATAACAGCGTCACGGGTCGATCTTCAAGGTTAAGCTACGCTTGCCGAGGTCGGTCCGTGGATGGGTGACCATTTCAGCATACCGAGTTTCCTCCGTGCCTCGGAAAAGCACGTTAAGCCGTTGGTCCCGGCTGTCATTTGAAGATCTTCGACAGTCGTTACGAGTAGTCAGAAGCTTGAGATCTGACACCAGTCTAGCCAAGGGGTACCGTGTTACCCAGTTACTTGGTTGTGGAGGTCAGATAGGCAGTCGCTCCATGTAAAAAATTGGTACTCAGCTGAATCCGGTTAGACTGGAAGCCGACCCCAACATAGTTGGGAAAAGGCTAGGCAGATGATGATACGATAGTAGTGAAAGTACGATACAAGCCTTGGCCACAACTAGGCATTGTTGGACTTACGTATGTCTGCCTCGGCTTCACCTCGGCTCACATTTACACGTTCGTCCATCAATGCCTCTTTTGCTGGCCGCTGCAGTAATATTATACTATTCATGGCCGTATCAATGATACGGGGCCTCCGAACTACATGGAAAACAATAGTTCGTAGAATGTTATCCAAAATTGCGGAATTCCTGAAGATGATAGTTTAGTCTATTCGAATAAGGTTGCTTCAATTTTCTATATCGCTACGGTCACTCTCTCACTATGAAAACTCAACTTATCCCAGGATTCTCGCATTTGTAAGTTCGTATTGCTCGTTCTTCATCCTCGTTCCTCATGATCATTTAACCGCTCAGGCCCGGCTGGCACCAATTGGTACCATTTATTGGTACAAATTGCGAATTGCCGGTCCTGAGAGGTTAAGTTATCCAAGTCAAGAAAGTTTTTTTTTTAAATCCGTTGCCCCACACTAGAAATTTCTGCCTGTATCGTGGGTGCGTTTACAAACATTTAAACTCACATACACAAGACACCCAGATCCGGAACAACTATCTGTAGGCCATACAAATATTTGTTCCGTGCGGGAATCGAACCCGCGACACGCAATACAGCAGTTGATCGCTCAACCACTACGCCAACCGTGCCGTCAATCTCTTGTCGGCATTTTACAATAATATAAAAATATAAGTTTTAAACTTTCATGGTCACTAACACTAACGTACGTAACGTTTGTTGCGATTTTCCGATATTTCGGTGATGTTGCAAGCATATGATCACGGATCGATATCTACACGCTGATTCTCACCACAATCCCCGACAGCTGAACTCTGTAGTGACTTCACTTACCGACCGCGCATATGATCTATACGACGAGGAACATTTACGTGCTGAGCTAACACATGTGCAGAGGGTTCTACAGAGAAACAGATATACAGGGAAGACTGCACAACCTAATCAAAAAACTGGTTGTAAGCACCGGAATTGCGAGGTTGAGAGGCAACCAGCATTTTTTCCGTAAGGTTGCTAACATTCTTCGGAAATACGCCGTAAAGACTGTCTTCACTCCTTACAGAAAAGTGTCACAGATGCTACGCTCGCCGAAGGACAACTTTCCGCTGGAAAAGCCCGGTGTTTAGGAAGTAGATTGTAGTTGTGGCAAGTCATACAACGGTCAGACGAAGCGTACGGTTGCTTGTCAAATTTCAGAGCATATCAGGGCGGTAAAGAACAATGACACCCAAAAATCGGCCATAGCTTAACATCTTTTGGAATCAAGAGTGAACCACTGGATTGAGTTACATACAGTGTTGCCAGGGCCCTTCAGTCAAAAGTTACGTTTAATTTCCTGAAATGTTAAATTTTTGCTGCAAAAGTTAATTTAAAATAAAAATTTTTTTTAGGTCGGAGGCAAATTGATGTCAGCAAATTGGCGGAATTTATGATGTATAATAGTGTATTTAATCTTATGATAAAACAGACTCTAGTTTATAATAGTAATCTTTGCTCTAGTTTCATTTGTTCGCAGCGCCATCTTCACAGTTGTTACTATCTAGTCTAGCACCAACTTATTCTATTACTTTGAACCAAATCCACGAGAGGTGGTGCATCTGGTAGTTTTACACCAACTAGAACTAACCATTAATATTCGATATGTATCGAACCCTCCTATCGTAATTTTTTACCATATGTTCTTAAGAGGGCTGTTAATAAAAGGCAAAATCGCCTCAATACAAAAAAACTAAAAGAAAAAACATTATCGATGATGATTTGTCATCTCTCTTTATTTTTTATTAAATTGATTACTAGTGAATCGCTTTCTGTGGTTTAAATCTACACGTACTACAGAAATTTTACTTGCTTGTTGCACCTGCAATTATTTTTATTAGTTTAAGTTGCAAACTTAGACATATAGGTACTTAATAATACATTAAAGATAGGGCTGTTAATAAAGGGCAAAATCGCCTCAATACAAAAAAACTAAAAAAAAAAACAATAAATGTAGGTAATCACCGGCACTTCTAGTACGAAACCGCGCGAACTCGCAAAGTAAGAAACGTACGCGCACACGCTCAGGCAAAATCAAGTTTTAATTAATGTATAATATGTTTCATTTTGTCATGGCGCGTTTCATTCAGAGTCATCTCTGAGTATGATATTTTGGAGTGAAATACTTTCTATACGCGCCAGTTTGGTTTTAGGTGATTCAATTTGGATGCGTTCGTAAACTATTTGCAATAAAAATATGGTATTTACAAATCTCGTGTGTCTCAAAAGTTACGAAAATTGCCTTAAATATAAAAATTACTTACATGTTACGCGAGGGGGTCAAAAGTTACGAAAAATGTAAGAAATTTAACCTTCTGGCAACGCTGGTTACTTAACCCTCTGCCTCAGGTCATTTCGAAAGAACGCCATTATATCCCTAAGACTGGTGAGAGAATCTATCAGATATAAGAATTTCAACCGGGATGATGGGTTTCAACTGTCGAGAGCTTGGCATCCAGTGGTTCAGCTGTGGAAAACTCGAAAAAGTGCCGAAAAAAGTTCGCGAGCGGACACAGTGAGTTTCGTGTGTCGGGAACAGAATCAAGTTGTGAGTGACAGTGGTAGCGGTAATGAGTGCAAAAAACGAACAAGAAAGAGGGTAGACCGATTTGTCTCCTCATAAACACCCACCCGCAAGAACTTCTGTTTATCCGTGATCATGGTGCTTGCAACAGCACCGAAATATCGGAAACTCGCAATAAGCAGTAAACATGGTAACTAAATATCCCGTTTCGAATAAAAATAAGTTACAATCAATGTTTAATGGCCATGGAACGGTAAATTGATGAATAGCGACCGTTGCAACCGAACCCAAACACATTACGCGATTACCTGGAATTGTCGTGAGAAAATATAGTGTAACGTTAGCATTCGATAACATCTAGTCAGCCACAGTCAACCTCACCTGCACGCTCCGGAAGTTTGTTCACACAAACAACCAGGGACGACAGCCTTTCAGCTGTCGTGGTGTCCCAAAATAGGAACATATATATATTTGGAATGGCCTATTTAATAGCTTTCATTTGATACCCATATTGTTAGGAAAACGAAAAAAAAAAAAATCGCCCCACTTATTTTACTTATTTATTTATCGATAGGCTTGCGTTTGAACACTATCTCGCCTAATGGTAAGTGATGATGTGGTTGACGGTGAAGCACGCTTGCCTAGAAGTAACCTATTCACTCTTGACTTAAAGACCCCAAGGTTGTAGCTATCAGGAAACAAAGACTCCGACAGGGATTTCCACTCCTTAGCTGTGCGTACAATGAAAGTATTCGCAAAACGCTTTGTACGTATGGGTGGGATGTCCACCATGCACCGATGGCGCATTGCCGTACGTCTTGTGGACAACAATGGTGATGTTGAGCACAACAATCTTGAGCACAACTGAATATGCGCTACGCTCGCGTGGTCTCTGTTCGACTTTTGAGTCACCACTGAGCGTTCGAGACGTTCGACTAATGGCTCAGCCTCGCTCAGGTTCGGCTTTGCCGCGCGCGGCCGACTCATGCATATTTAAATACAGACCGAGGCTGCCTCGCACGGCAAACGTTGCGAAGCAAACGTCCGAGGCAGCCTCACGAGGCTGCTCGCTCAGTCAGTACGCGGCTAATAACCGTCAAACCGTTTGGGCTGCAGAGCGTGCTATAGAAATAAACAAACATACATATATATGCTCGAAAAACATTAGCCTCCCGCAGTCGGGTAAAAACTACACAAATGCAAACTCATTACAGTACTTTGTCAATGACGTGACTAACACCCGTAAACAGAAACACCCGTAAACAGAACTCGCTCCAATATTGCCCAAGAACCCCTGTGAAATCGTAATGTCAATGTGTGCGTGCAAAATAGCGCTTTGTTCGAAATGGCTTCTCGGTCTTGTACTTTGTGCCAATACCACAAAGTACACTCGGCGCGGCGCGCAGAATACCTATTCAGAATATAATACACTGAATGTTTTCGTATAGAACACAAATAAATATTAATTTGTAGATAATAGTACCAAAATAATTTGATGAATTAAGTATAAACTTTTAAAAAAAAAGTCTGGCACAAGCAAGTTCACACAACAATATAATTGTTTCTGACGCCATAACGAAAACTTTAAAGCATGTAAAAAGTTTTAATGTTGATATTTGAGCCTCAAACTTCATCGAGAAAATCGTCTCAAACTTTGAGACAACATGAAACAAATATGCTGAAAGGACTTAGTTTATAGTTATTTGTGGCTAAAACAAAAAGTACCTACTTCTAATGATAAGGTGGGTGAACCATACAAGGCCACCATAACGAATAAACAGTTTTTCTTCGTTTATTTACTGGATAAATGACACAAACTAATTACTAAATAACACATTGTTTTATTATGCAACATACAGGGTGGCCAAAAAGTCGTGGATCAAAAGAAAATAGGGGTTAGATAGGGCCATCAGCTGCCAAAAATTGTTCTACGGGAGGTCCATAAGGTCACACTTGTCGAAAATTCTTCCAAACAAACGTAGTCTAGCGATTACTCCACTGTTTGACGATGTACGTTCAAAATAAATTAAATATATCAATTTGTCTCATCATTATCTACGCCTGTATGGAAACAAAAAATTAAAAAAATATATATTTGAAAGTTATGAGCGTCGAAAGTTCCATATTTCAACACTAATATCTAAACATCTTTGGGCGGAAATAAATACCATAAGAAGAAGGAAAATTGCAAAATGGCCTCCATACAGGGATAGATTAGTAATTCAACAATGCAAATAATTTTATTTTGAAAATATACATTTAGTAATTTTTTCATGATATTTAGACTCCTAAAGGTCTGTTTATAAAATTTCGCGCACTCGTTTTCATCAATCATCATGCATTTCGATACTATTTTGTTAAAGTTCTAATACGTACGCGAACTAGCTTCGTACTGCTCATCACAGCATCTATATCTTTCGCACGTGTTGTCGGATGAGATAGCATGCATTTTAACCTCGCGCACAAAATAGTTCATGCCATCGACTAGTGTAACCTTAAGGTCAACCCCTGCAGAGTGATAATTTATAATAATAATATAATTCTGCAGGGGTTGACCTTAAAGGATCTCCTGTAGAACAATTTTTTGCAGCTGATAACACCCCATCTAACCCCTAGTTGCGTTTGATCCAAGACTTTTTAGCCAACCTGTATAAAACATTTTTCATGGCAGATTTAAGCACTATTTATCAGACTTAAGGTTTGTTAAACTCTTCCAAACGGCCATGCTAGGAACAAGGCTCCATACAAAGCCAATAAAATAAATCAACCTAAAACTAACCTTCTGACAATCAAAATATCTGCTTATACTTAAACTACATAAAAAGGTCTTTCGTTAAAACAAAACATTAAATGCTAACCATAAAATGTTCGCTTTTAAAATACTCATCGAACATTATTTGAACACAATCGTTGTAACTAAGAATGTCTTCGTAATATACGTATGTGTGTATGGATCGGCCTTACAAGGAAACATTGGCTTTTATTTATTATTTACTTTATTGTACCCCACTTCCATCCATCCATTCATTCCATTCCATTTCATTGGCTTTTCTAGAAACGCTACCGATATTTAACTGAAATATAAATATAATAATATTGTTTATCTTTAGTATCATAGCAAATCCTTGTATGTACGTATATTCATTCGGAATAAAGAAAAATCAAGAAAATATTAAATAAAATAAAAATAAAAATATTTTATTGTCAGGCATCAAGGCCCATAGGGTATTAGTATTACATCTTACTTAAAAAACTATGTTAGTAACATGCAGAAACACTCAAATTTAATAAGAAAAACCACAATCACAGGAAGGTTTGACAGGCTCTGTTGCCAACATGTAGCCTGATAAACCTCCCCATTGTAGGCCCATCCAGCCTCTCTGCAAACACCCTCAGAATGCTGTTGCTGCTTCCCCTCACTCTGGATGTTACTGAGGCAACTTTTTTCCGCATTATCGCAAAATAATCGTCAGTGTGCGCATCAGCGAACATACCTGACGCACTACAGTAAGGTGGAAGCCTCAACAGCGCCCTGAAGGTATTGTTGTATTGAATGCGCAGGGCATTGTCTGCTTTTAGGGTATGGTTATCCCAAAGGCTGCTGGTGTAAAATGTTTGGCAGTAGGCCTTAAAAAGAGTTACTTTGACCGCCACTGAACAACCATAAAACCTTCTGCACACCATATTACCCCTCACAGCCAGTGCCCTGCGCTCCCTTTCCATATCCAAGTCGTCTTTTAATTCCTCCGTAACAATGTGGCCCAAATATTTAAAGTGGGCAACTCTCTGCAAAAGTGAACCATTTAGTTTTACAGGAGGGACAAATGTTGGATTTTTATTCCTACTTCGAAACACTAACAACTCACTTTTTGTAGGATTATATTTTAGCCCGTGCTGTTTGGCATATCCTTCACAAATGGAGAGTAATTTTCTAATTCCACTGATAGTAGGGCTCAGCAGCACCATGTCATCTGCATAACTTAAGTTATTTAAACATACTCCATCTATATGGCATACGACATGCGTGCTGCTGAGCTCAACAAGCAGTTTATTAATATATATATTAAAAGCCTCGGGGAAGTTAGACCTCCCTGCCTAACTCCGCACTCAAGTTTATACGGGTCAGACAACGCATTAGACCATTTGACGAAGTTCCTTTGCTTGTCATACCAAAAAGATAATGTGGACACTAATGCAGTTGGAACACCTGTCTCTAGAAGCTTCTCCCATAAGACACTATAAGAAACCAGGTCGAAGGCCTTAGAAAGGTCCAGGAAACAAGCATAAACAGGTGTTTTCCTGTCAGTATAATATTTGACAGTATGCTTCAACGCAAATATGGCACTCTCAGTAGATAGTCCAGCACGAAAACCAAACTATGTGTCATGTAACTGGGTGTACCTACCAAGGTGTGAGTCGAGCACACTGTCAAACACCTTGGCTATCACAGTTGCCAGTGAAATAGGCCTGTAGTTACCTTTGTCTGCTATGTCCCCTGTCCGATTCTTCACAATAGGTACAACAATTGTATCCAGTAACTCCTGAGGTAAATAAGAGTGTCCCAAACATAAATTAAACAACATAGTCAACACTCTCGGCAGATGTATACCTTCATTTTGAAGGTGTTCGATGCTAAGCCCATCATGACCAGGCGACTTACCCCTCTTCATACATTTAATCACAGATTTTATTTCTTTACAAGTAAAGCAAAGGGGTGATCCTGATTGACATGTCTCAGCATCGCGCACCCTCGGCGCATACTTAAGAGGTGAACTCACTTTAAAATGGTCTTTAAACATATTCGCTATCTCAGCGTTATCATTTTTACCGTCCACACTAACTGGTAGGCTTGGAATATTATTTAGCCTTTTAGTACCTTTCCAAAATGATGAAAAACGTTTTTTTGAATGGAGTGAAGCCAAAATATCCAATTCTATAATTTCTTGGTTCTTAATGCACCATTTCAATTTTGATTTAAATATTTTACGACTTAATGTCATATCTTCAAAAATCGGACCACTACTGGGTTGACCATACCACATCCATAATTTAAATTTAATTCTAGCCTGTGTGTGAAATTCTTTTACATGTTTGTTCCACCCCTTTACACCCTTTTTTCCTATAATGTGTTTTGAGGTTCTGCTTATACTAGCAGTCTCACTTAATATAGACACAATTTGTCCGTACATTTTATCCAATAAAAATTTATGGTGGGTATTATCACAAAATTTATCAGCACAAAGTTCAAAATCTTTAGGAAAATCTAATTTCTTTAATTTATTGTTACATATGGAAGAGTATTTACTTATTTCCTCTGGCTTTCGTTCCCCCCAACAAACACCGTTATACAAAGATTTATTTACTTTGGTTTTCACTCTAATAACATTAATATCACACTCTATTTTTAAAGGAAAGTGATCAGACCAAAACGAATCATAAATAACTTCAATGTTTACAATTGTTTTCCCTGCCGACTGTGTAACAAGACAGTGGTCAAGCCAACGCTTACACCCGTGTGAGTCACTGATAAATGTGTAAGTTTGCGATAACATGCTTAAATATTCAATGTCCGCACATATTAATTCTTGCTCAGAACAAAAACTAAGAAGTTCCGTACCAAATGGCTTATTCGGGTGCGCGTTGAAATCGCCCAATACAAACACTGATTCAACATTACTATTTTGTATGATAGAATACATTTCACTGAGACATTCCGTAAAATGTGGTAAGTTATCATTACAATCTGTTGGCATATACATATTTATAACTATAAAAAACCGGTTACTTGTCACCACATTTACTGCACAAATCCGGGTATTGTCACACTGCATCACAGACACGTTATCAAAAGCACTTTTTCTCCACAATATGGCCAGACCTCCGTGAGGTCTACCTTTACAAATACCAGCTGAAGTATCCACCGAAGACTTCGCGGTGTAACTGAATTCTTGATCAATATTTTCCAGAAAAGATAAATCATGTATATAACCACGTTTCTTGTAGCAAAACAATGTCAGCTGTTTTGCATAGCAAGCGCACACAGTTAACAGATCTCTAAATATTTTTACAGTTAAATGGTATTGTTTAACTTTGATGTGCTATTCATTACTTGTATTATTTATTCCATCTCTCCCAGAAATAATATTATTTCTGTCTTCTTTTCCATTCTTGAAATGAATAAAGCGACGAAATGTGATACCATCTGGCCACATCCGATCGTCTAAAAAAGTTTCTAACTTATTTTTATTCACTAATAGTTTATAGGCATTGTACGGCTTTTCCTTCTTCATAGTAATTTTCTCGAGTGAAACAATCTCCTCCGTTTTCTTTTTGATATATTGGCAGATATCTTCCAACTCTGTCTCCTTGTTTACGTTGGATATAAACAAAGGGACTTTTAAATCAGCTGCTTTAAACTTCTCAGAAAAATCCGTTACCGCTTTGCCCATTTTACCAGCAAAACGATTTCTTGATCTTCGATTTTGCACTGTTATCCATTCATCAGTTGGTTTACTTATCGGTCTCCACTTGCCATTTCTCACAGTCTCCGCCATAGTGGGTTTCATTGTTTGTTTTATCAAATTATCTGGTTTTATCTCTGCATGACAAACAGTTGACTCAATCGCCGTGCATATTTCGCTTTCTAAGACCGTCGAATTAACTGGTGCGTGCGCACTAAACTTATCTCCTTCGGTATATGTGTGAGCGAGAGAGCGATACTTGGGTGACTCGGCGCGCTCCGAACTCGAACGCCTCGTCATCGCAGTGTTGTCCACCGGCGGTAGGCCAAACGGTCCGCTATCAAGCAAATACCCTCCTCTTTTATTTGTATTGACGTTGCAAGTTAACAATGACGCTGGCAGCCTGCTACATACTAATTCCGTCTTCAGCTCATCCAATTGACGGACTGTTGCATAATTGCCTTTTATGTCATTAATTTCAGCACGCACAATCAGCAAGTCTTTTAATAATTTAGTGACATCGACGTGGTCGAATGTAACTGGCGGTAACTTTTGCAAGTCACGCGCCACAAAGATCGGCATAAGATCTGGTTCGGTCACTTTAAAAACACATATGATATCCTCAAGGTCTCTCTGTTTTTTGCCTTCTTTACGCCTTGATATTTTCTTCTGGTTAGTCTTAAGTGCACTAAACAGTAAATCTTTAGCACTAACTACATCTTCTTCGTGAAATGCAGATACACAGATTCGTATGAGGCTTTCATTGTCCATCACATCTATTTTATTCTGTATAAATGATAATAGTTCACATATCACTATGTTACAGTTTACACATTTTATCGTATTCACAGACATTGTCGCGGAAGTAGGTGGGTACCTATATTCGAACCGTTCTCTGTCCGTAGCATTTAATGGGATCCAATAACACACACTACTTATTATAATATCTGTAGCTGGCAAACGTAAGGGTAAGTAACGCAAGTCTATCAAACCCTTCGAGGGTGCTATAAGGAATGAGGAGACAATGTGGTCTACTCACTCAGTTCAGTATCACAGTCGGTATACTCGTGGTTGCAGTCTACGGTGTAAGCGGCGGCGCGCACACTCACCGCGACCACCAGAGCGCACCACAGCGCTATTGATTTTAATAGGTTATAAAATTACGTTTTGCTGTGAACGCGAATTAAAAATTTAACGTCTACGGCCGAAGTCACCGAAGCCGCGAAGCGAGGGACCTCAATGACAAAATAGCGGCGCGAGCAACTCACCGCCACGTCTGTGTGCTTGATTAAGATGGGTGTTAGTGTGAGTAGAAGGAATTTGTCATCATAAAGCAATAACACCTACTTTTTAATAATTGGCCTTCGAAGGAGCATGGCCTTCCATGGTTCGCCCACCCAATAACGCATAAATTGAACAGATGGGGCTGACCACCACTATATCCTCACGAGTTCGAAAACGCGGCGGGGTAGGAGCCAGTTTTAGAGTATTATTGTAAAAATTATTTCAATCGAATTTGCAACGTCCGCTTATGTGCAGCGCCGAACGACTGGAAACCGAAGCCTCCGCGCTTACTGCGCCACTCCGCTACCAACGTAACCGTGAGCTTCTTCCTCGAGTACTACGGTCCCGGTGTTTGGTACACGCTTCTGGTTGCGGAAGACCCGCGCAACGAGTCGTTGGGCGTTGCTAACGACACGACAGCTGTCCTGCCGAAGTGGTCCGACGTGCACGAGCTGGACGTCTGGCTGCCCTACCAAGTGCACCAGTACTGGAAGAACTCGTCGTCTGTCAAGGAGTTCGTCATCGGCGGCGGCGCGCAGAACGGCACGGGCCGCTTACTCTACTCCAACGGACCGCTCAAGCCCGGTACTAAGTACTACGTTAAACTGCGTGTCTACGACTACACCATGTTCACTACGTTCTACGACAGCGCCTACACCGAGATCTACACAGGTACCCGCCACATTACATCACCACTTGCCAACAGTACCGTAACTAACATCTAGTAGGCACTTAAAGACTTACAAACTTTACTTTACTTTTAAACTTTCAAATGTATTTTATTATTATTTTAATGTTATTAGACATTTTTATTTGCTTTCAATTTTATTATTTCATTTAAAAAAAAATTATGACTGACATTTTTAGGGTTCCGTAGCCAAATGGCAAAAAACGGAACCCGAGGCCGAACCGGAGATTCGTCATGTCTGTCTGTCTGTCTGTCTGTCCGTCCGTCCGTATGTCACAGCCACTTTTTTCCGAAACTATTAAAACTATGCTGTTGAAACTTGGTAAATTCAAATTCAAATTCAAATTCTTTATTGCGAACTAAGTGTACAGAATTTAGATGATGTTAACATAAAGTAAGTTCTTAGAACTTAGTTGCCTGTTAAGGCATTGCAATTTAAATGGTTTATACTCAATATTACCGAGTTACATATTATACAGTTTACATTAATTTATATTAATTATCATTATTCATATTTTATTTTATATCATACAATTCTTATACTAATTTATTATACACATTATATTAAGTAGCACAATCATTTTAATATATTAAATAATTATTTTTCTTCAAGGAATTCCTTTACCGTGTAATATGCCTTTTTAATCAGGAAGTCTTTTAGCTTCCTTTTAAAAATACAAATTGAATTTAGGTTCTTAATATCTATGGGTAACTTATTATATATTTTTATGCTCATACAAAAAATACTGTTGCTATACACTGTAGTGTGGGTTGTTACATTGCGTAATATATTTTTAAGTCTACTGCTTGTCAATGTGTCATAGGTACTGATGTTTGATTTAACTAGAATTGCGGCCACATAGATATATAGAGCAGGAAGGGTTAATATCTTGAGGTTTATGAAATGAGGTTTACATGAATCTGTTTGGTGTATCCCACATATTGATCGAATACACTTTTTTTGTGCCTTGAACGCAATTTCTTTATCAGTTGAATATCCCCAATATAGTATCCCATAAGATAGAGTGGACCCCACATAGGAATGATAAGCATTAAGTAGTGTGGTTTGGTTAGATACTTTTTTGAGCATGTAGAGGGCATAAGAGAATTGATTCAATTTGCTACATACATTATTTACATGTGTTTTCCATGACATATTAGAATCTATATAGAAACCTAAAAATTTTGTACTTGTAACCTCAGATACAGTTTCACCATTGTACTGAATAGATAATGGAATTGATTTTGCGTTTTTATTTTTGAAATTCATGTAATGGGTTTTTGCCAGATTTATTTTTAGATTATTTATTGTTAGCCAATTTATTAATTTAGATAAGGCATCATTTATTTCTTGTTCATGATTTTTATTTTTGTTATTTGTGAAAAGAGCCGTACTGTCATCTGCAAATAAAATCATAGGGTGCTGAATAGCGTTAGGTAAATCATTTATATAAATGAGAAATAGTAGTGGTCCTAGTACCGACCCCTGAGGTACACCATATTTTATTGATCTTGGGGTCGATGTATATTTAATTTCTGTTTTTGTGAATGGACATAATTGTGTTATTTCAGTGAACTGTATTCTATTACTGAGATAGGATTTAATTAAATCAAGTGCTTTACCTCGAACGCCATAATTATATTTCTAGTTTATGTAGTAATAGTCCATGGTCAACACAATCAAAAGCCTTTGTCATATCCATGTATATGACTGTGATCTGATTTTTATTATCTAGTTCCTTGATAATTTTTTGTAAAAATTGATGCATTGCTGTATTGACCGACTTCCCTTTTCGGAATCCAACTTGATTATCTATTATTATTTTATTTTTTTCGAAATATTCACTAAGATTATTATGTAGTACTCTTTCAAATATTTTTGCCATTATTGGAATGAGAGCGATAGGTCTATAACAGCGTACATCTTCCGTGTTTCCTTTTTTGAATATTGGTGTAACTACAGTAGTTTTTAAATATGTCGGGAACACCCCTTCTTCAAGACACTGATTTATTATGTAGGTGATAATTGGAGTAATTTCGTACACTACACGTTTTATTATTTTTGTTGAGATTCCATCCCATCCTGTACTGATAGTGTTTTTTAATGTCATAATTATTTTGACAACATCGTAAGGCGTAACTGGTGTTAAGAAACAGGAGTTTGGTTTGTTATTGGTTAAAAAAATAGCGTAGTTTGTTGTTTTATTCGTTAGTTTTGAAATGTCATCAATAAAAAAGTTGTTGAATGCTTGTGCTATAGTATCAGGAGCAGTTATAAGTTGGTTATTATATTTTATTCTATTAATTTTTTCAGGGGGTTTATTGTTTTTGTATTGGTTGATTACTTGCCACACTGCTTTAGATTTATTTGTGGCTGTTTGGATATGATAGTTGTTTTGCGACCTTTGGGTGAGTTTTATAATATTTTTAAACCTTTTTGCGTATTTCTTAAAATCACTCCTATCTCTGTTATTTCCTGATAGTCGATATTTTTTAAGTAGCATTCTTTTACGGAGGGAACATATTTTTAATCCTTTACTGAGCCATTTAGTATTTTTTATGATCGGAAACCTAATTTTTATGTTTGGAAAGCAGAGGTCATAAAAAAGTTTAAATAGTTTATGGAACTCTTCGAAAGCAGCATTTGGGTCACTTTTCCTATAGCAATCACTAAAAGTCAAGGCTTTTATACATTTGATAAATTTTTCAACATTTTCATTGCTGAAGTCTCTTCTAAATTTGTACCAGTGGGTTATTGAGTACGTTTTCCCAACAGGACATGATAGTATTTGTGCCGTATGATCAGACAGTGCTAGTTCTAAGACACTTTGTTTACACCCTCGTATATTATGAGCTATGTTATCAATGCACGTTTTGCTAAGTAAGTAGATGTATTCTGTGAACCGCATTAAGTTTTTACACAAAAATTAAAAAAACAATAAATTTTGGGGTCCCCATACTTGAAACTAAAACTAAAAAAAAGTTTTTTCTTCAAACCCATACGTGTGGGGTATATATGGATAGGTCTTCAATAATGATATTGAGGTTTCTAATATATTTTTTTTCTAAACTGAATAGTTTGCGCGAGAGACACTTCCAAAGTGGTAAAATGTGTGCCCCCCCCCCCCCTGTAACTTCTAAAATAAGAGAATGATAAAACTAAAAAAAATATATGATATACATTACCATGTAAACTACCACCAAAAATTGGTTTGAACGAGATCTAGTAAGCATTTTTTTTTAATCTATATCTATAAAAGCGAAAGGTGACTAACTGACTGACTGATCAATCAACGCACAGCCAAAACTGCTAAGCCTAGAAGCATGAAATTTGGCAAAAAGGTTCCTCAAGTAACGTAAGTGTGCACTAAGAAAGGATTTTTGGAAATTCCACCCCTAAGGGGGTAAAAAGGGGGTTGAAAGTTTGTATGAAAAATCTAATTCCTTCGACCAAAATTCTTGAAACTTAGCACAAATACTATTCGAAGTAAATGATAAAGATTGACATTATTAGTTTTTCGAAACAACCCCAAAATTATGATTTTGGGGGTGTTGAAGTTTGTATGGCAAAATCTGATTTCTTGGATCAATAAACTTGAAACTTACCACAAATACTAACCTAACTTAATAATAAAGTTTGCTGTTTTTATTTTGTGAAAATACCCCCAAAACACGATTTAGGGGTGTTCAAGTTTTTTTGAAGAATCTTATTACTTCAGTTAATAATCTTGAAATTTGTCATAATTACCAATGTAATTGAACAATAAAGGCTTTCATTGTAAGTTTTTCGAAACTACCCCCAAAATATTTATTTATTTTTATTTATTTATTTATTTATTCATTTACACATACAATTGTTTTTACAGGTAGAACCCAAGGTAACAAAAGTAGTCATACAATACGACACTCAGAGACGCCCCGTAAAACTGATCACACACCTACTCACGTCCATGTTTGACCAGTCCGAAGTAACGGCTCCGGGCGTCCTCACAAGTTAACTAGAGGACAACACAGTAATTGTCACCCTCTGGAATTCCGCCAAAGAGCAGGTGAAAATGTCCAAGCGCTGAGAGATGCTATTAAGAATCGTAACAACCCGACACACTGGTGCAAACTTTAATAGGTTTGTACGGGCTACCGGAGTTTCGAACAGACTCTCCCTCGGCCCCAACCTTAGCCTACTGTTTGGAACGAGTAATCCCAACGATTCTAAGATTTGTGGATTGTTTAGCATCCCCCGAAAAACCATAAAAACGTATTTTACCAGAGCAAGATTGCGCCTCACCTCCAACCTATAGTACCCAACCATCCCTATTACAAAGAGAGTTGGGTACATAAGCGGGTAAAACGGATAGACGCCAAATTGCCTCATGTATAAGTACCGTGTAAATTTGTTCTGCATCTTTTCCACCATCTGAGAATATTTCATTTCATAAGGATTCCAGATGATAGCACTAGTTTCCAAGTTGCTTCGCACCAACGCGTTATAAAGCGATTTCACTGCTGCCATGTTAGTGAATTCACGGGTTTCACGCATGACAAACCCAAGATTCTTGAAGGCCTTTTTACATACTTGCACGATATGAGCTCGAAACGACAGATCCTCAAAAAAAGTGACCCCAAGATCTCGCACCGACGTCACCCGCAGTATGACGTGACCGCCCATATTATATTCGTGACGTCGGGGCACCACGGCCCGCGTGAAGGACATCATATTACACTTTGTCACATTGAAGTGTAACTTATTTTCTATACTCCACGCTACCACCCGATCGATGTCACGCTGAAGTTTTTCACAGTGTGACTCGTTGCTTATCCGCATGAACAACTTCAGATCGTCAGCAAATAATAGACAGCCAGCGTCTTCAATGACCTCCGGGAGATCATTGACCATGATTATGAACTCTAAGGGTCCTAAATTTGTCCCCTGGCTTACCCCCGTAAGGGTGCAATATGGGTCCGAGGTGTAGCCCGCGTATTCCACCATTTGCTTGCGGTTGCCCAAGTAGTTGGCAAAGAAATTTAGAAGGGCAGGCGTAAAACCAGCCCTCACAAATTTACTTAACAGAATATCATTATCTACACTATCGAATGCCTTCCTGAAGTCAAAGTAAGCGACGTCCAGTTGTGCACCTGCCTCTGAGTCCAGTACTGTTGCGGCCTGGTTTAAAAAACACATCAAGTTGGAATTCGTACTGCGGCCTGCACGGAAGCCATGCTTCGCGTCGTTGAGCTGCGATGCTACTTGCGAGTGGATAGATGAACACAACGCAGACTCGAAGACTTTAGCAAACGCTGACAGTACTGCTACTGGTCTATATCCACTGACGTCTGAGCTTGGGGCACCTTTCGGTACCGGAGTAACCCTGGTCAACTTCCAACCGTCCGGATACGAGCATTCTCGTAAGAAGCTATTGAATAAATGTACGAGCGGCCGGTCCAGCACACTCCTACAATCCTTAACAATGAAGGGTGGCACCCCGTCTGGCCCAACCGAACGCTTGGGCTTGAGGCGCGAGAGCGCGGCCCTCACCTCGCCGAGAGACAGCTGCCCCACTTGAACGCGGGCGCCGCGCTCGGGCGCCGCCTGCCCAGCGGCAGCCGCATCCAACCGCGGCACCACCGCCCCATAAACCGAATGGAAGTAGTCAGCGAACGCTTGAGCGCACTCATGCTCTGGCAACGGCTCACCATTCCTAGCTATCTTCACTTTGCTACGTTTTGAACGCTTGCTCCCAATAAAACCCCAAAAAGACCTCGGTTCTTTTACAAATTGTTGTTCAATACGATTCTGATATTCACTATATGCGGTACTTATTTTACATTTAACAACAGAACGAAAGTAAGAAAAATTAATATAGTGGCTGTCCGACCTAGTCTTTTTATAAGATTTATGCCAAAAAGCCTTCTGCTTAATATTACTAATTATGTCAGCAGTGAACCATTCTGGGTAGTGATAACGAGAGCAATCACCCTTGGAGCTCTTTCTTGGAGTGCTACCATCTAAAATCCTGTAAAATATGTCGTAAAATATCCTATATGCTTCGTCGGCATTACTCGTTTCATACAGAGCGCTCCAGTCCACCCCTGCAAGTGCCAAGTATAAAGAATGGAAATCCGCCTTGCCATAATTCCATCGCGGTAGAGAGGTACAAATCTGCGGTGCAGGGCCGCCAGGGCTAGCAGTTACTCGCGCACGACTAACACTTACTCGCAGCGGTGGATGCTGTGGGTCTATGCATGATAAATACTCACTACGCCCCTCGCTTACGACAATGTCGTCTTCGGGCAAAGTAGTAAGAACTACATCAAGTGTACGATTATTACAATTCCGAATATTATTACATTGGCGAAACCCACAGAAGGTGACAAAATACTCATAATAACAATGTACAGCTTGGTTTGTTGAGTACATATTGAGATCAGCTACTAACACAACTTTATCATAGTTAACACATAACTGTTCCAGCAGATGGAACATATACATATATTCCCTTTCAATAGTTTGATATGATGAATATGATTTAGGGGATGTTAATTATTTTGAAGAATCTGATTTCTTGGGTGAATAAATATGAAACTTGACATAAATACCATCCTAAATAAACAATAAAGGTTGTCATTATTAGTTTTTGAAACTACCCCCAAAAGACGATTCAGGGGTGCTAAAGTTTTTTTGAAGAATCTGATTTCTTGGATGAATAAACATAAAGCTTGATATAAATACCATCCTAAATAAACAATAAGGGTTATCATTATTAGTTTTTTGCAACTACCCCCAAAAGAAGATTTAGGAGGTATTACAGTGCTATTGAAAAT
The DNA here is from genome assembly GCA_949775005.1 of Orthosia gothica. Lineage (NCBI taxonomy): Eukaryota > Metazoa > Arthropoda > Insecta > Lepidoptera > Noctuidae > Orthosia > Orthosia gothica. The sequence goes on from OX459047.1 coordinate 22,927,352, forward strand.
TCTGATTTCTTGGGTCAATAAACTTGAAACTTGCCAAAAATACTAGCCTAAATGAATAATAAAAGTTGTTATTATTATTTTTTGAAACTACCCCCAAAAGACGATTTAGGGGTGTTAAAGTTTTTTTGAAGAATCTGATTTCTTGGATGAATAAACATGAAACTTGATATAAATACCATCCTAAATAAACAATAAAGGTTATCATTATTAGTTTTTTGCAACTACCCCCAAAAGAAGATTTAGGAGGTATTACAGTGCTATTGAAAATTCTGATTTCTTGGGTCAATAAACTTGAAACTTGCCAGAAATACTAACCTAAATGAATAATAAAGGTTGCTTTCATTATTTTTTGAAAGTACCCCCAAAAGACGATTTAGGGGTGTTAAAGTTTTTTTGAAGAATCTGATTTCTTGGATGAATAAACATGAAACTTGATATAAATACCATCCTAAATGAACAATAAAGGTTGTCATTATTAGTTTTTTGCAACTACCCCCAAAAGAAGATTTAGGAGGTATTACAGTGCTATTGAAAATTCTGATTTCTTGGGTCAATAAACTTGAAAATTGCCACAAATACTAACCTAAATGAATAATAAAAGTTGTTATTATTATTTTTTGAAACTACCCCCAAAAGACGATTCGGGGTGTTAAAGTTTTTTTGAAGAATCTGATTTCTTGGGTGAACAAACATGAAACTCGATATAAATACCATCGTAAATAAACAATAAAGGTTGTCATTATTAGTTTTTTGCAACTACCCCCAAAAGACGACTAAGGCGGTATTACAGTGTTTTTGAAAAATCTGATTTCTTGGGTCAATAAACTTGAAACTTGCCACAAATACTAACCCAAATGAATAAAAAGGTTGCTATTATTATTTTTTGAAACTACCCCCAAAAGACGATTTAGGGGATATTAATTTTTTGAAGAATCTGATTTTTTGGGTGAATAAACATGAAACTTGACATAAATACCATCGTAAATAAACAATAAAGGTTGTCATTATTAGTTTTTTGCAACTACCCCCAAAAGACGATTAAGGCGGTATTACAGTGTTTTTGAAAAATCTGATTTCTTGGGTCAATAAACTTGAAACTTGCCACAAATACTAACCCAAATGAATTAAAACGTTGCTATTATTATTTTTTGAAACTACCCCCAAAAGACGATTTAGGGGATATTAATTTTTTGAAGAATCTGATTTTTTGGGTGAATAAACATGAAACTTGACATAAATACCAACCTAAATAAACAATAAAGATTTTCATCATTAGTTTTTTGAAACTACCCTTCAAATACGATTTCGGGGTGGTAATTTTTTTTATTACTTTTACTGCACATAGCTTCTTTTTATGATGCAGGGGAGCACTTAGGAGGGATTTTTGGAAATTCAACTTTTTAAGGGGTTAATAGGGAGACATTTATTTGTATCAAAAATCTTATTCCTTTGGCAAAATAATAAAGGTTGGCATCATTAGTTTTCCGGAATTACCCCCAGAAGACGATTCAGGGGTTTCAAAGTTTCTTTGAAGAATCAAATAGCACTAAGACGGGGACCTCTACATCGATTTGGAACTACCGAACTGTACCGTTTGTCTCAGGTAAACATAGTTGTGAGTGACGTTTTAATGTCACGTTATTTATGCTGTATTAGATTATTGTGTTGTGTCGCGTAATTGACGCAGCATTCGTTTTCATACTAAAGTAATTTTTGGTCCACCTGGAATTATGTCTCAAAAAACTTGACCAGCCTTCTGCTCCATATATCTTCTGTACATATAAAATGTTTTGTCCTGAATGACTAACTGACAGATCAACGCACAGCCTAAACCGCTCATCGTAGAGACCTGGAACTTAAAGAGTATGTTTTTTGTATAACGGAGGCATCCGATAAGAAAGGATTTTCCGAAATTATTCCCCTAAAGGGGAAAAAAAGGGGGACAAAGATTGTATGAAAATTCTAATTCCTTCGGCTAATATTGAAGAATTTTATTTCATGGGTTACTAAACTTGAAACACTTGCACAAATACTAACTTAAATAAATAATAAAGTTTGTAATTATTAGTTTTTCGAAACTGGAGGTGGTTTAAAAAAAGATTTAGGGGGTGTTAAAGTTTTTTTGAATAATCTTATTACTTGGGTTAACAAACTTGAAACTTGGCGTAAAAGCCGAACTAAGTAAGCAATAAAGTTGTTATTATTAGTTTTCAAAACTACCCCAAAATGAAGATTTGTTTTTTTTTATGAATCTTCTTGAGTTAATTAACTTTAAACTTGACATAAATACCAACCTAAGTAAACAATACAGGTTGAAATTCTTAGTTTTTTTAAACTAACCCCAAAAGAAGATTTAGAGGGTGTTAAGGTTTTTTGAAGAATCTTATTTCTTGAGTTAACAAACTTGACATAAATATCAACTTAAGTAAACAATAAAGGTTTTCATTATAAGTTTTTAGAAACTACCCTCTAAAGTCGATTTAGGGGAGTTATTTTTTTTTTGAAAATCTTATTTATTGGGTTAATAAACTTGATACTTGACATAAATACCAACCTAAACAAACAATAAAGGTAGATATTATTTGATTTTTGAAACTTCCTCCAAAATAAGAAATAACCGGTGATAAAGTTTTGTTAAAGAATTTTACGTCTTGGGTTTTTTTTTTTTAATCTTTATTTATTAACGAGGGTTTGATCACATAGTGAACATGTCACCCTCATAGGAAACCATTGTTACATGCAAAACTTAACATCTACGTTTAATCCCTAAATTAACTAGCTTATATAATATTCTAGCGGCTTCGGATGCCGGAAAAGCTAAAATGATATTACACTCTCCAAATTGACAAATATTCACATTAAATTGATCTCGAATAAAATATCTTTCTGCCCCGTTCCGGACACACTCCACCATTATATGAAAAACATCCTCGACCACATGGCATGCCGTGCAGTTCGGGGATGTAACTTTGCCCATCAATGCAGCAAAACTATTCAATGGAATGTGTCCGGAACGAAGTCTTAAACTAGTCACGATTTCTTGTCTACTCATATCGGCGTTATCAAACCAAGGATAGTTCTGAATAGTTGGCTGCATCGTCCGATACCAAATGCCTTTTGTTAATGACTTCTCGTCAAAGTATTCTTTCCAGATTTCGTAACACTTCAATCTAACTACACCTAAGATATCTGTCCAATAAGGTTCATACGTCACCGGAACACCCTCTAAGTACGCTTCCTTGGCAAAATTATCAACTTCTTCGTTTTCTTCAATACCGATGTGGGAGTGCACCCATTGTAAAATAATATTTTTATTTTTATCTCTTAATCTACTCAAAGAATCTATTATATTATATGCTATCGGATAACCATGAAAATTTCCTATACACCTTATCAAATGGTGGAGAGCGCTTTTACAATCAGTATATATTACGGAATCCTGAAAATCTACTGATTCCAGGTATGAAATTGCTTCGAATATAGCTATCAACTCGGAATACATGACAGAAATGTTTGAATTTAATTTGAACTTATAGGAGGCATTAGTTTGAGGGTCAAAAAACGCAGCTCCAACATTACCTCGAAATTTAGATCCATCCGTATAAATCCTGTAATATCCAGAATAGCTCCTGCTAAAATTTCTACTACATATAATTCGAAGTTGATAGTGATGGTACGATTTCTTAGCTTCGGTTACCTCTTTAATTTGTGGTTTAATCATACAAGACAAGTTCACACCGCTTATCCACGTATTAAGCGAAAATAATCCCAATACATCGCTGGAGTACACGCTTATGTTATTCAATGTTTCGGAAATATGTGCTATAAGTGGTTTCTTCTTACGTCTCCAATAAGTGCCCTGACAACAAATATTAAGTTTGGTAACAATTTGACAGGTGTCTCCATTTATAAAAGATTTTAGTTTCAAAAAGAATTTACCGGCCAAGTAATATCTGCGGATATGTAACGGTTGCAGATGGAGTTCGCATTCCATCACATGAATGGCTGTACTTTTAATAAAACCACCGATGACCCTCAAGCATTGATTTTGAATTTTACTTAATTTATTTAAATGGGTTTGGCAGCTATTATCAAATAAAAAACTGGCATAATCTATTCTGCTGCGTATGATAGCAATATATAAACGTCGCAAATGAGAGGGGTGTATTCCCCAACCTGGACCAGTTAATATTTTAAAGACATTCAAAAATTTGGAAGATTTGTCTCTTAACTCATTAATATGTTTAGACCATCTTAAAGATTTATCTAACCACAATCCTAAATATTTATAACTGTCAACTACCTGGAGGGATCTTTTATTTATTTTAATATCAATAGTGTCCTTTCTAAAGCCATTTCTAAATATACAGATTTTACTTTTACTAGTTGAAATATTTAAACCAATATCTTGGACTAACTTCCTAAATAAATCTAAAGCCGTTTGTAATTTATGTGTCGCCTCCAAAATGTTGTTGGTTATAAAATATAATACAAAGTCATCTGCAAATTGCGAAATATATACATTATTTATCTTCTTACAGATGTTGACAGTAGCTAAATTAAACAATAATGGCGATAATGGATCGCCCTGTGCTAAACCACGACAGGTAGTTCTACATAGTGAGTCACTATCAAGTTGAATTTTTAAATTTCTTGCTTGTAAAAAGTTCCACAGATAGGTGCAAAGTTTTTGTCCCACCCCTAAGCTGTCCATAGTACGTAATAAACTATGTACATCCACATTATTATATGCGTTATCTAAATCAATAAAACAACATATAGTCATTTGTTTTTCGGAAAATCCTGTTTGAATTCTAGAAACTAAATTAGTAAGATTATTTAACGTTGATCGACACTTTCTAAATCCTGTGGTATTCTGTTCTAACATACAGTTCTTTTCTATAAACCACTCTAATCTATTGAGTAAAATGTTATGGAAAGTTTTACATATACATGAGATCATAGATATAGGGCGAAGGGAAGATGTTAAACAAGGATCACGTCCTGGTTTTGGAATCGGCACTACCACTATATCGCGCCATTGTTTAGGTACAAACGAGCAACTGAAAAATGAATTAAATAAATTGATTAGTACTTGTTTCCCTTTCTCAGGTAAATATTTAATCATTGAATATGTGATCTTGTCACTACCCGGGGCTGTATCTTTATTTTTTAAACTTTTATTAAGCTCTTGAATTGTAATGGGTTCTTCAAGTTTTGGGTTATTCGATGTAAGTATAGGGTGATCGCATGGTACGAAATCGGGGGCTAAACTACAAAGTAATTCGCTTGCTTTAGTGTTGTCTACATGGGATTTTGTTGCGTTGTATCCCTTAATCCATCTCATCTTTCGCCACAGCTCACTATGGGTCGTAGTTTGGTCAAGAGTAGAACATAAGTCCTGCCATGACTTGCTTCTAGAGCACCGAATAGATCTTTGAGCATCACTGATTTTACTTTGCAGGGTTGTGAGGTTATGTGGTGTTGGATTACGTCTGAATTTAGAAAGTGCTAAACGGCGTTCTGCTACAACTTTAGAGAGATTGGGGCACCAATAAGGTTTTGGTGTAAAGTTTCGTTCTGGGTTTGTATTAATTTTAACATATGGTATAAACAAATCTGCAGCCAAGTCTAAATAGTCTATAAATATGTCATATCCCTTTTGTAAATCATGTGGAATCACGAATTCATCGAAAAGGTCATTTAAAAGTTTTTGGTACGCTACCCAGTCAGCCTTTTTATGGTTTCGGCGAGACACATAGACGTTATTAGCTTTAAAGTACGTGGAAATTTTAATAACACAATGATCGCTTCCCAATGTCTCATTTAACACTTGCCAGTTTAAACTCAAACTTATATCGGATGACGCTAACGAAATATCGGGGGACGACTGTTGTAGTACATCATTGACCACCTTTATACGCGTGTGATCGCTACCGTTCAATGAAATAAAGCTACTGCCAATAAGTGCGTCAAAGATTTGATTACCTCTCCTGTCTACTTTATTTGACCAATTGGGATGGTGTCCATTGAAGTCACCCAAAACTAAGGTTTTACTAATACGCTGAGAAAATAACTGATCCCAGTCTGACTGGCTAGTACTTACAGAAGGTGGACAGTAAACCGATATAATATTTTCAATTTGGTTACAATTATACACTTTAACGTGTATAATTTCTATACCCGAGTTAAAATTTTGTAAATCTTGGCATATTTGACATTTAATTGACTTATGAGTGAGTATGGCTACACCTCCGTATGAATCGTCTCTGTCTTTACGAAATACATTGTAATCTTTAATTTTAAAATTTGTTTCTGGTTGTAACCAAGTTTCGCTTAATACGGCGATGTGAACCTTGTCTTGTATTAACAGATTCTCAAACTCACATAACTTCGGCCTAATACTTTGTGCGTTCCATTGGATAATATTTAATATAACATTAGTTTCATAAAGCATTTGAGAAATAATCAAGGACTAATTTAAGTACAGGCCAATCTGCTACATTATCAACTACTACTAAAATTACCCACTCAATGCAAGTTTTAAGTACTCCTTTCCAAATCATTTGTATAGTGCTTCCTTTCATGAATATTATCTCTTGTAATCTGTTTAACAAATCCTTGAAATTGACATCTCTGTGTTTTTCTTCTTTTTCATTCCAGTTTTTTGTCTCAGCCTTATTACATTCTTCTATTTCCGTTTTCCTCCACTCCATAAATTCTAGATCTGAAGAGTTCTCCCGTTTCTTCTGTTTCTGTTTAGAGTCTGAGTTTTGTTTTTGTTTATGTACCTGCGCCTTAGTTGTCATTTCAGCATAAACTAGACTATTACTGGTTTGAGTAGGAGCTGTGTCCACGACTTGAAGGGATGAAAATGTTATATCACTATCCTTTATTTCTGTGTTCACTTCCTCATGCATTAGTTCGTCTTTGGGGACATAGATAGTAAGGGCCTTTCTGTAGGTGCAATTAAACTCGGACATGAGTTCCCTCAGTCTTTTTTCCTTTAAAAAGATTGGACATGTTTTTGAAAGGGATATATGTCTTCCTTTGCAGTTAACGCATATGATGTTAGTGGTTTCGCAATTGGCATGGTTTTTCCCGCATTTAGGGCACACTACTTTAGTACTAGGACATCTCTTAAGTACATGACCGTATTTCCAGCAGCGTGAACATTGTGATACTGGAAATACATATGGTTCTACCTTTATCCTCAAACCATGTGTATAAACATAAGGCGGTAAAAATGACCCTTTAAAACAAAGACGAACCGCTTCACTGGGTGACCACCCATCCGTCTCAAAGTTCTTGCGATTCAAGCGATTTAAGGATAATAACTTGGCTGGTGCATGGCAAACTAAACTCTCCAAAATGTTCTCCTCTGACATATCTAAGTCAACATCCCGAATTACACCGTAGGACAAATTCTTTTCCATTGCTCTCTGTATATGCCAACCCTTGTCGATAAAGACTTGACACGTCTGCAAGTTTTCAGCGCTGATTTCGCTAATCAATTCTATACGAACTCGATACGGATTGATAAATTTTACCCTGCTTATATCTTTTATATTCTGTTCTTTTAATAACTTAGCAAGACTAAATTGTTTAGGCAGTTTTTCTTTACTAGATATATATATTTCTATCTTTTCTGTCTCCTTCAATATTTTGTTTTTCGGCTTAACTTCCGTCCATTCTTCATCGCTGCTGTCCCTCATTCTTTTATTGGTGTTGTCTTCACTATCTCCAATGTATAAATCTTCATTTAAAATAGAAACCTCATTCATAGAATCATTATTTATTTCATTACTCGGCTCATAATTATCGCTCATTTTACTCGTAAACAAGTCGCATCTGCGGCAAGCGGCAGGTAGCCGGCCGACCGACCACGTGCCGCACCTTTCTAAGTTCGAATGCACTAGACGTAGACAGTACCTGCGCGCTCAGTTCAATCGACGATAACAACTGTGACACGACCCGCTCGCACGAGTGCCGCGGCGAAACTCCAGTCTTGGGTTAATAAACTTGATAGTTGACATAAATACCAACCTAAGTAAACAATAAAAGGTTGTCATTATATTTTTTCGAAACTACCCCCCAAAATAGGATTAAGTGAGTGTTAAAGTTTGTTAAGAATCAAACTGGACAAGGTTTCGTTTTCGATGTAGGGATCTAGGGAAGCACGAAGAAGGAATTTTCGGCAAATCAGCCTTTCACCATCATGATTATTTCAGCCAAAAAACGTCCACTGCTAGACATAGGCCTTCCCCAAGCGCCGCAACACTGATCGGTCCTGTGCGTTTCGCATCCACCAGACTCCCGCAGCCTTGACCAGTTCGGATTTCCTAATTTGCGTTTTCCGGTTCGCAGTCGCCACTGAATCTTTAAGGGGGTGAAAAGGGGTGTTTGTATGAACAATCTCATTCCGTGAGGATAAAGTAAATAATCAAAATTTACATAATACGTTTTATAAAACTACCTCCCCCCTGATACCAAGTAATGTTAGTTTTTTTTTTTGAGGCATCTTACTGAGCAATCTAACTAACATAAACAAAAAATTAAAAAGAGAAAAAGGGGAATATTAAGTTTTAAGGGGTGGATTTTACTTTGTAGCGGTAACCTAAAATGTATTCTTCTTTAAGTCAAATAACGAATCGTCACAACCCTATAAACTGTAGAACTTTACGAAACCACATTTTTATTTGGTTTAATAATAGCTTATTTTTGGTTGCCATCACCCGAACGAAGTCGCGGGCGGAGTTAATATTATAAATGTGAAAGTACTCTGTCTGTCTCTCTGTCTACCAATTCAAGCGTAAAACCGCTGAACCGATTTAGATTCAATTTGGTTCGGAGATATTTTGAGACCCTGGGCAGGACATAGAATAGTTTTTGTCCCGGAAATCATACTTAAGGTGGTGGAAAGACGGGTAGAAGTTTGTATGGAAAACCTACAATATTATGCCGCGATATAAAAAATAAGCTATTCGAATTACTAATGCTTCGCAGACGAAGTCGCGGGCAACAGCTAGTACGTCATAAATCGTAAACCGCAATTTACCAAGTACGGAACCCTTCGTGCGCGAGTCCGACTCGCACTTGGCCGGTTTTTATTTTTATACCTTTGTGACATTTTTGCTGGCATGTCTAATATTATTATGACAGTATTGCTGACAGTTAAATTTTGTCTTGGATAGATTTAATTTTAATGATTTCAGTATTTTATAAAGTCTAATGAATGACATTTTATTTTAATATTTATGTAATGCTTATGAATGTAATGCTATTATATGAATTATTATTATAAAGACAAATTATGTGATTTCAGATGCAGATAGAAATAAAAATTATACTGTAATTTTCATTTCAATCATTGCTGTAACGGCGTTGATCCTGCTAATTGTTTTTGCAGTAAAGAAACGTTGTTGGATAAAAAACAATGAACCAAGCACACCCCGATTACCAACATGCGAAGTAAGTTTTTACGTACCGTAATAAAATCATCAGAAAAATCACTATCACTACATACTATTATATACGTATAAAACAAATTTCCCCGCCGCGTCTGTTTGCCTGTATGTTCGCGATAAACTCAAAAACTACTGAACGGATTTTCATGTGGTTTTCACCACTAGACAAAGTGATTAATAAGGAAGGTTTAGGTGTATAATTTGTTAAGGTTTTGTGTAAATTGGTTGATATATGAAGATAATTAACAGTCACATTGGAAACGGGTTATTTACCATGTTTACTGTTTATTGCGAGTTGCCGATATTTCGGTGCTGTTGCAAGCACCATGATCACGGATAAACTGAAGTTCTTGCGGGTGGGTGTTTATGAGGAGACAAATCGGTCTACCCTCTTTCTTGTTCGTTTTTTGCACTAATTACTGCTTCCACTGTCACTCACAACTCGATTCTGTTCCTTACACACGAAACTCACTGTGTCCGCTCGCGAACTTTTTCCGGCACTTTTTCGGGCTTTGCACAGCTGTTAATGTCAGTGTTAGTGACCATGATAGTTACAAACTTACATGAAGATAATTGTTGTAAATGTCGGAAAAAGTTTATTTTCAACATACATTGTTTATGGGAATCCTTAAAGATCTTTCTTTCTTCCTTAAGGATCTTTAAGGGAATCCTTAAAGATATAACAAAAAAAATTATGGTGGAATGGTTCCTCGTTTATAGGTCTACAGAAAAGTCCGGGATGCCATAATTATGTCTATCTTTTAATAATAGCATATTATACACATTACAACTTCAAAACAAAGTTGATTAGAGACTGATTAGCAAATTTATAAGTAATTAATACGTACCTATATTAAGTTTAATTATTAACAAAATAACCTACAAATATTTTCTATACTTAGATTTGAATTAACCACTCTGCTCGACAAGATTTTGATACACATACCAGCTGAGTCGACGGGGTTCTACATATTGCAAATTAAATTGTCATTCACTATCATGAGACTGGAGGAGCTCGTGGCTAAATAATAACAGCCGCATGGGTCGATCTTCAAGGTTAAGCAACGCTTGACGAGGTCGGTCCGTAGATGAGTGACCATTTCAACATACCGAGTTTCTTCCGTGCCTCGGAATGCACGTTAAGCCGTTGGTCCCGGCTGTCATTAGAAGATCTTCGACAGTCGTTACGAGTAGTCAGAAGATTGAGATCTGACACCAGTCTTGCCAAGGGGTACCGTGTTACCAGTTACTGGGTTGTGGAGGTCAGATAGGCAGTCGCTCCATGTAAAACACTGGTACTCAGCTGAATCTGGTAAGGCTGGAAGCCGACCCCAACAAACAATTGGGAAAAGGCTAGGTAGATGATTCACTAGCATAAGACTATAAAAAAACTGAAATCATTAAAATTAAATCCATCCAAGCTAAAATTTAATTGTCAGCAATACTGTCCACAGAGAAAATAATATTACGTTATAATACTATCGTCAGTCATAATAATATTGAACATGTCAGCAAAATGCCATAAAAGTATAAAAATAAAAATGTCAGACTTACAAAAATTGATAAAATATAATAATAAAATTGTAAGCAATTAAAAATGTCTAAAAAATAAAACTTCACCTGCCCCACGCCCGATACACGGGTGCATGTAAGGACTGCAAGTTTTGCATAAATGGCCCGTCCAACCTGTTGGCAACGACGGCAAGGAGACTGTGGCCGCTCCCCCGCACTCTACTCACTATCGAGGTCGCCCTCTTGCACATGCTGGCATAAAAACAGTCAACGCGGACACTCGCGAACATTCCCGATACGTGGCAGCCGCAGCAGCGCCCTCAGCGCTTTATTATATACGTATTGAACGCGGAGAGCGCTGTAGTATTTCTGCAAATATGACACCCACAGACTACTCGTATAAAAAGATGTGCAGTAGGCTCGAAACAAGGTGATCTTTACTTCCTTGGAGCTACGAGCATACCTGCGGGCCATGATATTCGCCTTCACCGAGAGCGCCCTTCTTTCTCGCTCGATAACAGCGTCGTCCTTCAGGTCGGACGTCACAATATGGCCCAGATTCTGCCGCTCCAAGGGCACCCCGCACAGTCTTACTGGTGGAACTTTCGACGGACACTTGGAACCCGAATTGAAGACCATAAGCTCACTGTTTTTCACGTTATATTTTAGGCCACGTCTATGATCGTACGTTTCGCAAATGCTTATGAGCTCCCTGAGTCCCCCAATTGACGCGCTCAGCAGCACCATGTCGTAACATTTAATATCACTATTATTCTTTCGTAATGCTACGACTAAACGCACGGTAGAATCAACTTTTATTCCATGTAAATTTAAAAAGTATGGAGTTTCTTGTGCATTCTTCTCCATAACTAGCTACTTTCCGAATGCACGGTAGAATCAACTTGTATTCCATTTAAATTTAAATTGTGACATTCAAAAGTGCCGCTTGGTGGCCCAGTTGAAATAAATATCTTTTGTCTTTTTTTGTCTTGTCTTTAAAACACATGGACTTTCTGGTGAACTATGGGCAAAAGTAATTTCCCATAGTCCACCTAGGTGAACCAAGCGGGTGGACCATGGGCAACACATGCATCAGCGTAGCTAATGTTGTTAAAGCAAACATCATCAACATGGCATCCAATATGGCGGCTGGCAATAGTGATTCGGATTACAATAAAGTAATGCATGCGATCACAACAATTGGACAATACGCGAGGGAAGTCAATATTTCGCAATCGACGATGACATTCTTGTCTGTAGGTGTAGATAGCCTTTGAGCTTTTTCCCCCCCACAAAACTAGATCGAAATCGGACATGCTCTGCTTTATTTTCGGCCTATCGGTTTTGCCCCACTGATTTCCGAAACGAAAGTTATTTTGCACTTTGTAGTGTTTTGCTTTGGAAGTCGCTTTAGGTTTTGTAAAAAAGATTTTTAGTTTAATGATGAGATGACCGTTGGGGAAGATCTGAGTGACTATAAACGACTGGGCACCCATATTAAAATATCGTTAATGTGTCTTGCATTTTTAGGTAAGGAACCCCTTCTATCTAAACTTGCTCTTTCGCAAGGAATGTAGGAGGGAAATAGCTGAAATAGAAGAAATGCATTATGACGAAGTTGAAGGCTACGAGCATATCTACGAGGAAATTGAAAGCATTGGAACAAATACATTCAAGAATACAATTGTACCTACTGCAACTGACGCCGAGATTAACAGAAGGTATTAATTAATTAATTTAATTGATTAAATTTACAAAAAAAACTCAGCGTTGGGACAACTTTTTCCTGCTTTTTGCGGCATTCGATAGGATGACACTTACCTCCAGTTTCCCAGCTCAAAATTATCGGCGAATTAATGTGACAAATTGTCAAGCACGCGTTATCTGCTGTGATTGGTTGAATGAATTTTTAACAGCCAATGACAGCAGATAACGCGTGCTTGACAATTTGTCACATTAATTCTCCGATAATTTTGAGCTGGGAAACTGAGGGTTAGCATCGTGTCCTCTATTGTAACTTGTGCCGGTACCCAGAGCCGTTACTTGGGACTGGTCAATCAGGAACACAACTATGTGTGTGATCAGTTCTTTCTTCTTCTTCGTCTCTGGATGTGGCAATATGACTACTTTAGTTAACATGAACCCTACACGTAAATACAAATGAAGGTACCTATGTGAATTAATTATTTCCTTTCTTTTGTAGCGACATCTATGATGAAATATATGAATTAATATCACTAAATCCTGCAACGCGGAACCAGAGTTTTTTGCACCATTCGGATAACAGGTCAAACAGCCAGCAAGTACCCACAACATCTAGAAGGGTATCATGACAACCAGCATGCAGAGGACATGCTGGTCATCACTCTTGGCCTCTATCATCAGCCACCTTGGCACAGCACACTACACCTTCGGCCGATCAACAAGAAGAGCCTTGAAGATCAGCAGTCAAGCCACTATGCCGCACAGCACCACTCCGACTCACTGGAGCCTGCAGCATCACTCCAACCCAGCCTGCAGCACTATCCCTACTGGATATTGACTCACTGCGGTACCACCGCCAGTTAAGACTCATCGTGAACTAAGCGTCTTCCAGTTCGGACTCACTGGAACAAACCCACAGGCCCGACAAGCATCACAAGATGTATGGACCACTCATAGAAAAATTCTCGTTCTCTGACCACCGGAGTATTTTGTTAAAATCTGTTTTTTTTCTAACTTTACCGTGTGTCCTTTCTTGCCATAATTTGAACCATATTATTAGTGACACTATCGGATGATGTAATTATACAGCGGGTGTTATTTTTCTTAAATCACGGTTCACAAGGATTTGTCCCCTTCAATCGACCAATCACATACAATGGAAATCCACAACGCGTATTTCATCTCGCACGTGATTAGTCAATTGATGGGATCAAATCCTTCGCCTTGCCGAATTCACTTGCGCAATTAGACTGCGGGTTCGACGTCTAGCTAGGAATATTGATTATTCAGAAATCCAATGATACAGTTTAAGTTTTCATCAAAATTGGTCGGGAGACTCCTTTCAGTGTTTTTCGTTAATCCTCTGTTTCGGATTTGGCCATCCACGGCCACTTGGAAAACTGTAGATGCCTTTGCACACGCCCCGGTTATCGGGAAGCTGGTGCCGGGTACCCGGTGGCTAATGTATAGCCCTGTACGCCGGTACGTGTGAAAGCAATCTTACATGGCTATACACTTCAACGCCGGGTACCCGGCGGCGAATGTATAGTCATGCAGGCCGGTACGTGTGAAAGCTACCGTATATGGCTATACACTTCGCCGGCGGGTACCCGGCACCGGCTACCCGGCAACCGGTGCGTGTGAAAAGGCACTAACAATATAATTCATTCGTTTTTTTTTTATTTGCATTTTGATAATTTTATTTTATTTGCGAGTAAAGTACTCTGCCTTGCAGGCCCTAAAACGCAGTAAGAGGTTTTTTTTAAGTTTTTTAGTTGAATATAAAATTTTAACGGGCTTGCTATATGGAACACATTGGATTAACCAAGTTTTTGATTCGATGATTTACACGATATAACACCAAATTTTTGAAAGCAGGAACTCAAAGTCGCATGTCAAAATATGTTGTAAAACTTACTAAAATGCACTTCGCTGCGCGCGAAATATAAACCAACACCAATTGCACCAGACGCCGCACAAGACGAATCGCGAATCGTGGATGCAATTCCGATGCAGCTGGGGTTGATTATTTAACGATTATATCTAATCAAACGAGAACCCGATTTCGCGGTGCACGCGATCACACTTCTAGAACTGTCAAGTGTCAACTGTCAACCCAACTCAAATCAAAAGCTGTCAAAATCGCTGACAGCCAACTGACATGGTGTTGCAACAAAATACCAAAAATAGTAACGGAACGTTTTTGGGACGAAACAAAGCATATAAACTAAAACGCAGTAAGCAGTTGTTGAACCAAAAATTTTAATACTGCAAGGTTGATCACTGATTTAATTAATATAAATTACAGATTAAAATGCAGCAAAATGCTTGACTGTGGTACCAACTAAATTGCAGTACGTTCATTTTAAACTGCAATATAGTAACTAGGTATTATTTTAAAGCTGAAAAATAACTTTAGGCTAATTAAGTAGCATTATGACTCACTGTTCCTGCATATAATTAGTAACTTGAACAATGATACTAAATTTCACTGCAGTCGAGAGCATACTTTACTTCGTTCTAGTCAGGATCTGTCTCTCAGTCAATCGCGTGTCGAACGCTATGTAAGGCTAGGAACTCACGGAGCAGTTTCCACCTGCGCCCGCCGCGGTTGCGGGACCGCAACACTCGTACGAACAAGAAATACACGGAAATATAGATAGCAAAGAACAATGGCCACGCCGCTGCTAACATGCTTGTACTAGTTAAATTTAACAAAACGTCCCTTGAATAAACATACATTGTTTCATTTGCCTTTATAATTGTACATATTAATATATTTTTAAAAGATGGGAGAGTCAAGTAATTAAGAAATATGTTTTTTGAGGATAGGTGGTATATTATTAATGTGGCTTTTTGAATTGAGAGGTTTTCAAAGGTTTTTTTACATATTTTATATTACCAACTATGTCAAATGCAAGCCAGATAAGTCTGTGCGTGTCCAAGATCGCACAAAATCACACAATATCGCACAGAAGACAGAGTCTTCGCTTTTATACCTACAACACCATCTGAGCCAAAGACCTTATACGTATTTCTTACTACTAGACTGTGCACCAAAAATTTTTGTTTAGCTAAAATGAAATCTATAATCATACGCCTAGGTTAGCTATTTCCTTATAAGCGGTAGATAACCAAAAGCGGTCCTGGCGAGAGGGTTCCCGCTGGTAGTGTGTCCTTGTCTGACATCTTGCTAGCTCAACTAATCATTGGATTTCGTAAAAATGGTAGCAAATTTTATATTTTTCATTTTTATGTTATACCAAACGAACGAATAAAAAAAATATTTAAATACGTTTCAAAGTCTATGAAACTTTGAAACGTATTTAAATATTTTTACAGTTCCTATAATTAATCAATGCATTGTATTTAAAAAAAAAAAACATTAATACTGAGTAAGAGTAGTACTTTTAAATGTTTGGGCCTGGTAATACTAAATGTAAGACCACCAGGTTGGAGTTTTTGGCGGGATTTTTTCGAGTGAAGTTCAGCGCCTGTTAATATTATTTGCAAATTGATTCCTAGTGGATATTGTGATATAAAATTGGTGTAATTTTGTGTCTCAACTGTATACGAGATCTCAGGATAGTGGAGCGGAGAATTTTATTGTAGTATTGACTACCTCCGCAAAGCTTACTGGGAAGGCTGACTCGATACAATTTGCTGCCAAATACTCCAAAAACCATTAGAATCTGTTACACCCGTATTCTAATGCATACTAAAGAATGTTAAAATTGCACTGAAGACGAGACGGTATGGTCCAAGACCTTAGCCTGCCCGAAAAGAGCGAACAAAAAAAAAAGTGTAGTTTAGTTTCTCAACCGTCTACTCAACTGGACAACATGTGAAATCATTGAGATCCTTTGGGGTATTTCAAAGCATCGTCTGAAGACTGCAGGATCATCTAACGCCTCTCCTTCATGAGCTTGAGAGTAAGATCAGATAGTTTTTTTTCCTATCTATACGATGGGTCTTGAAGAATAAGACTTGTGCAGACTTGGGATTTGAGGATTATCGAGTCCTCCCCGAATACACCTGTAAACTGCTCAATTCCTCTTCGAGTTCGGTGATCTTATTGTCGGTCCGGAGTCCGGAGTGTGCGCGTGTTGTACGTTGCCAGGTCCTGTCGTTGGTATTTGTTGGGGTAGCCGGATCTCGTCCGGGATTCTTTGCACCCCTTGCCATACCGTAACCTAGACCGCTACCGTAGTCGAGGTTAGGCAGGCTGCCGGGCACTAGGGGCTATGTTTTATTTGTGCTATTCATGGGGAGTGCTTTGCAGGCGGGTTGGCGATCCCAGTATGGTTGTTACAAATGCACAGAGAACGCTGCTGATCATTCCCTGGTTTGTCCCTTAGTCGCCTCTTACGACACCAATGGAAAAACATGGGATGTCGAAATTCTGTACGCTCGACACCGACTCGGTAAGTGACGTAGATTCCAAAAAATATACACCAATTTTTTTTTTTCAATGAATTTAGTAGGTTTAGGTAACGTAGTTAGGTAGCATAAATACATACGTGGGACACTCAGAAAGTTTTGCGAAACTAAAAAAAATTGTTCTATACGTACATATATTTTTATTAAATCTTTTCAAAGTACTTTCCACCAGCCTCTATACAAAGATTCATGCGCCTAAACCAGTTTTCAAAACACTTTTTCCAGTCCGCCGCAGACACCTCGTTTACAGCCTGCTCGAACGCAGCCAGCGCATCTTCCGGCGACGAAAATTGTATCCCTTTGAGCTGATTTTTTATTTTTGGGAATAAAAAGAAGTCACACAGTGCTAGATCAGGGCTGTAAGCAGGGTGACCCAGGAGTTTGACTGGCGTGCTGTCCAGGAAGTCCCTCGTTTTGAGTGCGGTGTGCGCAGGTGCATTGTCGTGGTGGAGCAGTAGCCCGCGGAGCCCTGTGTTTGGTCGCTTGTTGCTTATAACAGAGAAAACTTCTGGCAAACATTTGGTAGTATACCATTCGGCATTAATGCTTCTTTGATCCCGTAAGGGAATTGATACCAAGTGGCCAGTCAAATTAAAAAAGCTAGCGATCAAAATCTTACCCCCGCTTCTAGATCGCTTCACTTTGGTAGGCGTTGGCTCATTTTGAAACACCCAAACAGTCGACTGGCGCTTGGTTTCTGGGTCGTATTGATAAATCCAGGACTCATCACCTGTAACGATGTCGTAAACACGCCGAGACGAGCCTGCTTCAAATTTGTTAAGCATATCACGGCACCATTCCACCCGGGCCTGCTTCTGAGCATCGGTGAGGTTGTGCGGCACCCGGCGTGATACTATCCTCCTCACGCGAAGATGGCTGTGTAGAATCTCGTGAACGCTTCCCGATCCAATCTTCAATATGTGTTGAATCTCCTGATATGTAATTCGCCTATTGTCTTGGATTAAATTTTTCACTGCTAGCACGTTTTCTTCGGTAACAGCCGTCAAAGGGCGACCGCTTCTTTCGTCATCCCCCAAAGTTGGTCGACCGCGCTTGAATTCGTTATACCAACGATACACGGTTGCCTTGGAAGGGCCTTCATCCATGAATGCCATTTGAAGTCTATCGTACGATTCATCCGGTTTCAGGCGACACTTGAAATCGTATAAAATCATAGCTCTAAAATGTTCCCGGCGCAGATCCATATTTCAGTGAGACACAATACTTTGAATTAACTCGCAAAAAATGTGGAGGGAAATTTTGAAATTGGAACTTACTTATTTTTACTTATAAATAATCATATTTTCGAAAAACATTATAACTGGCCAGTCTCCCATATATAAAAACTTTTTTTCGCAATACTTTCTGAGGGGCCTGGTATATTGAGATACTTACTTTATTGTTTTTACAATAAATTTTTCCCGTGTTATGTTTGGTCATGGTCACCTCATTAGAAAGAGACACACTACCAACGGGAGCCCTCTCGCTCGGACCGGTTTTTGCGCCATAGTGCACAGTCTAGTAGTAAGAAGTATAAGGTCTTTGATCTGAGCAGACAACTGTCATAAGTCAATCTTTCTTTTGTTTATATTACGTGACAAAAATAGGGAGGCCACGTAATCGAAAAATTTAAGCAGTATCAATTTTAGACGTAAAATCATTACTTTTAAGGCGCAGATACCCCTAAGTAGCTGATTTAAATGCGTTGTCTTCATTACTGAAGGTCGTGCCCGTCTCGAAAGCTTTGCCGGAGTCATTGCGGAGCTGCTTCCAAACCACTCTGTCTTCGGATCTTCTCAGGGCAGTGGTTACGTGAGTCCCGAAATCACCCTGTGTTGATCTGACGCGTGGCCTTTTCCCATCCACTTTTTCCACAACAACCAGTTTCTCCAGTAACCAAAGTAATTCAGGACTCTTTGGTAGCAGATCGTAGCGAATCTGGTTTTGATGATCATCTGGTTGAGAATGGACTTGTTCGTGCGTTATCCTCTGCATGGTATGCGCAGTATTCTTGAAAAACATCTCTAAAGGATAACTTTGTTCCGCAAATCACTCCTTATTTGAAAAGTTTTGTTAATACCTTCATTGCGGTTAGGGAAAGGGTTGAAGCACAACAGCAGCCTAATTGTGTAAGTGAATTCGGCAAAGGAAACATTCTGTTTCTTTCCCAAAATCGACTTTTTGTATTGCGAAAAGTCGTTTTTGGGAAAGAAACAGATTGTTTCCTTTGCCGAATTCACTTACACAATTAGGCTGCAGGACCGAGGTAAGGAATTTGCTGACAAGTTGCACCTGCCGAAGTCTTCGGGGTCGGAGATCAAGTATTGTTTAAGTCACACGTTCTTAGCAATGCAACAAAGAACATAACTGCTAAGTTCATTCCTAAGAAAGACATGCCGTACGTTATTGCAAAAAGGGCGAGTCCCACAGTATATTTTATAGCAAATCTAGATAGTCCTGAGAGTATGATAGGGAAGTATTATGTATCAGATCTCACTCGCTTGCATAACCGGGACAGTACGCTTCCTCGTCCCGTAGTTCCGAAACGTCAGAGGGCGTCCACGTTAACATGTTTGTCCAGTTTGTTCAGCTTCCTTTGAGCGAGTTCACGAGCGGGGACGTTCTCTAGAACTCGAGGGGGACCACGTAACAGAAACAACAAACTGTTTTTTCTGTTCCGTGAGGGGGAGTGTATAGCGTGCGGCAGATTATAAATAGGCAACCCAAAATTGTTACCTGGCCGCCCGTAGGAGGGCGTCCGCGGTATAATAGTGTAGGTAACGGAGATTTTGTCAGTCTATGAGTGTGTGAGATGTAAGCTACCCGGTGTGGGAGCTCCGAGCTAATGTTCGCGCGTTTTTTAAACTTATGACCTCTGTGACACTACAATGTGATTTGGAAAACGTTGTATCTGTGTGATTAATGTGATTATAGTGTGATTCCCAAGCACCTGAGTTTCACTTACACCCGTTCCCCGGCTACACTGATAATATACCTTGGCTTAAATACTAGGATAAATTGATTTTTAGATAAAATATGCTTGTCATGATAGTTATATTTTTTTTAAATAAATTTATTTAGCATTACATTAAGGACTTCTTTTATTGAGGTTATAGCTTAATTAATCATTTTCACAACGAAAACAGGATTGAACCTTGACCTCAACACAATATTAAATATTTACGCGACAATCCTCGGGCCTTCTGGAGCTATGTCAAATCACAGAAACAATCTAACTCTTACCCCTCAGTCTTACAGTATGGGCAGGTTTTGTCAAGCGACGGTGATGAGATATATAACATGTTTGGCGAATACTTTTATTCCAACTTTCTGCAGAATACCAGTACTGATGCTGCGTCTCCAGTAGGTAGACATAGACTCGATCACCATGTTGAGAACTGCTCATCAGATATCGGTTCTATTGAGATATGTGAGGGCGAGGTATACAAGTTACTTAAGGAACTCGATCCTAATAAATCAGCTGGACCAGACAAAATCTCGCCAGTATTCGTAACGAACTGTGCTAAAAGTCTCTCCGCCCCCTTCTCAACCCTGTTCAGACGATCACTGAACATCGGTGTAGTACCTGCAGTCTGGAAGTCGGCGTATATAACACCGATACACAACAAAGGCTCTTAAACCAATATCACAAAGGTCACAAGTTGATGTTATAAACACCGACTACAGTAAGTGTTTCGACCGAATAGATCACGAAATTTTATTCCTCTCGTATAAGGGGTAATCTCTATCGCTGGTTTGCGTCTTACATTGAGAACAGATGTCAGACTATTGTCCTTAATGGAGTAACCTTTCCAGAGAAATGCGCATTCCTTCCGGGGTGCCACAAGGTTCATTATTGGGGCCTCTTTTATTTAACATCTTCATCAATGACGTCACGGCCTGTTTCCGACAGTCAAAAATATTGCTTTATGCAGACGACATGAAGATCATGAAACAGGTCTCTACGTATGAAGATGCATTTTACTGCAAGAGGACTTAAATAGCTTCAAAAATTACTGCGAAACCAATAAACTAGATTTGAATGTCTCAAAATGCTATGTATGTATTTACTCGCAAACCGAACCCGATTCACTTTGCTTACGAAATCTCGGACAAACCAATAATCAGAGTGAACCTCATTAGGGACCTGGGAGTAACCTTTGACTCAAAACTTATTTTCGACACGCATGTTGACAACATAGCCAAAAAGGCCTCTAGGGCACTCGGTTTTATACTCAGAATCTCGTCACAGTTCCGAAGCATCAAGACCATTAAAATACTGTACTTTTCTTTTGTTCGCAGTCACTTAGAGTATGGCTCTCAAGTTTGTAACTCCAAATATAACGTTTACATCAATCGACTAGAAGGAACGAACATTCAATTCCGTTAAAGAGTACATTTGCCCAATTACGTCACTCGCTGCAGGAAGTTTCATATTCTTCCTCTTTACGAGCGCAGAAAAATTGCAGACTTAGCGTTTTTATTCAGAATAATGAATAGATCGGCGGATATACTAGAGTTACCCCCAGTTTCCCAGCTTAAAATTATCGGAGAATTAATGTGACAAATTTTCAAACACGCGTTATCTGCTGTGATTGGTTGAATTAATTTTCAACAGCCAATCACAGCAGATAACGCGTGCTTGATAATTTGTCACATTAATTCTCCGATAATTTTGAGCTGGGAAACTGAGGGTTAGTGAATAAGATAGGACTGCGTTTACCTGGTGCATATTTAGGTACGCAGACCTCACCTACTCATGCTAATGATATTTACTAATGAGAAAACACAACACAATACCATGGTGCTAAACAAAAACATTACGAAAATCAACCACCAACATGCACACACACACAGGTGCGCAAACGTTGCACAGCGACTGGACGTGCACCATAGACATACTAAATATATCTCAATGACGTGCACAGACTTTGAAAAAATTTTCAATGGCGTCGGAGCGGGTTCAACGACTGGCGGCGTGTTTTTTTTTCACTATCGTCTATTAAAGTACCGATTTAAACCCTTTACTTATACACACAACACCAATAACATTTGTCATTCCCTTTTTTGTTCAAACAAAACTCATATCTATACTATACTCAGTATGTCATTTCCGCGCTTCGATTTTTCTATGATAATAGAATCAGTCCAAATCAGTAATTTTAACAATAAACAATTATCAGTGATCTCTTCTTTAACACCTATCGACTAACACTTGTAACGGATGTGACGTCAGCCTACGTGCATCCGACCAATGCCCGCCGAGCCCGCCGAAGCTAAGCCGCCATATTGAAGCCCCCTCCAGTCAAGCCATGTCAAGCAGCGGGGATTTGTTAATATAAGTGATGGCCAGCCATTTATTTGTCTCTTATTCGATTGTGAATACAAGATCTGAACAAAGCTCTGCTGGTTTTTATTTATCCGTTTCACTCAGAAGTGGTATGAACAAAAATTAATCTTCGTTTAATAACACATCCACGCCACAACCGCAAGATAACCTTGACTTTGTAGAAAAATTGAAGAAGTATGTGTTATTCACGGCCGGAACGACACTAAGAGCTTCACTGCGTTTTCTACACTCTGCCATCGACCCAACTGCACGCCGAGCAAGACTGCATCAAAGTATTCAACATGAGCTGCGTGTGACTGCACGGAGAGGTCCTTACGAGGGCCGAGAGCTGCCAGGAACCACAGCCAGTCTGCCAGGAACCACAGCCAGTCTGCCAGGAACCACAGCCAGTCTGCCAGGAACCTCAGCCAGTCTGCCAGGAACCACAGCCAGTCTGCCAGGAACCACAGTCAGTCTGCCAGGAACCACAGCCAGTCTGCCAGGAGCCACAGCCGGTCTGCCAGTTGCCACAGCCAGTCTGCCAGTTGCCACAGCCAGTTAGCCAGGTGCGTTGTCTTTCTCATTTCCATATTCGCAATATCGATAACTCTAGCCACTTTGTTTTACTCGTCGCCATATTTTCAATAATAAGGATAAAACTGGTTTGCATAACCAGCATCCGTGTATGTGCGTGTATGACTATGTTTTAACGTTAACGAAACAAGAGTTATAAGGATAGTAGCAGATGGCGTTCTGTAGTTTGTCTACCCTCATGGGAAAAAGGCGTGACTTCATGTATGTGCTTATTTACTGTTGTCTGATCTGAGGTACTATAATTAACTCTTATTCTAGCCATGTCATAGCCGCTTAGTCTATCAGTAAAAACTAAATAGATTAACCAAATACAAATATTGTTTTACTTGGATACAGCCATGCATAAGACTTCCTTAGATATCATTACATCCTGAGGAATCTGAATCCAGTTACGTTTATCCTGTGAACTAAGTCAAAAAAAAAAGAACGTCGATAGTAAGCTCTGTCATAAAATAGAACACCGCCACTTACATACTTTGTGCCTCTGTGTTGATTACCGCGCTTAAATGTCACTGCAAAATCAATATTTCCCTTACCTTATATAGAATATCATGTTTCTGAGTTAGCTGGCGAAGATAATTTTAACTGTTACGTATCAATATAGTCCAAAGCTACAATCAATTAGTAATTAATCCAGATGACGCTCACAAAACAGATTTCAGAACTAGCCAAGGTCACTATTACTATTATACCAGGGTTCCATTTAGTTTAGCAAACCAACCTTCAGTGTGAGATTCACCGTCATTCGACCTTTAGAGAAAGTAGGTATTGGCATTTTTAGAAGATTTACTTCTACCCTTAACTGAGATAAATTCTGGTGTTATAATTTTATAAAATGTTTAACAAGAAGGCACTTAATACTGAAAGTTAAAAATATGAATTCTTGTAAATGCACTAGTTTAGAAAAATCAATTTTCTTAAATGGTCAGGTCTAATTGCCGCCAGCGGCATACAGCCGGGTTGGCAGTTTCAAGTTTCATTTGCCTAGTAATGTATATCATGTGGGTACGTAAATTTATCGAATAGTGCAGTTATTTTATGACGTTTATTCCAAATTTCGCGTTGATTGTGTACCCGTTAATGGATTAGTTTTGAACAATAATCGCATAATATTTCGTGTTCTAAGCCTGTGTTGGCTTGTATGACCCCGCGATTCCTACAGAGGTACATAAGGAAGAGTGTAAGTTAGGTAGATAGATAAGATAGTGCAAATGCATCATAATGACTTCGGTCACTATGTTTAACAAAAATATATTTTGCCTTTTTGGTTGCCCAATCATGGTGTGAGGTACCATATTAAGGCCTTCACGAGCAGACATTAAAAAAAAAAGTTTGGTAATGTTAAACAGTTTAGGTACATATTAAATGATATTGCTTGTCCACATGCTACTGGTTACTTTAAACGTAGAAGTCAAGTCAAGTAAAGTCAAGTCAAGTAAAGTCAAGTCAAGTAAAGCCAAGTCAAGTAAAGCCAAGTCAAGTAAAGCCAAGTCAAGTCAAGTAAAGCCAAGTCAAGTAAAGTAAAGCCAAGTAAAGACAAGTCAAGTAAAGTAAAGCCAAATCAAGTAAAGTAAAGCCAAGTAAAGTAAAGCCAAGTAAAGTAAAGCCAAGTAAAGTAAAGCCAAGTAAAGTAAAGCCAAGTAAAGTAAAGCCAAGTAAAGTAAAGCCAAGAGATAAAGTAAAGCAAAGATCAGCAAGTCCTACAGGACGGTGTCGCTGAATTCGGCTTTGATCTTGACAGGATTGCTGCCTCTTGACCTAAGAGTCAAGGAAGTAGCAACCCTCTATGAGGCGAAGAGAGGGAAGCCTCAGTCATTCCTCAAAGACCGATCAGTCGAAGCGAAAGTGAGCTTCCTGGCGAGGCCTCATCCAGCTGAGGAAGAAGAGCTCGGATTCCAATGCTTGGAGAGCGAAGCGGAGGTCCAGCAGCGCATGAGGGAGGGTACAGTACAAATCTTCACGGACGGGAGCAAAATAGAGGGCAAGGTTAGGGCTGCCTTATCCTGGTGGAATGGGGCAGTCGAAACCAAAAGCAAGAAATTTAAGCTCGAGAAGTACTGTACCGTCTTCCAATCGGAGCTTTTTGCGGTATACCAGGCTACTGAGTTGATCGCGCATGGCGCAGCAGAAGAGTTCAACATATTTAGTGACTCCAAATCAACTCTGGAGCTATTGAGAAACGGTGATACCTGCAACCCTCTGGTAAAAAGATCTCTGGTAAAAACGTACATCTTTTTTGGGTCAGGGCCCACGTTGGGATACAGGGAAATGAGAGGGCAGACGAACTAGCGAAAACAGCGGCACTGACTATCAAAAGGAAATCTGACTATGATAAATGTCCTATCTCATTTGTCAAGCGCACCACAAGAAGTGTTTCGATTGACAAGTGGGAGGAAAGATATCAGAGAGAGAGCAAAGCCAGTGTCACAAAAATATTTTTTCCCTCAGCCACAGAGGCCTATAGAATAAGTAGAAACATTCACCTAACATACCTACACACGCAACTCTTCACGGGGCATGGGGGTTTCTCCCAATATCTTCGCCGTTTTAAAAAAAAGGACTCGCCTTCATGTATCTGCGATCCGGTCGCAGAGGAAACAATTGTACATCTGATAACTGAGTGCCCAGTTTCTGGGCTGTTCAGATTCAACCTGGAACAAGAAATAAACATGCAAATTAGCGAGAATAATATAAATACAATTATGATAAATAAAGACATACGAAGCCAATTCTTGAAATTTTGTTTAAATATAATAAGTATGGTAATAGATAGAAATAAAACATAGAATAAGAAATTAACACAGTAAATATTGTGAATTATATTGTACTTAGTGTTAAATTTATAAGTTAAAGAAAAAGAAAAGGCAAAAAAAAAAATAACAAAAAGAAACTTAATAATAAAACGAAAAGAGCAGACAAAAGATTAATTAAGAAGAAGGAAAAAAGAAAAAAAAAAAAAAAGAAAAAAAAATGCCAAAACAGCTAATTTGTTAGTTAAGTCAATTATTGTAAATAGGCTAATACTGTTAAGCAGATTAACACAGTCTGTTTTTATGTTAATTAGATTAAATAAAATAGTCTGTACTATTGTTGAGTACATTAATAAAAATTGCCCAAAATATAAAGTAACCTCAGTAGTCCCAACCTGCGACTACAATATTGTGTAATGTAATAAATAATATAATAAGTAATGGAATGTTTAAGTATTTATACATTACATTACTTATAAATAATGAAATAAGTAATGTAATGTATAAATATATTACAAAATTGTCACCGGAAAAAAAAACCTCCGACAGCAATATCGGAGAGAACCGAGCATACCTATAAAAAAAAAAAAAAAGTAAAGCCAAGTAAAGTAAAGCTAAGTAAAGTAAAGCCAAGTAAAGTAAAGCCAAGTAAAGTAAAGCCAAGTAAAGTAAAGCCAAGTAAAGTAAAGCCAAGTAAAGTAAAGCCAAGTAAAGTAAAGCCAAGTAAAGTAAAGCCAAGTAAAGTAAAGCCAAGTAAAGTAAAGCCAAGTAAAGTAAAGCCAAGTAAAGTAAAGCCAAGTAAAGTAAAGCCAAGTAAAGTAAAGCCAAGTAAAGTAAAGCCAAGTAAAGTAAAGCCTAGTAAGGTAAAGTAAAGCCTAGTAAGGTAAAGTAAAGCCTGGTAAGGTAAAGTAAAGCCTGGTAAGGTAAAGTAAAGCCTGGTAAGGTAAAGTCAGGCCTGGTAAGGTAAAGTCAAGCCTGGTAAGGTAAAGTCAAGCCTGGTAAGGTAAAGTCAAGCCTGGTAAGGTAAAGTCAAGCCTGGTAAGGTAAAGTCAAGCCTGGTAAGGTAAAGTCAAGCCTGGTAAGGTAAAGTCAAGCCTGGTAAGGTAAAGTCAAGCCTGGTAAGGTAAAGTCAAGCCTGGTAAGGTAAAGTCAAGCCTGGTAAGGTAAAGTCAAGCCTGGTAAGGTAAAGTCAAGCCTGGTAAGGTAAAGTCAAGCCTGGTGAGGTAAAGTCAAGCCTGGTAAGGTAAAGTCAAGCCTGGTAAGGTAAAGTATATTATAAAGTATATTATTAAAAAAGCATATTATAAAATCAAGGACTACGTTGAAGATAAAAATATTTGGTTTTAGCTCCTTCTGCACATGCGGCTTCCCTGGTAACTCATAAACGGCACAAATATGTGGATGTCTCTAACTATTCTCAATCTAATTTTTCTTCATTTAATAAGACTTTTTACAATGGTTTTCAATTATCTTTATAGCCCTTTGCTAAGAATAGTTACAGCACTGATAACAACATTTGTGCCACATGTTAAATTTAGTCTTGTTATACTTTGTATAGATTATTTTACCGATTGGTTTGTAAATGTGTGAACATTGTAGGCCTTCTAGATTGTTAACATTTTATCTCGTTTTACTTTTTTTTAATCTTTTGTTTATTTATTATATAATCACTTCTTGTTTAAGTTTCTTACGACTTATTATCGGGCCTGCGTTGTCCCCCCATCTAAGTACTGCTGTAACATGGAAATATTGTAAAACTAAACAATTTTTTAAAAGAGTAACCATGGAGTTTCTTGCCGGTTCTTCTCCATAGGAATCGACCAACCCGAACCGTGCACATTGTCGACGTTTTATAAGTGCCCATGTAGGCCTTTGTGAAATAAAAATTATTGATTTTGATTTTGAAAAGTCAAGCCTGGTAAGGTAAAGTCAAGCCTGGTAAGGTAAAGTCAAGCCTGGTAAGGTAAAGTCAAGCCTGGTAAGGTAAAGTCAAGCCTGGTAAGGTAAAGTCAAGCCTGGTAAAGTAAAGTCATGTCAGGCCTGTAAAGTCATGTCAGGCCTGTAAAGTCATGTCAGGCCTGTAAAGTCATGTCAGGCCTGTAAAGTCATGTCAGGCCTAGTAAAGTCAGTAAAGTCATGTCAGGCCTAGTAGTCAGTAAAGCCATGTCAGGCCTAGTAGTCAGTAAAGCCATGTCAGGCCTAGTAGTCAGTAAAGTCATGTCAGGCCTAGAAGTCAGTAAAGTCATGTCAGGCCTAGTAGTCAAGTCAAGCCTAGTAAAGTCAAGTAGTCATGTCAGGCCTGTAAAGTCATGTCAGGCCTAGCAAAGTCAGTAAAGTCGTGTCAGGCCTAGTAGTCAAGTGAAGCATAGTAAAGTCAAGTCAAGCCTAGTATTACGCCTAGTAAAGACTAGTATTACGCCTAGTAAAGACTAGTATTACGCCTAGTAAAGCCTAGTATTACGCCTAGTAAAGCCCAGTATTACGCCTAGTAATGCCTAGTATTTGTATTTGAATAAACCTTAGGTATCATGTTTAACTTTAAATATTGCACCTACAACTATTTGTATCTGATCACCCAAAGGTCGACTGGTAGAAAATGCCTAAGGCATTAAGTCCGCCTCTGTACGTTTGTGTGCATGAAGTAATAAATAAATAAATATTACGCCTATTAAAGCCTAGTAACGCCTAGTTACGCCTAGTAATGCCAAAGCAGCCAAGCCAGCCAAGCCAACCAACCCGGCCATGCCAGGCCAAGCCGCCTAGCCAGGCCAAGCCAACCAACCCGGCCATGCCAGGCCAAGCCGCCTAGCCAGGCCAAGCCAGCCAACCCGGCCATGCCAGGCCAAGCCAGACAAACCAGCCCATTAAGCGGCACTTTTGAATATCAAATATTGAATGAAAAAATAAAGCTTCTGATAACGCAAGTGATTATGTGTACAAAAGGGAAGTTTTTATTCTAGTCTCCAGAATACAATTAGTGCAGGTAAATAATATAGTAACAAGCCTTTCAAAGACAACTTATTTGCCTTAGCCATTACTTATTTGACATGGCCATTACTTATTTTCCATAGCCATAACTTATTTGCATTAAATGCGGTACACTGGTTTTCAAGAAACAGTCAAGTCCATATTGAAAATGCATTTATGTAAAATGTGTAATTATAGAAACTGGAATACGGGCATAAAAAGTATACGTGGTTACAAAATTTCACGGATGCTTAGTCGGTAAATGCGCTAAGACTATATGTAAGTAAAGCATCTATAACGGACAGTAACAATAGTACTGACACTGAAGCCCTAATTGATTTATTTGAAAGCTGATGAATGTTTTTGCTTCCATTGCGGGAGCAATATTTCCAGGATGGCCGAATGTAACGGATGTGACGTCAGCCTACGTGCATCCGACCAATGCCCGCCGAGCCCGCCGAAGCTAAGCCGCCATATTGAAGCCCCCTCCAGTCAAGCCATGTCAAGCAGCGGAGATTTGTTAATATAAGTGATGGCCAGCCATTTATTTGTCTCTTATTCGATTGTGAATACAAGATCTGAACAAAGCTCTGCTGGCTTTTATTTATCCGTTTCACACTTTAAAAATGCAATTATATTTCTTGTCATTAAAAAAATTAATCTACCCACTTATTGTTCATAGAAGTCCCGCAGCAACCTCAAGCGCCTAATATATTAATAATAGCAAAAAAAGCCTCGCATTCCTTTTTTGCTGACAAATTTTGCATAGGCTCTCTGCTTTTAAAGAACGACGGACGAACTTAGCAATGATCTACATTCTTTACTTAAACACAAATTTTCATAACTAATGGCGCTCTCTGCTTTAAAAAAAATGTAGGTATTGTTTCGAAAAAGAAAATCGATGTACTTGGTTAACGCCGTAAGATCGTCCGAAGTAAGCTTTCCTAAGTAACAAGATCGCAGTAAAAAGACATCGATTGAACAAGTCTTCGCAGTATGATATTTGCGCAGTAAAATTGTTCGCGTATGATCATGTTTCTGAATTTCGAACCAAGCTCAAATGTCTTCCTATTCGCCTTCGCCGGAATGCTCACATACTTTCTTTGCTATACCTATAACGTGCTCTTTAATCCATCTAGTCCTTTATATCTTAAAGAACGCTTTAAGTTCCTTTGTGACACACATTCTAGGTCCTTGAGATCATCGGAGAATCTAAAATTAAGTATACGTATGCATTCCACATCCTTCTTCGACAAATCTTTTACAGTTCAAGCAGCGCGTTTGTGGAATGCATTACCTATTGAAGTGAGGCGTGCTCAATCCTTACCAACATTCAAAAAAATGGTGAGGGAGCATTTCCTTTCATTATAATTAGTCTTCTCCTTTCTCTGTGATATTTTTGTTATTTATTAGTATATTATTTATTATTGTATGTATGTATTTTATATTATTATGTCTAAGTATTATTATTTAAGATATACACTATATTGTACACTGACAACCCTAAATTCCTCTCCTCTCGTAGAGTCCATCCAAAGGTTGTCTGTAAGAGATTGCCCTGTGCGATAAGACCGCCCATTGTACACTTGCTTTTATGTTTTTTGTCCTGTATATATATTTTTTTGGTGTACAATAAAGAATATAATAATAATAATAATAGGGTTGTTCTATACTAGTAGCGTGGGATCGTACCAACGCCATCACAATTATTTTAAAGCTAAAAAAT
Source organism: Orthosia gothica (assembly GCA_949775005.1). Lineage (NCBI taxonomy): Eukaryota > Metazoa > Arthropoda > Insecta > Lepidoptera > Noctuidae > Orthosia > Orthosia gothica. The sequence continues at coordinate 22,957,841 of OX459047.1, forward strand.
AAAAAAAGTAAAAACTGTTCTCTCATTAGGCAACACTTAACTGTCATTTCGTTTAAAGCCAGTAATTTTTAAACAACCCTATTTCGGGAAGAACTTCAGTAGGGACGGGATGGGAGACCTGTCTCGGAGAAGGAGTTGCGTATAATTATGATAGAACTTCACTTAAGGTAAGTTCGTTTAATCATTTAATTATACTTACTCCTTCTCCGAGACATATTACGAGTAGATGTTTGAAGTCAGGTGTAAACTTTTAGTAGCGCCATCAGAATGGAGTTTGGCGTGGACAAATGTGCGGTCATGCATGTAAAGCGAGGCGAGATTGTGGAATCCGTGGGAATTCAACTCGCGGATTCCATAAACCTGAGATCCCTCTCTCCAAACGAAACCTATAAGTATTTGGGTATGTCGGAAGCGTTAGGTATCAGCACTACTGACATGAAGCAATCGTTGAAGGAACGCTTCTTTGGCCGCCTGAAAAAGGTTTTTAATAGCCTTCTTTCGGGTGGAAACAAGGTGCGCGCCTTCAACGGTTGGGTCATGCCGGTATTGATGTACTCTTTCGGCATACTCAAATGGACTCAAACGGAACTCGACGCCCTGGATAGGCGGGTCCGTACACTGCTGACTGCATATCGAATGCATCACCCACGATCGTCGGTCATGAGATTGTATATCCCGCGGAAGTGTGGTGGCCGAGGCTTTTTAAATGCCAAGAACCTCCACAACCGCGAGATATGCAATCTCAGGGAATATTTTCTACACGCCGACGTGGGAATGCATCGAGATGTAGTAGCAGTGGACAAGGGACTCACCCCGCTCTCCTTGGCGAATGAGAACTGGCGCAAGCCTGTAGTGCTTGACACTAACGACCGCAGGGAGGTATGGCAGAGTAAGGAGCTTCACGGACGCTTTTTCCGGGCCCTACATGGGTCCGATGTAGATCAGTCAGCGTCCGTAGCCTGGCTGCGTTTCGGTGACCTCTTTGGGGAAACCGAAGGTTTTGTCTGTGCAATTATGGACGAAGTTATCATGACGAATAACTACCGGAGATTTATTGTGAAGGATGGCACGGTAGACATCTGTCGGGCATGTCACCATCCGGGTGAATCGATCCGCCACATTATCTCTGGTTGTTCTCGTCTAGCTAACGAAGAGTACTTGCATAGGCACAACCTTGTAGCCAGGATTATCCATCAGCAACTTGCTCTGAAATACACTCTTGTGGCATCGGAGGTGCCGTACTACAGGTATGTGCCCGACCCAGTTCTCGAGAATGGCAATATCACATTGTACTGGGATCGGTCCATCATCACTGACAGGACCATTATTGCTAATAAGCCTGATATAGTGGTGGTGGACCGAATCGAGAGGCGTGCAATGATTGTTGACATTACCGTCCCGCATGACGGGAACCTCGTGAAAGCCGAGAAAGATAAGCAAATCAAGTATCTTGACTTGGCTCGCGAGGTTGTCGACATGTGGGATGTGGACACAGCGATCATTGTACCGATAGTCGTGTCAGCCAATGGCTTAATAGCCACGAGCCTCGACCAACACCTTAGGAGGCTCTCGTTAGGCGGCTGGGTCAAGGGCCTGATCCAGAAAGCAGTATTGCTGGACACGGCTCGTATTGTTAGGAGGTTCCTCTCTCTGGAGCCCTGACCGCCGGTAGCTTGGACCCTGTTCCCGATACCGGTGGGGTTCTATTTTTTATATTTTTAAATGTTTTTTTTTTTGTATGTTTTATAAAAATATTTAAAAATGTAGACAATAAGAAAGAATATGAATAAAGGAGATAATAATAATATAGTAATGTCGTTGAAAGGTTTTCGAAGTAACAAAATTCGATGATACGGCTATCGCACTCAAGTAGGTATTCCTGTCATTGAGTTAATAATGTACTACGCACGGTACTCAGTACTGTATAAAATGTTACAATAAAATACCGCCCCAAATTCTAGAAGTGAATGAGGCGAAATTCAAAACTTTTATAAAACGCACACTATGCAGGCAGGCATATTGTAGGTTGGGGGATTACATCTATAATTCTATACTAATATATATAATATTTAATATTATATTATAAAGCTGAAGAGTTTGTTTGTTTGTTTGTTTGAACGCGCTAATCTCAGAAAGTACTGGTTGGAATTGAAAAATTATTTTTGTGTTGGGTAGACCATTTATCGAGGAAGGTTATAGGCTATGTAACATCACGCTACGACCAATAGCAGCGGAGCATAAATGAAAAATGTTGCAAAAACGGGCAAAAACATTCCTTTTTGACGAGCATCATATGTATGTTGGGTAGGTAGGGTAGGTGGGTAGGTAGCCAGTTGACGGGAGCGAAGCCGCGTGGGACAGCTAGTCGCTGATAAAAATGCTTGGCTCAACGCTAGTCCAGCTCCACAGCCACTATGGCTCAAAAACAAGTTATAAGCAGAAAAGTTCTGAAGTATTGTTGGACCTGCTGAAGACTATATGAATGTATTTGTGTTGTATAAACTCAATTTACTTTGTATTATATAACTGCACAGCACATATGTGAGTACTATGTACAAACTGTAAATCTACCATTTACTGTACCTTTGTGTCGTTCGTTGACTTCAGTGTGCCCTGGCAGTTGATAGTGTGTCATGCTCTCTCTAATGTCTTTCTGATGGTGGCACATGTGTTGGATCATTCGGTTCCCTTCATGATGGTTGAACTGAGTGGTGCCGATCCATGTGTCATGTTCTTGAACGGGCGCCATCAGTTGGGATTGGTCATAACTTAGCTGCCTCCGCCTGTTTTTAATTACCTATTTATTGTATTTTTAATTGTTTGTTTTGCTGTAGAAGCTTTTAAGTGCGTTATTTTGTTTTCCATACATCGTTCTCACATATATTTATGTATTTTTATCAACAAGAATAATTTAACCAAATACTTGTAAAAGCATTTTTATTTTTTAAAAGAGTAAGCTACATTTCCGAATGGACGGTAGAATTAATTATTATTACTTTTAATATTTTTTTGACGTTCGAAAGTGCCGCATAATTGCCTAATTGAATAAAGAAATTTTGATTTTGGAACAATTCTATCATACATGATATTTGCGTAACTTAAACCGTTTACGCAGCGCACGCAACGGAACCTCTCAAAATGAAAAAAAAAACGTTTTTGCAACATTTTTCATTTATGCTCTGCTTCTATTGGTCGTAGCGTGATGTTGTATAGCCTATAACCTTCCTCGATAAATGGACTACCCAACACAAAAAGATTTTTTCAATTCCAACCAGTACTTCCTGAGATTAGCACGTTCAAACAAACAAATTCTTCAGATTTATAATATTATAATATATAGACCAGGGTCGATAATTTTTAAAACCAAAAAAAATAATAGTAGGATGAAACCCATTAGAAAAGGAGGGAAATATTATAAAAATAAAAGGAAAAATAATTTACGGGCGATCTGAGGTCGGGAAGGGGATGGGGGTGGGTTTTTAAGGGTAAAAAACGGGTTTTCTCGATTTCCGGCAAAACTAAAAGTCTTATCGAAAAAACTCAATTTGCAAAGTTGTAGGTAATAAAAAGATCTAAAACTTTTGTATTTACACTTTTTTCACATAACCTCAAAATTTATGTGAAAAATCCAAAAAACCAAGTTGTCCAAAAAATTCACCCGTCAAAATATCAGCTTTTATTAAAAAGTTGGTATGGTTTCTGTTCGTTGAAATCTCTACTTTTTGATGGTGTATAAAAAATATACATTACTATGATACATAATATAATTTAATTTAAAAACGAAATAACAGGTAATAAGGCCCAGACCCTCCTAGTCCCTTCCCTACTTCTCTATAAAATAGGTACCTTTTGATGGGCTAAAATTTTCCGTAGGTCACTCAGGTATATCAGTTATCTTAAAATAGCAATAAATAGTCATCTACGCATATAATTTAAAGAAGATTCTACAATTTACTCAAAATATTGTAGATGTCTTAATAAATATTACCTTTATTTTTTGCATTTTCTGAGAAAATTTACAATATTAATGAATATTTTTTTACACCATCGGAAAGTAGAGATTTCAACGAACAGAAACCATACCAACTTTTTAAAAAAGCTGATATTTTGACGGGTGAATTTTCGATTGAAAATTAGGGTGTTTTTTCGATATTAATTCAAAATAAGGTGAAAAAATAAATATTTTTAATCAAATAAATTACAGCGTATTTGGGACATAAAAAGGTAAGTTTTCACCAAATCTCGTTAAAAAAAAAAAATAATTATAAAAGATAAAAATAAAAAACCAAAAACTTGGTTTTTTGGATTTTTCACATAAATTTTGAGGTTATGTGAAAAAAGTGTAAATACAAAAGTTTTAGATCTTTTTATTACCTACAACTTTGCTATTTGAGTTTTTTCGATAAGACTTTTAGTTTTGCCGGAAATCGAGAAAACCCGTTTTTTACCCTTAAAAACCCACCCCCATCCCCTTCCCGACCTCAGATCGCCCGTAAATTATTTTTCCTTTTATTTTTATAATATTTCCCTCCTTTTCCAATGGGTTTCATCCCACTATTATTTTTTTTCACTTTTTATTATTTTTAAAGGCTTCTACCCTGGTCTATATAGTATCAATAGCTATATGTTTCACTATTCTTTTTTTTTCTCAAATTTGTGTGTACCTACATTAAAATTGAATTTGTAAAGAAACAAAGATATATTTGAATTTTCAAAATATAATGTTATAATTGACTGTAACAGTACTCACTACACAGTAAAACGGAAAGTACATTATCAACCTATAACACTCCTAAACAATACCAGTTAGCTAATCAATAACATCCGCTAAATTGTTCCGTGTTCACTTCTAATGCAAAAGTATAATTTATGTCATTGAGGTAATAATGTACTACGCACTTTATGTCCAGTATTGTGAATTTAGAAGTAGAATCTGTCATTTGTAAAATCTGTCAAAAGTAGACTATGATGTCAAAAGTAGAATCTGTCTGAAATGTAGACTAAACGGATCTTTGATAGTCATCAAAGAGTAAAATAATAATATGGGAGATAGTCATTATAAGTACTCAGAAGACTGAGTCTCACAACCAGACATGCCAGTAGTATTGTGTTACCCAGTTACTGGATTATGCAGGTCAGATAGGCTGGCGCTCCTTGTTAAACACTGGAATTAAGATAGGTGGTCATACTGTAAGTCATCCCTATCATAGTTGGAACTAGGTTAGCTAGACAGAAAGGTAGGCAATATGTAGGTATTAACTATTGTATTATTACTATCTACATGTTGTTGCAATGAAATAACTTAAGATTAGAGAACACAATCTGCTATAAACTACTGTCTAATTTGTTTATTTCAGCCTCTACGTAAGCTGGTGTTCTTCCATTCAATTTCTTTTCTCTTTTATGAACATCAAGTTGATGCCTCATCATAGCCTTTCTGTATCCAAAAGCTTTTCCACAAACATTACAAATATGATTCTTTATTCCTAAATGATCGGCTTCAAAATGTCTTTCCAAAATAAGTTTAGAATGAAATCCTCTCCGGCATACATCACATTTGAACATTGGTTCCTTATGTTTTAGGGCATGCTTGTTCAAATTACTCTTAGTTAAAAACCTAGCAGGGCATTCTGTGCACATATATCTATAATCTCCTGTATGTGTACGCATATGAATTTTCAGAAGACCTGAATGACGTCCTCTGTATGGACACACTGTGCATTTATAAGGAAATTCTGAGCTGTGTGTAAAGTAATGGTTTCTGTAAGAACATCTTTGGCGAAATGATTTGCCACAAACATCACAAACATATTTAGCCACAGTTTGGTCATGGAGAGCAAAATGCTCCTTGTAGTAGGCTTTGGTGATGATTTTGAAACACATCCTACACTGCACTTTAGGTATCTTCTTCCTACATCTCACTGGTTTAGATTCACCACTACACACTTCATTGTCACTCTCCACAGCCGAGAAGAAGTTTTGCAAAACTGTTTCTGAAGGATTGTCTGTGTTTTTTTTTATCGTCTCATGGTCTCGAGCCTTGCTGGAGTGCTTATTGCTTTTAGCTGAAGTACTTCTCAAAACCTGATCAGATAATTTTGCCGTTTTTCTGAACAGTATTGCAGCATTTAGTAGTTTAACACAAGAATCACATAAGAACTTAGGAAGTTCGTCGTCTTCACTTATTTGGATATCGCCGAAAGTGCAAATATCTTCGGCAATATCAGGTCCCTGGTCTTTGAAAATGGGCAAAGTACCTCTTTTGAGACAAATTCTGCATATTATGTTCTCGGTTGTTTGTTGTTGAGATATTATAGTAGCGGGACCTTCAATGTCGTCTTCTAGGCTTCTCTGATACCTTTCGTACGTCGCTTTTTGAAACAATTTTACAATGTGATATGTTGACACCATTATTTAAAGTTTAAGAAATATAACTGGTTTCAGTCATTGAATAATTGAGGTAATAATGTACTACATGTACAAATTGTACAATGTAAGTACATTTTGTTTGCCACCCTATCTCAATGTTTGCCACAAAATCACAAAACGTTCTTTTGTTTTTTAATATAAGTTTTATGGCCTGGTTGCTAGGACCTTTTAGCCACATCTTTGGGAAGAGTTTTGAATCTTATATTTCTTCAAAAGTGTTTTTTATATAACTGTATATTGGCTTATATGAGTCTTTATTGCCACTTGTCACCACAGAACATATAATATACCCTAAGCCGGGGTGAGATTATGATTGTGACTGTGAGTAACAATGAGGTAGGAAACTTATGCGAGACGGCATATTCTACTATATGAAGAATAGTTATACAAATATCTATCATATCGACACACACATGTCAAAAAGCGTTTTGTCTCTTTTTAACTAACCAAGAGCTGCATATGAAAAGAGAGACATCTAAATGTTTGTCAAGGACTAAATTTGGCAACACTTTTGTGTGACGTCAACATCATGCCTATGCGCACTGACTTAGAAACCTATGGACTTGCCATACCTACGAAATTAGCGTGCATACCTACAAAAATCGGGCGCATAAAATGGCTGCCTTGTAGGGTTGTAACTGCGAGAAACATGCGCAGCTGATATCGATGTAAATATCGACTTTCATGAAATTGTTTACGTTGTTGTTCTACGATATAATAATGTAATAATAATATAATATGAACAAACCAGGCCCATAGAAACCGAAGTAGCTAAGGGTATAGAGTATTGTATGACTGCAGCGCCCGGTTTTCTCGCTATTTATATGCGCGCCGCGTAGCTGTGTCAGTGGGAGGGGTGTATCGCTGCGCGCATTAACGCGCAAGCGCACAACACAACAGTGCGCTCCCGGTCGACGTCACGTAAAATATACAGGTTGGGCAAAAAATATATCGTGGATCAAACGAAATAGCGATTTTTGGGGATAGTGGGAGATGTTTTTCTTTTGACCTGCTAGAAAAAGCCCCAAAAATCCGCCCTATTTTGTTAGATTCACGATTTTTGGCCGTCCCTATACCTAACCCATTAAAAACTATAATGTATTTTGTTTTATATCAAGTCAAATCAGCCTATCGCAATCCGGTAGTGATAATAAATAATACCAGCCTGTCCGGTCGCCATTTTATGCGCCAAAAGTACTCTTTGTTGTTGTGGTAGTTGTGCTGTCAAACAGTTGCTTGTCCAGAATATTTTTGTTGTTTTTTAAGGAAATACGTCTAGAAACTAGTTATTTTGGTGTTCTGAGTTTGGACATTAATAGGAAAATCATGCCCTCGTATTGTTTAAAACAGTCTGGTACGAGAAAAAACAAAAATCAGCCTAAATTGACTCTGCACAGGTTAGTAACTAGTTTTCACTAATCCGGTCGAATTTTGTGTTAAATATTGTTACAAGATGGTATTTTTAAATATTATTCGAACCTGTGTCATGTTTGTATGGCATAAAACGTTATTATTTTCTATATTTCTTTGCATTGTTTACCTACAATAATTGTTGACATGTAAGGTTAGTGATGGTCGATGTTCGCATACGATAAGTATCGATAAAATTTATAGTATGTAAAATACATTGCAATGATATTTTAATCCACAGATTTCCTGGAAACAAAATTTTAAAGAAGAAATGGATAGAAGCTATTGGTTATGAAAATACAAACCCTAGACATAAAATGTGGTATATCTGCTCCATGCACTTTGAGGAATCTTGTTTAAACAGAACCCTCGATGTGATAAGGTTACCTGAAGTAGTGCCCACATCACAACAAAAGTTGCAAAACACAGTAATTTCAACACATCTTGTTACATACTTTTTATTGACAGTATTTCTTTAAATGAATTAAATATGTAAATAAGTAATAGAATTATGCGAATATTTTCTTTTTCAGCGTAGGCAAATATGTTACTCACAACAACCTACTTATATATATATGTGTATCTCACAAAGAAATGGGCTTTACTAAAACAAAAAGTGAGAACTTTAAATGAAAAGGTCCGGAGATATGATGGAAAGATTTCTAATATTATTCAAGACCTTAAGAAAGTTAAATATATCAATAATGAAGGCAGTTTCATTCTGGATGAATATGCAGAAGAATTTCTTAAAAAGCAAATTGTCAAATCTAAAGGCCTACTTTAGAAAAAAAGTATTCTGAAGAATTAAGAAAATTTGCCCTTACGCTTCAATTTGTTTTAGCCGAAAGCGTATGATTTTTATGTAATACCGATAACACTTGTTTGACACACTCGCACTTTAAGCAAATGGTACCAACATGTTAATGCCGAACCTGTCTTTATAGAAATAAATAAAATAGTGAATTTCAATAAGTTAATTTTGTTCAAAAATGGTTTAACTGTTTTACATAAAATATTGTTATTATTTTACATAAATTAAGTTGTTCGAAAAGCAGGAAGATAACAAAATATTATTATTTATTTACTATAAGAAGATGCATTTACCCTGCAGTGGGACAGTTACAGGCTGGTATTACTTATTATAACTACCCCTTTGGCCTAAGTCCAGTGGATTGCGATAGGCTGATTTGACTTGATACAAAACAAAATACATTTTAGTTTTTAATGGGTTAGGTATGTTGAAGGCCAAAAATCGTGAATAAAACGAAACAGGGCGATATTTGGGGCTTTTCTAGCAGGTCAAAAGAAAACCATCTCCCACTATCCCCAACAATCGCTATTTTGTTTGATCCACGATATATTTTTTGCCCACCCTGTACATTGCCAGTCAAGTATTGTATACTCTATACCCTTAGCTACTTCGGTTTCTATGGGCCTGGTTTGATCATATTATATTTTTATATATTATATCGTAGAACAACAACGTAAACAATTTCATGAAGGTCGATATTTACATCGATATCAGCTGCGCATGTTTCTCGCAGTTACAACCCTACAAGGCAGCCATTTTATGCGCCCGATTTTTGTAAGTATGCACGCTAATTTCGTAGGTATGGCAAGTCCATAGGTTTCTAAGTCAGTGGTGACTATAACGTAACTATAACGTCAGTCAGTCATTTTCATTGTCAAATGTCAAGTAATGTCATAATAATGTCAAGTCAATAATGCAGTGCTGCCAACTCATCTAATTATGCAAAACCGCGCTGTTAGTTCTTTTAAAAGCGCTGGAAAGCGGTAAATGATCATTTTTAAAAAACTGGCCAAGTGCGAGTCGGACTCGCGCACGAAGGGTTCCGTACCATTATCGCAAAAAACGACAAAAAAATCACGTTTGTTGTATGGCAGCCCCCCTTAAATATTTATTTTATTGTTTTTAGTATTTGTTGTTATAGCGGCAGCAGAAATACATCATCTGTGAAAATTTCAACTGTCTAGCTGTTACGGTTTATGAGATACAGCCTGGTGACAGACAGACAGACAGACAGACGGACCGCGGAGTCTCAGTGTAGTGTGCAGCTCGCCCAACCTTATATTTGTAACTGCACACACCTTTTATGGGCATTATTACACGAATCGTTGAATCGAACACTTCTCTTTTATTTCGATTACATCACTCTAATACATGGCGACCCTTAGCCAGCAATTAAAATTTTGCAACTTACGTAAAATGCGAGGACGACAATAGTTGAAGAAATCCAGAAAAATATACTGATATAAGTTTATGAAGACGGAAAATTTAGAAGGAAGAAACAAAAGAAGAAAAAAAAAAAAAAAAAAAAAAACAGAATCCAAGAATAAGTGTGAAGCGGTGAAAATATTAAATAAGAAGACAGAAAAGGAACGTTGCTGCCGGGTGCCGGGAGAATGCTCAAGCCTTATGATGAGAGGATATGCAGGGCGCCGGGAGATAAATCGTTCGGGTCCGATGTGGAGCAGCTGGGAGTCAGTTCGAGTCCAGTGCTGAGGAAACCGTTCATCCACACCATGTAAGACGTCGTTACCTGGAGTCAGTTCGAGTCCAGTGCTGAGGAGTCCGTTCATCCACGCCACGTGACACGTCGTGACCTACTTATACGTTGTCAGTACAATACGTACCTACTGCAATGTAAGTTTTGCACTGCAATTTTTTTTTTTAATATTCTACAATATTCCATAATATTGAAATTAGATCATGTTGTATTATTTTATATTTCGATTTGGGGAATAGGAATGTCCCAACAATTGCAAGATTTGCACGCTAAATTAAAATATTTAAGGGAATATTTAGTGAAACTAGGTCCAGATAGGCGTAGACAAGATTTAGCTTATAAGAAACTAGTAGAAGCAGAAAAGGAATACAGTAGACTGGATTGTATTTTGACTCAGTTGAACCAAGAAATTAAAGAACGCAAGCTAGACAAAGAAACTTGTGAGGTTTTCCAAACATTAATCCATGAGATTCAATCAAATTATCAGAAAATAAAGGGTTTACTGACTTTAGTAGATAGTAGTAGTCAAACTAGTTCTAAGGATTTTATAGAACATTCAAATAGTGTTACAAAAATGGCTGAAACGTTCGATATTAAAACTGCAATTTCCCTGTTGCCGATGATGAATGGCCAGGAGCAGGTGACAAATCAGCTTATTGATGGTATCTTACTTTATAGCTCGCTTATCAATGATGCCAGTAAAAGTCAATTGATACAGTTTGTATTAAAAACACGTCTCTCGCCTAGTGCAAAATTGCGTCTAAAAACCACTTACGCAGATATTGAAAGTTTGATAGAAGATATTCGCATTTATTTGTTACCTAAAAAATCATTTGTAGCATTACAAACACAATTGCTTAAGGCGACTCAAGGCCGTAGGAGCATAGAAAAATTCGGTACAGAGATTGAGGAATTGTTTGTGAATCTTACGATTGCTCAGGCTAACGATAAGCGTGATGCCTATGAGGTTTTGCGTCCGCTCAATGAGAAGACTGCAATCAAACGGTTTAGCGACGGTTTGGCCGATAAGCGGCTCAGCACCATCATTGCCTCACGACAGTTTGCGTCATTGTCTGAAGCTATTACGGCTGCGGTAGATGAGCAATCCATGTCTGTCCAGCCACAAGACCAGGTTATGCAATTTAGGGCTAACCAAAACTATAAACGTGGAAGCTTTAGAGGTTCTCGAGGCCGAGGAAATAGACAGTTTTATAACAACAATAAAACTTATCATCATAGTTAATTATAATAAAAATTATGAAAATAGCACAGGTATAAGAACTTCATACAGTGTAAATCGAGGTAAACACACAGGTGGTCAGCGTCAGCATTTACGCGGACGTCCGGTGCGTTGTCAGCATGTTCAACATAACGCGCAACAGTCCAATGTCCAAGACAACTTGCGCAATGATCAGGCAAATAGTCATGAAAACTTAGAATTTTTTCGTACCTAAACCGTACACTCATTCAATTCTTAGTTTTAGTAATTTTTGTATTATTAATTGTCAACTACAAAATAGTAATGTTGATCTTAATTTACTGATTGATAGTGGAGCAAGCTTATGTGTGCTTAAGTATGAATGGTTGTCGCGACATAGGAATTTATTGAATTTAGTAAAACAGGATAAGATAGTTATTAAAGGAATTAGTGGTAATTTAGAATCTATGGGATACATTTATTTAGATATTTTAATTAATAATGTGACTTTTCAACAAAAGTTTCATATTTTTGAACACTTATCTTGCGCCGCAGAAGGTATACTCGGGCAGGATTTTTTTGAGCGCTATAATGCGGTATTAAATTATAAAAATGGTACTCTGAGTTTAGAAACCCGAGACCAGTCTGTCAGTGTTCATGTAAATAGGAATTTGTTTACAATTCCACCTCGTTGCGAAGTAATTAAACACATCCCGACGTCACACAATAGTGATTGCGTCATTTTATCAAAGGAAATTTATAATGGTGTGTTCACAGCGGGTGTAGTATCGAAGCCACATAATGGACTTATTCCTGTTAGGATTTTAAATACAACTGGATAAATATTTCAGATCTAATTATTAGCTGCCTAGATAATTTTTATGTTTGCAAGTTTGACGACGATAGTATATCTGTGAATAGTGTACGGGACGGACGTGATCGTCCAAGACCGACAGGCAATCAGGAGGTTGTAAGGCTCCTGCTTGAACGCGTTGACGCCCCTTGCACCTATTGTTCAGTTGTCATCTGGTAACTATGGACCTTGGAGACACTTGAAGGTTGCCAAGTAGGTTGAGGTGAAAAACGTGATGTCCAGGTTAAATAAAACTATTTGTTCATGGCCAGAAGCGATGTTCCTTCATGGTCCTCGAAGCGCAATGATGCGTGGAAATACTTTAAGTGAAATAATGGCTACGAAATGTTCACGCGCCTGCGCACTATTAAAGAGGCGAACTCGACTGCGACGAGGACCACAACATTCCGACCGCAAAAACTTTTATTTTTCAAAAAATATACGCTAAGACTCGTAGCTTGAAACTGACAGGAACTACCCTTCCACTGGACCGATTCTGGTGAAACTTGTACTTTTGGATAGGTCTCGAGGAGACCTTCCCTCCGGTCTTTGATCCAGGTCCCTAGCCCCTACCATCAGGGAGTTCTCGTAAGGAGAACGTCGAAGAAAGGGAATTCCCGCCAGTTTGAAGCTTTACAATCGAGTTTCTCCTAAAACTAGACATGTTAGCTCTAGGGTACCAGCGAGGGACTTGGAGCCCTCCTACTGGGCCGTTGACACACATAAGTGTTACAGTTATATTCAAAACATTCAGGCGTACAGCCGCGAAATGGTGCGAGAAGTTAGCTTATGCCCCTGATCTTGGCACATAAACTCGATTCCTACTCAGACTGCTGGGTGGATTTTCAAGTTACATTCACACCCGGGTAGCCCTCGTGATGGGCTATCCCAAGGTAGAAGTCCGGTAGCTACATGTCCAACCCCCGATGAGTTATCGTTTGTTACAAGTTTGTTTACATAGCAAATCCATGTAACCTCGCACCATATCAGGTCGCTTGACTCCTCAACCACCAGAGCTAAGCTCCTTCCGGAAGTGTGGTTGGGTAGCTGGAAAACTAGGCTGTCTGACGGCGGTACCCTGATGGGTGTACCACCAGCCTTTCCGCAGCTTAAGGTGCCGGGAAGCGGCCGAATACTAAATTTTACGTTGTCTCACATCTTTAATGTGTCTGTGTGCGTTACATACCCCTATATACTAGCTCTGTGTCATGACTGAGTGTAGGCGCCTGCCTGAGGGTCCACGAAGGTAATGCTTCAGACAGCATATCTATAGCTGACCAGGCACCAAATGTCCCTGGACGCAGTGACACATCGGCAGCCGCATAGAAACGTCCATGCCGGCATACACAGACACATCCTCTCAAGCAAGTGACGCCTATGTACTAGAATTACATAGGTGCTGTCTATTTATAGGGCCTAGACAAAATTCTAGGTCACCTAGAAGCGCTAAAATGGCTTGTATCGAATTTTCCAAACACTTACTTGAGTAAAACGTATGTATATTTCCCTTTTTAGAGTAAAAATGCATTAAGACTGGCCATGTACTGCTATTATGTATAATTTCTCAGTCATGGCATCCAGCCATCCTATCTAGAACACCTAGCTGGTGTTTCCTAACAAAACAATTATGTGTAAGGAAGCAATCTGATTGGTTGGTGAATAGAATACCTATAGCACCACCTGATACCCTGCTCAAAACGGGGGGTCTAAAATAAGTAAACAAAATATTTTTATTTCCTTAAACCTATACATTTATCATATAACTAAGGTACCTTATGTATAATTCTAACACATAAGCGCTATATTCACACTATAAACTATGTAAAAGCCCCCAAAACATGAGTTTAAAGTTATCAAAATTCTACAAAAACTGGTTTTAGTATAAATATAAGGTGCCGCCCTCTTACAGGTCATTGTGAACTAAACGCTCGTTGAGGACGGTTGTCTTTTACGGAGTTAAATACTTGTTTCTTTCCGTAATAACACAATCAGTATGCATATTAAAGCTTCTAATTTATTGTTATTAGACTATATAATTCTATTACCTACTGATAGACACATAAAATATAATTTTAGTGTCTCAAAAACATGAGCAAAAATTAGTTACGAGCTTTACTATAAAAGGTTTTTTCACCTACCGACATCGCTTAGTATGCGATGGCGCTCTGGGGTGAGCAGACGTGTGTCTGTCAATACTATTTATATTTTACATATGACAACCTATCTAAAGGTGACGTATCGTCGCGAACATCTCTCCCGCCGTGCAGTGTCGCGTCGACTCGATGCTACGTTGGCGCGGCGCTGCATCAGCATTGTGAGCGGCGCACGTCGGCAGCGCTCGTGACCTCGACGCTCTGCGACACGTCGCTCAGCTCTCGCCGCTGGAACTCTGCTGCACTCATTTTGGCAAAGGAATGAGCTTCTTCACCGGACGCTTTAGAGTGCCGCCAGTGGTGCGCACCTCAGCGGTCCGGACTTCTCCATCAGGGCCAGGGTATATGGCCTCGATGCGGCCTCGCGGCCACGTGTTGCGAGGCAGCTGCCCGTCCGCGATAAGGACGGGGTCGCCCACCAGCAGGCCAGGCCCGCGGCTGTGGGGCTCCCGCCGGTTTTGGAGCTCCGGCAGGTATTCTCGCACCCACCGGCGCCAGAACATGTCGGCCAGGATTTGTGACCGACGCCACATCTTTTTGTGGTCGATGTCTTGCTCGGTGAACACGCCGGGGTTTGGGAGTCTAGCCGACCCACCAAGTAGGAAGTGGTTCGGCGTGATAGACTCGTCGTCATCGCCGTCGACTGATACATGTGTCAGCGGGCGGCTATTTACCGTGTACTCTGCCTCACAAATCAGTGTGGACAACACCTCTTCGTGTGGGTGTTTCTCTGTGAGTACGGTATACAATGCGTTTTTTACGCAGCGAACTAGACGCTCCCATGCACCTCCCATAAAGGGCGCTGATGGGGTGATGAAGCGCCAAGTGATGCCTCGGCGACTGGCCTCCTCTCGGAAGGCCTCTCGTAGCTCTCGATCGGCACCGTGCATGTTGGTGCCGTTGTCTGAGTGGATCTCAGTTGGACATCCTCTGCGGGCGGCGAAACGGCGCAGCGCTAATATTGCGCTGTCTGCGCTGAGGCTGGCGGCGATCTCGAGGTGGACAGCTCTTGTGGTGAGGCATGTAAACAGTGCTACATATCTCTTGTGATGCTGGCGACCCACGGTGACAGATAGCGGGCCGAAG
This sequence comes from Orthosia gothica, assembly GCA_949775005.1. Lineage (NCBI taxonomy): Eukaryota > Metazoa > Arthropoda > Insecta > Lepidoptera > Noctuidae > Orthosia > Orthosia gothica. The sequence goes on from OX459047.1 coordinate 22,973,498, forward strand.
TAGTCTAGCCCGGTGTACGTGAACGGCCTTTGGTGATGAGCCAGGCGCGTTCGTGGGTGGTCGCCGGTCGCTGGCACAGGTGCTTGTGCCTTACGAATACGGCACTGAAGACATTGTGCCAGTACTTTCTTGGTGGTGGGACGCATCCTTACGACCCAATAATGCTGCCGTACTTCATTTATTGTGAGTTCAGTCCCACTATGTAGTAAGCTGCGGTGTGTCCAGTCTATATAGAGCTGGGTTATATGATGGTCGCCATGTAATATTGGCGGTCGCCTTACATCTTCCGTGACCTCGTCAGTGGCGGCTATACGGCTTCTAATACGTAGTAGGCCATCTACTACTTCTATTTGCAGCGCGTGTAGCGGACTATTTTTGTCCACTATTTCATGTGCATGCAATCTAGCTATTTCTTGAGCGAACGATTGCTGCTGTGCAACTTGTACGAGTATTTTCTCGGCTTTTTGAAGAAAGCTCGCATCTATGTACTGCTTTCGGACTTCTGGCGCTATGTATGACGGCTTGGTTGCTGCAGTCGCTGTCTTCTTTTTCTTTCGCCAGTCCGTGTCCTCCTCAGCGTTTTTCCGGGTTCTTTTGTAGAACGTTTTCTCTGTCCTTTGTTTACAGAGATGTATAAAACGTAGGACGGTAGCAGTCGCACGTAATAGCCGCTCCCATCTCGAAAAGTTGACGGGATTAGGTATAGCTTCTATGAGCTTCGAAGTGTATGTATGTCTGTCTGTTATTTTCTCCAAAACAGATTTTTCTTTTTCTGTGACAGTGAGCGTTCTTTCCTCTCCTGTCTCTTCTGTGATTGGAGGTTTTTCTGATGGCCATGAAGAAGGGTCTTCATACAAAAAACTTGGGCCACAGAACCACTCGTGTTGTGAGTCAAACCTCGGCGGCACGTCACGAGTCGCTATATCGGCGATGTTCAACTTCGTGGATATCCATCGCCAATCCTCCACTTTGCTACCTTCTTCTATGGCAGCTATGCGATGAGCTACGAAGGCTTTATAGGTTCGTGCTCCTTTTTTTATCCACGACAAGACTGTTTTGCTGTCTGTCCAATACGTGACCGACGATGGATTGTTGTCGTGTTCACGTTTCACAGCTGCAGCCAGACGGGTTCCCATCACCGCTGCCTGCAGCTCGAGGCGCGGTATCGATTGTAGCTTTAATGGAGCTACTCTCGCCTTGGCCATGACTAGGCTCACCTTCTGTGTGCCTACTGCTGTGGTGGCTCGCCAATACACAGCTGCTGCGTATGCCAACTCGCTTGCGTCGGTAAATACATGTATTTGTATTTCTGTGGCATCACTATAACCAGGATAACATCTTGGTATGCTGATGCCCTTGAGCTGCCGCAGGTTTTCGATCCAACTTCTCCACTGAGATGCCAGGTCAGCGTCTAATAGCTGGTCCCAATCGACGCCTCGCCTCCAAGCTTCTTGCAATATTTGTTTAGCTCGAATCGTAACAGGCGAGGCTAGTCCTAGGGGGTCGTATAACGACATGACAATTTTGAGAGCCTCTCTTTTTGTAGGGGCCTCCTTTTCTAAAATTCCTGGCGGCAGTCTCGCAAGCGTTAGGTTGAAACCTAGCGTATCTTCACTAGGTCTCCAAATCAGGCCGAGTATTTTCTCTGCGCCTACTGTATCTCCGATGTTCACAACCTCAGTGCAGGTTTGTGACGGATCGATATTTTCTATCAGGCGCTTACTGTTTGATACCCATTTTGTTAGGTCAAACTTCGCCTGTTGGTGTATTTTCTTCACCATTGTCGCGACTTCTGTCGCTTCTTCGACTGTTTTATAGCTGTCCAGATAATCGTCCATATAATGGCTCTCTACTATAGCTTTCACTGCTACTGGATGCTGTTCGATGTGCTTCCTTGCGTTCCAATTTTTCGCAAAGATAGCGGTGCACGGCGAGCTTGCCGCGCCGAAAATGATGGACGTCATACGATATTCTTCTGGGGCTCCATCTCTTCTGTTGCCTCTCCATAGGTAGCGAAGTGAGTCTCGGTCTTCACTTCGTACTTTTACTTGCATGAACATCTCGGCTATGTCTCCGGAGATGGCCACGCAGTGTCTACGAAATCTCATCATGACGCCGGGCAGCGACTGCAGCAAGTCTGGTCCAGTTAGCAGGAAGTCGTTGAGTGACTTTCCTCTCGATTTTGCGGCGGCATCATGTACTATTCGAATTTTCTCTGGCTTCATGGGGTTGAAGACATCGAAATGAGGCAGGTACCAGGTTTTTCCTGGCGTGCTTGACTTGGGAGCCTTCTCAGCATATCCCTTTTCTATCAGGGAGTCCATCTGATGTGTGTATTTCACACGAAGAGCGGGGTTTTTATCCAGCTTCTTCTCTATGGAGACTAGCCTTTTGAGTGCTGTCTCGTAACTATCGGGCATCTCTATTTTCTCGTCCCGCCATAACATAGCGGTTTCTATGTGCCCATTTCCTAACTGTCTTGTGTGACGGTTCAGTATATCTTCTGCCCTCTTCTGGGGGTCAGAAGCTGGTTGTCGTGGATTGATAGCCAACGACTCGATAGCGAAGAATTCACGGAGCTGCTCGTTCAGTTCCGCATCTTGCCTTGCGTCAACGGACTGACACCCGTTGACATAGTGCACCTGCTGGCCCAGTGTTCTGGTGTGCGCGCCGTGCAATGTCCAGCCCATCATGGTTTTCGACGCGATGGGTTGGCTTCTAGGTCCTCTGCGGACTTCAGTGGCCAACAACAAATGCCAGTTGTCTTGGCCGACGAGTATCTTTGGCACTCCAGCAGGATACGTAAGCTGCGACGTCAAGTCTCGAAGGTGCCTACAGCGGGCTACGTCTTCTTGACTGACTGCCTGTGGTGACAGGTTGAGCTTCGAAATGGTGCGCGCCTTGAAGGGCACCCTATCTCTCATACGACTTGTGAGAGTGACGGTTATACGTCTCGATAAGGGAGTGTCGATCATGGTGTTTCCAATAGCACCGATCTTCAGAGGGTCGATTGGGCCCACTGCTCCCACTCGCTGAGCGATTGCTTCGTCGATCAGCGAAACGGTGGATCCGTCGTCAAGGAGTGCGTATGTGTCTGCCTCTCCCGCCGGTCCTATTACCCGGACCGGTATCATCTTCAGGAAAGCTTGACTCGATTCAGTTCGCGAACTGGCCACCGTCTCCTGAGACTCCTTCTTCTCTTCTGGAACAGCAGGCTTCCTTGTCCTGTCTGTTTGAGGCTTCTTACCCCTATGAAGAAGTCGATGGTGCGTGGCTGTACACCCCTTATGATCACACTGCTTCTTGTTGCAAGTGTGTCCAGCACGACGTTGTCTTAGGCAGCGATAGCACAAGTTGTAATTCTTGGCTAGCTCCCATCTTTTGTCACTTGCTGCGTCTCTGAACCTTTGGCAGTCAGACGCGTAGTGACCACTTTTGTCGCAAATTCGACATTTGTTTACCGGCTTGTCGGTAGCTGTATGCGTCCGTTGTATGACGCGTTTTCCCGCTAGAGAATCCGTTTCCTTGATGTTCTCAGGCGGGGCGAATGCACTGCAGAAGTGAGCTTGCTCGGTTATGAAGTCGCTGAAGAGTGACAGGTCCGGCAGCGACTGGTACTTTTCCGTGTACGTTCTGTACCATTGTACACGCAGAGAATTGGGTAGCTTCTCAGTTAGCTGGCGCACCAGCTCGGCATTGAGCAGATAGTGCCCCTTCTTGAGAGCTCGCAGAGTGACAACTCCGCTTCTGACTCGACTTGCAAAGGTGCAGATGTCCTTGGGCGACTCGCTGCATTTTGGTAGCCCTCTAAGTCGGTCTGTTTCGGCCTGAGCTATTGAGTCAGGACGTCCAAACTGTAGTTCCAATTCTCTCATGATCTCATCCGGCTTTGCGTTCCCGATGAGCTCTGAGCTCACTGTCTCCAGTGCGCGACCACGCAAGCTCCTTCTGAGTCTTGCCGTGTTTTCTATGTCGCTGAAGTAGGCATGAGTTGCCTCGTAAATGGCTCGAAAAGATAGCCATTCTGTATGAGCTCCACCGAAATTCGGCAGAGTCATGATAACCTGCGACGCCGATCGGTTAGGCGTCCATGGTTCGATTTTTCTGTCGGCTAGCGACGCTATAGCGGATGTCAGCTCCGTTAGAAAAGGACGGAGTGACTCTTTCGCTTCTATTTGCCTTGGCGGCTCCACGTTGGACGGCTCTGTCCTAGGTGGTTCGATGTTAGACTTCACTTGTGGATGTTCTATATGGTCGATATGTTTCCGGGAGTCCGCTATAGCGTCGACGGCCGCAGCCGGGGTCCAATCGTCATTGTCCCCTTTGGCGACGTCATTCTCCCTCAACGGTGTGGGCTCTGGCGCCTCTTCGAGCCACGAACGGACATACTCTTCATTAGAATTTCTGTCATCCATATATTCATCCTCAGAAGCTTCTTCTTCTGCTTTTTGAAGTGCTAACTTAGCGAGTTCCAACTTTATTTTCAATAAGTCTTCACGAGCTCTTGAAATTTTCTTACGTGACCGGGTCGACTTGCTAGTTGACGGCGGTCCAGTATGTTCGATACGGGCGTCACCCCGGGTAGCCATTACTTCTCCTTGAACAAAGGTCTTATCCCGGATCCTTTGTCTTCTACCAGAAGGCTTCAGTGTTTTTTCTGAAGAATCTTCTGATTTCGATGCCTTCCTGCGTGTGCTTGGTTCCTGTGGTTCCTCCTCCTCATGTGTGGGCGTGTTGTCACCTATCTGTGACGTTGGTGGGCTTCTGACTGGTATGGACTTTTCTGTCCCTTCAGTAGTGGACGGTGAGCGTGGGGGCAGCTGATGTTGTACGCCCGCACCTGGACGCTCAATGGGGACTGTCCATGATTCAGGCCTCTTGTCCTGGGATCTGGTAGTCGGCATCCTGATTGGTTCAAAGTTTCAGTTTGAATACGCCAAGTACAAGTCCAATCTTCAACTTGTCTTCAAAACGTTGGCTCGAAACGGCTGAGTCCAATTCTAGACTTCTTCAAAATGTCAGTTTGAATCGGCTGAGTCCAACTCTAGACTTCAACACGAACTGGTTGACATCTATTTTCGAGCTTCAAAACGGCTATGTCCAAACTTAATTTTTTCTTGAAAACTGCTAAGTGGTAACTCTGGGTTAAGTCCGATTTCAGTCGTCGGCTTGAAGAGGGTTCGCTTCCTTTTTCAAACTTCGAAAAGTATCTCCAAACTCCGGGTTAGTTTAAACTCCGGGTTATATCCGACCCTCTTAACTCCAGGTTATTCTTCAAACTATAAGTCGCTAGTCAGTCTTCAAAACTATAAGTTCCAAATCAGCTTCAAACTTCAATGTTGATACGTAAACAAGTTCACTATAAGACTTTCAACACAAAATGGGTAAGCACATGAGCATATGTTTTCACTGTACTTACTGTTGTCTAAGTGTCAACTTGTCCAGCAGCCTCCAAGGATGAGCAGCCGGTCTGGTACCAATCACTGAACTGTTGGTCCAACTCTTGACGTTAGTAGTCACTTCAGACTCCAGATATCCAGGTTTGAAACTCCAGACTTCGATCGAGAGCTTCTATCTCGATAACGACTATTTGTTTTTAAACAAATTCTAAGTCGAAAATAAGCCTTCAGCTATAACGCTTCAGGAAATTTCAGCAACTATTTTTTCGTTCTATTTTATAGAACAAGTCGCCCACACGACTATTCAATATGCTTCTGTGTGTAAGCCTCTTCTTGGATAACGCTTCAGCGATAATCCTTCAGCCGTAACCCTTCAGGAATTCTATGAACGTCGTATGTTCGTTCTATCTCCTAAACGAGCTCCCAACACGCTGTTTGAAAACTCCGATTATGAGTTTCCTAGCGATAACTCTTCAGGCTATGCTATATTCCTTCAGGATACAGTTTCTGTGTAATCTTCGATTACTGTGAATTCTCAGTAAGCAGGTTACACAACAGAAACAGCTCAAAAAACCGTCTTTTCGCGACGGTAATCACACGGGAACGGTTAGCTTCTCAGGAAGCCGGTAGAACCACAGGAATAGCTCAGGAATGGCTGCTGTGTCCCAGCAAAATGGTTGTCTTCCAGGTAGTCCACGCGTGGGCCTAATCCACTCGTGCACTCTTCACGACTGTAGTCGCTCTGGAAGTTTCTACTATGAGACGATAGTACGTTGCGCCTTTTGACGACGCTAATCACCCAGTAATACGGTTGCTGACCAGTAACTGGGTTATCTCACCCAGGAAACGGGTTTCTATCGTCCCAGAGTGTACGCTATGTTTTTGACTGTTAAAGAAACATGATCTTAACCCTGGCACTTGTAAGGTTTACGAGATGGAACGTCAGTATTCTTATTTCCCTGGAACTTTTCTCACGAACGCAACGCTTAGTACCCCAGTTGGCACATTTGTGTGGTGTGTAATCTTACCAGATTTATATTGAGGGTACCTTGAGATATTTGAGCATCAGTTTTCTTTGTTCTCACGAATGTTCACAGGCGTGAGCGTCAGTTTTCTTTGTTCTCAGGTACTAGTTTTCACAGGAACGATACGTTTTGACATTACCCAAGAAACAGGAATGTAACCTCAGTATATAAGGTCACTTTACATCAGGCTTGTTTGTTCTCAAGGCAGCGTTCGTGTCCCCAGGGCATCAGGTTTCTTTTTTCACAGGAATGGGACATCAGTTTTCTTTGTTCTCGGGAACAAGGCTCTTCCTTGGCCTATATTTTCACAGCGTCCGGGACATCAGTTTTCTTTGTTCTCGGGAACAAGGCTCTTCGTTGGCCTATATCTTCACAGCGTCCGCAGGTCTGGTATGTTTCCCAGAAAATTCGGCTCGACAGGACCAGCAAATGGTCCGTAGGTTACCAATATACGGCTCGACAGGACCAGCAAATGTACGGGACGGACGTGATCGTCCAAGACCGACAGGCAATCAGGAGGTTGTAAGGCTCCTGCTTGAACGCGTTGACGCCCCTTGCACCTATTGTTCAGTTGTCATCTGGTAACTATGGACCTTGGAGACACTTGAAGGTTGCCAAGTAGGTTGAGGTGAAAAACGTGATGTCCAGGTTAAATAAAACTATTTGTTCATGGCCAGAAGCGATGTTCCTTCATGGTCCTCGAAGCGCAATGATGCGTGGAAATACTTTAAGTGAAATAATGGCTACGAAATGTTCACGCGCCTGCGCACTATTAAAGAGGCGAACTCGACTGCGACGAGGACCACAACATTCCGACCGCAAAAACTTTTATTTTTCAAAAAATATACGCTAAGACTCGTAGCTTGAAACTGACAGGAACTACCCTTCCACTGGACCGATTCTGGTGAAACTTGTACTTTTGGATAGGTCTCGAGGAGACCTTCCCTCCGGTCTTTGATCCAGGTCCCTAGCCCCTACCATCAGGGAGTTCTCGTAAGGAGAACGTCGAAGAAAGGGAATTCCCGCCAGTTTGAAGCTTTACAATCGAGTTTCTCCTAAAACTAGACATGTTAGCTCTAGGGTACCAGCGAGGGACTTGGAGCCCTCCTACTGGGCCGTTGACACACATAAGTGTTACAGTTATATTCAAAACATTCAGGCGTACAGCCGCGAAATGGTGCGAGAAGTTAGCTTATGCCCCTGATCTTGGCACATAAACTCGATTCCTACTCAGACTGCTGGGTGGATTTTCAAGTTACATTCACACCCGGGTAGCCCTCGTGATGGGCTATCCCAAGGTAGAAGTCCGGTAGCTACATGTCCAACCCCCGATGAGTTATCGTTTGTTACAAGTTTGTTTACATAGCAAATCCATGTAACCTCGCACCATATCAGGTCGCTTGACTCCTCAACCACCAGAGCTAAGCTCCTTCCGGAAGTGTGGTTGGGTAGCTGGAAAACTAGGCTGTCTGACGGCGGTACCCTGATGGGTGTACCACCAGCCTTTCCGCAGCTTAAGGTGCCGGGAAGCGGCCGAATACTAAATTTTACGTTGTCTCACATCTTTAATGTGTCTGTGTGCGTTACATACCCCTATATACTAGCTCTGTGTCATGACTGAGTGTAGGCGCCTGCCTGAGGGTCCACGAAGGTAATGCTTCAGACAGCATATCTATAGCTGACCAGGCACCAAATGTCCCTGGACGCAGTGACACATCGGCAGCCGCATAGAAACGTCCATGCCGGCATACACAGACACATCCTCTCAAGCAAGTGACGCCTATGTACTAGAATTACATAGGTGCTGTCTATTTATAGGGCCTAGACAAAATTCTAGGTCACCTAGAAGCGCTAAAATGGCTTGTATCGAATTTTCCAAACACTTACTTGAGTAAAACGTATGTATATTTCCCTTTTTAGAGTAAAAATGCATTAAGACTGGCCATGTACTGCTATTATGTATAATTTCTCAGTCATGGCATCCAGCCATCCTATCTAGAACACCTAGCTGGTGTTTCCTAACAAAACAATTATGTGTAAGGAAGCAATCTGATTGGTTGGTGAATAGAATACCTATAGCACCACCTGATACCCTGCTCAAAACGGGGGGTCTAAAATAAGTAAACAAAATATTTTTATTTCCTTAAACCTATACATTTATCATATAACTAAGGTACCTTATCCACTGGTCTGTCCACCCGACCGAATTGGAAAAAAGCATCCTGTGCGTTATCTGTCCACCCGACCGAATCGGAAAAATACCTGTCAGTACAAGTTTAGACCGAAATACGTCACGGGAAAGGATATTCTCAAAGGATCAGGGTTTAAATCGGTACTTTAATAGACGATAGTATAATATAATATAAATAATATATCAAATATATTACAAGGTAAAACTGGGTAAATCCCTATGAAATCAGATAGCTTATTTTATCACAATTCTAACAACATAACATTTATACATGGTCCCCATACAAAAGTACCGAGAAATCGGCGTTTTACTGAGACCGGGTGATCGCAAAAAATGGCCCCCGGGAACGTCATCCGACAGCGCCTCGGCGGCCGGCCAACCTGGACAGTTGACCGTTTATGTATAATTCTAACACATAAGCGCTATATTCACACTATAAACTATGTAAAAGCCCCCAAAACATGAGTTTAAAGTTATCAAAATTCTACAAAAACTGGTTTTAGTATAAATATAAGGTGCCGCCCTCTTACAGGTCATTGTGAACTAAACGCTCGTTGAGGACGGTTGTCTTTTACGGAGTTAAATACTTGTTTCTTTCCGTAATAACACAATCAGTATGCATATTAAAGCTTCTAATTTATTGTTATTAGACTATATAATTCTATTACCTACTGATAGACACATAAAATATAATTTTAGTGTCTCAAAAACATGAGCAAAAATTAGTTACGAGCTTTACTATAAAAGGTTTTTTCACCTACCGACATCGCTTAGTATGCGATGGCGCTCTGGGGTGAGCAGACGTGTGTCTGTCAATACTATTTATATTTTACATATGACAACCTATCTAAAGGTGACGTATCGTCGCGAACAAATAGAGTTCGAACTTTGCTAACTACGTTACAACTACATACTTATTTAAATAAAGAGGAACAAAGAGGCATTGAAAACGTATGTGCCAAATATGCCGATGTTTTCCATTTGCCAGGAGATACGCTCACTACTACAAATTTAATAGAACATTCAATTAAACTAAAGGAAAATGCGTCTCCAGCGTACGTGAAGCCCTATCGATTGCCTAAAGCATTGAAAGGCGAGGTACAAAGACAAATAGATGAAATGGTTAAAAACGATATCATTGAAGAGACTATTTCAGAATGGTCAAGCCCAGTTCTATTAGTACCTAAAAAGACAGATAGGTCAGGAGAAAGGAAATGGAGACTTGTAGTGGACTATCGCCAACTCAATAATAGGATACAGGATGATAAATTTCCCCTACCTAACATCACTGAGATACTAGATTCGTTATCTAACAACATCTATTTTTCAAAATTAGATCTCAGTCAAGGTTACTATCAGCTGTCTTTAGAAGAAAAGTCTAGGAAGTTTACTGCATTTACAACAGACAAGCAGTATCAAATGAAACGATGTCCAATGGGACTTAAGACATCGCCTAGTGCTTTTGCTCGTCTCATGACAATAGCAATGTCAGGGTTAAATTATAAATCATGCTTCTTATATCAAGATGATTGTATTGTCGTAGGAAATTGTCTTGAAACGCACAACAAGAATCTTATAAAAATTTTTGAATGCCTGAGAAGAGTGAATTTGAAACTAAATCCGATGAAGTGTGAATTTTTACGTAAAGAAATCGTTTATTTAGGGCATAAGATCACTTCAGAAGGTATATTTCCCGATCCATCAAAGGTAGAATGCCTGCAAAAGTACCCTGTCCCGCAGAATGTAGACGAAGTCAAGAGATTTGTTGCATTTGCTAACTATTATAGGCGTTTTATTCCAAAGTTTGCCGACATAGCCTATCCATTGAATGCGTTATGTAAGAAAGATGTAGCGTTCGTATGGAGTGAAGAATGCGAGCGAGCATTTTACAAGCTAAAACAGATCCTTGTTAGTCCAACTATACTTGACTATCCAGACTTCAGCGATAATAATACTTTTACGATACAAACTGACGCATCAAAACTAGGTTTAGGCGCCGTGCTGTCTAATAGTAATAGCAAGGTAGTCGCGTACGCCAGCCGTAACTTGAAACCAGCTGAGACACGATACCCTGTGATTGAGTTAGAATTACTTGCTATTGTTTGGGCGGTTCGACATTTTAGACCTTATTTATATGGGAAAAAGTTTTACATAAAAACAGACCATAAGCCATTGATTTATTTATTTAATATGACCGATCCTTCAAGCCGGTTGACAAAGTTTAGATTATATCTCGAGGAATATGATTTTGAAATCAGCTATGTCCCAGGACGGCAAAACGCAGCTGCAGATGCATTGAGCCGGATACCTATTACATCCAACAGCTTAAAGGATATGAACAAGCATGTAGTATCGGTCATGACAAGGGCACAGACTCGAAGGTTACGTACTGACTGTGACAACAACGACATGACTACTGAGGTATCCTCTACTCCAAGGCCTGATCAACCTAAGGTAGTGGAAATTCTCAAACGACCAATTGACAGCGTTGAATTGATTTTACTTAGCAATAAAAATACATTAAATCAGATAGAAAAATCAAAACATTACACTAGTGACAATGGTAACTGCAAATTCGTGCCTGAAAAGTCAGCAATTTTTGTAATTTCTCGATCGTTATCGACCGTAAGTGTGTTAGCGAGAGAATTACAACGTTTTTGCAAGCAAATCAAATTAAACGAGCTCATAATAATTAAGAACAAGCGCAACGAAAGTTTTGTAAACAATTTTATAAAGGAAATGAGTCATTTAAAAGATACTCCTAAGTTACTTGTTATTAAAGATGTGACTAGAGTTACTGACAAAGACACGAAAATTGTGATCTTGAATGACTTCCACCTGTTACCCACGAGTGGCCACGCGGGGGTAAACAGAATGTTAAATAATATTAGGAAGTACTATTATTGGCCAGGAATGAGCAATGACGTATCAGAATTCGTAAAGAAGTGTAGAAGTTGTCAGATTCAAAAGCATACCAATAGGCATACGAAGGAACCGATGGTTATCACATCCACGGCATCCACTGCTTTTGAAAGAGTTAGTTTAGATTTAATAGGTCCTTTAGATGTAGATAATTTAAACTATAAGTATATTTTGACATTACAGTGTGATTTAACAAAATACGTCGAAGCTTATCCTTTAGAAAAGAAAGATACTATTTCTGTAGCTAAGTTATTTGTAAACAATTTTATTCTGAGGTATGGTATCCCTAGAGAGATAATAACAGACCAGGGAACAGAGTTTATGTCATCAGTTTTCACTGAGATTTGCGATTTGTTGCATATTAATAAACTGCATTCAACAGCTTATCATCATGAAACTCTGGGAGGTTTGGAAAATACTCATAAAGTTCTAGGAGCTTATCTTAGAATTCAGTGTGACAATAACAAAACAGATTGGAGCAGTTGGCTTCCATTCTGGTGCTTTTCTTTTAATACTACAATGCACTCTGAGACAAAATACACTCCATTTGAGCTAGTATTTGGCAAAAATTGTAATTTACCATCTAATATAGCACAAAATGTATATGTTGATCCGTTATATAATCCAGATTCTTACCCTTTGGAGCTAAAATACAGACTACAAAGAGCACAAGCAGAAGCTAGAAAAAACTTATTATCCAGTAAGGAATTAAGAAAAAATCATTTTGATAAAAATGTAAATCGGTTAATATATAAGAGTGGAGATTTAGTTTTAATCAAAAATCAAGTAGGAAATAAGTTAGATAAAATTTACTTAGGACCATACAGAGTCATTGAAGATGTATCACCAAATGTGAAAATTATAAAAGATGATAAGGAAAATTCATAAAAATAATACAAAACTGTTTGTAACTTAAAATACTTTGGTTAATTAAGATAAGATGTTTTTTTTTTGTATAATGTTATGTTAAAAAGAAAACAAAAAGTAGTGATGTAAGCATAGTTTAAGTAAAAAAAAAAAAAAAAAAAAGCATTATGTACTTAGTAATAACAACATTTTTTTAAAAAAAAAAAAAAAGGGGAGGTGTAGTGTGCAGCTCGCCCAACCTTATATTTGTAACTGCACACACCTTTTATGGGCATTATTACACGAATCGTTGAATCGAACACTTCTCTTTTATTTCGATTACATCACTCTAATACATCAGTAATAGGGTCCCGTTTTTACCCTTTGGGTACGGAACCCTAAAAAAAACCGGCAAAGTGCGAGTCGTACTCGCGCACGTAGGGTTCCGTACCATTATCGCAAAAAACGACAAAAAAATCACGTTTGTTGTATGGCAGCCCCCCTTAAATATTTATTTATTCTGTTTTTAGTATTTGTTGTTATAGCGGCAGCAGAAATACATCATCTGTGAAAATTTCAACTGTCTAGCTATTACGGTTCATGAGATACAGCCTGGTGACAGACAGACAGACAGACGGACCGCGGAGTCTCAGTAAAAGGGTTCCGTTTTTACCCTTTTGGTACGGAACCCTAAAAAGCTCAATAATCGGCACTAAATTTCCCCAATAATTTAATCAAATAATTAAAAAATAATAATAATTAAAAACATAAAGAATTAATAAAATGACAATTCTAGGCCAACCGGAAGTATCCTATAGGTTTTGGGTCAAAAAACCTTTATGGTAGTTCCCGTTGACCAAGAATCACGAAATTTGGCAAAAACTATGGTCTTACAGAACAAATAAAGAAAAATCAAAAACAATAAAAAGTTGAGGTAAATTTTGGTACTCACAAGTTTTCGAGAAAATCTAAAGCCCATATCTTTAAAACCGATAAAAATGATACCAATTTTATTATGGCCGTATAATGAGTAGGTACGGAACCCGCGCACGAGTTCGACTCGCACTTGACCGATTTTATTTTATTTGTATGCTCGAATTGTATGGGCCACTACCGTGCCCCCAAATTGCAAATACAACACACAGGCTTTTAATGCAGATACAACACATTTAATATTACTTGGAGTATTTTAAATTGATTGTATTTGGCAGCAAATACATCGAGACGGCAAGCTTCGGCGAGGTAGTTATTACTAGAAGGAAATCCTCAACATCACTTTTCTGAGATCACACCTGTTTTTAATGATTCCACATTTTGTCCAGTTGCAAAGATACTGATCCTCAATGCTGCACCAACAATAAAACCTACTCAAAGCACTTGTCAAGGTCGTATAAAGTTAAAGCATAGGTAGTGTTTTAGTGTCATTAACTAACCCCTGTGGAACGACTGATGGTGAAAGTTTGGGGCCTTGGGGATAGAAATGACTCTTGACCTGCATCTTCTACAGATGATAATGGGTTCAATCAAACATACTTTATATTACAAAATATATTTGTGTACAAACTATTTAAAATACTAATAGAGAATCACAGAAGAGTTTCACTTATCGAGCATATCAAGTACCTCTAACTCTTCGCCCGCATCTTCCTCTCATCTCAAATTTTAAATAATCTTTATTTTATTTATTATCTTGATTTTTTTGTCTACAATCCAGTAATCTAAACATTCCAATAATCATTCTCCTGGTTTTCAATAGTGCCAGATTAGTAAGACTATAGGAATTATTACTAGTTTCAATCAATTTGATTGAATTCTGCTTTTAGATATGAGGGCATGCGACCCCGGGGCATTATCTTATCTCTTTTGTGTACTTTCAGCTGATGGCTCAACATATTGTCCCGGTGTCCAAATGCTTTACCACAAAACTCACAAACATGATGTTTAACAAACATATGAACATTTCTGTTATGTTTCTCAAGATCCCGTTTCGCATAAAAACCTTTATTACATTCCTCACATTTGAAGGCACAAATACCTTTGTGCCTGTTGAGGTGTTTGGTCAAGTTACTCTTTGTTATAAACCGAGCTGGACATTCAGGACATTTGTAGTTGTAGTCTCCGGTGTGTGTTCTCACATGAATTTTGAGTAGTCCTTGATGTAACCCTCTATACGGACAGAACTGACATTTATATTTTAATTCGCTGCCATGAGTAAGGCAATGAGTTTTGAAGGCAGATGGATGTTTGAATACCTTGCCACATTTCTCACAAACATATCGAGGCAGTGGACCATTGTGCTTCTCTAGGTGTAATTTATAATCACTTTCTTTAATATTTCTGTCACAAACAGGACATTTATTGTAGTTGGGTGGTGGTTGATCTTTTCTCTTTTCACTTAGAATTGTTTGTTTATGTTCAATTGTTGGATGCATTCTTCTTACATGATCATTGTAATAACGAAAGTTGAACATTTTGCAACAAATTGTGCACTTAATGAGTCTCTCAGCCAGTTCCTCAGGAGTACCATGTTTTTTTATGTGAATTTTCATATATGATTTGCTTATTTGCTTACCACAAAATTCACATTCTAATTTACCATACTTTTTGTTGTATTTCTCTTCATATTTTTTTCTGTGTTCTTTTAAATGTACTCTATATGCACTTTTTAAAACAATGCTATGACAGACTTCACATTCTCTTTGATGGGGAAGTATTTTCATGAGAGATTGTTCATCATGCTCTGTTGCTTCTACATCATTATCAGAATATATGTAACTATTTTCTTCTTCGTTTTGCTCTAGATTTTGTTTACCTTTGTCAGAAACAATAATCATTATTGTTTCACCGTCTGCTTCATTGCTGGATCCATTATCCTCTTGTTTTACATGGATTAAATCAGTTTGGAAGTCTTTATAATCATTATTGATGGATCCATTTTCCTCTTGTTTTACATGGATTGAATCTGTTTGGAAGTCTTTATAATCATTACTGTCTTGTGTATCTACTTCAGAAATGGTATGATCATAATTGGTAGACTCGTCTTCAGATTCATGAATACGTTTCAGCCTGTCAAAGTCATCCAAGTTCGATTCTGAATCGGAAGTACAATTTAACTCAAGATATTCTCTTTTAATGTAAGTTTCATATTCTTGTTTACAATCTGACTCTTCTGAGCCACTACCGGAATATGCAACTCGCCTGAGCATTTCATCTGATTGTTTAGCAGTTTTTCGGAATAAGATTGCAGATTCCAGCAACGTAAAGCAAGCTACACATAAATATTGGGGTAGGTTGTCATCTTTACTAATTTTGATCTTCCCAAACTCAGTCACGTCATTGGAAATATCGTTAGCACCGAATATAGGTATTTCACCATCATCTAAGCATATTCTGCACTTTTCCGGTAAATATTTATGCCCATTTGTTGTTCCATTAGATAATGCACTGCCAGCATAGGATTTCATACGAGTTAGCATTGTTGTCTTGTTTTAGATCCCAATCACTTTTCTTCACTTAAAATGGTTACTGTTTAAGTTCTGTGTATACAGAACTTTATAAAAACATGTAATTAACACAGGTTTAGTAAACATGAGAAATGCGCAATACGGGCAATATTCAATATCACTAATGTCCAAAAGTACTCTGGTCTCTGTGCTAATGACATGATGAGTTTATGTATGACATTCAAAGAGTAAAATAATATAGTTATGTATAAATTAAACAATTTTACAATTCAATTGTAATAATATAGTTTAAGATGACATTGAAGTACGCCCGCGGCCGCCCGCCATGCCATAGATTCTTTTTTTTCTTCGCACTACTCCGGCAGGCTAGGGTCTTCGACCATACCGCCTCGTCCTCAGTGCATAATATTATTGATTAATATGCATTAGAATGCGGATGTAACAGATTCTAATGTTTTTTGGAGAATTTGGCAGCAAATTGTATCTAGTAAGGCTTCCCAGTAAGCTTTGTGGAGGTAGTCAATACTAAAATAAAATTCTCCGCTCCACTATCTCAAGATCGCTTCTGTCAATGGTTTCACATATTGTCCAGTTGCATAGATAGTTGAGACACAAAACTACACCAATTTTATATCACAATATCTACTAGAGTGCGCGAAAGTTAAGTCTGCGCGGCCATAACGGATCTAATCGTTTGTCATTTATGTCAGGTGTCAAGAGAGTATGTTGTATTCCGTGTTTTTATTCGTTTCCGCAGTAAATAATCGCCATCATTATGCTAAAAGTAATTTAAAGTGATGGCGGGGATGTTTTCTTCAAGTGCACAAGACAATAACGGGCCTAAGGTACCGTTTTACAATGATAGAGCCCGCGTTGCTTATTTGACAGGTAACTTTTAGGGATACCACAATACTAAAATTTCCCTAAATTTTCGTAATACCGGTGCCCGACAGTATTGGTTTTTGGGTGGTACATAAATATACCGGCGGGACAGGACCGGCATCATGTAATTTAATGCATCATCGTTATTTCGTTTTAGGCGTTTCTGAACGCACCGTCACCCAAATAACTCAAGAGGGTTATGTGGCAGCAGCTTCTTCAAAAATTGTTAAAGAAGAAATTAAAAAGAATTGAAATTCAAGGTATTAGCCACTGCAGGACCATTGTTAGACCAAATTTAACAGTAGGTACTACTAAGTATTGTAGCGTTAATAAATAAAAATAGAACTTTTTTAACGCAACGATAACGTATAATTTTAAAAATAAATATACCGAAAATATACCTAAATAAAGTAAAAAGGCAAAACACATTCTTTTTAAAAAAGGCAGAACCGCAATAGTCAATATAGTATTAATTATTTTTAAATATTAAGTAAACATAAAACTTAAAAGCGGAATTTAGAAAAAGGTTTAAAGTTAAAAAATGAATTCTCATGCCTATCTATATGCCATCTTCAACGCAGTTGCAACCTGTTTAATGATGGCTCAAGCATACAAGAAATGTACGAAACCAAAATGTGATATAAGGTAATAAAAGTAATAACTACGGAAACTTAAAAGGTAAGCTACGTTAAAAATTAAAAGAAAGAAAATTAAAAGTATGATAACAGCTATTCATCGGGAATCCACGCTGGATGAAGCGCCTTTGGTTGTTCCTCTCCAAACACAATAAAATATGTACGGAACCCGTTAAAAGATGTTCGGAATCCCGAAGACTGCAGGTACTCCAGGGGTCATTCGTTCTGTCCCGGGGGTAGAAGCCGAAGTCGGCTCAACTGATATCTACAGACAAGGAAACGGACAATTTAAATTATGGAACCAAAAGGGTCTGAAATACCAGAAGAAAACGACATTCGTAAGAACATTTAGGAAGAAGAGTCACATTACTTACCAGTTTTGATTCATGACGCATAAACTCATGTCAGCGACAAGATTTCTTATGATTAGCTTGTCACCAGTCTTGGCAGGACCGCCCAGTCCTCCAGTCTGTCGCTCGGCAACTATGAGGCATGCCCTGGTAGCGAAATGATAGTTGGTATCTCTGACAGAGCTCAGTTGCAGAGAAATGCGGTCCGCGAGCTCCGGCGCGCTCGTGGACTTGTAAATCACGTACCCTTGGCCTAATGACGAGGAATGTGCCATCCCCGCACAAGAATTGACATATCCATGGTCATAATGTTACAGGTCATTTTAAGCAGTTACTATAAAAATATCAATAATTAATTTAGTAGAAGATTTCAAAGCCAAACATTTTCTATAAAAATCCCATCTGTCACTAACAGAAAAATTGTCTTCTTTTTCTTGACAAACGAAATATGAAAATGTTAATAAATGTAACCTGCCTGCTTTGACAAATTAAAAAAGGGCTAAAGCAAAGCGTCTTGTAGCGATCACGCTACAGTATGCAATAAAAGATTTACAATAATTTCATGAAGCTTCTTTCATCATATTCTATGCAAGTAGAAAAAGCTAGTAATTAATTATGCTTAACTTAAATTACTTTTAAGTTTCTAGAGAAAAATTACTATTGATTAAATGTAGGGAAAAAGATCAGTTATGCTGGCAACATTAAGCACGCCACCCGTGGCGAGCATACTTATCGTGCGAGCACTCTAGGAATCAATTTGTATATAATTTTAACAGCCGCTGAACTTCATTCGAAAAAAGCCCGCCAAAAACTCCATGCCATAGATAGATAGAGCTTGCTGGAACTTTTTTTTATTTATTTTTTATTTGTTTTAGGTTCGCGTTTGACCACTATCTCGCCTGATGTTAAGTGATGATGTGGTCGAAGGTGAAGCACGCTTGCCTAGAAGTAATCTATTCACTCTTGACTTGAAGACCCCTAGGTTGTAGCTATCAGGAAACAAAGACGCCGGCGGGGAATTCCACTCCTTAGCTGTACGCACAATGAAAGTATTTTCAAAACGCTTTGTGCGTATGGGTGGAATATCCACCATGTACCGATGGCGCATTGCCGTACGTCTTGTAGTCCGATGATGGAAAGGGCTAGGTGGAATCAAATTGTGCAGTTCCATCGCACACTCCCCGAAATGTAACCGATAGAAAAACCAACCAACCAACCAACCAACCAACCAGCGCATCGTTGCCGATAAGTCTCTTGGCCCGTCTGTCAATCGACTCAAGTGCATCAAGTTGGTACCTGGCAGATCCGTCCCAGAGATGAACTTGACTTGAATGAAATAAGAATTAAATGAATGTCGAACATAACTATATGAAAATCTATTAACATACGAAATAAATAATGGATTCTAAGAAATCATAAGACTTTTTAGTAATAAGTGAAACGTTAAAAAAACTAATAATAATGTCCACCCACACGCAACAATTACACATACTAGGCTCTCCTAAAGTGCCGCAAACAAACAGTGACACGACCATTCAACAAAATAATGCTTTGTAAAAATGCTCTGTTCGCGACGAGACGTCACTAACAAATATTAGATAGTTTCATGTAAATAGAAAATAGTATCAACAGACACACGTCTGCTTGCCCCAGCGCGCCATCGCATACTAAATGATGAATGATGTCAACTGTCAACTGAGAGTAATCGCTGCTTACCCCGTATGGGGAGTGGCGGGCGGACCATATAGGCATGGCCTTTATTCCGCGGTATCAATGTGTGCCCGTTACAACGGGCACAATTCTTCTGTGTTTGCCTTTCATGGCGTTTGGCAGGTAGTCAGGCGTGTAAATACACTGCCTGACGATGTTAAGTTGCATTGCATTGTGTACAGTGGGAGCGCCGCGACGCTGTGTCACAGCGCCGGTTTTTCACGACACCTAGGCGACACATTCCTGCACGTTGAGACTTAGTGGCTAACCACTAGAGGCCGCACAAGAAATATTCAGCGACTAGATGCCGACTATGTTGACGCGCCCAGCTGTGGATGTATGATCCCCGCCTGACACGCTTCCAGAGCTAGCCAGTTACGTCCCAGGCTAAGGCACCGTATATGTATGTTTGAACGGTATTGTATTGTGTAACACCGTTCATGTATGTAACGAAGCACGCACCGCGCGCGGCTTATACTTGTTACGTGAGTTTAATCGAATGTGGAGTCATGCTTGTGTGTTTTGCAGTGTATACAGTGCCTTTATTAACTTAGAACACTATATACACGCATGTTTGTAAGCAGTATAGTATTATTGTATGAACGAGGCGCGTGTAATCCAGTATATAATAGTAATCTTTGGTGTAATGAGTGTGCGGCTCGCTCAAGCGTCGATCGCGTATATAGGCTGCGGGGGAGGGGTTGGGGGGGGAGCATGGGCGGGGCCTATGTATCGCACAGGTCACGTGGTAGTCGACGGGTGTCCGGTGGTCGCGCGTGCCATGGCGCTATTTGCACAATGTGCGGGTGGGCAGAGGCGTCGGCGCGCGCGAACATATTGGTAGAGAGGCGGGCGCAGAAGCTGTCCAGGCTCTCAATCCCAAGGTCGCGTGAGATGATGTCGTTCCTCACATAGCGAGGGGCATCCGTTATCCGGCGCAGCGTTAGGTTCTGCTGCACACGGATACGTTTCTTATTGGACTCGCTAGTGAGGACGTACCACGCAGGAGCGGCGTATGTTATTACTTTATGCGTATGTTTATATAAGTTTTATATACGCCCAGTTTCGTGCGTAGCGGGAGTCGGGACGAGAGCACTGGCTTAAGCATGGCGCGCACCGCTCTAGCCTTTGCGACGACCTGTTTTACATGGCCTCCCATGTTGAGTCTCCGATCGATGTTGACCCCCAGGTATTTCGCCCGGGGGGTCCACTTGATGTCTACCCCCTGCAGCCTAAGGGGTGGTGGGATGTGGGCGCACCCGACAAGTAGCCACCCACGTTCACCGATAACCGCCATTTCGACAGCCAGTCGGGAAGTATATCCAGCACGCGCTGCATCTTGACGGCCGCGTGTCGCGCGTTGAGCGAAGTACATTACACAGTACAGTTTGTCAGGAAGGAAGAGACCACCTTCACTACGCGATGAGGCGTGTCGGACATAGACATTTTGTATATTAGGCCTTCGTGCCAGACGCGGTCAAAAGCCTTTTCCATATCCAGGAATACTGCGACTGCGTGCTCCTTTTTGTTCAGCGTCGCTGTTAGTAGGTGCAGTACACTGGATAGCTGGAGCGTCGTGGAGTGTTCCGAGCGGGACCCGAACTGTTCCGGCCTGGGTGTTAGGTGCGGGTTGAGATGTCGCAGCAGGAGTGCTTCGAACACCTTGGAGATGGTGGGAAGAAGCGTGATGGGCCGATAGCTCTTCGGCTTCAGCACGTTCTTATGCGCCTTGGGCAGCATAATGACGCGCCCCTCCTTCCAGCACGAAGGAAAGGACCCAGTGCGTAGTATCCCAGTAAACAGGCGCGCCAGCGCTGCTACCATTCGGTAGGGCAGGTGGCGCAGCACTGTGTTTGTGATACCATCGGCACCAGGCGCCTTCCTCGGCTTGGTGCGGAGTATGGCGCGTCTGACTGCGCAAGGCGAGAAGAAGATAGGATCTTCGTCGAGAGCTATCGGCGTGGCGAAGTACTCGACAAGGTGTTGCTCGACTGCCGTGACATTTTCGAGGTTATCAGTCGGGTTGGCCTGAAACTGACGCTCCAGGTGGTCAGCAAAGATCTCTGCGCAGTCTAGCGCGGTATATCTAGGCGCCCCGTCGCTATGTAGCAGTGGGCGCACCGGAGCTGGGGCATTTGAAAGCTGCCGGCACACTCTGTGTATTGCCGGCCAGTCACCTTCAGAAGATTCTATGTACTGCTCCCAACTCTCGGCGTTGTGCGCCTGGAGTTTGGCCTGGACCTTTTCTGCATGAAGGTTGAGCTCTGCTTTCATTACTGGGCAGCGGGTGACTTGCCATCGCTTGCGTAAGCGCCTAGTTTGGGCGACTAACTGTTTCAAGTAGCTCGGCAGGGTTTTAATAATTGGCCCCTGCGCCTGCGTACTCTCAGTCGTCGCCTCGGTGAAGGCGCGTTGAATGCAAGCGGTGATCTCCGCTGCCAGTCTGTCCACGTCGATGGAGGAGGTAACGGGCCAAGTAGGAGTGGTGGTCTCAATTCCTTCCTGAAACTTGGTCCAGTCCGTGGTTCGACGTGGCGCTGGGGGCGAGAGTCTAGTCGGCATCTCGGACAGGACGACGAGTACTGGCTGATGGTCTGACAGCAACTCGTCGTCGATGACCTGCTGCACGATCTGGCAGTTGAGGCCGCTATGGATCACGATGTCAAGCACGTCGGGCGAATGTAGGTGATTGCCCGGATAGTGCGTAGGCACTTCGGGGTGTACCATGCGACACCGTGTAACCATGCGCCTCTGAGTCGGCGAAGAGTCGATTTCCTCCCGTGTTACGCGTCATGGAGTTCCACGCGGGATGCTTACAGTTCATGTTCCTACCGACATCATACTAAATGATGTCGGTAGGCGAAAAAGTCTTTTATAGTAATGTGCACAAGAAATTTCGTTCGTGTTTTTAATCATAATCATAATCATTTTTATTTGTGTAACATATGTAGTAAATACAGTTCTTAAATTAAAGTTCGTAGGCCGCTATGTTATGCCAAGAAGCGTACAAATAATATAGTTACATGAGAAATACAATGACAAACAATTAAGACATTAAAATTATATTTTATGTGTCTATCAGTATGTAATAGGGATAAATAGTATAAGAATAGTAAATTAGAAGCATTATTATACATACTGATTGTGTTATTACGGAATGAAACAAGAATTCATATTCCGTAAGCACGACCGTCAGCCATGACATGACTCTCAATCTATTATATATTAGTCTATGGACATGACGGTTTAGTTCGCAATGACCTGTAAGATGGCGTCGCTTGTTATTTAAAGTAAAACGCATACATTGAGGTAATAATGTACCTACTACGCACGTAGTATGTACGTCGTACGTACTACTATGTACGTAGTACATATTATCTCAATGAACGCATATGAAATTTTTGATGTAAAATTCTAGTAACATTAAAATCATGTTTTAGGGGCTTTTATATAGCTTATAGTGCGCATATCGCACTTATGTATTAGTATTATGCATAAGGTACCTTAGATATATGATGTATGTATAGTTTTAAGGAAATAAAAATATTTTGTTTACTTAAATTAGACCCCCCAAAAATGGCAGGGTCGCAGGTAGCGTTAAGAGTGTTTTATTCATGTACCAATCGTATTATTTTCCTTACACACATTGTTTTGTTAAGAAACACCATCTTGGTGTTCTAGATAGTATGCCTGGATACTATGACTGAAAAACTGCACATAAAACAGTACATAGCCAGGTTTAATGCAGTTTCACTCTGAAAAGTTAAATATGCATACATTTTCCTCAAGTAAGTGTTTAGAAAGTTCGATACAAGCCATTTAGCGCTTCTAGGTGACCTAGAATTCTATCTAGACCCTATAAATAGATAGCACCTATGTAATTCTAGTACAAAGACATCACTTGCTTGAGATAATGTGTCTGTATGTGCCAGCATAGACGTTTCTATGCGTCTGTCTGCGGGTTCCTTCAGACACACTTGGTGCCTGAACAGCTATAGATATGCTTTCGGAAGCATTACCTTCGTGGACCCTCAAGCAGGCGCCTGGACTCAGTCATGATACAAAGCTAATATATAGCTATACACACACATACAGAGGCGTTAAAGCTGTGGAACAACGCAATATTTTCGTATTCGGCCGCTTCCCGGCGCCTTAAGCACCAGAAGGGCTGGTGGTACATCTATCAGGGGTACCACCATTCGACAGCCCAATTCTCCAGCTTCCCAACCACACTTTCGTAAGGAGCCTAGCTCTGGTGGTTGGGCGATTATTCCCGATGTCCACCACTTGGTTGGCCACCACTGGTGGACAGCGGGAAAACTTTTAAAAATTATTCTCGTTGTCCACCACTGGGGGACAGCGACACGGATTTTTTGATCTGACGCAGAATGTCCCATTCGCAAAACGTCACAGTGAAAACAAATGTCCTATTCGCGAAATGTCCCATTCTCAAAAGGTCCCATTCGCAAAAAGTCCCATTCGCAAAAGGTCCCATTCGCAAAAGGTCCCATTCGCATAAACTCGTATATCGTGCGTAGAATCTAAATGTCCGATACAAACCTGATGTCCGTTGACGACTGATTGGCGTATTTGGGTAGTAACGCTATCTTTGAAACCAACGGTTGCGGGTTCGAATCTCGTTAGGGGGATATGTGTAACGGACAGCCGGGAAGCGAACCCGAAGAGTTATGAGTATAAAGTACGCTCTAAACTCATTCAATCATTTACAATTGTTACGCACTATAGATGCACTAAGTGCCCTAGCCTGCTGCTTCTACTGAGTTTACAAACTCTCTAACAAGTGACTTCAAATTTCTATCAGCACCTACTGCACCAATATGAGGTGCTGATATAACTCATTAATCTTACAGATTTTATACACTGAAACTGAAACACTATTCTTAATTTATTTCCTAACAAAATTACATTCTGAGGGTAGACGCTAAAATAATACGAGCAAGGTTTTCGTCAATATTTTTCTGACTACCACCGGCGCTGACTTTACTCGCGAACAATATGTATGTGTGATGAAAATTGATATGTGTACGTGAGTTTTTGGAACATTCTCACCGCACTATTCTTTATATATATAAATATAATAGAATAAAGAAAGCGGCGAGGCAATTAAGCTCGACGAAGTCCCGAAGAATGAATTTAACTGTCTTGGATCCCGTTACGAAATTAATCAGAAAAGAATGACGAACGAATATACTCCTTAGTGGGAAAAAGCCGAACCCGAGTGAATTCACTTACGCAATTAGGCTACAGAACGTATTGTTTTTGATAACTACCTCCGATCCAGGTCCAGTTCTTAAATAAAATATGTGTTTATGTTTTTTGCGCGTATCTTGTATAGGCCCCATATTGTGCGGGCCAAATTTTTTTTTCTTCCAAACCCATCTAGTGGGGTATCAAAATAAACGAGGTTTAAAAAGTGGTTACAAAACATTGAGATAATATGTACTACGTACTAGAGAAGCTACCCTAAGCAAAATACATGCTCCATTTTGTCAATTTTGACAAGAGTTTAAACTAAAAATTCTCTGCAGCGCTGAAACAATAATTAGTCGTCTAACAAAACAATATAAACATGCAGCGCTAGAGCGCTTCTAAGGTGTAGTTTTCTCGCGACCAAAAAGACGGAAGCGCCGTGATTTTCATGGCGCTTACGCGTTTCGTACAACGTTCTGCAACACCTTGTCATTCATATAGACTAATTTGCTGACTGACTACAGAAGCGACATAGCTTTATACCTAACAAGCTTCATTAGAATTTTCACTTTTTCAAAATTTATTACATACATACATAAACTCACGCCTTTTTCCCATGGGGGTAGGCAGAAACTACAGAACGCCACGTGCTACGATCCTTACATACTTCTTTTGCTTCACACACATTCATACATCTAGTCATACACACACGCCAATTCAAAATTTATGAATAGTTGAAATAACCGACTGTTAGAGTATAAGGCCGCGTTTCCACTGACGCGGAGCTGGGCGGAGACGTGCGGAAGCGACCAATTACAATGGTTGAAATTCCTCATCGCGCCACTCGTCTCGTCTATGATTGGTCGCTTCCGCACGTCTCCGCCCAGCTCCGCGTCAGTGGAAACGCGGCCTAAGTCAAATGCGCTTACAATAAGTTAAAAAATATCAAATCGGAATCGGGAATTTTATTATAATAATAAACCTTAAATAAACAACATGTAAATTAAGTCTTACATTATGTAATAATTGTTTTTCATTTTTTATCTTTTTTCATTGAATAACCACAGTCAGTTCTTTTTCTAAATATTTATTTAAACTTCATGTACAATGGTGATACATAGGCGGACTTAATGCAGCAAGGCATTCTCTACCAGTCAACCTTTGGGTTAAAAAGAACACAGCAGTGGAAGGAGTTCAAAAAAAATAATGAACAGTAATTAAAATTAGAATGAATGGATGGAAAGGATTAATATATGTTAGATTATTATTTTTCTCTTTAAAAAGAAACGTCAGCTAATTCTACCTACACTTGTTACACAAATTGTCACATCTTAATTTTTAGTCTATATGAAAAATGTCACAACATGACGTCCACCAAATATTTTGTTCAAATTATATTTTAAAATGATTATCTAGTTACTCACCGATGAAAAGTTATTCCTTTGCACTTCGCCGTATTAGTTGAATTATTAGTGCAACATCTTAAAACACACCACGGCATATTTAATGCGTCTAAACGTTTTTTTCGTTTAAAAACAAAAAAATGACTTAAGCTGTCAAGATCTAGCAAGCAAATGAGTGAAATGCGGCTAGAAAACCGCAATTGAACGGCACGCATTAGTGATGTGTGATGACTTCTCTAGTGCGTAGTACATTATTACCTCAATGTTATAAAAACATATACCACGTATAAGTGTAAAAAATTTAAAAATCAAAAAATATGTAAACAAGAAGAAAATTATGACTAGTGGTCCCGAATAGGATATCGTGTATATGGGACATTGTGCGAAAAGGACATTTTGCGAATGGGACATTGTGCGATTGGGACATTTTGCAAATGGGACTTTGTGCGAATGGGACATTATGCGAATGGGACTTTGTGCGAATGGGACATTCTGCGCCATCGGGACTTTTTGCGAATGGGACATTCTGCGTCAGATCCGGATTTTTATCCTCTGCAGCAGAAGGACAGATAAGCAAAATCCCGGAATAGCAAAATCCCAGATTAGCAGAAGGACAGATTTACATAAAGGCAGAAGTACAGACCCACACAGAAAACAAAAATAAAATTGAATAGTTACAGTTGGTAAAATTTTATTTGAAAGTAACTAGTTTTTTTTTTTTTATTCGTTGTAAGCTCGCGTTTGATCACTATCTCGCCTAAGTGATGGTGTGGTCGAAAGTGAAGCATGCTTGCCTAGAAAAAACCTATTCACTCTTGACCTGAAGACCCGTAGGTTGTAGCTATCAGGAAACAAAGACGCCAGCAGGAAATCCACTCCTTAGCTGTACGCACAATGAAAGTATTTTCAAAACGCTTTGTGCGTATGGGTGGGATATTCACCATGTACCGATGGCGCATTGCCGTACGTCTTGTTGTCCGATGATGGAAAGGGCTAGGCAGAATCAAATTGTGCAGTTCCATCGCACACTCCCCGAAATGTAACCGATAGAAAACCGACAGGCTGGAAACCTCCGGCCGTCGTCGGTGTTCAAGGCTCTGGAGCTTTCAGTCGACCAGCACATCGTTCCCGATCAGTCTTTTGGCCCGTCTGTCAATCAACCCAAGTGCATCAAGTTGGTATTTGGCAGATCCGTCCCAGAGGTGAGAGCAGTACTCCATGCATGACCTTTAGATAATAATATATAAATCAAAGAGGTCACAAATTGATAAGGTTACTAGGATTTGTAACTTTTTTGACGGCGACAGTACATTATCTGCCTTTTTGCAAATCTGTCCTTCTGCTAATCTGGGATTTTGCTATTCCGGGATTTTGCTTATCTGTCCTTCTGCTGCAGAGGGGATTTTTAAATTATTCTCGTTGTCCTCCACTGGGGTTAGTGACACGGATTTTTCATTCCCTATGGCCAACGCTGGAAGGTTTAAGTGAAACATAAAAAAAAAGAAAAATAAAGCAAATAAACAAACAAAATAAAACAGAATTGTGACATTGTCTCCCAGCGTTGGCCATAGGGAATGAAAAATCCGTGTCACTAACCCCAGTGGAGGACAACGAGAATAATTTAAAAATCCGTGTCGCTGTCCCCCAGTGGTGGACAACGAGAATAAATTTTAAAAGTTTTCCCGCTGTCCCCCAGTGGTGGCCAACCAAGTGGTGGACATCGGGAATAATCGGTGGTTGGGGAGGTAACCAACTTGACATGGTGCGAGGTTCCATGGTTTTATATAGCAAACATGTAAACAAACATGTCAGAGTGAATGCTACTTCGAGGGATGGAGATGTATCCACCAGACTACAGGAGAGACAGACCATCATGGGATAGCCCTCGCGATTTAAGTACAAATTCGGTTTATGTGCTAAGATTAGGCACATAATCTAACTTTTCGCGCCTTTACGCGGCTGTACGCCTAAAGGTTATAAATGTAGCTGTGACACTTATGTATGTCGACGGCCCAGTAGGAGGGCTTCAAGTCCCTCGCTGGTACCCTAGTGCTAAGGTGTATAGTTTTAGAGTAAAACAGCTTATAAACCCTTAAACTGGCGGAAATTCCCTTTCTTTGGTGTTCTTCCTGCAAGAACTCCCTGAAGGTAGAGGCTAGGGACCTGGAACAAGAACCGGAGGGAAGGTCTTCTTGAGACCTATCCAGACGTACAAGTTTAATCGAAATCGGTCTAGTGGAAGGGTAGTTGCCGTCGGTTTCTAGCTAAGATGCGTAAGCTAAAATTTTTGTAAATAAAAATCTGCGCGCACGAAAAATCACGGTCCTCGTTACGGTCGAGTTAATATGAAGGATAGTGCACAGGCACATCATCCAATTTGTAGCCATTATTTCACCTAAGTCATTTCCACGCATCATTGTGTAACGAGGACCATGAAGAAACGTCGCTTCTGGTCATGAATATATAAGCCTTTTATTTATCTGGACATCACGCATTCACCTCAACATACTTAGCAGCCTTCAAGCGACTCCAGGGTTGATATTTGCCCGATGACAACTGAACAATAGGTGCAAGGGGCGTCAACGCGTTCGAGCAGGAGCCTTACAACCTCCTGATTGCCTATCAGCCTCGAGCGATCACGTCCGTCCCGTACATTTGCTGGTCCTGTCGAGCCGAATTTTTTGGCAACATACTGAACGTACGGTCGCTGTGAAGATATAGGCCAACGAAGAGCCTTGTTCCAGGGAAAAAAGAAAACTGATGTCCCGTTCCTGTGAAAAAAGAAACCTGACGCCCTAAGGCCGCGAACGTTTCCTTGAGAACAAACAAGCCTGATGTCCAGTAACCTTATAAACTGGGGTTACATTCCTGTTTCTTTGCTAATGTCAAGCGTATCGTTCCTGTGAAGCCAGTGCCTGAGAACAAAGAAACCTGACGCTCACGCCTGTGAACATTCCTGGGAACAAAGAATACTGATGCCCATATTTGTGAAGGTACCCTCAATATAAATCTGGTAAGATTACACTGCCATACACACAAATGTGCCAACTGGGGTACTAAGCGTTACGTTCGTGAGAAAAGTTCCAGTGAAAAAAGAATACTGATGTTCCATCTCGTAAACCTTACAAGTGTCAAGGTTAAGATCATATTTCTTTAATAGTCAAAACATAGTGTACACCCTGGGACGATAGAAACCCGTTTCCTGGGTGAGAAAACCCAGTTACTGGCAACCAACCGTATTAGTG
Organism: Orthosia gothica; assembly: GCA_949775005.1. Classification (NCBI taxonomy): domain Eukaryota; kingdom Metazoa; phylum Arthropoda; class Insecta; order Lepidoptera; family Noctuidae; genus Orthosia; species Orthosia gothica. Next base: position 23,002,781 of record OX459047.1, read on the forward strand.
GGTGATTAGCGTCGTCAAAAGGCGCAACGTACAATCGTTTTCGTAGTGGAAACTTCCAGAGCGACTACCGTCGTGAAGAGTGCACGAGTGGATTGGGCCCCACGCGTGGACTAGCCCTGGAGGACAACCATTTTGCTGGGTCGCAGCCGCCGTTCCTGAGCCGTTCCTGTGGTGCTACCTGCTTCCTGAGAAGCTAACCGTTCCTGTGTAATTACCGTCGTGAAAAGACGGTTTTTTTGAGTTGTTTCTGTTGTGTAACCTGCTTACTGAGAAATCACAGTAATTGAAGATTACACAGAAACTGTATCCTGAAGGAATATAGCATAGCCTGAAGAGTTATCGCTAGAAAACTCATCATCGGAGTTTTCAAAACAGCGTTGGGAGCTCGTTTAGGAGATAGAACGAACATATGACGTTCATAGAATTCCTGAAGGTTTACGGCTGAAGGATTATCGCTGAAGCGCTATCCTAGAAGAGGCTTATACACAGAAGCATATTGAATAGTCGTGTGGGCCACTAGTTCTATAAAAAATAGAACGAAAAAATAGTTGCTGAAATTTCCTGAAGCGTTAAAGCTGAAGCCTTATTTTCGACTTAGAATTTGTTTAAAAACAAATAGTCGTTAGCGAGATAGAAACTCTCGATAGAGTTTTCAGGCTGGATATCTGGAGTCTGGAGTGACTACTAACGTCAAGAGTTAGACCAACAGTTACGTGATTGGTATCAGCTCAGCTGGTCATCCTTGGAGGCTGCTGGACAAGTTGACACTTAGACAACACTGAGTACGGTGAAAACATACTCACCTGCTTACCCCTTTTGTGTTGAAAGTCTTATAGTGAACTTGTTTACGTATCAACATTGAAGTTTGAAGCTGACTTGGAACTTATAGTTTTGAAGACTGACTAGGAACTTATAGTCTGAAGGATAACCTGGAGTTAAGAAGGTCGGATATAACCTGGAGTTAAAAGTTAAGTTAAGTTTGGAGATACTTTTCGAAGTTTGAAAAAGGAAGCGAACCCTCTTCAAGCCGACGACTCAAATCGGACTTACCCCGGAGTTACGACTTAGCAGTTTTCATGAAACATTGAAGTTTGGACATAGCCGTTCCGAAGCTCGAAAATAGATGTCAACCAGTTCGTGCTGAAGTCTAGAGTTGGACTCAGCCGTTTCGAGCTGACATTTTGAAGACAAGTCTAGGGTTGGACTTGACCCGTTCGAGTTGACGTCTTGAAGTGAAGACTGGACTTGGACTTGGCGTATTCAAGCTGAAAATTTGGACCAATTAGGATGCCGACTACCAGATCCCAGGATAAGAGGCCTGAAGCGTGGACAGTCGTCAAGGAGTGTCCGGGTGCAGGCATACATCATCAGTTGCCCCCACGCTCGCCGACTACAACCGAAGGGACAGAAAAGTCCATACCAGTCAGAAGCCCACCTGTGTCACAGATAGGTGACAACACGCCCACACGCGAAGAGGAGGAACCACAGGAACCAAGCACATGCAGGAAGGCATCGAAACCAGAAGGCTCTTCAGAAGGAACACTGAAGCCTTCTGATAGAATACAAAGGATCCAAGATAAGACCTTTGTTCAAGGAGAAGTAATGGCTACCCGGGGTGACGCCCGTATCGAACATACTAGACCGCCGTCAACTAGCAAGACGACCGTCACATAAGAAAGTATCAAGAGCTCGTGAAGACTTATTGAAAATAAGGTTGGAACTTGCTAAGTTAGCACTTCAAAAAGCAGAAGAAGAAGCTTCTGAGGATGAATATATGGATGACAGAGACTCGAATGACGAGTATGTCCGTTCCTTGCTCGAAGAGGCGCCAGAGCCCACACCGTTAAGGGAGAACGACGTCGCCAAAGGGGACAACGACCATAGGACCCCAGCTGTGGACGTCGACGCTATAGCGGACTCCCAGACACACATAGACCATATAGACCATCCACCAGTGAAGTCTAACATCGAACCGCCTAGGACAGAGCCGTCCAAGGCGGAGCCGCCAAGGCACTTAGAAGCGAAAGACTCACTCCGTCGCTTTCTAACGGAGCTGACATCCGCTATAGCGTCGCTAGCCGACAGAAAATTCGAACCATGGACGCCTAACCGATCGGCGTCGCAGATTATCATGCCGAATTTCGGTGGAGCTCATACAGAATAGCTATCTTTTCGAGCCATTTACGAGGCAACTCATGCCTACTTCAGCGACATAGAAAACACGGCAAGACTCAGAAGGAGCTTGCGTGGTCGCCCACTGGAGACAGTGAGCTCAGAGGAGCTCATCGGGAACGCAAAACCGGATGAAATAATGAGAGAATTGGAACTACAATACGGACGTCCTGACTCAATAGCTCAGGCCGAAACGGACCGACTTAGAGGGCTGCCACGATGCAGCGAATCGCCCAAGGACATTTCTACCTTTCCAAGTCGGGTCAGAAGCGGAGTTGTTACTCTGCGCGCCCTCAAGAAGGGGCACTATTTGCTCAATGCCGAGCTGATGCGCCAGCTAACTGAGAAGCTACCCAATTCTCTGCGGGTACAATGGTACAGAACGTACACAGAAAAATACCAGTCGCTGCCAGACCTGTCACTCTTCAGCGACTTCATCACGGAACAAGCTCACTTCTGCAGTGCATTCGCCCCGCCTGAGAACATCAAGAAAACGGATTCCCTGGCGGGAAAACGCGTCATACAACGGACGCACACAGCTACCGACAAGCCGGTAAACAAATGTCGAATTTGCGACAAAAGTGGTCACTACGCGTCTACCAAAGGTTCAGAGACGCAGCAAGTGACAAGAGATGGGAGCTAGCCAAGAATTACAACTTGTGCTATCGCTGCCTAAGATATCGTCGTACCGGTCACACTTGCAACAAGAAGCAGTGTGGCCATAAGGGGTGTACAGCCACGCACCATCGACTTCTTCATAGGGGCAAGAAGCCTCAAACAGACAGGACAAGGAAGCCTGCTGTTCCAGAAGAGAAGAAGGAGTCTCAGGAGAAGGTGGCCAGTTCGCGAACTACTTCGATTCACGCTTTCCTGAAGATGATACCGGTCCGGGTAATAGGACCGGCGGGAGAGGCAGACACATACGCACTCCTTGACGACGGATCCACCGTTTCGCTGATCGACGAAGCCATCGCTCAGCCAGTGGGAGCAGTGGGCCCAATTGACCCTCTGAAGATCGGTGCCATTGGAGACACCATGATCGACACTCCCTTATCGAGACGAATCACAGTCGCTCTCACAAGTTGACTGAAAGATAGGGTGCCCTTCAAGGCGTGCACCATTTCGAAGCTCAACCTGTTACCACAGGCAGTCAGTCAAGAAGACGTAGCCCGCTGTAGGCACCTTCGAGACTTGACGTCGCAGCTTATATATCCTGCTGGAGTGCCAAAGATACTCGTCGGTCAAGACAACTGGCATTTGTTGCTGGCCACTGAAGTCCGCAGAGAACCTAGAAACCAACCCATCGCGTCGAGAACCATGATGGGCTGGACATTGCACGGCGCGCACACCAGAACACTGGGCCAGCAGGTGCACTATGCCAACGGGTGTCAGTCCGTTGACGCAAGGCAAGATGCGGAACTGAACGAGCAGCTCCGTGAATTCTTCGCTATCGAGTCGTTGGCTATCAATCCACGACAGCCAGGTTCTGACCCCCAGAAGAGGGCAAAAGACATCCTGAACCGTCACACAACACAGACAGACGACAGTTAGGAGACGGGCACATAGAAACCGCTATGTTATGGCGGGACGAGAAAATGGAAATGCCCGATAGTTACGAGACAGCACTCAAAAGGCTAGTCTCCATTGAGAAGAAGCGGGATAAAAACCCCGCTCTTCGTGTGAAATACACACAACAGATGGACTCCCTAATAGAAAAGGGATATGCTGAGAAGGCTCCCAAGTCAAGCACGCCAGGAAAAACCTGGTACCTGCCTCATTTCGATGTCTTCAATCCCATGAAGCCAGAGAAACTTACTCTGTTACTTAATACTCAAAAAGGAGGCCCCTACAAAAAGAGAGGCCCTCAACAACGTTATGTCAACGACAACGACCCGCTAGGACTCTCCTCACCTGTTACGATTCGAGCTAAACAAATTTTGCAAGAAGCTTGGAGGCGAGGCGTCGATTGGTACCAGCTATTAGATGCTGGCCTAGCAGCTCAGTGGAGAAGCTGGATCGAAAACCTGCGGCAGCTCAAGGCCATCAGCATACCAAGATGTTATCCTGGTTATAGTGATGCCACTGAAATACAAATACATGTATTTACCGACGCAAGCGAGATGGCGTACGTTACGCAGCAGCTGTGTATTGGCGAGCCACCACATCAGAAGGCACACAGAAGGTGAGCCTAGTCATGGTCAAAGCGAGAGTAGCTCCATTAAAGCTACAATCGATACCAAAAATAGCAACACTATTCCTATGTATTAACTTTACCTATACCTTGTTCTGTATCTATGTGATACGTTATACTTCGTAGAAGATAGCTTGATCTCTGCGACAGCTGTCAGTATCAATAAGTAACAATAGAACTTGACAGGCTTACAATAACGTAGTACCTATACGTCAGTTCGACATATGTCGCAGAGATCAAGCTAGGTATAGGTTAGGATTTTTGTCTGATGAAATAAGATCGATTTACGTAAAAAATATGCATACATTTTAAGGTAATTACTTGTGTAATGTAATTTGATCACATTTTTTTGTTTTCCTGGAGTTCTATGACATTCCTTCACGCTACTAACTATCATTTTCAATTATTTTAATTATTTACTCGCGAGCTATGTGTCGACGGAACGTGACCTTGAGTACTGACGGCTCGCCGAGAGAAGTTAGCCACTATGGCTAAGTTTTAGTTGCCTCATTTTTTGCACTCGTACTGGGTTTCCATGCGTTATTATTCTAAGCACACAGCGTTATACACCTACACCACAACTAGCGCCATTGCGGAATAGCAAGAAACAAATTTGCTAGGGAATATTCGAATAATATAAAAAAATACTATATACCTACAGTAAACATACACCCGTTAGGTCAGGTTTTGCCGATTAAGCCGACGACGTAGCGGCCAACAAGTAGGGTACGGTGCCGCTTGGTAACAGAGGCGACATCGCAACTGAGGCGGGCCGCGATTTCGTATACGATATCTCGGCTGATGGTTGGAGGCCGCGGCGGGAGAGAAGTGCCGGTATTGCGGTGCAACACTCTACCTGCCTTCCGCGGCCTGGATAGGGACGCCACTGTCTGATGGAGGACGCGGTGGGGCCGCAGGGGAGGTTCCTAACGTGAACCGCAATGACATAAGCCCATTTGAGCCTAGCAGCCTATTTACTCACGTCTAAAATGCCCGTTTGGGAACACAGCGTGGTATTCCGTATTTGGTCTGTTCTTTTTACTTTCAGAATTGTATAATTTAACTTTTTTTTTTAATACGACTAGCCGTTTAGAAGTGATCCTCATTTTAAAATCAGCTAGGGGTATCTGCGCCTTAATTGCAAGAAATACATGACTTATAGAAAGAAAGAAAGAAAAAGTGTTTATTTGTCACAACACGACATACATATAATATAAGAACATAGGTCTACCAGAATCTCATGGCATTTTTTATTTTTTTTAAATTGTGATTTTCATATGGCAATGTCAATTGTCACCTGTCAAATCAAAGTACTTGATGTGTCAACCGCCGCTGATTTTTTTTGATATTATCTTGAAAATTTGTTATTATTGTGAAAATGTCGAAAAACCCACTTCGATTTCAAGCGAGACATATTGTTTTTAATGTGTATCATAAAATAAGGGAAGAAGAAGGCGTAAATCAAACTCAATCTTTGATTTTAAAGTGCGTCGTAGAGTGGACCGGTAAGTTGGACTGACTTGTTTTGATAGTTTTAGTTTATTTTATATTTTTCTTACTTAATTTTTATTTCTTTCCATTACTATTGTATGGTTAATACACAGGGCACATCGAATGATGGCCGGAAGGAAATGCCAACAGTAATGTAACTGTTACTAATTCTTCGACAAGATATTGATTTTAACGGAGATTGAGAATCTTTGACGTAAGAAAAATATTAAGTAATAATCTGCGCCCTGCAGTGGGACGTGTATATAGACGGGATTTTGTCGAGTGAAGTTCAGTGGCTGTTAATATTATTTGCAAATTGATTCCTAGTGGATATTGTGATATATTATTGGTGTAGTTTTGTGTCTCAACTGTCCACGCAACTGGACAATTTGTAAAATCATTGAGAGAAGCGATCTCGGGATAGTGGAGCGGAGTATTTTATTGTAGTTTGACTGCCTCTGCAAAGCTTATTGGGAAGACTGACTCGATACAATTTGCTGCCAAATACTCCAAAAAACATTAGAATCTGTTACATCCGCATTCTAATGCATACTAAAGAATAAATATAAGATCCAAAACTCTTTCCAAAGACCTGGCTAAAAGGTCCTAGCAACCAGGCCATAAAACTTACATAAAAAAAAGTATATAAAGACTGATGATGATGAATGACTATAAGTAACATGATACATTTTATTATTTTTTACAGACTTTATATATAAAGAGATTGGTTTTGAATATGTTAAATGCCAATGAAAAAGAACCATTTTGATGGAGAGAGATGACATAAAACTACAAAGATACAAGTTTTTGAAATGCCAGTGGAGTTCATGGAATCGTATTCTAGTTTTCTAGTTCTGAATGAGGTTTTAAGTTATTAGTATGATTTAAATGATATATAATAAATTAGTACATAAATTAATATTCAAATGATTTATTTTTCCTATGTTAAGAACCCGATGTATAACAACATTATTCATACACATACCTATTATACTCACAGTGGATCTTTGTGTCTCTGAATTGGTTGCAAGACCCCGCGCGGTAGCTATTTTTGTGTCAATGTTGAAGGTGAAGATAGCATTCTATAACTGTCTCTTTCACTCGCTTATGTATGTCACATCGTCCTATTTCGCTTACTCTATGCAGTATACTCGATGACAAACTGTTTCTTACGCAATTGTTGGCAGGACCAAGTTCAAAGACACAAAGATCCGGTGTGACTACTATAATTTATGTACCTCATGTTCATTAATACTAAAGACATTAATAAAAATTAAACAGTATCAAGATCGTTTAATCCAATTTCCCCAGTATTGCACACTACAAATTTTTATTTCCACATTTGCCATGAGATTCCGGTAGACTTATACAGTGCGACATAAAAGTGTAGAAATTAAATGAGGGCGCCACAATCGCTCAGATAGCAACCCATTTAGTACGACCCAGCTGATCTTGATACTTGAATAGTATTATTTATTTATTGGGTATAAATAATGAGTAAATATATTAAATAAGTATGTTTATTAAATATTTGATAATTATGTAGGTGTAATAAAACAACAACTTCACAAAAAATAAGTATTTTTAATAATCAATTGCTTTCAATATAAAGTCGTCCAATACGTTTGGGGGACAAACCTTTCTGTGTTTAGCTGGTGTTGAGAATTTCCCACCGTTTTCAGTGCCGTGTTTCACGATTCTGCGCACTGTGCTTACAGAAACTCCTAAAACAAGCGAATAAAAAATTTACTTTCAGTCCGATGAAAGAAGTTCCGCTGTAAATAAACGTGAATATATTTTAAAATTGTTTCTTTCCATTAGGTCGATTGCATCAACAAATATCGTATAGCAAAAAAAAAAAATCGTATCCGCAATAAATTACATTAATTTTTGTTGCCTTACTATCAACGTTGTTAAGTCGCGCTATAACTACAACGCTATTTGTTTATCTTAGCATAACCTCAAAAATGGTAAACAAATAAATTGTAAATGTTATTTGGTTCGAAAATTTTGCTCCCTGAATGTATTAATCGTTTGTAATTAACGTTTAGTGCAACTTTCAATAGTTACTTACCAGTAAAATCTGCTGTACGATGGTAAACACCTTCTAAGTTGGATAGAAACTTCCCAACTTGGAATTCGGCTATACACCGCATATAAACTTTATAAACTATCACGGGCACCTCCACGAATTACCGAATTCATGTTTTCCACTCTTTTTCTATCCACACACAGAAATATCACACAAAAACTAAAATTCTTACGAAAATCGAAACCGATCGAGATGAATTGACAGCTGAAGTACTCATTTTAGATGTTGCCAGAAAATGAAAACTTTTAGTTCCCAAATATTAAACTTCTACTCTTTTATGTTGCACTGTACCTATGCTTATCGGTTTTTATAGTTATTAATACGACAAAAATGCAGATGCTAGTGACAGCGGCAGTGCCAGAGAATAAAAGGAAGTAGTTCTAATTAAAGCCACCAGGCTACATGATCTGGCTGCATTATACCAGATATTTTTTTTGACAGATTGAATTGACGAGAAATAAATCGTTATTTTTTTGCATTTTGCGGAAAAAAGCGACATACATCACAGAGAAACTACATACATCCACCTTAGCAACGCCGTAGCAAAGTGGTCACCGTCGAATTGCACTGGATGGAAAGAGAAGCACAATCAATGATTTTATTTGAATATCATTGAGCACAATGGAATTTGTATAGATTATTTTATAAAATTAGCATATTATGAATTACTTAAAAAATATGAATGAAACTTCAAAATATATATATCGACAAAGAAGTTTTGCGTCCTGTTAGGGTACGTTATTGTTTTTAATTGTACCAATGTACGTTGGTCAGTATTACTGGAGAAATGTTTTGAAGGTCACAGTAAGATATTACTTTGCCGTTCAATTTTATCGAGGTTTTTTTTGGCCACAAAGAAGTTTTCAGAAATATGATCAAGATTAACATATATTTTTTCCGCTGCCACATCTTCAATGGTGTCGCGACGTGTGGTTCGCGAAGTAAACAGGTAACAGAGTCAAATTAATATTGTTAGAGTGAAACGTGTAACGTGTAACAAACTAGGCAATACCAAACCCATAGAGCGATCACCATAGATAAAGAGTATTTATAGTTTATGGTTATGGCCAGGTTATGGCACTCAAAGACTCTTACTACTAGATTGTGCACCAAAAATTTTTGTTTAACTAAAATGAAATCTATTAACATACGCCTAGGTTAGCTATTTCCTTATAAGCGGTAGCTAACCAAAAGCGGTCCTGGCGAGAGAGTTCCCGCTGGTAGTGTGTCCTTGTCTTACATCTTGCTAGCTCAACTAATCATTGGATTTGGTAGAAATGGTAGAAAATTTTATATTTTTCATTTTTATGTTATACCAAAACGAACGAATAAAAAAATATATTTAAATACGTTTCAAAGTCTATGAAACTTTGAAACGTATTTAAATATTTTTACAGTTCCTATAATTAATAAATTCATTGTATTTAAAAAAAACATTAATACTAAGCAAGAGTAGTACTTTTAAATGTTTGGGCCTGGTAATACTAAATGTAAGACCACCAGGTTGTTGTTTTTGGCGGGATTTTTTCGAGTGAAGTTCAGCGGCTGTTAATATTATTTGCAAATTGATTCCTAGTGGATATTGTGCTATAAAATTGGTGTAGTTTTGTGTCTCAACTGTCTACGCAACTGGACAATATGTGAAATCATTGACAGAAGCGATCTCAGGATAGTGGAGCGGAGAATTTTATTGTAGTATTGACTACCTCCGCAAAGCTTACTGGGAAGGCTGACTCGATACAATTTGCTGCCAAATACTCCAAAAACCATTAGAATCTGTTGCACCCGTATTCTAGTGCATACTAAAGAATGTTAAAATTGCACTGAAGACGAGGCGGTATGGTCCAAGACCTTAGCCTGCCCGAAAAGGGCGAACAAAACAAAAAAAAATGTTGTCAGGTGCCGTTTTTAAAAAAAACAAAATTGTCTACTCAACTGGACAATATGTGAAATCATTGAGATCCTTTGGGGTATTTCAAAGCATCGTCTGAAGACTGCAGGATCATCTATAGCCTCACCTTCATGAGCTTGAGAGTAAGATCAGAGAGTTTTTGTCCTATCTATACGAAGGGTCTTGAAGAATAAGACTTATGCAGACTTGGGATTTGAGGATTATCGAGTCCTCCCCGAATACACCATCGTAAAATGCTCAATTCCTCTTCGAGTTCGGTCATCTTATCGTCGGTCCGGAGTCCGGAGTGTGCGCGTGTTGTACGTTGCCAAGTCCTGTCGTCGTTATTTGTTGGGGTAGCCGGATCTCGTCCGGGATTCTTTGCCCCCCTTGCCATACCGTAACCTAGACCGCTACCGTAGTCGAGGTTAGGCAGGCTCCCGGGCACTAGGGGCTATGTTTTATTTGTGCTATTCATGGGGAGTGCTTTGCAGGCAGGTTGGCGATCCCAGTATGGTTGTTACAAATGCACAGAGAACGCTTCTGATCATTCTCTGGTTTGTCCCTTAGTCACCTCTTACGACACCAATGGAAAACATTGGATGTCGAAATTCTGTACGCTCGACACCGACTCGGTAAGTAACGTAGATTCCAAAAATATACACTCATTTTCTTTTTTCAATGAATTTGGTAGGTGTAGGTAGCATAAATACATATATTGGGATACTTACACTATTGTTTTTACAATCAATTTGTCTCGTGTTATGTTTGGTCATGGTCACCTTATTAGAAAGAGACACACTACCAACGGGAGCCCTCTCGCTCGGACCGGTTTTTGCGCCATAGTGCACAGTCTAGTAGTAGAATAAGAAGTATAAGGTCTTTGATGGCACTTATGTAAAATCTCTAGGAAGTCTATGGCGTTTGCCGCTTCATTTTGTGTCATTTGAACTACTCTAAATGGAACGTAACTAAACTGATTCAATTCGATAAGTGCAAAGTAAAGTGATTAGTGTTTGATTTGATGGAGGCGTCCAACCTGGTGGCGGCTCACCTGAGACAAATATATGCTAAGTGGTAGCACTAAGACAATAGTGTAGAGGTTCCCCACCTAAATGCCTAAACTCTAGATTTTCCTCATTAACTTTATGAAAGTTTCTGATGCTCTTGGAAGTCGGTTACATTAAGAGGTCTTTCGATACTGCAATGCGAAAACCTCTTGAGGTTAATTGGCAGACCTGGCTGCAGTTAACTCTTAACCTCACTATAATTGGACTGGGCCGTGATCAGTCCGTTAGAGGAGACCTTCGGTACTTCAATACGAAGTCTCTCTAACAAAGTCAATAACCCAGACCTGGCTGTGGTTGACTCTTTAATATATTAAGAGAATTAGTCCTGTTGTATACACAGAGATAGCAGGAGGTTGATTTGCAGACCTGCAGCCTTATTGTGTAAGTGAATTCGGCAAAGGAAACAATCTGTTTCTTTCCCAAAAACGACTTTTCGTATGGCGAAAAGTAGTTTTTGGGAAACAGATTGTTTCCTTTGCCGAATTTACAATCTGTTTCTTTCCTAAAAACGACTTTTCGCCATACGAAAAGTCGTTTTTGGGAAACAGATTGTTTCGTTTTCCGAATTTACTTACACAATTAGGCTGCTGGCTGTGATTAACTCCTTAATACCCAACAAACTACGATGACTCGTATCTCGTAGAGCATGTAACTGACTAATTAATCGCTTAAGACACCAGAAATATATATAATAAAATAAATATATAAAAAAATAGTATATCAAAATATATAGAATGGTGGGAATCAATTTACTTTAAACCAACAGATGGCGAGCTGAGTCATGGTGCGAGCTAGTAAGAACTAAAGCCGATTTAAGCGAAGCAAACCTCTCAATATATTGAAGATTCCTCTCAGAACAAACCCCAGGTACATTTAACTAACTACAAATAATAATTAATTTAATGCCCGTCGCCGCGTCTCTACGTTCGTTATCCGGTAAAATGCCGGAAGGGCGAATTCTGGCCAGCTCGTCCTTCCTGGTCGGATACTGGATGGCGTAGCGGTGGAGCCGCGGCGGCGGTGCGACAAATGGATTTAGCTAAAAAAAAAAAAATTAAAGCATCAGCTTCATAATTAACAATTCGTCGTTGATGCGGCGGGTCTATCGTCGCGCCGCACGTTGTTGCCGTACTGTGAAATTGTACCTAAAACTATGCTAAAACTGTTTAATTCAATTACACATAAAAGGTTACAGTTTGATTCGGTAACATGTATCTGTTAAATTTAAAAATGATTTTCGTTTTAAACTGTTTTAAAAAAACAGTGTCAAAACACATTTATTACGGTTACAGTTTGAGTCCCTGATGGTCACCCCCCTGTACTATTAAAAGGGTGGAACATAATAAAACAACATGTTCGTCAAAAGCATTGTATTAATATAAGAATAAGTAGGTACTAATAACCAAAACATTCTGTACATAAATAAATCACAGACAAACTCAGTATTAAATGTTTTTTTGTTACTGTCGTTTAATTTATTCAAAGCAAAATAATCATTTAGTATGAAGAAAACACAAATTACTTTCTGTATAACAACTTGATACATTACTTGCTGGTCAGTATAAGTTAAATAAATTAAATTCCGCAAACAAAATTTTCCAATCCAGGCATTTACAACTTGCAATGTCGAAACATGCAAAAGAAGTAAATAACCACGTAGCTCGCGAGTTTTTTTCTTACTCAGGTCAGTGGAATTGGTGCGAGTTTTTACTCGTGTTTCATAGCGTAAACGTAAACGTTCTCTTAGATCAATTTGTATAGGAAAAAAGGATTTTCCATTATTATCAACGGCGCTTATCCAGTTTCATTAAAAAAATACGTTTACGTTAACGCAAATCTAGTACGAACAAAAACTCGCAAGGCCACAGCTCATATCGAAAAGTGACTTGTCGCTTTTTTTGAAATGGAGGTACAATATTTAATTTAATATCAGTGAGAAAATTCAAATATCTACAACCCACGGCATTGTTATTTATCCAAAAAAATACGCACAGCTTCGCGTCACTTTGTCTCAGTGTGAGATGAGCCTTACGTTTTAAAATCATGAATACAAACTGCAAGTTCAAAATGACATGCGCTTCATCGCAGGAATCATATCATTTGTATCTAATGTAGACGTTGTATTGATGATTATAATTCTGTAAGTAAATACACGTTCGTTACGGGCGTATTTTTTTTTTTATTAAATACTTTAATACTGGACTGCAAATTGTAAAAAAACTTTAAGAAAAATCATAATTTCCGGACTAAGAATACTGGCCTGGAGACAGACTCCACATTTCAAATTATTTGCACTAGTGGTTATATACCTACTACTACAAATATGCGACAAATTTTCCCACAATCATAACTAAAGATATGCGTATTACACAAAAAATTACCTACGCATTTTCAAATAAAGCTAAATACAATAATTACCTACAACAGATTTGTACGCCATTTTGGTATGATTTTATAAAAGCGTTACTTGGAATGGAATTATCGATTATGTAGGTATTGTCCCATCTAGTACGGCAGGCTGGTCGTCATTGGTAACAAAACCAGTGTAAGCTGCACCTTAATTGTGCAAGTTCAAAGAATAGGGCACGGTATGCTTGCCTTGCATTAATTGCTTCATATGTTCGAAAACCCGTTAACTCGACAGGCAGCGTAAAACAAGCAATGAATATTGTTGCATTATCAATTTATGAAATGGATGGAGTGCGCTTCGTGGTTTTGAAACAGATACGTGATAAGGGTGCTAGCCTCAACTCAGTCTCAACGACTGCGATCTGATGCTGCTATAGGTAGATCTATTGGATAAATCATTACCCACTATTATTCCGATCCCTTTAGCACCTAATTCATAGAATATCATTTTCTTTCATATTAAAAAAAGCGAACCCCATTGACTTCATGCATATTTAAACGATGTTTTTTTTCCTATCCGGATCAAAATATGTAATTAAAACAGTATATGTAACCGAATTAAAAAAAAGGTGGATATTAACTAAGACAAAACGGTAAAGGTAACATTAAATATTTTTTCAATAAGTCTATTAACGCGAAATACTTTCTAAAGCAGGCCATAGACGCTAGGGTGTACCTGTACATTTAAACTTAAGCTCTATATAGACCATACACGGAGCGGAAAACCTGTACAAACTCTCAGTTGAAACTATGGCACCGGCAGCGGCGCTTGATCTCGACGCAGTGGCGTTAATAGGCTTATTGTTTGTTTTACTGAAGAAATATAAACGAAGATACCGTGAACACTGGTGTAAATCGTGGTTACTGAATGTTATGACAACTGACGCCTGTGCAGGCGACCGCCACACACGCTCAGTTTTGCATGCACAGTGAAACTGCACAGGTATACCTGTGCAGTTTAACAGTTATTTAAACAATATTCATATATTTTTAAAAAACAGTATTCATATATTTTTCGCGTTTCCTTTACAGGCGTGGAAACCGGCACAGTTGTGCAACATATAGTAGTCACAGCGGATGTTAGTGTCCCTGAAGGTGGCTCTGCGAACCATTGCGCAAGAAATAGTTTGTCATCGAGTATACTGCATAGACTAAGCGAGATAGAACGATGCGACAAACATAAGCGAGAGAAAGAGGCAGTTATACAATGCTATCTTCATCTTCAACATTGACACAAAATTAGCTACTGCGCAGGGTCTTGCAGCAAATTTCAGAGAAAAAAAGATTCGCTGTGAGTATTATACACGCAGGTAAACCTGTCCCCTAGCGTGTATGCTTAGCGCTTTGGTAGCTCTTTAATCATACACAATTTTAACATCGATGTAGGTAAATACTTCGTTAAACATATAAGATATTGTTATGTTATATTGTGAAGCGCGGTTAGTAACCACCTAAGTATACTTCATTTGTTTTGAGGAAAATAACGGCCAAATATCTAACAACAGCTATTTAAAAAAAACTGCATTTTATTGTTACAAAGCAATGTATTTAATATTTCCCTAAATATTAAATACTTTGTATTAATCATAAAATAACTGAGTTTATTATACGTGGGCATTACATTGTTTTTTTTTTGTTTTGCACCGATTAAACGGTTTATCTATCTAAAATAACGATGGCGTTATAACGAACTATTATAAAACGTTATTATGAACGGAGTAGAGGTATCTATAGTTATAGTTTTTCTCGGCTATTTAGCTATGGAAGAGAACGTGTTAATAATAGCATACAAGAAAATTAAATTGCGAAAAGTTCAAATACTATACTAAGCCAATAACAATCTAGATACTTCCATTCACTAGTAGCCGTCTACATTATTTTATATTTATTTTTCACTATCAGTCATTAAGCTTATTCAGTCACAAAAGTGAGGAAAACCGGAAAATATTTTTGTAGATTTTTATCGTTTTAATTAAGCGAAATACTTTGTAGTATATCAGTAACATTACAAGTAGCTGTTTATAGTGCTATTAAAATATATTATTAATTACGATAGAAACAATAATTGTTTAAAAAAGCCTAGCCATCGTGAGCGTATTCATGATTGCAGTAATTTTTTAAACGTACGTTCATACTGTATTATACGAAATGCATTTTTTTTTTGTGAAACATCTATTTATTAGAACCTATACAGGGTATCTTGGCACCGGCGCGAAATGAGTACCACGACTTCAGTACCTGATCCTGGACCCCCCCTAGCATTGGAAATATTCGTCGCCTTCATATTTGAAAAAAACATCTCAATTAAAACCATTAATATCCTTTTTCACAAAAAAACAGCAATGTAAATAAAACTCGAAATCGCTACCTATCAGCTATTTCCTAAAGTTCACGATCAGTTCAACGCCGTCGGCTTGAACCTAAACGCGGCGCGCCGCGCGCGCTAACTCTCTTCTTCGGCTAATTTAAAATCTAATTGGGTTACATGGGAATAAAGGTTTTTAACAGATTAAAGTAAAAAATAAATGCAAGGGGTCCAAACATATAATGTATTGAATACAAACGAAGATCCCTTTCACTTCGGTTTCATAGCCACACTATATAACCGAATCAACAATGTAGCCGTGTGAAACCAGCGTTATCTTGAAAGGAAATGGCGAAGAACAATACTTTGAACGTTTTTTTATTGTCAATGCAATATTTCAATCCTACTTACATTATAAATCTGAAAGTATGTGTTACAAACACGCAAAAACGACAGAACGGATTTGGATCAAAATTTGCATACTGCTCTATTATACTACTGGATTAACACATAATATACTATTTCCTGATAAACTCGGTATACTGGACCCCTGATGATTAAAACACTTTTAACGCGGGCAGAAGCTAGGGATAATATGAAATCCTACGAGCTACGCAGCTAACACTTGACTCATTAACATTGAACTCACGACACTTCGCGGAAGATCTTACTCTCACCAAACTGGTACGACCAGAAACACTTCTCGGTTATGACCACCAAACATGGAGATACCTCAGCGGCTGCTACTAGTAGCGGTACTGTCGACACTTTTCATACATACCATACCATAGTAGTTGAAGCAACCGTTGATCTTCTGTCAGCATATTAACGTTAACCGTTTATGAATTAACTAGTTGAATTCGTCAACGATGTTTATTCACTAATCGACTAAATTCGATAACGCAAACGCAACGAACTAAACAAATTAAAAACTTACGTAAAACATAACATCATAGATGCGAGCGACGGTTATGTCATAGAGTTTGAACTCTAGTAACGTACACAAGAGTTGATTTTTGAAAAGTATAATAAAATAAAAATTGAAGAGTAGGTCATCTGAGTAGAATCGAACGTTTTTGAATACTGCATCAATATAAAATGTTTCTATAATAGCATTATATAGACTGGTTCACGTCGCAACGTTAAATAAAAATCGTTGAATGAATGGTTTTCATTGCAAATTGAAATTAGTAGCACATTAACTCGTTGACGAATTTAACTAGTTGAACGACTAGTTGACGAACGTAAATCAACTTTAACGGTCCGTGGAGGAAATTGTGTACTCATCGCAATTTCTTCGCCGTATATTCCATTTCTGCGATCGCTCTAGACGCTGCCGGCTCGTAAAATCCAAGCTTTTTGCTCTAGGCTTGACGGATAAAATATGTGCTGCAATTGCAAATATGCAGATATTGGTTGAATGGTGATCTTTATTCAGACACAGTTTTAAGCAGCCCCGGTCCTAGCCCTTGATCAGGGTAGAGCGAGATTGTCTTTCAGCGCTCTAATTTTGATAACCGCTAAATAAAAGCGTGATTTTCATGGAGCGAGATCGCACTGTATTTTGAGGAACATAGGGTCTTCAATTCGCATACACACATTTTTGGAAATAAACTCTTAATAATCCTGAGAATGTCCACATTTATTGCGCGGGTTAAATCACCTAATATACTCACACCTATCGAGTTTTGTCTGTTACTCGCATGCACATTTGAACGAATACCAGTTCTTTTACCTTGGAAATAGATTCGAGATTAACTCGGCAACATCCGCTACTCACATTTAAAGCGAATAAATTCGATGATCTTATGAATTTGGTAATTTTAAGCTTTCTTCAGATTATATATGTAACACGTACGATTTACATTCAAAGTAAACTTACATTGCGACTAAAATTAACTATATCCACTAAAATTTTAAATACTAAATGGAATTACTAAAATACTATTTAATTCTCACTTTTCAGTTTATTACTAACAAGGAATTTGAGTAAAATGTTTTGTGAAAAATAAATTTTTTTATATTGAAATCTAAGCGTTTTAAAGATAAACATATATCTTTAAAACGCTTAGTTTTCAATATATAGACGACATTTTCACAAGCAATCGCAAAATTAATATTTGTCTAAGGTTATCAATTGATTAAGAAAGGACTTAGCTTATAGCGGACAACAAAAACATTTTCTAAAAAAAAAAATTGTCATGTGAAAATATGTCTTAGAATATTTTTATTTAGCGTTGATATTTGATACAAAATATAAATATATTTTTTGTTATTTCATTAAAATTGGTTATAAGTATGGTCATCAATAAATTATTGCATTTAACAATTCCTCGAAAATCAAATAAATCTAAGCAGTTCTTAATATAACGTTATATTGACTATTAGAAATATATTATTATTAACATTTGTCTAATAAATCGGTGCAATAATAACTATAAGTATAACAGAAGTTTTGTGACGTCTATATTGAATAGAACAAGCTTTTATACTGAACTTTTAATACATCGAAACTGGCAGTTTATACATGGATATTATTTTTTAAAGATATAATCGAAGCATGCTTTCAGAGAGAGTGGTTTGTATTTTCCATCACAATTTGCAAACACCCACAATTTTCGCAGTCGTCCTAAACATTAGGATTTTTTGTTACCCTCGTCTTTCTTAAGACAAAGTGTAGTTTGAGATTCTCAAATCTGAAAACACGCTTATTTTGACATAACTTGGTGATCAATCAGCTTTTTAACAACTATTCAATTACGCACTAAATGATTTAAATACATAATACTGCATCTCACTAAGATATCGTTCGAGTGGTTATCTATTAAACACGACTACATAATCTATGTTAAACGTATTTGGTACAAATTGTGATTATACTCGAGGTGTTTCCAACCTATGACTGGGACAGGCCACATTCTTAAAATTATGAAGATTTACGAGCACAGACATCAATGTTAAGAGGCAGGTTTGCGAGCGTGAGAACTTATTTTAGAACCCACACATCGACATTTTCACTAACACATTTGCATCACACATTGTAGTGTACACGCACCCAAGAACAAGTGAAAAATTATGCGGCGCGACGGGCATGATATAGCTTCAATGCGCGTTCGCTTCTGAATTATTTGTAAACTTGTCTCAAAAATGCGCAATGTATTAGCTATTGATTCACCGCTCCGCACGGCACGCGTGCCCATAGTAATATAGTCGTGAATAAAGGGTGGGGTCACAGTGTAATCGGTTGTGTAGTTTGATTGTTAGAAAAAATAATTACTATATGTAATACAACATTTAAATTATTATTATGATAAGTACAAAAAATAATGCTTGATTGAATGATGTTCTCTAATTTATTTATTTTATTGCTTAGATCTAGAACCTTTTTTAGGGTTCCGTGGCCAAATGGCAAACAAAAAACAGAACCTTTATATATTCGTCATGTCTGTCTGTCTGTCCGTCCGTATGTCACAGCCACTTTTTCCCGAAACTATAAGAACTATGCTGTTGAAACTTGATAAGTAGATGTATTCTGCGAACCGCATTAAGATTTTCACACAAAAATAGAAAAAAAAAAACAATAAATTTTGGGGGTGCCCATACTTGAAACTGAAACAAAATTTGTTTTTTTTTCATCAAACCCATACGTGTGGGGTATCTATGGATAGGTCTTCAAAAATGATGTTGAGGTTTCTATTATATTTTTTTCTAAACTGAATAGTTTGCGCGAGAGACACTTCCAAAGTGGTAAAATGTGTCCCCCCCCTGTAACTTCTAAAATAACAGAATGATAAAACTAAAAAAAAACATATGATGTACAATAATTACCAAGTAAACTTCCACTGAAAATTGATTTGAACGAGATCTAGTAAGTAGTTTTTTTTTTTAATACGTCATAAATCGTAAACCGCAATTTACCAAGTACGGAACCCTTCGTGCGCGAGTCCGACTCGCACTTGGCCGGTTTTTTCAACTCTTGATGGCTTATAAATATGTTAGGTATTTTGTGTATGATTTTATTGTACAAGTAGGTTTGTGGCTGCTTAATGTTAAATGCCACAACGCACGTTGCACAACGAGCTGCGTAAGATTGTCTAGTTGAGAAATTAATTTCCTCCTACGAACTTTGCAACAACACTTTTAAAAACCTCTGCTATATTACTATTGACTTTATAAATTAAGCTTTTAGCATTGTTGACTAATCTTGAGACAAGTTTCATTACGGCAATAAAAAAGGTGTAAGCTTTCATTACCGGCAAAAAATTTTATCAGTGCCAATTTCACCATTTATATTTGTTGAATTCAGTTACTTGCAATAGTATAGCTTACAAGACACATGATTACCAAAAACATGATTTGGTCCATTTTATCTTATTGCTTGAATAGTGCTACAGTCATGTCACGACACTCGCGACCCACCCTTATGCCTATTGTGTATGTGTGCGTAGACGTTTTGCGAACTCGGCTCGGAAAAAAAACGGACGTGCTCTCACCTTGGAGTCTAAGACGGCACTGAAAATTTTTCGCGCGCGTGGTCGATTATAAAACAAATTATTGGAGCGTAACGCTCCATACTAAAATGTATGGGGAATAGAAAACAATTTGTGTAGAAAAAATAACAATGTTGAAACGTGGATTACTATCATTTGGTGTGACTTATTAGATAAATAAAACGGTGAACGTCATATTCATACTTTCGTGTCACGATATATCTAAAGAGATTTATAAAAAATCTTCTAGAATTATGACAATAGTGCAAATAGAAAAGGTCGATTTAGATGTTTTTGAGAGATTTCAACAATTTTTTTTTTAGAAATTTAGGATGGTTTTACAAATATCTCGCGGTGAAACTGTTGGCACATCTGTTAAGGTTCTTCATTTTTTTTTTTGTGTAATTCAGCGCGGTGAATCTTTAGAAATAATGAAAACTGTAAGTGCCTTTTTAGGTGTTTCTTAAGGACTCGCCTCTTAATACTTTGGAATAATAACTTTATTCGTAAATAAAAAATAGTAAAAGTAAGAAACGCTTAAAGCGAAATGTGTGATATTGCTGGCTTATTTATTACTAACATTTTCGTGTCTTTTCTACTGTGGCCTATACCACAACAGCCTTGCATATTTCCGAGATAGGAAGTAGCTTCTCACATTATCACTCATCATTATCATCATCAGCCTTTTAATGTTCCCACTGCTGAGACACAGGCCTCCTCTCTATGAGAGGCAATGGGCCTTAATCTACCACGCGGGCCCAGTGTGGATGTCACATGTCTACGAACTTTTGGTTCTAGGACATGCGGCTAGGCATATTTATTACGTATCTTTTGCAAGAGCAAAACGATAGCGATTTTTGCGCAATAATTGCTCTTCACTAAAAACGTTTTAGAGTTGATGGCGGTTTTTTTTTAAAATAAGTGCATTTGACAAATAGCGAGCGATTAGCAAACGATTGTGTAGGACCAAACATACCTATACTGCAGGTAATGCCCACTTTTCTATACTAATATTATAAAGAGGAAAGGTTTGATTTTTTGTTTGTTTGTTTGTTTGTATGAATTGAATAGGCTCCGAAACTACTTGGCAGATTTGAAAAATTCTTTCACTGTTGGATAGTCCATTTATCGAGGAAGGTTATAGGCTATATAACATCACGCTACGACCAATAGGAGCGGAGCATAAATGAAAAATGTTACAAAAACGGGAAAAAATATTCCTTTTTGAGAGCTTCCATTGCGTGCGCTGCGTAAATGGTTTAAGTTACGCAAATATCATGTATGATGGAATTGTTTCTCTTTAAAAGTTCTAAAAAAAAGTCCGTGACACCATATGTCTATCTTTTAAGGTGGACTCACAATAGCAAATTTTATGTTCTAAATTTTAATTAGATCAACGCTGCCGGTAGAAACAAAAGTTGGTTGCATTCGTATAGTAGTATATATATTATTTCTTATTCAAATAAATAGTTCAACAAGTTGGTAGGTAGATAGGGTAGGGTAGGTAGGGTAGGGTAGGTAGGGTAGGGTAGGTAGGGTAGGGTAGTGTAGGGTAGGGTAGGGTAGTGTAGGGTAGGGTAGTGTAGGGTAGGGTAGTGTAGGGTAGTGTAGGGTAGGGTAGTGTAGGGTTGGGTAGGGTAGGGTAGGGTAGGGTAGGGTAGGGTAGGGTAGGGTAGTGTAGGGTCGGGTAGGGTAGTGTAGGGTCGGGTAGGGTAGGGTAGTGTAGTGTAGGGTAGTGTAGGGTCGGGTAGGGTAGGGTAGGGTAGGGTAGTGTAGGTAGTGTAAGGTACGGTAGGTAGGGTAGATAAATGTTTGGTGTTTTTATGGCAAAACAAAGTTTGCCGGGTCAGCTAGTATGACATAAAGCGTTTGATCGCTTTCGTTTTGCTCTTGCAAAAGATACAGATAGATGATGATAGATAGGTGTCTGCCGGTTTCCTCACGATGTTTTCCTTCACCGTTTTTAGAGCAGTGGTCATGAAACAATGTACACATTGTCCAGCGCCTGCCTGGGATCTACGGAACCCACGATCTACGATACGTAACTCGGGGCCGTTATCATTACAGTGGGCCACCACTGCTCTCTTCATGCAACTCAGCGTAGTGTACCCTCTATTTATGAACAAACAATTTTACCTTATTGCCCTCGTCATATGTTGGAAACAGTCCAAGTGTAAATTAAAACAAGACTTTCAATGATCATGTATCTATTGTAGTAAAAGTAAAACTTTAAAAATAATACCGACAGGTGATATCAAAGGACAAGATGTTTTGACATCCACAGAACTTTCAACTACAAAAAAATTATTGTATGTCAAGAATTTTCACAAAAAGTACGTGAAACTGTATCATTAATAATTTAACAATAAATATTAATTCAAGACTATGGATAATAGATCATTTAAAGTGAACATTTGATTAGATTAACATTAACTCTCGCTACCTTTTTATCTAAATGAGGCATTAAATGTAACATTATAATTAAATATACTATAATATAAAGGAATGTCAATTTTATAAAAGTAGAGAAACAGCGCGGTTATTTTTATTAGTATTAATATTCGCTTTTAATATAAAATTTTAGTTCAAACCTTTTATATGTTTTTCTAAAAACTATCAGCTATAAAATTTTGTCAAAACCTCTAATCAGTACGGTACAACTATTTAATAGACATTTTGCGCTAATTTTATACATATTTTTCAGCTATATTTAACTTTCTAATGCTCTATGACAATATCGAAGCATTTACGTAACCCATTTTCACATTTGTCCGAAAAAGTTCGACGAGATAAAATACGAAAATAAGTATCTGCGCTTTCAGAATGTCTCTTGTTTGAAGATTTGATCCAGATAACATAGTTTAAGCTATTTTCCTAAACTTTTTCAGGTAAATGCGATACATGGGCGAAAGATCTATATGAAAGTAGTTTATAGGCATTGTAGCTGATAGTTCATAGTAATAAGTGCTCAAAAACGTTTGCATCTTAACGAAGCCAGTACTAGATTAATACGTATAAAAAGTCATGGAAAAACAACGAGGAAATACATCAATATTGAGGTAATCAAAGCATGAGCTTAAATAATTTTAGGAAGATTTATTTTAGTGAAGGGATAAATACAGAGACACAATTTAGAGGGAACAGATAAGGTGGTCAATATACCCATATAAACCATCACCAAGAAGTTTACAATTACAACGAATAAATAAAGCGATATATTATTTCTAATAAATAACGTGTTATATTAAATCGTTTAAAATAACGCGTTATAACTGTGGCTTGCAAAACAACGCGTGTCAATAACGTATCTGCATGTATTGGGATAGGTTATATGCACATTTCGGAACCAGGTTGGTGGGACCCACTCCAGTGTCGTATACGATGGTTAAAACAAAACCAGGTGTCATGGTGTAACTGTGAAATAGGGCTTGGACCTGATTATCATTGCTCTTGCCCCTAGGCCATTTTAATTGGGGTTGGCGCAACTTGCCTTTTGCTTCTACAATTCTCTGTTAAGCCTTCTCTGAACTAGATACGGTGTTACATATATATTTCAACAACTAATTTTCAGGCACTTTCCTCAAAATGTGCATTTAAATACACCATAAGTGTTCATGTAAATTTGTCCATGATCTGTCCCCTCTAGATTGTACCGAAGATCGATTAACAATAACTGTCTTATATCACTTCCTAACACTAAAGGACCGTACGTTTTAACCCTGCAAACTATTCGTATCATTAAACATCGTAAACTACCCTCAATTAGTTTAATAAATACTGTATGGTTTAAATAACACACATAATTCGACTAAAAATCCAACTGTACAATGCAGACTAAGTCTACGCCATAAAAAATACGAAATTGTGCACACAAAATGTAAACAAATAAATTAATTATAAAGGAAAATATATATCACTGGGTATGCAGCTTCCTTGGACAAAACAACTGAACATTTTTCACCTGGCAACACTGGGTTTGGGCTGTCAACGCTGTCATTATAGCGCGACAAGTCTTGTGTTGCAGCCGCGCCATTTCTCTTGCAATTTTCTGTGATCTTCGTATTGTTGTTCTGTTACTTGCTTTACGGCGGGTGCGGCCTGTTAGGGGAAAACAAAATTAATATTTTTTTATGTTAATTTTCGTTGCAAAAAGTACAAAATGAAAGGTTTTATTGTTTATCTCTTGTAAAATGTTTACAGACAGAGCAGTAGTGGCGCAATGGTAACGGCCGCGAATTACAAGTTGTAGGTCGTGAGTTCGAACCCAGGCAGGCGCTTCACTTTGTGTAAAAGATTTTCATCACCACTGCTGTCAAAACGGTGAAGGAACCAAAAATTCTAAGACATGTGACATCCACCAACCCGCTCTGGGCCCGTGTGGTGGATTACGGCCCATTCTCTGTCACAGAGAGGAGGCCTGTGTCCCAGCAGTGGGAACATTAAAAGAATGATGATGATGAATTTTTACTAAACATTTGTTTAAATGTGTTATACATTTAACTACATGGGTTATATATCACGCAATGTCTATTTGTATCTATCTGATATTAATTAAGCATTATTATGAATAGAAATCGAGATTGTATATCCGAAGTAACTATACTGCAAAAGTCTAATGACACAACGAAGTATTGCTGGACATTAAAATTCTGATCGTGGAACGCTGTTTCTTTTTATCCGCATAATAATTTTAAAGGAGTAATAAAAATGTTATCCCACCTTTATCTTCCTCGGATCCAAATTAGCTCCAAGATTCTGGACACCCTTAGCTAGCTTAGTCAGCGGCGAGAGCACCATATCCTTGGTAGCGCTTCCAGCGGGGCTAGCGATGTTCTTGAACTGCCGTATAGCAGACTCGCTGTGCGACTGCGCTATATTCAGCGTGATTTCGTGCTGAGAGTTCGATCGGACGTGGAAATTCACCCCCTCTGATTGGCTATCATCGAAATTCAACTCGTTCGAACTGTGTGACAGTTTCTGAGCCAACAGCAAAGAATTAGGAGGAGCTGGCTTCGCAAACGCGCCATCAACTTGAATTTCTGGTGTTTTCGACGCATCTATGTTGAACGGATTGATTTTGTTGACGTTACTAGGCGTTTTCGAAGCTTGCTTGTCAACGTTGGTCACTATTTCAGACGGAATGAAAACCTGCGTATCGTGTGGTTCAATTTTAGAGGAATACAGAGGATTCTGAATGAGTTCGCAGTCGTTTTCTGCCTCGCTTTTCTGTCCGGGTTTGCCTAAGTAATGTTGTGTGTTTTCGAAGTTGTCTAGAGTGGGCTCAAAGATGTTGGTTCTATTTTCGTCATCTGAGGAGTAGTCAGAGCTCATGCCGTCGGAAAGGCTGCCTTTCTTCTTGTTGTCCTTATTTTGTCCGAGGGTGAAGATCTTCTTCGTGCGAGAAGCGCTCTGGTCAAATTTCAGCTGAAGACTAGGTCGAGCGCGCGCGTTTAGAGAGTGACTCAGTTTGTTCAGCTTGCTGAATTGCTCCGTCATGTTGGTCAGGGCTTTTGATCCTAGAATGAGATGTTTGTATCTTTATAATATTTGTTTTTCGATTTAAGGCTAACATAAAATCATTATGTAGGTACTGATGTCCGAAGACAGGAATTCAATGGAATAAGGGACTTTAAGATTGATATCTTGTACCGATTCAGAGCGGGAACGTGAGCGGTAATTCGCGAACTTACCTAAAACAAGCCGGTTTTTTGGAGATAACTCGGATGGTTACGATAATCTTTCTTAGATTCAAAACATCTGGTCTTTTGCAATCGTCCTAGGATTATCGATAAGAGTCGATTTTTTCGGTTATCCTACGACACATACAAGGTCAAATTAAATTATCTGGCAAAACTCCACCAACGTGAAGAGAAACGAGAACATATAATCGAAACTCAAAACTTCAAGTAGCTACGGCTGACCACGGGGTCTGGTAGTGTGAGTACTTTAAATTATAAGTTTTATCATAAGATACGTCACGATTATTATTCCAGGATTTCATAGGAGGTATTATCCACTCTACGTTACTTGCGTTTTTTGAAGTTTAGGTATATGTATACGGTCTACTATTCGGATCCATGATCATTTGATATCTATAACATCACGGCTGTGGAGTTTGTACAGCTAAGTTTATTTGACCTCATACAGTAAAACTACATTGCAACAATCCTGATTGATGTACTTCTTATTTAGTTCATAGATTTGTTCACTCGCTATGTATTATTATTACGCTGGATTGGAATCCCCAAGGCAAAAGAAAGCGTGGCCGTCCCCGTCAAACCTGGCGTCGCACCGTGTTGGCGGAAGCGAAGAGCATCGGTATTACGTGGAGCGAGGTGAAGCGTGAAGCTCAGGACCGATCGCGATGGAGAACTACTGTGGACGCCCTTTGCCCCATCCAGGGGACGTAGGACATTAAGTCCAGTAAGTCAATGTATTATTACGTTAGGTAACGTCAACATAGATTACCTTAAATATATAATTAATAAATTAAAAAAGCCGAAAGATGTTTACTGCTGAACATAGGCTTTCGGCAAGTGTCGCCATTTTAAACGATTAAATTAAGATTAAAATCAAACGAAGTGGTGGGGGGGGGGGGGGGCACACTAGGAATCATGGGTGCGTTTACAAACATTTAAACTCACATACACAAACACCCAGATCCGGAACAACTATCTGTAGGCCATAAAAATATTTCTACCGTGAGGGTAACGAACCCGCGACACGGAGCGCAGCAGCCGATCGCACAAACATTTTATTTATTTATTTACTAACACACACTTTATGTCATAAATATCAGTGCAGCCCTGGCTCTTGTACTAGGAAGTCCTGTATCACAAGAGCCAGACATCTCCACAAACAGGGAATATTGTACAAAAGGAGCATGATAGACAGAAAATATAAAAAAATAATATATATCAGTTATAGCATGCCTACAATATCACGTATAAAAACTAAGTTATAGAACTGACCGACGGAAAGTTCAAAAATCACATCAAACGTGTCCTTATTAAAAAAGCATATTATAGAATCAAGGACTACGTTGAAGATAAAAATATTTGGTTTTACCTCCTTCTGCACATGCGGCTTCCCTGGTAACTCATAAACGGCACAAATATGTGGATGTCTCTAACTATTCTCAATCTAATTTTTCTTCATTTAATAAGACTTTTTACAATGGTTTTCAATTATCTTTATAGCCCTTTGCTAAGAATAGTTACAGCACTGATAACAACATTTGTGCCACATGTTAAATTTAGTCTTGTTATACTTTGTATAGATTATTTTACCGATTGGTTTGTAAATGTGTGAACATTGTAGGCCTTCTAGATTGTTAACATTTTATCTCGTTTTACTTTTTTTTAATCTTTTGTTTATTTATTATATAATCACTTCTTGTTTAAGTTTCTTACGACTTATTATCGGGCCTGCGTTGTCCCCCCATCTAAGTACTGCTGTAACATGGAAATATTGTAAAACCAAACAATTTTTTAAAAGAGTAACCATGGAGTTTCTTGCCGGTTCTTCTCCATAGGAATCGACCAACCCGAACCGTGCACATTGTCGACGTTTTATAAGTGCCCATGTAGGCCTATGTGAAATAAAAATTATTGATTTTGTTTTTTTTTGATTTAAGATTAAAACGGGAAATTGATATCCTAAAAATTTAAAAAAATATAAACATTAAATAAAATAAAATTAGACATTGCATAAATTAGAATTACATACACTAGCAGTTACCCGCAGCATCGCCCGCGTTAATATAGATTTTGTCAATCAATTCTGGTTGTCGACATACAGGGTGAGAAAATTCTGCAGTTTTAATTTTAATGAAAATCGGCCCCGTGACTCCTTTGATAGTTTTGTGCTATTCTTCATGGTGATGATTTGGCCATCCACGCCCACTTTGAAAACTCAGCCTGTATAGGTACAGGAAGTATTAACGTAATAAAGATTAGCTTATTTAATTGAAGACGTTGGTCAATACAGGTATAGGTTAAATAGTTACAAAAGGAAATAAATAAACTAAAGAGTCATTGGTTCTGGTTTGCTGCGAATAGAAGATACCACTCTGTCATAAATGTTATCTACAGTTAATTGACATTCCTTAATTACGCCGTTAATCATGGGTACAACATTTTAGGACGCCGCTATATACTATGCTGTATGTCCTTTCATTTGGTGCAAATACATATACATTCTGGGCCCTGGACATATGCGAACATCAGCAGCTACATGTAGCTGGCAGTGGGAAAAGCATGGCAAATGCACCCTGCTAACCTTGAGCTATGTTAATAGTAATAGCAAAACTATGATTGATTCGAAACTGGCGTCTTTTGAATTTAAATGATCTAAATCGGTTCATCGGTATAAGCACTATTAAGAAGTGTCATACAAAACTAACGCCCCATCCCCTATTTCTCCCGCTTCATGTTAAATGCATAAAGAAGTAGCTTATGTCCTTCTCATGGTCTCCGAATATCTCCATACCAAATTTCATCTACATCGGTTCATAATAAGAAGAAGTTGCATGATAAGACGTTACATACAAAATTAACCCTCTCCCCATTTCTCCACCTGCGTATTTTATGCAAAAAGAAATAGCCTATATCCTTCTCAGGGCCTCAAAGTATCTCTATACCAAATTTCATCTAAATCAGTTCATAATAAAAATAAGTTGCATTTTAAGAGGTTACATACAAAATTAACCTTCGAGAAGCTATCTCCAAACCAAATGTCATCTAAATCTTTTCATAATAAGAAGAAGTTGCATGATAAGAAGTTACATGTACACGCGATACAAAATTAACACCCTCCCATTTCTCGCCCTTCATGTTTTATGCAAACAAAGTAGTCTATGGCCTTCCCAAGGTATCAAACTATCTTCATACCAAATGCCATCTAAATCGGTTCATCGGTTTAAGCCCTATTAAGAAATTTCATACAAAAGTAACGCCCCATCCCCCATTTCTCCCCTTTCGTGTTTTATGCAAGTAACCTATGTCCTTCTCATGGTCTCAAACTATCTCCATACCAAATTTCATCTCAGTTTTATCTTCAGTAACTTTGAGCCGGTGTAATGACTCTTCCTGGATTATACGCGGCTTTTCTGTGCCACAGAGATGATAGTTTTGCTTATTCACATAGAGTTGGCTCATTTTCGATGAAAAGTTGTCTTCCTTTAGTTAGAAACTAAAAAAAACCATCAACACGTGTTTCTTTAATTGTATTGAAGAGCAGAAATACTAATATTCAGGTAATTATGCTGAAAAATTATTAATTTTTCTTACAAACTTTAACACCCCTTTTTAACCCTTATGGGATGGAACTAAAAAAACCTTCAACACGTGTTTCTTTAATTGTATTGAAGAGCAGAAATACTAAGTTTCAGGTAATTTTGATGACCAACTATTTATTTTCTTACAAACTTTAACACCCCTTTTTAACCCTTAAGGGATGAAACTCAAAAAACCTTCAACCCGTGTTTCTTTAATTATATTGAAGAGCAGAAATACTAAGATTCAAGCAGTGGCGGCTGGTGGATCATAGAAGTAGTAGTTCACCAACGA
This sequence comes from Orthosia gothica, assembly GCA_949775005.1. NCBI lineage: Eukaryota > Metazoa > Arthropoda > Insecta > Lepidoptera > Noctuidae > Orthosia > Orthosia gothica. The sequence continues at coordinate 23,032,461 of OX459047.1, forward strand.
ACTCGTTACATTTTCAAATTCGGATTTCTAAGTCAAGTTAATTTTACGTAAATTCACAGGACCCTATGTTAATCGGCAAACCATCTCGCTAGCGACTTTTAATTCGACGCCAACGCCATCTAGTTACGTCGTTGTACAACTTCACCAAAATTCAACATTTTGTGGTCTGATGAGCGCACAGGATGAGCGACTATTGATCATTATCAAGTTTTATTTTAAATAACGAACATTTTGTCTAAACTTGATATTTTTATATTTTATAAATTAAATCGATACGCCGATTTTTTTCCGCAGCGGCATGTTCGCTCACCTTTTTTAAATCTGGTATTGACTGAATATTTTTTTTTTAATGGTGAGTACAGAAAGTGCATTTAACCTGTCCGTGAGTAACGTTTTAATTCAATTTAGTGTTGAAATCTAACACAGTCACACACTGTCCCACAACTCAGAAAGTAAAAAAAAATAAAAATAGAAATTAGAATATAGAAATAACTAAAAGCCGTGATTAACTGCAAAATTGCAAGCAGCGTACTGTGTCTAAAAAGTAAACAAATCCCGCGCCCGCCTCACTTCCCACCTGCGTAATGTTGGTACTCGACCCGAAGGTAAATTTCGTTCGTCAAACCTCGGCCGCTCTCGGTAATCTTCGGTTCGCTGGGGCGGCGCACGAGAGTGCCGTATTTTGCCGTACATTTTCTATTGAACTATCTCTGTCTCACGCGCCAGGCGTTTTCGCTCGGATCTCATAGAAGTTGTACTGCACTCGCCGTGCGCTTTAGCCTAGCGCACGGGGAATATTTTTTTTACAGCAATATACGTCTTATTATTTTAGCAAAGAGCTTAAATTGGTTCGTCATAATTTCGTTCATATTGAATAGATCGTTAATCAGATATTATTAAACATTTTATTTTTCTTATCCTATTAAAATCTGGTAGTTCAGCGCACGAGTGAACTTAAAGTACAGCCGCCTCTGGATTCAAGTAATTTTCCTGATAATCAATTTATTTTTCTTACCAACTTTAACAGCCCTGTTTAGCCCTTTAAGGGATGAAACTAAGAAAACCTTTAACAAGTGTTTCTTTAACTGTATCAAAAGAACAGTTTTGAAGAACAGAAATACAAAGTTTCAAGTAATTTTGCTGATAAACAATTTATTTTTCTTACAAACTTTTAAAACCTTTGTTACCCCTTTCAGGGATGAAATTCAAAAAATCCTTAAATACGTGTTTCTTTACTTGTATTGAAGAGCAGAAATACTAAGTTTCAAGTAATTTTGATGACAAACTATTTATTTTCTTACAAACTTTAACACCCCTTTTTAACCCTTATGGGATGAAATTTAAAAAATCCATAAAGTAGTATTTTTTTATTTATATTTAGAAGCTTAATACCATATTTCATTCATTTCAAATTAAAAATGACAGAGTTTCATACAAACTTTCATCCCTTATGGGTTGAATTTCGAAAAATCCGTCCTTATTCCTTGTCTACGTTATAAAGGGAACCTTTGTGCAAAATTTCAGCTTTCTAAGTCTAAGGATTTGGGCTGGGCGTTGATGAGTCAGTTAATCAGTCAGTCAGTCAGTCAGGACTAGTCTTTTTATTTATATAGATAAACTCACGCCCTTTTTCCCATGGGGGTAGGCAGAAACTACAGAACGCCACCTGCTACGATCCTTACATACTTCTTTTGCTTCACACACATTCATACATCTAGTCATACACACACGCCGGTTATGGGTACTGCGCACTTGACCTTTCTGAAGAACATCACCTATAAGGTGATATGTCCTTCTAGGGCGTCCCCTCCCCGTAAATTAAAATTATTAGCATTTTATACATTGTAGTTATAAACATTGCCTAGATAAGAATAATTAACATTGTATAAAATTAGAAGGCAACATTGCATTTAAATTAACAGGGCAGAGTGTGCCGCTCACCTCGAGTGTATGTAAGGGATGTGGGTGTGGGGGGGTGAGTGGGTGTGTACTGTATAATGTTAGTGATTGGCAATTCATCATTGCGCATCATTCACCTTTTCGTAGTTGTAGAGTACAATCACACTTTTTGTTCCAGTTGTAAAGCGAGAGTCGTACTCTCCGAGCTCAAATTACCCAAATGAATCTCTATTTGATAAAATCATGACATTCAAGCGATGCTCTCAGGACCGGTCGACACTTGGGGGAGGGCTATGTTCAGCAGTGGACGTCTTTCGGCTGAAAAGATGATGATGTTGACGACATTTCAGGGTAACTTCAACTATCTTAAAGAAATGTACCAATGATTTTAATTAATAACTATACTTCAGTAAACAGGTTTTTGTTACGGTGGCTGATACATTTTGTAATAACCACGGATCGGAATGTACAATATATTTACTTAAACTTAACTAAAGTAGTAAAATAGATTGGATAATACCTCCCCTGAAATCCAGGAATAATATTCGTCACGGGATCATTAAATAGTATCAGACTTAAATAGTGACATTTTTAAGGTAAATATACTATACCTATTCCGATCCCTTTTTATAACAGTCAACCTAAATACTGAGCTACAAAATAAAAAACAATTCTATGAAATTCGTATTTGCTTAGTATTTTTGCGGCTGGCTTTTTCGCCTGAATACAATCTGTAATAGATATATTAATAAACTAACGGTCTGTGAAGAACCGGACCTTCGTTCACTTGTACTGGCTATCACGTTGCGATGCAGTATCATTGGCTGGGACACTATTCGTAATAGCTTTGCAGTTCTTTTAGTCGGTACTGGAGCATTATATTCTGTTAGGATAGAGGGAGAAAGGATAATGTAAGGTTGGGTTAGAAATAGAGGGGGACTGTTAAGGAGTTACCACTATAAATATTATGAATAGAAGAGGACCGAGAATAGAACCTTGTGGGACACCAGAGGTAACACGAGTCGCGTAAGAGAGGTATCAATTAATTAGAAACAACAATATTTGGTTATGTACGAAATGAACCGTCGCAACAAGTTACCACCAATACCAATAAAAGGTATTCGATTCAGCAACATTACATTTTATACCTTGTCATAAGCTGTGCAAAGGAAATCATTAAGGCATCATACATTTTCAACCCAAACAAGAAAGTTGTACCAAAGCTAGCAAAGTACCTGCAATGTTTTGAGCATTACTGACAAATATTTCATTTTTGGGTACAATGTGAATGATCTCTGTTACCGAGAAAGTCGTTCTTTGGTCTTGTCAATATTGCAACAAAAGTTTATCAAATTAGTTGTTTAGTAAATGATAAACTTTTGTAATCGTTATCGCTGGTAGAAACCAGCGATAACGATTGTCAAAAAATAAAAATGAATGTTTGGGATGACATGCGCTATAGACATATCACTGGACGATCTTAAACTTTTGAGCTCTTCGACAGTCACAATCGCCGATAAAACGTCGCTTCATTTATAACCCCTTGTCTGTCCTCATAAACAGACAAGGGGTTTTCTTGCTTCCCTAACACTAACAGCAGGACTAACGAAAAGGGATAAGATATTATAATATATAGTATATATAATATAAGAAATTATTTATTCATTTATTATTATTTAATGAATTATTATGGATGGTATTTAAAAGTACTTCAATTTATTCCCATTTCATTTACCAAATTTTGCCTGTGTTCCACCAAATATACTGAATGTGCACCAAAATATGTTCATATAAGTCGACGTAGCCCCGCTGCGCGGGGCTCCTATTTCTGTTTGCAGGGTCAAAAGTAACCTAACCTGTCCGTGTCGGGGTGCCCTAAGTTCCCGAGCTCGCTTCGCTCGCTCTTGGACTGATTCTTTGACCATAATTTATTCGTAGATCAACTAATATTTGGTGCACGATCAGTATTTTAGATGTACCTTTAGATTTTTGGTGAACACAAAAATATTATCCAATTATTATTACTAACCAACACTCCGGATATCGGCGACCAGTTGCGTTTCGCTGACGTTTCGCGTGAGGGTTGGCAGACGCGACAGATCCAAGTAGAGAGACGACCGAGCACTGCCCGACTGACCTGGATGCACCTGATCATGTGTAAGGAAAAAAAAAATAGTTTTAGTACGGTGAGTACATTCTATCTCTTATGGAGTACAGAGGCCTTAGACAAGTGGCATTCTATCAACGAAAACGTGGGGATCAGGGGCATGAAACTGCCAAACAAATCTATGATTCAAAATTGAACAACTAAAGCTAGCGCCATCTGACGGTGCAGGTCCTTCTAATTTTAAAGCTTGTTTTATGTAAATGTACCTAGATGGCAGTAAAACCGCAGACTATGTATATTTTTTAGTAAAATGATCAAATTTAAAATTCTAAAAATAGCAGAAATGTTTTAATGATAGTGTAAATTTATTTTAAGTATAATATTTCGCTTAAATAGCACTTTTTTTAGCACAGAAAATAGCACTTTTTTTTAATAGCAACCCTTGCAAAATGTTTTTTAAGTGCGGCAACGAATTTGTGAACTTGATTGATGAAGTTTGAAAAGTTTGAGTTTCGTTGGTGTCTATCAGTTGTTTGCGATTTGCCGTGTTTTTTGATATTTTTCTACGACTTTGCGCTCGACATACGGAATTACGAACCCTGTGTATTATCTGAAACCACCTTGGCTTTGAATTTGGACACCGATTACTGCTTTTCTGATCTACTTGGCAATACACCTGGACTACTGAGTTTTGCTTTCCGATTCGGATAAAAGAAGGATTCGAAACACAAAATGCCTAAGAAATCACGTTTACGTTGCTTTTTTGGGTGCAAAAATGATGGTAAGTTCAAATATATCTCGGACTTTACAGTGGCAAAAGCTTTTCGAAAAGGTTTGTTTGTAGGTATTTTGGAATCCTTAAAATAATTATTCAAAGTTGAAATGAAAACTCAATCAAATAATACGCAAATTCTAGTCAAATGGAATTAAATTATTATCATTTACAATTCATGCTTCTTGTATTTTCAGGACCACTGCACTTATTTCCAAATCCCAACACTGGCTCATGGGAGGTCTTGGAAAAATTCCATGTTTGGAAAAGTGTGCTACCTGCATCAATACAGGAGAAAGGAAATAATTATATTTTTAACACAGTTAGATTATGTAACAACCATTTTCTGGAAGGGTACTGTTTACCAAGTCATAGATTGACAAAAAATGCTGTTCCAACTTTAAAGTTAGGTAAATATTATTTCAATATTTTTCATTCACCAAATTGTCACTGTGTTTTAAGTTATTATCGGTTTTTTATGCAGTTTAAAGGTTTATCCACACATATCAGGGCCGGCCCGGGATGTGACAGGGCCGGGCCCAGGCGTTGAAAGTTCGTCACTGGCTTGTTCATGGCCCGTGCACGGACGTGTGTGAACCAGTTCATATAAAATTTACACACCAATATTTTTTTAAGCTCGGTCCGTCCTTTCTTTATTCTTTATTCTTTATTGTACACAAAACACATTTATACAAATACAAAAGGACAGCTTATGTACAAACGAAACGATTATTTTAATTCACTCATACTGTAAAAAAAACTATAATATAGTGGAATAGTATTTAAAGAGTTATGAAAAGTAGCGACGTGCCATTCATACATTGAAAGTGTCATATAAATACACTAAGTGTTATAAATCACATAGGTAATAAGATTAATAAAAGCCACATAGTGAAATGTAAAGCACAGTGATGATTGTGATGGTCTATGAATCTCATGTTTCTGTTACAATAACAGGTAAATATATCATTATGTTATAGAACCACAACCAGCCAACCAACCAACCAACCACCAGTCCAGGGATGAACTTATGTTAGAACCAACAAAAAATCCGGATCGTGACCAACCATCGACATCTGCTGCTATCACCACATCAGGATGGGCTTCTGGTTAGTTTTAACAATACTTTAAAGACTATTTTATTTGGTCATGAATTGCAGTGGCTAGGTACCCATGTAGGCCGCTGTATATATAATTAGAAAAATGGGAAATTATTGATCTGTTCAACACCCGGTGCGAGTGTGGTGAACCTGTACAGTCTATGTCCCTCTTGCTGAAGTGTCCAGGCTGTACATTCACTTGCACCCTGGATGATCAGTAGAGTGCTTCCGACACTGCAATAAGCTTGGCCACCTACTGGGCCCAAACAATTTAATTAAATATTCAATTGAATCAAAAGAAGAAGAATACAAATCAATACAATCTTACTGTAAAACAACTATGTTATGAAATGGAATATTTAAAGATTTATGAATTGTAGCTATGTGCCATTCATACGTTGAAAGTTCCACAAAAACACAACAAGTGTTATAAATCACATAGAAACTAAATAATATAACTAAAGCCACATAGCTGTAATAGAAAGTACAATGATAATTATGATGGTCTACGATTCTCATGTTTCAGTTTAAATAACACATAAGTAATTATATCATTATTTTACAGAACCACAACCAGTGAACCAACCAATCAACCACCAGTCCAGGGATGAATTTATGGTACAACCAACAACTAATCTGGATTGTGTACAACCATTGCCATCTGCTGCGATCATCACATCAGGATTTGCTTCTGGTTAGTTCAATAATACTTTAGTTACTATACCTATTTATATTAATGTCCCTTAACCACAAGGACACAGGCCATGAGGTGGCCTGCCAACGTATTTGGACTTGTCCACCGACAGCCATCAGAGGCTAGAGATAGTGTTATAGGAGCAACAGATTTCAGAACATCAATCCACATCAATTTCATTTTGGCTGGACTAATTTACATATTTTTTTGTTGGTCACATAGACAAATAGTTTTATTGATTGAATTTGATAGCTAAGTATTACCATAACAATTTGGTTGTGTTTTTACTACTAGATGCCACACCTGCTTTAATACACAATGTGCAAAGTAAACTACTTTGCACATTGTGTATTAAAGCAGGTAACAACAATGGAAGGTTAATATAGATTGGGTGCAGACGGAGCACACTAATAATAACATAATTACTCAGAAATATACTACAGCCCCAGAATGTGATTGTGGTTCAATAAAATTATTGTTTTAGATAAATGTTTTTAGGAAAGTAATATAGTTATTTGAATGGTTAATAAAAACAGAAAATATTAATTTCAGGTTCCCGGAAACGCTGCAGGCCAAAAACGAATCCAGAAAACAAGCTTATTATTAAGCTCACAAATAAGCTGGGAAAGATATCCAAAAAATTCATCTCCCAAAAAAAGAAAATACGTGCTGCAAAAAATTTGTCACTTTCAAAGTAATTTTTGTCTGTAATAGAAAAATTACCAAAAGAAATTCAAACTTTTACCAAACTGCAGCTCAAAAGCTTGAAAAAACCAAAGGGTAGAAGATTTACTGTAGAAGAGAAAATTCTGTCTCTGACAATTTTGAAGCAAAGTCCAAAAGCTTACAAACTAATGAAGAAGTTGTTTGTGCTTCCATCAAAACGTTGTCTTCAAAATATGCTAAGCAATTTCACTGTGCAACCTGGTTTGAATGAAGCAATATTAACAGAGCTTAAAAGCATTGTTCAAAGTTTGCCTGCAGAAAAAAAGCTTGTCACGCTTTTATTTGACGAAATCTCTTTGGCACCAGCAGCAGAGTATAATATTACAACTGGCCAAATCATAGGATTTGAAGACAAGGGGAATGACAGAAGAAACAAAACTCTGGCTGATCATGCATTGGTCTTGATGATAAAAGGCATAAAAAGCAAAAGCAAACAGGCCATTAGTTTCTCATTTTGCAAAAGTTGTACAAAAGCAACTGATTTAAAAGATATGTTAACAGAAGCTATAAAGCAACTTCATAATATTGGATTTAGGGTTGTGGCCACCATTTGTGACCAAGCAGCAACTAACGTTAAAGTTATAAAAATGCTCCAAGAAGAAACAAAAAATAAATATAGACAACAGGGAATAACTTTTGAGTCAAATGCGTTTGAAATCGAAAATGTCAAAGTTTTTCCTCTATTTGATACACCACATTTGTTGAAGGGAGTTCGCAATAACTTGTTAGCTAAAGATGCTGAATTTGTGCAAAATGGAGAAACCAAATGTGCTAAATGGGAACATTTAAAACTTTTGCTTGATCTAGATGATGGAGACGATGAAATAAGGCTACTGAATAAGCTTACAGAAATGCATGTAATTAAAGACAAAATACCAAAAATGAAAGTCAAATATGCTGCACAAGTTTTCAGTCAAAGGGTGTCAAGTGCGATGAGATTTCTAGCAAGTAAGTATTTTCATCTGATTATACTGATAATAAAAAGAGAGCTATGCTCGAAGTTTCCTTGCGTGATAGAATCAGAAACGAAGACATCCGCAAGAGAACCAAGTTTACCGACATAGCCCAAAGAATTGCCAAACTTATGTGGGCAGGGCATATTGTCTTTCATTAATTTACAATGTAATTGACTGCAACATGTCATCATAATCACTACAAATGTAGCCTGCATGTAGTTTAATATGATAGTGTTAAAATAACTATGATAACAGCAATAACGATTTTATAGTCACCACAATCATTAAATATTGTTTTTTTTTTCAGGACACAAATTGCTTCCAGAAGAATGCCAGGGGACTGCAGATTTTTTACTAATTTTTGATAAATTGTTTGATTCATTCAATGGTCATTCTTACAAATTATCAGAAAAGCCAAACAAGCAATGCTTAAAAAATAACTCCCCTCACTTCAAACTGTGGGATGATTTGATTCCGATTTTAGAATCAATTAAATTCAAATCAGTAGTTAGAAAAAATGGACGTGAATCAATTAAGTATGAATCAATTCCTTCTGTTAAAAATTGGGTCCAAAATATGAAAATGTTTAAGGAATTATGGCATTATTTGATTACTGAGCATGATATAAAAAATTTAATTACCCGCAGTTTCAATCAAGATCCTTTAGAAAATTTCTTTAGTGGTATTAGAAGTAATGGAATCAGAAATGTTAATCCTACTTGTAATCAATTTTGTAATGCTTTTAAAACACTGATTATTAACAATTTTAACTCATCACATTCTCCGCGAGCCAATTGTGAAAATGATGATAATAATGCATTCAAATCAATGGCGAATCTATTAAATGATAAAAAATCTACTGATTCAAATACTGATGATTTTGCATGTGATATTGATTGTTTATTAAAGGTGATGGGTCAAATTAAAAATAATGATAAATTGGTGTATGCTGAGGCAAAAAAGTATGTTATTGGGTATGTGATTAAGAAATGCAAAACAAAGATTTTTAGGAATTGTAAAATTTGCATGCGTGATTTATGTAGATCTGAAGTTGATTTGCAATCTTTTAATTACGAAATTGATTATACTAAAAGATCTCTATTTCACCCAAGTGCAAGATTCATTAATTTAATGACAGATATTTTTTATGTAACTGTTGCATGTTTACGTGATTGCCCTGAATCAAAATTTTTTAAGAAAAAAATAAAGCTGATACTAAATTGTGCTTGTGATTATCAAATTATTACATGTAAAAAACATAAAGATGATTTGATTGATTTAATTAATAATCTCGCTGTTAATTTAATTATTCTCAGTTGGTGTAAAGGGGTCAATAGAATATTAAACGGAAAGCTATCAAAATTTGATAAGAATGACCAGGTTAAACAACAGGCTTTAGAATTTTATTTAAAAAGAAGAAAAAAAAAGAATAAATTATCAAAATTCCTTAGAATGATTATTCCTTCTTATTTCTGATTTAGCTATAAACTGACCTTAAAAAGCCTACTCCACTACCTTGTGGCGAAATAGAGCCCGAATTATGAGTAAGAAAGGGTCAATCATAAAAATATACATATTGTGTACTTTTTTCAAGACTTATTACATTTTTGTAGATTTAATATTTTTGAGTTCGGTCCCTTCATTCCGAGATTGCGATTTATTTCTTTTTTTCTTTCTTTTTATCTAATCGTGTGCATACAACTATATATAGAATTGTTTGTATTCGATACAATAAATGTTTTAATATAAATATTTCTTTTATTTATCAAATACCTAATTTAACTATTTTCATAAAGTACATAATGGAGAAAAGAACACTAGCGCGGCCTGCAGGATTTTTTTGGAACTAAAAGCGCCCTCTGATGTATTATTTTGGAACTAAAAGCGCCCCCTGATGGTTAGGGGCATCAAACAACACACCTATTTTCGTACCTAGAGATGCGCATCTATCTCTGTATTTAAGTGTATAGTCTATGGTGGGGATAACGATTGAAAAATGTCAAAAATGTATGGGAATGTCAAACTCTATCAAAATGGCACGTGATCAATCCCTTACATTTTGGCATATCGACGAACACGATCGCTGACATTGAATAAGTCTTATCTATAGCCTCAGGCAGTGGTTTCTCATCCCATACAAAGAAACTGTCCCGACGTACTGTACTGCTTAAACTGATATAAATGGTAATCTATCTATCGCAGTAGAACGGAACTTAACGCGATTTACAAAAAAAATATCGGGTTAATCAGATGAAAAACGCTAGTTACGTCAGCAAGGTATCTTTGTATGGGATGGGCCATCTGTATGCTAGTATTATATTATCTGTGCCTCAGGTGTCAAGTTATGTTATATCTGAGAAGACTCAGTCTACTTATGGAGTCTCCTACTTGGTGTGCGTTTCGACGGCGCGGCCACAGCGTTTTTAAAAAAAAAACGCACGTAAAAAGTTGTAAAAGATGATTCACAAAACCATAAATTTGTCAAAGTTATGGTTAAAAAGTTTAAAGGGTTTGAACGTGGCCGCGCCATTGAAACGCGGCGAACCGCGCGGCCACGGAGATCTTTAAAACTAAGCGTTGCAGAGACCTAAAATTTGAGTACATAACAGAATGAATTTGTAAAAATATAGAAAAAAATCCTAGGTATATATTTTAGGAGCCGTAACACTAAAACTCCATGGCCGCGCCATTGAAACGGTGAAAAACACGATATCGCCGATATCTCGCTGAAAAAGCATCGCAGAGGTCTGAAGTTTTTTGTAATACCTAGATTTGAATTTGTCAAAACATGTAAAAATACACAAAAATATCCTAGGTTTATATTTCAGGAGCTGTAAGACCAAAACCCTATGGCCGCGCCATTGAAACGGTGAAAAACACGTTATCGTCGATATCTCCCTGAAAAAGCATCACAGACGTCTGTTTATTTTTTGTAAAACCTAGATTTGAATTTGTCAAAACATGAAAAAATACACAAATAAAGCCTAGGTTTATATTTCAGGAGCTGTAAGACCAAAACCGTATGGCCGCGCCATTGAAACGGTGAGAAACACGTTATCGCCGATATCTCGCTGAAAAAGCATCGCAGAGGTGTGAAGTTTTTTGTAATACCTAGATTTGAATTTGTCAAAACATGTAAAAATACACAAAAATATCCTAGGTTTATATTTCAGGAGCTGTAAGACCAAAACCCTATGGCCGCGCCATTGAAACGGTGAAAAACACGTTATCGTCGATATCTCCCTGAAAAAGCATCACAGACGTCTGTTTTTTTTTGTTAAACCTAGATTTGAATTTGTCAAAACATGAAAAAATACACAAATAAAGCCTAGGTTTATATTTCAGGAGCTGTAAGACCAAAACCGTATGGCCGCGCCATTGAAACGGTGAGAAACACGTTATCGCCGATATCTCGCTGAAAAAGCATCGCAGAGGTCTGAAGTTTTTTGTAATACCTAGATTTGAATTTGTCAAAACATGTAAAAATACACAAAAATATCCTAGGTTTATATTTCAGGAGCTGTAAGACCAAAACCCTATGGCCGCGCCATTGAAACGGTGAAAAACACGTTATCGTCGATATCTCCCTGAAAAAGCATCACAGACGTCTGTTTATTTTTTGTAAAACCTAGATTTGAATTTGTCAAAACATGAAAAAATACACAAATAAAGCCTAGGTTTATATTTCAGGAGCTGTAAGACCAAAACCGTGTGGCCGCGCCATTGAAACGGTGAGAAACACGTTATCGCCGATATCTCGCTGAAAAAGCATCGCAGAGGTCTGAAGTTTTTTGTAATACCTAGATTTGAATTTGTCAAAACATGTAAAAATACACAAAAATATCCTAGGTTTATATTTCAGGAGCTGTAAGACCAAAACCCTATGGCCGCGCCATTGAAACGGTGAAAAACACGTTATCGTCGATATCTCCCTGAAAAAGCATCACAGACGTCTGTTTTTTTTTGTTAAACCTAGATTTGAATTTGTCAAAACATGAAAAAATACACAAATAAAGCCTAGGTTTATATTTCAGGAGCTGTAAGACCAAAACCGTATGGCCGCGCCATTGAAACGGTGAGAAACACGTTATCGCCGATATCTCGCTGAAAAAGCATCGCAGAGGTCTGAAGTTTTTTGTAATACCTAGATTTGAATTTGTCAAAACATGTAAAAATACACAAAAATATCCTAGGTTTATATTTCAGGAGCTGTAAGACCAAAACCCTATGGCCGCGCCATTGAAACGGTGAAAAACACGTTATCGTCGATATCTCCCTGAAAAAGCATCACAGACGTCTGTTTTTTTTTGTTAAACCTAGATTTGAATTTGTCAAAACATGAAAAAATACACAAATAAAGCCTAGGTTTATATTTCAGGAGCTGTAAGACCAAAACCGTATGGCCGCGCCATTAAAACGGTGAGAAACACGTTATCGCCGATATCTCGCTGAAAAAGCATCGCAGAGGTCTGAAGTTTTTTGTAAAACCTAGATTTGAATTTGTCAAATTATTCAAATATACACTAAAAAATTGTAGGTTTATATTTTAGGAGCTGTAGTACGATATCGCGTAGAAAAAAGTTGTGGTTATCTATCGAAGAAATAATGTATTAGCGAGATCTTTTTTTGTAAACAACACCTATTAATATGTAGAATTACCGATAATAGGCAAAAATGTTTTTTTTTTCCTAATTTTTAAACCTTCAATACGTTTTGAATGTTCCGATAGGCTGACCATGACTTATTGTTTACAGAAAACTTTCCCCCTGCAAGTATTAGAAATTATATCTCAAGGATTCTAAATTAAATTAAAGTGAAACGTTATGATACAAAAACATTTATAAATCTATATTTGTAATCTAATATTTTGTTTAAAATCACGATAAGCGCACAATGCCAGGGGGGTCTCACTCCGCAGTTAAGGTAAGATCGGCCGGCGGTCCGTCTGAAAAGGAATATCGCAGTAGGTTATCGTTTCATTTAGAATCTATGAGATATAATTTGTAATACTTGCAGGTGGAAAGTTTTCTGTAAACAATAAGTCATGGTCACCCTATAGGAACATTCAAAACGTATTAAAGGTTTTAAAATTAGTAAAAAAAAATTTTTTTGCCTATTATCGGTAATTCTACATATTAATAGGTGTTGTTTACAAAAAAAGATCTCGCTAATATATTCTTTCTTCGATTGATAAACACAACTTATTTCTACACGATACCGTACTACAGCTCCTGAAATATTAACCTAGGATTTTTTTGTGTATTTTTACATATTTTGACAAATTCAAATCTAGGTTTTACAAAAAACTTCAAACCTCTGCGATGCTTTTTCAGCGAGATATCGGCGATAACTTGTTTTTCACCGTTTCAATGGCGCGGCCACAGGGTTTTGGTCTTACAGCTCATGAAATATAAACCTAGGATTTATTAGTGTATTTTTACATGTTTTGACAAATTCAAATCTACAGACGTCTGCGATGCTTTTTCAGCCAGATATCGGCGATAACATGTTTTCACCGTTTCAATGGCGCGGCCATGGAGTTTTAGTGTTACAGCTTCTAAAATATAAACCTAGGATTTTTTTCTATATATTTACATGTTTTGACAAATTCAAATCTAGGCTTTACAAAAAACTTCAGACCTCTGCGATGCTTTTTCAGCGAGATATCGGCGATAACATGTTTTTCACTGTTTCAATGACGCGGCCATGGAGTTTAAGTGTTACGGCTCCTAAAATATATACCTAGGATTTTTTTCTATATTTTTTTTTTACAAATTTTTTCTGTTATGTACTCAAATTTTAGGTCTCTGCAACGCTTAGTTTTAAAGATCTCCGTGGCCGCGCGGTTCGCCGCGTTACAATGGCGCGGCCACGTTCAAACCCTTAAAACTTTTTAACCATAACTTCGACAAATTTATGGTTTTGGGAATCATCTTTTACAAATTTTTATATAATCTTGGCATAGATTTTTTAAAAAAAAAACGCCGTGGCCGCGCCGTCGAAATGCACACCCTACTAGATCTATGCTGTGCCCGACAGGGTCCATAATTGTGGCTTATATAATTATTTCCCTTGAAGTGTAATAATATAATATGTATGCTCCTTTACTTTAGTTAGTAAGTACACTCCTTTATAACTGTTCATGTATGCTGATCTTGCACTATACGTCATATGCGCACATTTTATAATTATTCATTCATTCAATAAATAGCACTTAACAGATATGGTTGTTTCCTTGAAACCACCCTTTAGGAACCCCAACATTACATGGCGACCCTGCCACGGGACTCTGCCAAGTGGATTTTTAATAGTGTGATTAGAGATTCAGTTTTCCTGCATCTTATTTGAGCATATTAGTATAATGTGTTGGTCAACTGTGGAAAAGGAAGAGGTTTTCCTCAGCCAAAACGCGGCTGGAGGCAACAATGACGCCACGTTGAAAGAAATCGGAGGCCACGCGGAACGGCTTAGCATTGTCACCTACATTGTTCTGGCCATTATGGGAATCTTAGCAGCTTATGTTGGCCTACGGATGTACAGGAGCTGCCACCGCACATGTATCTAGCAGGAAATTGGGATGAGTATCATAGCAGAGAATAAGATCATCCATCAGAGGGCGCACAGAAGGTACCAACTATGTGCATTATGGTACGCAATAAAGAATTGAGAATTAAATTGATTTTGCAATATCGATTTATGTTGGGAGGTATGCGGAACGTAATCGCAATCTCCATTGAAAAGGGAGGATCCTGCAACCTGGGCGTTGTGTGTGGAGAGCACGTGTCCTTTTTTTGTTGGTGGCAGTTCTCTTCATTGCTGCTCTATATTTTTTCTGTGCGGGCTGCTAAAACTTCTAAAGACATGTAATTATGTAATTGCAATGAACCCGAAGTATATAAGGAAACAAGTAAAATTTAAAAACCCCCGACACATTTATCTTGCGAATATACCCCGATTCAAACAGTCAAACGCCCATAACTTTTGAACGGCTTAACCGATTTTATTTAAACATAGCTAAGAAGAACACTCTCGACAAAATCACATTACAAACAAAAAAAAAAACTAGATCAAAATCAGTTCATCTGTTTAGGCGCTATGATGCCACAGACAGACACACAGATACACCGATACACAGCAACACACATGAAACTTATAACACCCCTCTTTTTCCGGCGGGGGTTAAAAAAGCAGGAACACTAAAATTGTAATTTAACAAAGAGGACGTATGTTCCTCAGGAGAAATAAAATCGACGTAAAATAAGGGAGAACTTACCTTTGATTTCTTCTTCTCCAATTTGCCTCCATCGTGGAACGGAATCGGCGGTAACTTTGCAACGTCACGCGCCACCATCAATGATTCGCAGATCGAGTGCAGCGATTCTGTAAAATATAAACCAAAATTAAGGTTACACTAGTCGAAAATTCTTCCATACAAACGTAGTCTAGAGATTACTCCACTGTTTGAAGATGTACGTTCAAAATAAAAAATGACATCAACTTGTCTCATCATTATCTAGTCCTGTATGGAAACAAAAATGTAAAAAAACCGGCCAAGTGCGAGTCGGACTCGCGCACGAAGGGTTCCGTACCATTATCGCAAAAAAACGGCAAAAAAATCATGTTTGTTGTATGGAAGCCCTACTTAAATATTTATTTTATTCTGTTTTTAGTATTTGTTGTTATAGCGGCAAAAGAAATACATCATCTGTGAAAATTTCAACTGTCTAGCTATCACAGTTCATGAGATACAGCCTGGTGACAGACAGACAGACAGACGGACGGACAGACAGACAGACAGACAGACGGACCGCGGAGTCTTAGTAATAGGATCCCGTTTTTACCCTTTGGGTACGGAACCCTAAAAATAATATATTTGAAAGTTATGAGCGTCGAAAGTTCCATATTTCAACACTTATTTTAAAGCATCTTTGGGCGGAAATAAATACCATAAGAAGAAGGAAAATTGCAAAACGGCCTCCATACAGGGATAGATTAGTAATTCAACAATGCAAATAATTTTATTTTGAAAATATACTTTTAGTAGTTTTTTTTCATGATATCTAGATACCCAAAGGTCTGTTTAGAAAAAATCGCGCACTCGTTTTCATCCTTATACATCATAAATTTCGCTACAAACTTGTAAAAGTGCTAATTCGTACGCGAACTAGCTTCTTACTGCTCATCACAGCATCTATTTCTTTCGCACGTGTTGTCGGATAAGATAGAATGCATTTTAACCCCGCGCACAAAATAGTTCGTGCCGTCGACTAGTTCAACCTTAAGGAACATCATTCGCGTTAAGAAACTAGTGAGTAATCGTTGTCAGCTGGCCTCTTGACCAATCGGCTCGCAACAAATTAGAAAGCTTGTGATCCGATTGGTCGAGGGGCCGGCTGACAACGATGGCTCACTATGTTCTTAACGCAAATTAACTATAGTAATAAGATTGGCTTTTTCTCCACTGCCAACGAAACGTTTTTCAAAAAAAAATTTTCTTCGCTTTCATTTTCGGCGTCCTGGCCCCGTACCATGTAAAAAAAACTTAATTAAAAAATCAAAAAACCCGACTGCTTCAAAAGCGAACTAAAAAGTCGTAAACAAGGAAAAAATCATGCTGTGCAGTCGGAGGATACATATTCGCCGGCTGGCTGACCAAAATCTGGTGTATCCTCCGCCTGCACAGCATGATTTTTTCCTTGTTTACGACTTTTTAGTTCGCTTTTGAAGCAGTCGGATTTTTTGATTTTTTTAATTAAGTTTTTTTATTTATAACTTTTTAGTTAGTTTTTTCGAATTAGATACATTTAAACATATAAGTGTTATATATTTTTGAAATCACCTCTTAAAACCCTTTATTTTGATACCCCACACGATGGGTTTGGAAGAAAAAAAAAATTGGGCCCCCACAATATGGCACCCAAAATCCGCCATTTTTCTATTATCCAATTTTAATGTAGCCTATGACACTCGCAGAGTTAAGACGCATCGATTGACGTACGAATCATCAAAATCGGCCAACGCGTTTGGTCTCTGGAACGCCACATAGGAACAAACATACATACATACATACTTACATACATACATACATACATAGACTGATAAACACATTACCCTCCTTCGGCAGTCGGGTAAAAAGGGGCAGATGTATACAAGTAATACACATTTAGTTACTATAAAACTGCTTTACGTCCGTCACGTCGTCGGTCACAGATCCAGTTGCAAACCAGGACATTTGCTGAACTAGTCCTATTTGGCGCAGACGTGGGACACACAATGTTCATTTTACACTGTTTTTTTTTTTTTTTATTATTGTTGTTTAGTCTAAGTTTTTTTTTTAATATTTATGTTGTGTGCTCTGGCTTGTGTCAAATAAATGTGTTTTTTTTGTATTTCTATATACATCTGTCCCTTACGCACACTCAAAATAACCTTGCTCTAAAAGGTCACCCCCTTGAGCGCTTAGGCGCGTGTGCTTTTAAAAGAATATATAAATAGTAAATTCGATATCATTCAATCTGCCTAGCCCTTTCCCAATTATGTTGGGGTCGGCTTCCAGTCTAACCGGATTCAGCTTAGTATAGTAGTCACATCGGATCCTTGTGTCTCTGCCAACCATTGTGCAAGAAAAAGTTTGCATCGAGTATACTTCATAGAGTAAGCGAGATAGGACGATGCGACAAACGTAAGCGAGTGAAAGAGACAGTTATACAATGCTATCTTCACCTTAAACATTGACACAAAAATAGCTACTGCGCAGGGTTTTGCAGCCAATTCGTACAAAGATCCGCTGTGAATATTTTATCAGTGTTTTATATGGAGCGACTGTATATCTGACCTCCACAACCCAGCAACTGGGTATCACGATGCCCCTTGGCAAGACTGGTGTCAGGTTTCAGGCTTCTGACTACCCGTAACGACTGTCAACGATCTTGAAATGACAGGCAGAACCAACGGCTTAGCGTGTTTTCCGACACATGGAGGAATCTTGCTATGATACACCACAGATAATAATAATATAATGCTAGCATACAGATACCTCATACTATACAAAGAAACCGTGCCGATGTAACTAGCATTTTTCGTCTGATTGTACTGCTTATTTTTGTAAGTACATCGATCGCGTTCCACGGCTATAGATAATGTTAGGAGCGACTTGCAAGTAAAAGGGTTTTCTCGGTTCATAATTTTTTTATCTTTAAATACAGAGTCAATTTGTTTTATAGTATTTTTTTGCACGTTTATAGTTTCATATTACCAAAATGTGTTAAATCTTTGAAATAGGTATCAAGAGCCAAATATTCCATAATTTTGTTCTCAGGAGAGTTGATTAAACAAGAACATACAATATTTATTATCAATTCTAGAATTTAATTTTGTGTAAAATTAACATATTTTACACAAAATTCAATAATAAATCGATGCATATAGCGCCATCTAGTGATATTTATTTGAACCAAATTTTCTTTGTTTGAGCTGGGACTCCGTGACCTTGCAAATAACATGTATCATTTAGTAGGAGTTACAATGTGGTGTTACCGTACCTATCATCTCGTCGCGTGTGTGGATGACCACGGCCATGTTGTTGAAAAAGCGCAGCGTCGTGGAGCGGAACATGTGGAAGTAGCCGGCTTCGCCTGCACTGCTGTAGTTGATGCGGATGCAGTAGATCGGCTCCGTAGCGCTCTTGCGGCCGACGCTGAAAAGCTGTAAAAATATTTTATTTATACCATTCCCCCTCTAAAAAGCTGATTTTATTCAATGAAAACAGTGAATAAAAAGCACTTTTAATCACTGTTTTGGTGTTTGAATTTGGAACACACCAATGTATTAGACCTCCATCTCAATGCTATATAACCTCCCTCCTTCCGCAAAAAATACTCGATACAAACTTCTTGTGCAGTGAATTCTCGACTTTCAAACTCCTTCTTCGATTTTTATTTTGAATTTGTTTATATTTAGGATTTAAATAATGATTGTGATTTTAGTCTAGGCTATTTATTGAATACTTATTTGGATTGTAATTCTAATATTAATTACAATGGTGTTTAATTAATTATAATTATGTAACGTAACGGAGATGGTCACTAGCCCCTGAAACACAGGTGCTGTTACCTAGCTCAGGGGTCAGGGTTTCATTTTTTGTAAATTTTAAAGGAAATTAACCATTTATTTTGTATTTATTAATATTCCTTGTGCTTAAATCTTTCTTTTTCTCGTAGTCATGGTATAAAATATAGTATGCAACTCTTGAATAAAACGGATTTATATCGAGGGCCATGAATCACTCGCATCGCTTATGATTCTAACACTTGAATCACTCGCTATGCTCGTGATTCAATCATCATTCACTCCCTACGGTCGTGCTTCATTCGTTAGAATCCTTCACTTGCTCGGGATTCATCTATGGCCCTCGCTTTAAGTCCGTCCTTTATTCACTAGTTGCATAATATACTATTATTAAATTCTTTTTTATACACCACTAAATACGTACAGGACAAACGTTTATAAAAACAAGTGTACAATGGGCGGTCCCAACCAATAACAAATCATATTTCAATTGTATGAAAGGGACACGAAGATTCATTGAGTCTTTATCGCAATAAAAACTCTTACGGCTTTTAGAGCTGAAGGAAACCGTTTGTCCTGGTATGGTCATGTGATGAGGAAGTATGAAACGCATGTTACTAAAAGAGTTATGAATATAGATGAGAATGGATGGAGAGGGAGGGGACGGCAAAAGAAAAGATGGATGGACTGTGTGAGGAGTGATATGAAAGAAAAGGGCGTCAGTGATGGAGTGACGGGGGACAGGATGGTATGGAAGAAGAAAACGTGTTGCGCCGACCCCAAGTAACATGGGACAAGGGCAGGAAGATGATGACGGCTTTTAGAACTGAAGTCATTTTTGTTTGACACGGCTTTTTGTTTGACACGGCATTGCCAAATGCTCTAAAAACGGTGAACGAAAACATCGTGAGGAAACCTATGTCCTATAACCAAAAATTCGAAGATGTGTGACATCTACCAAACCGCACTGGGCCCGCGTGGTGGATTACAGCCCATTTCCTTTTACAGAGAGGAGGCCTGTGTCCCAGCAGTAGGAACATTAAAAGGATGATGATGAACTTTTACGGCCTTTAGAATAGAGTTCATTTTTGTTTGACACGACATTGCTTGATAATGTCCCAGTTTTACATCTTACTACTTCCATGGACGAAGCGTTAGAATGAAGTTTCCTTACAGTAGTGCAGTTAGCGTCGAAGGGCCCCAGTTCTATGAGGTGAACGTCAGCGAGCGGTACGCGCTGTACGCCCAGCAAACGGTCGGACGTTTCGTCGTAGTCCGCTACGTAGTACGCATCGCTTGTCAGAACTAACACGCTGTCCATTTCGGTCTCTTGTGGGTCGCCCGTACTGAAAAAAAAGTGAAACATCTATATCTATACAAATAAATAAATTTGAAGTGTCTCTCTGTAATGTCAAAATAATAGCTTCTTAATGCATATACTTCTTCTTCTTCGCTTCTTAAGTATATACGGTACTTGTAACAACGGTCTCTCTCTCTTTTGTTCCAGCTAATCTCCGAAATGGCTGGATCGATATAGACGGGATTCGCAGACAGCTTGTTGACTGTTGAGCTTATGTTATAAGTAGTAACTTAGGGCTACTTTTATTTTATAACGGTAGTATTCCGTGGAATAATGCCCGACAAACACGCGGGCAAGGCCTGGTATAACTAATAAAACATAAAATAAAATTATGTAGCAACTTACTGCGGATCCGCATCGATAAGCCCCCAGGAGCCGAGCACAGGTTCCGTATCAACGAGAAGCTTTTTACAATCGTCAATCAACGACTTGACGTGCTGCGCCATCGCGGCCGTATCGGGCTCCGACTGGTCCTGTAACGAATAGACTTACCTTGTTAATAAAAAAATGTTGTCGTAATCATTGTTGGCGTCAAAGAACGAATCTGTTTTTTATCACATCTATTCAAAATGAGCTAGTTTATTATTCGTAAATAGGGACTAAAATAGCTCATTAAACCCTAGGGCACAGATAATATAATACTAGCATACAGATGCCTCATTCCATACAAAAAAAACGGGCCGACGTAACTAGCGTTTTTCATCTGATTAATCTTGTTATTTTTGTGAGTACATCAATCGCGTTCGATCCCGTTTCACGGCAATAGATGGTGTTAACAGCGCCTTGCAAGTAAAAGGGTTTACTAGGTTCGTGAATATTTTTTTCTTTAAATATAGTGAAGGTTCTTTTTATAGTATTTTTTTGCACGTTTTTACAGTTTTTTTGCACCAAAATGTGTTCAAATGCAAATTTTAACAATCGAGTTTAATGCCTCAGAAATTTAAAAAAGGCGCCATCTATGGCATCAATTTTAAATGATCCGTTCAAATAATCTTTGAAATGTGAATGAAGAGCCCAATATTCCATAATTGTGTACTTAGGAGAGTTGATTAAACAAGAACATACAATGTTTATGTACATACAATTCCAGATAATGTTAATTTTACACACAATTCTGTTGAATTGTGTGTACATATCGCGCCATCTAGTGAGATTTATTTGAACCAAATTTTCTTTCTTAGCAATGAGACCCCGTGCCTAGGGACTAAAAGTGATTTGAATTTGGCATGTGGATATTGTTAGTAAATGGACCAATCAGGCAAGAGATGAATCACAAACCATGCTGTCCAAAATAGGATTACATCGCTAAAATTGATTACGACGAATTTATGAGGTGAACGGCATTAATTATACGATACGATTGTAATTATATTTCGGAACACACGGGAATATTGTATTGAACAAGTGACTGGCGGGAAAACCTCGCGCGAGCCAAATAAAAAAATCAATCTACATCTGTAACGGATGGTACTAATAAAATTGTTACGATGCAGTTCAATAATTGTTCAAATATAAACATAAGCCTGCCTCTAATTTGTTATGTCTTACGAGTATTTCTAATTGTATGCAAAATAAATAAACGTAACGTTCTTGTTCATAAGTTGCACTTACTTATTTTCTCATAGAGGGTGATAAAAAGTAGTGTCCACCTCGAGTGTGAACCAAACTAAGCCGGACCATTTTTTTTTGAGTCCGTCTCGGTCCGCTTGTTTTCGCATTAGGTATGGTCTGCTCCGTATCAAATCCGGACGTGTGTAGGATTTTCGGCTGTTTGGGCCGTACCAATTACGACCAGCGTTGAAAAAGTCCCAGATTTATGGGCGATCCAACGATTTTTGTTATTGTCTCCCGATATTTTTGCATTTAACTTAGTCATAAATAAAAATGGAAAATAATGTTCTAAATACGGCAACACTAGGATTTGTGGGCGGTGTTAGTCCGGCCGTACCAAATCCGGACGTGTCTTAGCACTATTACTATGTATCAAGCAGCAACGTGTCTTTGCACTATTACTATGTATCAAGAACACTCTCGTCATCACGTCTATGATGATGATGACTATTACTATGTATCAAGCAGCACATGCACGCACGTTGAACATGAGAACCTTGACGGACGTGCAGCGACCGCACTCCGGCACGATGAGCTGGTCGGGGATGGTGCGAGACTCTCCCGTCATCACGTCGATGGCCACCTGGCGGAGAGCGTCTTTGAACGTCGACAGGTAGTATCTGGAACAACGTTTGGGAAGTTAAGAGCGTGAAGTAGTGTCCGACTGGAACTGCCGCTTCGGCTATACCTTCGGCTTTTGCCGATTAGATTAGTGTGAGGGTTGTGTGTGCCAAGATTTCCTAGTGCAGATACCTGTCTCCCACTGTGGATGATTTAAATAATGTGTCATCTATATCTATACAAATAAATAAAAGTGTCTATTTTTGTAATATAAAATAAAAGCTTTTTAGTAAATGCATATGAAAGTATTTACGGTACATATAAACAAAAAATCTATTTAAATCATAAAACATCTGTTCGTGCCCGGTTTCACTGGCAGATAGCTGATGTTATAAGGAGTAACTTAAATTTATTTTACAAAAACAATTAGGGTGCCGCGTAAAAAAGTAACCAATGGCTTAGTTAACTACATACATAAGTAGATTTTATAATTATCGTGTTATGTGTGAGTACAAGCATGAATTTCGAGTATAGGAGCGACAATTTGGTTTCGAGTTTATAAGTATGGCCATAGACAGATTTAGTTGTTACAGTAAAACACACACAAACACCATATTAAGTAGGCAAATCTAAAATTAGGTGATTTTAGTAGAAGATATTTAAGAGCTGGAGTAGCTTAATTACTCGAAGCCTATTTACAACAGCCCTTATTGTATTTGAGAACACAGTAAGGGCGAAAACAGACTATAGCCTAAGATCCTACGATACCTACAGGAGAAATTCCAAGTGTAAGGCATGATAAAAAAAAAATACAAAGATAGTCGAATTGCGGCTAGGCAACCACCCTGCAGCAATCTTTTCTACTATTAAAAAATATTAATAAAAATTGTTACCCGACAACAGTTTTTCTACCCTTTGTTACCCGGGCCATAATAACGAATCGATTGACACCTTATTCATCAAAATCGGATCAATAGTTTAGGCGCTACGGAGGAACATACGTAAACCAAAACAGTTAAATTCATTCTCCGGGACTTCGTCGAGCTTCATTGCCTCGGCGATGTTCTGGCGCCACTGTTGATTCTGGCTTTCAGGAGTTGCAGTGGTTTGGGAATAGTGCGGTGGGATTGTCCCATACATACATATACTGCTAAAATCATAACCCTTTCTTTTTGCTTCGCCGTAGTCGGGTAAATTTCAAAAAAGCTTAATTAAAAAGCATTCATTAAAATCAAGTTTCATCAAAAGATAAATTCCTTAAAAAAATTGCAGAGGGATCTCATACTATTAAGCAAACATTTGAGATGGCGCTGGGTGTACAGGTGTGCTTCGGCCTTAATAGTAGTTTATGCAATAGTCATATAATAGGGATAATTACAACACGAGGGTGGGTTCACCAAATGAGGCGAAGCCAAGACAATAATTTCACGCGAGTGTTTTAATACCTAATTATATACCGTTGCATACACTACTTTGTACATATACTTTATACATTCACTCATACAGTTGAAATAAAACAAAGTGGAAACGGAAAAATATGTGGTATGGCGGGCAATTTAGACTTTAATTGCGCATGACTGTGCAGCGGGCGCATCCATAGACAATGACACTACTTTTCTACATTAAGTCAATGATACGCGCCAGAAAAAAAAAAGAAGTGTGCTATAAAATTAAAATATTTTATGTTGCAGTTGTTTGAAAATCGAAGGAAAATGTTACACTGTAATGGTTTTTTCTATTTTTATTTTACCTATCCACGAATATAAAGTACCTGTTTATACAATATTTTTTTAATTCATATTTGGCACATTACGTTGTGAGTGTAGATAATAGTAGTTTATGCAATGTTCATATAATAGGGGTTATTAAAACACGAGCGTGGGTTTATCACATGAGGTGAAGCCGAATGTGATAATATTAACACGCGAGTGTTTTAATACCTAATTATATGCCGTTGTATACACTATTTTATCTTCACTCATACAGTTGAAATAAAATAAAAGTGGAAACGGAAAAATATGCAGTATGGCGGGCTATTTAGATTCTCTTTGCACCATGACTGTCAATGTCAATGAGCCCATAAGCGCCAATAAATTAAAAAGTAAAAGAGTGCTATAAAAATTAAAAAGTTATTTTATGATGCAGTTGTTTGAAGATCGAAGGAAAATGTTGCACTGTAATGTTTTTTTTTTTTTAATTTACATATCCACGAATATAAAGTACGTGTTTATACAATATTTTTTGAATTCATATTTAGAACATTACGTTGTGAGCGTAGATAAAAGTGTTTAAAGTTCACACAGGATCGTAATTATAACTAGCGCAGTTATGTCAAGGTTTTGGAAAATATGAAAACTAACCAGAAAGTT
Source organism: Orthosia gothica (assembly GCA_949775005.1). Taxonomy (NCBI): domain Eukaryota; kingdom Metazoa; phylum Arthropoda; class Insecta; order Lepidoptera; family Noctuidae; genus Orthosia; species Orthosia gothica. Next base: position 23,057,683 of record OX459047.1, read on the forward strand.
TTAAAACAAAAGCGTTAACAGCATTTTCGTTAAAGAGTGCCAAAGCTTACAGATAACGGAGAGGAGGTCAAGAAAAGCGACACTAAATCTTGTTAGTAAGAACTATACTCCGTCCCTTTATGTATTTTAATAAAGGTAAACAATTTGATTTAAATAATATGCATAATAAAATCTAAAAGTTATAAAAATCGAAGTAAATGCAAAAATGTTCACATAACCATTTTCAGACCCTTTTTTATAGTGTCCGACCGAAGGTTCGGTTTCAGTTTCGGCAAAAAAACGAGTTTCGTTTTAGTTTTGGTTTCGGCGGCAAACCTGCCGAAACTACAACCGAAACCGAAAATGCATTCGGGAGTACACGCGCTTTGACCGATCATGTTCGGCGCGTTAAATTCCATCCAAGCGAGTAAGCGACGAAGACATTTTGCCGCGTCCACGTGGCTAATCATGCCGTGACAGGCTTGTGTTTGCAGTTCGTTTTGTTTGTTGTGAGTTTTCAGTGACTTATTTTGATGAAGATAAAAAAAATAAAGACTGACTGATTATAATAACGTTTTCTTTATTTTCCCTCAAATGATCCTTGTAAGGAAGTTTCGGTTTCGGCCGATACTGAGACTGTTGCCGAAATTCTGTTTCGGTCGGACACAACTTTTTTTAACAAAAGCCAATTTAATGTTTACATTTATTAACCTACCTAAAAAACAGACTATTGACATGTCTGATGACTAGAGACATTATATTCCAATAGACTGACCTCCCCATTCCGTATGCTATCTCCGCACCCAAGAGTTCGCTAGTCAACCCATGTCCAAAGTAACTCGGCATCATTTCTAACTTAGGCCTCTCAGTGTCCATATTCTCAACCAACATCAGCGAAGCGGTTTTAAAATCGCGCCAAAAACTGTCAAACGTCTCAACGGTCGCCATATTGACTTCCTGTCCGAGCAAAATGTCTATGGCGCATTGCGTTATTTCGTCGTTATAATGGCGGATGATGAATCTGAAAAATTGTTTTTGGTTTGTACCCTGAACCCTAAATATAATGGGTGGGGTATGTTAAGGGAAGTTGGGGTTACCTGTTAGCGGATGCGACGCCATCTTTCATAAGTCCTGTGAGTTTCCTCTCGCCTGTTCTTGTGTAGTCACCCTACGGGGAAACAACTGATTTTAGAACAAAAGAACTCAATAGTAGGATGTACGTAAATTTTTATTAATATTAAATTTTGAATTAGGATTCAAATGCACCATTAAATAAGTTTGAATAGGTAGAACATGTATGAATGTAATATGTATCGTTTTTAGGGTTCCGTAAAACCGTGTCCGTCTGTCACCAGGCTATATCTCATGAACCGTACACGATATCTAGACAGTTGAAATTTTCACAGATGATGTATTTCTGTTACCGCAATAACAACAAATACTAAAAACAGAATATAATAAATATTTAAGTGGAGCTACAATACAACAAAAGTGTTTTTTTACCGTTTTTGCGATAATGGTACGGAACCCATCGTGCGCGAGTCCAACTCGCACTTGCCGGTATTTAACAACATTTCAGCGCAACTGAAGAGTGTTGTAAACTGTGGAAAAACGAACATCTTGCCTCTCCATACGATTGCGGGTACAGGTTGCTCACTGCAGAAAAAACCTTGTGAAATGGATACTCATAGACCCATCTCAAACACAGTGCCAGTGTGGGGCCCCGTCGTAGGATATGCCCACCTCCTTGTCTGACCTTCGTTCCCAGCCACCTGCACCTTTCACAGGACCTGACCGTGGCAAATGACGGAGCGATCCAGGTGGCTACATACTGGTCACACAAAATTTGAGAATAGTTGAGTCAAAATTTGAGAACACCGACACGAAAAGAAGAAGAAGAACAACATTTGCAAAGTTTTTTATTTTAATTGTGCACTTTTAGATTGAAAATTTTAGTGTTGTAGTAAGTTTTTAGTTAACCAATTTTTTTTAAATCGTTCATTCCCCGTGATTTGAGGTTGCTGCAAAAGTAATATGATGATGATGTCGACGGTACTATATTATTTAGTTACCTTCAGAGCCTTGGTGCCAGCATACTGGCGGGACACGACGTCTCCATTGTCGGCCCACATGGTGAGGAAGGCTTGTCGCAGCGAGGGCGGCAGGCCGCAGCCAGGAGTGCCCAGCCCCAGACGACACAGTTGCAGCTCCAGTACGTATTTGGCTATCGCCGTCTGAAAAATTATGAGACACATTTTCAAAAGATTCCTCAGCAAGTGAACAAAGTAGGTATAGAAACTTGTTTTATAAATAGTTAATACAGGGTTAAGAATTTTCAAGGCAAACTTTTTTTTTTTTCTGAAATCTTAGCGATGGGTCCTATTGCATGAAAACCGAATAATTCTGAGTTCTCAAGAACACAGAGGCTGTGTTCTTGAGAACTCAGAATTATTTACTTCAACTTGTAAATCGAAGACACTGCAGGCCCAGCTAAGTGACAAACGTTTCGAATCAAATCTCTTTCTACAATCGTTAATGTCTTTTATTCGTTTGGTGTGACCACGTGACTTAACATTCAAATGAGTCATTCCCATACATTGATTAGTTTTCTAATAGCGTGATCTATTGTAGATTGTCAACTTGACTACAGGAAACTATTCTGGAAAGGAACTATTTCTTTGTTCTTACCTAAATTCTAGCCTACATACCTGTACCACATTGGTTTTGTCAAGGCAATCGATGCAGTTGACGCGGAACACGCCGTTCTGCGTACATATGAGGTCGCGGTCGTCGCGCCAACAGAGCCACATCTCTGCTGTGACGTCACATACCTGCACTACATTGGTCCTGTCGAGACAGTCGATGCAGTTGACGCGGAACACGCCGTTCTGCGTACATATGAGGCCACGGTCGTCGCGCCAACAGAACCGCATCTCGCCTATGACGTCAGCTAGCGCGTTGATCAAGATGCTCACATTTTCGTAGTGCATGCCGCGGCTGAGAATAAAAGAAAACGAAATATTCGTAATATTGTTAGATTCGAAATTATGATAGAGAAAACACTCAAAGGAGTCTTGGGCCCGATTTAGATAAAAACCATTGGATTTTTGAATACTCAATATTCCCAGCTAGAAATCGAACTCGAATGATTTTTAAAAAGCACACGCTGTATTATTAAACAACCCAAGAACTCAGTAAAACTAAATCACACTAATATTATAAAGGCGTTTGTATGTTTGTTACTCTTTTACCCAAAAACTACAGAACGGATCTGGATGAAATTTGGTACATAGATTGCCTGGAATAGCACATAGGATACTTTTTATCCCGGGAATATGTTCCCATGGGGTATTATTCGACATTGATGCGGGCGAAGCCGCTGGCAGAAGCTAGTTTTGTTATAAAAGCTATCTTAATAAACTAAATCATCAGGCTGCATCTAGAGTTGTTGACTATATGGAACTGGTAGAAACTAGAACAAATTTCCGTGCGTTCAAGCGTTTTGCCATACCTATTATTGGAATGCTCACAATGTTAGGACGTGTCAGAGACTGGGGGTAGTGAAGAGGACATCGCTTCACGGATCGCCAAAGCCTGAGCTACCTTCGCGCAGCTGAGACCTGTTTGGCAATCGCGGCAACTAACCCGAAGGATTAAACTCAAAATCTTTGGGTCCAATGTCAAATCCGTACTGCTCTACGGGTGCAAAACGTGGAAGGTCACAAAGGACATCTCACGCCAAATACAAGTCTTCGTCAACCGCTGTCCGTCGCATTCTCGGAATTTACTGGCCCGAGACCATTGCCAACGTAGAGCTGTTGGAGAAATACCACGAGAGCCCGATCGACCGCCAGATCAAGCGTCACAAGTGGAGATGGATTGGTCACACGCTCCGAAGGGGTCCCGATCACATACCCAAACAAGCTTTGGACTGGAATCCCCAAGGGAAAAGAAAGCGTGGCCGTCACCGTCAAACCTGGCGTCGCACCGGGTTGGCAGAAGCGGCGAGAATCGACATCGGAATGACATGGAGCGAGGTGAAGCGTGAAGCTGACATCTAGGGGTTATATGACATTAAGTCAAGACAATGTTAGGACCCATTAATATTAATACTAATTTTAATCCGTGGTGCTAGGCAACTGGGTTTATCCCAGCTGTAAACGACCCTTTGTACCTATTGGCCTCGTTTGTTCTGTGTCCTGCTTGATATGGAGGGAAGTGGAAATTTGAATTTTTTCCTACTCCTCCGTTATTCTTTTCTGATTAATTTCATTGCATGATCCAAGACAGTTCAATTCATTCGCCGGGACTTCGTCGAGCTTCATTGCCTCGGCGTTTTTCTGGTGGTCGCCACTGTTGATTCTGGCTTGCAGGACTTGCAGTGGTTTGGGAATAGTGGTGGGATTGTTCCATAAAAATAAATAAGGAAAATAACTAAATCTATCATTAAAATCACTCACCAATACTCATGAAAGTCAAACGTAGCGTAGATAACATCCGGACTGTTATACTTCAACACATGTTCGCCGTACGCCTCCCATATGATACGCTCTCTGCCTTGTTGGTCCACCAAGTTTACTATGCACACGTTCTTGTAGGTTTTGAGTTCCTCTTCGAAGTGTTTCTTGAAGGCTACGTGGGATTCTTCTTCAGCTGGTGAAAGAAGAGTAAATTTAAAGTATACTGACCGCGACCTAAGTCGTTGTATAACAACAGTTTTCCAAAGGCAAAGTTATTTTTTCCATAATCCAGTTTATCTTTTGGTTAGCGCAATGATCGGTGCTTTAATTGATTATGAAATTCAGTAATGTTATCTAATTATTTTGGTGAATGTAACTGTTTTTACGGAACCTTCGGTGCACGAGTATTTTAAGGTACAGTACGGGTACGAATATAGGATCGCTTCGGTTTCCATCTCTCTGTGTGAGATGCAATTGAGACGGATTTTGCGGTCATATAATGTTTAAGTGTGTTAGCAATTTAGTTTAAAAAAAATGCAAAAATATATATGTAATTTTATTACTTTTTTAAATGTAACTAATAAGTCTAAAATCAACTTAATTTACACAAGCATTAAGTTGATGTTTGTTAAACGGAAATATCATCAATTGGGCACAAGGATTAGAATAGAAAAATGCAAAAATATATGTCATTTTTTTTTTTAATGTAAATAATAAGTCTTAAATCAACTTAATTTACACTAGCATTAAGTTGATATTTGTAAAACGGCAATATCATCAATTGGGCACAAGGATTTGAATAGAGAAGAGTTAAATAGAGAGAATTTACTTCTTTTTAGTGAAAAAGGCGACAGACATAATTACTTTACTAGAAATAGGGACCAATTAGTACAACCAGGTTTCAGACAGGCTAAAAGCCTCGTCTTTCATGGGGTAGGGGTACTGTTTAAAATGTTACAATAAAATACCGCCCCACATTCTTGAAGTGACTGAGACGAAATTAAAAACTTGTATAAAACGCACACTATGCAGGCAGGCATATTATAATTCGGGGGATTACATCTCTAATAAAAATGCTTGGCTCAATGCTAGTACTGCTCCACAACCGCTAGGGCTCAAAAACAAGTGATAAGCAGAACATTATTGTTTTGAAGTTTTGCTGGACCTGCTGAAGACTGTACGAATATATTTGTATTGTATAAACTCAATTTCTTTTAGTATTGCACTGCACAGCACATTTGTGAGTAACTGAGTACTATGTTCCGACTGCAAATCTGCCATTCACTGTACCTATATGTCGTTCGTTGACTAGTGTGTGCCCTGGCAGTTGAGTGTGTTATGCTCTCACTAATGCCTCTCTGATGGTAACACATGTGTTTGATCATTCGGTTCCCTTCATGATGGTTGAGCTGAGTGGTGCCAATCCATGCGTCATGTTCGTGAACGGGCGCCATCAGTTGCGATTGGTCATAACTTAGCTGCCTCGGCCTGCTTTTAATTACATACTTATTGTGTTTTTGAATTATTTGTTTTACTCTAGACGCTTTTAAGTGTACGTCTTTTTACATCGTTCTCACGTATGCATTTTTCCAACAAGAATGATGTCACCAAATAATTGTAATTAAAACTAATGGAATAGAGTGCCCGTGGAGTTTCTTGCACATTATTCTCCATAGAGACCTACTGATGCTTGCGAATGTGCAACTAGATTAATATTTTATTTGACAATTCAATAGTACCTACCTATTTAAGGTTTAGAAAGGGAAGAATGGTCTAACACTAAATGGTGATTATTAAAAAAAAAGCTTACTTCAATCGATGGATACAAGTATTAGAATATGGAAGAGTTAAAGAGAGAGAGAGAAAAGAGGAAAACGTGACGAGCGTCTAAAACAAATTTGAAAGAGAAAATCTTACTTCGGTCGAGACGCGGAGGTGGTCTGAACTTGTACTCCGGTTGGCTCCAAAAGATAGGCACCGAACCACGCACCTGTAAGAAAATACAAATTCATTCACAATCATATTTGATCATATTACACTACTCGGTCAAGATAACTGTGCACTTGGCGCTATGACGTCAATCTGACTTTCGACTCTCGCTGTTGGCGCACGAGGCGAACGCGGGGCGCCGCGGGGGTAGGCGGGAGTGGTGTCGCATTCCAGCAAGGTGCACAGTTATTTTACCGAGTAGTATTCAACCGTGAATCATGAATGTTCATAATCAACGCAGCTCCTGAATAACTTCAGGTCCGGATAAGTTTTAAGATTATCAAAAAAATAATAAAAAAAATTGAATGATTCGGCTTCCAAGTGCTTTTTATTGCAAAAACCTCATGTACGAAGCAAAAGGTATAAAAGTACAGTTATCTACAAAAACTTCATCTGCCGTCTTAAACCCATCGGTGCATGACAATTTACTACGTGAACGTCCGAAATAACGGTGTTACACCACCAAATTTTATGTAGCCATTTGTTAAAATATTTCACATTTTACTATAATTACTACAATAACATAAATCAGTTTTTTATTTTATTAATTTAATATTGTGTTATGGTTACAAAACACATTAACTTTTGGATCATGATTATGATTGGTTGGTTTCGGAAGTTTCGGTACTGTGAACAGTATGATATTTTAACATAGCGAAAACTCAAACACAACTTTAAAATCGTGAGATTTATTACTCGAATGTGCGCGCGCCACCGTACTAACATTGCATTGCATTCCTACGACAAAATGATTGTATGACAAAAAAACGTGTTGCGCGCTAGGCCTAAGGAAGATTGTCCGGAGAAGACGAAACACCGGTAAGATTGGGAGGCCATAGGGGAGATCTTTGCCCAGCGTCTCTATTTCATGAACTAGGATTCACTGGGCAAAGACTTTTAAAAATTGATCAAATCGTAGTTCTCAAAATCGTCAGATTTAGGGGAAACCCATAATTTCTTCGCCAGATTAGCCTCTTTTATTTTGCGTCAGTGTCACCCGATCGAATAAAAATGAACGGTTCTTTCTACACGTTACTTGTTCATTTCGGAAATCTGTAAGTGGACCATAGGGCTCGTATACACCTTCAACTTGCAGATATATTCTCAGTGTTCTCTCTGCAAGTCGCACTATAGTTCTCGCCAAACTTCTTGGCCGCCCTAAAGTTGGCTACATGGCTGCGCAATAGTAACTCTCATACAAAAACCGCACCGATCCGTGCCTTGCGCATTGGAAAGCTAAATTCAGGGCTGCCAAGAAGTTTGGCAAGAACTATACTCAGCTATCAACTTATCGCCCTAGATATGCCAGAGGGAAAACCCTGCCAGCTCTCTATGTATAATCCTACTTTCCTATCCTACTATACAGGTGAGTTTTCCAAGTGAGCAAATCAGTTCCTATGGGGAATAGCACAAAACACTCAAAGGAGTCACGGGGCCCATTTCGATGAAAACTAAAACTGCATTATTAGATTTTTGAAAAATCATTATTCCTTGCCAGGAATTAAAAAAGTAGGTCTTGAAAATAATAAAATAAACTGTATTATTACACTCTTTGCGCTGTAGCATGGTGCGGTTGACAGTTTCAATAACATTTTTACGCATATACGTATACGCATTTTTTGTAGTTTAACGTCATACAGACAACTTTTGGTATAACTATGGTATGACGTTAAACTACAAAAAATGCGTATAAGTATATGCGTATTTTTTTTTATTGGTACTGTGACCCGCACCATGCTACAGCGCAACAAGTATAGGTACACCATACTGCACTTTTTCACAAAGGGGAGCAAACTTACCTGAACAAAGGAAGCTCGGTGTATGCTATCGGAGCAAATGATGGAGACGATCTGTTCAGTCTCCACATAGTTGGCAACCTTGCCGCCCGGCTCGATGCCTCTACGATTGTACCTGAGAGAAACGATTTCAGTAAGTTTAAGGTAGCCCTGGTCGACGGCACGAACTATTTTGTGCACGGGGTTAAAATGCATGCTATTTCATCCGACAACACGTGCGACAGAGATTGATGCTGTGATGAGCAGTAAGAAGCTAATTCGCGTACGAATAGGTACACACTTTTGCAAATTTTTAGCGAAATGTATGATGATTTAGGAGGAAAACAAGCGCGCGAAATTTTATAAATAGACCTATGGGAGTATGGATATCATGTAAAAACGACTAAATGTAGATCAGTTCAAAATAAAATTATTTGCATTGTTGAACTACTAATCTATCCCTGTATGGAGGCTGTTTCAATTTTCCTTCTTCTTATGGTATTAATTTACGCCCAAAGATGCGTTAAAATTAGTGTTGAAAGTTGAAATATGGAACTGTCGACGCTCAGAACTTCCAAATATATATGTTTTTCCTTTTTTAGGGTTCCGTAGCCAAATGGCAAAAAACGGAACCCTTATAGATTCGTCATATTATGTCTGTCTGTCTGTCTGTCCGTCCGTATGTCACAGCCACTTTATTCCGAAACTATAAGAACTATGCTGTTGAAACTTGGTAAGTAGATGTATTCTGTGAACCGCATTAGGATTTTCACACAAAAATAAAATTAAAACAATAAATACTTGAAACTAATACTAAAAATATTTTTTTTCATCAGACCCATACGTGTGGGGTATCTATGGATAGGTCTTCAAAAATGATATTGAGGTTTCTAATATCATTTTTTTCTAAACTGAATAGTTTGCGCGAGAGACTCTGCCAAAGTGGTAAAATGTGTGTCCCCCCCCCCTGTAACTTCTAAAATAAGAGAATGATAAAACTAAAAAAAATATATGATGTACATTACTATGTAAACTACCAGCGAAAATTGGTTTGAACGAGATCTAGTAAGTAGTTTTTTTTTAATACGTCATAAATCGTAAACCGCAATTTACCAAGAACGGAACCCTTCGTGCGCGAGTCCGACTCGCACTTGGCCGGTTTTTGTTTCCATACAGGGCTAGATAATGCTGAGACAAATTGATTTAATTTTTTTTTTATGTAGACCGTCAAACAGTGGAGTAATCGCCAGACTACGTTTGTATGGCAGAATGATCGACTAACCAACCTAACGAAGACGGACGGAAGACGGTGTTTTTAGTACCTATTTTTTTTTTGGTTTTTGGCACCGACTTCCAAAAATAAAGTTATATTTCGCTTTGTAGTGCTTTGTTCGGTTTAAGTTTTTTTAAGTTTTTGTTTTTCTCTTTTTAATTTTGGTACCTTATGAAAATACGCATTATTAAGTATAACTTAATAATTCCTCGTCTGATCTTGATCAAATTTAAATGGGACCACATGCGAAGCACCAGCTATCACATAAAAAAAAGAATCATCAACATCGGTTCAACTAGTAAAAAAATCGGACAAAACTCACAAAAAAAATTATAATATTACAGTCGAATTGAGAACCTTCTCCTTTTTGAAGTCGGTTAAAAATTGTCATACCAGTAAGTTAATCAAACACCAAGGACTATACCTATTCCTGTACTCATTATAATGTGTTGAATACATTAATTTTTATCTGGAGTACGTTAAACTTTGTTTATTTTGTGTAGTGTTTGACGCCTGATAACGATTCTTTGAATTTATCACTGAATCATCATTGTATTATCATAGTATTAAACAAAATACTGTTGCGGCAAATATATCGGACATTCTATCCACATTATATCGGAAATAAAAACATGTTTTAAGGAAATAATGTACCAAAAGAAAGAAGGATCGAAGGAAATCATCGAGAGGAAAGCGTCATCTCCGAGAAACAAAATTTCAAGGACAAGAGACGTTCTTCAAGCCGCATGTCTTGTCGTGGATAAGGGATTACTGCTGAGCGACTCCGTGTTCAGATTGGGGTCTGCTGCTGCATTATAACGTCCTCCATCTAACATGTCTCACCTGATCCCAGCCTGGTATAGTTCTCGCCAAACTTTTTAGTCGCTCTGAAGCTGGCTACAATGGGTGCGCAGTAGTAAATCTCATACAAAAACAGCACCGCGCCCTGCCTTACGCATCGGAAAGCCAACTTCAGGGCGGCCAAGAAGTTTGGCGAGAGCTATACCTCAACCTCCGCGATTTAAGACCCAGCAGGTCTCATCGCAGGGGTTAGCACTGCTGAGCGACCTGGTACCTCGACCGTCTCGATATAAGTCCTAACGTGAAGATTTCATCGCAGGAGTCGGTACTGCTGAGCGATTCCGTGTTCAAAGGGTTGGCGTCCACTGGTGCATTATAGCATTCTCCATCTTTAATTTACTCACCGGGTCTCAGCCTGGTATCTCGACTGCCTCGATAAAAGTCCTAACGTGATAGTTTCATCGCAGGAGTTAGCACTGCTGAGCGACTCCGTCTTCAAAGGGTTGGCGTCTACTGGTCCATTATAGCATCCTTCATCTTTAAGTTACTCACCTGGTCCCAGCCTGGTATCTCGACCGTCTCGATATAAGCCCCAGCATGAAGGTCTCAACGCAGGAGATGGCACAGCTGAGCGACTCTGTGTTCAAAGGGTTGTCACATGCTGCTGCATTATAACATCCTCCATCGACCGCCTCGGTATAAGTCCTAAATTGAAGGTCTCATCGCAGGAGATAGTACTGCTGAGCGACTCCGTGTTTAGATCAGGGTCTGCTGGTGCATTATAACATCCTCCATTTGACATCACTCACCTAGTCCCAGCCTGGTATAGTTGTCGCTAAACTTCTTGGCCGCCCTGAAGCTGGCTACAACAGCTGCGCAGTAGTAAATCTCATACAAAAACAGCACTGCGCCGTGTCTTGCGCATCGGAAAGCCAACTTCAGGGCGGCCAAGGAGCTTGGCGAGAACTATACCTTAACCTCCGCAATATAAGACCCAGCGTGAAGGTCTCATCGCAGGAGTTAGCACTGCTGAGCGACTCTGTGTTCAAATTGGAGTCAGCTGGTGCATTAAAACGTGCTCCATCTAACATCATCTCACCTAGTTCCAGCCTGGTACCTCGACCGCCTCGATATAAGTCCTAAAGTGAAGGTCTCATCGCAGGAGTTAGCACTGTTGAGCGACTCCGTGTTCAGAGGGTTGGCGTCTGCAGGCTCCACCGCTATCTGAGACAGGTGCACGTAGCCTTGGATGATGGGGAGCACCCATTGGTCGCAGGCTGGACTCTGTTGGAAGAGAGGAACTTTTTAACCGACTTAAAGAGTAAAGGAGGTTCTCAATTCGTAAAGAAGGAAGTTTTTTGTTTGTAATGTCAAAAGACTGGACTGTCGAAACACGACTTACACGGGCAGATAGCTGATGTTATAAGGAGTATGTCAGGCTACTTTTATTTTTGGAAATGAATCAGGTATCCGTGTAAAAAAATAAAAAACCCTATTTTTTAGATTTTACGAGTTTGTCGCGGACGAAGTCGCGGGCAACAGCTAGTCTATACCAATATTATAAAAAGGAAAGATTTTTTTGATTGTTTGTATGTTTGTTTGTTTGTACCGAATAGGCTCCGAAACTACTGGACCGATTTTAAAAATTCTTTCATCGATGGATCTTTGGAAAGCTACATTATTCCCGACTAACATAGGCTATAATTTATTTCCAAAAAAATAGAAATCCTTATGAAAATTGCAATAATGTAACCTAAAGTAGCAATATTTTGCCTATAAAATTCATTATTTCGCGTGCGCCGAGAAAACTATTGATGATACATAAAAATGATGTACTATATGATTAAAGTACTCATTATTTACTACAAAAAAGATTATGAGAGAATATATGTCACTATCATAGTTAAGTCACAATAGCAACTTTTGTGTTCTAAAATTTAATTAGATCGCCGCCGCGCCCGCCGGTAGAAACAAAAGTTGGTTACATTCGTATTGTAGTATTAATTCTTAATCAAATAAATAGTTTTAACAAATTGGTAGGTAGGTAGGTGGGGTAGGTAGGTATGTAGGTAGGGTAGGGTAGATAGTGTAGGTAGGTATGTAGGATAGGGTAGGGTAGGTAGGTTGATCTGTAGGGCAGGTGATTAGGTTGATAGAGTAGGGCAGGTGAGTAGGTTGGTAGGTAGGTAAGGTAGGTGGATGGGTAGGTAGGTAGGGTAGATAGGTATGGTGCTAGGTAGGTAGATAGCCAGTTGATGGGAGCGAAGCTGCGGGGTCAGCTATAATTTATAGAAGGCTGACTTACTGACTGATCGATCAAAGCATGAAATTTAGCAACAAGGTTCCTCATATGACGTAAGTGAGCACTAAGAAAGGATTTTTGGGAATTCTACCCCTAAGGGGGTAAAACAGGGTTTGAAAGATTGGATGAAAAATCTAATTCTGATTCTTGAAACTTGGCAATAATAGTAATCTAAGTAAATAATAAAGGTTGCTATTATTAGTTTTTCGAAGCTACCCCCAAATTATGATTTAGGCGGTGTGAAGTTTGTATAGGAAAATCTGATTTCTGGGGTCAGTAAACTTGAAACTTGGCACAAATACTAACTTAAATGAATATTTAAGGTTGTTATTTTTTTTTAAACTACCCCCAAAAGATGATTAAGGCGACTTTAAAGTGTTTTTGAATCTTATTTCTTAAGTTAACAAATTTGAAACTTTACTTAAATACCAACCTAATAAACTTCGATAAAGAATACACCTAGATAGAGGATCCCATACAAAACTTATCTTTAAAACTGACGCCAATTGTGTTTAGGTAATTCTAAGAAATCTACTTGGGATAAATATACATTATTTTAAATTCAACCTTAAATGCAATGTTTAAAGTTGCATTCACAAAACGATGTACAAAAAGCAATAAAAATTGTATGAGCTCAATACAAATTTAGTCTTACACGCAAGTGTTAAAGTCGAAATCACAATGTGCCAAAAAAAAACCAATTCGAAATTCGAATTTTTAAAATTTATGTTTGAGCTTGGACAAGGAATGAGTGGAGTCGAAACGTTCAATTATTTTTTTATATCATCGATCTATAAAAATACTAGATTAAGAATCGCTTTCGCTCGAATAAAGAGACAGTTAAAAAAAATAGATTCGTGGGTAGGTAGGTAGGTAGGGTACGGTTTGCATGAAAACTTGAAAATTAAAAGTCAGTTATATGTAAGTCCAAAAATATTTATTAAAAAAATTAAACTTAAAATTTAACTGAAACTGAACTTAAAACTTAAAATGAATCGAACAAATTTTCGAATATTTAAAAGGCTTATATGTTTCTTCTCCTCTTTCATTTGCGACAATAGATACTCATTCTGCACAGCGAAATGGATCATTAGGAAAGCTAAAAAAAAATAGCTTTATTTCTTTTGCGACAATAGATACCCATTCTGCACAGCGAAATGGATCATTAGGAAAGCTAAAAAAAATAGCTTTACAAACTACTCCATGCATTCTCTGTTCCAGAACAGTCAATGTTTGTTACAATAGTTGGCGCTTTCGCTTTGTTGACGCAAACGTTGGTCAACCAATCATAATATTTGGTAATTGATTCATATTTTCTATTTAATTCGGTTTTTACTATAAGAAAAACACTTACCCTCTAACAAATAAACGCAGAATAAAGTTATACCAGGTATAAACCTATGAAAATGTATGGGTATACCTTTGTTATACCTGGTATAAGTTTATTCCGTGTTTATTAGTAAGAGGGTTAATGATATAAACTTACCGAAAAAAAGATATTCCATCCAAAATCAAGGCGTTACGGTGGTTATTTTCACAGTTTTTGAACGCACATTGCGGCATTTTTAACGTATTAATGTTGGCTATGATTGGACCACAATCTTGAATTTTGAAATAGGGCCACAAACGTATTTGTGGCCCAATTTTTCGGCCCGTTTTTGAAGCGCTGACCGGGAATCTAGGTGTATTCTTTATCGAAGCTAATAAACAATAAAGGTGTCATTAATAGTTTTTTGAAACGACCCCCAAAATACGATATAGAGGGTGTTGAAGTTTGTACTGCAGTATTTTATTTCTTGGGTTAATAAATATGAAACTTGACATAAATACCAACCTCGATAAACTATAATGATATAATTTTTTTTTTTTAAACTACCCAAAAAAGATAATTTAGGTGGATCTACTGCACCGATTTAGACGAAATTTTGCATGGACATAGTTTGAGATCCTGGGAAAGACATAGGACAGTTTGTATTCCCTTGGGATGATAAAACACTTATTACGCGGGCGAATCCGCGGGCGGAAGCTAGTAACCTATAACCATCTGGAGTAATGTACTACAAATGGAGAAAGATGTTTTCAAAATAGGTGTAATGTTTCCAGAGATAACCCTACACGTCTGGACAAACTCACAAAATTCGGAGTCTCTCTTTATAATATTAGTTAATATACTACACGTAGCAGACGAATTTTTTCGTCGGTAAGACTCATGCTGTCTCTTCAATGTGTATTAGAGCGAAAGAAGGGCTTTTCAAAAGAAGGGCGTTCGTCTTCAAGATAAGTGTCATCAGAATTCGGCAATAAGTGTTAGCTTTGCGATTTACATACTTCTTTTGGGATATTTGAGCTTCGGAAATTTCTTTATTTTTAACCTCCGAAGTAAAAAGAGGAGTGTTGTAAGTTTGACGTGTGTACCTGTATATTTGTGTGGCATCATAGCTCTTAAACGGATGAAACAATTTTAATTTACTTAGTTTTTTTTTTGGTTTGAAAGGTGCCTTTATCGATAGTGTTCTTAGCTATGTTTGATGAAAATTTGGTTCAGCCATTCAAAAGTTATGGGCGTTTTAGTGTTTGAATCGGAGTGTTTTCGAAAGATATATATTGTCATAATTACATGTTCAATAGATTGTCGATCGGACCGTTGCCTACTGTTTGATAAATTATGTAGCATGAAAAAATTAATGTTTCGGGGTTTTTTAATTTTACTTGTTGTGTAGGTATTTGAAACTCAATTCAATACGTGTTAATTTTATTTTGCACGAGTCATAAAGGTAAGCCTTTTGAACTACCATTGGTGATACAACACAAAAAAGTAAACATTTATTAGATTTTACTGGAATATCTACACTATCCACTGTTATTTGTCAATTGTGGCTAATTGCATACTTGTCCATAGTTTGCATTTTTGCAACTCCTAACGCAATAAAGTTTAATTGAATCTACTGCGCAAAAAATACTGTTCAAATAAGGCTTTCCATAAAATACTATTACAAAATCTCAGTCTAATGTACTCGCTTAAAACGCAGTATAAAGATTAACTGCCTTACATAATATTTGCTTTACGATTGTTGCGTTTTCGAGCGATTAATTCATGGTCAAAGTAATTTTGCGTTTGTAGTTTAGTATTTTAAACCAAATTACCTAAGGCTCAAATTGAATATTTATTTTGCAATATCGCTTTTCAGTGGTACCTATCTTCTAAAAGATCAACATTATTTAAAAATAAAATTAGAAATTGCTTTTGTCTCGTCTTCAACATCGCGTAGAGGCTTGCACGGACAAGCGTGACACGACAATGCAGCAAGGATGAGACAACCTTTTTTTGCAAGTTTTTATTTTACTTGCCTAGTTGTTTGGGTCATTGGGTCAAATCTTGCAACTGAATTTCAAAACAGTCGCCCCATTCAAATTGAGCTGAAATTTTGCTTACACATATGGTTTGGATGACAATGCACGTTAAGCTAAAAAGCATGTTTAAAAATAATAAAAAACCCGACTACTTAAAAATACAACTAAAAAGACGTAAACAAGCAGAAAATCATGCTGTGCAGACGGAGGATACTTATGCGCGAGCTGGCTGAGCAAAACCAGATGTATCCTCCGACTGCACAGCATGATTTTCTTCTTGTTTACGTCTTTTTAGTTGGATTTTTAAGCAGACGGGTTTTTGTTATTTTTAAATATATTTTTTTATTTACAACCTTTTAGTTATTTTTTTAGAATTAGGTACATTTAAACATATAAGTATTGTATATTTTTGTAATCACCTCTTAAAACCTTTTGATACCCCACACGATGGGTTTGGAAGTAAAAACAATTTGGGCCACCACATTATGGCGGCCAAAATCCGTTTTTTTTATTTTGCAATTTTAATGTAGCCAGTGACACTCGCAGGGTTAAGACGAATCGATTGACGTGAGAATCATCTAAATCGGCCAACGCGTTTGGTCTCTAGAACGCCATATAGGAACAAACATACATACATAGACTGATAAACACATTACCCTCCTTCGGCAGTCGGGTAAAAAAGCTTTTTTTTGTTTATAGAAATTTTTGACACGTAGAGCAGTATCTTTAAAAAAAACTTTAACAAAAATATCTAACCGAAGTCGGTTAGATATTTTTTTTTGTTGTTAAAACAAAACACTACAAAACGAAAATAGTATATTATGCAACTAGTGAATAAAAGACGGATTTAAAGCGAGGGCCATAGATGAATCAAGAGCAAGTGAAGGATTCTAACGACTGAATCACGACCGTAGGGAGTGATTCATGATGATTGAATCACGAGCATAGCGAGTGATTCAATCATCATGAATCACTTCGGCAGTCGGGTAAAAAAGCTTTTTTTTGTTTATAGAAATTTTTGACACGTAGAGCAGTATCTTTAAAAAAAACTTTAACAAAAATATCTAACCGAAGTCGGTTAGATATTTTTTTTTGTTGTTAAAACAAAACACTACAAAACGAAAATAGTATATTATGCAACTAGTGAATAAAAGACGGATTTAAAGCGAGGGCCATAGATGAATCAAGAGCAAGTGAAGGATTCTAACGACTGAATCACGATCGTAGGGAGTGATTCATGATGATTGAATCACGAGCATAGCGAGTGATTCATGGTCCTCGATATAAATCCGTTTTATTCAAGAGTTGCATACTATATTTTATACCATGACTTCGAGAAAAAGAAAGATTTAAGCGAAAAGCACAAGGAATATTACGAGTAATAAATAAATGAATGGTTTTTACCTTCAAAATTTACATAAAATGTGAAACCCTGACCCCTGAGCTAGGTAACAGCACCTGTGTTTCAGGGGTCACTGACCACCTCCGTTACGTTACATAATTATAATTAATTAAATACCTTTGCAATTAATATAAGAATTACAATCCAAACAAGTACTCAATAAATATCTTAGACTAAAATCAAAATTATTATTAAAATCCTAAATAACAAACTCAAAATTAAAATCGAAGAAGGAATTTGTGTATCGAGTATTTTTTGCGCAAGGAGGCGCAAGGAGGTTACATAGCATTGAGATGGACGTCTAATACATTGGTGTGTTCCAAATTCAAAAACCAAAACAGTGATTAAATAGTAGATTATTAACCAAGGGGATAAAGCAGTGTCTTCTGTCGCGGGTGACGATTTAAATCGCGAGCGTAACGAAGGACTCCAGGTTTACTCCCGAGTGCAGCGAGGGTGTTAAAAACTTAAATCACGAGCGAAGCGAGGGATTTAAGACGAGTCCTGAGTGTAGCGAGGAATTTAAGTTCACCCAAGACTAAGACAGCTTTATCACCGAGGAAAATACTCTACTTTTCGTACCATTTGCGAAAAAATTAACACAATAATAATATGAGATAAGCATTTATTAAAAATAATGACAATTAAAAGTAAAATAAATTAAAATAAACCTAACGTTTATGTATTTGAAGAAAACAAAAACGCGACAAATTCCTAGACTAATATTTTTTTGTCGGAAAAGCAAAGGCATCAAGCTCATACGGCCTCGTCGGTTTTCGTAATTTTATTTAATAATCATAACTGCATAATAAATGCGTATTCCTTTTTCAAAAAGATGTATAATGCTTTATATACAAACTCAATGGTGTAAACACAGATGTAGTTCAGTATAAATTTCGGTAAGTATTCCAAATTTAAATCACATTCTCCCCCTAGAGGATGAATGAAATTCAGTACAATTTTCTTTCCCTGTTTTTAACAGATTAAAAATGACTATTGTTATGTTCGCTTTTTGTGGCATAGAATGTCACTTTTTTGAGCAAGTGGTACGAAAATGCTTTTTATTCACTGTTTTCAGTGAATAAAATAAGCTTTTTAGAGGGGGAATGGTATAAATATCTTTCTTTGCCGAAGTCGGGAGTCTTTTTTTTCTTCAATTTTCTACCGCGGACATGTGGCAGTCCGTGCTCTTTTTTATTGTGTTTATATTTTGTTTGTTTTTTTTTTCATAAAAATTACAATTGTTAGACTCCTACGTTGGACATTATTTTAGGCTTACATAACAGTAATTCGATCCCTGTTTCAGAGGCATTGTTGGGGAAAATCTTTTTTTATAACTAACTTCTACGTGAGTTCATCCCTCACTAAATACTATATATACATACACATGCATATTACACACTGGCATTACAATTTTATGTTTGTCGGGTGTCTTTGGTACCTATTGTTTTCCGTTTGGAAGTTTTGTTTTGGAAGTCGAATTTTAGGTGTTCCCTCGATTTTTCTAAGCTCATCAGATCCTGACCTGATGACCATGGGACCACCATTCAAACATATGAAGAATTTCCCAAATCGGTCTAGGCGTCTTTGAGTAATCGGGGAAAACATGCCGACGAATTGAGAATCTCCTCGTTTTTTTAAGTCGGTTAAAAATGGATTTATGATTCCGGCGACAATGGATGATATCGCGCGATTTTGCGCATGATATTATACGGATACCTGTTTGTTTTATTTTGGTAAATCCGAAGCTTAACTTTCTATAATAAAAATACTGCAGCTCTTACTTACCCCAAGCGCAATAATATCCTTTAACATATGCTTGTTCCAGAAGAACCGATCATCAACATGCTTCCACCACTTCGTAATATCCACCACCGGCTTCCCAGTCCCAGCTTCAGATTCCAGGATCTTCTCGATCTCATACTGCCGCTGGAGACTGTTCGTCAGGTCCAGGGTGCGGGAGTAGTAGAAACTGTCCGAGTCTTCGAATATCTTGAGAAGTTCATCTGTCAGACGTTTCTCGAAGCGCTCATCGAGTTTTGGATCACGCTGCTTCTTTACTGATTGCTTTACCTGTGTGAGGATGAAATTATATTCAGTTACCTTATATAAATCATGGTTTAGTAAATATATACCAAGTGTTGGATGTACTATGTTAGATAAAAATGTATTTTGGTTAAATAACATAATCTCAACAGCAATTGAACCCGTCATTTCGAAAAGGGCTCCAGTATATTAAATAAAACCTTTCCATGACTAACAAGAACGTGTCTTACGCACGTGGCATTTTCATTCGACTCTAATTTTCGATCTAAGTTAATTTGTGGCACTCGAAGACCCTTGAATTAATAAAAAGGTGACATTACGAATTATTGTGACTTGTGCCCTTTTTTCAATAAAGGGTTCGTTGCTTGAATGTAACCTACTAAAGAACAAAGCCACATTTTTCAAATTCGAATAATAGTCGTTCGAGAAATGATAGTTCGAGATACCGCAATACGCGCTACTGTTTCTATGATGATGATATACCAATTACCAACATTAAAAATAATATTAAGGGTTGAAACATTGATTTTACGAATATAAGATTCAAACTGTAAGAGTTTGAAACTAATTAAGGAAGGTAATATGGAAACAAGGATGCGTTTTACTATGTAAAGTTAGGCGCTATAAGATGTAGCATGAACTAATTACGTAAGCAGTACACTATAAGCTAGTGTCCGACCGAAACACAATTATTAGCCGAAACCGGAGGCGTATCCGGATATTCGGCTCCTCATTCAGTTTCGGCCTAAACCGAAACCGCAGTGTAACAGAAAAAAAATGCAAAAAATTCAAATGATGATGATGTGGATGAATTTTTAAATTTTGTGAATTATCATGAAAGATTTAATAAATCTATTAATTATTAAAAAACAGAGTGGGTATGTCAGCATCCTAGATCGAACTTACAAATGATAACACTTATAGACAAACGATGCAGTCAGTTTTTAATTATCTGCAACATCTCAGTTCACAACAGCTAGTTTCGGTCGACATGAATCTTCGATCATGAATACACCTAGATTAAGGATCCCATATAAAACTTATCTTTAAAACTGACGCCAATTGTGTTTAGGTAATTCTAAGAATTCTACTTGGAATAAATATACATTAATGTAAATTCAACCTTAAACGCAATGTTTAAAGTTGCTTTCACAAAACGATGTATAAAAAGCAATAAAAATTTTAAGAGCTCAATAAAAATTTAGTCTTACACGCAAGTGTTAAAGTCTAAATCACAATGTGCCAAAAAAAAATCAATTCGAAATTCGAATTTTTAAAATTTATGTTTGAGCTTGGACAAGGAATGAGTGGAGTCAAAACGTTCAATTATTTTTTTTATATCATCGATCTATAAAAATACTAGATTAAGAATCAGGAACGAAAATAAGTCGCTCAAATGGCCACACACACTTACCTACCTATCTTTCTATATTATAAAAATCAATTGCTGTTCGTTGGTCTCGCTAAAACTCAAAAACGGCTGGATCGATTTGAATAATTATTTTTTTGTTTTGTTCGCTCGAATAGAGACAGTTAAAAAATAGATTAGTGGGTAGGTTGGTAGGTAGGGTACTTAGGTAGGGTAGGGTTTGCATGAAAACTTGAAAATTAAAAGTCAGTTATATGTAAGTACAAAAATATTTATTAAAAAATGAAACTTAAAATTTCAGCAATAAGGTTACAAACACTATGTAGGAAATTTCGGGGTTACTTTATTTCGTTTTCTATGGTGTCAAATATTTTTGACTGATTTATAAAAGTAGTCGGACCAAAATAACACAATAGTATTTTTTTAAATAAAAAAAATAAAAAATAGCTTTACAAACCACTCCATGCATTCTCTGTTCCAGAACAGTCAATGTTTGTTACAATAGTTGGCGCGTTCGCTTTGTCGACGCAAACGTTGGTCAAACAATCATAATATTTGGTAATTTATTCATATTTTCTATTTAATTCGGTTTTTACTATAAGAAAAACATTTAATGATATAAACTTACCGAAAAAAAGATATTCCTTCCAAAATCAAGGTGTTACGGTGGTTATTTTCACAGTTTTTGAACGCACATTACGGCATTTTTAACGTATTAATGTTGGCTATGATTGGACCATACTAATTTTGAAATAGGGCCACAAACGTATTTGTGGCCCAATTTTTCGGCCCGTTTTTTAAGCGCTGACCGGGAATCTAGGTGTATTTATGATCGAAGACATGAATATTCGGCTACTGTTTTGGCCGAAACCAGTTTTTTTGGGCCGAAGCTTTGGTCGGACACTAACTATTACTTCAAACAAAATAATCAGGTCATTTACGTGGTCCGAATCAGTCTGGGTGGTAGTATGTTCTCTGCGACAGCTTGTTCCCTGCATCATCTACCATACATGATATTATTAATCTTTTTAAATTATAAAACCTACCTTTAGAGCCAGCGCGCACTAGCAACTTTTAGTTGAACAATAGTTTGATCGCAATCATACGCCGCCGCCGATCGAAAGACAGTAAAATAACCGCCGATTTTTAATCGCCAAATGCGTGCACTTCAATGTAGCTCCATACTTATCCATCCATATTATGCGTACAGCTAAGGAGTGGAAATCCCTGCCGGAGTCTGTGTTTCCCGATAGCTACAATCTAGGGGTCTTTAAGTCAAGAGTGAATAGGTTACTTCTAGGCAAGCGTGCTCCACTGTCAACCACATCATCGCTTACCATCAGGTGAGATAGTGGTCAAGCGCGAGCCTATAATGAATAAAAAATAAACTGATTCCCTGAACGATCATACTATAGGTAAAAGTCGCTAGTGCACGCTGGATCTTAATCAGTATGAAGAAGTATGCAAGTGCGCACATTACAACGATAATTAATCCGATCAAACTATCGACCGATAATAATTTTGTAGCTTGCGCTCTAAAGCTTCATATCCGAGCAGAGCGACAACTACTTAGAACGTCACGGTCGAAGCGGTTTGACTAGAACGTATATAGACGGAAACACACTTGTCCGTTCTTCTCTACGTAGGTATTTTCCGAACGAATGGTAGCCAGCCTTAGTTGTCCCCCCAGCGACGCCCTGAGCCGAGGTTCGTATCCCATAGGGGATAGCTCTCAGTGTGGTCGCTTAGGTTAAGTTTTTGGGCCTGGCTGGCTGGAGTATCTAGTTTAGTCACTACAGGGGCAGGTCCGGTTAAGCAGTAGTCATCATTTGGTCGAACTGCGAGAAGTCAAACAAAAGAAAATACTGAACCACACTTATGTGGGACGTGGAGTGGCACGGGGTCCACCAATCAAACGACTCTGTTCCAGCCTACGTCATAACACAACGAGTTATGTAGCCAATCAACTGCGTTAGAAAGTGCCACGCCACGACACGTAAGTGTGTTTCCGTCTGTACACGGCGCTTAAAACCTTCTTCCCGCCAATTTCACCGGAGTGTCACCGGAGCCGCTCTGCGCGACAGTGAGTTTTTTTTAATAAGTGGCGTCTCTCAGTTAATCATACGATTGACGATCTGCTTAACCCGTATCCCATGTAGAGACTAAACTATAGCCTCCATCCAGGCACAAAAAGCTTAACCTAAACGACCACGCTGAGGGCTACCCCTTATGGGGCCGAACAAAGGCTGGATCGTAATTAAGTGATTCTACCATTTGTTCGGCAAATACCAACGTGGAGAAGAACGGACAAGAGCGGCAGTGAGCCTTTACTTTAACAGCCATTAATATAATACCAGCCTGTTACTGAGCCACTGTAGAGCAAAGGCCTGTCCTCAATGCACGAGCACGCTTATGCGCTTGCGCAATGTGGGTTGGCGATTTTGAACATATACCCTCCTCCTCTACCTACCTCTTACTAATAAACGCAGAATAAAGTTATACCAGGTATAAACCTATGAAAATATATGGGTATACCTTTGTTATACCTGGTATAACTTTATTCCGTGTTTATTAGTAAGAGGGTTATTAGATTATAAGTCCAGGCTTCCTAAGGATGTTTTTATTCACCGTTGTCAGTGATGTCCAAGATAACCTTAGAAAGTACATACATATATGAATTGAACGGTCACATTGGTACTTGTCCGGATTTGAACCCACAACCTCACGCACGCATAAGAGGCGAGGTCTTACCCACCGGGCCACCACAACACTTTCCCCTCGTTCTTCACTTCCCTCCTTCGGCATTAGGGTAAAAAGATGAAACATGTACATCAAGATAATTGTCTCAAGTTGCTTTACTAAAAAGATTGCACCTGTTGGTGAATAGCTGCTGCCTACCACATCTTCTCAAAACTTAACTCAACCACCTACCTAATCTATATCTATAAAAGCGAAAGGTGACTGACTGACTGATTGACTGACTGATCAATCAACGCACAGCCAAAACCGCTAAGCCTAGAAGCATGAAATTTGGCAGAAAGGTTTCTCAAGTGACGTAAGTGTGCACTAAGAAAGGATTTTTGGAAATTTCACCCCTAAGGGGGTAAAAAGGGGGTTGAAAGTTTGTATGAAAAATCTAATTCCTTCGACCAAAATTCTTGAAACTTAGCACAAATAGTATTCTAAGTAAATGATAAAGATTGACATTATTAGTTTTTCGAAACTACCCCCAAATGATGATTTAGGGGTTGTTGAAATTTGTATGGAAAATCTGATTTCTTGGGTCAATAAACTTGAAACTTGAAATGAATAATAAAGGTTGCTATTATTATTTTTTGAAACTACCCCCAAAAGACGATTTAGGGGATGTTAAAGTTTTTTTGAAGAATCTTATTACTTCAGTTAATAAACTTGAAACTTGACATAAATACTAATCTAAATAAACAATAAAGACTTTCATTGTTAGTTTTTCGAAACTACCCCCAAAAGGTGATTTAGGGGATGTTATTTTTTTTGAAGAATCTGATTTCTTCGGTGAATAAACATGAAACTTGACACAAATACCATCTTAAATAAACAATAAAGTTTGTGATTATTAGTTTTTTGCAACTACCCCTAAAAGATGATTTAGGAGGTATTACAGTGTTTTTGAAAAATCTGATTTCTTGGGTCAATAAACTTGAAACTTGCCACAAATACTAACCTAAATGAATAATAAAGGTCGCCATTATTATTTTTTGAAACTACCCCCAAAATAAGATTTAGGGGATGTTAGTTTTTTTGAAGAATGTGATTTCTTGGGTGAATTAACTTGAAACTTGGCATCAATAAACTTGCCACTAATATACTAACCTAAATCAATAAATAAAGGTTGCTCTTATTATTTTTTGAAACTAACCCCAAAAGAAGACTTAGGGGATTTTAATTTTTTTGAAGAATCTGATTTCTTGGGTGAATAAACAATAAATTTGACATAAATACCATCCTAAATGAATAATTAAGGTTGCTTTTATTCTTTTTTGAAACTACCCCCATAAGACGATTAAGGGGATGTTAATTTTTTTGAAGATTTTGATTTCTTGGGTCAATAAACATGAAACTTGACATAAATACCAACCTAAATAAACAATAAAGGTTTTCAATAATTAGTTTTTCGAAACTACCCTTAAAATACGACTTCGGGGTGGTAAAGATTTTTGATTACTTTTACTGCACATAGCTTCTTTTATGACGTTGGGGAGCACTTAGGAGGGGTTTTTGGAAATTCAAGTTTTTAAAGGGTTAAAAGGGAGACATTTATCTGGACCGTTTGTCTCAGGTTTAAAAGCAGCTTATTTTTGGTTGCCATCACACGAACGAAGTCGCGGGCGGAGTTAATATTATAAATGTGAAAGTGACTCTGTCTGTCTCTCTGTCCACCTTTTCACGCTTAAACCGTTGAACCGATTTAGATGCAATTTGGTTCGGAGATATTTTGAGACGCTGGGCAGGACATAGCATAGTTTTTATCCTGGAAATCTTACTTAAGGGGTTGGAAGAGAGGTAGAAGTTTGTATGGAAAACCCACAATATTATGCTGCGATATAAAAAATAAGCTATTCGAATTACTAATGCTTCGCAGACGAAGTCGCGGGCAACAGCTAGTTTAATATAATAAGGATGTAAAATTTAATGTTTAAAAGGTAATCTTTGGACGTTCCACCTATAGTCAAGTTAACAATCTACAATCGATAACGTGTTCAACCCATACAAATAGAAGGCGTTAACGACTGTATAAACAGAATCGATACGAAACGTTTGTAATTTGGCTAGGGGGGCAGCATCTGTAGCTAAGTTCACAATCTACAATCGATCGCTAGTAGAAAACGAATCAAAATATGAGAATGACACATCTGAACGTTAAGTCACGTGGTCAGACCATACAAATACAAGGCGTTAACGACTGTATAAACAGAATAGATACGAAACGTTTGTAACTTGGCTAGGGGGGGGCAGCATCTGTAGCTAAGTTGACAATCTGCAATCGATCGCTAGTAGTAAACGAATCAAAATATGGGAATGACACACCTGAACGTTAAGTCACGCAGTCAGACCATACAAATAGAAGACGTTAACGATTGTAGAAAGAGAATTGACATGAAACGTTTGTAACTTGGCTAGGGGGGCAGCATCTGTAGCTAAGTTGACAATCTACAATCGATCGCTAGTAGACAACGAATCAAAATATGTGAATGACACATCTGAACGTTAAGTCACGTGTTCAGACCATACAAATAGAAGGCGTTAACGATTGTAGAAAGAGAATCGATACGAAACGTTTATAACTTGGTTAGGGGGGCAGCATCTGCAGCTAAGTTGACGATCTACAATCGATCGCTAGTAGAAAACGAATCAAAATATGGAAATGACATCTGAACGTTAAGTCACGTGGTCAGACCATACAAATAGAAGGCGTTAACGATTGTAGAAAGAGAATCGATACGAAACGTTTGTAACTTGGCTAGAGGGGCAGCATCTGCAGCTAAGTTGACGATCTACAATCGATCGCTAGTAGACAACGAATCAAAATATGTGAATGACACATCTGAACGTTAAGTCACGTGTTCAGACCATACAAATAGAAGGCGTTAACGATTGTAGAAAGAGAATCGATACGAAACGTTTGTAACTTGGTTAGGGGGGCAGCATCTGCAGCTAAGTTGACGATCTACAATCGATCGCTAGTAGAAAACGAATCAAAATATGGGAATGACATCTGAACGTTAAGTCACGTGGTCAGACCATACAAATAGAAGGCGTTAACGATTGTAGAAAGAGAATCGATACGAAACGTTTGTAACTTGGCTAGAGGGGCAGCATCTGCAGCTAAGTTGACGATCTACAATCGATCGCTAGTAGTAAACGAATTAAAATATGGGAATGACACCTCTGAACGTTAAGTCACGCAGTCAGACCATACAAATAGAAGACGTTAACGATTGTAGAAAGAGAATTGACAACGTTTGTAACTTGGCTAGGGGGGCAGCATCTGCAGCTAAGTTGACGATCTACAATCGATCACTAGTAGAAAACGAATCAAAATATGGGAATGACATCTGAACGTTAAGTCACGTGGTCAGACCATACAAATAGAAGGCGTTAACGATTGTAGAAAGAGAATCGATACGAAACGTTTGTAACTTGGCTAGAGGGGCAGCATCTGCAGCTAAGTTGACGATCTACAATCGATCGCTAGTAGAAAACGAATCGAAATATGGGAATGACACATCTGAACGTTAAGTCACGTGGTCAGACCATACAAATAGAAGGCGTTATCGATTGTAGAAAGAGAATCGATACGAAACTTTTGTAACTTGGCTAGGGGGGCTCCAGATTACGACAATTATTTCACTGTTAGAGCGCTACACTATTGCTAAGTGACATAGGATACTTAAAATAAGGAAAAATGCACGACTGATTACGGCAGCGAAGTCGAAGTCATCATCATCTTCCTGCCCTTGTCTCATGTTACTTGGGGACTAGGGGCAACACATTTTCTTCTTCCACACCGTCTTTCATATCACTCCTCTCACAGTCCATGCATCTTTTCTTTGGCCTTTCCCTCCCTCTCCGTCCATCCACATTTATATTCATAATTCAAGTCTGCCTAGCCTTTTTTCTCAACTACGTTGGGGTCAGCTTCCAGTCTCACCGGATTCAGCTGAGTACCAGTGTTTTACATGGAGCGACTGCCTATCTGACCTCCACAACCCATTAACTGGGTAACACGGTGGCAACACCTTGGCAAGACTGGTGTCAGATCTAAAGCTTCTGACTACTCGTAACGACTGTCAAAGATCTTCAAATTACAGCCGGGACCAACTGCTTAACGTGCTTTCCGAGGCACGGAGGAAACTCGGTATGTTGAAAATGGTCACCCATCCACGGACCGACCTCGTCAAGCGTTGCTTAACCTCGATGAACGACCCGTGCGGCTGTTATTATTTAGCCACGAATTCAAGTAAAAGTTAGTTATAAATAATAAAAACTTGTATGTTATTAAAGTTGGATTAATGCCAATTCATGGCTTTACCGGATGATAACAAGAGAAGAATGCAGAAGTGCAGTGTCACATTTCATGGGACAGAGCTGTTATTGTTCTGATTCAAGGCAACGGAAATTGGCAAGGAACCTAGCCATTCTAAAAAAAATATATCTATCTGGTGTATGCATAGATATAAATCTAACTAGATGACGCGATTGTATGTACCTCACGTGCCAAAAACGGAGTAAAGTTACGATCGATGATCGTAATCTGAGCTTTTCATTTAGCACTAGCAGAACCGGCAAACTTTATTTTGCCATAAAAACACCAAATATTCATCCATCTACCTTACCAATTTTTTTTTTCATAAGAAACTTCTAACAATAATAAACACAACAAATAACACAAGAATTAGTGAAATCGGTCCAGCCGTTCACGCGTTATGCCGTGACCAAGGGAAATAGGGATTCATTTATATATATAAGATTATCGGCACCGGAAATCCGCCAAAATCTAGAAAAATGCCTTTTATGCCATATTGAGCTATAAAGAAAGTATAGAAAAAGTTAGCCGAGGCATTGGAAATGTTTTCTTTAATTGATAAGTAAATTTGTTTATAAATTGTTTGTGAAAAAGTGGCATACTTGGTTTTCATACAGATAGAGGGACCTGTGTTATCTAGTTAGATTTATGTCTGTAGGTGTATGTGTTGACTTATACAATAGCTGATAACTAACATACATATATGTGTTTTGAGCAAATAAAAGTATTGAAATCAAATATTTCTTTTCTTTATTATATTTGGGCGCACGGTTGGCGCAGTGGTTGAGCGATTGACTGCTGCACTGCGTGTCGCGGGTTCGATTGCTGCACTGCGTGTCGCGGGTTCGATTACCGCACGGAACAAATATTTGTATGACCTACAGATAGTCGTTCCGGCTCTGGGTGTTGTGTTTTTGAGTTTATATGTTTGCGTTTACAAACATATAAACTCAAAAACACACGATACAGGAAGCAGTTACTAGTGTGGGGAAACGTCCCTTTAATAATAATAAAAAAAAACTATATATATTAACTTTTTGTGGCTTATTCTGCAATCAGTTTTCAGAAACTATGAGCAGAAAGTTGATGGAGGATTTGGCAGGTAACAGCTATTCCCCATTAGGAGCAGCTTATTTTCTGTGGACAATTTTCTGTTTCGACCAAGCAGCCAGTAGGTATAGGAGTCTGTATTTAATGTTGAGTTTCTCTTGTTTAGTTTTGAACTAGCTTTTGCCCGCGGCTTCGCACGCGTAGACTACATGCTTCTCCTTACCATATTTTAACAGTATGTAGAGAAAAAGTAAAAAATATATATGATATAAATAATGTAATATGAAAGTTTTTCTTAGGACAGACTTATACTTACCTACTTTAAATCAATACGCTCTTTCCTTGTCCTGTCCCTATTCCTTCATTATTTCTGTGTTTATCCATGATTAATAATAAGTAATCATAATCATAAGTAAGTAATTAAATTATAGTATTTCCTTGTAAACAAAATTTTTAACCATTTTGGATGTCGGCGCCAATATCACCAGAATATTTGATGAGCTAACACGTGAACTCGCTACATAGAACTGTCCATGGGAAAAGCAATTCTCCCTTAAATCAACACCAGCATACTTCCAAACCCAAACAACAACAACAACACAACACAAACAAACAAACATCCAAACTTTCATCCCCCATTTGACGCCCTTAGGGGTGGAATTTCCAAAAATCCTTTCTTAGTGCACACCTACACTACCAAAGGAACCTACATGCCAAGTTTCATGATTGAAGCTTCAGCCGTTTGGGCTGTGCGTTGATGGTCAGTGAGTGAGTCAGTCAGTCAGTCACTTTCTTCTTTTATATGTTTAGATGAATTAAATTGTACTAGTTTTTGTCAGCTGCTTAACCTGCATGCAGGTAGGACAATATGCCACAGGAACTTAATACCTAGATAAAACTACTAAACTATTTTCTAAGTTTCATATAAATCCATTCATACTTTGAATTGTGATTGAATAACATTTGTAAAATACACAAATTTACAAGAGAGGTATAGAAAACACTAGCATTATGATTTGGGAGGCATTTCCAGGAGATTGGCCAGAGAAGGCGATACACCTGGAAGAGAGAAAGGTCATGTGGGAGCCCTTGCCCAGTGGTGGGACAGTGTAGATTGAGAAAAAAAATATGACAAGACAGTAATTGCTGATATTGCCGATCAATTACTCAAAATTAATAGTTATTTTTTTTTGTGTTTTCCTCTATTTTATCACAATACTTAACCACGTAATTATAATAACTACCAGCTGATTTATTATTGCATATTTGCCTGAAAATCTGCACAAACAATAATGTGTAATAGTTTTTACAGGCAGAAAGTACAGAATGCCACCTGCTATGATCCTTAAATACTCGTATAGCTATTTATATACATATCTATTTATACACGCACAAAGGTTAAAAATACTGCACACCTGGCCTTCCTGAAGAACATTACCAATAAGATCGGTGTATGTCCTTCTAGATCTAAAGTGTCCACTGCCCACGTTTCTACTATTTCTAATTAGTTTATTATTAAACTACCAATAGGACTACAGCGTGTTTTTGCATAAACTGAGTTTAGTTGAGCTACTCGCTCTTAGTTTCATTGGTGAAATTGGCCCTTAAGCTGTGCAAAGCTATTATTATTTAAAAACTCCAAATATGGCTATGTAGAGCATCACAATGATTAAATAACCTTTCCTTCTATGACTCAATACTGTATTTAAACAACCTAAATGTCTAATTTAAACTTGTTAGTTTATGAAAAAGACAATATATTTTCGAAGATTCAATTTTATTTCTGTTGGAATAAATTGTCAAATATTATTATAAACTATGCTTACTCAAGGCAGGTTGGCGATTAATGCTTGTGCCTTCTCTGTATGAGAAGATACCGTTGCCCTACAGTGTGGCAGAATCAGTCTGATATTAAATTATTATTCAAACCAGTTGGTAATAAAAGTGAAGGTTGAAAGAAGTCAATTAAATTGGGATAGAGAAGTTGGTGTCCTGTTTAACGTGTCGGTACTTATAAGACGACCCACTGACCACTGTACACTGTTATATAATAATACACATTTGAGCATACCTGAGTGGCAGCTTGCTGTGTGGTTGTCTTGATAGTGTTACTGACGTTCTTCACAGCACCAACAGTTTTGTTCAAGAATGCTGAGTTCTCAAACAGCCTCGCCCCCATCTTTTTATTCAAAGACTTGTTTGAACTTGCCACAGCACTTATTGATCCATGTTTTGTACAAGCAACCAGATCTATCTCTTGATTCACAGGTCCCATATTCAAAAAGCATACTGACTTGATTTTATTAATTGAGTGGTGAAAATATATTGTCCCCACAGGAGCACTCTCTCTTATTATCATTAGACGTGGTTCGAATATGCTGGTGTGCTCTACCTTGCCTATTATCCCATCTGTGATGCCCAGGCACTCTATGTCTTCTATATCAGAGAGATCCCATGCTAAAACAAAGGATTAGCATCAGAATTTAAGTCATCTTAAATCCATTATTAAACAATAATAACACCTGAAAGGCGAGAATCGAAACTTTATAACGTTAAGTTAATTAGTCTGCATCATGTTTTTCAGAAAAACTAGGTCAAATATCACTGCAGTTGCCAAAAATTTAAAGATTTATAATATTCACCCGATCGGACTGAAAATGCCCCCGTTATCCTGTTCCACCATAAACTTGATTCATTTCTAACGAATATGTAAAACGACTCTGATCTAAATAATTCCATTTTGGCTTGATTTATTACACGTTCAATACGTTTTGATTTAATTTCATCGTGTTTATTATTGTTGTATTTTGCACAGATTTGACGTTTATTGAAAGGGGAAGGGGCAGAATCAGAATCTCTTTTTTTTTCATTAGTTTTAGTAAGTTGGCATCATCACTTTTTGGTGTGGTCCACGTCGTAAGTCAATCGATTATTTAATTTTTTGACAAAAAAAAAAATGCTTTTTTAGTAACCTCTTTAAAATTAGTAAAAGGTATAATTTTTATATAACATTGCGCTAACAAGTCAAACCGAAAATTAATTGGTTGACGATCATATAGGCAGAAGGAAGCGAACCTTTGCCGCGCTTTGACAGAAATACAACTACGTCATGTTGGCATTACTGTCAAATGGTCAAACTTCCGGTGTGTGAAAACGCTGCATTTTGTTGAGTTTATAACATTATCTTGAAGCTATTGCGTCCTTTATATTACAAAATGGATTGGCAATTAACGTGTCGAGTATGCCTAGAAACCGGGGACATGGTTTCCCTCTTTGATTGGGACGAAAATAATGAACAACTTGGTGACAAGTACACCTTCTGCTGTGGCGTAGAGGTATGTAAAAATTACCACACCAAAATGGTTGCGATGGCCACCCTATTTGATTTTTTACTACAATAATGTTGCTATATTGGTTTATTTGTAGCAGATTTTGGATTTTTTCCTGACATCCCAGAAGTTAAAAATATTGATGTTATTATTTAACTCGAAAGAAATTAAAATAATGATGTGGTGTTTTACATTTTAGGTGTCGAAAAATGATAGTTTGCCAACGCTAATATGCTTGAATTGCGTAGATCGGCTAACTTACGCTTATCAATTCAAGCAACAGTGTATAACTTCCAACGATACACTGAAAGAATGTTTGGAGGAATTCAAGAAGAGTTCGGAAGTTGTTTCAGGAGGAGGCAGTGCATCCAAAGGTTAGAATAAATTTTATAGCTTGCTTAAATTATGTTATGTGTTTATAATTTACCCATTAGTTCCCGCCAAAATATTTCTCCAGCATGTGACAGGCGCTGCATTAATGTGTTACAAATTAATTCTTTCTGACAGTAAATAAATTCGATCTATAATTATTACAATCTTGAAAGCTGCACTCAGAAAATTCGAGTCCACAATCATTCTTTACCACTTGATAACCTCAAACTTATTCACCAGCTACAGATACAGAAACCATCACCATCAAACAAGAGAATGGTCTACTGCTACAGTATGAGTTACCGGTGGAACATGACCCTCAGGGTCAGTGGACCCGCACACTGGTCAAGACTCCAAGCAGTGCGGTTGTTACTAAAGCTCCGGGGCCTAGAAAGAGAGGACGGCCTCGGAAATATCCAAATGAGCAGGGACAGATTGGTATGTTAAACAGATTTATTTGTTTGTGTTTAAAGTGAATAGAGATGTAGATCAGTGAAAGAAAATATAAACATCCTTATGATATCATTGTGAATATTTTTTTAACAATTCATTGACTGTGACATAAGTTCAACATCCATAGTTTATAGTACAGTCCTCATCAATCTTCTTGGCCGCCCTACTTTTGGCTACAATGGCTGTGCAATAGTAAATCTCATACAAAAACAGCACCCGTGTCGCACCTCGCAAATTGTTAATCCAACTTCAGGGCGGCCAAGAAGTTTGGCGAGAACTATAATCATAATTTATGATGTTAAAAAGTTTATTGTTAACCAAACCTCCTCCTTTTTTTGAAGTCAGTGTAAAATGGAAACAAAAAAAAAAGCATTGATCATAAACTCAAATTAGGCTGGCAATCAATACTTTGTATGACAATTATGAAAAGATTGTTTGCCTAAGTCTTACTTGTTCTTCTTCACTTCCTAGTGTTTTTGGTTAGAAAGAATTGGTGCAACAAATTAAACAAACTCCCCAGCATTGTTTGTCTGTTAGAAGTTAAAAATGATCTAGTCACTAACCCTCATAAACAACTAATAATATCAGCTTCTAACTGTCATGCTGCAAGGCAAAGAGAGAGGTAAGAGACCCTCACACGGAGCTGGCACAACCACTAATCACGATGCTTGCTCAAATCATGACATACTGGTTGTGTGCCGTAATTATAAATTGTTTCAGCAATTTGTCACCATTGTGTCTTGTATGGATCCACATTTTAGGCACAAAAGAGGTTAATGTATAATTGCTTGTGGCATCTCCGTTTGGTTTGGTACAGTTTGCCGATTTCAAACTTATCTATACCAATATTATAAAGAGGAAATATTTTTTTGTTTGTTTGTACTGAATATGCTCCGAAACTAATGGACTGATTTAAAAAATATGATTTGGAGCAAAGCCGCGGGGGTCTGCTAGTGTTAAATATAAGTCCAGGTTTCCTCATGATGTTTTCTTTCACTGTTGTTATCAATGTCCAAGATTAACTTAAACGGTACATATGAGTTAAAACACATACACAACAACTGTTCTTTAGTAAATAGTAAGACTTATCTATCTTTCAGAACTGTCACCTTACCAACGCAAGAAGCCCAAGAACCAGGAGAAGGAACCGCAAGCCCTAACTACACTCCTAGAGAGTGGTACACTGGAAATAAAGCAAGAGCTTATTGACCATGATGAGGATGATGATGCCTTCGGTCACGGTGAGGATCATCAGTTTAGCATTGGTAATGTCTTTTCTGTTTTTTTTAATGGTATTTTTACATTAGGCATATTGTATGGCACAATATTTAGATACATAAACTCACACCACAGACATAAATCTAGCTAGATGACGCGATTGTATGTATTTCGCGTGCCAAAAAACGGACTAAAGTTACGACAAATGTTCGTAATTTTCATTTAGCATTATCGGCACCGGAACTCCACCCAAATCTAGAAAAATGCCATTTTATGCCATATTGAGCTGTAAAGAATGTATAGAAAAAGTTGGCCGAGGTATTGGAAATGTTTTCTTTCATTGGTAAGTAAATTTGTTTTTAAATTGTTTGTGAAAAAGTGGCATGCTTGGTTTTCATACAGATGAAGGGACTTGAGTTATCTAGTTAGATTTATGTCTGTGACTCACACGCTTTTCCCACAATATCAGAACATCATTTACAGTAGGTGCCGTTCTGATGTAACTATGAACATTACATACTACTTTTAATATTCCTTTTTAGGGTTCCGTACCCAAAGGGTAAAACCGGGACCCTATTTCTATGATTCCGTGGTCTGTCTATCTGTCCGTTTGTCTGTCTAAAATATTCACAGATGATGTATTTCTGTTGCCGCTATAACAACAAATACCTAACCTATTCCTAGTGTGGGGCAAAGTTTAAAAAAAAAACAAACGTGATTTTTTTCCTGTTTTTTGCGATAGTGGTATAGAACCCTTCGTGCGCGACTCCGACTCGCACTTGGCGGGTTTTTAATTTTCAGATGGTTAAAATAATATTAAATCTGGCTGTCTTTGGAGCCTACTAAGCGGCCAATATCATATTTTATTTATTCTCATAAAATTGTTAGTGGTGATATTAGAGAAGACAGCTGTTGCTGTTGTACATATGCCTAATGTCAAAATGCCTAATTTCATATACCTAACTTACTATTATTTAGTTACGTTGTTTATAAGACTGATCTTTTAAGTAACCTAACTATTTAATAGTAGTCCATCTGACTTTTCTTTTGAACTTCATTATAACACTTTATTTTCAATTTGTTTGTTTTTATTGTTTCATCTACTTGTGCTAACATTCTTATCATGTTTATTATATTTTTACTTATTATATGTTTTGAAAAGGGTATGTTAAGATGGTTTGGCCATGTTGAGAGGATGAATGAAAGTCGACTAACGAAAGGTATTTACAAGGCAGACGTGAATGGAAACGCCGGGAGGAGACGCCCTAGAAAGACATACATAGACCTTATAGGTGATGTTCTTCAGAAAGGCCAAGTGCGCAGTACCCATAACCGGCGTGTGTGTATGACTAGATGTATGAATGTGTGTGAAGCAAAAGAAGTATATATGGATCGTAGCAGGTGGCGTTCTGTAGTTTCTGCCTACCCCCATGGGAAAAAGGCGTGAGTTTATGTATGTATGTATATTTTTCTTATGCTTTCAGGATTCGATGCTGACGATGATCCTGACTTTGAGCCTGCAGGCGAAGAACATGAATCTGAGCCTGAAATTAAGGGGATGGTAATTATGATACTTTTTATAACCATCTTGTTTAAATTTCCATTATGTTCAGTTTTCTTCAAGCTAAATTAAACATTGTAGGAGCCACCACCTCGTAAGCGCGGCAGGCCACGCAAGAACCCTCAAGAGCAGAAGTCCAAGCACAAATCAGAAGATGGAGAAGATGTTCTTCTGAAGGAGACTATACTGGCCTTCTCGGAGCCTATCCCGGAACATATCCTGAACCCAAAGCCTAAGAAGAAGTACACAAGTAAGAAGAAGAAGTACACTTATGAGAAGACGTGAGTATATTGTGGATAATGCTTCTAAACTATAAAACAGATATTCGTTGTTGAAGAAAATACTTGTCTTATGGAATGAAAGACAAAGCAAAGTGTCAAACTGAAATCAAAACTATACTTTATTCTTTTTGAAATTGAGAACTTATTGATTTCCTTAGTCACCGCCAGATAACAAAAAAAAAAGTCGTTAACACCCCTCCAACAATGTATTCCAATATTTCAAAACGATACGAAAATAATCTAAGGGCAGTTTCGCTAACACGATCAAAACAAACGTATCGCGGTAAGGGGCTGCCTTGACCTTTTCATTTGGCGTTCAGTAATGAGTTAAGAGTTAATCTATACTTCTGTACTGATATTATAAAGAGGTAAAGTTTGTGAGGTTGTAGGGGGTAATCTCTGGATGTACTATACAGGTTTAGATGAAATTTGGCATGGAGATAGTTTGAGACCCTGGGAAGGACTTAGGATAGTTTGTATTCACTTGGGATGATAACACTTTTTACGCGGGCGAAGCCGCGCGCAGAAGCTAGTTTCTCATAAACGCGTGGACCGATTTACATGATTTAAACGGATACAATGGTTCTACGCCTATACCTTTTTATTTGAGACCAAAATATCTCAATAAACAAAAACATGTTTTCAAGTCACGTTAGGTAAAAGTCGGATCAATGACTTTTATTTTTTAACCCACTTCAAAAAAAAGGTTATCAATTATTATTTTTTTAAGTTGGTTTTAACCTTAGTTAGGCAAGCAAGAATATTCTTTGAGAAAATGTATTTACCACATTTTCTCAAGGAAGCCATCCAGCCGGGCGAGCACGGCCTACTGTGACAGGCTTGAGTCAGACATTTTTATCACAGTTTGGGAGCAAAAACAGTGATAAAATGCATCACTCAAGCCTATCACAGAGGCCGTGCTCGCCCGGCAGGTCAACCATCCATCTCCTATGTTGTCGTTAAGTGCTCTTCGTCCTTTATAGCTTCGTCTCTCTCACAAACTATTAAGCCAATCTTGTGTTTTACGGGCTTAGACATCTCCAGCCCAGTTGTCATGTTGGCCATTGTAGCCAAGAAGTTTGGCGAGAGCTATAAAAGACTGTAACTGTCCCACTCGATACAGAGAAGGCGCGTGTATAGATCACCACTCTTGCTCAAAACGGGTTGGCGATTTCAATGATGATTTCCTTTACCATTTTCTGTGATGTCCAAGATAAACTTAGAAAGATAATAAATAAAGGAGAACGGCAGGCTTGTATGGGAGTTTCGTACCGCTAATAGAAATTTCGTGTTTTGGGATATTTTTTGTTTTATTTGGTTGTTAATATGATAGATAATCCCTTTTTAAATTCTTAGATTTTTTAAAGTTGGGACGTAAATGTTATAACCAGTTTTATTTTTTAAGGTTATGTACTAGTGTACCAATGTAGATTGTTACATATAGGTAAATGTTGCATTATGTGTTATGTAAATTATTTGTTGCTATCTTTGTAGTGTTTTACTTGCCATTAAGTAGGTAAATTGAGGTGCGGATCGTACCTACTCAGGGCATTAGGAGATACCCTATATCCAGCAGCCGACTGCAACAGTTTGATATTGATGAGTTTGATTATATTTAATGTTATTTCTATTTCTAAGTAATTAATTATCAATTCAATATTTGTGTTATTTTACGTAAGGCAATTTCTAATAACATAACTGCGTTTAGCGTACGATTTTATAACGTTTATATATTAAAATCTTTAGATTGATGTTATTAATTAATCCGAAGTTTTAAAAATAGTAAACTTACATGAAAATAAATGGCTTAGTTGACATAATAAGTGGTACAAATTCTATAACCGAACAACAGAAAAATTATGCGGTACAAAATCTGCCATTCACCTTTGAAATAGTCATATTGGTACTTGCCTAGACTGAAACGCACGACCTCAAGCACGAGATACGAGGTCTTAGCCACGTGCCACCAGGATATTCTTATCAGACTGAATTTTTATTTTTTAGACACACCTGTGAGACTTGTGGCGCTTCGTTCACGTCCAATGCGTCACTACAGGCGCATATTCGACGGCATTTGGGGATTAAGCCGTTTGTTTGCAGGTATGTACAACTTCTGCAGTAAAAAAATGATGATTTAATTAATTTTCCTTTTAATTTTGAATAATCAGAATCCAGTTTTTTTTTTTAATAATTCCAAATTTGTTTTATGATCTTGTATAATTGTATGCCCACAATTCAGAGAAAATTAAAGAAAAAAAGCAGAAACTAATCATGCCTTAAGGCGCGATTGGTCCAATGTTCAAAAAAATGTCCAATTCGCTATTAGTCTAATTAAGATGAATTGGACCAATCACACCTAAACGCAATCATGTTGTCCTATGCCTAAAACATTACCTTCTGTGACATTTTGAATTTGTTATTTATTTTATGTCTTTTTTATCCATTCTCGTGTTAGTAAATAACTTTGTTCACTTTCATGTATCATGTAGGTATTTTACGAATTATGGGTGCGGGTGGGTTCCTTTTTTATTTGGATTTTAGTTTAGCATTCTATTCTAAAATAAAACATTTATTTATACCTAAATTATATAGGCTGAGTTTTTCAAGTGGGCGTGGAAGGCCAACCCAGAAACTATGAGGAATAGCAAAAAACACTTGAAGGAGTCTCTCTGAAAACTTTTGATCATTGGATTTTTTAAATAGCAATACTCCTAGCAAGGAATTGAACCTCTTTGTTTTTGGAAATCAAAATCAGGACTGAGACTTCTTTGAGTGTTTTTTTGCTACTCCTCATAGTTTCGGATTTGGCCATCCACGCCCACTTGAAAACTCAACTTATATGTTACACCTGCGCCCATGTTCTATCGATCGTTTTAGCACACGCTGTTTCAAGTAACAAAATTAAATATCTACACAAACAATATAAATCAACCTAAAATATCAAGCGTAAATTGACACATGAAAGAACGCACCCGCACCTGTTTTGTTTAATTTTATATATTTTGTTGAAATTTTACTATACTATATATATTCCCTTCCGGAGTTGGTATTTCCGGTTAACTGGGGTATTTTAAGTCAAGAGTGAATAGGTTACTTTTAGGCAAGCGTGCTTCACCGCCGACCATGTCTTCGCATCAAGCGCGAGACTATTAATAATAATAAAATATTTTGTCAGTCGAGTTGTGTTGTAGATTGTATACTAAATAGGTTGTTCCATCACTGGAACCACTATATTCAAACAGAAAATAAAAATCGTGCTAATATCCTCTGGTTCGGTCTGGTCTGGTGACTTGAACTCGAACACACTAGAATAAATGAAACAAAGACATCCTAACTTATTGTATAATTAAACCAAACACGACGAATATAAGACACTTTGATTCAGAAAGTGTCTTATATTTTCTTCGCAAATTAAGAAATTATAAGACAACATTTGAACTTAATTTTAAAGTCACGACACATCAAAAATGATTTGGTGTAACGAGGCATATCAATGTAGTTCTGCCCCAAATCAAATATTCAAGCCGATCCCAGTCTTATAACTTTAGTATTAAAAAACAAAATCTGTAACGTTTACAATCGGTTTGATGACTGACCCGACACTGGTGTGTCGTTTGGTGATCCAAAGATTCGGTCACGTGATGTATTATCATGAACAATGTAATTCTGCCCTAAATATTCAAGCCAATTCCAGCCTTATAACTTCAGTTTTAAAACTCAAAATCTGTAACGTGTACAATCGGTTTGATGACTGACTCGACACATCACCAAAGATTCGATGTAACGAGGCATATTATCAATGTATTACTACCCCAAATATTCAAGCCAATCCCAGTCTTATAACTTCAGTATTAAAACTCAAAATCTGGACTGACCCGCTGCATTTTGTACGCAGCGTTTGCGGGTACGCGTGCGTTCTGAACATGGAGTTGCGTCGCCACATGATGCGTCACACGGGCGTGCGGCCCTACAAGTGTCGTGTGTGCGACCGCCGCTTCGGGGACTTCGGCAGTCGGCAGAAACATGAGAGGCGAGTGTTATTGTGCCAAGGGGGACTATGGGTGGAACTGTTTGAGAGTAGGTTTTAGTGGTGGAAGTTCTCATCATAAAGGATTTTGCAGAAATATTTCATCATCATCGTCATTTCAGCCAAAAGACGTCCACTCTGGACATAGGCCTGCCCCAAATGTAACCACACTGATCAATTCTCTGTATATTTAGTAAATATATTTTATTCAGTCCAACAAATCAGTTCGTATCATCAGCTTTCGTCTTTTTCTTCATGGCAAGAGTTGCCAAATATTCTTGAATTTGTCAAAATTGTCTCTACCGAGGCCACTGAATTCATATCCGGAGAGTTTGAACACCCTTGCTGTTGCTTCTTTATCTAGAATTCTCGACACTTAAGTTCTTTTCAATCTCAACCTTGAATTGAAACCAGAAACTTTATATAGTAAAAATTTGAACTACAATTTACCATTCAAAGCTTTCCTTTATTTGAATAGTTGGACATCGAACTATAACCGTTTAGGCGTAAAAAAGCTCATTCACACCACCACAATACAACAAACAATCAAACAGTCCCAACACAGATAACCCATCTAAAACATAAAACCAAAACTTGAAACAGCGTATGCAGCTATCCAACGAATACATGACAGGTGAACAACAAGGTAAAAAAACCATTTTCTACCTTAACGACAATGGTACAAGTTTTATTATCCAATAACTTAGCGTCTGCGGTTTCGCCTGTGTGATGCG
Source organism: Orthosia gothica (assembly GCA_949775005.1). NCBI lineage: Eukaryota > Metazoa > Arthropoda > Insecta > Lepidoptera > Noctuidae > Orthosia > Orthosia gothica. Next base: position 23,098,521 of record OX459047.1, read on the forward strand.
GGAGGCATTGAAACGTCATATGCAGCGTCATACTGGCGAGCGACCGTACAAGTGCAGGATCTGCGACCGAAGGTTCGGAGATTATGGGACGAGGCAGAAACATGAGAGGTATGTGGTTTTGGGCTTTATTACTTTAGTAATAAGGTGCAGTTGAGATAAGTAGCCTGGAGATATTGAGATGCGTCGGTTGCTCTTATGAAGAAAGAGTACGTCAACAGAAATGATGGGATCTTGCGATTCTGTGTTATTTTGTTTATCAGACCATACTAATTGGTTTGGTTAAGTCACATTCAGCGTCATACCGGCAAGCGACTGTACAAGTGCCGGATATGTGGCCGACGGTTCGGGGATTATGGGACGATGCAGAAACATGAAAGGTACGCGATCTTGAGCTTTATTTCTTTAGTGATAAGGGGCAGTTGAGATAAGGAACCGGGTGTATACAACTAAGTTGCATGAAAAAGGTACGGAACAACCTAGACTTCTGCAGGAAAAGTTAGGTTGTCGAGATTATGTACTATTAAGTGTTTATGACCTGTAATATCCATTAGCACAAGTACGAAGTAGCGTTTGTTCAAAAAGTTGTCGTTTGGTGTTTTTGAACAATCAAAAACTTAAGTCCTCATCAACAAAGAATGAGCCCTATTAATCTTCTGTGACTGGCCCGTTGGAACTTTTCTGTAGCAGCCTGGAGTCCTTGTTAGTGCCCAGCAATTAGTGCCCGCCATATTACATAGGACTTAAGCATATCTGAAAAAATGTGGGTAGTGCACTATACGTAAACGTCTTGCCTAAACCTTCGGTAAATACTGGCGTGATCAATTGATTATATCTACCTAATCTTTTCTCAACAATGTTGGGGTGGGGTGGCAATCTAACGTGTTGTACTTCGTAGCACGACCATGAATTTGTACTATTTAAAACCACAAATTAGAAATTTTATACCCCTCAATTATCGCAGATATAAAGGTCGTGCTGGCAAGATTCTTTCCCAGCACGACCACGCTAAAATTCCAGCTTGCATAGAAGTGATGAAACGGGAGTATGCCAAAAATTTGTACTCATTATGTACTCCTATTTCATAACTGGTAGGTATATTGTCGTAAATTGTTAGAAAAGCAAAAAACCATTTTCTGCTTTTAAGTATGTGATTTGTATACTTGACACTAGATGGCGTTAAATGTGCCAGAAAATGTTTTTAGGCTTTTCTAACAATTTACCAGTAATGAAATAGGAGTACAAAATGAGTACAATTTTTTACTCATGCTCCCATTTCATCACTTCTATGCCAGCTGGAATTTTAGCGTGGTCGTGCTGGGAAAGAATTATGCCAGCACGACCTTTATATCTGCGATAATTGAGAGGTATAAAATTTCTAATTAGTGGTATAAAATAGTACAAATTAGATATTATTATATATCATTAGATATAATGAATGCGTTCATGGTCGTGCTACGAAGTACAACACAATCTAACAGCATTCAGCTAAATACCAGTATTTTACATGAGTGACTGCCTATCTGATCTCCACAACCCAGTAACTGGGTAACACGATACCTCTTGGCAAGGCTGGGTGTCTTAGTTCAGCCTTCTGTCTACCCGTAACGACTGTCAACGATGTTAAAAATCATCGCCAAAACGTACTTATACTAATCGTTCATTATGCTTTACACAGGTTACACATGGGAGTCCGTCCCTACCAGTGCTCGCTGTGCGGCAAATCGTTCACATACTCCTATGTGCTGGCCAACCATATGCTGACTCATACTGGGGAGAAGAAGTACTCGTGAGTATCAATATATTCGCTGTACAGGACTAGCTTGAAATAACAACAGTCAAACCCAAATGCCTCCTTAGGTACTTGCCAGGTCTAAACAGATGTCCAATCACAATTTAATACCAAGACCACATCAAAGCTTATCTATCATCAGGTGAGATAGTGATCAAGCACGAGCCTATCTCTTAATAAGAAGTAAATAATAATAAGAGGGGCGATATCCTTGTCTGAAATTATGATTGTCGATTTACTAAGCCCCCGTTCAGCTGACGTCGGGTCTCCTGGTACGTTTGCTTACTATCAGTTGAGATACTGATCAAGCATGAGCCCATCTCTGAACAAGAAGAAAAATAATAATAAGAGGGGCGATATCCTTGTCTGAAACTATAATTGTCGATTTACTAAGTCCCCGTTCAGCTGACGTCGCACAGTGTGTTATTTTGCCTCAGTTGCGGACATGCCCCACATTAAATTTCCGCCGGCCCTAACTACTATACTTAAAGAGAAATTAAGAAAATTGTGAAAATGCCTTAAAAACCATAGAAACGCAATTACTCGTTTTTGGATTTAATTTTTGCACTAAATGTTTTAGGGTATGGAATTTAATATAGGAACCATTTTTTACTCGAACATTTTAATAATATATGTGAATATTTTTTTTCAAAGGATAGCTAGTTTAAATGATTCGTTCATTTGATTATTTTTTTAAATTATCCCACTGTTGGGAAAAGGCCTCCCCCACAGCCTTCCAACGTTCTTTATACTTTGCCATCTCTGGCCAATCCATCAAAAACAATATCAAATCGATTAATTAATCAACATAAATGTTTACTAGTTTGTGACAACCCTATTTCCATAGAAATTTAAAAATAACTTAGAAACGCAATATCTCCGAGATCTTGCTAGTTACATATTTACCCTCTTACTAATAAACACGGAATAAAGTTATACCAGGTATAACAAAGGTATACCCATACATTTTCATAGGTTTATACCTGGTATAACTTTATTCTGTGTTTATTTGTAAGTGGGTTAGAATTTTCTCAAGTTGAAGGTACTACACGGTATATTTTGCTGACATAAAAAAACGCGACCAGTAAATAGTTAATTTTATATATTTTGTTTGTTTATTTATAAAATTATTATTTACTCTCGTTCCTGTGATGTTAGGGACTTGACATTTTCAGGCCTGATATATTTAAAACGAACAATTAGTATGTACTTTTACAAGAGGTTGAGATTTATTTTGTTCAAGAAATACAGACGAAAAACTTTTTCAGGGAGGTTTATGACCTTTCACAAATTTATTTTTATCTCCTAAATTAAGTGAAATATCAAAACGGGTTTTTTTTAGAATGCTATATTAGGTTTTAACCTATGAAGATAAAAAATAAAACTGGCATGTCCGCAACTAAGGCAAAATAATACACTGCGCGTCGGGTCGGTACGTTTGCGCGAGAGAGCTCTGTTCTGGGTTGTCTGAGTGATCAGTTTCTCCTTCAGGGCCTTTTTCTGGATGTTACAACGACAAATAGTGGTAGCAATTAAAATATAGTGGTGGTAATATTGAAAATATGGTGTCTTGCCGATATCCTCCACCCTTGTGGGAGATCGTACTCCCACCTCTTGTGTGGCCCGTCCATCTTCACTTCAGTCCTTGACTCTATTAGTTACGTCCGCTACCCCCGTTTGCTTTCGTATGTCTACAAGTCGACACTTGTCTTTGATGCGAAGGAAATCAGCAAGGCACCGTAAAAAGTGACATGACCTGGAGGAAGCCTATGTCAAATGAGAACCTGACTAAAAACAGTCTAAATTAAGTTAGTTAAGGATAAATTTAAAATAAACTGTAAAAGTCAGTGAATAAAGGCTATTTTAATTTTATTATATTGAAAATAAATCACGATTAATATCAATTTCTCTCCGCAGTTGCACTCCCTGCAACAAGAAATTCACCAAAGCCCACCACTTAAAGTACCACAACAAGGTGCACCACAAAGATGTATACATCAAGCAGCAGCTGGAACTCGAGGCTAAGAAGATGCGCCAACAGATCAACGTGTCCGGTCTCTCTGGTGTCATCTCCGGACAGATCGTGGATGGGACGCTGCAGCTCATACACGCCGCGTCTGAAGGTGAGATTATGACATACGGTAAGATACATCATTAAAGTATTTATTAAACCACTCGTGAAATAGTTATTTATGCTACCAGTGCTAGGTAGGTGATGCCCGATGAGTGGCATTTTTATTCACGAGCGAGCGAAGCGAGTGAGTGACTAAATCGACACTAGTCGGGAATCATCTTACGTATGTGTATCATACAACATTTTACTATGCATTGTGCGAGGAAATAAAAATATATATCTGAACCAAGCAAGAAATTAATAAAATGGCGGGCTTATTCAGGCGCGCTCAGCATATCCACAGATTAACTAATAGTTCTCTCGGGCATATCTACTGCGCATGTGCAAATAGCTGTCACGTCGTAACGCAAAAATATACGTTCTACCAAACATATTTAAAGAATATTTAAAATTAATTTATTGATCAAATCTAAATCTAGAGTAGTTAAAATCGCCTTAAATGAAGCATTAGTTATATTTTACCTTTTATATGAATGATAATCTGTACTTAACTAATTTGTAAAACTTTTCTCAAATAATAAAAACTTATGCGTCTGGCTGACGACGGAGTTAAAAATTAAAAAGTAGAGAAAAGTAAAAAGCACTAGTGAAAAAAAACAACACTTGCCGCACTTTTCTTTGGCTGCTTGGCACACGCTCTTTTCGAGGACATGCATTGTAAAGTGTATTCTTATCTAGTTTCACCTGTCTGGATGTCTGGAATAAAATCTTGCAAGTAAAATGTTCCGCACTCAATGTTTCTCACTTTTTTTTGTAATTTTTTTAATATAAAAGCATGTATTTTTTTTTTACAATGCATTTCCTCGAAAAGAGTGGTTTTCCAAGCAGCCAAACTGTGCGGAAAGTGTCACTTTTTTTCACTAGTGCTTTTTACTTACTTGTATTTTTTTAATTTTAACTCCAACGTCATTCCGACGCATAGTTTTTATTATTTGAGAAAAGTTTTACAAATTACTTATGTACAGATTATCATTCATATAAAAGGTAAAATAAAACTAATACTTCAGTTTAGGCGTTTTAATTATTCTAGATTTAGATTTTGATCAATAAGTTAATTTTAAATATTCATTAAATATGTTTGGCAGAACGTATATTTTGCTCGTGCCTTATTGCATTACGATGTGACAGCTATTTGCACATGCGTAGTAGATATGCCCGAGGAACTATTAGTTAATCTGTGGATATGCTGAACGCGCTTGAATACGCCCGCCATTTTATTAATTTAATTTTATTAATTTATTTATTTCCTCGCACAATGCATAGTAAAATGTTGTATGATACACAGATGATTTCAGACACCTACCTTCCGCACTTGTAGCATAAATAACTATTTTAGTACACTCTAAATCTTGTTATCATCTCTTTCCCACTTCGCAACAGAGGATGCATTCGAAATATGTTTCCTACTTTTTTTAAGTGGGTACAGTAACGCTTTAATAAAAATATTCAAGTTTGGCTTCGTAAACTTGCGTATAACTATGAAAGCTACAAATGTTAAGTAATTATAAAAAAAACAACTTGGTTTCTTTCAATATCTAAATCGGTCAGCTTCTTTGTTAATTTAATCAATTAAAATAAAATAAAATCATAATAGCCTAAGATCCGACTGTAGAAATCTGCAGGAATCTGATAAAATTTAATCAATCTGCCTAGCCTTTTCCCAACTACATTGGGGTCCGCTTTCAGTCTTACCGGATTCAGCTGAGTACCAGTGATTTACATGGAACGACTGCCTATCTGACCTTCACAACCCAGTAACTGGGTAACACGGTACCCCTTGGCAAGACTGGTGTCAGATCTCAGGCTTCTGACTACCCGTAACGACTTTCAAAGATCTTCTAATGACAGCCGGGACCAACGGCTTAACGTGCTTGCCGAGGCACGGATTAAACCCGGTATATTGAAATGGTCACCCATCCACGGACCGAACTCGTCAAGCGTTGCTTAACCTTGATGATCGGCAGTGCGGCTGTTATTATTTAGCCACGAGCTCCTCCGATAAAACTTATTTTAAATGAATATTATTTAATATTCTACACATCATTTTCTAAATGTTTAATTCATTCAAAATCCTTATAGGCGCAAATTACAAAAAAAAAAAAATGCAATTTGATTAATTAAAGGTACTTGCGGCTAACTTTCGGAAGGCAACCCGCAGCGATGTATACCTATGTTAAAGGAGAATGCCCATTTTGTAAGGGAACATGGGCCCCTTTGAAAAAAATGGTTGTATCTTGATGAATTTGGTTGTATATTGTAGTAAAAACATGTTCTATTCATAATTAGAAAACATTTTTTATTTATTTTGCGGGGTTCACGAGAGTGAAATAAAAATATTCAAATATTTCAAGAACAGAAACATCGTTATATCTCTATAACGATGTTTCTGTTCTTGAAATGAACCCTTATTACAATGCAATAAGGTGCATACAAATGTCCAAGTGAAGGAACCTGATCTGTTGTTGTCTGTACATATAAAGTAAAGGACACAGATGGAAAATAACACAAAATATAAATCCTATTTTTGTACAATATTGAAATCGCAGACACGATACCACATAACGGGCCTGTGTATGGGCAATCTCCTTTTTATCAATAATTCATTTAAATTAAGCTTTATCGAAAACCCTGATTCCTGCAGATTTCTGCAGTTGGATCGTAGGCTACTGGGATTGGGTCACACGCTCTAATATCATCGCTCAGTATAATGTTATATATGTATGTATGCTAGGTAGGTATTGCTATAACCACAATAAAGTAAAAACGGGACATGAAAATGCCTAAATATTTATTGATTTCTTATAATTAAGTGATACTAAAACCATTTTGTTTTCAAAAGACGCGATATTTTTTTACTAAAATACTAGCTGACCCCCGCGGCTTCGCTCCCGTGAACTCGCTACCTACCTACCATAACTACCCTACCCTACCTACTGAAAAAAAAAACATTATCCATGTTCAACCAACCACCAACTAAATAGTCCGAACTAAGCCTAAACATTTCGTTTGGATAGGTGAGCCCGTTCTTGAGTTATACAAGTAAAATTTCACAATTTAAAAACCCCCGACACATTTGTCTTGCGAAAACACCCCAATTCAAACAGTAAAATGCCCATAACTTTTGGAAGGCTGAACCGATTTTATTCAAACATAGCTAAGAACACTCTCGACAAAATTACCTTTCAAACAAAAAAAAACTAAATTGAAATCGGTTCATCCGTTTAGGCGCTATGATGCCACAGACAGACACACAGATACACAGCAACACACGTGAAACTTATAACACCCCTTTTTTTCCGGCGGGGGCTAAAAATTACAACGAAAAGTGTAAACTGGGCTGTTCATAAAGTGAAACTAAAACCATTTCGTATTCAAAAGACGCGATATTTTTTTTTTACTAAAATATTCTTAGTTGTGAAAAAGATTGATTTATTTGAATACCATTTCTAAGTGTCTGAAAATAATACCACCTAGATATTAATAATCTAAAAAATATTGTATTTTCGTCGTTAGATGGAGGTGAAGAAGCACAGATGCAAGTCATAGAGGAAGGGGAAGAAGATGGCGGTGATGACTCTGAGAAGGAGACTGACCGCGCTGTCGCTAATATGCAGGGGGTGAGTTTGAAAAATACTCTCATAATTCATTATTTCAGCCAAAAGTCGACCACTGCTGAACATAGGCTTTCCCCAAGCGTCACCAAATTGTGCGTGGTCCCGTGCGTGGATTCTCGTAACCTACGTCATCTCGTAACGTTAAGAGCAGTCAAGCCGACATAATTTTCATACAAACGCTCGTACGTGATTATGCCGTTAAAACACATCTATCTTTGATTTTTTTGAACTAATAGGTATCTTGTGCACTATATCTAGGTTTCTATCAAAGAGAAAATAAAAATTTGGAGAAACCAATTCAGTATCAGCCTCCAAAAATCTGCTTTTTTGCACAAATTTTACCTCAACTTTGGCCGTTCATAATGTACTCATAAATTGTAAAAGTAAAGAAATCATCACGTTAGAAACCTTCCACAAGTAATAGAGATTCTAAATGACCAATAATTATTTCACAAACTTGTAAGGCTTTTTCAAAAACACGTATTTCCTGGAACAAGTTTTATGAAATTTTCAAACACAATTTTTCGTTCAATGCTATCGCGTTCTCACTTGCTTGTTAGTGAACAAGGCGGTAAGAGGGGCGCGGGGAGGCGAGTAGTGCGGGGTCGGGCGGGGTGAGACGGGGAAGTTGAATGAAGATCCCGTGGCCCCTCGCTCGCTCGGCTAGTAGGTATAGGTAATGAATGAATTTGTTGAGTACTGTGCGCGTACGTGAGTGTGCATCGTATCTATTTCATTTATTTAGAGAATTCTGTTTTACCTTTTACGTTTTTGCTTTCAAATAGATTTTGTTTTTTTATAAGAAACGAACCTGGCATTAGTTAATACAGAAACCGAATTTGTTTTGATGGTAGGGTTGGTAAGTAGGTAGGTAGGTTAGGTTAGGTTAGGTTAGGTTAGGTTAGGTAACTAGGTAACGAGTAAGGTAGTTAGGTAAGTAGATAGGGTGGAAAGGTCCTACCTACCTACTCACTCTACCTATCCGGTAGATAGGTTGAGTAGGTAGGTAGGTCGTGTAGGTAAGGTAAGAAAGGCAGGTAGGTAGGTAGAGTAGGTATGTACCTAGGTAGGGACACTCGAAACACCCGCCAGATGCTCGCAATACTTCCTTGAGTATAGGTATAAAATTATTGATATTTTTATCGATACTCAGTACTGATTACTAGGTAAGTATATCAGGCTGCAACGCAACGTTGCGAGATCGCTCATCACCGGCGCGGGCGAACGGAGCGCAGATTTGGCGTGTGACGGAACGGCAACAATGTGCGCCGTATATTTGATCAATCAAAAGAAAGCATCGCATTCGCAAGTTTCTTGCTACGTGCGTTGAAGTTCCGCGTGACGTCACGTAAAGTGTCATCTCGATCCCAACTCCTAAGCTTTGACGAGCTTTATCATTATCAATTTTTAATGATATAATAAATAAAAAAATACGTGTCTAATATTTTTCTATAATCTAACTGACGGACTAATTAGAATGATTATTTATACCTGACTACACCGAGTTACAGACAAATGGTTTTGTTTTGTAAGTACCTATCTACAAAACACAACCATTTTCATTTAAAAAATACGCGATTACACTCGATTTAGACGAAGTTAATTACTTTACATTTTTGCTTTTTTTTATTTTATGTTACTGTTTTGTTATATCTCTATTTCTGATAGGTAACTACCTACTAAGTAATAATATTCATAAAAAAACAAACAGAAACAAACGAAAAAAAACCTTTTTAGGTAAAATACAAACAGCCATCTTGATACACCAATCACTACAAACCAAAATTCACATACGTACCACACGGCACACGCACCAGGCACGGATGAAGTCCCTGGCCAAGCGTGAGTTCTGACTATGGCTCTCCTCTAGTTGTGGGGTTCTGCAGGGGTCGGTTTTACAAAATCTCTTGTGGGATCTCGCGATATACGATGTGGTCCTGCGTGTTGACCTCCCCGTCGTCAAGGACTGGTTCAAGCGCTTCACCATAGTCTCACGAAGAGACCGGATCTCGCCCTAGTAGCCCTTGCGTTGGACAAGTACCTCTATGCAACTATGCTGTCATCTGCATACTCAAATTGACGATTTTAGCACTTTTCGCTTATATATTGCAATTATACTGTTGCTGACCCATGGTCGACCAAGAACACCATCCGAACCTGGTGCGTGTGATTACAAATATGGAGAGAGAGGGGACGGCAACAGAAAAGATGTATGGACTGTATGAGGAGTGATATGAAAGAAAAGGGAGTTAGTGATAGAGTGACAGAAGTCGGGGAGATATGGAAGAAGAAAACTTGTTACGCCAACCAGAAGTAACCAGACCAAAAAGTAACCATGGCCAATAACTGGCCGGGGAGCGGGGGAGCGTGACTAAAAGCGCAAGCACTCCAGCGCCCCGGCCGAAGGTACCTGCAAAACACCGTGTGGTTTTATTCAGTTAGACTCTGACAGACCCCTTCGCTTGCCCCAGGGCGGAGGAAATCCATGGGGACTTCCAAAAGAATACAAAAATAAGTTTTGGTAGCCATTTGTCCTAATATATAAAACACAAAAATAGTTTGTTCCTACGTCCGTTACAGAGCTTGAAACCATCCAACCGTTGTGACCTAAACCTAAATATATATGGGTCGTTCTTCTTTTTAACCTACAAAAGGTTGTCTCCACCAGTCAGTGAAAAAAAAAACAAGGAAATTAACATATTTTTTTCTTAATTGTATTTCAACATGCACTGTACTATACACATAATGGCTGTGCATGATTAAATAACATATGTATTGAATAATTTTATTGTAAAAAGTACGTTACAGAGTTGTAAATCCGCGTGACAGAAGTGTATTTCATACAAAATCTCAGTGTCTCCCGCTACCTCGGCTTGCGTAGAATCCATAATATTACGAAAAAATTATATGATGACACAAAAAGTAAAAATATTTTATAAATCCTAAATAAATTACCTATCATGTAATAGCAAATATATTTTTTTATAACTTTTAATAAAATATTCAAAAAATCTCAAATACTTGTCTCCTACTACCTGATGTTTATTTTGTAAATTCTGTCACGTGGGTTGCCTTTCGAAATACGCGTTTGTGCCGTCCGTTTTTGTGGCCTGCGATTGGAGGTTGAGACACCCTACCCCTCTTGGTACGATTTCCCCTCTGAGATCAAGAGACAGAGCGTCAGTTGCCCGAAAGCTGTAATAGGAGGTCCGTGTGATAATTCGGCCACCGCTTCGTCACGTAAGTAATTGATTCATAATATAATTATTATTGTTACTTTTCGTTGTCCACTCTTACGTTACAAGAAATATTTTATTGCCAACGTTTTAATTATATATTCTATGTCAACCTTTAAATGTTATCGCCTTTGCAACAATTTTTTACCCCTCCGTCACACGACAACTACGTCACATGTTTATTGTGACAGAGTGGTAAAGTACGTGACAGAGGGGTAAAATAAACGTTATTCATGTTCTCTTTATGCTGAATACGAGAAATACTGAAATAGATACACTAGTTATTATGGTAATTATTCTTACGAAAAGTGTCACAAATATTTTTCTATTTTTCGTATGTTTAGGAACTTTTACTTATTTCCTATTTCCAGATACCATCATGGCGAAAAAGAAGACATTAACACCAGCAGAAAGACAGCAGCGTTGTCGGTCGAAACGAAAAAAAATACCCTGAGAAGGTAGCTGAATTAAAGCGCAAGGATTTAGAAAGATACCATGCTCAAAAGAAGCTAGTGGCTGCCATGAGCATGCGAAAACATCGAATCAAAAAGCGAATATTGCAAGACGGAAATAAAAAAAGAAGGTAGAAGAAAAATATGCTTGAAGAGGTACTTTTAAACACGCCGGCTCCACCACCAATACCAGTAACCCCACGAATGTCTCTATCTCCAACACCGACTTCCTCTGAAGTAAACTCGTAGTTCAAGGGGAAGAAAGTATGTGAAAAGAGATAGAAAAAATTATACAGAGATAATATTAAGTTTCAAGAAAAATTACCAGTTATAGAAGAAAGTTCGAAAATATAAGAAGAGATTGCTCAGAAAATCGAAAAATGACAACAGCAGAAACAAAGATGAAAGCAATAGTCAGAATACAAAGAAGTACAGCGTTCGTATCAGGGCATGGCAAAGAAGCTGCTTATGGTGTTGGAGGGACAATGAAACGCCAAGCTGATGCCGTAGTAGATGGAGGAAACGATATTGCAAATCTGTTCCAATTCTTTACCGTGCTTCAAGATGCGAACAAAATTAAACTGTTCATGGTGACAGACGAAGACGTAGAAAATGTAGCAGCAACGATTCCAAGTAACATTGTGCTCCTGAAAGGAACTATGCAATTCCACCAAATGTTCATGGAAACTCGTGGCAGCTTAAACCATTAAATTGTTTGTGTGAACAATTCTGTTCTTGCCACGTTCCTAAACTTATCGGCCTCTGCCTGAAACCCAGCAACAACAAAATACTGTGGACGAGTTCTTATCTCACGAAAAAGAAGACGATACAATTCATTTTGTGAAGGATTTCACGCTCGCTGATATTACGAACACAATTAGTATGCCCTGAAAAAGTTTTTTCCGATACTGTGTATAGCCCAGATGAATCACCCGATAAAGATCAGCCTTTGGCCACGCTTAAAATGAAAGATCCAACTGATCAAACTGCCGTCTGCGGTACTTCTTACCAAACACTCCAGCCTGTAGACATTCATCCAATGAATATAAAAGATGCAGTACACGTACTGGTTAAAGAACGAAGCGAAAGGAAAATACATGACACTTACGCTGGAGTAGCAAAAAGTATCGTCGATGTTAAAGGCAATGTCTTGGTAATGTTCCTAAAAACAGTCGCTGATAGTGGAATACTGTTTAAGTTGGTGGAGAATGACGTATCGGATGTTCCTTTTGATGATTTGATTAAAGTCTTACCAGCTCCGAATGTTATTAAAAAGGGAAAGAGACAATATTTCCAGTTCGAAGAGCCACTGTCAGTATTCGAAAAATAAGACTTTCTATCAATGGCTTCGAAATTGAAATATTGTCTTGCTAGATTGTGCTATTCTTAATGATTAATATTTTATTTTATGTTTTTGGTAATTTTAATTTGTTGTTAAATAGACTACATTATTTATTTACTTAAGACGAGTGAGTAGTCATTTAATTTACTATAATACGAATCACTTATTCTAAAGGTTCTCAAATGTGATGTCATTAATTATCTAAGTTCGAACTCATGTTATTTTATGTGACAATGTTGAAGACTGATTAAGATTTATAACAAAATAAATGATTCTAGAAAAATAAACCTGTTTTATTCCAAAACGCAGCCTGGTATCCTCTAGAATAACAACTCTGTCACGTAAGTTACTACTCTGTCACGATGTTGTCTCCTAGTAGGAAAATTGTTTTGGTTGTTTATATATTTTGTTATGAATAGTGCAACATTGGAAAATTTATATTTATAATAGTTGATGATATTGCCGTCTGTGATATTCGTATTTATTAGTAAATGATAGTAAAAATTGATTTATAGCAAAAATATACTTTATATTAGCAGAAAATGTGACAGAGTGGTATAAGAGCATGAATAAAATATATTTGTAAATGCAAATGTTTTAGTTTAATATGTTTTCTAAAGGGTCCTTTAGTTAATTAATGTATTACAAAAGTACAAGTTATTTGACGTAGAGTATTCGATAGAATAAAATAAAAGATTTCGTAACGGAGGTGTAATTTTTTTTGTCGAATCCATCTTTCAGGTCTTGAAAATCGTACAAAAATCTGTAAACTTCTCGGCCAACAACTTATTCCGATAGAATAGAACTTCTGCTATCAGAATATATATATATACTGACCGGGAAGCTTAATATTTTTCTTTTCGGAATTGAGCTAATGTTTTATCAAATTGTAGGTTAAAAAGAAGAACGACCCATATGTCAATGCCCAAACCGGTTTCATTATGGCAATAAAGCACAGATGGTTTAAGACCACTTAAACAAACAAAAAATAAACAGAAGTTATTTATTTACCGACTTCAAAAATAAAGAGATAATCATTTTGACAAGTATGGATGTAATATTATTGGAACTGCACAATATTCACATAATAAGTTACGCTATCTGGGCTTCTAAACACGTTTGCAAAATATCATAAGTGTATGTATGTTTGTATGTTCGCCCACGCATTTCTCCGAAACTACTTGTCGGATCGTGATCATTCTTTTTGTGTTGGATTGACTATCTCTCAACTTAGGGATTAGTGCAAGTTTATTCAAAATCGGTCCATCAGTTTTCAAAATATGGAATACAACCTAACTCTATAGCAACAAACAGCACGAATGTGTACATTTAGTTATTATAGGTATTTTGTCAATGACACCCAGATCCGGAACAATTATCTATAGGCCATACAAATATTTTTTCCGTGCGGGAATAGAACCCGCGACACGCAGAGTAGCAGCCGATCGTTCAACCACAACGCCAACTAACATTGTGTGTAACCATGTGTGTCGTAATTTATGTGGGATACCTACATAAAGTACGAAAAAGTATAGGTACCTGAATAATTTATTCTGCTTATGGAGTAGCACAAGCAGAACACATTATTATTTATTTATCTCAGTCCGTATTGACACAGGTATTGAGGAAGCTAAAATTTATAGGTATAATTACTGACGACTGCCGAAACTAAAGTTTTTTTTGTACTTTTTAGTGTTTCTTCTTTCGAAGTCGATTTTTTTTTTGTGAAAATGTTTTTATTTCGCTCTTTATAGTTTTAGTACACCATCACTAAAATGAGTAAGTTCTATGGTAAGGTACCTAAAGGATTGATAAAAAACCTATAACTCAATTTACAAATTCGTGCTGTTTGTCGCTAAGGAGTACGGTTGTATGCTCACTTTTCCCTAATTTGAGAGATACTTAGCATAAAAAGATTGATCACGATCCGACAATTAGTTTCGGAGAAATGCGTGGACAAACATACATACATACAAATATGCAATAAAAATTGGCACACATTTTTAGAAGAATATATAATTATGCTATGTGAATATTGTGCAGTTCCAATAATATTACATAAATACGTGTCGAATTGACGACACGGTTGGCGCAGTGGTTGAGCGATCGACTGCTGTGCTGCGTGTCGCGGGTTCGATTACCGCAAGCAACTAATATGAGATGTTCCGGGTCTAGGTGTCTTGTGTAGTTGTGTATGTGAGATGTTTGTAAACGCACCCACGATACAGGAAGAACTACATAGAGTGCGACATCGATTTAAAAAAAACCCTTCGTTTGCCCCAGGCTGAAGGACATCCATAAGGACTTCAAAAGATAAAAAAATAAATGATGTTTGAATGTCTGTTTTCGGAAATCGGAATCTTCTCGATTTGGATGAATTTTTCGATAATTATAATAAATAAAAATGCCAAACTGTAATTAGACCTACGTACATTGTAATTGTACCTACTAATGTTAGCTGCCTCAATACTGCCTGGTTAAGTTAGATAAAATAATAATAATGTGTTCTGCTTGTGCTATTCCATAAGCAGAATTAATGATTTTGGTACTTTTACTTTTTCGTACTTTATGTAGATATCCTACATAAATTACGACAAAACTAATATATTTTAAATAATTTACATGCAGTAAAAAATTGCGCACGTACGGTACCTAGATTGGTAAGAATACAAACACGCATTCCCGGGGCCAAGGGCTACGTCCGTACTAAATGTAGCGCGCGATGCGATATTATTATCATGAATTCATGAATGAATGGGTCGCACACTCACTCACACAAGCGGCCGGCCGACCGGCGGCGAGCGCCCGCGACTGAGCGGCGGAAGTTACCGAGTGACAACCGAGCGTTCAGGCGCTAACTCTCTCTTTTCGCTTTGCCTCTTTTTCAAGCATTGCGCTGGATGAAACAACAAGCTTTTGGACGGTGCTCGCGTTGGCGATAGACGGCCCGGCTAGGCTGCTCTTAACCAGGTCATCGGTCAACCCAGTAGAGGAGGCCTTCCAACGCAGCGTCTTCCGGTTTACACATACACTGCTGGACTAAAATATTGAAGATTAAATCTCTACTAGCGTCAGGCACTTGTCTGAAGTGCCAGCTTAAGGTTTAAATTAAACAAAGAAAGATAGAACTCAGATCGTATAAAACATACTAGCAAACTAATACAGATGCCTCATCCCATAAAAAGAATCCGTGCCGACGTAACTAGCATTTTTCGTCGGATTAAACCGATTATTTTACTAAAAGTACATCGAACGCGGTCGGTTATGCCCCAAGCAATAGATGGTGTTAGCAGTAACTTGCAAGTAAAATGGTTTCTCTGTTCTTGCATATTTATTTAAATACAGAGACGTTTTACTGCACGACGTTTTACAGTTTCATTGTACCTACCAAAATGTGTTACAATACAATTTTTTTTTAAATCTAATGGAATGCCTCAGAAATTTAAAACCGCGCCATCTATTGGAATGTATTTTAAATAGTCCGTTCAAATAATCTATGAAATGTGAGTTAAGAGCCCAACATTCCATAATTTTGTGCTTAGGAGAGTTGCTTAAACAAGAACATACAATGTTTATGATTAATTTTAGAAAGTTAAATTGATAATTTTACACAAAATGCAATAACAAATCGATGCATTTCGCGCCATCTAGTGTAATTAATTTGAATCAAATTTTCTTAGCGTCGGGTCCCCGTGGAAAGAATAATTGGGGCATTTGGAATTTCTATCATAGTCTTCGCTAATAGAATTACATTTTGTCTAAAGTTTCTAGCAACAGACTGGTAGAGTGCGCACAAGATAAGTCTGCGCGCGACGGGTGGCGTGCTTAATGCTGCCAGCATAATTGATATTTTTTCCTTTATCTAATCAATAGTCATTTTTCTTTACTCGAAACTTAAAGTAATTTAAGTTAAGCAGAATTAATTACTAGCTTTTTCTACTTGCATAGAATATGATGCAAAAAGCTTTATGAAATTATTGTAAATGTTTTATTGAATACTTAGTAGTACCTACTGTTAAATTTGGTCTAACAATGGTCCTGAAGTGGCTAATACCGTCCATTTAAATTTCTTCTTCAACAATTTTTGAAGAAGCTGCTGCCACATAACCCTCTTGAGTTATTTGGGTGACGGTGCGTACAGAAACAGGAAAAACATAACAATGATGCATTATATTACATGATGTCGGTCCTGTCCCGCTGGTATATGAATACTGTCAAAATGTTCTATTAATCTTTTTTATTATTCTGAATTTTTGCCCAAATTTTTGTAAAATGGTATCCCTAAAACTTACCTGTCAAATAAGCAACGCGGGCTCTATCTTTGTAAAACGGTACCATAGGCCCGTTATTGTCTTGTTCACTTCAAGAAAACTTCACTGCCAGCACTTTAAATTACTTTTGGCATAATGATGGCGTTTATTTACTTCGGAAACAAATAAAAACATGGAACACAACACACGCTCTTGACACCTGACATAAATGACAACAGATTAGTTCCGATTTTGGCCGCGCGCAGACTTATCTTACGCGCACGGTTCCAGTACCACAAGACATTAGACGACAGCGCTTTATATCGCTAAAATATAACTCGACCAAGTAAAATTGCTCGTTAGTTTCATATTAGACGTATGTTACTTTAAGTTGATTGAATTTAGGATTATTTTTTGTTGATTAAATTGTCGTTACGTTTAGAAGTTCTTTATCCACAAAAATTATAGCTTCTCGTGACGGGGAAGCTATAATTCTGCCGCGCGCGGTACACCGCTCACGGCTGCGATCGGCCGCGATGCACGGAATTGTACCTTTACACTATCGTGTTTTATGAAAACTAATAAATGTATTATTTTGTTCCAGGTGGTTTTAGATACAGAGTTCTGCATGGATGATGACGTTAAAACTGAGTGAAGATCACTTATTTAAATATACCTAAGAAAAGTCTCATTTATGAAACCAATAATATTGGAAATCTATCTAATCTGAAAAAATAGGGATAGGAAGCAATGATCAGTTAAAGTAAATAAAACTACGCAAGAATGCACTATGTAATCATCTGAGACGTATAAATAAGAATGTTTAGACTAATATATAGACTGGTTTTAACTTAGTTCTCTAATAATATTTTTATTATTATTTTAGGTTACTAGGTATATTACAAAAGGATATTCTGCTGATGATATCTAATATAGAATTTTCTATATTAGATATATAATATATAATTGAGCTACATGATGATTCCCCGCAAGGGTATGAATAACAAAAAATACATCTGACTCCTATGCCGTTTAATTTTAGATTATTATGAATCTATTAAATATATTGAAATATTGTGGTTTTCTGTACAATAATAAACCCTTATAGTAAATTGATGTTGTCTATGCACATACATTTTTATAGCAATAATGTATGGACTCTTAAAAAAAGTGAAATAGTGAGAATAAAAAGTTTATTGCAATACCCGTCTAGGTTGACGAGAGGTTAAGACAAATTAACACAATGTCGAAGCGAAACGCAGAAAATTTACATAACATATTGTCCCCATCTCCATAGCGTAATGCAAACTTTTCTATCTAGATAATAAAAAGTAATTTTTTGTTTTTATTAAACAAGCTTTTTTTCGTATTCTTCTCAGCAAACCCTTTCAATTGATACCCATAACATGGAAGTGCAAAAAAAAAAAAAACTATTCTGCCATCTTGGGCCGTCCGCCATATTGGATTTAGAATGACATCACTTAGCTAACCATGCATTGTCATCCAAACTAAACGTGTATGCAAAATGTCGGCTTTATCGGTGGAGGATAACTGCTTCAAAATTTAGTTGCAAGATTTGACCCGAACACACTACTTCAAAAGCTTGTAAAAAAGACGTGCGCATTCGACTTTCGAATGCGTTCGTAAATTTTTACAAGCTTTTATTTTTTAGTTTCACCTGTACCGGTCTGTAATCAAAACTTGCAAGTTAATTTTGATCCACTTCCCGGTGTTTTATTGAGGTAATAATTTGCAAACACATTTTTCTCGTGACAATGCAATCTTTTATATATAGTCTTTTATAAAAAAAAAAAAATACGTATAAAAGTTTGTGTCTTCGAGACTTAGCCGTTCACATCGTTGCGTTGCTGCTAGAATACTTGTTATCGAATCGTGTTAATATGTTTTAATCCATAAGGCGCGGTCTCATCGACATCTAAGCAAGTTTACTCTTATTCCAAACTAGTGAACAGATTTAATTGCAGTGAGCTCTTCTTGAACTACAAAACTACTTGGTAATAGCTCTCTTTAGGACAGCGGCCTTACTACTCGCTTAAAATAATTGCGCACCTGACGCTGTGACGTCGCTCTGACGTTTTCTCGGCGCACAAGGCGAACGCTTTGCGGGTATGCGGGAGTCGATGTGCACAGTTGTTTTGACCGAGTTGTAGATACATTTTATACAGAGATGCACTGGAATTGCTACAAAAGATGAAACTACGAGCGCCGTACCGTGCCTCCCGCACTCTGTCCACCGCCCCGATGACGCCCAGTCCCTTTCCGCCCTCAATCTTAATACCGCTTAAGAGACCTATAAATCGTCTATTGCGCAAGTCAAACCACGTGGTGTCTCAAGTCTCATCTTTCGTGGCACGCACTGTAATAATCTCATACGCCTTGCCTTTTAAACCTTTTAAATTATACATGTACTCTTAGTGGTATATTATACATCTAATGTATTATTATTAATTAAGGTTCTTAGGATAGTATTGTAAATAATTAATTTTAATAATCAACGCAGTATATTTCCTGTTTCCTGACTAATCATATTTGGGTATTATTATAAGAAACGCTGGCCTTTTAATAACACTAATTTAACGCACCAATAAATGTTAATCTATTTATGGACCTCCAATAGATTTTTGTCTGATTTTTCTCCACCCTTAGATTTTTTTGTCATCATCCAAAATTTCAGCAAAAAATAATTATATTATATTAAAAAAATATAGACATCAACTTATATAGACGTCGTGTCGTCAAGTATGACTAGATGAATGAACGTAGATAAAGCAAAAGAAGTATGTAAGGATCGTAACAGTTGGCGTTCTGTAGTTTCTGCCTACCCCCATTGGGTACACGTACATAAATTCACGCCTTGAATTTATGTACGTATATATGTTATGGATCAAGTGATTAATACGGCATTATTCATAAAGCCCGGGAAATTAAAAAAATGCACAATATGATAAAATCTATTGAAATAATTAAATTGACCGGCAGCCTAATTGTGTAAGTAAATTCGGCAAAGGAAACAATCTGTTTCTTTCCCAAAAACACACACATACACAAAAAAGTTGAATCTTTATTCATTTTTTTTGTGTATGTGTGTGTTTTTGGGAAAGAAACAGATTGTTTCCGTTGCCGAATTTACTTACACAATTAGGCTGCAGGCCTTCTGAACAATGCCCATCACTTAATGGGCAGAGTAATAAAAGTATGTGTTTTATTTAATTATTTTAATGTTGACATTGAGTTTAATATAGAATTTAATATACTTACCTAAAGTTCGATTACTATTTAAGCAATAAAGTTGATGGAGCTCCTATTTCTGTCTGCAGGGTCGAAAGTAACCTAACATGAAGTAAATGACGGCAGCTGAGTTAGCTCGCTTTGCTCGCTCAATTCAGCTCCAGTCATCCCCTTCGAACCTAACCTATCCGTGTCGGGGTGCCCTTAGCTCCCGATCTCGCTTCGCTCGGTGTTGGACTAATTCTTCAACCATAATTATCGAATTGACTAACTTACGTAGCAATATTCAGTATTAATTATTAGCAGTATTGACTAGATTCTTAATGCCCGGGCATTATACGTAGTGCACATATTAATCACTTGGTCCATGACATGTACACGAAATTGGATGGTGATAAAAAAATAAGATAGTATGATCTTTATTGACGATATGTAATATTAGTAAATTCTTAGTTTTAACTTTGTATTTTCAGCTCTAGAAGCAATGCTATGCGTTATGGTTATTCCGTTGTAACTGAAAAATAAACGAGATATGTTTGAAACATAATATTATATTGATGTTTTAGCAAATTCGTTCGCAGATGTTATTTAGAATATGAATAAAGATCATGGAACATGAATATTTTATTTTATTTTAAACAATACGCAGGACGTCAAACCACATTGATACACGAGTCCAAGCGAAGCGTCGTTCTAAAAATGTACATAGCATACTGACTCTTTCTCTCTGAATTATTATTTTTAAAATAGTTTTAAAAATATAACAAAATTTTATAGATGCATCTAAATCGATTCAAGGCGACGGACGCGTTAAATTCTGTTGGATTTTAAAAATCTTCGTGCTTCTTTTATATTGATAAGAATATGTGCTTTATGCGTTGGAGAGAAAGGTCAATACGCTATGTACCTATGCAAATTTTTAGACAGACTTTTTACTCTGACCCTTCCAAGCTAATCCTGCAGAAACCGTGCATGTTTTCGAAATAAAAATCAGCAACAACGACTACAATCAGTTAGCAATAGTGTAGCTTTATATCAGTTTGCTGCAGCTCCACCTGCATTAAGAGAAAATATGGACAGAGAGCGCCGACTGAATTTCCTTAGTAAAAAGTCATAATTCGAGGTTTAGATCACGTCTGTTTCCTCCTACAATATTCGACCAATTTAATTGCAACAAGAGAGCAAAGTCGTTTTTTGTTGCGAGTGCTGATTTTGGATCCTGAGTGTGGCGAGGGAGTCAAAGGCACGAGATGCAAAAGCTTTGCTCTCGTGTAACACATAACTTTTTACTTCAGCAGCGAGAACACTTTAGGAGATAAAATAATAAACAGGAATAGATTGTAATAACTATTTATATTGTGAATCAAAATAATTAACAATGTAGGTAGAGGTACCAATTCAATAAAATGGAACATTTTAAAAGTTAAAAGTAAAATTACTGCAATTCTGCAAATTAAAAGTAACAGATTTATTTCGCAACTATAGTTGCATTGAGTTGAGTTTGATTACCTCGGGTTAAGGTTCTCTCTTTCGGTGGCGGATTGAGATGGAACAACGGTGAACGTTGGTGACTGATCGGTTTTCTGTATAGGTACCTACACTGTGCGTCGTTGGAAGTGGATGGGCGTGGGTGAGACCAAGGATCCGAGGTCGAATTCAGACTTATTGTTTCCACTATACGCTTACAGATTTTCGACTTATTTTCTATTGAGTTGTGGCGACTTGCGTTCCACCTATTTATATACGTACTGGCTGATTGTACATAGTTACTGGCTGTTTGTAAATATTTTATAAGTAAGATTTCAAAATGTTATGTGTTTGAATAGGTGTCATCACTTGGTTCTTTGCAGAGAGTCTTCTGATAATTTTACTGTCGCGCAATCCATGATTTATCAAATATTATTACAAGTCCATTATTGTTCAGTTTATGTACATCCTTGTGAATAGTGTAAATATAAAAGAGACTGAAAGTTGTGCAGTTTTACTTCTGGTATCAAAGAGTCGAAACAAATTGAAAGGGATAAAATTCCATTATTGTGGTGACCCCGACGTGATTCCGGAGCACGTAAATATATCTTCATGGATGCGTAAGAAACTTCAACTTTCATCTTAAACTATCGAGGATAATCAAGGTAAAACGCGCCTTAATAAATTATTTTCTGAAGAATATTATCCCTGATGAGATAATCTCCGAAATTTTTCTTCGCCAACTTGACCTGGTACTCATGCTGGTACCGTTGAACTTACCGGTACTTGGAGCGACTTCAGCGGCCTGTTCTTCGAGTTTTGTTGACGGAAAGAAGGAGTAAAGTGTGTGTGTAAATAAATATTGTGTTAATTAATTTGTAATATAATTTTAATTTTTTTTTTACAGTGTTTGAACCTGTAAAGGTGAGCGCACACCACATCATCCCCATCATCTCAGTCACGGGAATTGCTCTGGTACCCAATTTAGTTATTTAAATTAATATGTCAGAAACTAAGGGTGATTTCGTCGAAGCAGAAGGTGGAAAGGTATTAAATTCGTTCGTTCGTTCGTTCGTCAGTAGCCATCCGCAGATAGCGGAGTTAAACCAAAAAGTTGAGGAACTTACTCGTGTTGTGGCATCTTTGGCCAAACTAAATGATGAACAGCGTGGTCGCTCGCGAGAACGTAATTACCGTGATTATCGCAATCGTTCACGTTCGCGAAATAAAGGTTTTTGTTTTTACCACAATCGTTTTAACATCAAAGCGAAAAAGTGTATTCAACCGTGTAAATGGACTGGCCCTCCCCCTTCTAGTGCTGGCAATGATGGCAATACTTCGGAAAACTAGTAGAGCGCCCGGTGCAGGCGACTACCGATCGCTCCACTTCTAGTCGCCGACTTTTCGTTACCGACCGGTATACTAAAAGCGGCTACACACGACCCTAAAATCACTGGCAATATCGGGACAGTGGTGGGGAGGACCATAGATCGTATCATAAATCGCCTGGTGTGTAGGCAAATCGTACCCGATTTTTTTCATCCCTAAATCGCTACGGGCGAGCTCACGATTCAGGGACGATTATCGGCTCAGGGAGCGTTGTCAGGACGTGTGTAGCGAAATCAGGACTGATTTTTGCGCAGTCTGCGCTCGAGCGCTGCGGCGATACGACGTGCTTGCGGTTACTATTGTCGCCACGGGCGATACGACGTGCTTACGGCTACTATTTTTTATTTCGAAAATATGGCGAAGGAAAATGAGCGAGAAGCGTGGACAAAAGTCATTGATTTATTTAAAGATTTACCATATTTGTGGGACAAAAAACAAAAAGACTATTTCAACCGCGACATGAGACAGGAGGCATTCAAAATGCTAGTGCAAATTTTTAATGAAGAGATCGGCAGAGATACATCGCTGGCTGACTTCAAGAAAAAACTTGAGAATATGCGTACTACGTATGGAAGAGAGCTGAAGAAGGTAAGATCATGTAGAATATTATGAGCCTATAACCCTCTTTTGGCGGGAAAATGAGAAAAAGACAAATATCTCGTGAACGAAAAAAAAGCAATTTTTCATTTTTTTTTAGTTTGTTCCTTCATTAAATAATATAAAACTTTGTAAAATGTATTAAAAAATTGTAAATACACCTACCCAGTCGATGAATAGAGCACTTTGCTAAAATTCCTTCTCAATCACGAGATATTTGTCTTTTTCTCATTTTCCCGCCAAAAGAGGGTTATACGCTCTTAAATAGAGCTACCTACTTTAAGCTCACGCTTTTTGGTACATCTCAATTCACGTGTTTCAGGTGAATGCTTCCAAGCAAACAGGATCGGGGTCCAGTGACATCTATGTACCAGCGTTATGGTATTACCCCCTCTTCCAATTCCTAGAGGGGACGACGGAGCCATGCCGACCTGGAACGGATACTTTGGATGAGGTAAGAAAAAAATATATGCAATTTATAAACTGATGTTTTATTTGTCAGGTACACACTAAATTTATGTAGGAACTACTCTCAACATATCCTCCTGAAAAGAAACTCTGCCGTGTCCATTGAAATAAGTTGTAAATTTATTTCGCACGTTGTTGCCTTCATTATTGCGCTCTTTTTCACTGATTTGCGCTAGAGATACAAGTCCTGTGGTTTCTTCCCGCCAGTCACCATAACGAAAAGTAGAATCATTGATATTTTCAGCATCGACACATGTTTTTGTGATATAATTTTTTGACTTTGTTCTTAAATAATTATGTAAGGCACAACAAGCGAGCACAATTTTGTCGACATTATCAATGTGCACACTTATTCTTTGACGAAATATCCTAAAACGTGCTGCTAAAATTCCAAACGCGTTTTCAACTACTCTCCTTGCTCGTGATAATCTGTAGTTGAAAATCCTTTTCTCGTGAGTTATGTTCTTAAATGGGTATGGCTTCATAATGTGTCTATTAATGCCGAATGCTGAGTCTCCCAAAAACGTGTAGGGCACTGAAATATTTGTGCCCTGTAACGTACACGATGGTGGTAGATGTAACTTATCTGTTATTAATTTATTATACAGTGATGTATGAGTTATGACACCGCCATCAGAGACGCTTCCGTTAATGCCAGTATGTATATACATAAACTCATAATTTGCATTTACTACGGCGAACAGAACTGTACTAAAAAAGCCTTTATAGTTATAGAATAACGTGCCACTCCTCGGTGGCTTTTCTATGGATATATGTTTCCCATCTATTGCACCAACACAGTGATCGAATTGCCACTTGTCTTCAAACATTTTAGCATTATCTTTCCATTCACTTTGCGTTGCAGGCATCTGAAACAGAAAGTAAAGGGAACGTTACGTCACCAGATATATCAGCATCGACATCATCCACACAAATTATAAATACAGAAATATGTGATAAAGAGGGGCCCGCGGACTCTGGAAAAAGTTCACAGCCCAAGAAGCAGAAAATGTCCATACAAAGTAAACAAGAAAAACTGCTGGATGCTGCTCAGACACTGATGACTCGACAAGACGATGATTGGGAGATAATAGGAAAGTCAATAGGCGTTCAATTAAAAAACCTGAGTACCCATCAACAAGTGATTGCCCAAAAAATTCTCAATGATGCCCTATTTTACGGAAAACTTGGCAAATTGACAGACGAATCTAGTATCACTTTATCTCCACAACACACAGTATTACATCCTCGCATTCCACATCGCTACTATCATTATTCCTCTGGCTCTTCGGTGACAAATTCATCACCGCAGCCATGTCAACAATATCTGGAACAACCGTCTCCTAAACCATCTCCACAATATGCGATACACCCGTCCCCTCAATCATCTACACAATTTATTATACCACAATCCCCTCAAACACCTCCACAGCATACGGTACAACCTTCTCCTCAACCACCCCAACATCATATGATGTCACAATTCCCTCAAGCATCTCCAGAGTATAACTCCACTGTACCATTTCTACAGTCTATCCCACAATATACATTTGAACAACCTTCTTCTGAATACGTAAATCCAACCAACGCGACACATTCATCGTCGACCGACATAGATCTTACCACTGAATTTCCAAACTGTACAAGTGACACAACAGTTCAAAGAGGAACTGGCTCAGACATGAAGGACTTTTTGATCTTTAATAAAAAATAAAACAAATAGTAGTAAATACCTTGTATGTTTTTGCTTAATATAAATAAATAAAATAAAACTTTTAAATGGATGTTTTAATTATTCTATAAGAATTCAGTCTACTTACCTTAATAAAGTGTTTCAAACAATTATAGATAGCACAACATGTCTCTGGAATCATTGTGGACATAAGTTGCGGCGATATTATGGCACTGAATTTCAAATCTTCATAGCTTTGTCCAGTTGCTAGGAAACGTAAAGTAACTGTAAGTCGTTCTCTCGGACTTATGGATTCTCGCATTACGGTATCCTGTTTCTGTATAAATGGTGTCACCATATTGAGGAGCTCTTCAAAACACTCAATATCCATTCTTAAAAAGTTTCTGAAATCATCTGCTTCTAAATGTCTCATGACGTTCATGTGGCTTAATTCATGGCGTTTCATTAACCAGTTTTTAACCCAGATCCTCCTTTTTCGTCTCTGGTTAGGTGGCACCGTAGTAAGTGCCAAGACAATTCCTATTTTCTGCTGTTTTGAGAGCGTCGGCGGCATTTCGGAAAAACGAGCAGTCTGTAGCACGGTCGGTTACGTACTGACAGGCAAGGACGTGTGTAGAGTAGAGACAATTTTATCGCCGATTCAGCCCCGATTTCACTGTCTCGATATCGCCAGTGATTTTAGGGTCGTGTGTAGCCGCTTTAATAGGAAGTTTCTTATTGATACTGGGTCGGATCTTTGTTGCGTTCCAGTTGGCCACGTTAATAGGTTACAAAGACAGGTGCAGCCGTACGATTTAGTTGCAGCTAATGGCTCAAAAATTAAAACATATGGTTTAGTTGCATTGTGCCTGAATTTAGGACTTAGGCGCAATTTTTCGTGGAATTTCGTAGTAGCGGATGTTGAGACCGGGATAATTGGATCAGATTTTTTGTCGCACTATAATTTATTACCAGACTGTGCTCATGGGAGACTTTTTGACGGGAAGACAGGACTGTCATCTATCGCAAAGCTTCATGATGCGAGCCAGTCTAGTGTGAAGGTTATTTCTGTTCCCGACTCGCCTTTTTCAGACATTCTGAAGAAATTTCCGAGTATTACACGTCCGCCAGGTTTACTTCAGGAGCCAAAACACGCAACAATGCATTTCATTAAGACGACCGATGGCCCCCCGGTTTCGGCACGGCCGCGTCGTCTGGCTCCGTTGAAACTTCGTGCTGCTAAAAAGGAGTTTGAGGACATGGTCAAGGCTGGGACAGCCAGGCCATCAAGCAGTCCTTGGTCTTCAGCGTTACACCTAGTTGAGAAAAAAGATTCAACGTGGCGTCCATGCGGTGACTATCGCGCTTTGAATGCACGCACCATTCCGGACCGATATCCGGTTCGTTATATTGGGGATGTTGGTCAGAACCTCGCTGGGAGTAACATATTCAGTAAAATCGACCTGGTGAAGGCTTACCAGCAAATTCCGGTAAATCCCGCTGACGTTTGCAAAACAGCAATAATTACACCATTCGGATTATTCGAATTCCCATTTATGAGTTTTGGACTTAGAAATGCAGGCCAAACGTTTCAACGTTTTATTGACGAAGTTGTTCGAGGCCTTGAATTCTGCTATGCTTACGTTGATGACATTTTGGTTTACTCCAGCTCCAGCTCCTGTCATGCTAAACACCTGGAGATCCTATTCAGAAGGTTGCATGAGTATGGTGTAGTAATTAACACTTCCAAGAGCGTTTTCGGAGTGAAAGAGGTTACCTTTCTGGGGTATAGGATTAATGCAGAGGGTGTTAGGCCCCCTGATGACAGAATCCAAGCCCTAGTGGATTTTCCTCCCCCAAAAACTGTTGAAGGCATGCGTCGATTTCTTGGCATGGCCAATTTTTATCGACGATTTATACCAGCAGCTGCCAAATACCAGGCTCCTTTAATTGACGCAGTTGTTGCCATTCAAGGCAAGGGCGCCAAGCCTTTTATTTGGACGCCTGAGTTACTGGAGTGTTTCGAAGAGTGCAAGAAAAGTCTGACTTCCGCGAGGATCCTCGCGCACCCAGACTGTAGCGCATTTCTCGGTCTTTTTACTGACGCATCGAGCACTCATGTTGGTCTTGCCTACAACAGCGATCAAGCGAGATGGATGATTGGCAGCCAATCGCGTACTTTAGCAAAAAGCTGAATTCCAAGCAGGCACTCTGGCCAGCTTACTATAGGGAGCTTCTCGGCGTTTACGAGAGTGTTCAGCACTTTAGGCATATTCTCGAAGCTCAGCACGCGACAATCTATACGGATCATAAACCGTTAATTTACGCGTTTTCTCAGCGGAGAGAAAAGCTGCCACCATCTCAGCTGAATCAGTTGTCGTTCATTAGCCAATTTTCTACGGATATTGTCCATATTAAAGGCGTTGACAACGTGGTTGCGGACACTTTATCACGTGTCGAAGCTGTTTCTTTGGAAGCGGACTTTACCGCTCTTGCTACTTCACAATTAGCTGATGAGGAATTAGCACATGCTCGCGTGAACTCTTCGCTTAAGTTGGAAGAGGTTTTAATTCCTGGCACAAATGTGACCATCACTTGTGACATGTCTACCGCGTCCGTTCCTTACTCCTTCCTTTCGAAAAGCAGCTTTTGACAAATGCCATAACCTCAGCCATCCTGGTGCGCAGGCATCTGCAC
This sequence comes from Orthosia gothica, assembly GCA_949775005.1. Classification (NCBI taxonomy): domain Eukaryota; kingdom Metazoa; phylum Arthropoda; class Insecta; order Lepidoptera; family Noctuidae; genus Orthosia; species Orthosia gothica. The sequence goes on from OX459047.1 coordinate 23,126,877, forward strand.
GCATGGTGACTGAGAGATATGTTTGGCCTAGCGTCAAAGCCGATTGCCATAAATGGGCGCGCTCCTGCTCTGAGTGCCAGCGTTGTAAAGTGACGAGGCACGTTAAATCACCACTAGGTGATTTTAGCAGACCATCTGGTAGGTTCAAGCATGTCCACATCGACATTATCGGACCACTTCCGCATTCAAACGGTTTCAATTATTGTCTTACCGCGGTAGATAGGTTTACGCGGTGGCCGGAAGTTTGGCCAATGAGCTCCATCACCGCCGAAGAAGTGGCCGATACCTTTTTAAATGGTTGGGTATCTCGCTTCGGTGTCCCAAATGTTATAACAACGGATCAAGGGCGTCAATTTGAATCATGCCTTTTTCAGCAATTAATGTATGTTTGTGCAACGAAAAGGATTCGAACGACAAGCTATCATCCATGCGCGAACGGCATGGTCGAGCGTATGCATCGACAGCTCAAGGCGGCGTTAATGTGCCATGCTGGGTTTTGGTCGAAGGCACTGCCGTTGGTGCTCCTCGGTATGAGGTCGGTTTTTAAAGAAGACATTAAAGCTTCTCCAGCCGAGCTCGTTTTTGGCGAGACATTGCGTTTGCCAGGCGAATTTATTGAGACTACAGACTTGTCTAGAAGCCCTGAGTCAGTTGTTGATTTTGTCTCGGACTTAAAGAGGCGAATGGAGGTGATTCGACCGGTAGAAGCTTCGCACCACGCGCACCCTTCGTTATTTATTTTCAAAGACTTGGCGACGGCGTCGCATGTTTGGTTACGTGACGACACAGTAAGACGATCGTTGCAGCCACCGTACTCCGGTCCATACCGAGTAATTAGTCGGAAGGATAAAACTTTGAAGTTAGAAGTTAAGGGACGTGAGGTTACAGTAAGTATTGATCGCGTAAAACCTGCGTTTATTGAAGCTGATTCTTTAACGGTTAATAATGAGGTTTTAGATTCGCGAAGCTCGTTGTTAATAAATACTGCAAATGCTCCGACGTCCTTTTCACCTCTTGCTTCGGTAGTGACCAGATCGGGTCGTCAGGTTAGGTTTAGAAACATTTTGGACTTATAGTAGACACAGTTTTTTTTTTTGATGCCTCCTTTGTGGGGGGGTTTTTCCTCTGCGTTGGGGGGTGATGTGGCGACTTGCGTTCCACCTATTTATATACGTACTGGCTGATTGTACATAGTTACTGGCTGTTTGTAAATATTTTATAAGTAAGATTTCAAAATGTTATGTGTTTGAATAGGTGTCATCACTTGGTTCTTTGCAGAGAGTCTTCTGATAATTTTACTGTCGCGCAATCCATGATTTATCAAATATTATTACAAGTCCATTATTGTTCAGTTTATGTACATCCTTGTGAATAGTGTAAATATAAAAGAGACTGAAAGTTGTGCAGTTTTACTTCTGGTATCAAAGAGTCGAAACAAATTGAAAGGGATAAAATTCCTTTAGAGTCTTCAATATAGGCTTCTGCAACCGTATTAGACTTCCACCCGCCGTGACGTTTTAAAGAGGTGAGATCGGCGCCAGAATCAGCCAAGAGCGTTGCCGAAGTTCTCTCCGAAAGCACCCGTGTATAGCTGAGGCTCTTCCAGTTTTAACGAAGTGGCAATTTCTCGCTGCACCTATTTTATTTAATCCCATAGGCTGTCTTGAGCATTTATTATTATGGTATTGTATGAAAAATCGGTCGGTTTTTATATTGGCTGAACGTAAATTTTGGTATTTTTCTACAATAGTTACCTACATATTCTTCGCGTACGACTGTAGCGCCCCTGCTGAAGCGAGAAGTTTGTTTATTTACTTAGCGCAGGCGCTACATAGTTACTTACGACGGCTCGGGACGCCACCCACTGACGGCAGTCGGTCTCCCACACTCAAATTGTATTTGTTGTAAGTGTTACGAGATAATAATATAGTACGGCTTTATCTTATCGTGAATTATTATTTCATTTGACCACCAGACCACACACAGACTTTGAAATACTGACGCCTGGCGAAAATCGTATGGACCCGAGGGGAGTGGGCCACAATGTCTTTACGTCTTTTATCGAGCTTTGATGGATCAAATGAGAAGGTCTTGTACAGATATATGGTTATGTTCAATATGTTCTTACAGTGGGCAGATTACTAGTTAATCTTGTAAAGGTTGTCTGTAGAATATCGAAAGAGTTTATAATACATAACTTTGTTGGGAGACTTTGGGCCCCTTCTAGGTCTAGAAATTTGGTCTTGGTGGCCCCTCCCCAGATCGGTATACAGTATGTGATGACCGATTGTGCCAGAGCAGTATAGATTTTTTTTAAGTAACAACGGTGTGGCATTACATGTCGCAACGTTTTAAAAACTCATATAAGTTTTCTGACCCTGGACATGGTATTTTCGATATGGGTGTGCCAGGACAATCTTTGGTCTACTGTTATACCAAGATATTTGGTGAATCTGACTTGCTGTATGCTTTGACAATTACAGGGATAATGGGGGTTTGCACACTCATGGATCACGATTCCGAATTCAGCACCTGGCTGTGTCCTCTGATGAGGAGTAAAACAGATGAAATTCGTTTTAGATACGTTGAGGGTTAAAAGATTAAAATTTAACCAATTGCTAGTATCGCTAATCAGCAGCAGCACGCACAGTAGCCCAAGTAACTGGCGAAAACTACTGCTGAGTCATCTGCATATGAAAATACTCGTCCGCCACTGTTCCCGATATTACACAACTCATTATAATTCAGGAACAGCGTCGGGGCGAGCACACTTCCCTGAGGTACTCCAAAATATACCGTTTTGTCATCACTCATTAAGTTGCCAACCCTAACCTGCTGTTTTCGGTTAGATAGGTAACTACCAAAAAGAGAGAGCCGTACCCCTTATGCCGATTGCTTCTGTCTGTGCAAAAAGTCTAATTCTAATTTAACGGGAGGTTTTACAATACGTTGTGATCTTGTTACATATTAATCGTTTCTTAAACTAGAATACGTTGTGATCTTGTTACATAATAATCGTTTTTTAAACTAGGTTCATCTTCTTCAACATCTTTGTTATGAACTATACTCTCTTCTTCAGCGTGTAAAGGCTCATCAACTTGAGTGTTATTAGTACTAGGTTCAGATAATTGGTCTGATTCATCATCTGATCACTGATTCAAATTGGTCTGATTCATCTGATCACTGTTGCTTTTTATAGATATAATGTCAAATCTGGGTTAATTAATACATTGCCTGTTTCTTCAATACTCATTACCATTTATACCTTCAATAATGTATGACCTAGGGAATGATGATGGTCTTTTTATTTTACCTTGTGTCCAAACCTTATCTTTGTCATTTTTATTGAACTATGTTATTTGATTGCAGAAAATTTTGAATTTAAATTTCTATTAAATAACAGGGTAGCTGGAGAAGAACTACCTTCTTTAGAACTATTCCGGAGATTTAGTAGTGCACAATATAAGGGTCAGTTTTGTCTTGATCACATTTTTTTAACAGGGTTTTTAAATTTTTTACAGATGCTTCTGCTAATCCATTAGATTCAGGATAATTTGGCGAAGATGTTTAATAGTGCATTATAAGGGTCAGTTTTGTCTTGATCACATTTTTTTGCTGGGTTTTTATGATTTTCGCAGATGCTTCTGCTTATCCATTAGATTTAGGATAATTTGGCGAAGATGTGGTATGTTTAAAACCATAGTCTTGAGCAAAACATTTAAATTCGTTACTTGCATACTGAGGGCTATTATCAGATACAATTTCGAGTGGAATACCATGTCGCGCCATTACAGATTTTAATAATTAAATTAATTTTGAATAATTATAATAATCAACTATTAACAAATAATATTTTTTATTATATTGAAACAAGTCTGTACCGAGTTTTAACTATGGCAATATAGGTAGGTATTGAAATATTAAATTGAATAATGAAGAATAAATTGAAATATTACCGTGCCCAAGAAAGGTGATCTCAGTAGTTGCGATAACTGGAGGGGCATTACGTTGCTGTCGACTCCCTCTAAGGTCATCTGTAAAATAATCCTTGATAGGCTGTCGAGGGCCGTTGAGCCTCTTCTGCGCGGGGAGCAGGCGGGTTTCCGTTCGAGCCGCTCATGCACGGACCAGATCAACACTCTTCGTATCATTCTTGAGCAGGCATCAGAATGGCAAAGGGAAATTTATCTTACTTTTGTCGACTTCGAAAAGGCCTTTGATACGTTGAAGTGGTCCAGCATCTGGTCCTGCCTTTTGGACATTGGAGTGCCGTCAAAAATAGTCCGCCTATTGGAGAGCATTGATAGAAAGTATTCCTGCAAGGTGACTCACGAAGGCCTCATTTCGGAGGACATCGCAGTGCGCGCTGGTGTCCGTCAGGGATGTCTTCTTTCGCCCCTCCTTTTTATAATCGTTCTCGACGGAATCATGTTGCGCACTCACGATGGCAGGCGTCGCGTGATAGAGTGGGGATTGACCAACGTCTTGGAAGACCTGGACTATGCCGATGATCTATGCTTGCTGAGTCATACACACGCTGACATGCAAGCGAAACTGAACGACCTGCGCCAGGAGGCGGCGAAAAGTGGGCTCAAAATTAACATCCGAAAGACTCAAGAGATGCGTACAGATGTGAAGAATTCTACACAGATGTTAATCGGCACAGAGGTTGTGGAACGCGTCCACAAATTCACTTACCTCGGGAGCGTCGTGTCAGAGACTGGAGGAACTGAAGAGGATATCGCTTCTCGGATTGCCAAAGCGCGAGCTTCCTTCGCGCAGCTGAGACCTGTGTGGCAATCGCGGAAACTGACCCGAAGGGTTAAACTCAAAGTCTTCGGGTCCAATGTCAAATCCGTGCTGCTCTACGGGTGCGAGACGTGGAAGGTAACAAAGGACATCTCGCGCCAAATCCAGGTCTTCGTCAACCGATGTCTTCGTCGCATCCTCGGAATTTACTGGCGAGATCATCTCTAATGTAGAGCTGTTGGAGAGATGCAACGAGACCCCGATCGACCGACAGATCAAGCGGCGTAAATGGAGTTGGATTGGTCACACGCTCCGGAGGGATTCCGATCACATTCCTAAACAGGCCTGAGATTGGAATCCTCAAGGAAAAAGGAAGCGAGGCCGTCCCCGTCAATCTTGGCGACGTACCGTATTAGCTGAAGCGACAAGCATTGGAATGGCATGGAGCGAGGTGAAGCGCGAAGCTCAAGACCGGTCTCGATGGAGGACTACTGTGGAAGCCCTCTGCCCCAGCTAGGGGACATAGGATCTTAAGTCAAGTAAGTCATTGAAATATTATTGGTTCTTTCGGATTGTTGGTTTTAAACATAGCACATACTTGACAATTAATACACATTTATTTTATTTGGGATGACATATTAGGCCAGAACATTACACTTTTACCTCTTCTTTGACATGTACCAACTCCAAAGTGACCTTCATGAATAATTTGTAGAATTATTTTCTGTAGAGCATATGGAATAACAATTACATTATTTTTTATAACCATTCCATCTATTATAGCCAAGTCTTTGCAAAAGTTCCAGAATGGTTTTGCTAAATTTGGGCGCACGGTTGGCGCAGTGGTTGAGCGATTGACTGCTGCGCTGCGTGTCGCGGGTTCGATTCCCGCACGGAACAAATATTTGTATGACCTACAGATAGTTGTTCCGGCTCTGGGTGTTGTGTATGTGAGTTTATATGTTTGTCAACAGACCCAAGATACAGGAAGAAATTCCTAGTGTGGGGCAACGTTAAATCATTGATTTGTGATTTATTACTAGGCCAGCCATGTTCAATATAAACATATACTTGATTAAGAACCGTATCTTGTTTTGTTTCAGGTGAGCGTCAAGATGGCGGGACCAAGTCCCCAATTTAAAATTTATCACATTAAAGTGTTTGTACTACTTATGTACTATTTGTACCCTAAATAAGACATTTGTACTTCTAAAGGTAAAGGAAGTATCTCAAGACAACTTTGGTCCCGCCACTTTGACGTCAAAGTGGCGGGACCATCTCGGTTTGTGATTTTTTATTGAAACTTCACAGTTAGCTATTTTATCGGTGGGCCAATTTATAAGAATGTTAACATCCGCTTTACATTCTTTACATTTTCCGAAACAGCGGACAAATTCATCTTGTTTGATTGAATATGTTTTGAAATGCCAAGTGCATGGTATTTTGCTAACTTTCCATAACTCCTCTCTCAATAGGCCTGCCCATTCTTGACTAGGTAAACACATTTTCTTACGATACGTTGATGTTGTTAAGTTAGGACAATTTCTCCTGACATATTTAACAATTGGCTGAATTTTACTACTCCAAGCGTAAGTATCTAAATGAAAAAGAAATTGTTCATTTTCTACAGGCAATTTATCACCATCGTAGTCACTGCTTTCATCATGTTCTATTTCCTTAACGCTATAATCGCTATCCGTTACAGTTTCAAATTCATCAAAAAAATAATTTAAATTGCGTTTAACCGACAGGTATAAACTTTTCGGGGTCATTTTAAAATTGAGTTGTCTACTTATATCAGTAAACAATAGATCATTCGATGATGGTATGCCGTGAATAAAAGTTACTTTATAATTTTCAAATACCTGTTTTTGGTCTTCCAACAGCACTATACTTTTCCTTCCTGTTTGTATTTTCTTCTTCATTGTTAATCCTTAACGTAGAACAGTATATAAAATAACTTATTATGTCGCTCACGGAAATACGGATACTCAAATACGCAATATTACTAAAATTAACTGTTGTTATCAAGCACATTCACATACAGAAAGACAACACGGTTCCGCAAAAAGCAGTATGGTTGAAACGCAATCGACTACCTACCCTCAAGTTCAATAATATTTTCTCACAACTTATAAAACACAGTTAGGAGTTAATTACCTCGTCAAATACAAACTACGTAAACTAATAAGGGTTTCCACTGATCAAAATATATATCAGAATTATGATAGTTTGTTTCATTTCCACATACATCTGTCCAATTCTATAAAAATAAACTATCGATCTTTTATAATAAAATATGATACTTAAATTACACACTTCACATACTTAAGCATGAAAAAAGTAAATATATATATAATTCTCAAAACAATTTTGGGTTGTTTCATTACTGCATAAATGTGTCCATTTCAAAGATAACAATGATTGATAGATAACTTTTGATGTACTTTAGTTATGAATATGAAAATTACACACGTTCATGTACTTAGGACGTACTAAGTTTCTACATCTGATTTTCCATGATTAGTAACGATTTTCATATGAATTCAGCGATAACATGAATAATCAAATTGGCGGGACCAATGTTTTTATCACATAACTTGAATTTGACACTTACAATTTTATTGAAAATTGAGTATATATCTGTACATATGTAGTACTAAAACTTAGGGGGTGAATTACCTGCCTCTGAGTAGTGCTGCGAGATGGTCCCGCCACTTTGACGTCAAAGTGGCGGGACCAAAGTTGTCTTGAGATACTTCCTTTACCTTTAGAAGTACAAATGTCTTATTTAGGGTACAAATAGTACATAAGTAGTACAAACACTTTAATGTGATAAATTTTAAATTGGGCACTTGGTCCCGCCATCTTGACGCTCACTGTTTCAGACCTAATCAATTTTCTTTTAGCATTACATATAGGAAGAAAATCTAGTGTCAATTCAACATAACATATTAATTTTGTTGATTTCATCATCAAACTTATCAAATTATTTATTAATAGGCAAAAATGACCTACTCAAGAAGTCAGAAATAAACGTCTTTTTACCTGAAACATCTTTGACAGTAATATCATAACCTTGGACTACGCTGAATCCTTGATGGAACTTAATTGAGTGGTTTTTAAAAAGAATCTCCAGTGCTGAATGATCAGGGGGGTGACCACAAGCTCTTAGAGTAAGGTTATTTTGAGTGTGTGTAAGGGACAGATGTATATGACATGTATACATCTGTCACTTACTCGATATCAAAATAACCTTGCTCTAAGAGCTTGTGGTCACCCCCCAGATTCAACTACAATAGCCCGTCCTAATATATATTTGTCAAACCTAGTACAACCAAAAACAATAGCAAACATTTCGCGTTCAACCTGCACATAACACTTCTGATGGTGGCACTTCACATCGCTATTCGTTGTTCGCGTTTTTTTTTCGTCTTTGTTCGCTATATTCGTGTTGAATTCCGAATAACACGAATACACTTTTTTCGCGGGTAGGTGTTGAAAAAGTATAGACGTTCGTTTTTTTTGGAAATTTTATTTAAATTATAATTAGTAGTTGTTATTAAAAATACTGATTAAATTTAGATTAGTAATTAGTCTACAAGTGTTAAACAACAGGTACCAACGTTTGTGGCACATTTATGTACTGTGTTTATGTGATATAATCATAATATACCACCTGCCAGCTGATCACTACACTGTCACTACCTGCACCATTAGTCGACGCTTAACAAACTCAGGATGTCTCAATTTGCTGAAGTTCTTGCTGCTCAGAGGACCCTGGAGGAGAACTTTCTGAAGAAGATGGGCGAACTCGAAGCACAGATCCAGTGTGCCGGGCCTGCTAAGGCAAACACAGTGGCGAAGATAGCCGATGAGTTTCGCACGTTCCGGGAGCTCGTTTTCTCCATGCTAGGCCTGCTCCGCACCCAGATCAGCGAGTGCGCCAATCAAATTGATGGAGTGGAGACCAGGCACCGGCGGAAGGCACTAGTTTTCCAGGGACTTGCTGAAGTGGAGAAGGAGGATAGCAAGTCAGTAATCCTGGATGTGTTGAATACCAGGCTTGCCCTCAAGAACGTAGAAGTATCTTCAATTAAGGCCTGTCACAGACTCGGTGCCCCCAATAATGAGCATCATAGGCCAATTCTTGTTTGGTTCACCAGTGCAGACATGAAGGCGACAGTTTGGAAAGCGAAGACAAGATTGAAGGGCTCCAAAATATCTGTTAAGGAGTTCCTGACGAGAACTAGGCAGACAGTCTTCGGGAAGGCGCGCGAGCACTTCGGCATGCGGTCGTCTTGGACCCAGGATGGTGTCATCATCATTAAGGCCTCGGACGGAAGTCGGCACAAGGTGACTTCCTCCGACGAGCTGAAGCCCCTGATATCCAGGTACCCCAAGTTGCCGGGCGTAATTCCATCCACGAGCGAAAGAAGTGCGGACGCAGCTGGGAGCTTGAGAAACATGACTCGTAAATAGCTCAATGAATGTTGACTGACGATGTGTTGTGATTGTTTCTTTCTTCCTTATATTCCATTATTTTAAAACTTCACTAACTGTTGTGTATTTTCCCCATCTTATACTAATTCTTCTTGTGTGTTGTACCCCTCACTGTTTACGTATCTTAATTTTTGTGTATTTGTTATTTAACTGAGATATCTATATCTATACCCTCAACATTGCTTTGATGTTACCCACAACATTGTCTAGTACCCTCAATATTGACTTTTGTTGACGGAATAAATTATTTTGCCACCTGTGATACACGTTTAGAAATTAAGTCAGGTATTTCGTGTATCGAATAAACAACAAATAACTTTTTTTTTTGCAATAACGTGATTTCGATTATTAAACTTTTTTTTTGTTAATTCGTAGGGGTGTTCAACTGTTTTATGTTTTGTTTACGATGTTTTTCCTATTTCGTTTGTTTGGGAACTAGTTTTCAGTTTTTAGAGAATAATGATTTAATAATTGTTGAGTTTGTGTATGAGAAAGTGCTGAGTTCCGTGTTTGTTTAAATAACTGTTTTTAGTGTTGGTGTTAGCTGGCGGGTGGTGCAGAGTGTCAATTCAGTTGTTCTGTTTTTGGCAATTGCATACCTATAATTTTATGTATATATATATAATTATTTTAGACATAATAACTTCTTCTATTTATGTCAGATAATGAGTGTTATTTCTCTGCTAATGATTCTGCTGCCTCTTCAAGCGACGTGAGCTTTTGTTCCCTCGGTGGCACCCTTGGTGACTTTTTGCAAAATAACTTCAATGATGAGTCTAGTCGGTTGGTGAATGTTTGTCACATTAACGCACAAAGTGTACCCAGTCACTACAGCGAGCTGTACGATGCGTTTAATAACAAAAACATCCACGCTATCCTGATCTCCGAAACTTGGTTCAAACCGCATCTTCTATCCACCACTTACCCTCTCACTGGTTTCGTTCTTATACGGAATGATCGGATTGGTAAGGGAGGGGGTGGTGTGGCTATATACCTTCGCAGTGATTTTCCTTATAAAATACTTGCTACTTCCTCTTCAAACTATTCTGCCTCTGCTGAGTTTATCTTCCTTGAAGTTTGCGTCGAAGGAGCCAAAACCATTGTCGGTGTTGTCTACTGTCCCCCTTCTGTCGATTACTTCACTGAATTCGAATCAGTTCTTGAATCTTTGGGTTCAGAGTATGCGCACCACATCATCATGGGTGATTTCAACACGAACCTCCTTTCCCAAAACTCTCCTCGATCCCGTAAACTTCTCAATCTTATCGAGTCAGCCAGTCTGCACGTGTTGCCGCTCCAGGCTACCCATCATAATAAATCTGGCGATGACACCTGGCTCGACCTTGTCCTCACCTCGAATCCTTCCCTTGTCTCCGCTCATGGTCAGCATGACGCTCCTGGCTTCTCTCATCACGACATGATTTTTCTATCCTATATCCTCAAACCTCCTAAACCTAAACCCAAGGTTCTATACAGGCGTTGTTTTGCCAGGATGGATGTTGAGAAACTCAAGGAGGATGCGTCTTTGATCGATTGGGAGATAATGAGAGAGACCGCTTCAGTTGACGATAAGGTGGCGATCTTCAATGATGTTGTGGCCAACCTTTACAACATTCACGCTCCCGTCAAAAAAGTAAAACTGAAACGTCCTCCTGCGCCTTGGATGACTAGAGGAATACAGATGGCCATGCGACGCAGGGACCGCGCGTTCCGAAAATATAAAAGGAATCGTACTGACGAGAACTGGGCGCTATTTAAAACTTCGAGGAATAAATGTAACCAGATGATACGCAATGCTAAACGCCGCCACATTCTGGAAAATATTTTTTCTTCTTCTTCTGCCGATATTTGGAAGTTCCTTGGAACACTTGGTATCGGCAAACCGCGACATTTAGACCTTCCAAATTCCATTGAATTAGACGATCTCAATTGCCATTTCTCCACTGTGCCTACCATGGATCGTCTAGCCAAGCAACAAACTCTGTCTCTTATCACTGGTCTAACGCGTCCTTGCATTAATCCTTTTCGTTTCGTTCCAGTTGAACCGGGAGAGATCAAAAAAATTATCCTCGCCATCAAATCCAAAGCGGTGGGATGTGATAATATCACTCGTGGAATGATAATAACTATTCTGGATCACCTTCTACCTCCGATCACCCATATTGTAAATTTTTCCTTGTTTTCTGGAGTATTCCCCTCACTGTGGCGTAAAGCCTATGTTCGTCCACTACCCAAAGTTTCCAATCCCACTCTTCCAACCCACTTTCGACCAATTTCTATTCTTCCCTTCCTATCGAAAGTGCTTGAGGCCTGTGTACACAAACAATTTTCAAACTTTGTGCAGAGCAATTCACTTATTAGCCCTCTACAATCTGGGTTCAGGCCCGGGCATAGCACAGTGTCTGCCCTCCTTAAAGTGACTGGCGATATAAGGGCAGGATTGGAAGACACCAAAGTCACTGTCCTAGTGTTGGTCGATTTCTCGAACGACTTTAATACCGTCAGTCACGACATCCTGTTAGCCATTCTGTCCTATTTGATGGTTTCTCCCGAGGCACTGGAATGGTTCACCTCCTACCTTCAGGAACGTCAGCAGTCGGTTCACGTTGGGGATTCTTCCTCTAGCTGGTGTGATTTGGAAACTGGCGTTCCTCAAGGCGGCATTCTCTCTCCTCTTCTGTTTTCTATTTTTATTAACCTCATTACTGCCGAACTTCAGTGTGCGTATCATCTGTATGCAGATGACCTGCAGTTGTACTGGCAAAGGAGTGTCCAAGAAATACCTGACGTTATTACCAAACTAAACAGAGACTTGACGGCCATTAAAACCTGGTCAGATAGATTTGGTGTTGCAGTAAGCCCCAATAAGTGTCAGGCGATCATCATTGGGAGTTCCCGAAGCATCGCTAAAGTGAATAGTGCAAGTTTGCCACCTATTTTGTTCGACAGTACGATTGTTCCATTCAGCAATGATGTAAAGGACCTAGGCTTGCACATTGATAATACCTTTAACTGGCGTACTCAAGTCGCTAGTGTGAGTCAGAGGGTCACTGGAACGCTGCGGGCTTTGTATCGTTTGAAAAATCTATTACCAGCGAACACGAAGGCAATGCTTGTTCAGACCCTTATTTTTCCTATCATCGATTATGGTGACGTGTGCTACTATGACCTGAATGCAGATCTCCTCAACAAATTTGACCGTCTTCTAAATTACTGCATTCGATTCGTTTTCAATTTGCGTAAATATGATCATGTCTCTGCGCATCGATCGCTTCTAAAGTGGTTGCCCATACGCCAACGCAGACAGCAAAGGGCACTAACTACCTTGTTCTCATTTCTCACCTCTTCCAAATCCCCTAGTTATCTGGCCCCGAACTTTCAATACATTTGCGCCAACCACAATAAAAATCTACGGTCATCACAGAACCGCCTCCTTCAATGTCCCACTCACCGCACTGACTTCATTCACTGTTCCTTCTTTGTTCAGTCTATTTCTCTGTGGAATGCGCTCCCCCAGGAAATCAGGATGGCAACCAACCGATTAACCTTCAAAGTTAAGGTTCGCGAGCACATTCGTAAGAAGATGGCAGTAGTATCGCCACAGCGCTAATGATTTTCCATAATTATCAATAACTACTATTTGCTTATTTATATTTGTGTATTTAGTTTATTCTTTGAGTATATATTGTATTTTTAGTTTAGGTATATATATTTAAATAAACGCGATTTTGCTTAACTCAAAATATTGCACCTACCACTATTTGTCTCTGCATCACCCAAAGGTCGACTGGTAGAAAATGCCTTAGGCATTAAGTCCGCCTTTGTACGTTTGTGTGCATAAAGTATTAAATAAATAAATAAATAAATACACTGACTACACATCGTTCATGAACAGCAAATATGCGAATATTTTTGCTATAGTTTTCGATGGACGTGGTAACTGCAGCAGCGGCTTATTATTTCCATTGTGCTAATTACCAGCAGGTACCGTAAAAAAAAAGTCGTTAAAAGAACATGGAGAAGAAGACGCTAGTGGATGTTAACAATTCACAAAGATCGTACTAAGTACTACTGAGCGAGCGATGTGTGGCCGGTAAGCGAACATATTCGCCATATTCGCTATCCTTTGATATGTTTAAAAAAACCGACAGCCGGGCGGATACGGGTATTCGGGTATTTGGCGTATTCGTCTTGTTCGTGAGAATAGGCAAATAAAGACGAATAGAGCTACTTCACATCGTCCTATTTGGGCGAATAAGACAAATACGCGAACACGAATAGCGATGTGAAGTGCCATTACACTCTGTCAAAGCTTTGGACGCATAAGCTACAGGATGACCCTTTTGTAAGAGGCATGTCCCCAGATGTCGCATGTCTTCAGAGCTGCAATCAACAGATACTACAACATCTAAACTATTATTAAATATATGCAAAGTTGGAGCCTTGGTTAATATGTATTTTAATTTATTAAATGCATTTTCATGTGTTAATTGCCACTGAAACATTATATATATTTTTGAGCAATTCTCTTAATGGTGCTGTAATAGTAGAATAATTCTCAAAAAACCGTGATAAGTAATTTGTTATTCCAATAAAGCGCTTCAAATCTTTTTTATCCTTAATACCCTTAATATCAATTCCTCCTCCTCGCGTCGTGTTCCTCTTTACTGAGGGTCGTTTTGGGGGTGATTCCCCCGACAGGAGATCAACTTTTCTTTGACGATAATTCTCCATCTGTGTCTGTCCTTGGCGACGTGGAGTGCATCGTGCAGCTTTGTGTTCAGCGTTGTACGTATTTGGTCAGACCAGCTGATCGGGCTACGGCCCCTCGGCCTCTTGCCTTCGACCTTGCCTGTGATCATCAGCTGTTCGAGGTTATGACCATCCTTACGGGCAATGTGACCAAAGAACTTCAGGATTCTTCGCAGGCAGGTGGTAGGCCTTGACGTTCAGTTGTCGAAGGATAGACTCGTTTGTGCGGAACGCAGTCCATGGAATTTGTCACATCTCGAAAGCGTCAATGCCATCCGATCAGCCTTCCTTAGCGTCCACGTTTCCGAGCCGTAACTAAAGATGGAGAACAGAGTTCACCAGCTTCATCTTTGTCTTGCGAGATATGTTACGGTTTCTCCAGATTCGCTGCAGTTGGGACATTGCGCTTTTGGCCATACCGATTCGTCTCCTGATTTCCTTCTCGCAAGACCCTGTGTTGCCGATGGTAGCGCCCAGGTAAATAAACTCATCTATATTTTCAACGGACAGGGCACCTGTGATATGGAGTGAGTTGGTGCGGTCTACCACTATTACTTTGGTTTTGGAATGGTTGATTTTAAGACCCAATTCCATGCTGATCCTTTCAATCCTCTCCAGCAGCCTTACCATTTCAGCTTCGTTCGCCGCTAATAGCGTTGTGTCGTCTGCGTAACGGAGGTTTGTGATTTTGTGGTGTGTGAGTTTGTGCCAACAGAGAGCCAGGATGGAGAGCGTAGGTGAAACCTGAAACAAAAAACAAATACAAAAAATTATAGAATAAATAAAAACTCTGAAAAAAGATACTTACCTCACGTAATAATCCAAACCTCCGTTGCTGATAGACCTTTATCCTTCCTAATCGACACAGGCTCCTGCATAAGCTTGTTGAAATTAGATTATGTCCAAAGTCCCAACGTTAAGCGAGGATACAATAACCCTTAAAGGAATTGACCCTGGAAATGAAACAACTTCAACTCTAGGCAGCTTCAAAATGCAAATATTCAAAAAAAACGATAAACCTTACATCCACGAATTTCATGTTGTCGAAAATATTAGTCTAAGCTTCGATGGCATCATAGGCCAAACCTCCTCCTCCTGAAAAATCTAAGTTGTCAAATCGACTATTATCGGGAAGCCTTACAGATAGATGACGCCTACATACAATTAAAATTCGCTGAACCATTATATAACATTCCACCTCGCACGGAAGCTGTAATCGAATGTACAGTAAGTAATCCAAATATAAAAGAAGGTATGCTAATAGACCAACACATCTCTGCATCTTTACTAGCTGCGAATTGCATCGTTAATAAAATTCGTCAATATAATTAAAAACATTACGGTTGTCAACATCTCTGAAGAGTCCGTCATACTCCGACCTAACCTTAATTTAACACTAGAACCCCTAGACTCCGAAGCTTATTTGAACCCTCATGGTTCATTGCCTCTTACTAATTCCTCTACAAGAACTAACAAAGTTCTCAACCATCTTAGGATTTCTCACCTAAATGAAGAGGAATCCAATGCCCTATTACAAATCTGCACAGACTTTTCCGATATCTTCCATCTCCCAGACGATCAGCTCACATATACTACAGCTGCTGAACATAATATTAAAACAAGTACAGATATCCCTATCCAAACTAAATCTTATAGATTCCCTGAATGCCATAAAAAGGAAGTCGAAAATCAAATTAACAAAATGCTAGAACAAAACATAATAACACCTTCAAATTCACCATGGTCCTCACCTATTTGGATTGTGCCCAAAAAGCTTGATGCTTCGGGACAACGAAAGTGGAGAGTCGTTATTGACTATAGGAAACTCAACGACGCTACTATCGGAGAAACATATCCTATTCCACAAATAACAGACATTCTAGATCAATTAGGGAAAAGTCAATATTTTACAACTTTAGATTTGGCCTCAGGATTTTATCAAATACCAATATCCGAGCAAGACGCTCCTAAAACAGCCTTTTCTATTCCCCAAGGGCATTTTCAATTTACGAGAATGCCATTTGGGCTAAAAAATGCCTCTTCAACCTTTCAAAAACTAATGAACACATGCTTATGTGGGCTTCAAGGCTTACGTTGCTTTGTTTATTTAGATGACATTGTAGTATACTCCCCTGACTTACTAAGTCACATTCAAAATCTATCCGCTGTTTTCAGTAGGCTCAGGAATTATAATTTGAAGCTCCAACCAGATAAATGTGAGTTTCTATGCAAAGAAGTCGCATATCTTGGTCATCTCATCAACAAAGACGGTGTACAACCAAATCCTAGAAAAGTCAAATGTATCACTGATTTCCCAATACCAAAATGTCCAAAGGATGTAAAATCTTTTCTCGGACTCGTATCGTACTACAGACGTTTCATACCTGACTTTTCCAAACTCGCAAAACCATTAACATCCCTTCTAAAAAAGGATACATCATTCAGTTGGAACAATGAGCAACAACTTTCTTTCGAAAATCTACAAAATAAACTAGTAACGTCACCAGTGCTAGCATATCCTGATTTTTCCAAACCCTTCATACTTACCTGCGACGCTTCTAATTTCGCTGTTTCTGCTATATTATCGCAAGGTTCGATAGGTAAAGACCGTCCAATTGCTTATGGGTCTCGTACACTCAATAAGGCTGAATGTAACTATAGTGTTACTGAAAAGTAATGTTTAGCCATTATCTTTGGAACTAAAGCCTTTCGCCCCTATCTTTATGGAAATCGGTTTTCCATAGTCACAGATCACAAACCCTTGCAATGGTTATTTAACTGCCAGGATCCTGGTTCTAGGTTAGTACGCTGGCGACTCAAACTAGAGGAATTTGACTACGATATTATATACAACAAAGGGAAAATAAACACTAACGCTGATGCATTATCTCGATTTCCAGTTAACCCTATTCAAGGTAAACCTTCACCAACCTCTGATCCTCTTCTATTAGATCCTGACACTGAATTCGATGACCTGTTGGAGGACCCTCTTATAATTCTACCATCTCCTATTCCGTTCTCCTTCGAGAATGATGAATTATTAAATCAAGAAACAAACAACGACTCTAATACATTACAAAATCCTATACCTCAAAGTGAACCAATGCTATATCCAGATCTTATAGATCTTGGGCGGAACCTTGAAATTAGCCCTCACAGTGCTGACCTCAATCTCGATTTTGACTCATTACAAATCTCTTCGTCAAACGAGCAGTCAAATTTAAATGACGATAATTATTCTCAATTTCTAAAATCAATTTCAAATAAAAAGAATAATCATAATACAATTCTAAAAGAACACAACGAAAATCTCTTAAAGACAGCCTGTAAAATAATATTGATTCCTACATCTATAGATTTAGATGAGTCAAATCCCTATATCTGCGAAATTCTCCTAAATTCCGGCAACCAAGACGAAATCCTTAATTCTGAAAAAGAACTATATCATTTTCTAAAAACTAAATACGAAGACAAGACTGTTTACTTCATTTTCTCAAAAGTTCACCACTTTGACGAATCATCTTAGCCCGCTATCTATGACACTCTGAAAGAAGTAAGAAACGAAATCCTGAAGTCTGAACAAACAACAGACGTTGCTATCTCTGATTTCAAAAGCCCATTTGACCATCACTCCTACACTAAAATTTACAACATCCTAACTCATATTTTTAACAATACAAAAATTCAAATCCACGTTTATCTAAATAAAACGATATACCCTACTCTGAGCGAGAGACCTAAAATCATGCGTGAGAACCATGACATTCCTACAGCTGGGCACTTTGGGTCGACACGTATGTACAATAGAATCCGGGAACAATTCTATTGGAAGGGCATGCGAAGTGATATAGGAAGACTGTCAAAAAATGCAAATTATGTCAGGAAAATAAAGCTCTGAGAAAATTAAATAAAGCTCCAATGGAGATCACTACTACATCCACAGCTCCGTTTCAGAGAGTGGCACTAGATATAGTTGGTCCCTTACCCGAATCTGGTTCCGCCAGACTAAAATATATTCTTACCTTACAAGATGACCTAACTAAATATTCTATCGCCTATCCTGTACGTAGTACAACCGCTGAAGAATCTAGCGATTGTCTTATCCACTTTATATCCCTATTTGGAATTCTTAAATCTATTTTATCTGATCAAGGTACTAACTTTACATCCGACCTTTTTAAAACTACTTGCCAATTTCTCAAAATCAAACAGTTATGGTCATCACCTTAGCATTAGAACGCAGTCATTTAACTCTCAAAGAATATTTAAAGTCCTTTGTAAACGAAAACCAAGATAATTGGCCCACTTATGTGTATACAGCTATGCTGACTTATAACACAACAGAACATTCAACTACAAAATTTACTCCTTACGAGTTAATATTCGGACACAAACCCTTTATCCCTAACTCTATCTATGATAAGGAACCTAGTACAACGTATTCAGATTATATTAAAATGTTACAACATAAATTTAAATACACCAGGGAAAAAGCCCTGGAAAACATACTCAAATCCAAGGAATCTTCTAAATCCCACTACGATTCTCATACTAAAACACCACCACATTACAAGGTTGGCGATTACGTATACCTCAAAGCCCACCTGAGGCTTAAAAAGGCATTATCGCCTATCTGGAAAGGACCATACAAAATCATCAAGGTCCACGATAATAACACAGCTACGCTCCTTATCAACAGGCCTCATGTGACACATCATTTCGACCAAATGAAACCCGCGGTAGCAGGATACTCCTTATTATTGTTAGAAATAGATTAGAGATAATTAATCATTAGCGCATAGGTATTACCTAGTAATTATAATAATTTAGCGTAGTCTAACTGATTCTATTCATTCTATTTTCAGCGCCTCGGTCAGTGCGCATCAAGACTTTATCAAGCCACTTCCTTCTAGTTCCGGCATATACTTCGATAGCCTAGGAAAACTTAAAGCAGTTAAAGGCAAACTAAATATTATTAGCCATGTAAATATTTCTGTTATAAATCCTCATCTTATCAACCTCAATGATAGCTAGGAAAACATGTCAAAAATCAAGCAACCTTCAATGTGAAAATATACTATTCCCACTCACACTTCGATACAACGATATCAAACGCGAGTTCGATTCTATTTCACACTTAATATCAAAACGTAGTAAACGTTCAGCATGGTTCGGAGGAATAGGCACCGTTTTCAAACATGTTTTCGGCACTTTAGACGAAGATGATGCATCAAAATACGATTCCGCGATTGAATCCATTCAAAATCACGAGAAAAAGCTCGCGGAAATTATGAAAGAAAACATCCTAATTACTACTTCTTCTCTGGAATCTTACAAACAAACGATTAATAAATTAAAAGATAACGAAGATTCGCTTAAAAATACTTTAAGTCAACTTATATTACAATTAAATAATATCACGGGAACTTCTAGAATTCTAATATCTGAAACCAAAATGCATTCAATACTTGCTATCCTTGAAAGCTCTCTACTAGAATTGTCGTTTCAGCTTGAAGACTTAACAAATGCTATCATGTTGAGTAGTCAAAACATTCTACATCCAAACATAATAAGTCCGGCGCAATTGTTCAAAGAACTCGTTGATAATGACCGGTACCTACCTAGAGATACTGGAATTCCTATAGAGTTAAGTCTAGATAATATCTACTTAATATTAAGCATATGACGGCAGCCATATGATTTATCAGCTGTGAGAGACGGCGACTACATGGCGCTAGTGGAACGTGCACCAGATGCATCTTGGACAAACCATTCACTATCTGTCATTTGGCTTAAAAGACTTGAAGTTAAATCGAGTAAAATAATGTGACGTTTACCCCCCCCACTGGTGATCGCCTTTAAAAGGAGCTGCACTGTTCAGTCGGTACGCGGAACGTCCTAGTTAGCCGACTTGTGCGCACGTACATATACGCCAGCACTAAACTCCTCTGCACGGATCGCAAACTGTCTACCCTCTTTGTCGCCGATAGTATAGATTTCTCAATTTATACTGTCGGAGGCAACCTGGGCGGACCTCCTAGCTGCCCAACGGCTTTTGCTCGCGCGAAGTCGTTGCCGCGGTCGCAGGAAAAACTAGCCCCTAGTTTTTCTCATGCTTCGTAGCATATGCACCGAGAAGAAAGAAGAAGAAGATGTCACCACCAGGTGCCCGCGGCCCTCCCGGTCGCGGCGCCCATCGCCCACCGGACCAGCGCCCAACAATGGACCGCACATCCTCGCTCCCCAATCTAACGGGTGAGCAGCACAGCAGCCAGC
This sequence comes from Orthosia gothica, assembly GCA_949775005.1. Classification (NCBI taxonomy): domain Eukaryota; kingdom Metazoa; phylum Arthropoda; class Insecta; order Lepidoptera; family Noctuidae; genus Orthosia; species Orthosia gothica. Next base: position 23,147,157 of record OX459047.1, read on the forward strand.
AGGACAGCACTCCGAGGAGGCAAGGCAGGCAGGTTACCGCCGAGTCACCAGCATCACCTACATCACCTAAAGACAGGTACAGTGCCCTCGCCAAGTGTCGTACCATCCCCACTGAAACTCCGGTACCTGCAAACCGAAAATCATCCGCGCGTACGCCGGAATCGAGTTTTTCGGTGGTTTCTCCAACTACCCACATGGGTCAAGGGTTAGCGGAGACACGCACCACCACCAGCCATAACACATCCAGGTCTAGCACCAATAAACCAGCGCACCCACCCACGCGCACAAATACAAACGCGCCCCGCGCAGCACCGCCGCGAGCTTCGGCACGCGCATCGCAGGGCCATAAAACCACTCAACAATTACCACCCACAGCTGGTAAAATGCCAGCCCCACGCTCAATTCCACCCACACCTAGAACAACTTTACCTAATGTAAAGAAAGCTAACGAACGAGCTGCTACCTCCCGCGACTCACTTTCACACTCTAGTAGGGACCGGGAACTAAAACTACAGAGGGCAGCACATGTAGGTTCGCCGACCAATCACGACTCACCTGCACCCCCTCGCACCTCTGCATATGACTCCCCCGCGATGCGATCGGCCCAATCAAGTCTAAGTGGGTCAAATACATCGCTTGCGTCCTATGGGCGCAGGGCAGAAGCAGAGGACTCAGAATACTTGAATACTCTTGCGTCGCCCTGTATTGACATGGACATAGATTTGGACCTACAGACAGGCAGCAGGGGTCTAAGACGACGCAGGAGCCCAGAAGAAGCCATCGAGGAGGCGAAGCGATACCGCCTCGATTCACAGCGTACGCATACGCAAGAGCAACGGAGCGAAAACTCGCCAACATTCGCAGAGGCCGTGCGTCGGACGCCGTCTCCTGAGACGATCGCAGCCGCAGCAACCCCAAGAAGGACATCTGGGGTAAGTGTACTACCATTATCATCACCTACCCCCACCCCTGATGCTACAACTACCCAAAATGACACCGAAAATAACAAGGAGAAAACCGTTAAACACAAACGACCCCGCTACCCTCCACTTGTGGTAGAAAAGTTGCCCAACTGGGCAACCCACTTTAGAGCCCTGGCCGGCAAACTTGGCCGCCCACCAAATGCTAGACCTTACAGACAGGGGGTTCGATTCTCCCCAGAAAGTGAGGAAGAATATAGGGTAGTCCAGCGGTACCTGACTGCCCTTGAAAAAGACGAAAACATAAGTTGGTTTGCTTACTCGTTGCAAGCCGACAAAAAATTTAAAGTAGCCATCAGGGGACTACCCCCGGACACGGACCCGCAGGAGATCGAGGAGGAACTCCGCAGATTGGGATACGTGCCCGAATATGTAAGGCACATAAACGCACGCCAGGGTCGTTCTGGCTGCGTGTTCCACGCCGTTCTCGAAAGAACCGAGAACATAAGGGCTATTTACGACACCACAGTGTTTTTATTAATGCGTGGTGTCAAGATTGAGGCCTGGCGTGGAAAGCGTGGGCCAGCACAGTGCCATAGATGCCAGCAATTCCGGCACAGCTCTCATCAGTGCCACCGCCCAATCGCCTGTGTGCGATGTGGACAAGGGCACACAGCCAGAGATTGCCCTCGCCCAAGGGAAGAGCCCGCCACCTGCGCAAATTGCGGAGGCGCGCACCCGGCGAGCAACATTAAGTGCCCAGTTTTTCAAAAGGAGATAGCACACAGGCGCATGGGCACTGTTGCCATCACCTCAAACTCCTCACGCCGCCCACCAAAAGTGGCCCAGGCGGAGGAAAAGTCAACTGAAGAGCCCACAGGATCGACATTGATGGCGGCAGCAAACGGGCCCACGCAACGCGGAGATGCTGCCCCCTCCTCAGGGCGGAGGAAGAAGAAAAGGGGGGGAAAGGGCAGAAAGCCTCAACACCCTCCTATGACCCAGGATGAGACCCAGGAGACCGCCCCTGTCCATGGAAACAGCAAGGCGCAGGCAGGAACTAACCAAACAAACATTGTTAGAAATAAAAATGCAACAAACAAAGATAGCGCCGCCTCAACATACAACAAGCGCCACCCAACGGACCAAATCGGTACTAAAAATAGTACCGACCAATCAGGTGGCACTAGGAAAAACGCATCGGCCAATCAAATACCGATGACAACAACCACAGAATTTAGCAACAAACGACACCAAAATTTTACTGCCTGCGCAATCCAGCTGCTGATGGACCTAATAAAGGCCATCAGACAGGGACAAGACGTGGAGCAGGTCATCCTTGACGGCTTGGCAGCGCTACTAACGCTCTATCATGGCTAAGTCGTTAAGGATGATGCATTGGAATGCTCGCGGTCTAAAGAAAAAGGTCGCACTCCTCCGCCATCTCCTACACGAACAGGATATCGACGTGGCGCTCATAAGCGAGACACTCCTGGGACCTGAAGATAGGTGCAAGTTCCCAGGGTATCTCGTTTATAGAAAGGACGAACGGTCGGCACATGGAACCCGATACCGTGGCCTGGCAATTCTTGTAAAGAGAAGAGTCGTCCACCAAGAACTCCCCCTCCCGGCAATACAGACGGCTTACGCGCTGGGTGTACAGCTGCATCTAGCCGGCGAGGACCTAGAAATATACGCGTTCTACAAACCTCCAAATAACAAGCTCGACATGAACGAACTCCGAAGCCTACTCACGCGTACTGAGAACCCAACCATCCTCGCCGGTGATTTCAATTCCAAGCACCCAGCGTGGAATAGTTACTACTCAAACGAGGGAGGTAGGCGACTCCTCGCGGACGCGGAGACCCACGGGTACACGGTGTCCGGACCCGAGACTCCCACACACTACCCAGACTGTGCCACACACATGCCAGATGTACTGGACATCGTTGTACACCGTGGTCTGAAGTGCCAGGTCACCCAGCAAGTCCTGGACGATGAGCTGCAGTCGGACCACCATCCTGTACTCGTCGTCCTATCGGATATGCCGACCCGTATGAAGCAACAAGCGCCACGTCGATTAATCAACTGGGACGCCTTTGCAGAAAGGATAAACTCTACCACGCCAACTCGGCCCATCAACACAGCCGCCGACGTCGACACATTAGCCGATGAAATCACTGCTTGCGTACAGCAAGCTCTGGAAGCAGCAACGATGACGCAGCCGCAGGGGAGAGTGCTTCAGCCGCCCCTGCCGGCGCGCATCCGACGACTAATCACCGAAAAGAGGCGATTACGCAAGCAGTGGCAACATACGAGGTGCCCAACTATGAAAACAGCACTGAACAAACTCACTGAAAAAGTGAAGGCCGAGTTGAGTGCTATGAGAGCCGCGAGCTGGGAGGAACGTATAGAGTCCGCGGAGGGCGACTGGCCTTCTATACACAGATTGTGCCGCCAGCTGACAAACACCCCAGCTCCGGTACGACCACTCCAAAGCACTGACGGGGCGCTAAAATACGTCGCGGGAGACCGAGCAGAGGTCTTCGCCGAGCACCTGGAGCGTCAGTTCCAACCGAACCCGACTGTAGAACACGAACATGTCGCAGCAGTCGAGAAACACATTGGAGACTACTTCGCAACGCCGATAGCTCCTGATGAAGATCCCATACACTTCTCGCCTGGCGCAGTCAGACGCGCCTTCTTGAGAACGAAGCCCCGGAAGGCCCCAGGTGCCGACCTCATCTCCAACGCAGCGCTGCGCCACCTGCCCCACCGCATGGTCGCGGCTGTGGCGCGCCTGTTCACCGGGATTCTCCGCACGGGCTCCTTCCCGGCCTCGTGGAAAGAAGGGCGCGTCATCATGCTGCCCAAGGCGAGAAAGAATGTCTTGAAGCCTGAGAGCTATCGGCCGATCACGCTCCTGCCCACTATCTCCAAGGTGTTCGAATCACTCCTGCTGCGGCACCTATCACCTCACATCCCGCCGCGCGAAGAACAGTTCGGGTTTCGCGCGGAACATAGCACGACGCTCCAGTTGTCCAGGATGCTGCACCTGCTGTCAGCAGCTATGAACAGGAAAGAGTACGCGGTTGCAGTATTCCTGGACATGGAAAAGGCGTTCGACCGCGTATGGCACGACGGTCTTATTTATAAGCTGGCCATATCCAGCGCGCCCCGTCGCGTGGTAAGAGTAATAAAATCCTTTCTGTCCAACAGGAGCTTCAGAGTGGTAGTAGAGGGCGAATTATCCGCCCCCCGCCCGATATCGGCGGGCGTACCACAAGGCGCCGTATTATCGCCTGCGTGTTACTCACGTTACACCGACGATATCCCCACAACGCCAGAGACAACGCTAGCGCTGTACGCTGACGATACAGCCTACGTTACAACCTCAATGAACGCCAAACACGCAGCTAAAAAAATGCAGCGCGCCCTCGACTTAATACCAGAGTGGCTAGCTAAGTGGCGGCTGTCGGTTAACGTGAGTAAGACGCAGGCACTTGTTACAGGTCTCTCGCCCCTCCCACCTCAGCTGACACTACAAGGGGCCGACATCGAGTGGACACCCCAGGCCAAGTACCTGGGTGTGACCATAGATCGTCGGCTCACGATGGGGTTACACACCACCAAGGTAATAGAGCAATGCAGGGTGGCCCGACACCTGCTCAATCCAGTGCTCTCATCCCGCCTTCCCGCCCGCACCAAGCTGGGCATCTACAAAACCTACCTACGCTCGATACTTACATATGCAGCCCCAGCTTGGTTCGTCCTCACTAGCGAGACGAACAAAAAGAAACTGCGCGCCCAGCAGAGCCTGGCGCTACGACGCATCATGGACGCCCCTCGCTACGTGAGGAACGATGTCATCCTGCGGGATTCAGGTATAGAGAGCCTGGACGAGTTTGTTAGCCGCCTTGCTACAAACATGTTCGCGCGGGCCGACGCTTCTGCCTGGCCTCACATCCAGGACATAGCGCCATGGCACGCGCGCCCGCCCGACAAGAAGCGCCTCCCACGCGATCTCACAAACGCCAAAGTAACCCCATCCACCACCCGGACTTGACGCTTGAGTAAATCGCATCACATTACACGCGATTTACTCATACAATAATACTACCCATCCCACACGACATACACGGCGTGAAGTTTGTTCTAAGTTAATATAGGCAAGCTTTGCGTCGTAAACAGACACTCATAACTTTACATTCGCTAGTACACATGCACCGAATAGCGCTGCGGTCGACGCACGCTATCGGTTATCATGGGCGGTGTAACTCAGGTCATTGCCGCTCCCACATACATAAACGGCGCTAGTAGTAGCTAGTCGCTTTCATTACCAAACTGTAGGTTCGCTCAAGTCGGTGCTCCTGCCGCTGGTTACCTTAGCTGGGCCTCCCAGGGTACGCTCTGGGTCTCACTCGGCTGGGGTGGACCGCCAGGAGGCCGTGAAGAAACGGCGGACCGTTCAGAACGGCCGCCGTAGCGCGCCTACAGTCACATACAGCAAGCCAAACACAGCGCGCGTTGATATCTTTTGCACTAACAAATTAAAAAGAATTTTCAACGCGCGCAAAAGCTAGGTCCAGAGGACAACACAATGACGGGTCCATTGTTATGGGCCCCGGTGTTGCGTCCGCGGGCTAGGAACAATGTTCCGGCACCGCTCGCATCGCTCCCTGGCGGGAGCGACGCGACTTCCACTGAGTCAGTCGGTACGCATTTCGAATGGATGCGTCTTGGTGCACGGACCACTGTCTCTCGACAGTCAGTACTACCCAGTATTTGGATGTGGAACATTGTCTCCGACAAGTAGTACTATCATATTTGGATGTGGAACATTGTCTCCGACAAGTAGTACTATCCTTATTGCGGTGGGTGCATGGAACACTGTCCCTGACAGCCAGTACTGCCCTATGTGACCGCCTTCACTGCAATTATTACTTATTTAATTAATTGGATTTAACTCTCTATTTTCTGGGTTAAGATAACTGATTTTTCAACTAAAATAAATTCGTTCGTTGTCACTAGTACCATTAACAGTTCCATGATGGAACTACTGACTGTTTTTTTTATCACTAGTTCCATTTTTAAAGAATCTGAAAATAATGGAACTAATGTTGAATTTGTTATCACCAGTTCCATTTTTAAAAAAATATGAAAATAAAATAAATTCCTTTATGGCCATATCTGAGTTGCACTCCGGATGTCTGAACTTAACCCGACATCAGAAACTGGGATCGTATTGTTCGCCCACCTCTGGCACTTCATCGTCACAAAGTATGCAGGAAAATATTCCGCTATCCTCTAACAGTTTAGACGCATTTTTTTCAAAATTAACTGATGCTACTACCCCGGTCCAATGCGCCACCACAACCTTTCGTATCGTAAGTACCTACCTTTTGATCCTGACGACCCCAATTCAGACATTGGGGGCTGGTGTCAGCTGTCAGACACTATAATTAAGAGCAAAAGTCTAAAAGGTGTCGATTTAATCATGACACTGACCAATTGTCTTCGAGGCCGCGCAGCCACATTACTGACCAAGATACCTCCCGGGTTTCCTCCGTGCCTCGGAAAGCACGTTAAGCCGTTGGTCCTGGCTGTCATTTAAAGATCTTTGACAGTCGTTACTGGTAGTCAGAAGCCTGAGATCTGACACCAGTCTTGTCAAGGGGTACCGTGTTACCCAGTTACTGGGTTGTGGAGGTCAGGCAGGCAGTCGCTCCATGTAAAACACTGGTACTCAGCTGAATCCGGTAGGACTGGAAGCCAACCCCAATGTAGTTGGGAAAAGGCTGGGCAGATTGATTGGTTTAGGTTACTACACCGCTGCACCGGTTGATTTCTGTCAAGGCTGTCTATGGTTGGGATAGCCGTGTGAACGTGTACTCTCGTAGTGTTGTTCATGTTTCGGATGCCATATTGTGTCGCAGCCTGAAGCCTCTGCTGCAGGCTAGCGATTCAGAAGCTGAGCGCGAAGGTTGACGTGTCTGAAGGGTTGGGACCGATGGCGGGCCGCGGATAGCGGCCGAACATTATGACAACGGCTGGTTATGTGAGCGCAAGGTTGGAGTGGAATGCTCGGTGGGTCGCTTCCATTTTATTTCGATAGTGAGGTCGAATGTTCTCTAGTGAAGAGATGCTGTTTCGAGATTTAGGCATATTCATGTTTGATCACGAGTTGGTGGTGGTTATACCTTGGCACCGTCGCTGGGTGGTGGAGACATACTTAGTGAAAAAGCCAATGATTGAAGAGTTTCCTATTGGCGGTAATAGTTTCAATATTTGGTTTGGTTTTGGTTATATCAATATTTGGTTAAGCAAGATTGTAAATGTGAGTTGTGACTATTTGAATAAACCCAGTGTATCGAATAACTCGTGTGATTTCATATTCACAATTGTACCCATCGACCTGCCCACACACGATGTCTTAACCTAAAGGAATACATCCTGACTTCCCGATGGTTAACATCTATCGGCCAGTCTTGATGCGACACATCTATCTCGTATAAATAACCCACATTAACCCTCAGTTTCCCAGCTCAAAAGTATCGGAGAATTAATGTGACAAATTGTCAATCACGCGTTACCTGCTGTGATTGGCTGTTGAAAAGTCATTCAACCAATCACAGCAGATAACGCGTGTTTGACAATTTGTCACATTAATTCTCCGATAATTTTAAACTGGGAAACTGAGGGTAAGGCATTTAGGGGCAAATAATTTAAAATTGTATCAAATATATATATATATATATTTTAAGGTCAAATAATTTATCTGCTGCCTATATAATGATCTCAAAAATATAAGATTATTCTTATCACTTAAATGTGATCTTATTTTATTGCAAATATAGCTGAAGAAAATTTCTTTCCGGCTCTACACTTGTCGGTAGAATGGATAATAGAAAGTCGAAATCCCGCGTCAAATAACGTACACTATCCCATCCATTCAAGAAAGGGCCATTTCGATCCTCACATTCGTATTAAGATCTTCACTGTGTATCATTCTTGAAATTTTATAAACAGTAGCCTTTATAAGCATTTGCTAGCTTAAGGACAGATTCGCTTTATAAAATAAAATAAAAATCTTGAAGACATCGTTAATAACCAAAAATAAATGCCCTATTAACAAACAATCGAAATTATCGCGTTAAATTTCCTGTTATAATTACATTGTTTTCAATAAATGCCCTGTACTATTTTTTTATCCCAATGTGTTTCCATGTTAACCAAATTCGCTATTTTTTTTAACACCAGTTGAAATTCGGCCTTGTAAAGCGATGGTGACAATTTTTTCAATCTTTTTATCCTTTTCCTTTTTTAAATCTTGTAGACTTCGTCTTTTCCCTTAGACTGTAAAGACTTAAACTTAATTTTGTTTCTTGTATTTGAGTTTCTTTTTTTAGCAACTGAAGAAAATATCGAGTATTTTTAAATTCAATCTACGATGGTTGCCCTCCACCGCATTTGTTAATCCGATCTTTTCTCTGTAACAAAAAAATTGTTCAAAAGTGACTTTCTTAGCCACTGGGACGAAAAATGGTTTTGAAACTTAACATATTCCTCTGTAGCAGGGCCAGTTTATTTTTGCCCTCATTTGTTTTATCCAGGGCAATTTTCTAACTCATTTGCCATATTGCAAGAAAGAAAGAAAACTTTATTTGTCAAACATGCGTTTACATGACTAATCAGACATGCATGGTATTGAATTAATAAATCTTGTGAGCGTCCATGTTTTGCCAATAATGGCGTACAAAATTTGTAGGTATATTAGTTTACATTTAATTGCATTTTTACCCGACTGCCTAAGGAGGGTAATGTGTTTATCAGTCTATGTATGTATGTATGTATGTATGTATGTATGTATGTATGTATGTATGTATGTATGTATGTATGAATGTATGTATGTATATATGTATGTAAGAGCGGGCGTACTCAGGATTCTCAAATGATAACGATCAGACATCTTGTATACACTTTTTATTACTCACACCAACAGTAAGTCTCACAACTTAATTTTATAATGATATGTGCACAGTTCAATACAATTCAATACTGAGTTCTTTCGACTAGAACCAGCCTATTTATACGTTTAAACAAATGACAAGACGTCACACAGCAACAACATCCGGTGACATTCGTTTATCAATTAATTATAGATTTAGGTTTGTAAAAATACAGTAATTGTGTACATTATTTGTTTAGTAATTAATAATTCTATTTACAAATATTTTGAACGAATATAGTTACCAATTATTTTATTGAAATAAACTAACAGTCGGTGAATCTACCTTCCATTTTTGACTTTAAAATATTACTCAAATAAAAACAAATCTTTACAATAACAATACATAATTCGTGTTTCCGTTATGTCATCTGCCTTTTTGACGTTTTGATTTCGTCTCTGCTGCTAGTTTCATTTACCAGCGCTATCATGTATGTATGTATGTATGTATGTTTGTTCCTATATGGCGTTCCAGAGACCAAACGCGTTGGCCGATTTTTATGATTCATACGTCAATCGATGCGTCTTAACTCTGCGAGTGTCATAGGCTACATCAAAATTGGGTAATAGAAAAATGACGGATTTTGGGTGCCATATTGTGGGAGCCCAAATTTTTTTTTTCTTTCAAACCCATCGTGTGGTGTATCAAAATAAAGGGTTTCAAGAGGTGATTTCAAAAATATATAACACTTATATGTTTAAATGTATCTAATTCGAAAAAAACTAACTAAAAATTTATAAATAAAAAAACTTAATTAAAAAAATCAAAAAACCCGACTGCTTCAAAAGCGAACTAAAAAGTCATAAACAAGGGAAAAATCATGGCGGAGGATACACCAGATTTTGGTAAGCCAGCCCGCGAGTATGTATCCTCCGACTGCACAGCATGATTTTTTCCTTGTTTACGACTTTTTAGTTCGCTTTTGAAGCAGTCGGGTATTTTGATTTTTTGAATTAAGTTTTTTACATGCAGTCATTCTAAATTTCATATCAAAATACAAAACATATAAATAATAATTGGTATAAAGATAATATAGTATAATAAATTATAGCCAAAATAAATTAAATAATGTCAGAATATTCATTACTATGCAGTCAACTAGAATCATTCAAAAGTTAATCAATTTAAAATTCACATTCAATTGTTATTCTTATGTATATTAGAAGCTGGTTAAAAAAGTCCTTTTCATTTAAAAAATCTACAACATTGTAATACACTTTACTAACAAAAAAATTTCTTAGCTTATTTTTGAAAAGTGCCAAAGGCATTTCTCTCCAACTTTTAGGTAATGTATCATATATGATAGGAGCCATACAGAACACACTTTGTGGTTGTTCTCGCAGTATGAGAACATATCCTGCTGTTGTCGCGCCTATTACGTGGGACTACTTCATCTAATCGTTTAAATCTGTGTGGATTTGTTTTAACAAAAACAGCCACTCCTAAAATGTACAGACATGGCAAAGTGAGTATTTTTTTTTTTAAAGTAAGCACGCAACTATCAGTAGGTTTAATTCTAAATATTGAACGAACGCATCTCTTTTGAGCCTTGAACACCGCGTCTTTTTCTGTCGAGTTGCCCCAAAAAATGACACCATAGCGTAGATGAGATTCTGTTAAACCATAGTAGGCTGTAAGTAATGCCTCCACACCTATTATAGACGACAATGTGTGCAGGGTGTAGGCAGATTTACTGATTGTCTTGCACAAAATCTCGATATGGGTTTTCCAATTAAGTTTTTTGTCAATGTGGAGTCCTAGAAATTTTGTTGTTTCTACCTCTTGTAAAGGCTGGTCATCGTAGTGTATATTTAAATTACTTTTACTATTGATCCGTTGACTAAAATGTATTAATTTAGTTTTAGTTCGGTTAATTTTTTAAGTTGTTGTCATCCAGCCACTTTACCATCAGATATATAGAGTCATTTATGTCACTTTCATAAGTATCAATATTTTTGCAAGGTATCGTTATGGTGATATCATCGGCAAACAGTGTCAAAGGTTGAGGGATGGCTTTCGGTAGATCATTAATGTATAGTATAAACAAAGGAGGCCCTAGAACACTCCCTTGTGGCACACCAAACGATACTATACGTTTTGAGGATTGAAATACAACTTCATGTTTACTTTTCATTTTAATTTGGGTTATATTTGTTATTTGAGTTCTGTTATGTAAGTAAGAGAGTTGAATTTAATTAATGGTAAAAACAGCCCTTTATTTGGACATTTGGATTTATAATCTTAACGGCATTAATTGTTGTTATTTCAAAATCACACTTAAATTCAACAATGTCTAATGAAAAATTGTTTTGTAAGAGTCTAAATATTCTTTCGTACGTTTGTTGAGACTTGTTTGGTATCAAACACTCCTTCATTTGTTGTTGTATTAACATGCAATGACTTTTTCAGGCAACCGCATATCTTTGTTCTTTTAAACCTTCCATAAATATATATATTTGTTTAATTTATTGTTTTTGTGTTTTTTTTGTATTGTCTTCTGTGCGGGTCACAAATTAATATTTTTTCTTTCTTTTTTAGTTCAACTAGGCCAATAAGCGGCACTTTTGAACGTCAATCAATTGAAAATTTACATTTATCACAATATAAAAAAGTTTATACCGTATATTTGGCAAAGTAGCTTGTTATGGAGAAGAACGCACAAGAAACCAAACTTGCTCTTTAAAAAAAAAAAAAAACTTTTCAACAACAACAACAGGTTGTCTCAAGTAGAGGTATTAAGTTTCAGTCACAATACCCCCTAGTTGGTACTGTATTACAGTGGGGTATTATTCCTCATTACTGTGACCCATAAGACAACAAACTAGTCAACACTGAGATCTCTCAAACATAGGTCTTTAGGAAGTGAAATAAAAAATGTAAATAAAAAAAAACTAAAATCTTAACAACAATAATAAAACTTATAAACTTAGCAATAATAAGTTGCTACACTTAACACGTAGTGTATGTATTGTGTGTAGTGTATGTTATATAATTATGTATGAAGGCTTGTTATGTAGGGATTTTAAAATAGGTGTTTTACTATATTTACATAAGTGCATACATTAATAATTCATATATGTGAGGACGATGCACCTATAATAGCACTACACACTTAACTACGTACAGGTATAAAGTATTAAAAGCATTACCAGGTAAATTCATTAATTTGATAAATAGGAACAAGGTTCTCACATACTTACAAATATTGCAAACATAGGTAAAATACCTAATTCAACAACAACGGAACAGTGTGTGAACAATTTATTAAAAAAAAATTTATACAATAACTATGAATAGGAACTTAAATTAACAATTTCATTATTCGGTCAATTAAATTATGGGCCATATTAGGTAAACATCCGTAGTTGGCCTCTTTTACTATTATGTTACAGGTGTCTATTGTTATCGACGTGGTACAAATTTTCCTGTTATAACATCGCCAATTCTAAGTTCCTGATTGATTCTGAATTATTCTGCACAAAATTGCATCTGTGCCCATCATGAAGTAACACTTTACCTCCTTTTTTACTTGTTATAAATTTCACGTCCGACACTTTGCTACTTGTTACAGCTCTCAACACGTTAGTTTTCACCTGCCTAACGTGAGGTAGGGTAAACTTAATGCATTTGGTTTTTTTTCATTAAGAAGTAAATTGTTAACATTGAACCAGTGAACTACTTTTGAGATCGAGCTATTTACATCGTCAGTAACCAGCTGCTGACGTTTAAGTTTAAACAAAAGTAAAGTATCATCCGCAAACAACACTATATTATGGTTATCCTTTATGAGGTAAGGCAAATCATTAATATAAATAAGAAACAAGAAAAGACCAAGAATTGAGCCCTGCGGGACTCCCATTGTTACTATAGATCCGGGACATATTTTTCCATTAACGTCAACGCTCTGAATCCTATTACTCAAGTATGAAGTAAAAAGATCCAGAGCGCTGTTCCGGATCCCGTAGTGGCGGAGTTTCCTGATTAGGGTTTCATGAAGAACACAATCAAATGCTTTGGACAAATCACAAAAGATTTCCAAGGCATCGCACTTATCGTCCCATGCATTATAAATATGTCCTAAAAGCTCAACACCGGCTTGATAAAGGGCGAAATAAAGGGCTAAACCTAAGGGTTTAACTTCAGATTCTAATCTTCAGTGGGGCCCACATATATATAAATTGTCAAAGAAGCTAAGCTCCGCAGCATATGCTGTTAGAAAAATTCGTAATTTTACTAACATAGAGACAGCCCGTTTAGTATACTTTAGCTATTTTCATAGTGTAATGTCGTACGGTATTCTGTTGTGGGGAAATGCCGCCGACATCCAGACTATCTTTGTTTTGCAGAAAAGAGCTGCTCGATCAATTTATAAATTAAACCCGAGACACTCTCTCAGATAGAAATTTAAGGAGATTGATGTAATGACTGTGCCTTCTCAGTATATTTATGAAAATCCATAAACATATAAAATTGTTTAAAAATACAGTGATATCCATAATATAAATACTAGGAACAAATACAAATTTTTAGTACCTACAACAAGGCTCCAGAAAATAGGTGGCTCGTTTAGATGTCAATGTGTGCTCTTTTATAATAAGCTTCCAAGCCACGTACAAAATCTAAGTCTTAATAAATTCAAATCATTCATTAAACATAAGTTGTGCCAAAAAGCGTTTTATAGCATTAAAGATTACGTTGAGGATAAAACGGCTTGGGAGTGAGCTGTTCCAATTAATTTTATATTTTGCACCATGAAATTTGTTATTTTTTATATATTTTTTTTTACTCCATACTATATTAAAGAAGATCACCCAGATTATGTCCTGAAAAAAAGGAGAGAGTTGCAAGAACAAGTCAGGATCGAAAAAGAGAAAGGGAACTCCGTAATGATAAAATACGATAGATTAATAGTTCTTAACAAAACTACTAGTTCATCAAGCAATAAAAAAATAATGCTTTCAAACTCTCCAGAAAACAGCACCAGCAAAGAACGAAGAAGAATAAAACTAGGAGTTATGACTTACAAAGATCGTCCAGTCTATCTGAGAAGCCAGCAAAACCAGGATTATTGAACTATTTTAATACGAAAACTTCAAACAAGACACCGATAAATCAAGAAAACATGTAGCATTCAATACCCTCTCTCACATAGAAAATACACAAAAATACGTATAAGGAAAGAAACATCTCCCAATCCGGCCGGTCACCGTGGGAGTATTAGACCAAAACCGTCCAGTGTAACTGAAATTATGTCTTAATAACCTGCTCGATATAGCATTCTGGAGGAGGCCTTTACTCACACTTGATGTGAGGTTCATGCATGCCACGTATATTTGTACGGTTTTTGAATAGTTTTAAGTATAGTAACCAACTTTACAATTTAATAATCTTTGCAAAGAATTGATATGATTGTGAATCATATTTATGATTTTAATGATTGATTGATATTTGATTTTAAACAATGTTTTAGTATTGCCATTACCTATATATATAATGATGATCAATTTAATATATTTTTAAATAGTTTTAAGCACCCATCTTTTGTAAAATATAATAATATCTTTTGTTATTATTATTTTAGATTATTTAATTGATTAAATTTTTGGATTTATATAATTAGATTATTGAATTATCATATTATTAAAAAAACGTAATGCAATTATTTATTAATTAATTAATCGCTTTATTAATTGTTAAATATTTTATATACATTTTTTATTTTTACTATTTTAAACGTCGATTTGGTATGATTCTTTTTTGTCGTCGAAAATATCGTAAGAACCAATTTAAGTATTTAAACATTGTATGCAAATTTTTATAATTATGAATCTTATTTATGATTTTGATAACTGATTTGTATTAAACAATGTTTTTATGTTTTGTTGCCATCGCCTAAATATTATATAGGGATTGAACAAATTAATAATCTAAATTAACAATCTAGATTAAATAAATTAACAATCTGTTATTTGTAAAAAATGTAATGCATGAAATAAAAGGCTTTTTTATTTTATTTTTGTTTATTTATTTTTTTTAAATTTGCTCTTGCAATGACTTTAAAAAAGTATTATTTTATTTTATTTTAATTATTGTGAATGTGAAGACTATTTGGATCATTATTTTGTTTTTAATTTTTTTTAATTTTTAATCATGGTCTGGCAGTTTGAGTAGTTTATGCGGCCTACCCGAATGTCCTCTCTTTGGTATTGTTCGTCGAATCGTTGAGCTCTTTAAATTCTGAGTTGAGCTGCTCGGTTATTGACAAATGCGTGCACTGACTGGACAGGTCCACTCAATCTGGTTGGTTCTTTCCTCAAAAGACCATTTCAGACATCAGTCTACATGGTCTTCACATGATCTAACCAAGATTTTGTCAGGACTTTAAAAGAGACTATGATCTCTGAATTTGTTTCGGTCTTTCTTCTCAGAGTAGTCAGATAGGAAACGCCGACCTCATCTAGTTTTTAAAAAAATATGTTAGACCAACATACAGAAATAAAATCATTTATCATTGTAAAGAAACTTTTTTTTTTAAAGAGTAAGTTTGGAGTGTCTTGTGCGTTCTTCTCCATAACAAGCTACTTTCTGAATGCACAGTAGAATCA
This sequence comes from Orthosia gothica, assembly GCA_949775005.1. Lineage (NCBI taxonomy): Eukaryota > Metazoa > Arthropoda > Insecta > Lepidoptera > Noctuidae > Orthosia > Orthosia gothica. Next base: position 23,162,691 of record OX459047.1, read on the forward strand.
ATTTTTTAACAAGTGCCGCTTGGTGGCCTAGTTAAATAAAATATCTTTGTCTTTGTCTTGGTTGCCATGTTTCGGAGTAAAATGTCGTTCCATTTTTAAATTACACGACAGATATGAGTTTTCTATGTAATTTATTTGGCCGCTAAACACGACAGTATATTTTCATACAACTTTTGCAGACCGCTGCTCGCATGCATTTGGCCAGTACAGCAATTTCGATTTATCTCGAAGAAGGTTGTCTAAATAATGCTCAAATTTTCAAGCATGTTTTTTTTTATTTGTTATAGGCTCGCGTTTGACCACTATCTCGCCTGATGTTAAGTGATGATGTGGTCGAAGGTGAGGCACGCTTGCCTAGAAGTAACCTATTCACTCTTGACTTGAAGACCCCAAGGTTGTAGCTATCAGGAAACAAAGACGCTGGCGGGAATTCCACTCCTTAGCTGTACGCACAATGAAAGTATTTTCAAAACGCTTTGTGCGTATGGGTGGCATATCCACCATGTACCGATGGCGCATTGTCGTACGTCTTGTAGTCCGATGATGGAAAGGGCTAGGTGGAATCAAATTGTGCAGTTCCATCGCACACTCCCGAAATGTAACCGATAGAAAACCGACAGGCTGGCAACTCGTCGTCGGTGTTCAAGGCTCTGGAGCTTTGAGTAAACCAGCGCGTCGTTGCCGATAAGTCTCTTGGCCCGTCTGTCAATCGACTCAAGTGCATCAAGTTGGTACCTGGCAGATCCGTCCCAGAGATGAGACCAGTACTCCATGCATGACCGAACTTGCGCTTTATACAAGTTGAGCAGCTGTTCAGGCGTGAAGCACCGTCTCACCTTCGCAAGGATCCCCAACTTTTTTGCGGCCAATTGTGCCTTTGCCTCGATGAATGGACCAAAATTGAGGGTTGATGTTAACGTAACACCAAGAAGGTCGAGATGGTCCGTTATCGGCACGGATACACCACGGAAGGTTGGAGCCAGATGGAATTGGCTCTTTTTTGCGGAAAAAGGACACGCCTGGGTCTTAGCAGCATTGAAACTAACTAGATTGGCATTGCCCCATTCGGAGACTGCCTCCAAAGACAGGTTCAAGCGCGCAACTATGGCCTCCCGAAGAGACCGGACTTGAGAAACAGTAGCCCGCGGGCCAGACACGTATCTCTCAGCAACAGTGCTGGCGTCTGCATACCCAAAGGTTTCGGGTTTTAGTAGATCGTTAATCTGTAACAAGAACAATGTTGCTGAGAGCACTGACCCCTGAGGAACTACGGCGTTAATACCTAACTGACCGGACGAGCAGGCGTCGATAACCACTCGGATGGACCGATCCCTCAGGAAGTCTGCAATCCAGTCACATAGTCCTAGGCAGACCGAAGGAAAGAAGCTTACCAATAAGGCTCTCGTGCCAGACCCTGTCAAAGGCCTTCGATATGTCAAGAGAGACAGCAAGCGCCTCCCCATGCTTCTCGATGGTCTCACTCCAGATGTGAATGGCTTACGCTAGAAGATCCCCAGTTGACCGGTTTCGGCGGCAGCCGTGTTGGCGGTCACAAGGAGGTCGTTGTTTTCTAGGTATGCCAGGAGCTTATTATTTAAAACACGTTCCATACTCTTACAGAGGATGGACGTTACTGATATGGGTCTGTAGTTGGCCGGGTCAGCTCGACTACCCACGGGCTGAACGTTAGCTTGCTTCCAAGCCTTCGGGACTTTTCCAGTCACCATCGAAAGGCGATATAGGCGTGTCAAGATCGGAAACAATTCAGGCGCGTAATTTTTAAGTACAATTGCTGGTATCCCGTCCGGGCCACTAGCCTTGTTCACGTCAAGTTTACGCAGCACCCTACAGACCTCCCTCTGATGGATGCGAATGTCCGACATACTCGTCTCACATCGAACAGCAGAAGTAGGGGGCCGCGTGCCATCAGTATTCAGCCGCGAAGATTCCGCAAAGAGTGAGGCAAACAAGTTTGCCTTGTCCTCAGCGGAGTGGGCCAGCGACCCGTCGGGTCTCAGCAGTGCTGGTAGTGAGGGGCGACAGAAGTTTGATTCAACCGATTTAGCCAGGGACCAAAACGCCTTGCTACCTGCGGGGTGTGAAGCAAGTTTGTCCCCGATTCTGCTAATATGGTCAAACCGTGCCCTTTGCAGGACTTGGCAGCCCTGTTGAAGGTTCTCTTCTTATGACTCACGTCATTTGCCTTGCGCACACGAGCATCGACCCATGCTAGGTACGCCTTGTGTTTAACCGCGTTTGCGCGGTCACACTCGGCACCAAACCATGGACGGTCAACGCTGGACACCGTTACGTCAGAGAACGGAATGTAGTACTCCATCCCCTGAGGCAACACATCCGTCACTCCGTCAGCGCATGACGATGGTTGATCCGAAGAGAAGCAAGTGGGCCGCCAAGGATAGCATGCGAAGAAAGATCGCATACCATCCCAATCTGCTGACTTGTACCGCCATACCCGCCGGGTGCCTCTTGGGCTGGGATCGGGCGGGGAGTAGATGGATACAAACTTCACCAGACAGTGGTCAGAACTACTCAAAGGTGATGATATCGACACTGAGTATCGGTCTGGATCAGTTGTCAGCAGAAGGTCCAAGCAATTGGCTGTATGTGAATCAACATACGGCACCCTCGTAGCCCCTTGGACCAGCTAGGTGAGATATAGCGCAATCGAAAAATTTCGCATCTCTCGTCCAGCGTGGTCAGTGCACTGGTATGGGAAGAGCCACTCCTGGTGATGGGCATTAAAGTCCCCCAGTAACACTAGTTGGGCGGAGGGGTACCGTAGCTGAGCCACATCTGCCGCCTCACTAAGGTACTGTGTGAGCCTGGTTGTCTCCAGATCACCGCTATGCGATCGGTAGACACAGGCATAGATGATCTTATCCAGATCTGTGTCCACCAGGGCCCATAGCATTGAGTAATTTGAGTCTTCAAGGTCACGGAGACGCCGATAGCAGATGTCGTCCCGGGCGTACATGCATACACCAGCGCGTGGCTTGAACATGTGCTCCAGGGTTTGTTGTTGTTTGTTTGTTTGAGAAAAATTGTTTTTCATCCCATCTATTCGAAAAGGACGACTTGGTTAACCTATAAGTGCACCCAAAGGTGGTGTTTTCTATAAGAAACTTTAAGCGGGCAGTAATGAGTTTTTAATCCTCTTTATAAGTGCGCCGCAATTATCTTTGCCGCGCACTTTTTGAATTTGGAACATCTTAGTGTTCAGCACCAAAGAAATCGAACGCAAATATTGTTTGAATAAAGACTGGCTGGTACGACGGCCCATAGTCACGCCGCCGGATGAATGGAAAAAAAAACAAATTAAAAAAGCGCGAACTACAGCCCGCGTTTTCGTAAATTTTCACGGATTGTTAGAAATTCATTGTTTTGTTTTGTTTTGAAAAATGAGTTCTTCAAGTGACAGTGAAAGTATAGAATTAACTCCTGAAAGCATTAGAACTGACACAAGAAATGTGATGGATAATCTAATCCCGGGAGAAATATATGAAAGCCTATGGTAATTTTATTGAATGGAGAAATGCAAGAGGCGCCAAGAATTTTTCAGAATCTGTGGTGGTGTTTTTGGCCTACTTCCAGTACTTAGCCAAAACTAAACAACCTTCCACTCTTTGGAGTACATACTCAATGCTAAAATCAACAGTCAGTTCTAATAACGATGTAAAACTGGACACATATTCGAAATTAATAGCGTACCTGAAGAGGATGTCTGATGGATTTAAACCTAAAAAATCCAAAGTGTTCTCAGTCAAAAACGGGAGACTTTCCTTAATGAGGCACCCGACAAAGTCTTTCTTGCCGTAAAAGTAAGTAGGTAACTATGTTTACGGTGGATTAGTAAAATATAATTATAGTGTATAAAAATGCACATTTTATTGTAACCTGTAGGTACTTTGATAGATACTTGTCTTATTCACATTCGGTTTTGTTACAGGTGGCTTTAATTTTCGGATTACATGGAGCTTATCGTGGCAATGAACTTTTAAAAATAACTGTTGATGATGTCGAAAATCACTCGGATGATTTACTGTTAGTAAAGCTGACCGATACAAAAACCAAAATTGACCGTTCAGAATCCGAGGAGAATACAAAACTATTGTACAGAAATACCTGGACCTGCGTCCTGCTGCTATGAAGACCAATCGGTTTTTCATCCGTTATCAAAATGGCAAGTGCTTCAAACAAGTGATGGAAAAAAATTAAATTTCTAACATGCCACAAGAAATTGCTACTTATTTGAAGTTACCAGATATCAAGCTGTATACAGGACATTGTTTTCGTCGTACTTCTGCTACCCTTTTGGCAGATACTGGAGCGGACTTAACTGTTCTCAAGCGACATGGAGGATGGAAATCGAGTGCTGTAGCAGAAGGGTATATAGAAGATTCCATTGAGAACAAGGCGAAAACATCTGAACGCATCGTGGAAAACATTAAATTGCAACCTTCAGTTAATCCATCCATACCACTGTCGCCGCGCCCATCTACATCCAAACAACGAGATTCACCGTCACATTTTCCTCAAAATTATCCAGATTCGGACATTTCAAACACGCAGAATATAAAATCTACAACAATCTCTATTCCTAATAAAACTGTAAAAATATATTTTTGGCTCGGGCGACGTACTTTGAATCCCTCGCTACGTTCAGGATTCTACTAAAGAATCCCTCACTTCGCTCTGGATTCAAAAAAGCGCCCTCGCCGTAAAAATATTATTTTGCTCCCTTATGATAGAATCTACTATTTCATCCCATCTATTCGAAAAGAGGTTAACAGTTCCTAGGTAAGTGCGAGTAAAATAGGTCATTCCGGCGCACTTAATAATACTGACGAAATGACTTTTGAATTTGGACACTTTTTTAATAAGTTTAAACGCAATACGCTTCGATAAAGCCATGACCGGTAATAAAAAAGCGAGCCTACCGACGCAGCATAGGTTAACCAAATAACAAAAATATGCTGGATTTATCAATATTTTTATTACAGACACTTTTAATTTGATTCACACAAATTGATTTAAAGCGGAGTTCTAGCAGTGAAAGTGAAAAACGCAGAAACTGCCATAAATAATTTAATAGATACCAAACAAATCAAGAGAAAAGTATTAAATTACGGCCTTCCTCAGTTGATCAACCTTTGTCACCGCGGCGCACATTGGTACAAGGGCGGAAAAAAGTCCTTTGTTTCAACCTTGTTTAAAATGTCTACAATTTGGTACACACATACTAGAATGTTAGTAGAAACAAGTCCTAAAATTAATACGGATAAATAATTATACAGTATTTAATTATATGATGCCAAAGTAGGGTGATCGAGAATTTACAAATTTCGTGCAAAAAATATTGTTATTTCAAGTATGAATAGAACCAAAATACTATAATTATCAACTTTAATTTTTAGTTTAGTCATAAGTTTATTGTGTGTATTAATAAAATAGTAAACATAATGTTATAATATAATGAATAATTACTTGCTATTACATTTTTAGTGAAGAAGGTCATTTGGAACCTTTTGTTTTCAATCATGAGATCATAACTAATCTCCGTTATCGACCGATACGTAATAATATACTTTCGGAGATTAATTAGACCCTATAGATTTAGAATACATTAGTTTTGGCTGCGATAACCTGCGATCTTGGAAATACCAGGTCCTTAACTAATGACGCTCTGTAATTAAGAAAAAGTGCATTATATTAATAAGTGTTTCTAATGAGGGATTAAGCTTTATTAGTGGATAGCACCCATCTCTCAATCAATGTCTTCTCTATTTAATATTTAGTTTATTAATATTTATTTATTTAAAAATGCTGATTTAATTATATGAAATTCATGTGAAAAAATTTGATGAATATTTTCATGTTAATAAAAAAAAAATACGTGTTATATCTTTCTCTTTGTAAACTGGTACATCCATTATATCATTTTAATAAAGTATTATGAAGAAACGCAACGTCTTTTCATTTAAAAATAATATTTTCCGCATGCCCGTACTACCTGCACCACTGTGCGGCGCTCATACACTTCAAAACAGCGTGAAATGTCACCATTGACTCAACATGATCATCAACCAGAGTCTGAAGTTATTACGAATACCCAAGTGATAATTATGTCAATAACATTATCTGTTCCCAACAAAACGGTTACAGTAAACTTTCAAAATTGCGAAAAGGTATGTAATATTAACATAAATTTGTAATTTGGTTATGTTAATATAAATATTCGTCACTACTAAAAGAAGCTCTTATTTATTTATCTCATATAGGAGAATTAAAAGCAGCGTATGCCACACGGTACCAAAATTATTTAACCTCGAGCAACGTACATAGTTTGAATCCCTCGCTACAACCGTAGGATTCTACTCTAGAATACTTCACTTGGCTCTGGATTAAATCAATCGCTCTCGCCCTCAATACACTATTTTGGTCCCTTGTGACACAATCTACTTATTTTTCTTACGTTAAGTACCTAATAAACCTTAAGTGATAAAATGATGGCCATTATTTACAACAAATAAATAAACTCAACAACTCAACGGTTATATTCAGCATTTCAATATTTTTGATTTCGTTTAGAATATTCTCTAAAGATCGTTACATGTCATCATATTATTTACATGATACAACAACGTAGATTTTGTTTTTACCTACATACATTTATTTATTTCACACCAATAAGTACAACATCTTACAGTATCCCAAGACAATGTTATACCACAGAATAAATAATTTTAAACACATATTAAACTATAAAACATATTAAATATTAATACACAAAAATTAAACAATAATAAAAATTAAAATATGTTCATTATTTTTTAAATTTGTATGCTCTATTCAATACAATGCACACACATACAGATCCCGTAAGGCCCACTTGCACGCAAAACATGAGAGTCAGTTATTAATACGAATAAAAAATATTGAATAGTGAATATTGTATGAAAAACTGTCAATTTAATATCATGTTAGAAACTACCTCTGAGTTCAATTTTTCGTAGAAGAGAAAAATAAACAAGTAGGTAATTAAGTAATTTGGTTAAAATGAGGTTTGCCTTAAGTTTTCCGTATGTCATTACGTCTCAGTATTTGATACAGTGAGTCCATTATTATACGTACGTACCTACTATAGTATTTATAAATCTATGCCGCTAATGTACTTACAAAAAACCACCTGTGCGCATGGATGCATTGATTTTCTCATGTTACGGTTGAGAACCGCAGGCCTTTAAAACGCATACGGGCATTAAGGTTTGGAGGAATGCAGAACAGCGTGTAAAGTCCCAAAAGCCTCCATTAAAAAGGAAATCTTACTCGATGCGGGTTTTAGTGATTTTAGTTCGTATGTGGCATCATAGATGTCGCTATATCACTCCTCCCTGTAGATCGGAGCTCGATAGTTTCTTGATCGATCCTGTGATGCTTGCCTTACCAGTGGAAAGTTGGTTCCAGTGAGTCAGAACCGGTAGACGCTTAGTTCACGGTGATTCGGAACTGACTGCGGTGGTGCCCCAGTGATTCAGGGTGATGATATCTCAGTGAGTCGGCACAGTGCTGCAGGCTTCAGTGGGTCGAAGTGATGCTGCAGGCTCAAGTGAGTTGGAGCGGTGCAGAGCGGCGTAGTGGCTTGACTGCTTGCGTTGACCAGGGTGGAGCATCAAGGCTCTTCTTGTTGATCGGCCGAAGGTGCATTGTGCTGTGCCAGGGTTGCTGATGAGGTTATGGTGATGATAAAGGCCGAGGGTGAAGACCAATAACGCGCGTCCGCTGCATGCAAGTGGTCATGATACTATCGTTAATGCTCTGGGTACTGGCTGGCTGTGTGACTCTTTGCTCGAAAGGTTGAGGAAGGGATGTTGATGCCGTCACATTAACGTAGCTGCACGAAGGCTGCGCTGGCGGATTGTCGAGGGTCACCATCCCACAAACCTTCATTGAGATGGGAGGATTCTTCGACTCTACGGGTGTCGTGTCAGGCCCAGGTAACTGCCTGATGGTTGCTGTTGGACTGTCGTAGGTTTTCGAATCTCGACAAAAACTCTGGTTTCGCGATGTCGGAATGATTGACTCTTGTGGTGTAAATTCGTAAGTGTCGTCATAGATATGGCTACAAAGGAAAGAAAAAGAATGTTTATTTATTCATTCACACATACATTTGTTTTTACAAGTAGGACCATAGCTAACTAAAATAGCCATATTGCCACGAGTGCTGACTCGTAGTCACACCAGATTATCACACCAGTATGACAAACAGGAATGTTTTTCTCGTTTGTCACACCACTGATTTTTCCACACCATGTATACGATAATTGCTAGTGCAGTACCTATATATTCTAATAAAGTCGATCTACTGATCGGCGTTTTTCATTTATTTTTTCTACTTTTGGTTATATTTCTGCCAACTTATTCATATAAGGTACAAATATTAATGTTTTCATTTCTTTGGAAAAATTAAATAAAACTAATACAAATGGAATTATACGAATGAGTACACAGAACCAACTAATACGAATGAGTGATGGTGTGTGTGGATAGTGCGTATGTGTGTGAGTGTGCATGTATGTGTGTATCCGTGTGTGTGAGTGGTGTATGTATAATAATTAATATTTTTTTGTACTTAAATATTATTCAATCAAATGGAAATTGAAATCGAAAAACAAAGAAGGGTCGACCAAAATGATAAAGATAATTTTATCATTTCCTGTCAATTAAAAGTTTTAAATGGTGAAATATCATTGGAACATTCCTTGAAACATTGCGTTAAAAACGAAATTTGAAGGTTTTTAATTCGCTCGCGCCCCCCAAAAATCTATCCGCGCCATTTGAAAAACCAAACCAAAAACCATTTTTTATAACTAAGTAAAGGGTTTTTCAATTGGCGCGGGTAGATTTTTGGGGGACATGGGCGAATTAAAAAACTTGGTCAACCCTTCTTGTTTTCGATATCAATTTCCTTTTGATTGAATAATACTGTTAATAATTTATTATTCAGTTACTAATGCCAAATCACCATGGCAAGTTACACGATCAAATGATAAAAATCTGCATGAGCGATTTGAGCGTATCTCTCGCAGGGCTGATGTGAATTGGCCACCAAGGTCATGCGATTTGACATCGCTAGACCTTTTCTTGTAGGGTTTTTTGGAGTCGCAGGTCTATGCAAACAAACTACAATCGACCGATGCCATGGTCATTGCTCAAATTCAGCCGGATCTATGCAGAAGACTCATTGAAAATTGGACCACTCGGATCCGTGCCACTGTAAATAGCCGAGGCGGGCATTTGAACGATGTCATATCATATTCCACACTTAATGGCACAAGTAAGCCTTTCAAATAAAAAAGAATTTTGTTAGTACCGTACACACAGCTTATTTTATTTCATTTCAACATCTAACCACCCATAAGTATTGAAAAAAAAAAACGAAACAAGAAAAACAATCCAATGTGTCATACTGGTGTGATAATCGGTAAGGTTGAAAAACCCTTTAGTATAACTAGGACAGCACTAGTTAGGAATAAATGGTGTGGAAAAATCAGTGGTGTGACAAACGAGAAAAATATTCCTGTTTGTCATACTGGTGTGATAATCTGGTGTGACTACGAGTCAGCACTCTATTGCCACATCCAGAGGCTCCTCAAAAAATGATCACACACATAATCGTCCCAAGTAACGGCTCTGAGTACCAGCACAAGTTACATAGAGGACAACACGCTAAGTGTAACCCCCTGGAATGCCGCCAAAAATCAGGACAAAAATGTCTTAACGCTGAGAGAAGCTATTAAGTAGCGAAACTGGCCGACACGCTGGCACAAAATTTTACAGGTTTGTAGGCGTTTGGAACAACTAATCCCAACGACTCTAATATTCGTGTTATTTGTGGAGATCTGTCATACAGGTCTCGAACCCAGTATAGACTCCAGCTCTCACTAAGGTTTGAACCTGCTGTAACCTAGATTTTACGACCTTTAACGAAATGTACCTTTTTGAGAGAAATAAACTTCTATTCTATTCTATTTGTTTTTATTGTATTTATTCCCATTTTCACAAACACTAGGTGATACCTAAATGAATGCCTTAAAAGCGCACTTGGATTTTCAACACTCGACTGGTGCTGGTAGTGCAAACAGGAATTAAATGCAGTAAATAGTAATGTAAAGCAAACAGCTACCTATTCGATGAAGGCGTCATTCATTCATTGAATAAATGGACACAGTCATGTCATAATAATAATATTTTTTGTCAAATTAATCATTATATCTTACCCGTTAATCTCGGCGTCAGTTACAGAAGGTACAATTATGTTCTTGGACGAATTTCTTCGAATGCTTTTATCACAGTCGATTTCCTGGTAAATAATTTCCTCGTATATATGCTCGTGACCTTCAACTTCATCATAATGCATTCCTTCTATTTCAGCTATTTCCCTCCTACATTCCTTGCGAAAAAGCAAGTTGAGATAGAAGGGGTTCCTTACCTAAAAAATGCAAGTCACATTAAGGACAATTGAATGTGGACGCCCAGCCGCCCTTAGGCTTGCCCCAACGGTCATCATTTAACTAAAAACTTTTTGATAATAACTAAACCAGCTTCTCCAAAGCAAAACACTTTCGCAACTTTTGGTTTTGGAAAATGGTGGAGCAAAACGAAAAAGACACCGACATCCAAAACGAAATATATTGCAATTTGTAGTGTTTTCCTTCTGTTATTTTTCTTTGTGAAAATGTTATCATTTTTCTCTTTTTAGTTTCTTATACTTACCATTACTAAAAGTGAGAAAGTTTTTTGTTCAGTTAGAAAAAAAAAGTAATACTAACATCCAACTGCAAAAAAAAAACGCGATCCGAAAAGAAAGTATTCTTAAAGAATAGTCGTATTAATATGAACGAAAAAACATATTTTTGCCGTCCAAGTGAAAAATCCGGACTAATAAAGGCCGTACAAAAACCCGCAGAGCAGGCCAAATGTCCGGACATGTCCAGATAATCCTACGCGGGGTCCGGCCGGACAGAAATCCTGTCATAACGTGTCTCATTTAGATTCCGCCCCTATCCGAAATTATCCAAAACCGGATAATTCATAATTCATCGGATTCGGTTACGGTTACCTAAAACTGCATCATAGGATTTTTGAAACATCAATATTCCTCGAACCCGGATTTTTATTTAGATTAAAGTGTGACAACTGTGACATTGTACTATATTCAACATAACAATAATTTTGATTCCATTTAGAATATTCTCAGAAGATTTTTTGCATGTCATCAATTGCATGTAGGAAATGTAATATCGGAAGTTTTTCAAATTCGAAATTGTTTTCTGATATTAGATCTCAACATCGGAATTCCGATATTAATATCGGAATTGCGCTCATTCTTTAGCCATCGCACTTTTTTTTTGTTTAGTGCACAAATTCGGTATGAGATTGGATGAAGTACAGTAAAAAAACGCGTTTATGTGTCTCTTTTTAATCACCACCTCAACAGTGACTAGATAATTGAGCGCTTATAATTATCCAGATTTCACATTTATTCCCAAGGCAGAATAATAAAGTCATGTCTCTCTGAAAAAGGACAATACAAAAAATTTTTGATCAGTTTGAAAGATGTCAAAATGTAGAAATGTTATTTTTGCCTTTTTCTATTTTTTTTTTAAATAAACTAGTATACATTCTGAGCAGTCTTATTTATTTGATGCTTTCTAATCAGAAACATTGTGGACAAACATATTTTATAGTAAAAGTTTTAAGAACTAATGCCAGTTCAGTACAGTTTTTCATTGATTGTTATAGGTATCATAGTGATCGACGATTATAAATTTTTGGGTTTTTTTAATTTGTCATTACTACTTCAGCATTTTATTTCATCATCATCATCATTTCAGCCGAAAGACGTCCACTGCTGGACATAGGCCTGCCCCAGGCGTCGCCACATTGACCGATCCCGTGCGTCTTGCATCCAGCGCCTTCCCGCAACCTTAACCAGGTCATCGGTCCACCTAGTGGGAGGCCTTCCAACGTATCGTCTTCCAGTTCGCGGTCGCCATTCCAGAACTTTTCGGCCCCATCGGCCATCGGTTCTGCGAGCAATGTGCCCTGCCCACTGCCACTTAAGTTTGGCAATTCTTCGGGCTATGTCGGTAACTTTGGTTCTCCTGCGGATATCATCATTTCTGACGTGATCACGCAAGGAAATTCCGAGCATAGCCCTCTCCATTGCCCTTTGGGTGACTTTAAGCTTTCTGATAAGGCCCATTGTGAGCGACCACGTCTCGGTCCCATAGGTGATCACTGGCAACACACACTGGTCATAGACTTTTGTCTTGAGACACTGCGGTAAATTGGACGAGAAGATACCACGCAACTTCCCGAACGCCGCCCAGCCGAGTCGAATTCGACGGTTGACCTCTTTCTCGAAGTTGGACCTACCCAACTGGACCGTTTGTCCCAAGTAAACATAATCGTCTACAACTTCGAGTGTAGTGTCTCCGATCTTGATAGGAGTGGGTGTTACATGGGCGTTCACCATGACCTTGGTTTTGTCCATGTTCATTTTAAGACCCACTCTTTCGGAAGCTCTACTTAGGTCATCGAGCATTTTACTGAGGCTGTCCATGGTCTCAGCCATGACCACTATGTCGTCGGCAAACCGAAGGTGAGTGATGTACTCGCCATTAACGTTGATGCCAAGCCCCTTCCAGTCCAGAACCTTGAAGACGTCCTCCAGCGCAGCAGTGAACAGTTTCGGAGAAATGACGTCTCCCTGTCTTACGCCGCGCTAGAGAAGGATTGGTTTCGAGGTCTGATCCTGAAGACAGACTGACATGGTGGCGTTTTTGTACAGACACTTTAACACTTCAATGTACCGGTAGTCGATCTGGCACCGTTGGAAAGACTGCAGTACAGCCCAAGTCTCGATCGAATCGAAGGCTTTCTCGTAGTCCACAAACGCTAAACAGAGAGGCAGGTTATACTCTTCGGTCTTCTGTATAACCTGCCGCAGCGTATGTATGTGGTCTACGGTGCTAAAGCCTTTTCGGAATCCGGCTTGTTCGGGAGGCTGGAAATCGTCAAACCTGCGCGCGAGACGATTCGTGATGACTCTTGAAAACAACTTGTAAACATGGCTAAGAAGCGAGATGGGCCTATAGTTCTTCAGCCGGGAATTGTCGCCCTTCTTGAAGAAGAGTACCACCACACCCCTGCACCATGCCTGTGGCGTTTTGCCCTCGAGTATGACGGAATCAAAAAGCTTCTGAAGGGCCTTGAGGACCGGTTTTCCACCCGCCTTCAGGAGTTCAGCCGTGATTCCGTCATCACCCGGCACCTTGTTGTTTTTAAGCTGTTTCAGAGCCATCCTAATGTCGTACAGGCTGACGTCCGGGATATGTTCGGTATAGTGTCGGGTCAATCTAGCTCTTGTGGCATTTTATTTATATTAAATGAATCCTGGATTGCCGATTACGATGACGAGATTAACTTATTTCGTAAAATAACTATAATAAAACCTAGGAAAGGTAAAATAAAATGATCCCATCTTTATATTATTCAAAACCAATGGAATATTAATAAAAATAGATAATGTAGTGAAAATGTAATTAAGAATTGGAAGTTGATTTATCCAAAAGATTAGTGATCGGATAGACTAATTTGCTGTATTCAATACATGCAGAAGACTGAAAAATATTAAGCTTTATAAAGCTTCTAAGCATTCATCATCATCATCTTTTCAGCCGAAAGACATCCAATGCTGAACATAGGCATCCTACAAGTGTCGCCGCATTGACCGATCCCATGCTCTCTCGCATCCAGCGGATTCCCTCAACCTAAACGTTATTCAATGCAAGAGTTTTATGAAACTATGTATTTACTTTTATAGGTAACATTTTTAGCAATCTCAGGACTGTAAGTCCGGGAGTCATAGAGGCATATCCATAATTTTTGTCATGAAGTGAAGTTTAAGTAAATTAGCTCCTGATTATTCGATCACTGCATAACACCGTAGTCTATGTGTGTAAGCGTGCTAGCGAGCTCATCACTTCACAATGAGCTAAAATATGGGTTTTTCCCTGATTTTCCGGTTTCCAATATTGGATTACTTAGTATCGGAATTGAAATATTGGCAATTTCATTCAGAGATTCCAAAATTACGAGATTCCGTGATGCCGATATTCATAACCATTACCATGATATGATCCATGTAGATTTCCTAGTAAAAAAAAAAAAATGTAAAAAATTAGGTCTTTCTTCAAGTTTTCCGTATGACATTACTGCCCTGAGTTTGATCCATATGATGCAGTTTTAGTTTTCATTAAAATCGCCCTCTTAACTCCTTTGAGCGTTTTTCGCTATTTCTCATAGGTTCGGATTTGGCCATCCGCGCCCACTTGAAAAACTCGTCCTGTATTTTTTATGCTTATTTATTAGGTACGGTAGGTATAAACTTACTTCGCATTTTGGTAATCGGAGTGTATTTGGTTCATTGTATTTTAACCAACAACGTTTTTTTACTGCAAAAACAACCAGCAGGATCAACGAAGTTAAAGAAATGATTGAAATTATAATTACAATCATATTTGTATTTCCGTTCGGAATTTCATCTGAAATACAGAATTAGTCATTTAGTTTCAGTTGAGTGATACAAGTACATACTTAGATGAGTCACGATACTATTGGCAAGTGGTAATGTAATGTGGCGGGTACCTGTGTAGACCACGGTGTAGTTGCTGTCGGTGAAGTTGTACGTCGTGGTGAATACACGCAGCTTGACGTAGTACTTGGTGCTGGGCTTGAGCGGTCCGTTGCAGTAGCCGGGACCGCCTTCGTCGCAGTCTTCTGACCCGATTACGAACTCCTCGAAAGACGATGAGTTCTTCCAGTAGTTGCGCACTGGTATCCGGTAGGGAGGCCAGACGTCTAGCCCGCGCACGTCGTACCACGATGGCAGTGGAACTGACGTGTCGTTGCGCGGGTCTTCCGCTACCACCAGCGTAATGTAGGCGACGGGACGAAGATGGGTGTAGCCGAATAAGAAGAACACTGTTACGGTGGTGGATGACCGGCGCAGTTCGTACGGCGGCTGCAGTTTCCAGTCGTCCAGCGCTGCATCTAAGTGAATGTTGCAAACACGATTGATTTTTTTTTTCAATACAAGTCTTCGAAAACTGGCACCTTCCCTTTAGGGACGATATGAAGGGTATTCCGTACTCGTGCATGTATGACGGTGGCCAGCCCCATCTAATCAATTTATGTTTTATATTATTTTAGTACTTTTTTTGGCCACATGAACATTTGCCGAATGAAATATTAGTTTGCCTTTATTATTATACAGAGTGTCTCAAACATTGTCGTGAAAACCATCAACATCGGAAATTCATTTCGTTTGAAGGAACTTCATGGTTTTCACGTGTGCTGTGTTTTAAAGGGTATACTCACGAGGTGGTCCCATTGTCACCAAGTTAGGATAGGCATACATACAGCGATTTTGGTATTTTCACCAATATGACAAGCATTTTCATTCAGAAAACATCATTTGATGAAGTGGAACTGATCAAGAAGACCACAGATGGCCACTTGAACTTCTCAATGATAAGTTAGTTTTGGGTATAAGATATCTCGAATAGTAAAATAACTGTGATGAAACAAATTTAAAATAGGTACCAAAGACAGTGTGTCTTTGGTACCTATTTTAAATCCTAATTATATATATCCTAAAAAAAAGTTATTGTAGTGTTTTGTTTTGGAAGTTGGTTAAATTTTTTCGTTAAAATGTTGTTTATATATATAGATTTATCAACAATTTAATATTTATTTGTGCTCTAAATACAAACACATTCAGTGTATTATATGTATTTTGAATATAAGGCTGTCAGGCAGCATCTCTCCTTCAAAAATCGAACACAAGAGAAAATCCGCGAGCCTTGAAGCCATTTTTACAATAAATTGTTTATTAAATATAAATATACTAAATATCCAAACGTTTATCATACAAAGTGAAAGTAACTATGCCTGTCTGTTACCTTTTCACGCTAATACCGCTGAACCAATTTAGATGAAATTTGCGTTTAGTCTACTTTTGACAGATTCTACATATGACAGATTCTACTTAAGAGAGATTCTACTGAAGACAGATTCTACTTAAGAGAGATTCTACTGAAGACAGATTCTAAATTTGACAGATTTTGTAAAAAGTGAGACAAGTAAGGAACATTGTGTCGTCAAAAATAAAACTGTTATATCACTATCTAATACCTTTAAACGCAATTATTGTTGTAGCAGTTATTGTATATTATATATGTATATATATAATCTGAATCTCGGAAACGGCTCCAACGATTTTCATGAAAATTTGGTTTATAGCGGGTTTCGGGGGCTATAAATCGATCTAGTTAGGTTTAATTTTAAGAAAACTTCGTTTTCTCTATTTTCACCCGAGGAGCAGAGCTAATTCACCCAGGTACTTATTATTGATATGCATAATTTGCTTTGTACCTAGTATTAAATGTTTGCATTATATAGTAACTAATATTTTTCGGTCAAGTTCAAGTTTCGTTAAAGCCGTTCCGTACAAAATGTTTGAGAAAATGAACTGTCTCCTCATTAACCGACTTCGCAAAAAGGAGTAAGTTTCTCGATTCGACCGTATATATATATATATATTATGTGTGTTCGCGGATAACACAGATATTGATGACTTTTTTTTGATGGAAAGGAGATATTCCAAGGGTGGTACCATGATTTGGAAACCATGATCTGATGATGGGATCCTAGAGCAATCGAGGGCACTCCTCAAATATTATAGGCATACATATAGAGATTTTGGTATTTTCATCAATAATGCAATCATTTGCACTCAGATAGTATCATTAGGTGAATGACCACTGGAACTACGAAATAAAACAATGTATCCTAGTCGTGTTTGGACTTATTGGAATCGTTATGAGATATTCTTTGGCTATAAATGATCTTCATATTAATTGAACGTACCTACCAAAACTAAAAAACTTTTTAAGAAATAATCAAACCGACTTCCAAAACAAAACACTTCAATGCTAAAAATAACTTTATTTTACGAAGTCGGTGTCGAATAACGGGAAACGATGGGTACAAAAGACACTGTCTTCGGAAAAGAAAATGAGGAGACAGTTCAGTTTGTCAGAAACGGCTTTAACGAAAATTGAACTTGAACGAATAATATTAGTTACTATAAATATAAACATTTCATACTAGGTATAAAAACAAAATAGGCTTATCAATAAATTTAATGATTACTATATAACAGCATTATTTTTGATGCCACAATGTTCCTTACTTGTCTCACTTTTTTCAAAATCTGTCAAATGTAGAATCTGTCTTAAGTAAAATCTGTCATATGTAGAATCTATCCTAAGTAGAATCTGTCTAAAGTAGAATCTGTCATATTATGTAGAATCTGTTTAAAGTAGACTACGATGTCAAAAGTAGAATCTGTATAATGTAGACTAAACGGAAATTTGATATGGAGATAGTGTGGGACCTTGGGCAGGATATAAGATAGTTTTTATCCCGTTATTGTAATCCCTTTGGATGATAAAACACTTTTTTATGAAGGCAAAGCCGAAAGTAGAAGCTAGTATGTTCATAAAATATTTTTTTTTTTCGAGAATCTATGTGTGTAGAAAAACGTCGTCTGTTACATGTGGGCATTTGTCATTTCAGTTTCGCGGCCTCGGCTGCAATGCCAATAGTTTGGCCACTTTTAAGAAAATGTACTATATGGATCTCCACATTGGCCATGGACATTATAATTTGTATTTACATCTGAAACGACTTCATAATTTCTATTAAATAGTTTAAAAATTAGATGATACTGTTGATGGTACCTGACGTGTAGACCTCGGTGTAGGCGCTCTCGGTGTAGACGTTATCTAAGTGCAGGGCGTAGTCAGTCATTTTGATGGGGATTTTGACACGCAGTTTGACGTAGTACTTGGTGTTGGGCTTGAGCGGTCCGTTGCAGTAAAAGCGGCCGGTCCCATTGCAATACTCCCCGCCAATGATGAACTCCCTGACGAACGACTTGTTCCCCTTTTCCATCAACGGTACCTTGTAGGGCGGCCAGACGTCCTGCTTTTGGACGTTGTACCACGTCACAACACCTGAAGTGGCGTTGCGCTGGTCTTCGGTAATCACCAGCACGTATTGCGGGTTTTCTTCAATAGGTTCCAAGCGGATGCTCACGGTTACGCTGGTAGCGGAGTGGCCCAGCTCGCGCGGCGCTTGTAGTTCAATGTGCCTCGTTGCTATGTACATATAATTATTATTATTATTTATGTATTATATATTATATTATGTGTATTTATATGTATCTTGTTATCTAAGAGCTCGTGTCTAAATAATAATAGTCGCACTGGTCGATCATCAAGGTTAAGCAACACTTGACGAGGTCGGTCCGTGGATCTTCACATGGATCAAATTTGACAGTCGTAACGGGTAGCCAGAAGCCTGAGATCTGACACCAGTCTTGCCAAGGGGTACCGTGTTACCCAGTTACTGGTTTCTGGAGGTCAGATATTCAGTCGCACCATGTAAAACACTGGTACTCAGAATCTGTCTTTATGAGAATCTGTCCTTATGCGAACAAAGGCTCAACTGAATCCAGTAAGACTGGAAGCCGACCCCAATGTAGTTGCGAAAAGGCTAGGTAGATCGATTTATATATATATATATATATCTTTTTGTTATAGGGGGACCCTCCGAACTCATGAAAGCTTATTGGAGCTGGAAAATGCCCTAATAATGTTACCAACAGTTTAGGTATAGGTAAACCAGACGACAGGGAAACCTTATCTAGCAAGCCAAGCTCATATTATAGTATATTATGCAACTAGTGAATAAAAGACGGATTTAAAGCGACGTCCATATATAAATCACGAAAAACTGAAGGATTCTAACCACTGAATCACGAGCATAGCGAGTGATTCAAGTGTTAGAATCCTGAGCGATGCGAGAGATTCATGGCAATCGATATAAATCCGTTTTTTTTCAAGAGTTTCATACTATAGTTCTGGGGCCAGCGGCAAAAAATTGTTACGGTAGGTCCTTAAGGTCAACCCCTGCAGAGTTATAATTTATTTAGTGTTTTTATGAGAAAATTGTCTTTTTAGGGTTCCGTAGCCAAACAAGTAAAATTTCTATATTTGTAAAACCCCCGACACATTTATCTTGCTTATACACCACACCAATTCAAACAGTAAAACGCTCATAACTTTTGAAAGGCTGAACCGATTTTATTCAAATATAGCTAAAAACACTCTCGACAAAATCACCTTTTAAACAAAAAAAACTAAATCAAAATCGGTTAATCCGTTTAGGCGCTATGATGCCACAGACAGACACACAGATACACTGATACACAGCAACACACGTGAAACTTATTATAACACCCCTCTTTTTCCGGCGGGGGTTAAAAACGGAATCCTTATGGATTCGTCATGTCTGTCTGTCCATCCGTATGTCACAGCCACTTTTTCCCGAAACTGTAAGAACTATGCTGTTGAAACTTGGTAAGTAGATGTATTCTGTGAACCGCATTAAGACGGTACCCTGACCAAAAAATCGGCATGAGATATGAGCGTTCCTATTGGTCTAGCGGCACTGGTGGCGCATGAATTACAGTAGTGAATACGCCCAGATTTTAGAATAAAATCTTTATAAAATCGAATTTTGGTCTTTTGAAAAAAATAATCCTACAAAAATATTCGTTATTAAATTGTCTATCCATTAGTGTTAGTACAAAAAATAATCAATGAACACTTTACGATGCAT
Organism: Orthosia gothica; assembly: GCA_949775005.1. Classification (NCBI taxonomy): domain Eukaryota; kingdom Metazoa; phylum Arthropoda; class Insecta; order Lepidoptera; family Noctuidae; genus Orthosia; species Orthosia gothica. Next base: position 23,182,527 of record OX459047.1, read on the forward strand.
AATATCAATAATTATTTCTCATTTTCATGTTTTTTTGGAAGTAGATTAGTGAAATATATACAACATTTAAAAAAATACTAAATCTACCATTTTAGAATCAATATTATGTAGAAATTTAATGTATTTTTATTAATTGATATTTCTTTTTAAATAACGAGTAGATAGCTCCTAAAAACAGCACAAAAACGGCTTGCGCGGCGTTTTGCTCGGGGTACCGCCTTAAGATTTTCAGACAAAAATGGAAAAAAACTTTTTTTTTTTTCTTAACTTGATAGTTTGCGCTAGAGACACTTCCAAAGTGAAAAATTGGTCCCCCCTCCCCTGTAACTTCTAAAATAAGAGAATGATAAAACTAAAAAAAAATATATGATGTACATTACCATGTAAAGTTCCACCGAAAATTGGTTTGAACGAGATCTAGTAAGTAGTTTTTTTTAATACGTCATAAATCGTAAACCACAATTTACCAAGTACGGAACCCTTCGTTCGCGAGTCCGACTCGCACTTGGCCGGTTTTTTTACTAATGCTTATTAAAATTCGAAACATCTACATTCTGTATCTTTTTAATAATTTTTACTAGATTGGTACTGATGAGTCCTTGCGTTGGAAATGCTATTTATTACCATATTAAATTTAATGTGTCTTCGTACAGCCAATATAACCTGCAGACAAACAAGACGCTTTCAAAAAAATCAAATTATAATAAGGAGTTTAGAAGTTATGAAGGAACTGATAAACTTACATACGTACATACATACCCACCCACATACCGGTCAAAAACATAACCTTCTCTATTGCTTCACCGTAGTCAGGTAATAAAATCGAAAGTAACTCTGCCCGCTGTCTGTTACCTTTTTCAAGCTAAAATCGCTGAACCGATTTAGATGAAAGGAGACGGTCCACGTATGGACCAAAAAGAAAGCCAGAAATCGATACGAACTTACTGTATGCGGAATTGCGGATTGATTGCTTATAACGAGTCAAATAACCCTACCTTAGTCGCAGACCCCAAAACCATGGAGTATTGGAGCTATTAGGCTGACAAAGTATGCATGAAAAATCATTATCTACTACGGATTTTCTTGATTCCAGTACCAAAATCAGTCATGCTGTCGACTGTACTGACACACTGATGAGAATTGATAAGAAGAAGAATAGAAGCTATTGATAGTAAAGACACTAAACATAATATTGGTGTACAGTCGACTGCACGTTTCAGCCACTTACACGCTTTTTCAAACTCACCGCGCTTCAGGTGTGCTTGACCGTTCTATTTATTTTAGAGTGAGGCCAAACGAACGTAACGTATCTTTTGAGCTGTGAGTCTCGTAAAATGAGTCGCGAAATTTACGCTGTATTCGATTTCATACTAAAGTCCTGTTTGTACCACACGGCGACGCAAAATGAGTGAAATTTTATAGTGGAATGCAAATTACACGACTCAAAAACGCCACACACAACTCATAAAATTGCGTTTGTTTGGCATCACCCTAAATTGTTGTATAGTAATTTGAACTAATAAGTACAACTGAACGATTAAAAAACTTAGATTCATCATCATCTGCCTAGCCGTTTTTCCAATTATTGCTGGGGTCAGCTGCCAGTCTTACCGGATTCAGGTTAGCATCAGTGTTTTACATGGAGCGACTGCCTATTTGACCTCCACAACCAAGTAACTGGGCAACACAATACCCCTTGGCAAGACTGGTGTCAGATCTCAGACTTCTGACTACCCGTAACGACTGTCAAAGATCTTCAAATGACAGCCGGGATCAACGGCTTAACGTGCTTTCCAAGGCTCGGCAGAAACTCGGTATGTTGACATGGTCACCTATCCACGGACCGACCTCGTCTTGCGTTGTTTAACCTTGAAGATCGACCCGTGCCGATGTTATTATTAAACCACGAGCTCCTCTAAAAAAAAAAACTTAGATTGTGGTCAGGATTATATCGGCAAGTGGTGATGTAATGAAACGGGTACCTGTGTGGACCACGGTGTAGGTGCTGTCGATGAAGTTGAAAAACGAGTGGTCGTAGGCACGCAGCTTGATGTAGTATTTGGTACCGGGCTTTAGGAGTCCGTTGCAGTAACCGCGTTTGTCGCAGTCGCCCCGGCCGATGACGAAATTTATGACGGACGGCACGTACATGCGGAATCGCACCGATATCTCGTATGGCGGCCAGACTTTCAGCGCTTGCACTTCGTTCCACGACACTATAGCTGCCGTATCCTTGCGTGGGTCTTCGGTCACCACCAGCGAGTAGAACTGTACTACGCCGAAGGATTCGAGGCGGATGCTCACGGTTACGGTGATGGCAGTGTGGCTCAGCTCGCGTGGCGCTTCTATATCTATGTTCCTTAAAGACGCCGCGCCTTTCCCCACGCGCTTGTCCAACAACTCTCCCGGCGCCAGGCCAGTTTCATGTACTAATGCCGAAAATTATTATAGGTTAATTTCAAGTTGGTGGCATTCGTACATATGAATAGTTTTAATTAACTAGAGCATTTATGTATTATTAGCCATCATGGCATGATACAAAGGTATTTATTTTAGACCATTTATGTACATTTAGTGCCTAATTATTTTCACAGGTAAGTATACAATTGTATATCTATTTATAATTATTTATTTATTTATTTGTATCTTACTAATAATATTATAAATGTGAAATTGTAGTATGGATGGAAAGATGTTTGTTAGTTTTTCACACAAAAACTACTGAACAGATTTTGAAGACACTTTGCAGGAATATAGATTATACATTTGTGGGGAAAAAAATCGTGGATCAAACGAAACAAGGCGGTAGTTGGGGTTATTAGGTGTAAAACAAAAACCTGTTTAACAGAATAACAAAAAAAAACTTAATTAAAAAATCAAAAAACCCGACTGCTTCAAAAGCGAACTAAAAAGTCAGAAATAAGGAAAAAATCATGCTGTGCAGTCGGAGGATACACATTCGCGGGCTGGCTGATCAAAATCTGGTAAGTTTTTTTATTTATAACTTTTTAGTTAGTTTTTTTTCGAATTAGATACATTTAAATATGTAAGAGTTATATATTTTTGAAGTCACCTCTTAAAACCCTTTATTTTGATACCCCACACGATGGGTTTGGAAGAAAAAAAAATTTTGGCCCCCACAATTTGGCACCCAAAATCCGCCATTTTTCTATTGTCCAATTTTAATACAGCCTATGACACTCGCAGGGTTAAGACGAATCGATTGACGTATAAATCATCAAACTCGGCCAACGCGTTTGGTCTCTGGAACGCCATATAGGAACAAACATAAATACTTACATACATACATACTTACATACATACATACATACATACATACATACATACATACTTACATACATACATACATAGACTGTTAAACACATTACCCTCCTTCGGCAGTCGGGTAAAAAGGCAATAAATTATAAAGATATTGGGGGAACTACTAATTCTATGCGGGCGGCAGCAAATTCGTAGATAGATACTCCATTCGTTGGGAATAAATTTGAATCAAAACGACTACTAGAGGACAATAAAATGAGTACCTGGGCGAATTGTGGTTGGCTGGACTGTTATAGTCTTCGTTTCGTTCGTCTGCGGCCGAAGATACCTCACGTTGTCAACATCGACGCGATCGCGTTGCCAGTTGTCGTTCAGGGTACGGTTCTCCCGCGTGTTCACAATCGTTGAGTGATCGTGCAACCCGCTTTGTCCCGTGCCGTTGCCAGAGACCATCTTCCTCAACTCCTCGGACGCGGATTGCGCTTGCGAAAACAGTGAGTCCACCTGCACACACAGGACACGTCATTATACATATCGAACGATTGTACGTACACAAAACAGAAATCACGCTTTATAATAATAGGTAACTCTACTAAAAAGGAAAACTTTAAGTAGGTAATATGACAACATGATAATTATGATGTCCTATTTACGAGCAAAATCAAAATCAAAATTTATTTATTCAATTAGGCCATTAAGCGACACTTTCGAACATAAAAAAAAAATTAAAACTAAATTAAAATTACATAATTAATTATACTAAATTAAATAATTGATTCTACCGTCCATTCGGAAATGTAGCTTGTTGTGGAGAAGAATGGACAAGAAACTCCACAATTACTATTTAAAAAAAAAAAAATTTTTTAAGTATTTGGTTACATTATCTTGTTAAAAAAAATACATTAATGTGAGAACGATGTAAAAAAATAAAAGTAACGCACTTAAAAGCTTCTACAGTAAAACTAACAATTAAAAATACAATAAATAGGTAATTAAAAACAGGCGGAGGCAGCTAAGTAATGACCAATCCCAACTGATGGCGCCCGTTCACGAACATGACACATGGATCGGCACCACTCAGCTCAACCATCATGAAAGGAACCGAATGATCCAACACATGTGCCACCATCAGAGAGACATTAGAGAGAGCATGACACACTATCAACTGCCAAGGCACACTGAAGTCAACGAACGATACAAAGGTACAGCAAATGGTACATTTACAGTTGGTACATAGTACTCATATATGTGCTGTGCAGTTATATAATACAAAAATAAATTGAGTTTATACAACACAAATACATTCATACAGTCTTCAGCAGGTCCAACAATACTTCAGAACTTTTCTGCTTATAACTTGTTATTGTGACCTAGTGACTGTGGAGCTGGACTAGCGTTGAGCCAAGCATTTTTATCAGCGATGTAATCCCCCAACCTATAATATGCCTGCCTGCATAGTGTGCGTTTTATAAAAGTTTTGAATTTCGCCTCATTGAGTTCTAAAATGTGTGTGTGTCAACCCCGACGAATTGACACCGTTTATTTGGACTAATTGCTGTCTATCATTCAAATAGGATTTTACTAAACTTAATGCTAAAAGGCCTAGCCCGTAATGTTCAAGTTTCAAAAGCAATGTTTCACGATCAACGCAATCAAACGCCTTCGACAGGTCGCAGAAAATACCTATGGCATCTTGCCCCTCCTCCCACGCATCAAAGATGTGTTTTAATAAGGTGACACCAGCGTCGGTTGTACAACGTTCTTTGGTGAAACCATACTGTTTCTCGTGTAGGATTTCATTCGTATTAAAATGAATGAGCATTTGATTTAGCATTATCTTTTCAAATACCTTGCTGATAACCGGCAGCACGGACACTGGACTATAATTATTTGTGTCTTTACTGTCCCTGGATTTAAAAAGTGGTATAACCTTACTATGTTTCATTAGATCCGGAAAGACTCCTTGATCTACACACAAATTAAAAATTAAAGCTAAGTACGGCGCTATAGTCTGAATAATGGAGGTACAAACTTTGATGGACATTCCCCATAGATCCTCGGTCAGTTTTACCTTTATTTGCTTAAAAGCCTTTATTACTGGTATTGGGTTTATATGTGAAAAGTGAAATTCAGTCGGGCAGGCTGAAACGTTAGCGTGTATAAAACAGAAGCGAGCGACGGCGAAGAATTTAAGGATTCAGTAGTTTTAATTGGGATGCTGGTAAAGAAATTTACAAATTCTTGAGCAACTTCTTTGTTGTCTCTAATAAGTCCATGTGTAGTCTCAAGCGTGTAATCAGTATTATTTCTTTTGTTCCTGTTTGTTTCATTGTTTATAATTTTCCGAACCGTCTTAATTTTATTTTCTGCGAATTTAACCTTATTGCTAATGTATTTAGCCTTAGCTAGTTTACACGTATTTAAAAAAATTCTTGAGTAAGTAGCAACATACTTACTAAGGGTTTCAGTGTTAATATAAGGTTTAAGGTCGACAGCTCGTAAAGTCTTTCCCTACTTTGCCTGATTCCTTTAGTCGCCCAGTCACTGAATAAAAACTTAGGGCATATAGTTTTAGTTTTCTTCCGCGATGAGCTCCTCCGTGATGGTGAGTGAGGACAGGGCCTGAACCCATAACACATATACCTGCTCTTCTAAGGATTGATACAACGCCACGTAAGAGACCACCTGCTGGGCCTAACAAATATTTGTATCATTAGGCTCTTCTCCTATTATATAGAACTTAAACATAATTGTTAAAATGTGGGTGTCGGTACTATAGATACTAAGGCGCAGCTCTGCCCTAACCCTTAGAGGGGAATACAGGCGTAATGATATGTCATCTGCTCGTAAAGGTGCAATTATTTGATAAATCACTTAGATAGGTCGGTAAACACTAATTAACTTATTCGGACTTGAGGAAAATAATGGGGTTTTTAAGTGATGAACTAATTAAGGACAAATACCGAACAAATATTAAATCAGCCAAATGTTCACTGCTCTTTAACCGACCATAATAAAAGGTGGAGGTTCTTAAGTAAACAGTTTTTGTTTGTACGTCTGTTCAGCGATATTTTTGTATTTTTTTTTATTGTTTGTAAGAGTATATACCTGAAGTGGTCGTCGGAGATATACCTACAACGTAGGTAACTCTTAAATAAATGACGGCAAATCACCGGCAGGCTTAGTACGTATCTTGCAAGAGCAAAACAGTACCGATTTTAGTGCAATAATTGCTCTCCAATAGAAACATTTTAGGGTTTTGGCGGTATTTTGTTTTAAGATATGTGCATTTGACAAACAGCAAGCCATTAGCAAACAATTGTGTACCTACATTGTAGTAAACTCGACTTGACATAAAAAAATCTTTTGATGGCGCGGTGATTTCTAATTTGTTTATTACGTGATAAGCGTGCGGGACTGCTCTAATCGCATGTCTTTTTATTGAATACACAATTTCACATTTGCCACACTCGAATTTCACCCGGGATTTCGGGAATAAATTTTTTGTTTATTAACCGATCTTTATGATTCTTTTTTGTGTTACATTTACTTTTACCTCCATGGTAGAGCCGTGGAATTTCACAACACACCAAATTAAACTCCTCAAATTCAATAAATGTTACCAGGAAATATATTGGCAAATATATAATGATTGAGATATTTTTGGGTTTATGACAATATCAAACAAGGTAAGGTATCTATCTAACTACGAGCTGGATTGATCTTGTACTGTGAGTCTTCAAGAAGCAACCTATTATAAGACTGGCAACAGTTAACTATTCATAGTTCTCTAGTCTAGTAGTAGGAAGGTAATTGGAATCGGAATGCTTGTAAAATAATTGAAGATCTTTTTGTTTAGCTATCCTTGACACTTCGATACGTGTCCGCCTGAAGGCAGGCACGTTTGATAAAATATTACGTGTGAAAGTAACTTATGAATATTATTTAAAGCTCTCTGAGTTACCCCTTCACAGTATTTACACACATCACATCACATCATCAGCCTATTAATGTTCCCACTGCTGGGACACAGGCCTCCTCTCTGTGAGAGGGAATGGGCCGTGATCCACCACGCGGGCCCAGTGCGGGTTGGTGGATGTCACATGTCTTCGAATTTTTGGTTCTAGGACATGCCGGTTTCCACACGATGTTTTCCTTCACCGTTTTGAGAGCAGTGGTGAAGAAATAATTTACACAAAGTAAAGCGCCTGCCTGGGCTCGAACCCACGACCTACAACTTGTAAGTCGCGGCCGATACCACTGGGCCACCACTGCTCTCACAGTATCTACAAGTCCAATAATATAACGGAACTCCATAACGTTCTAACACCATGTTAGACATTTTTTTATAAAATATTCGCGCGTTACGTATCAAGTGCAAAATAACTATCCCCCGCTTCAGAAATTAAAGTTAGGTGTTAAGCGTTTTGTAGTTCTTATTTTGGAAGACAGTTGTATTTTTAACCGACTTCGCAATAAAGGAGGAGGTTATCAATTCGACTGTATTTTTTTATGTGTGTTTTACCTCAGGACTTTTGATTGGGTGAACAGATTTTGATGATTATTTTTTTATTTTAACGCTGGTGCTTGTCATGTGGTCCCATTTAATTTAAATCAAGATCTGATAAAGATCTTCGGAGATATACATCAGAACTCTTCAATAATTGACGGCAAATCACTCGGGATAGCTGCAATCGCACGTCTGTTTATTGTTTAAACCATTTCATAGCATAACATCACACTGGTACACTCTAAAGGGGTACGCAGGTGTGAACAGTTCACCCTGGTATACTCTCATTCCACCGGTTTTGTTTAAGTTTCATGTTATTGGGTTAATATATTCTGGCTTCACTTTGGGCATTATAGGTAGCCAACCTATAGAACTGGTCCATTATGTACCACAACTAAAACAGTGAAAAATTAAAAACGTTTTTACAAAAAATACAACCGACTTCCAAACAAAAACTGCAAAGTGAAAAATAACTTCAACTTCGGCAGTCTGTGTCAAAAAACGAAGAAACGAAAACAGGAACGAGTTGTATTTTATTGTAAAAAGTTTTTATAATAAAAGGGTTTGCTCGCGTAGTGATGGACAATTAATTTTCTTGACTGCGTCTATGTAGTAATTTTTAACATAGGTACCTATTGATAAGTCATGTAATAAAAATTGTGTTTTGATTTAATGTTTTAAATGTATCTACTTATACCTATATTAATATGTTTATTCTACCTGAGAGACAGGTACTGGCCTTATAAATTACCTACAGAAAAACTAGAATTCATGAGTAAACTCCGACTCGTACGTGATAGGTAGGTTAGAAGATTACTACTTATGTTACTGTGAAAGCCCGAACTACGGTATAACCTAGAATTTACTGGTATAATCTAAGATTTACCAAGGCTTACAGGTAAAAGTCCGAAATGAACTACAATAATCGCTAATTTCGTATTTTTACCAGCAGTCACACGGTAAATCTGAGGGTTCCTACAGACTTGTAAATCTTCAAAAATAGTGTGAGTGGTTTACCTACTGTTAACAAAAATACTGACGGCAAATTAAATGACAAGATCAATTTATAATTAGCTTAAAATATTAATAGGAAGATTTACAAGTCTCTGAGGAAAATCCTAAGATTTACCGTGTGATTGCCTGAAATTAGCGATTAACATAGACCATGTCGGACTTTTACCAGTAAGCTTTGGTAAATCTTACGTTTCGCTGGTAAATCCTAAGTTTTACCGCAGTTCGGGCTTTTACAGTTACATATACCATTAAAAACCTTACATGTAAAAACACATCTCTCAAGGCGCAGTTCTCCTATCGCAAAAAGTATTGAGATCTAATGTAAACCCAAGTCGGATAATCATCAAAATCGGTTCACCCAGTTAAAACTTCTGAGGTAACACAGAAACAAATACCGTCGAATTGAGAACCTCCTCTTATATAATATCAAAGAGCGGACTTACCGCGCTGACAGCAAGCAGTAGCAGTACCAGCGACAGAGCGTCGCCGCGTGAGCTTCCAGCCATCCTCGCAGACATGTTCCACATAATTGTACTTGTCGACTGTCCTACTAACAGGACAAGTGCGCATTATATAATTATGCAGCGTGTGATAAGAAGATGACGCAAGCATCACTGACGGCAGCAAATGATTCGGTGCAATGAAACAATTATTTACTACAATATACAAAGCTTCTGAAAAACAGGTCGGGCGCGATTCGTCACCTGTAACTTGTACTTCTAGATTACCTAAATATCAATACTTTACATGGTATTGTATGCTATATAGTTAGGTACGCTACATCTTAAATTATTTTATAATGGGCAATACTGACCTTTTCGGCAGAAGCCTTGCATTTTTTACGGATTAACAAGTAAAATTTCAAAATTTAAAACACACATTTATCTTGCGAAAACACCACGATTCAAACAGTAAAACGCCCATAACTTTTGAACGGCTGAACTGATTTTATTCAAACTTAGCTAAGAACACTCTCGCCAAATTCACCTTTCAAACAACAAAAACTAAATCAAAATCGGTTCACCCGTTTAGGCGCTATGAAGCCACAGACAGACACACAGATACACAGATACACAGCAACACACGTGAAACTGTATGTGTTTATTGTAATTAAAAGGCTTGGTTATAGTAAAAACGATAAGTTAATTATAAAAGGCTTGGTTATAACTACAAAGATGATTACCTACATAAGTAGATAATGTGTTAATAATTAAAGCTTGGTTATAATTATACGGCTATTTAATTATAAGAGTTTGGCAATAAGTAGATACTTTAATATTTCATTAATTACAAAAGATGAAATGATTGATTGGTCTGATTAGGTTTTTCTGGGTTTCCCTAATCCTGCGCAATGAATGTTGGACCATGATGATATTGTTTTCCCAGAAAGAAAGAAAGGTGTGTTAAAACACACACCTTTCTTTCTTTCTGGGAATCCTTTATTGTATAAAGGTGGTTTGAGATATGTATTATTACGATGATGTTTTTAAAGAGAAAGGGATTTATTTTTGAGGGGGCGTGTTGGAGTTTATCAAAAATAATTCAATACTAGTCAACACTGTAGCCTTCTCTCTCTCTAACCATTAATTATATAGTTTATTATTTGAGCCCTTGTCAACACTTGAAACTGAAATGCTAGCTGGTCACGGTCAACCACATGTGCTACACACACCTTTCGATATATAAAACAAAGGGTAATTAAACTGTTATTATGCAAACCCTAAAACAGTTCTTTTCTTTGGTGTCCACCTTATTAACCCCAACATATATATATTTTAAGGTCAAATAATTTATCTCCTGCCTATATAATGATCTCAAAAATATAAGATTATTCTTATCACTTAAACGTGATCTTATTTTATTGCAAATATAGCTGAAGAAAATTTCTTTCCGGCTCTACACTTGTCGGTAGAATGGATAATAGAAAGTCGAAATATCCCATCCATTCAAGAAAGGGCCATTTCGATCCTCACATTCGTATTAAGATCTTCACTGTGTATCATTCTTGAAATTTTATAAACAGTAGCTTTTATAAGCATTTGCTAGCTTAAGGACAGATTCGCTTTATAAAATAAAATAAAAATCTTGCAGACATCGTTAATAACCAAAAATAAATGCCCTGTACTAATTTTTTATCCTAATGTTAACCAAATTCGGCCTTGTAAAGCGATAATGACAATTTTTTCAATCTTTTTATCCTTTTCCTTTTTTAAATCTTGTAGACTTCGTCTTGTCCCTTAGACTGTAAAGACTTAAACTTAATTTTGTTTCTTGTATTTGAGTTTCTTTTTTTAGCAACTGAAGAAAATATCGGGTATTTTTGAATTCAATCTACGATGGTTGCCCTCCACCGCATTTTTTATTCTGATCTTTTCTCTGTAACAAAAAATTGTTCAAAAGTGACTTTATTTAGCCACTGGGACGAAAAATGGTTTTGAAACTTAACATATTCCTCTGTAGCAGGACCAGTTTCTAGTTAAGATTAAGTAAGCCTCAGGGATTAATAAAGTGCTAATTGACTAAACAACCTTGTTATATTTTTGCTCTCATTTGTTTTATCCAGGGCAATTTTCTAACTCATTTGCCATATTGCATTTAATTAATGGTACAAACTCCCCTTTATTTGGACATTTGGATTTATAATCTTAACGGCATTAATTGTTGTCATTTCAAAATCACACTTAAATTCAACAATGTCTAATGAATAATTGTTTTGTAAGAGTCTAAATATTCTTTCGTACGTTTGTTGAGACTTGTTTGGTATCAAACTCTCCTTAATTTGTTGTTGTATTAACATGCAACGAATAAATTTGGTAAAATGGTTTCGGCGTCACTTTAAATATAGATACCATCACCTCATATTTTGTATATTTTTTAAATTTGTTTGGCTGATGGGGATCCCAATAATACAATATTTTCGTCATCACCTTCATCAAATAAAAATATTTTTTTCAGGCAACCGCATATCTTTGTTCTTTTAAACCTTCCATAAAAATATATATTTGTTTAATTTATTGTTTTGTGTTTTTTTGTATTGTCTCCTGTGCGGTACACAATTTTTTTTTTTTTCTTTCTTTCTTTCTTTTTTAATTCATCTAGGCCAAATAAGCGGCACTTTTGAACGTCAAACAATTAAAAATTTACATTTATCACAATATAAAAAAAGATTATACCGTACATTCGGAAAAGTAGCTTGTTATGGAGAAGAATGCACAAGAAACTCCAAATTTACTCTGTTTATATAAATAAAAAAACATTTTCAACAACAACAACGACAGGTTGTCTCAAGTAGAGGTCTTAAGTATAATTACAAAATAATAAGGCCGCCAGTTTCAGTCACAATACCCCCTGTGCTAGTTGGTACTGTATTACAGTGGGGTATTATTCCTCATTACTGTGACCCATAAGACAACAAACTAGTCAATACTGAGATCTTTCAAACATAGGTCTTTAGGAAGTGAAATGAAAAATGTAAAAAAAAAACTAAAATCTTAACAACAATAATAAAACTTATAAACTTAGCAATAATAAGTTGCTACACTTAACACTAATTTGGCTTAACTGGCGTGTGCGTGAGTGTGTGTATTAATTAGAAGGTGCGAAAAGATATGTAGTGTATGTAATGATTGTAGTTTATCTAGTGTAAGTAATGTATGTAGTGTATGTATTGTGTGTAGTGTATGTAATATAATTATGTATGAAGGCTTGTTATGTAGGGATTTTAAAATAGGTGTTTTACTTTATTTACATAAGTGCATACATTAATAATTCATATATGTGAGGACGATGCACCCAGAATAGCACTACACACTATACTACGTACAGGTATAAAGTATTAAAAGCATTACCAGGTAAATTTATTAATTTGATAAATAGGAACATGGTTCTCACATACTTACTAATATTGCAAACATTATATATTTATGTTGTTGTGTTCACACATTGCATATAATATTGCAGTGTGTGAACACAATAACTATATATATACATACAATAACTATGAATAGGAACATAAATTAACAATTTCATTATTCGGTCAATTAAATTACGGGCCATATTAGGTAAACATCCGTAGTTGGCCTCTTTTACTATTATGTTACAGGTGTCTATTGTTATCGACGTGGTACAAATTTTCCTGTTATAATATCGCCAATTCGAAGTTCCTGATTGATTTAAGCAAATCAAGATAAAACCGACCGAAGATCTATGGGGAATGTCCATCAAAGCTTGTACCTCCATTATTCAGACTATAGCGCCGTACTTAGCTTTGATTTTCAATTTGTGTGTGGATCAAGGAGTCTTTCCGGATCTAATGAAATATAGTAAGGTTATACCACTTTTTAAATCCGGGGACAGTAAAGACACAAATAATTATAGACCGGTATCCGTGTTGCCGGTTTTCAGCAAGGTATTTGAAAAGATAATGTTAAATCAAATGCTCATTCATTTTAATACGAATAACATCTTACATGATAAACAGTATGGTTTCACCAAAGGACGTTGTACAACTGACGCTGGTGTCACCCTATTAAAACACATATTTAATGCGTGGGAAGAGTCGCAGGATGCCATAGGTATCTTCTGCGACCTGTCGAAGGCGTTTGATTGCGTTAATCATGAAACATTACTTCTGAAACTTGAGCATTACGGGCTAGGTCAATCAGCGTTAAGTTTGATTAAATCTTATTTGAGTGATAGACAACAATTAGTTCAAATAAACGGTGTGAATTCGTCAGGGTTAAATGTGAAAATGGGGGTACCCCAGGTCTCAATTTTAGGTCCTTTCTTATTTTTAATATACATAAACGATTTACCCCATTTATTGGAAGGCAAACTAAATATGGTGTTATTTGCTGATGACACATCTTTAGTTTTAAAAATAAATAGACGTATTTGTCAGGTTGATGACGTAAATAACGCGCTACGGCAGGTTCAGGATTGGTTCTCTGCCAATAATTTAGTTTTAAAAGGTAAAAAAACCAAATGCGTAAAATTTTCCTTGCCAAATGTCAAATGTACTGATTGTGACATTATATTAAACAAGGAGAAGGTCGAATTCATCGATAAAACGGTTTTCCTGGGGATCACGCTAGACTCAAGGTTACAATGGGGTCCTCATTTAGTATCACTTGCGGGGCGGCTGAGTTCAGCAGCTTATGCTGTCAGAAAGATTCGTCAATTTACTGATGTGGATACCGCTAGGCTAGTCTATTTTAGTTACTTTTATAGTATAATGTCTTACGGTATCTTACTATGGGGAAGGGCTGCAGACATTGAGTCTATTTTTATTCTGCAAAAACGAGCCATCAGAGCGATTTACAATCTTCGCCCCGGCGCGATTCTCTAAGGACATTAACATCATGACGGTTCCTTGTCAATATATTTATGAAAACATCATGTACGTGAGAAAGAATTTACATCTTTTTAGTAAAAACGGAGACAGACATAATTACATTACTAGAAATAGGGACCAATTAGTTCAACCAGGTTTCAGACTGGCAAAAGTGGCCTCATCTTTCATGGGGTACTGTACAAAATGTTACAATAAAATTCCTCCCCATATTCTAGAACTGAATGAGACGAAATTTAAAAATTGTATAAAACGCACACTATGCAGGCAGGCATATTATAAGTTGGGGGATTATATCACTGATAAAAATGCTTGGCTCAATGCTAGTCCTGCTCCACAGCCACTAGGGCCCAAAAACAAATGATATGTTTATGTTTGTGTTGTATAGACTCGATTTCTTTTAGTATTGTATAGCTAAACAGCACGTGTGTGGGTATTATGTACCCAACTGTAAATCTACCATTTGCTATACCTATGTGTCATTCGTTGACTTGTGTGTGTCCTGGCAGTTGAGTGTGTCATGCTCTCTCAAATGTCTCTCTGATGGTGGCGCGTGTGTTGGATCATTCGGTTCCCTTCATGATGGTTGAGCTGGGTGGTGCCGATTCATGCGTCATGTTCGTGAACGGGCGCCGTCAGTTGGGATTGGTCATGACTTAACTGCTTCGGATGTTAATGTTTTTCTAGTACCTATTATATAACTGCACAGTATATGTGTGAGTACTTTTAATACTTTATACCTTTACGTAGTATAGTGTGTAGTGCTATTCTGGGTGCATTGTCCTCACATATGTGAATTTATTAATGTATGTACTCATGTACCCAAATATTGTAAAAATCATTTTTTTTTAAAGAGTAAGTATGGAGTTTCTTGTGCATTCTTCTCCATAACAAGCTACTTTCCGAATGCACGGTAGAATCATTTTTTTTTAAAAGAGTAAGTATGGAGCTTCTTGTGCATTCTTCTCCATAACAAGCTACTTTCCGAATGCACGGTAGAATCAACTTTTATTCCATGTAAATTTAAAAAGTATGGAGTTTCCTGTGCATTCTTCTCCATAACAAGCTACTTGCCGAATGCACGGTAGAATCAACTTTTATTACATGTAAATTGAAATTGTGACATTCAAAAGTGCCGCTTGGTGGCCCAGTTGAAATAAATATATTTTGTCTTTGTCTTGTCTTTGATTCTGAATTATTCTGCACAAAATTGCATCTGTGCCCATCATCACGTAACACTTTACCTCTTTTTTTACTTGTTATAAATTTCATGTCCGACACTTTGCTACTTGTTCCAGCTCTCAACACATCAGTTTTCACCTGCCTAACGTGACGTAGGGTAAACTTAATGCATTTGTTTTTTTTTTCATTAAGAAGTAAATTGTTAACATTGAACCAGTGAACTACTTTTGAGATCGCGCTATTTACATCGTCAGTAACCAGCTGCTGACTTTTAAGTTTAAACAAAAGTGAAGTATCATCCGCAAACAACATTATATTATGGTTATCCTTTATGAGGTAAGGCAAATCATTAATATAAATAAGAAACAAGAAAAGACCAAGAATTGAGCCCTGCGGGACTCCTATTGTTACTATAGATCCGGGCGATCTTTTTCCATTAACTTCAACGCTCTGAATCCTATTACTTAAGTATGAAGTAAGAAGATCCAGAGCGCTGTTCCGGATCCCGTAGTGGCGGAGTTTCCTGATTAGGGTTTCATGAAGAACACAATAAAATGCTTTGGACAAATCACAAAAAATTACCAAGGCATCGCACTTATCTTCTCATGCATTATAAATATGTCCTAAAAGCTCAACACCGGCTTGATAATGGGCGAAGAATTGAATCCTGAAAATAGCACAGTATTCTTGGGTTTAACTTTAGATGCTAAGCTTCAGTGGGGCCCACATATAGACAAATTTTCAAAGAATCTAAGCTCCGCAGCATATGCTGTTAGAAAAATTCGTAATTTTACTGACATAGAGACAGCCCGTTTAGTATACTTAAGCTATTTTCATAGTGTAATGTCGTACGGTCTTCTCAATCAATCAATCTTTGTTTTGCAGAAAAGAGCTGCTCGATCAATTTATAAATTAAGCCCGAGACACTCTCTCAGAGAGAAATTTAAGGAGATTAATGTAATGACTGTGCCTTCTCAGTATATTTATGAAAATCTTTTATATGCCCATAGGGCATATAGTTTTAGTTTTCTTCCGCGATGAGCTCCTCCGTGATGGTGAGTGAGGACAGGGCCTGAACCCATAACACATATACCTGCTCTTCTAAGGATTGATACAACGCCACGTAAAGAGACCACCTGCTGGGCCTAACAAATCATTTGTATCATTAGGCTCTTCTCCTATTATATAGAACTTAAACATAATTGTTGAAATGTGGGTGTCGGTACTATAGATACTAAGGCGCAGCTCTGCCCTAACCCTTAGAGGGGAATACAGGCGTAATGATATGTCATCTGCTCGTAAAGGTGCAATTATTTGATAAATCACTTAGCTGGGTCGGTAAACACTAATTAACTTATTCGGACTTGAGGAAAATAATGGGGTTTTTAAGTGATGATCTAATTAAGGACAAATACCGAACAAATGTTAAATCAGCCAAATGTTCACTGCTCTTTAACCGACCATAATAATAGGTGGAGGTTCTTATGTAAACAGTTTTTGTTTGTACGTCTGTTCAGCGATATTTTCGTTTTTTTTTATTGTTTGTAAGAGTATATACCTGAAGTGGTCGTCGGAGATATACCTACAACGTAGGTAACTCTTCAATAAATGACGGCAAATCACCGGCAGGCTTAGTACGTATCTTGCAAGAGCAAAACAGTACCGATTTTAGTGCAATAATTGCTCTCCAATAGAAATATTTTAGGGTTTTGGCGGTATTTTGTTTTAAGATATGTGCATTTGACAAACAGCAAGCGATTAGCAAACAATTGTGTACCTACATTGTAGGTAAACCCGACTTGACATAAAAAAATCTTTTGATGGAGCGGTGATTTCTAATTTGTTTATTACGTGATAAGCGTGCGGGACTGCTCTAATCGCATGTCTTGTTATTGAATACACAATTTCACATTTGCCACACTCGAATTTCACCCGGGATTTCGGGAATAACTTTTTTGTTTATTATCCGATCTTTATGATTCTTTTTTGTGTTACATTTACTTTTACCTCCATGGTAGAGCCGTGGAATTTCACAACACACCAAATTAAACTCCTCAAATTCAATAAATGTTACCAGGAAATATATTGGCAAATATATAAAAGATTGAGATATTTTTGGGTTTATGACAATATCAAACAAGGTAAGATATCTATCTAACTACGAGCTGGATTGAACTTGTACTGTGAGTCTTCAAGAAGCAACCTATTATAAGACTGGCAACAGTTAACTATTAATAGTTCTCTAGTCTAGTAGTAGGAAGGTGATTGGAATCGGAATGCTTGTAAAATAATTGAAGATCTTTTTGTTTAGCTATCCTTGACACTTCGATACGTGCCCGCCTGAAGGCAGGCACGTTTGATAAAATATTACGTATGAAAGTAATTTCTGAATATTATTTAAAGCTCTCTGAGTAACCCCTTCACAGTATCTACAAGTCCAGTAATATAACGGAACTCCATAACGTTCTAACACCATGTAAGACATTTTTTTTGATAAAATATTCGTACGTTACGTATCA
This sequence comes from Orthosia gothica, assembly GCA_949775005.1. NCBI lineage: Eukaryota > Metazoa > Arthropoda > Insecta > Lepidoptera > Noctuidae > Orthosia > Orthosia gothica. Next base: position 23,200,384 of record OX459047.1, read on the forward strand.
AGTGCAAAATAACTAACACCAACTTCAGAAATTAAAGTTAGGTGTTAAGCGTTTTGTACTTTTTGTTTTGGAAGTCAGTTGTATTTTTAACCGACTTCGCAAAAAAGAAGGAGGTTATCAATTCGACTGTATTTTTTTATGTGTGTTTTACCTCAGGACTTTTGATTGGGTGAACAGATTTTGATGATTATTTTTTTATTTTAACGCTGGTGCTTGTCATGTGGTCTCATTTAATTTAAATCAAGATCTGATAAAGATCTTCGGAGATATACATCAGAACTCTTCAATAATTGACGGCAAATCACTCGGGATAGCTGCAATCGCACGTCTGTTTATTGTTTAAACCATTTCATAGCATAACATCACACTGGTACACTCTAAAGGGGTACGCAGGTGTGAACAGTTCACCCTGGTATACTCTCATTCCACCGGTTTTGTTTAAGTTTCATGTTATTGGGTTAATATATTCTGGCTTCACTTTGGGCATTATAGGTAGCCAACCTATAGAACTGGTCCATTATGTACCACAACTAAAACAGTGAAAAATTAAAAACGTTTTTACAAAAATTACAACCGACTTCCAAACAAAAACTACAAAGTGAAAAATAACTTCAACTTCGGCAGTCTGTGTCAAAAAACGAAGAAACGAAAACAGGAACGAGTTGTATTTTATTGTAAAAAGTTTTTATAATAAAAGGGTTTGCTCGCGGCTGCGGCCGTAGTGTCGGACAATTAATTTTCCTGACTGCGTCTATGTAGTAATTTTTAACATAGGTACCTATTGATATATAGTAAGTCATGTAATAAAAATTGTGTTTTGATTTAATGTTTTAAATGTATCTACTTATACCTATGTTAAGACGGTACCCTAACCAAAAAATCGGCATGAGATATGAGCATTCCTATTGGTCTAGCGGCACTGGTGGCGCATGAATTACAGTAGTGAATACGCCCAGATTTAAGAATAAAATCTTTATAAAATCGCATATTGGTCTATTGAAAAAAAAAAACTACAAAAATGTTCGTTATTAAATTGTCTATCCATTAGTGTTAGTACAAAAAATAATTAATGAACACTTTACGAGGAGATGCATAATATCAATAATTATTTCTCATTTTTATGTTTTTTTGGAAGGATATTTGTGAAATATATACAACAATTAACAAAAAACTAAATCTACCATTTTAGAATCAATATTATGTAGAAATTTAATGTATTTTTATTAATTGATATTTCTTTTTAAATAACGAGTAGATAGCTCCTAAAAACAGCACAAAAAACGGCTTGCGCGGCGTTTTGCTCGGGGTACCGCCTTAATATGTTTATTCTACCTGAGAGACAGGTACTGGCCTAATAAATTACCTACAGAAAAACTAGAATTCATGAGTGAACTCCGACTCGTACGTGATAGGTAGGTTAGAAGATTACTACTTATGTTACTGTGAAAGCCCGAACTACGGTATAACCTAGAATTTACTGGTATAATCTAAGATTTACCAAGGCTTACAGGTAAAAGTCCGAAATGAACTTACAATAATCGCTAATTTCGTATTTTTACCAGCAGTCACACGGTAAATCTGAGGGTTCCTACAGACTTGTAAATCTTCAAAAATAGGGTGAGTGTTTTACATACTGTTAACAAAAATACTGACGGCAAATTAAATGACAAGATCAATTTATAATTAGCTTAAAATATTAATAGGAAGATTTACAAGTATCTGAGGAAAATCCTAAGATTTACCGTGTGATTGCCTGAAATTAGCGAATAACATAGACCATGTCGGACTTTTACCAGTAAGCTTTGGTAAATCTTACGTTTCGCTGGTAAATCCTAAGTTTTACCGCAGTTCGGGCTTTTACAGTTACATATACCATTAAAAACCTTACATGTAAAAACAAATCTCTCAAGGCGCAGTTCTCCTATCGCAAAAAGTATTGAGATCGAATGTAAAACCAAGTCGGATAATCATCAAAATCGGTTCACCTAGTTAAAACTTCTGAGGTAACACAGAAACAAATACCGTCGAATTGAGAACCTCCTCTTATATAATATCAAAGAGCGGACTTACCGCGCTGACAGCAAGCAGTAGCAGTACCAGCGACAGAGCGTCGCCGCGTGAGCTTCCAGCCATCCTCGCAGACATGTTCCACATAATTGAACTTGTCGACTGTCCTACTAACAGGACAAGTGCGCATTATATAATTATGCAGCGTGTGATAAGAAGATGACGGCAGCAAATGATTCGGTGCAATGAAACAATTATTTACTACAATATACAAAGCTTCTGAAAAACAGGTCGGGCGCGATTTTTGCGACTTGTACTTCTAGATTACCTAAATATCAATAATTTACATGTTATTGTATGCTATATAGTTAGGTACGCTATATCTTAAATTATTTTATAATGGGCAATACTGACCTTTTCGGCAGAAGCCTTGCATTTTTTATGGATTAACAAGTAAAATTTCAAAATTTAAAACACACATTTATCTTGCGAAAACACCCCGATTCAAACAGTAAAACGCCCATAACTTTTGAACGGCTGAACTGATTTTATTCAAACATAGCTAAGAACACTCTCGCCAAATTCACCTTTCAAACAACAAAAACTAAATCAAAATCGGTTCATCCGTTTAGGCGCTATGATGCCTCAGACAGACACACAGATACACAGACACACAGATACACAGCAACACACGTGAAACTTATAACACCCCTCTTTTTTCGGCGGGGGTTAAAAAGTAATCTATGACGTTCAGTCATGGCTGCAAGCATATTATAGGGCGCCAGGGGGCCGAAAATCAGCATGCGGCCTTGTTCCTAATAACTTTTCATATTATTTTAGCGGTCCATTCGTGTCGGAAAGAAGAAGAAAACTAGAGCCCTTTCGCCTGGAAACGTATTGCTTTGGCCAACCTGGAAAACTCTGAACAGACTCCGCACTCAGGTCCGCCGCAGCAAAGACAATCTCCATAGATGGGGTTTCTCGGATGGTTCCGATCCTCGGTGCTTGTGCAGCGTCTTCCCGCAGACCATGGCCCACCTTTTGTCTTGTGCCGCATGTCCTGTTGTCTGTTCACGTGAGGACATTATGACTGCGTCAGCGGAGGGTGTTGCCGTGGCTGAATTCTTAAAAGGCAAGGCATTTAACTAAAAAGAGTTTGTTTGACGTCGACACGCTAAGAAGAAGAAATAAACAGTAGTTCCTTACCCAGAAAAGCATTCAAAACAATGTAAGAAGCAAGACGAGCGAAGTGAGCTCGAACATTTTTAATTAAATCTCGTCTTGATTAGGATATTTTTATTTTTTTTAAAAGTTCCTTCATAGAAATATGATTAACTTTTTGACTTATGCAGACGAGCTTCAGGTTGTGGGCTACCACGACGGTCAATACATGATTCCATTTTTTTTAGAGGGCCTGAGCTATACAAGAGAAATAGCTTTGTCCCTTTTTCACAGTCGCTCTATGATAGTTTTAAACACGTCATGGCACGGCCCCAGAACTAAAGAAGGATGATTCAACAGCGAGCGCGAGCGATATGTTCTCAATTGTTTTAACACACCGTCTCGGATAAGTAAGGGTTCTCTTATTTTCATGAGGCTTGTCCTGACTTTTTGTATATTTCATTTCTAGCCACGGCTATCTGATTTAAATTAAATCAGACAGCGGAGTTGAGTCTTTATTTGTAAAAATTAGGCATAAATTCTATCTAAATTTTTAGACATTCTCCATTGAAATCTGATCTTTATTTTCATACTAGCTAGATGTACTCGTAGGCCAGATAAAAATAATTTATTGACTTCTAGTATACCCATTTTTGATAACAGCATATACTGTCCCACTGCTGGGTAAAGGGCTTCCCCAAATCCATCCAAATATTCTTTTTCTGAGCCACCTCGGACAGCCTCAGTAGTGCGTCTAGGTCGTCTCGCCAGCTCTCTCTGGGCCGGCCTCTGCGGCGCCGTCCATCCTTAGGTACCGAATTTGTGGAGACTATTGCCTAGCGGTCTCTGTTCATGCGGCTAACGTGAACCGCCCAATACCATTTTAGCCTAGCAGCCTTTACTCCTAGGTCTATGATCTCCGTTCTAGAGCGCAGCTTATGTATACAGTATACCCAAATACGCGATGGGTATAAGTACTAACTAGAAGTTATGGTTTTGAGACGTGGTCGCTTACAATGGGCCTCATCAGAAATTTCCTTAGCCCTTAGCCAGAAAAATACCTATCCGGGCAATTAAACTGAACCCAATTACGGTGGGCAGATCGGTATAGTAGAAACCATCCAAGCGTTCTACAACCGACCTTTCTGCTCCACATCATCAGATCCTGACCCCCAAAACCAATATATAGAACTAGGGTTGCCAGATCGGAAGACCAAAATACCTGGGGGAAATTTGAAAATGAAATAAATACTTAAAAATAAACAGTTTACTTTTTTAATGCCATAGGTTAAAAAAGACTTAATATTGATAATGATAACATTTAACTAATTTAGATAGGTAGGTATACTTAATTTTTAGGTTGCCATGATTAAGTATTTGGCATTGGACTTACACTTACTCAGTCTTATTACAAAAAACTCAATAAACCTTGGTTTGAACCTGGCCTATCAAGTCCAGGCTTATCTGCAAAACCATGGTCTAAATTTTTCCGTATTACAAAACTTAAAAAAACCCTGGTCTTCTTAGTACCGTCATTTGAACCTTTGTCAATATATCAACCACAGATTAAAACAAATATCATTCGTTCACCATAATATCGTTCAATTGCAACGTTCCGTATGCCCAGAAAAGAAAACTTTTTGATAATACGATAAGGATTAAATGATGTTTAGGAGTGTTAAAATATTGACACTTTGTTATTTTGCATGTATATTAACATTAGTTATTTTATCGATTGCAGTTTTGTTTAGGTTTAAGCACATTACTTAAATTCGTATTAATTACTAATAATACATCTACGTACGTGTAACGAAACGTAACATTCTCGCGCGTTACATGAAACCATAACAATAAACAAAACCATCGCTCGTTGAACAAAGTTCATTAGGCTTTGGATTTTTAAGGGCTAAAATTTCCATTATGGGCCGTTGATTTGGAAGTTCATATTTTTTTAATAGGTAGTACTCATAAATAGAAAGCTTTTTACAAATTTTCAAGACTCGGAAATTTTATGTTTTTTTGTATGTTTTTCGTGAGGTAAAAAAATGCGAATTGGTCCAAGAGCGAGCGAAGCGAGCTCGGGAACTTAGGGCACCCCGACACGGATAGGTTAGGTTCGAAGGAGATGACGGGAGCTGAAGTGAGCGAGCAAAGCGAGCGAACGCTGCTCCCGTCATCTCCTTCATGTTAGGTTACTTATGACCCTACAGACAGAAATAGGAGCCCCGCGCAGCGGGGCTCCGTCGACTTCGTTGCTTAAATAGTAATTTTAAATTTAACCATGGATATCCCCATAACCATGGGGTTCTGTGGGGTGGGGATGGTATAGTGAGGTAGCCCCTCTACCCCCCTTTCCCTTCCCCCCTCCACGCCTCTTAAATCGATGCAGATTTATGGCAATTTCTATTTTAACCTGAAAACTTTAACCATGGATCTCTCTATAACCATAGGGCTCCGAGTAGTGGGGATGGTACTGGGGGATGGCCAAACCTCCCCCCCTCCCCCCTCCATCCTCCCCGCATCAAAAATTAACGGCCCATAATCGAAATTTTAGCCTTTTTAAGTTCTCCAAGTCTCTATTATAACAATTGCCTCTTTGTTAATAATGTGTTAGAATATTAAGTGTTGTGATGGACCAACAAAAAAAAACATCTGAGAATTGAAGTACCGAGGAAAAAGTATTATTCTCAATATCAATTAAATCCACCATGTTAATTTCCATTTTCGGGTAAAAGCAACACAACACAATGAAAAAGATTCTATAACCTAAAAGAAAAACTTTGACAGATACGACTTAGACCACCGTTAAACTAGGGGCCGCCGAGGTTTAGCGTTAGACCATGATATGGTCCATGGTTTATCGCTAAACCATTATTTGTAATATCATTTATATTTAAACCGTGGTTTATTGAGATTTAAACCTGGGTTTTTAGTTAAACCGCATTTTGTACCTACTAAAATGGGCACCGCCCAAGGTTCAATAATTGGCCCAACTGAGTACTTATTATACGTTAATAACATGTGTAATATTATTCCGGAAGACTCTGTATACCAGTTTGCCGATGACACTTGTTTGGTAACCCATCACAAAAATATAATTGAGGCTCAAACGGTAATGCAACGTTTATTTGATGACCTGTGTAAATGGGCACACGATGCAGGCCTGGTTATCAACGCTAGTAAAACCAAGATTATCCATATACACTCGCCTTATATGAAGATCAGACATGTACCTAAGATAACTGCGCATGACCACCAGTGCCTGCATCGCGGGCCCACTGCACGCATGTGTGCGTGTCCTACGTTAGAGGCTGTTGACCAGCACACCTATCTCGGACTCATTATTGACAAGCATTTCAATTGGGGATCACACATTGAAAGTGTAAGTAACAAACTCAGATCTATTAACGCCAAGTTGGCTATCCTCAAATATAAACTTCCCTTCCACACGCTACGCATGCTATATCTCGCTCTGGCAGATTCCGTCATAAGCTATGGCCTAACTAGTTACGGACGCTCCTACAAAACTTATGTAGATAAAATATATAGACTGCAACTAAGTTTACTCAAGACTATTGTGCCAAAGAATATTAAACTTAAATATAAAGATGATGAATACGGACTATTTAAATATTGTAAAATTGTGTCAGTCTTTGATAAATTCAGGTCGGCAATTATCTTGGACAAATTTAATAATATTAGCTCCTTAACTTTAAACATTAGACCAAAACAGTTACGTGATCTGGATTACTTGCCAACGTATAAACTACCTACAACTGTAAATGTGTATGGCACGAGAACGTGGGAATATATATTACCTGATACTCTGAATAAAATTCCTAAAACTGTGCAGTCACATATTGTCACTAGCACATATAAAAAATGTAAATTTACCTTAAAAAAATATTATATTACTGGTGACATCACTTAATAAGTTTTAAGTGGGTATAAGTAAATGTTTACCTATTTTAGTAATATGTGGTTCAAGTTTGCTTCCTCCACTTTGTCACATAAACCTTACAAGGTTTTAGACAAGTGTTATGCTGTACAATAAGTGTTATTTAATGTATTGGAAAACAAACGAAAAAAAAGAAAAAAAAAATAAGACTGACTGAGTTCACCAATTTAGATTCTTTAATAGTATTCGGAAAATATTTAAAATTCAAACAATTTACTTAAAAAATTGGGCGTTATTAAATCAAAGGCTACAATTTCTCTCTTTGGTATTTAAATTATTTAGCATAACAAATACACTTTTACAGTAAGCGTTGCTTTCAGGAATTGATAACACAAATTATCTGAAAGGAAGAATGTTTCTAGAACTTGTTTTCTGGAGATTGTGAGTTTTAAAGTGTCCTTTTAAATGTCGGGCAAATCCAGACGAATCCCGACCATCTGGCAACCCTATATAGAACCCATGAAGACTACAATGAACCTACACACGATGTCTATGTTGGTAGAAAATGAACAGTTCAAGTATCCACCTTTCTGCTCTCTTCTTGCTAGGTTAGTTCTGTTTACAGCAATGACCAAACAACTTCATGTAAACATAAGTACGGCATTTTTCCGTCGGTGCTCCATGGACCAATTGAAATTTGACCAATTGGTCTATGGGGAAAATTACATGTTTCCATCGTCCAATTATCAACTGGACTATGGAGAATTGAGAAATGTTCCGCTGCCCAGTTTAATAGTATAGTAAAGCCTTGTCCACAAGTATTTAAAAAAAATATCAAGATCAATTTTTGAAACAATAATCATTTACTGAATAATCACGACATAACAATTCATTTGTACAAAGACTACAATACAAATCAATGTGAACATCTATCTCATTGAGTCCGTTGGGATCCCAGAATTGGCGACAACAGTCTTCGCAATACCCTCATCCAGAAGACATACTGTCATTTGGCAACTAATTGACACCATACATAAAAATAATAAAAACAAAAAAAAAAAAAGTCTTTATTACTTCAATTGTACCACAAAACACTATATCTAAACACTTTGCGTTACAACTAGGGTAAAGTGTGTTTACGATGAACTCTGGCACCCAATGTAAGATTTAACTTGTGTTTTAATGACAATATTTTCGGTGAAGTGGCCATTTCAAACAGTTTACATCATTGATGTTTCTATTTAATTTAACTATAATTAACGAACATTATATTTTATTTATTTACGGCGGTCGAATCAACTATTATTAGTTTTTTTTTTTTTTGCAATTGTCGCTTAATGACCTAATAAATAAATTTTGATCTTTGTTTTTTTTTTAAAATTATTTATGATATTTTTGAATTCAGTTTGATGTGACCCAAAAAATATAACAAAGGCTTCTTTGAACCCAAAGTATAGGAGAATGGTGTGAACTCGGGGTTATAATGTGATAATGGAACATAGTTTTGGTTTACGTCCAGTGTTCTCCATAGCCCAGTTGGTAATTGGACGATGGAAACATGTCATTTTCCCCATAGACCAATTGGTCAAATTTGAATTGGTCTACGGAGCACCGACGCATTTTTCACAGTTTCATTTTGCAAAGATTCTTTCGCTAAAAAGTCTGAAACTGAACACTGCGATGACGCTAAAGTCCATGACTACGGGGAAAATACTACAAAAACTGACGAAGAAGTAAATCCAAGAACTTAAAAGTACCTGCCTAACTGCGGGAATTGAGGGATTAACGGGTAAATTAAATTAATTATTTATTTCTCCATAAAATTGTACAAATAATGCCAAAAATAAAAATGAGCATAATGGCAATGTTGTATACCTACTTAAACTAAACAGGCGGCTTTTTCAAGTGGACACGGAACTATAAGGAATAGCAACTTAGCGAAAAGCACTTTTGATGAATACTGGAACTATTTATTTTTATTTTTTATCTATACCAATATTATTTATTTATTATATACTTTATTGTACACCAAGATAAAAACAATAACACATATGGAAACCTTAAAATAAAAACAAACGTACAACAGGCGGTCTTATCGCGTTCTGCGAATGGAGAGAGATAGCCTGGATACGACATGGGGTTGAAAAAAAAAAGAGGATAGATTTTTTGTTTGTTTGTATGTTTGTTTGTTTGTACCGAATAGGCTCCGAAACTTCTGGACCGATTTAAAAAATTCTTTCAACTATGGAAAGCTATATTATTCCCGAGTAACATAGGCTATAATTAATTTCCAAAAAACATAGAAATCCTTATGAAAATGGCAATAATGTAACCCAAAGTAGCAATATTTTGCCTATAAAATTCATTATTTGGCGTGCGCTGAGAAAACTATTGATGATACATAAAAATGATGTACTATATGGTTAAAGTACTCATTATTTACTACAAAAAATACTGCAAAAGAATATATCTCACTATCATAGTTAAGTCACAATAGCAGCTTTTGTGTTCTAAAATTTAATTAGATCGCCGCCGCGCCGGTAGAAACAAAACTTGGTTACATTCGCATTGAGTATTAATTGTTATACAAATAAATAGTTTAACAAATTGTTAGGTCGGTAGGTGGGGTAAATAGTGTATGTAGGATAGGGTAGGTAGGTATGTAGGATAGGGTAGGGTAGGTAGGTTGATCTGTAGGGCAGGTGATTAGGTTGATAGAGTAGGGTAGGTAGGTTGATCGGTAGGGCAGGTGAGTAGGTTGGTAGGTAGGTAAGGTAGGTGGATGGGTAGGTAGGTAGGATAGATAGGTAGGTGCTAGGTAGGTAGATAGCCAGTTGATGGGAGCGAAGCCGCGGGGATCAGCTTTAATATATAAAAGACGAAAATGGCTGACTTACTGACTGATCGAATAACGCACAGTCGAAACCACTAAGCCTAGATGCATGAAATTTAGCGACAAGGTTCCTCATATGACGTAAGTGAGCACTAAGAAAGGATTTTTGGGCATTCTACCCCTTAGGGGATAAAAAGGGGCTAGAAAGATTGGATGAAAAATCTAATTCCAGAATTCTTGAAACTTGGCAATAATAGTAATCTAAGTAAATGTTAAAGTTTGCTATTATTAGTTTTTCGAAGCTACCCTCAAATTATGATTTAAGTGGTGTGAAGTTTGTATGGAAAAATCTGATTTCTTGGTCAATTTCTTTAAACTTGAAACTTAGCACAAATACTAACCTAAATGAACATTGAAGGTTGTATTTTTTTATACTACCCCCAATAGATAATTAAGGCTATGTTAAAGTGTTTTTGAAGAAACCTATTTCTTGGGTTAATAAACTTGAAACTTGACTTAAATACCAACCTAAATAAACAATAAAGTTTATCATTATTAGTCTTTTGAAACCACTCCCAAAGGACGATTTGGGGTGTGTTAGTGTTTTTGAAGAATCTTATATTTCTTAGGTTAACCACATTAAAAAATTAACTTAAATACCAACCTAATATAAAGGTGTCATTAATAGTTTTTAGAAACGACCCCTAAAAGACGATATAGAGGGTGTTGAAGTTTGTACGGCAGTATTTGATTTCTTGGGTTAATAAATATGAAACTTGACATAAATACCAACCTCGATAAACAATTAATGTAATCATTATACTTTTTTTGATACTACCCCCAAAAGACGATTTCGGTGGTTCTACTAAAGCGATTTAGACAAAATTTGGCATGGACATAGTTTAAGATTCTGAAAAAGACATAGGATAGTTTGTATTCCTTTGGGATGATAAAACACTTTATAAACGGGCGAAGCCGCGGGCGGAAGCTAGCATATAAATAAACAGGTTCGATTGCTTATCCAACAAAGCAAAGATACAGTTTGAGGGATTGCAATAAAAAAGTTATCATAAGTTTATATGTCACTAGCTGACACGGCAAACTTTGTTTTGCCATAAAAAGACCAAACATTTATCTACCCTACCTACCCTACCTTACACTACCTACCCTACCCTTACCTACACTACCCTACCCTACCCGACTCTACGCTACCCTACCCTACCCTACCCTACCCTGCCCTACCCGACTCTACACTAACCTAAAAGTGCGAGAGGAAAGAAAGATTGAACAGAATGTAAGTGTTTGCAATCAATAGGCGCCAATTTCGTTGGTGGGATTAATGTTAAGAAAAAAAAAAAAACCCTACACTACCCTACCCTACACTACCCTACCCTACCCTACACTACCCTACCCTACCCGACCCTACACTACCCGACCCTACACTACCCTACCCTACCCTACCCTACACTACCCTACACTACCCTACACTACCCTACACTACCCTACCCTACCCTACCCTACCCTACCCTACCCTACCTATAAACCTTACGGAGCCCGAGACCTTTCCAACGAATGCAAAACCTTGGAAATCGGTTCGTGCGTTCTGGAGTTATATCGTCAGCAAGAAACCCGACTTTTTTTTATATAGTAGATGTATTATTGAGAAATTTGCTCTAAAAATTGCCTGTTACCTGTTTTCTGTTTTTAGTTCACGATCTGGCTGAAAATAATGAAAATCGGGTCCGAAACTCCTTTGAGTGTTTTTCGTTATTACATGGTTTCGGATTTGGCAAGCCATCCATGAGCTCTTGAAAAATTCGCGCCGTATATAATACGTCGTTAGTATTAAAATCAAACGTACTTATTGTTAAATATGTAATTACTTTATACGTGCCAGAGAATTATTGTTATAATTTGAAAATATTTTTAATTGATCATGTCGCATTGTCCTTTTAACAGATTGTCAGCATTCCCCCCCGCACTATGTTCAATACAATGTTAACAAATATATTTGATTTTCTAAATTATTATGGATTGATGTAATTAATCAAAGTAATCTTTAATAATTTAGAATCAAATTCAATATGTTTGTTAATCTTTATTGATTTTATGTGTGCAACATTAATGTGGCTTAAAATTGTTTATGACGTGTGACATCACACGTTTTTCTTTGTCACGTGTATTTAAATTACGTCGAGTGTAACGACCATTGATTTTTTTCTCTGTTTCAAGTAAAAGTAAAATCCATATTTTACTTTCTCTCTTTGTTTTATTCAATACAAAAAAGTTTTCAAATCTCCTCTCGCTGGTAAGCTGGAAGAGATTTCTTTGAAATAAGCGTACCTTTGTACCTATTTTCTGTTCCTTCTTCTTCTTGTCTCTTTATTATGTGTGTGTACATTATGGTTAATTAAATAATTTTACCTGAAATTATATCATCGCTATGTTTCTCATAATTCAACGAATGACGCCTTTATTGGGTTTATTCCAGAAATCCCCACCGACATATCCCCACTGGTAGGTAGCCTTTTCCTTGACTATTTATGAAGTCATGGAATTTAATTTTCGTAATTATATTGTGTAAGGCGATAGATGGCGCTCGAGAGCCGTCATGAAGTTGACAACTGTGAAGATAGCAACGCACGGGCCGCTCGCCTAGCTTGCATATTGCACCGAAGCTCGCGGTCTCTTTTTCTGGCGGACACCGACGGCTTAGGACCTAGCTAACATTTTATTGTACTGCATAAGTTTATTTTTAATTAAATATTTTATTATTATTTTACTTGTTTTTCTGAGCTCTTACAGCTCAGAAGTAGGATTGAACCATTGCAGCCCACGTAAGTGTTTTAAAATAATAACTGAGTGTATCCTGATCAAGTACCGAGTTTGACTATTGCTTGAAATTATTTTACAATTGCATTTCACTTGACTGTGTACCCTATTTATTGCTTCTTGTGATTATTCTATAATAATGGGACACCATAAAAAAAAGTAAACGTAAAAATATGGACGACAGCGAAAATGAAAAATCTTTCGCCGTCTAGTCAAAGATACTACACGTAGATTACTAGAACGCGTAGTATTATTAGAAAACCAAGTCTTGCAAGGCAGAGTTAGCGTGATACCCGCATCCGGGGGTACTTCTGGCGCCGCGTCGAATGGAGCAAATAAGGACGCAGATGCCCAATCTGGTGAGCGTTCCTTTACGCCGCCGTCACTACCCGCGGTACCCTTCGTGAACCAATTGCCACCAGTACCTAACAAAATTCCGTTAGCGCGTGCCGTAAACGGGTCCCCGCAGGCACACACTGTAGTGTGGCAAAGGATCCATGCGTTGAAGATACCTTTCGTGTAGTATATTCTAAAACTTCCAAGCAATCGATATCGGTGTTAGTCCCATCGTTAGAAGCTACTACTGCAAGTCCATCACATTGCCATCATAATATTCATTCGTCGTGCTCAGCAGATATATCGGTCGTAATGATCCAATACAGGCATTCGATCCTCATACTTCTTTTATTACAATGGCACAATGGATTACAAAAGTTGAGGGTATTTCAAACATTTACGGTTGAGACGAACAAACTGCTATATTTAATTGTTCCTCTAAACTAAAAGGCTATGCGCGGCGTTTGTATTATCAACTTAAATCGTTGGAAACAACGTTTATTCAAAATAGGCCATATAAAAATAGAATGTCTTTAACTTAAAAATTGTCGTACACTTTCTAACAAAGAAAATGACAAACAATGAGATATATTGCGCATAATCACTGATGCGTCGGGTAGTTCGAAATATTACACCGTAAAAATTAATGATTTCTGTGTACGATTTTATTGATTTTGAAAGCGCTTGCGTCACGATAGTAGCCAATTGATAAAAATTAGAAGCGAATCCTTGCAAAAATATTGTTTTGTCCGGTTTTGTTGGCTCAAAAATTAATCCAGTCGGCGGGGTAGTTGTTAAAATTAAAGTTGAAGAGGCTACTTGTATGGCTTTCATAGTGCCAGACTCTGCTCAAGAGATTGGCACTATAATAGGCCAGCCTTTGACAGAGCATTCCACCGTATATATGATTAAAACACCGACATCTTTAAAGATATTTAATTTAAATCAATTTCTCGAACTACCTGCCAGTGCATGTAGTGAAGTTGAGCGCGTCAAGTTGGTTTCGAATGACGAAGTAATTTTGCAACCCGGTGTAAATAAAATACTATTATCTTGTTTTGATTTTGTCTCTGGTTCGATTACACTGCGAGCTACTGAATATAATACTTCGAGGGTGGAGTGTATTATTCCAGAATGCAACACCGAGGTTATTGAAAGCAAAGTTGTTTTAAACATAATTAATATTAGTAATGAGATCATAAAACTACCGCGCAACCGATGCGTGGTGCGAGCGTTGATAACGGTCATGGACGATAATAATAAATACAAAATAAGGGATAACCTAGAATCAAACATCGCGACTGACCTAGAATCTTTACTGTACGAATATTCTGATTGTTTTTCGGGTAGTGAAAATAAAATTGGAAAATGTTCAGTCCAAATGCACATTGAATTAACTGATACGAAGTTTGTTTATTACCGTCCGTATCGAATGTCTTTAGAAGACCGGGAGAAAGTCCGTGATATTGTATCAGACTTATTGAGTAAAGGAATAGTGGAGGAATCAATTTCCTCATATGCCAGTCCCGTCATATTGGTCCCCAAAAAGTCGGGTGAAGTACGTATGTGCGAGGATTACCGTGCATTAAATAAAATTACTAAAAAGGAACGCTATCCTTTACCCGTAATACAAGATCAGTTAGACCGGTTATCCAAGCAACGCGTTTTCACATGCCTTGATATTATGTCAGCCTATCATTGCATACAAATTGCTGATGATAGTAAACAGTATACAGCGTTCATAACACCGCCACCGGATGGGCACTACCAGTATACGCGTATGAGCTTTGGATAAGTGAATGCACTGTCAGTTTTTCAGCGCACAATTGACAATATTCTCGGTTGTTTACGTTTCCAATGTGTGACAGCATAATTATACGATATTCTCGTTTACGCTGAAAATTATGATAATGCATTGCACCGTCTCAAAACCGTATTAGAGAAAATACGGGATGCTTGTGTGACGCTCAGGTTAGACAAGTGTTCTTTCTTAGTTTCAAGTATAGAGTATTTAGGGCATGAAACGTGTGATGGCGAAGTCAGGCCGTTCATGTATAAGCTCAATGCAGCTCATGAAATTTGCTGTACCTGGAAACGTACACCAGGTACGTCAGTCGCATATGTGAGTCGTCAGACTACGTCGGTCGAAAAAAAGGTATCACTGTTTCGAAATAGAGACGTTGGCTGTTGTCATGAGCCTGAACAAGTTTAAGGTATACGTGTCAGGTTTAAGTAACCGATTGTAGCGGAATACGCTGGACAAGGACCAAACGTGATTTGTCTCCCCGTATAGCCCAGTGGTGGCTTGAAGTTCAAGGCCTCGATTTTACTGTTGAGTATCGTGCCGGCAAATCCATAGCTCAAGTGGATGCGCTGAGTCGTAATCCTGTGGAATCAGTAATGTGATGTGTTGAAAAATACCCAATTGAATGTGTGCATCAGGATGACGACTCGTTGCGTACCCTCGTGGAGCAGGTGAAGGATAAGGTTGCGAAGGGCATAACTAATAGCTTGGCTAAATATTTCTTGTTTGATAATGGTGTACTGTTTAGATAAGTTGGAAATGGTCCAAATGTAGTCGTTCCACGAATGCCGCGTTGGTCTCTCGTTGAAAGTTTCCATGATAACGTTAATTAATTTTAATAAAACTTACAATGCCGTAAAGTCAATGTATTGGTTTCACGGTATGCGTCGGTTTATCCAGAAGTACACTCGTGGTTGTATATCGTGTCAATATGCTAAAAAACCAACTGGTCGTAGTGTGGACTTGTTACATCCAATTGAAAAGGTGGCCGTACCTTTTCACACGGTTCATGTAGACCATTTTGTCTCGTTCTGTAAAAGCCCAATAGGCAAAATGCACATTCTAGCGGTAATAGATGCCTTCACCAGATTTATATGGATCAAAGCTGATCAAGACATCAGTTTTAAATATGTTTTGCAGACGTTTGACCAATTAATTAAAACTTTTGGTGTTCCTAGTCGTATAATAAGCGACCGAGGCAAAGCTTTTAGCTGCAAAGACTTTACAAGAGTAAATTGCACTCAAAGGCAAAGCAAGCATGTCATGACGGCGGTCGCTAGTCCAAGTACGAATTGTCAGATAAAACGTTTTAATAGGACTATACTTGACACCCTTGTAGCATACGTTGGTGATGACTATATATAATTACTGGGAGAAATACTTATCTAAGGTACAGTTAGGATTAAATTCTAACATAAATAATAGTACCGGTAAGGCTCCATTGGAACTTCTTTATGGGTTTCGACCTAAAATAGTAGGCGATATAGTTGTGCCCGATAGATCACCAAATTTAGACGAGGGAAGTTGCTGTCATCCAATCAGCTAAATTGTCTCAGCAGGCAAAGGACAAGTGTGATCAAAAACGGCGTTATAAAGCACCTTTTAAGATAGATGATCTAGTTCTTGCCGAAAGAAAGATCATTCGTAAGGGTTTACGCAGTGGTAAACTTATGCCGCGTTTTGACGGGCCATATAAAATTGTAAAGGTCCTGCCTCATGATCGGTACGTGATTAAGAGTACACGTAACCGTGGCCGAGTTTATGAAAATGTTTTGGCCAGGGATAAGTTGAAGCTTTTCCAATGTAATCATTCCGATGAGTCAGATAATTCTAGTTCTGAGTAAAGAATTACGAACGTAATGTTGTTCAGGACGATTTATTTCATTTGATTAGTGCACAATAAAAAAAAAAAGTTAAATGGATCCATTTTAGTAATTGTTAATATAAAATAAAATTTATGATAGATCTTTGTTTCAATAGCGCTAGCCTTCAGAGGCGTTGGCAACGGGTTAACACAACCTTACAAACCAAATTCAATAATACATCTAGCCTTAAGAGGTTGTATTCTTTATAATTAGTCGTGTGTCATCCTTAGGAGGAAGACGATGCCTTTGGAGGCTATTGTGACACGACATTTATGATGTGGGCCCTGAAGGGTAAGCCATCATTATAACCACAATCGATTTTAATTTAGATTGGGTTGTAACATTAAGAACTTAGTCATACTGACACGGTCGACCGGTTATTGCTAAGTCAGTTTATGTTGGCATTCAGAAGCCCACGCACTGACATTCAGACGTCAGTTCAAGTTGACATTAAGACGTCAATCGCACTTACATTAAGACGTCAATCACACTGACATTCAGACGTCAATCACACTGACATTCAGATGTCAGTTCAATTTGACATTAAGACGTCAATCACAATGACATTAAGACGTCAATCACAATGACATTAAGACGTCAATCACACTGACATTCAGACGTCAGCTCAATTTGACACTAAGACGTCAATCACACTGACATTCAGACGTCAGTTTAATATGACATTAAGACGTCAATCCCACTGACATCCAGACGTCAATCGCACTGACATTCAGAAGTCAGTTTAAGCTGACATGAAGATGCCAGTCTCACCGCGTTGTCGCCGCATCGTGAGTTCGTGAGGAAGCTGTGCCGTCATCAAAACCAAGAGGCGAGAGCTACGCGGGGCGCGCAGCTGTTTCAGGAAGGCCGACTGTAAGGCGATAGATGGCGCTCGAGAGCCGTCATGAAGTTGACAACTGTGAAGATAGCAACGCACGGGCCGCTCGCCTAGCTTGCATATTGCACCGAAGCTCGCGGTCTCTTTTTCTGGCGGACACCGACGGCTTAGGACCTAGCTAACATTTTATTGTACTGCATAAGTTTATTTTTAATTAAATATTTTATTATTATTTTACTTGTTTTTCTGAGCTCTTACAATTGGTAAACCATTTTATTATATTATGATGTTATATAGGTATTTACATCAGTTATAATATTTGTTGAGCCCAAACTCGGCGGATTAGGTCATCGCAGTGTTCAGTTTCAGCAATTTTTTTAGGGCAAAGACATCATAGAGAGCCAGAGCCGCTGAAAATTTACATTTATATGGGTAAAGGAAATACAAGGCAATCTTTATTTATTGTAATTCAACGAATTTGAAAAGCTACTGTATTGGTTCAAATTTTTTTATACCTACATAGTGTAGCGTGATCGCAACAAAACGCTTTGTTTTAGCCTCTTTTTAATTTGTCAAAGCAGGCTGGTTACAGTTATTAATATTTTCATATTTCGTATGTCAAGAAAACAGAAGACAATTTTTGTGGTACTGACAGATTGGAATTTTTTAAGTTTTTGTGGTTGAAATAAAGGAATATTCAATTGTCAAGCATTATTATTGTAGATTAAAGATTCAACAATATGTTTTTATAATATAGCACATATGGTAGGTTAGTAGGTTTATGGATTTTTTTAAATTGGTCCAATATTGGAGGAGGAAATAGGCAAGAGCCAAACCTAGAATAGGGTCGTTTCCTGGGTAGAAAAATGATAATTCTATTTAGTCCGTCAGTAATTACACACACAGATTATCAAATAATATTGGGCCCGGTCAGTTTTGGAGTCTATGCAGCGTGGCCAAGTGGACTAGCGATACATCCAAGTGCTGAGATGTCTTTATACAAACGCAAGAATGACCGTCCAAAGTCAGTACCGGCAAACTAAGCGTATCTCACTGCGTCGCACTCGTTCCACTAGAATCCCCTATTTCAATCCCCCAGGGGATTGTACAGCACTCAATGTTCCACTACGATCCCCTATGCAGGGCATTCTATAAGTACTAATAAGTTCTATTCCTTTAAAGTCCCTTCTACATAAAAAAGTACTGCGTTCTGCGAGCAATGTGCCCTGCCCACTGCTATTTAAGTTTCGCAATTCTTCGGGATATCTTGATGACTTTGGTTCTGCTGCGGATATCCTCATTTCTGAAGTAATCACGCAAGGAAACTCCGAACATGCAAAAATTTCGATTGTACAAACTTTTTTTTTTATCGGTGACCTACACTCGAAGTTTTAGACGATTATGTCTACCTGGGACAAATGATCCAGTTGGGTAGGTCTAATTTTGAGAAAGTGTTTTATCTTCTCGTCCAATTTACCGCAGTGTCTCAAGACAAAAGTCTATGAGTGTGTATTGCCAGTGATCATCTATGAAACCGAGACGTGGTCACTCACCATGGGTCTTATCAGAAAGATTAAAGTCACCCAAAGGGCAATGGAGAGGGCTATGCTCGGCGTTTCCTTGCATGATTACGTCAGAAATGAGAATATCCGCAGGAGAACCAAAGTTACCGACATAGCCTGAAGAATTGCGAAACTTAAATGGCAGTGGGCAGCACATTGCTCGCAGAACGCAGTACTTTTTTATTTAGAAGGGACTTTAAAGGAATTGAACTTATTAGTACTTATAGAATCCCCTGCATAGGGGATCGTAGTGGAACATTGAGTGCTGTACAATCCCCTGGGGGATTGAAATAGGGAATTCTAGTAGAACGAGTGCTGCGTCGAGGGGTTAGACAAGGGGGCGTTATTTCTCCGAAATTATTTAGTAACGCGGTGGTAGATATGTTTACCGCAAGCGGTGAGTTTGCTAACTGGCATCATCTCCTCGAATATTGACAGGGGACGTCGATCGGCTGGAGTATTTCTTGACCTCGCCAAGGCCTTTGATACAGTCTCGATTCCCACACTGCTGACAAAACTGGAAACCTTTGGTGTCAGAGTCCTACCCTTACTCTGGTTCAGGAGCTACATGTATGGTCGGCATCAACTCGTCAGGATCGGGGAAAATGTTAGTGGGAGTCTGCCGATTTCTTTCGGTGTGCCCCAGGGAAGCATCTTGGGAACCACCCACTTCATTATGTACATGGATGAAATTTTGAGACTCAATATCGCGCAGTCAGATGTCATCTGCTATGCTGATGATACTGCCATAATTTTTCATGGCACTACTTGGGCGAAGCCTCTCGACGCGGCTGAAAAAGGGATGATTGTCATAAACACATGGCTTGAGCAGCAATCAACAATTAGCAATTTAGCGATGCTAAATCTAAAGAAGACTAACTTCTTGACTTTCCACCTAACTCGATCAGGTAGACCAAACGCTGATACGAGTACCCTAAAAATACACAGTACCAAATACAATGCCTTTACAGCGGTACCCGGACCAGACGCCAAATGTAGCTGTAGCGACATCAACAGAGCTGACAGCACAAAATATCTGGGCGTCGTAATTGATCAGAACCTGTCCTTTAAAGCACAAGTTCAAACACTCGCAAAAAGACTCGTTAATTCATTTACGTCGCGAAACTCTTACGAGCCTCTTACTCCTAAGAACTTCTGCATACAGGTGTACATCTCTCTGTGTCAATCGGTACTACAGTACTGTGTTGGCGTCTGGGGCGGCACCTCCAAGACGTGCATGCTGGAGCTGGAACGGGCTCGGCGTGCTGTTCTCAAGGTGCTTTTGGGATAAGCAAGGCGCTTTTCTACTGATGACCTTTATAAGGCATCTGATGTATTACGCGTGCGACAACTATTCATCCTGGGGTCACTGGTTAGAGACCAGGTAGTTCATTCCAGCTGCAGTCAAAGGGGTAGGCAACTGCCTGATAGATGGAGCTTTCAATAATTAAAATCCTATTTGCGTCCCGGTTTTCGCCCTATTTATCCATACGTATCTTTAATTCCATATTTAAAACTTTTACCATACCGTGCAAATACTCTGAGGCCAAATCTAAACTGTAGAAGTGGTTGTTGGACCGGACTTACGAGGAAACGGAAAGTTTTCTTTGTTGCACAAGTTGATCCTACACACACTCTTTCACACTTGACATTTACTCATATTAACTGTTTTTCTTGCATTATGTCTTAGATTATATCATACGTTTCTATCTATTTATATTGTAAAATAATATTTTTGTTTATTAGTCATTGTTATAAATTGCCTTGCTGCGCTAGCAGGAAACTTTAAATTACAAACTCTGTGTTATGTCTGTGTCACCAAGATACAGGCTATGGGACCCGTTGGTAATATTTCATCGTCATTGTTAGTTCAATTAACGTATACAAAACTAATACAATCATCTGACATGTAACTGTGTAAGGT
The DNA here is from genome assembly GCA_949775005.1 of Orthosia gothica. Lineage (NCBI taxonomy): Eukaryota > Metazoa > Arthropoda > Insecta > Lepidoptera > Noctuidae > Orthosia > Orthosia gothica. The sequence continues at coordinate 23,221,444 of OX459047.1, forward strand.
AAATAAATGAATTTTATTTATTTTTACATACATACATACATAAACTCACGCCTTTTTCCCATGGGGGTAGGCAGAAACTACAGAACGCTACCTGCTACGATCCTTACATACTTCTTTTGCTTCACACACATTCATACATCTAGTCATACACACACGCCGGTTATGGGTACTGCGCACTTGGCCTTTCTGAAGAACATCACCTATAAGGTCTATGTATGTCTTTCTAGGGCGTCCCCTCCCGGCGTTTCCATTCATGTCTGCCTTGTAAATACCTTTCGTTAGTCGACTTTCATTCATCCTCTCAACATGGCCAAACCATCTTAACATGCTCTTTTCAATTTTAGTCATTACATCTTCTTTTAAACCACACCGTTGTCTTATTACCTCATTCCTCAATCTATCAGTTAAAATTACACCACACATACTCCGCAAGGAGCGCATTTCTACTGCATTAATCCTACTTTCATGTCTATTTTATTATTTTAGATCAAAACACCGACCTCTTAAATTGAAGTTATTTTTCACAAATTAATTTTACCCGGTTGCAAGGAAAGGATTATGTTTTTCGCGCGTATCTTGTAAGTATGTTTGTATGTATGTAATATTCTTTATTACCTCATAATATTATCTTTCAAACCATTTGACGGATTTTTATAATTAAGACATCGTTAGATAGGTCTTGGCCGCCCAAGGAGTGCGTCTCACATCATATAAAGTTATTTAGTATATTTTCATTTCAATAACGTTCAGAAGATATAATAATCGTGAGTTATACCAACTGTTGATATAATTTCTTAAGATATAACATTTATATACTCTAAAACATTTTTCAGGTGGGTTTCTGTAGTTTCTGCCTACCCCCATGGGAAAAAGGCGTGAGTTTATGTATGTATGTAAAACTTTTTTCGTATAACGTTATTGGATATAACGTGTATTTATTCGAAAATCATTAGGCCTATCGTTTAAAATATATGATATTGATACCATTTTTATGGTTAACAACCCGATTCAATGCAATCCGACTCGGATGGGTTATATCGGTCGGTTGGGTGTCGGTTTTACCCCAGCCCTCCTCGAGTTCTTTGCTAGCTACTTAGGCAACCGCAGGCAAATGGTAGAATATGCAGGTTACACCTCGAACTCGTATTTCACCCTTACGGGGGTAAGTCAGGGCACAAATTTAGGACCTTTAGAATTTATTATTATGATAAATGATCTTCCAGATGTCATTAAAGACGCTGGCTGTTTATTATTTGCTGACGATCTCAAGCTATTCCTACGGATCACAGACGAGTCACACTGCGGAATGCTCCAGCGAGACATCGATCGGGTGGTAGCGTGGAGTGAAGAGAATAAACTACTCTTCAATGTTTCGAAGTGTAACATAATGTCCTTCACGCGGGCCGTGGTACCCCGACGTCACGATTATTGCATGGCCGGTCATGTCATACCGCGGGTTGGGTTAGTGAGAGATCTCGGTGTTACTTTTACTGGGGATCTTTCGTTTCGTGCGCATGTAGTGCAGGTGTGCAAAAAAGCGTTTAAAAATCTTGGTTTTGTCATGCGTGAAACCCGGGACTTCACTAACATGGCGGCAGTGAAATCACTTTATAATGCGTTGGTACGAAGCAACTTGGAAACTAGTGCTATCATTTGGAATCCTTATGAAGTGAAGTATTCTCTGATGCTGGAAAAGATGCAGAACAAATTTACCCGATACCTATATATGAAGCAATTTGGTGTATATCCCTTCTACCCTCTTATGTATCCAACTCTTTTTGTTATAGGGATGGTTGGGTACTATAAGTTGGAGGTAAGGCGCAACCTCGCTCTTGCAAAATATGTTTTTATGGTTTTTCGTGGCATGCTGAATAATCCACAAATATTAGAATCATTGGAATTGCTCGTTCCAAACAGGAGGCTACGGTTAGGACCTAGGGAGGGGCTTTTTAAAGTCCCGGCAACCCGTACAAATTTATTAAAGTTTGCACCAGTGATTCGTGCAGTAGGAATACTTAATAGCATCTCTCTGCGTTTAGACTTATTTTCGTGTTCTTTGATGGAATTCCAGAGGGTGACACTTAGTGTGTTGTCCACTGTGTAACTGGTGTCTCTATATTTAGTATATATAGTTTGGGATTGTATAATTAACAATTTATGACTACTTTTGTTAGCTTGGGTCTTACCTGTTAAAACAAATGTATGTGTTAATGAATAAATAAATAAATAAATAAATATGGAGTACCAGGTCCTCTCTATGTTGGTGAATCATTTGGGTTAGGTTTGGATAGAACAGTGACTATTAATGCGCGAAGGCGAACGAGTGAAGCGAGCGTGCTGCGCGAGTAACTTACTTCAACTTAAGATCCTATGTCCCCTAGCTGGGGCAGAGGGCTTCCACAGTAGTCCTCCATCGAGACCGGTCTTGAGCTTCGCGCTTCACCTCGCTCCACGCCATTCCAATGCTTGTCGCTTCAGCTAATACGGTACGTCGCCAAGATTGTCGGGGACGGCCTCGCTTCCTTTTTCCTTGAGGATTCCAATCTAAGGCCTGTTTAGGAATGTGATCGGAATCCCTCCGGAGCGTGTGACCAATCCAACTCCATTTACGCCGCTTGATCTGTCGGTCTATCGGGGTCTCGTTGCATCTCTCCAACAGCTCTACATTAGAGATGATCTCGGGCCAGTAAATTCCGAGGATGCGACGAAGACATCGGTTGACGAAGACCTGGATTTGGCGCGAGATGTCCTTTGTTACCTTCCACGTCTCGCACCCGTAGAGCAGCACGGATTTGACATTGGACCCGAAGACTTTGAGTTTAACCCTTCGGGTCAGTTTCCGCGATTGCCACACAAGTCTCAGCTGCGCGAAGGTAGCTCGCGCTTTGGCAATCCGAGAAGCGATATCCTCTTCAGTTCCTCCAGTTTCTGACACGACGCTCCCGAGGTACGTGAATTTGTGGACGCGTTCCACAACCTCTGTGCCGATTAACATCGGTGTAGAATTCTTCACACCTGTACGCATCTCTTGAGTCTTTCGGATGTTAATTTTGAGCCCAGTTTTCGCCGCCTCCTGGCGCAGGTCGTTCAGTTTCGCTTGCATGTCAGCGTGTGTATGACTCAGCAGGCATAGATCATCGGCATAGTCCAGGTCTTCCAAGACGTTGGTCAATCCCCACTCTATCCCGCGACGCCTGCTATCGTGAGTGCGTAACATGATTCCGTCGAGAACGATTATAAAAAGGAGGGGCGAAAGAAGACAGCCCTGACGGACACCAGCGTGCACTGCGATGTCCTCCGAAATGAGTCCTTCGTGAGTCACCTTGCAGGAATATTTTCTATAAATGCTCTCCAATAGGCGGACTATTTTTGACGGCACTCCAATGTCCAAAAGGCGGGACCAGATGCTGGACCACTTCAACGTATCAAAGGCCTTTTCGAAGTCGACAAAAGTAAGATAAATTTCCCTTTGCCATTCTGATGCCTGCTCAAGAATGATACGAAGAGTGTTGATCTGGTCCGTGCATGAGCGGCTCGAACGGAAACCCGCCTGCTCCCCGCGCAGAAGAGGCTCAACGGCCCTCGACAGCCTATCAAGGATTATTTTACAGAAGACCTTAGAGGGAGTCGACAGCAACGTAATGCCCCTCCAGTTATCGCAACTACTGAGATCACCTTTCTTGGGCACGGTAACTAAAAGTCCCTTGTTCCAGTCGTCCGGGAGTTCTTCAGCGGTCCATATCCTTTCAATTAAAGGCGTCAGCACGTCGACAGCGGAGGCTAAGTCGGCTTGTAACATTTCCGCCGTAATCAGGTCGAGTCCAGGTGCTTTGCCAGCCTTCAAAGACAGGATCGCTTCAGTCACTTCAGAGGCTGACGGTGGTTCCGTATCAATGTCGAGCGGTCGAGGTGGCACAGAACCTATCCGCAGCGCGTCAGGTGTCAAAGATGTCGACGATCCGAAGACCTCCTCAAAGTGCTGGCGCCAGCGTTGCAGCCGCCCTTCCGACGTCGCAATAAGCTGCCCCTCCTTGGATTTAAGCGGCTTCTTCTTAAGCCCTCTGTTGCCTGCCAAGGTCTTCGTGGCTTTATACAGCTCCTTCAAGTTGCCGGTGTTCGCAGCATGTTGAGCACGATCAGCAATATCGTCAGCCCACCGCCTTCTGTCTGCACGCGTACTGCGATAAATCGCTTTGCGCTCCTGGCGGTATTGAGCGTTAAGGTCGGCTCGTTCGGCATCATCACGGGTCTCAAGCAGTTTGAGGTGTAATTTCTTTCTATCCTCAATGAGGCCCCACGTGTGAAGTGACATCCAGTCCTCGCGCGCATGTGTTGACTTGTGTCCAAGGACCACGGAACTGGTCTCCGTATAGGCATTTCTAATGCGGCTCCACTCCTCGTCCACTGAGTCTGCAGCATCCTCCAGTCCAGAGAACCGATTGTGTAGCTCAAGGCGAAACGCCTTACGGGTGTCCAAGTTAAAAAGTTTGCCCACATCGTACCTTCTCCCTACCTTGCCGGGTTCTCCAGTTGCACGGGTTACCGCTACCTTGAGCCGAACTTCAGCAACTACCAAATGATGGTCACTATCTATATCGGCGCCCCTACGGTTACGGACATCAAGCAATGAAGAACGCCATTTGGAGCTGATGGCAATATGGTCGATCTGGTTCTTGGTGACTCCGTCGGGTGAGTTCCAGGTGTATTTGTGGTGGTCACCATGAATAAACAATGTTCCTCCGATGGTCAGGTCGTGGTTCTGACAAAACTCGATAAACCGATCCCCATTGTCATTGCATATTCCAAGACCGTGTGTACCCATATGCCGTTCGCGGTTAGTTTTAACACTCCCAACCTTTGCATTCAGGTCCCCCATGACGATGACGATGTCTTGCTTCTTTATGCTCCTAAGGGTGGCGTTGAGGGCGTTGTAGAAATCGTCTTTGGTATCCTCAGGTGCTGCATTGGTTGGGGCGTAGCACTGTACAATGGAGATCTTCCGTGCTCTTGAGTTAAAACGGGCGTATATGATCCGGTCTGAGATCGGTTTCCAGTCCACCAGACTTTTATTAGCTGTATTAGAAATAAGGAATCCCACGCCATACTCGCGCACATCCTCCTCACTTTCTTTTCCCGAATACAGCAAAGTCAAGCCTCCGGACGTTCTCAGCTCAACAAATCCGTTTCTTCTCACCTCGCTTAGACCCAGAATCTGCAACTTGTAGCTGAGCATTACTGCTTCTGCCTGGGCCAGTCGACTGTCCTCGCTCATCGTTCGTACATTCCAGAATGCAATTCGTGTCCGTAATTTCAAGCCAAAAGTCGTCGGTAAAAAATCGGTCCGGTTTCTTATTACTGTTTCAGTTTCAGGAATCTATAGTTGTCGGGCAAGCGAGTGATTAGCCCACTGTGCCTTAATCCGATAGCGGGGCTGCCGCCTTAGAGCCTTCGGATGTGCTCGGTTTCATTTCGGGTATCCTCCCTAGTGAGACGATTCTGTTTTAAGGCGCAGAATATTCGCCCTTCGCCCTGCATCCGTTAGCTCAGCTGCAATTCGGGGTGGCGAACGCGCGTCGGCGCGGTTGCAGCAGGTCCCAGGGAGAACGACGGGGACGTGGATGACTCGGACTGGCTAGGGCTCTGCTTTATACGGTACTCCGCCACGAGTACAGCAGAAGTTATTTTTGGCATTTTATAGGTAATGCTGTTCTCACCAACAGCGATTCCCACCAAAACATACCCTAGCTTCCCTCCCCACGTGCTGCGCGAGTGGCGGGACGGAAACGAATCGCTGCAAAACCGACTCCACGTAGTGTTGTCTGCCCTATCCTTAGAGTGTTATTTAAAATCGCGTAGGTGCGGTGGGTCGAGGCAGCCCGCGAGCTGATAAGCAGGTGGTCTTAAAACTTGCCGCCACAGCTGATAAGCAGGTGGTTTTAAAACTCACCACCGCAGCTGAGGCTAGCCGAAGCCACGGTGGTGAGCGTGAAACACATCTGTGACGATAAGCTCTTTTGGGACCGCCGGAGCCCCGCAGCGCCGGAGCCGTGACAGAAACTATGCCTGCTGCATGTTGCATACTTGCATGCTGCATTCTTGCTTGTATGTTGCATGTATGCTGTATGCTTGTTTGCATGCCTGCTGCATGCATGGTGTATGTTTGTTTGCATGCCTGCTGCATGCATGGTGTATGCTTGTTTGCATATTTAATTACAGAGAAATGGCATTTTATCATATTAAACTACATAGGTTTTCTGTCTTTTGAGTGGTATATCAAACGATTTTATATTCAATGTATGTTATATGCTTATAAAAATAAGTTACTTTAAAATTTATATTAATCGTTTAATTAACTGATCATTATATCAAATAAAATTATAGATTCAGTTGTTATATCTTTTAAATATTAGAGATTTTGTAATTATATCATATACTAGCTGTTCCCCGCGGCTTCGCTCCCGTGGACTACCCGACTGGACCCGTTATCGAGATTATAAAATAGCCTATGTCACTCAGGAATAATGTAGCTTACTATTGCTGTAAGATTTTTTTAAATTGGTCCAGTAGTTTTGGAGCCTATTCGGTACAAACAAACAAAAAAATCTTTCCGCTTTATAATATTACTAGCTGACCTGGCAAACTTTGAAGGGAAGCGAGAGGTCCTGCCCGATAACACTATTTAGGGCACGACGCAGCTCTGTCCAGGCTGGGCACACCTCAAGGGTGTGCTGCGCCGTGTCCTCCTCCGCGCCACAGTCGTGGCACACCGGGGTTTCCTCCCTCCGGATCCGGTGCAGGTGCGTTCCGAAACAACCATGTCCGGACAACACCTACACCAAACGGAATGAGAGGAAACCGTGGGGACGCTCGAGCCAGCCCTGCAAGACTGGACCGAGCGCGTCCAACGTCCGGCGGCCAAAGGTGGCGGTGGCGAGGTCCTCCGTCCAGTGGACGACTATCGCGTCCCTCGCCTCCCGCCGCACGGCCTCCCGCTCTTCCGCGGCGGGGCGCTCCCCGAGCGCCTTCCGCCGCGCCGTCCAATAGTACACTCTGGCGAGCACCCATGCCTCCAACTCCCACGGAGGAGTGCCCGCCAGAGCGCACGCCGCCGCGAAGCCTACCGACCGGTAGGCCCTCGCCACCCGCTGTGCAATGGCCCGTTGGGGCCTGCGGATGGCGGTCGCGTTCTCCCTCCTCTGGAGGGAGTCGGCCCAGATTGGGGCCCCGTAAAGGGCCATACTCTTAAGTATGCCGGCGTACAACCGCCGGCATCGCGCCTTGGGCCCCCCCAGATTTGGCAGGAGCCACGACAGGGCATCGGCGGCCTTCAGCAGGCGCGTCGACAGCCCACTGAAATGTGGGCCGAAGCGCCACCTGCTGTCCAGCGTGAGGCCCAGATACTTCATCTGGGCCGTGACCTCGATCCTGACGCCCTCCACGACTATGTGGGCGTCAGGAGGGTAGCGCTGCCGAGGCCCGTGAAAGAACACGGCCTCGGTCTTGTTCAGCGCCACCCTCAATCCTAGCCGGCGGATCCTTTCTGCGACCAAGGATCCGCCAGCCGAGGCCAGACAGGCTGCCTCCCTGAAGTCCCTCCCCCGGGCAACGAGGAGAGTGTCATCAGCATAACATATGACACTCGTGCCCTGGAGGAGGGTGCCCCGCAGTAGCCAATCGAAACTGATGTTCCACAGGGGGGGGCCTAGAACCGACCCCTGTGGAACACCGGACTCCGCGCCGTACCTCCTGACCGTGGCCGTCTTGTCAACAAGGAGGACCTCTCGGTCCTCCAAGTAGCTGGCCAGGAGGTTCCGCAGGTATTGGGGCACTCCGTGGTACCGGAGTGCCTCCAATATTGTCGAGTGGGGCACGGAGTTGAATGCGTTGGCGATGTCGAATGACACCGCCAACACCCCGCCCCCCGACTCTACCGCCTCCTTTTTTTTTTTTTTTTTTTTGATAACGCTGGAAAAAAATGCATTACGCATACCCACCCATCGGGGGAATGGACGGGCTATGTGGGACTCCCCGGGCAAGCCCGGTATACCCACTAAAATAAACCAGCGCACTCCCGCATCGTCTGTGTGGAGGAGGACTGGGAAACCGGCACAGCCTTTACGCCCAGTCCTCCGCCGACGACTGCCCACCATAATGGCGGGCCCCGCACGCCCCTCCCTCAGTGGAGGGGCCCGGGAATGACCGTGAGTGATCGGCCATTCCCGCCCGACGAGGGTGGTGATTGTGCAATGCAGACGACAGGCGCCCCCGCACCTGCCGCCCGCTAATCATCACCAGGGGGTGGGCGCAGGCGATCGTACAACCGCCCTCTCCCACCCCCACCGCTGCCTCCTTTTGCGACATGGCGTCCTCGCAAAAGGAGGCAACCGCCGCCCAGGCCTCCCCGCTCCCCAGCATGGATTTACCACACCGGGAAGCGAGAGGACCTGCCAAACACCTCAGGGCACGGTGCAGCTACGCCCCCGCTGGGCACACCTAGACGGTGTGCCGCGCCGTACCCTCCACCGCACTGGACCTAACGGTCCCCTCCTATGCGGCATCTGGCCAGAATCCGCGAAGGCCAGATGCCGCCCTCCGCGTGTGCGGCGAAGCGTCGAGAACGACACTCCGCCGCCTCCTCCAACCATTGACTTGTCCCTGCCGACCATCCCACGTCAAAAGAGGGTCGGCAACGACAAGTCACACCCTCCTCTTGGGCTTACCTCCCGCCCCCGAACCGCGGCCACCCCCACCCGCAGGAGAGATTCCGGGCTGCAGAGCCAGGTGCAGAGCGGGCAAAGCCCGGATGCAGAGCCGGGCAAAGCAGGGTGCAGAGCTGGTCAGTGCACTCGGGGAGCTCAAACCGCACGAGCGCCGAATGCAAAGCCAGGTGCAGAGCGGGCAGAGCCGGTCACTGCAGAGCCGGGCAGTGCAGGGTGCAGAGCTGGGGTGCCCCGGGCGTTCCCCCCCGCAGGGGAAGGCGGCCCGCCCAGAGGCAAGGAAGTGAGCCCCACCGCTTACCTATCAAACCTAACCTACCCCACCCACCCCAACCTACCTACCCAGCCTACCCCTTCGCCGCGTCTGGAGTGTCCTCTGCTATTCAGAGGAACACCCAGAGCGACGAGTCCCCCCCCTACCCCCCCGTCAGATATTCGCCATCGCCAACAAGAACCCACGAATGGGAAGTTATTGACGGTGCCCAGGGTGCACCAGCCCAACGGGTTGCTCTTCTCCCCGGACGTATCCGAAAGAGACCAGCAACCAACTAGGCCAACGTGGAGGTTACCTGACCCGCACCCCGACTCTACCGCCTCCTGCACTTGGCCCTTCAACAGGGCCAAGGCGTCGACCGTCGAACGCCCTCGTCGAAACCCGAACTGGGCGTCCGACAGGTCTGGCCCCACCCCCCGCAGATGGCTGTTGAGCCGGTCGGCGACTATCCCCTCGAACAATTTACCGACCTAATCGAGCAGAACGATGGGCCGGTATGCCGAGGGGGAGTCCGCCGGGCGTCCCTCTTTTCGGAGGAGGCAAAGCTGCCCCTCCCTCCACAGTGACGGGAACCTCCCAGCCGCAAAGCACGCGCTGAAGAGGTCCCGAAACCTGTCCTGCATCTGAGAGGCAGCGATTGCCACCACCCGTGCAGGGACGCCGTCAGGCCCAGGGGCTGTCTTCTTCGCACGGAGGCGAAGAATCCCCTCTTGGACTTCATCCACCGTCACCGGGGGAATCTCCTCCTCCGGCGAAGCTGCCTCCCGCGGAGGGTCCATCACTGGAGGGGCGAAGTCGGCCCTGCGCGGAAACAGGGACCGGACCACCCCATCCAGCAACGCCGGCTCGAGGGTCTCCGACAGAGGGGGTCCATAGGGCCGCAGCTGGCTCCGCGCCAGCTTATACGGTCTCCCGTATGGATCCCTGTCGAGACCCTCCAGCATCTCGGCCCTTGCCGAGTCCTTGGCGGGGCACATTGCCAACTTGAGGACCGTCTTTGCCTCTAGGTACGAGGCGTAGAGGCGGTCCTCCCCGGCCTGAGATCGGGTTGTGCGCCGCCGGCACCGCGTGTAGTCCCTCCTGGCCGCCACGCAGGCGGCCCGAAGCCTCGCCAACTCCTCTGTCCACCAATAGACGGCGCGACGGGGAGGCGGACGGCGTGACCGAGGCATGCTGGAGTTGCACACCTCGGTCAGGGACCCACGGAGCTGGACCGCTGCGGCGTCAACGTCCAGGGTCTCCACAGGGGGCGAGAGCCAGTCCTGGAGGAATGCTGCCTCCTGAGCTGCCTCCCGGTCCAGGCGGGTGAGAGCCCACCGCGGGAAGGGAGATTGGCCCGAGCGGGCTGTTCCCTCCCGCGGGCCCCGGGTGGAGATGTCGAACCGCACATAACGGTGGTCCGACATGGTCTCCACCATCTCAACCCGCCAGTTCACAACGCGGGCGGCCAGCACGGGGGTGGCAAACGAAACGTCAACCACTGACCCTCCCCGCTGCCGCACACACGTGTGAACATCCCCCCTGTTTAGGAGAGACACACCGCACGAAGCCGCCCATAATTCGGCGGCGCGTCCCCGGACGTTGCAAGAGGCGGCCGGGTTGCCCCAGGCCACCGACTTCAGGGGTGCGGGTCAGGTAACCTCCACGTTGGCCTAGTTGGTTGCTGGTCTCTTTCGGACACGTCCGGGGGGAAGAGCAACCCGCTGGGCTGGTGCATCCTGGGCACCGTCAATAACTTCCCATTCGTGGGTTCTTGTTGGCGGTTGCGAATACCTGACGGGGGGGGAGGGGGGGACTCGTCGCTCTGGGTGTTCCCCTGATTAGCAGGGGACACTCCAGACGCGACACAGGGGTAGGTTGGGTAGGTAGCGGTAGGACAGCGGTGGGGCTCACTTCCAGGCCTCTGGGCGGGCCGCCTTCTCCTGCGGGGGGGAACGCCCGGGGCACCCCAGCTCTGCACCCTGCACTGCCCGGCTCTGCAGTGACCGGCTCTGCCCGCTCTGCACCTGGCTTTGCACTCGGCGCTCGTGCGGTTTGAGCTCACCGAGTGCACTGACCAGCTCTGCACCCTGCTTTGCCCGGCTCTGCATCCGGGCTTTGCCCGCTCTGCACCTGGCTCTGCAGCCCGGAATCTCTCCTGTGGGTGGGGGTGGCCGCAGCTCGGGGGCGGGAAGTGGGCCCACGAGGAGGGCGACTTGTCGTTGCCGACCCTCCTATGACGTGGGATGGTCGGCAGGGACAAGTCGATGGTAGGAGGAGGCGGCGGAGCGTCGGGCCCGACGCTTCGCCGCACACGCGGAGGGCGGCATCTGGCCTTCGCGGATTCTGGCCAGATGCCGCATAGGAGGGGACCGTTAGGTCCAGTGCGGTGAGGAGCATGGCGCGGCACACCGTCTAGGTGTGCCCAGCGGGGGCGTAGCTGCGCCATGCCCTGAGGAGGTGTTTGGCAGGTCCTCTCGCTTCCCGGTGTGGTAAATCCATGCTGGGGAGCGGGGAGGCCTGCGTGGCGGTTGCCTTCTTTTGCGAGGACGCCATGTCGCAAAAGGAGGCAGCGGTGGGGGTGGGAGAGGGCGGTTGTACGATCGCCTGCGCCCACCCCCTGGTGGTGATTAGCGGGCGGCAGGTGCGGGGGCGCCTGTCGTCTGCATTGCACAATCACCACCCTCGTCGGGCGGGAATGGCCGATCACTCACGGTCATTCCCGGGCCCCTCCACTGAGGGTGGGGCGTGCGGGGCCCGCCATTAGGCTGCGTTTCCACTGACGCGGAGCTGGGCGGAGACGTGCGGAAGCGACCAATCACAGACGAGACGAGTGGCGCGATGAGGATTTCAACCATTGTAATTGGTCGCTTCCGCACGTCTCCGCCCAGCTCCGCGTCAGTGGAAACGCAGCCTTATGGTGGGCAGTCGTCGGCGGAGGACTGGGCGTAAAGGCTGTGCCGGTTTCCCAGTCCTTCTCCACACAGACGATGCGGGAGTGCGCTGGTTTATTTTAGCGGGTATACCGGGCTTGCCCGGGGAGTCCCACATAGCCCGTCCATTCCCCCGATGGGCGGGTATGCGTAATGCATTTTTTTCCAGCGTTATCAAAAAAAAAAAAAGGCCACCGACTTCGCGTTTAGGTCGCCTGGAGGATGCGATGTTCGACTTTATGCATTAATCGGACATCGCACCCCCCTCTTCCACAGCCGCCGTGGTCCCAGCCTCTGGGATGGCGTTGGCAGTTACAGGCCGGGTCGGCGCCTGTGCTTTGCCCCTCCTAAGGGGAGGACTGCAGTTCCTCCCCTTCATAATGTGGCCCGCAGGGCGGCCACTGGCGGCACATACCGCGCAGTGCGGCGTGGCGGCCTTGCAGGAGGCGACTTTGTGCCCCTCCTTGCCGCAGCGGTAACAACTGTCCGTCCTGTCTACGCTGGACGGACAGAGGGCCCGGGTGTGTCCGATGCCGAAGCACCGGAAGCAGCGCAGAGGCTGGAGAGTGCCCGCACTGCACCCGAGCTGAAGCCAACGGCTAGCCGTCCCTTGGCAAGGACGGCTTTGGCAACGACGACTGGGCACTCCAGGCGGATGCTGCCCATGCCGCCGCGGCCGGGCCTGATGTCCCGGCCTTGCACCGCTGCGACATCGCAGCCCCCTATGGCTGCGACCGCCGCCACCACCTCCTCCTTGGTGACTGTGTCATCCAAGGAGGAGATCTCTATGGCCGCCGATTTCACCGGCCTGGCCACCTTGGCCGCGTCCGCGATGACCTCTTGCAGCTTAGCTGCGAAGAGGTCCGCGTGTGCCCCACCCTCGGCCCCCGGGAACTCGAATATTCGAGCCCCAGCCTGCGTCCGGCGGCATGAGACCTTGCCGATCCCTAGTTTGGTGGGATCGGCATTCGCACGCGCCCGCATCATTACGGACGCGTACGTCTCACCCCGCTCCGCAGCCTCCGTGGTGAGCGTCACCACGACGGCTGCGGTCTTTGGAGGAACCAGGTTCCTCTTGGCACCGGCTGGGGGGGAACTTTTCCCCTTCCCCTTTCTTTTTCCCTGCACAGTCGACTGCAACTGGCTGGGAGTGTTGGCGGCGGAGACGGCTGGGGGGGGAGCTCTTCCCCTTCCCCTTACCCTTTCCCTTGCCAGTCGACTGCGACTGGCTGGGAGGGGTGGTGGCGGGGATAGCAGGGACGGCCGCTGCCGCCTTTGTGGCCTTACCCTTTCCCTTCCCCTTGCCGACGACCCTCGTCCAGCCCTGCTGGTTGGTCGGGGTGGTGGAAGGGAGAAGGGGGTCCTCCTCCCTGTTTGAGGTCGGCGCCGGCCCACCCTTCCTCTTGTCCGAGGCAAACGGCAGCCGGTAACTCTTCTCCGGCAGCAGCCGGTCCTCAATGCCTGCTAGGCAGGCTCGGACGAAGTCCCGCTCCTCCATTATGACCTTGCGGATGGTGTCCTCAAGGTCGGAGGAGGCGGAACCCTCTGCCGCAGGTCTGGATGGTTCGGATTGGGTTGGCCGAGCCGTGGCTTCAGCCAGCTTAAGATGCAGCTGGCTAACCTCCGACTGCAGGCGATCGACTCTCACCTGCAGTTGCCGCGCTTCGTCAGTCGCCTTGCGCTGCATCAGCTCTGTGACGATGCCACGCATGCTCGCGGCCCGGCATTTCAGGGATTTTTGAAAGGTGCCCTTTAGGTGGGAGGACTTAGAGGCGACCACTATAATCTCCTCTACGTCCTCCTCAGCCATCCGCTCCAGCTCAGTCATTGAGTGGTCCGCGTATAAAACACGGGACGAGCCGTACCCGGACTTGGCCCGGGCGAGTTGTGCCTGCTGCTCCTTGGCTGCCACCTGCTCCTCCAGGTCTTGCTGGAGCTGCTCCCGCCGAGCCAGGTCTAAATGACGTTGGGCGTCTGCGAGACCCACGTCGTGGGTGTCCGACGCTGTCACCGGCTTTTTGGCCTTCGCCCTCCTCGACTCTTTCGCCGAACCTGAGGCAGAGCCATCGGAAACTTCCTTGAGGTAGTACCTCTTCCGCGAACTTGAGCGAGAGTCGACCTCCATCGAACTCGCTCTCGACCTCGACACTACGGACTCGTTGTCGGACTCGTCCGCCCTTCCTCCGTAGAAAGTCCTACCTTCCTCCGCCGACGCTGAAGCGTCGCGCTGGCCCTGAGAAGGGCCTTTTGGTTGGCCCTGAGAAGGGCCTTTGGGTTGGCCCTTAGAAGGGCCTTTGGGTTTTAAAAAACGCCCGCGGGTGTCCCGCGCAGGTCGCTGAGACATAATAAAATAAAATAAAATTCACTGCAGTTCGAAGCACTCAAGGCAATAAAATCAGATTCGCTACGATGCACAGTTCACTTTAGCCGTACCCAGCCTGCCACTCCGTTACGGTGGTCAGGACTGGGACGTTTCCAGGGGATACGACGTGGACGTAAGAACTGTGAGGGGATCCCCCACACTACCCTACCCTTTTTTTTTTTTTTTTTGATAACGCTGGAAAAAAATCCATTACGCATACCCGCCCATCGGGGGAATGGACGGGCTATGTGGGACTCCCCGAGCAAGCCCGGTATACCCACTAAAATAAACCAGCGCACTCCCGCATCGTCTTTATGGAGGAGGACTGGGAAACCGGCACAGCCTTTACGCCCAGTCCTCCGCCGACGAATGCCCACCACAATGGCGGGCCCCGCACGCCCCTCCCTCAGTGGAGGGGCCCGGGAATGACCGTGAGTGATCGGCCATTCCCGCCCGACGAGGGTGGCGATTGTGCAATGCAGACGACAGGCGCCCCCGCACCTGCCGCCCGCTAATCACCACCAGGGGGTGGGCGCAGGCGATCGTACAACCGCCCTCTCCCACCCCCACCGCTGCCTCCTTTTGCGACATGGCGTCCTCGCAAAAGGAGGCAACCGCCGCCCAGGCCTCCCCGCTCCCCAGCATGGATTTACCACACCGGGAAGCGAGAGGACCTGCCAAACACCTCAGGGCACGGTGCAGCTACGCCCCCGCTGGGCACACCTAGACGGTGTGCCGCGCCGTACCCTCCACCGCACTGGACCTAACGGTCCCCTCCTATGCGGCATCTGGCCAGAATCCGCGAAGGCCAGATGCCGCCCTCTGCGTGTGCGGCGAAGCGTCGAGAACGACACTCCGCCGCCTCCTCCAACCATTGACTTGTCCCCGCCGACCATCCCACGTCAAAAGAGGGTCGGCAACGACAAGTCACACCCTCCTCTTGGGCCCACCTCCCGCCCCCGAACCGCGGCCACCCCCACCCGCAGGAGAGATTCCGGGCTGCAGAGCCAGGTGCAGAGCGGGCAAAGCCCGGATACAGAGCCGGGCAAAGCAGGGTGCAGAGCTGGTCAGTGCACTCGGGGAACTCAAACCGCACGAGTACCGAGTGCAAAGCCAGGTGCAGAGCGGGCAGAGCCGGTCACTGCAGAGCCGGGCAGTGCAGGGTGCAGAGCTGGGGTGCCCCGGGCGTTCCCCCGCGCAGGGGAAGGCGGCCCGCCCAGAGGCAAGGAAGCGAGCCCCACCGCTTACCTACCAAACCTAACCTACCCCACCCACCCCAACCTACCAACCCAGCCTACCCCTTCGCCGCGTCTGGAGTGTCCTCTGCTATAAAGAGGAACACCCAGAGCGACGAGTCCCCCCCCTACCCCCCCGTCAGATATTCGCCATCGCCAACAAGAACCCACGAATGGGAAGTTATTGACGGTGCCCAGGGTGCACCAGCCCAACGGGTTGCTCTTCTCCCCGGACGTATCCGAAAGAGACCAGCAACCAACTAGGCCAACGTGGAGGTTACCTGACCCGCACCCCACACTACCCTACCCTTTTTTTTTTTTTTTTTTTTTTTTGATAACGCTGGAAAAAAATGCATTACGCATACCCGCCCATCGGGGGAATGGACGGGCTATGTGGGACTCCCCGGGCAAGCCCGGTATACCCACTAAAATAAACCAGCGCACTCCCGCATCGTCTGTGTGGAGGAGGACTGGGAAACCGGCACAGCCTTTACGCCCAGTCCTCCGCCGACGACTGCCCACCATAATGGCGGGCCCCGCACGCCCCTCCCTCAGTGGAGGGGCCCGGGAATGACCGTGAGTGATCGGCCATTCCCGCCCGACGAGGGTGGTGATTGTGCAATGCAGACGACAGGCGCCCCCGCACCTGCCGCCCGCTAATCACCACCAGGGGGTGGGCGCAGGCGATCGTACAACCGCCCTCTCCCACCCCCACCGCTGCCTCCTTTTGCGACATGGCGTCCTCGCAAAAGGAGGCAACCACCGCCCAGGCCTCCCCGCTCCCCAGCATGGAATACACCACACCGGGAAGCGAGAGGACCTGCCACACAACCTCCTCCTCAGGGCACGGCGCAGCTACGCCCCCGCTGGGCACACCTAGACGGTGTGCCGCGCCGTACCCTTCACCGCGCTGGACCTTAACGGTCCCCTCCGATGCAGCATCTGGCCCGCGAAGGCCAGACGCCGCCCTCCGCGTGTGCGGCGAAGCGTCGAGACCGACGCTCCGCCGCCTCCTCCCACCATTGACTTGTCCCTGCCGACCATCCCACGTCAAAGGAGGGTCGGCAACGACAAGTCACTACCTCCTCATGGGCCCACCTCCCGCCCCCGAGCCGCAGCCACCCCCACCCGCAGGAGAGATTCCGGGCTGCAGAGCCAGGTGCAGAGCGGGCAAAGCCCGGATGCAGAGCCGGGCAAAGCAGGGTGCAGAGCTGGTCAGTGCACTCGGGGAGCTCAAACCGCACGAGCGCCGAGTGCAAAGCCAGGTGCAGAGCGGGCAGAGCCGGTCACTGCAGAGCCGGGCAGTGCAGGGTGCAGAGCTGGGGTGCCCCGGGCGTTCCCCCCCGCAGGGGAAGGCGGCCCGCCCAGGGGCCAAGAAGTGAGCCCCACCGCTTTCCTAACTCACCTAACCTACCTACCCAGACTACCCCTTCGTCGCATCTGGAGTGTCCCCTGCTAATCAGGGGAACACCCAGAGCGACGCCTCCCCCCCACCCCCGTCAGGTATTCGCCACCGCCAACAAGAACCCACGAATGGGAAGTTATTGACGGTGCCCAGGGTGCACCAGCCCAGCGGGTTGCTCTTCCCCCCGGACGTATCCGAAAGAGACCAGCAACCAACTAGGCCAACGTGGAGGTTACCTGACCCGCACCCCACACTACCCTACCCTACCCTAACCTACCCTACCCTACCCTACCCTGCCCTACCCTACCCTAACCTAACCTACCTTACCCTACCCTACCCTACCCTACCCGACCCTACACTACCCTACGCTACCCTACACTACCCTACCCTACACTACCCTACCCTACACTACCCTACCCTACACTACCCTACCCTACACTACCCTACCCTACCCTACCCTACACTACCCTACCCTACCCTAACCTGCCCGACCCTACACTACCCTACAATACTCTACCCTACACTACCATACCCTACCCTACCCTACCCTACCCTACCCTACCTATATAGCCTATGTCCTTTCCCAGGTCTCAAACTATCTTCATACCAACTTTCATCTAAATCGGTGCAGCGGTTTAAGCGTGAAAAGGTAACAGACAGACAGACAGACAGCGTTACTTTCACATTTATAATATTAGTATGGATAAGTTTAAATTACTTACCCCCGCCCAAGTGTTCTTAGAAAAGTGTCGTAAAAAAAAAAAAAAATGGGCTCCATATTGTAGAGGTTGCAATTATTTGTTTCTTCGTCGAGTGTGATATCAAAATTAAGGGTTTTTAGAGGTGATTACAAAAATATATACCACTTATATGCTCAGTTCAAATAAAAAGTCAAGATGGAACGTTGCAAACAACAAAGTGACGCCGGTTCAAACTATGCCTTACCGTACAAATACACAATTCACGCACTCTCGTACAATGAAATTACGCCTTAGCTAGTCATTCGAGCTCACAGATCAAATAATAAAGCTCAACTGACAAGCTAAGGGGTAGTTTCGTTGTACGTGTGCGCGTGTAATTGTGTATTTATAGGGCAAGGCTTTTGCAACAATAAGTTCACGTTTAAAACAATATGTGTGCTTGCGCCGGAATCTAAGTGCCAGTCTGATTGACTGAAATTCTTTGCCAGAAATACTGCACTAAATGCATTTGTCTTTGTTCTCTGTGCATCTGGATACGAATTTTATAAAAATATTTTTTTTACAAAAAAATACTACTACTGGCAATTACTACTACTGACAATTACTACTACTGTCTTTGGTAGGTACCTTTTTTTTTTGTTATTGACACAGACTTCGAAAAATAAAGTTATTTTTCACTTTATAGTGTTTTTAGTTGGAAGTCGGTAGTATTTTTTTGTAAAAAAGTTTTTTTATTTTTCACTTTTTAGTTGTACCTATTAAGCACTTATAATGCCAGAATAGATTACCCGAATACCATGAAACTAGAACAAAACCGGTGAAATGAGAGTGTACCAAGGTGAACTGTACACATCTGCGTACCATTTTAGAGCGTACTGGCGTAATGTTATGTCATGAAATGGTATAAACAATAAACAGACATGCGATTGCAGCAACCCCGAGAGATTTGCCGTTATTTATTGAAGAGTTCTGTAGTGTATCTCCGAAGTTTTTCATCAGATCTCAAATTAAAATGGGACCAATTTCGGAATATAATATATCAAACAAAAAAAGAATTTTCAAAATCGGTCCACAATTGACGGAGATATCGGTGACCATACACAAAAAAAAACAAACATGAAGTCAAGTCGAACATAGAACCTCCTCCTCTTTGGAAAGACGGTTAAAAATGGCCAATCTCCTTGCACTTGTAACAACGAATTATTTTCTTCCGCGCCATTTTGTTTTCACCAGTAGCATTGACAGACGGATGCGTTCCGTTCATTCTGAAGCTGCCATGCTGAGCTTGATTTTTATCACTACTGCTAACAGGCCCCTTGTGAAAATTTCTGGCGGCAAATGCACGACCATCCAACGTAACCTCAAAATCTGCATTCATGTCCATAAGTTTTGTCTTAATGGCGTCCGCAGTTATATATGCTATGACTTGCAACTCACAACATGTGTTGGGCATAAAGAGATTACAATAACTGCACGTTTATGTTATGTTATGCCTAAATGTTCGATTGCCATAATCATTGGTCAAAATTTCTCCAGTAATCCAGCTAACATAAGCGATCATTTATCTCGAAGCCGGTGCTAGTCAGTTTATGTGCAGTTTCAATGATCTGGCTAACATAGCTGGTCATTGACTCGCAGTTTTCTAGGTGTATGCTAATGAGATTTCTTAGCAAACTGATTTTTTGTGAATATCCTGAATCGTCGAACATATTTTTCAACGTCTACCATAAGTCGTATGTGCACATACAGAAAAGCCTCGATTGTTAATATTAGTTTAATAGTTTCAATATAGTAGGGAAATTCTTGGTAGATTGAACAATATCGCAGCAAAAATTTAACACACGCACACCTTACATGGCTCTAAGTCAATTGTTACCCATATTAGTACTGTAGGTATGTCTATATAAAATACAGCTGAATCCGGTTAGACAACAAAGGCTGAAAGAACAATATCGCAGCAAGATGTTTGTTTACGAGTGTCTATCGTTCATCTAATGTAAAATGTTATTAGTTTTTTACAAAATTAATTAGCTTATATTTGTAATGAAGAATAAATGTCTTATATCATTAAATCATCATTTACTTGTCGCTGATGATTGATTACAAACGATTCATAATAAACACAGTATGGTATAAATAATGAAGACATTCGGTAACCATACATTGCAGTTGTAAAACGTGCTTATGAAAAGACATTTTTCTGGTAAGGAATTTTGGTATATTTTATTTTAATTTTTAAATCTTCAATGCGTAATATTTAAAGAGTTATATCAAACTGTTAAAGGTGCTCAAAATAAAGTTGAATAATATTTTAAGGTTAATTATCGAAAAGATTCGAGTGCCAGAAAATGTATAAAGCAGCGCTGATTGTTCTTCTTGGAGTGTTCTCCATCGCTGTGATGACTGACGCTGCGGGCTGCCTCAATTTGTATAGCTTGGTAAGTTTTGAACACAATCATAATATATTAGGCACTAGTAGCTCACCTCGACTTTGCCTGGGTCATAATAATTTAGAGCTAGTAACCCTCTCGAATAATGCACCTTTCAAATGCTGAAAGATATTTTTAAATAGGTGTAGTGGTTCCAGAAATTCCCCACACGTCTGTGTGTGTTATTGGGATGTCAGACTAGAGTTGTAAAAAAACGATCTTATTTCTGAGATGATAAAAAACTGCAAAAAAAACAGTTTTTTCTCTAGTAGTTTTTTTTTTCAGCTTACGAAAATAATAGTATGGTAGGGCGGTTATCGTATATGAGTTAATAATACATTTTAATTTGTTTAATAAGAAAACACCATTGGTTTTTTTGTTAAATCTATACCAATATTATAAAGAGGAAAGATTTATTGTTTGTTTGTTTGTATGATTGTTTGTTTGTACCGAATAGGCTCCGAAACTACTGGACCGATTTAAAAAATTCTTTCACCTATGGAAAGCTGCATTATGCCCGATTACCATATGCTATAATTTTGACGGGAGCGAAGCCGCGGGGGTCAGCTAGTCATCAATAAATCTGTAGAAAAGTCGTTTTTGTACATCGAAAATATATCCAAAAAAAATGCCAGGGTAAAGGAGAACGAACAGAACCCATTTCCAGTATTTTTGGAATTTTTGTCTGTTTATCTGTTTGTCCATTTATTTGTGCACGCATCACGTAAAATGTAGAAAACCAATGTAGACAACTTTTATCAATAAAAACTGTTCGTAACTTGAAGTATTACTTAGTTAAATATATTATAACAACACACATAATTCAGATACTCGGACAGTTGAACTCCATATTTGATAGATGGCGTTTTGCATTTGACGTCATTTTCCGAATGGCAGTGTTAAGATTCTCCGTGGAAGAATGACACTAGAAAAAAAAAATGGTAGGTAGCATAGCAACTCAAGTAGGGTAGGCAGGTATAGTTCTCGCCAAACTTCGAGGCCACCCTGAAGTTGGCTTTCCGATTCGCATAGCACGAAACAGTGCTGTTTTAGTATGAGATTTACTACTGCACAGCCATTCTAGCCAACTTCAGGGCGGCCAAGAAGCTTGGCGAGAACTATAGGCAGGGGGTGTCAACTCTATACGTCAAATCAACGACTTACCTTCAAGGGCTATTTCAGGTGTGGCTAGAGTAAAAAGAATAATTCGGGCCCTAATGCACGAGACCCAAATATACGTTTTATGAGGTTTTAGGTATAAAAATAACTGTAACCTATCATACTACTAATGACAATGATGACGTGTGTGGAATGTGGTTCGTAAATTTGCTAAGCTAGTGCCCGTCTGGACAGCCAAATGATAAACTTGGTGGCATACTACGCCCAAGGTTCCGGTTTCGAGTCCCAGCTATGGATAGGTAATTTTTTACGTTATTGTTTCTGTGTGGTGTTCTGGAGTGCTACTAAATGGCGCGCAGTAAAACTGTATTTTCTTTTTATTGTATGAAGTCGATATTCTTCTCCTTAGAGTAAATAATATTCTGTGCGGGTAGGTAAGTTGGGTAGGTAGTTGACGGGAGCGAAGCCGCGGGCACAGCTAGTAGTACATAAATGGCTTAAAATAATTGGTTGGCAACACCCACTGAAGTTAACCATTTACGGACGGGGATTTCCCTCATAAGAAAGAAGGAAAGGTGTGGAATTCCCCGCCGGAGTTTGTGTTTCCCGATAGCTACAATGTTGGGGTCTTTAAGTCAAGAGTGAATAGGTTTTTTCTATCAAGCGTGCTTCACCGTCGACCACATCATCGCTTACCATCAGGTGAGATAGTGGTCAAGCGCAAGCATGTAGAGGATAAAAAAAAGAGATGATTCTGATTATAACACATTAAGTATTTTCTAAGTTCATAATAATAGGTGCCCCTTGATTTAAACATAATTTGACTTTAATTAAAAACAAAACAACCAAAGTGAGAAAGAGAAAGAGTGTTTTATTCTATTTTAGTTATTGTGTTAAACTTTATCTGAGAAAAAAAACAAAATGTAGAAAAAAAGTCGGCCAATAGCGAGTCGGACTCGCGCACGAAGGGTTCCGTACCAATAACGCAAAAAGTGGCAAAAAATCACGTTTGTTGCCCCAATTTATGCTGTTTTTAGTATTTGTTGTTATAGCGGCAACAGATATACATCATCTGTGAAAGTTTCAACTGTCTAGCTATCACGGTTCATGAAATACAGCCTGGTGACAGACGGACAGACATACAGACACACGGATCGCGGTGTCTTTATAATAGGGTCCCGTTTTACCCTGGGTAGGAAACCCTAAAAACGACAGTGTAAAGTTTTTTTTTCAAGATTGTGAAAAAAAAAACTTTTAGTTTTTTTATATTTACATCTCTATGTCAGACTCACCGTGTTGACCACTATTACTTGTCGAATTGTGCGTATCCTAACGCTTCTTTCTTGCTCCCTTCGAGAAATACAGGCTTGATATGTTGTGAACCTCATTGTAAAAAATAATTATTTGTATAATATTTTTCTATTGCAGTGTCACAGAACCTCTGACGACTGTTGTAAACCTATGACATGTACTGGTTCATTTTTGATAAGCACCTGTCAATGATAGCGTATTAAGACGCGCAAAAAGAAGAGCGAAAATAATAACATACTATTCGACGATTCAACACACACAAGATGCAGAACAACAAGAACTATAATGGACATTGAAGCACTTCTTTTTATCAAAGAATAAATTTCTTACTTATCTACCTGTCTTTAAATTTGTATGGAGCAATCAAACCTTTGCCTCCCTCAAGAATTCAAGATGGACTGATGACCTGGTTAAGTTTGGACCTTGCCAGCAAATCTGAGTTATTTCAAAATGTAGGATAATAAACAATTCATGATAATAATGAAATATACACGAGATACTTAGCTGAAATTGCTATTTCTCCTAAACTATAGAAGTCACGAGTATTTGAATTAAAAACCGTTTTATCTACACTCACACTTTAAATTGAATATTTGTGTCATCTATCTGTGTAAGCAAAACCGTGGCTATTCTTTTTCCGACCAATTATCAAATTTTCTCCATAGCTTAAGTAATACAGTGATTAACAATCCAACCAATAATTATTTAGTTGTTGACAATTTTAACCTGAGTGGAATTTTGTGGCAATTAAATAATAACACACTATTATCAGTAAATATCTGCAGTTCTGACGAGTATGCGCTAACAGATGATTTGCGTCTTTTAGGGTTAAAGCAGTGTAATGGAATATTAAATGAACATGGTAAGATTCTGGATTTAGTTTTATGTAATCAAACTGTATCAGTGTGCGAATGTTTGGTGCTTTTATCACCTGTTGATAAATATCACCCGGCCCTTTGTATCGACGTGAACTTTGCCGAGTACACTTATCTAACTCCAGCTCCTTTTATTAGGTACATTAACGGTAAAGCAGACTTTGTGGGCATAAACAGGGAAATAGCAGCTATTGATTGGATGAATGTATTCTCTGACATGTCGCTTAATGACGCCGTAAACTACTTTTATGCTACTACAGGGGTAATCCAAAATAAGTTTGTTCCTACTAAGACAGTCCTTCACAGCTCATATCCTATTTGGTACTCTCCGGCACTCAAACGCCTGATTAAAGAGAAGGCTAAATATCTTCATAAATTTAAGACGTATGGCAGACTTTCCGACGAGGCGACCTTCAAACATTTACGTGAGCGGGTTTATAAACTTGAAGCAGATTGTTACACCAACTACTTAGCTGATACAGAGGCCTCCATTGAAAAGAATCCTAAACGCTTTTGGAGCTTTGTGAAGCAGCGATCTAAGTCCAATGCAATGCCCAGTTTCCTTAAGTATGGTGATGTCACGGTTTCTTCTCCCAAGTCTATTTGTAACGCATTTTCTGCCCACTTTTATTCTACTTTTCTTGATCATAACAATGATGTCCCTACTATTCATTGTCCTCCCCAAACTGTGATAAATCCCAACATACCCTCAGATATTCACTCAATTGAGATTGACCTTAACGTTATAGTCAAGCTTATTAGTGAAATTGATCCATTTAAATCTGCTGGTCCGGACTACCTATCACCTAAGTTTCTGATTGGGTGCGCTAAAACCATAGCCTTGCCAGTATCTCTATTGTTTAAAAAATCGCTCTCTTCATGTTCTGTTCCCCAAATCTGGAAGTCTGCCTTTATAACTCCGGTGCACAAAAAAGGGCACAAAAACGAAATAGTTAATTACAGACCTATTTCCAAATTGTGCATATTAGCTAAAGTTTTCGAGAGGGTGGTCTACAACCAAGTTTACGCAGCGTTGAGTCAGTCCTTTAGCCGGCCGTGCTCGCCGGGCGGCAACAAGATGCGCCTTTTAAATATGTCACATGTTTGACCCGTGCTAGCATTTAAGACAAATTGTAAGACATGACATAATTTATCATGTCTTGTCACGAATGTCTTGGGTACACCCATGCTTGCTAGGCAGGTGGCGTTCTGTAATTTCTGCCTACCCTCATAGGAAAAAGGCGTGAGTTTATGAATGTATGTTTTTGTTTTATCGAACTCCTTGAATTTAGTTTCTGAACGGGTCTGGGCACATAACCAAATGAAACACAGTGTTGTAAGGAATGAAGTGAAGCTTTTATTTTACAGATAACACATACCTACCTACATGTATACCACAGATCAAACACAGTAGTTGGCATAATAAACTTATAATACCTACCTATTAATTTTGATTTATAAATAATAAATCCAACACACTAATTGCAACAACCTCATGAAAACCCGAAAAGAAAATATTGATTAATTACGCGTAGCACTCGGTATACTCATTAACCTAAAAAAGGTATTTGATACTATAAGCCAAGTTTCCTTCACCAAAAATAGAGTGATACCGGCCACCAGGAAAACTGCTTTTTCGCGTCCCAGTCGTATCTGTTTATCACACGGCAAATTGTTCGGATTGGTTAAAAACAAAGCGATCGTGAAACTTTTACCTATGGCGTACCACAAGCATCTATTCTTGGTCCTATGTTTCTTTCCATAATATACGTAAACGATATACATGATAGCGCTGGTAAATGAAAATAGTACCACAGACGAAATCAAATGTCAAAAAGGCAGATGACATAACGGCAACACGAATTAAATATTATTAGTAAGTAAAAACAAATCTTATTAAGATTAAATATTTTTTAAATCAAAAAAGAAAGGTAGATCACTGGCTGTTAGTTCATTCAAATAAAATAATTGGTAGCTAAATCTATTAAATTTTTTTGTAAAAGGAACCCCTCCTACATACATAACCTTTTGACAGGTGACATAATTTATTTATTTAATTCAACCTTATCACATAAATCTTTACAGGATTACACCCAATACGATAAATGCGCTAAACTACAGTAAACCTAATATTTTACATAACAGTAGTATCTAAACTAATTTTATGTTTTTTGTTGTTTTTTATTTTTTGTTTTGCTCCTTGTGAATTCACCCAGAGTACAGCAGAATAGGTCCGTCTCAATAGCCACAAGGTTTAGCGTGCGGAGTGCACGCGTCAGCGGCGCCTCTCTTAACAGGTTTGTTCGATTTCGCGGCTCAACTAGCAAGCTCGGCCGCCGGCGACGCGAGACGTACCCGGCCGGAACACACAGACACACCTGTCCTAAAACAGTTACGTGGGACACTCAGAAAGTTTTGCGAAACTAAAAAAAATTGTTCTATACGTACATATATTTTTATTAAATCTTTTCAAAGTACTTTCCACCAGCCTCTATACAAAGATTCATGCGCCTAAACCAGTTTTCAAAACACTTTTTCCAGTCCGCCGCAGACACCTCGTTTACAGCCTGCTCGAACGCAGCCAGCGCATCTTCCGGCGACGAAAATTGTATCCCTTTGAGCTGATTTTTTATTTTTGGGAATAAAAAGAAGTCACACGGTGCTAGATCAGGGCTGTAAGGAGGGTGACCCAGGAGTTTGACTGGCGTGCTGTCCAGGAAGTCCCTCGTTTTGAGTGCGGTGTGCGCAGGTGCATTGTCGTGGTGGAGCAGTAGCCCGCGGAGCCCTGTGTTTGGTCGCTTGTTGCTTATAACAGAGAAAACTTCTGGCAAACATTTGGTAGTATACCATTCGGCATTAATGCTTCTTTGATCCCGTAAGGGAATTGATACCAAGTGGCCAGTCAAATTAAAAAAGCTAGCGATCAAAATCTTACCCCCGCTTCTAGATCGCTTCACTTTGGTAGGCGTTGGCTCATTTTGAAACACCCAAACAGTCGACTGGCGCTTGGTTTCTGGGTCGTATTGATAAATCCAGGACTCATCACCTGTAACGATGTCGTAAACACGCCGAGACGAGCCTGCTTCAAATTTGTTAAGCATATCACGGCACCATTCCACCCGGGCCTGCTTCTGAGCATCGGTGAGGTTGTGCGGCACCCAGCGTGATACTATCCTCCTCACGCGAAGATGGCTGTGTAGAATCTCGTGAACGCTTCCCGATCCAATCTTCAATATGTGTTGAATCTCCTGATATGTAATTCGCCTATTGTCTTGGATTAAATTTTTCACTGCTAGCACGTTTTCTTCGGTAACAGCCGTCAAAGGGCGACCGCTTCTTTCGTCATCCCCCAAAGTTGGTCGACCGCGCTTGAATTCGTTATACCAACGATACACGGTCGCCTTGGAAGGGCCTTCATCCATGAATGCCATTTGAAGTCTATCGTACGATTCATCCGGTTTCAGGCGACACTTGAAATCGTATAAAATCATAGCTCTAAAATGTTCCCGGCGCAGATCCATATTTCAGTGAGACACAATACATTGAATTAACTCGCAAAAAATGTGGAGGGAAATTTTGAAATTGGAACTTACTTATTTTTACTTATAAATAATCATATTTTCGAAAAACATTATAACTGGCCAGTCTCCCATATATAAAAACTTTTTTTCGCAATACTTTCTGAGGGGCCTGGTACATTAGGCACCTTCCCTCTCAATATTTTGAAAATATATGTGGTGAGTGCCAGTTCCCTCCTAACCCTCAATTCATTGTATCCTACCATGCCTAAAATAAATAAAGTATGATACATTAAGGGATAAAATGGGTAAACACCGTAATACCTCATATACAAATATCTATAAAAAAAATTGTACCTTCTCCAGCATGAGACTATATTTAGCTTCATGTGGAGACTAGATGACTGCGTTACATTCTAGCTGGCTCCTAACCAATGCATTATATAAAGCTATAATGGCTTTCAAATTCGTGAACCCTCGGACCGTACGAAGCATAAAGCCTAAATTTTTATATGCTTTCTTGCAGCAACGCATAACGTGATCACGAAATGTCAAGCTGGTGTTAAAACTTATCCCCAAGTCCTTGACTTCCGTGACCCGTGTCATAGGCAAGCCATCAATATGATAGCCATGCACAATGAGATTGTGTGCTCGAGAAATAGTGATTGTCACACATTTCGAGATATTGAACTGCAACAGATTTTCTCTTCTCCAGCTCACTACCCTGTCAATATCCCTTTGTAGCTTGTCACAGTCTTCGCCCCTTTCCACTGTACGGGACAATAATATAATATTATATACTGACGACACTTGCGGTTAATTTTTGGAACAACAATATACAACAGTTCGTAAATAAATAATAATAGCTAAGCTTAATATTTGAGGTAAAGTAATACTTGTCGAGGTCAGTCCGTGGATGGGTTATCCTCCATGACATGACAGTGAGACTCCTCCGTACCTCGGGAAACACGTAAGGTCATTAATTAGTTTTCTCTATGAGTTACTCCATTAGTCCGGACTGTCTTCTGAACAATGCGCCCATTATAACTTGTCCCGTGATGCGATTAGTAGTACTGTTACTATTAATATTAGTAGTTTCAATATTGAAACTAAGGCGTCAAACAGACAAGCAGCACTTTTTCAAAGTCAAAGTCAAATATATTTATACAATTAGTCCAATAAACGGCACTTTTGAACGTCACATAAATTAAAGTTAAAATTTACAAGTAATAAAAAAATAAAAAATAAATGATTCTACCGTGCATTCGGAAAGTAGATTGTTATGGAGAAGAAGTCATTCTTCCACGGAGAATCTTAACACTGCCATTCGGAAAATGACGTCAAATGCAAAACGCCATCTATCAAATATGGAGTTCAACTGTCCGAGTATCTGAATTATGTGTGTTGTTATAATATATTTAACTAAGTAATACTTCAAGTTACGAACAGTTTTTATTCATAAAAGTTGTCTACATTGGTTTTCTACATTTTACGTGATGCGTGCACAAATAAATGGACAAACAGATAAACAGACAAAAATTCCAAAAATACTGGAAATGGGTTCTGTTTGTTCTCCTTTACCCTGGCATTTTTTTTGGATATATTTTCGATTTACAAAAACGACTTTTCTACAGATTTATTGATGACTAGCTGACTCCCGCGGCTTCGCTCCCTTCAAAATTGTAGCATATGTTAATCGGGCATAATGTAGCTTTCCATAGGTGAAAGAATTTTTAAAATCGGTCCAGTAGTTTCGGAGCCTATTCGGTACAAACAAACAATCATACAAACAAACAAACAAAAAATCTTTCCTCTTTATAGTTAGTTTCAATATTGAAACTAAGGCGTCAAACAGACAAGCAGCACTTTTTCAAAGTTAAAGTCAAATATATTTATACAATTATAGGTCTACCAGAATCTCATGGCAAATGTGGAAATAAAAATTTGTTGTATGCAATACTGGGGAAATTGGATTAAACGATCTTGATACTGTTTAATTTTTATTTATGTCTTTAGTATTAATGAACATGAGGTACCTATATTATAGTAGTCACAGCGGATCTTTGTGTCTTTGAACTTGGTCCTGCCTACCAATGCGTAAGAAACAGTTTGTCATCGAGTATACTGCATAGAGTAAGCGAGATAGGACGATGTGACATACATAAGCGAGTGAAAGAGACAGTTATACAATGCTATCTCCACCTTCAACATTGACACAAAAATAGCTACTGCGCGGGGTCTTGCAACCAATTCAGGGACACAAAGATCCACTGTGAGTATTATAGGTATGTGTATGAATAATGTTGTTATGCATCGGGTACTTAACATAGGAAAATAAATCAATTGAATATTAATTTATGTACTAATTTATTATATTTCATTTAAATCATACTAATAACTTAAAACCTCATTCAGAACTAGAAAACTAGAATACGATTCCATGAACTCCACTGGCATTTCAAAAACTTGTATCTTTGTAGTTTTATGTCATCTCTCTCCATCAAAATGGTTCTTTTTCATTGGCATTTAACATATTCAAAACCAATCTCTTTATGTATAAATTCTGTAAAAAATAATAAAATGTATCATGTTACTTATAGTCATTCATCATCATCACTCTATATATACTTTTTTTTATGTAAGTTTTATGGCCTGGTGGCTAGAACCTTTTAGCCACGTCTTTCGAAAGAGTTTTGGATCTTATATTTATTCTTTAGTATGTATTAGAATGAGGTTTTTTTTAATTTTTTATAACCTTTAGGCTCGCGCTTGACCACAATCTCACCTGATGGTAAACGATGATGTGGTCGACGTTGAAACACGCTTGCCTAGAAATAACCTATTCACTCTTGACTTAAAGACCCCTAGATTATAGCTATCGGGAAACACAGACTCCGGCAGGGAATTCCACTCCTTAGCTGTACGCATAATAAAAGTGTTCCCAAAACGTTTTGTGCGTATGGGTGGGCGTTTGGATGGTGGCAGCAAATTGTATCGAGTCAGTCTTCCCAGTAAGCTTTGCAGAGGCAGTCAATACTACAATAAAATACTCCGCTCCACTATCCCGAGATCGCTTCTGTCAATGATTTAACAAATTGTCCAGTTGCGTGGACAGTTGAGACACAACTACACCAATAATATATCACAATATCCACTAGGAAGCAATTTGCAAATAATATTAACAGCCACTGAACTTCACTCGACTAAATCCCGCCAAAAACTCCCGTCTATATACACGTCCCACTGCAGGGTGCAGATTATTACTTATTATTTTTCTTACGTCAAAGATTCTCAATCTCCGTTAAAATCAATATCTTGTCGAAGAATTAGTAACAGTTACATTACTGTTGCCATTTCCTTCCGGCCATCATTCGATGTGCCCTGACCTACGGTTTACCATATAATAGTAATGGAAATAAAAAAAAAAAAAAATTAAGTAAGAAAAATACAAAATAAACTAAAAGTATCAAAACAAGTCAGTCCAACTTACCGGTCCACTCTACGACGCACTTTAAAATCAAAGATTGAGTTTGATTTACGCCTTCTTCTTCCCTTATTTTATGATACACATAGAAAACAATATGTCTCGCTTGAGATCGAAGTGGGTTTTTCGAAATTTTCACAAAAATAACAAATTTTCAAGATAATATCAAAAAAATTCAGCAGCGGTTGACACATCAAGTACTTTGATTAGACAGGTGACAATTGACATTGCCATATAAAAATCACAATTTAAAAAAAATAAAAAATGCCATGAGATTCTGGTAGACCTATAGTCCAATAAACGGCACTTTTGAACGTCACATAAATTAAAGTTAAAATTTACAAGTAATAAAAAAATAAAAAATAAATGATTCTACCGTGCATTTGGAAAGTAGATTGTTATGGAGAAGAACGCACAAGAAACTCCATACTTACTCTTTTTAAAAAAGTAGGTATTTTACAATATTTACATACGTACATACATTAATATATGTGAGGACGATGCACCCAGAATAGCTCTACACACTATACTACGTACAGGTATAAAGTATTAAAAAGCATTAACAATTAATTAATTTGATAAGTAGGAACATGGTTCTCACATACTTACAAATATTACAAACATAGGTAAAATATCTAATTCAACAACAACGGAACAGTGTGTGAGTCAATTTCAAAAAAATAAAAACAATGAATACAATAACTATGAATAGGAATATAAATTAACAAATTTGATTTTGTCTTCACCAAAGATTGCCATATGGAGCAGGACCAGCATGTTTTTCACTTGCTTCACTTTGCTGTCGACAGAGGCAACTACAGCTTTCGACGGATGCAACAGCTACTGTCGACAAAAGCACCGAATGTACTCTACCTAAGCTTGGCAAGCTATGGTGCCAACATGACGGCAAGGGACAAGTTATAGTGAACGGTCTGTAGATCTTTGACAGTCGTTAGGGGTGGGTGATCAGAAATCAAAGAATCTGTCACCTCAGGAGATATTGTGTTATCCATTTAATGGGTTGTGGAGGATAGATAGAAACTCAGCTACATCTGGTTAGACTAAAAGACACTTCAATATAGTTGGGAAATTCTTGGTAGATTTAACAATATCGCAGCAAAAATTAAACACACGCACACCTTACATGGCTCCAAGTCAATTGTTACCCATATTAGTACTGTAGGTATGTCTATGTAAAATACAGCTGAATCCGGTTAGACAACAAAGGCTGAAAGAACAATATCGCAGCAAGATGTTTGTTTACGAGTGTCTATCGTTCATCTAATGTAAAATGTTATTAGTTTTTTACAAAATCAATTAGTTTATATTTATAATGAAGAATAAATGTCTTCATTAAATCATCATTTACTTGTCGCTGATGATTGATTACAAACGATTCATGATAAACACAGTATGGTATAAATAATGAAGACATTCGGTAACCATACATTGCAGTTGTAAAACGTGCTTATGAAAAGACATTTTTCTGGTGAGGAATTTTGGTATATTTTATTTTTAAATCTTCAATGCGTAATATTTAAAGTGTTTTATAAAAATAAAACTATTAAAGGTGCTCAAAATAAAGTTGAATAATATTTTAAGGTTAATTATCGAAAAGATTCGGGTGCCAGAAAATGTATAAAGCAGCGCTGATTGTTCTTCTTGGAGTGTTCTCCATCGCTGTGATGACTGACGCTGCGGGCTGCCTCAATTTGTATAGCTTGGTAAGTTTTGAACACAATCATAATATATTAGGCACTAGTAGCTCACCTCGACTTTGCCTGGGTCATAATAATTTAGAGCTAGTAACCCTCTCGAATAATGCACCTTTCAAATGCTGAAAGATATTTTTAAATAGGTGTAGTGGTTCCAGAAATTCTCCACACGTCTGATCAAACTCAATAAATTCGGGCTCTCTCTTTGTGATATTAGTTAAGATATCATAGGGAATCGGACGAATGGCGCCATATACGCTACAGTGAACTGGACAGAACTACCCTTGCAGGTGATCAGACTG
This sequence comes from Orthosia gothica, assembly GCA_949775005.1. Taxonomy (NCBI): domain Eukaryota; kingdom Metazoa; phylum Arthropoda; class Insecta; order Lepidoptera; family Noctuidae; genus Orthosia; species Orthosia gothica. The sequence continues at coordinate 23,253,803 of OX459047.1, forward strand.
TGTGCTAATTTTGTAAAATTCTTGCAGTCGATCACAAACTCTTGCGATATTTTTACACTGTCGAGTAGACGGCTTCCAGTAGTGAATAATATTGAGATTTAGTATATTAGGCAATTGGGATGCTGTTCTATCAACCACTAAGCATATTTGCCAGTAGAAATAGTCTTGCTGGGTAACTGCGTAACGCATAATCAGTGGCTCTGTTTTTATATTTTCAATAAAATTAGCTGTTTAGTCTGTTGTCAGGCAGACGAATTTTTCTTTCTTATATATAGTTTATAAAAAAGTTAGTCTTTTGTGAAATATGGCATAATATGATTTATCAAGTGAAGTTCCAAACGTATCCCTCCGCGGTGAACCGGAGGCCTACAAGTAGTGTATGTTGTGCAACTGCAAAGCGTGGAGCTCTGGGTTAGCTACCTAGTTTGGGCTAAGTGTTATTGGGATGTCAGACTAGAGTTGTAAAAAAACGATCTTATTTCTGAGATGATAAAAAACTGCAAAAAAATAATAGTTTTTTTCTCTAGTAGTTTTTATTTCAGCTTACGAAAATAATAGTATGGTAGGGCGGTTATCGTATATGAGTTAATAATACATTTTAATTTGTTTAATAAGAAAACACCATTGGTTTTTTTTTGTTAAATCTATACCAATATTATAAAGAGGAAAGATTTTTTGTTTGTTTGTTTGTATGATTGTTTGTTTGTTCCGAATAGGCTCCGAAACTACTGGACCGATTTTAAAAATTCTTTCACCTATGGAAAGCTACATTATGCCCGATTAAAATATGCTATAATTTTGACGGGAGCGAAGCCGCGGGGGTCAGCTAGTCATCAATAAATCTGTAGAAAAGTCGTATTTGTACATCGAAAATATATCCAAAAAAAATGCCAGGGTAAAGGAGAACAAACAGAACCCATTTCCAGTATTTTTGGATTTTTTGTCTGTTTATCTGTTTGTCCATTTATTTGTGCACGCATCACGTAAAATGTAGAAAACCAATGTAGACAACTTTTATGAATAAAAACTGTTCGTAACTTGAAGTATTACTTAGTTAAATATATTATAACAACACACATAATTCAGATACTCGGACAGTTGAACTCCATATTTGATAGATGGCGTTTTGCATTTGACGTCATTTTCCGAATGGCAGTGTTAAGATTCTCCGTGGAAGAATGACACTAGAAAAAAAAAATGGTAGGTAGCATAGCAAGTCAAGTAGGGTAGGCAGGTATAGTTCTCGCCAAACTTCGAGGCCACCCTGAAGTTGGCTTTCCGATTCGCATAGCACGAAACAGTGCTGTTTTAGTATGAGATTTACTACTGCACAGTTATTTTTTTCCATTGTAGCCAACTTCAGGGCGGCCAAGAAGCTTAACGAGAACTATAGGCAGGGGATGTCAACTCTATACGTCAAATCAACGACTTACCTTTAAGAGCTATTTCAGGTGTGGCTAGAGTAAAAAGAATAATTCGGGCCCTAATGCACGAGACCAAAATATACGTTTTATGAGGTTTTAGGTATAAAAATAACTGTAAACTATCATACTACTAATGACAATGATGACGAGTGTGCAATGTGGTTCGTAAATTTGCTAAGCTAGTGCCTGTCTGGACAGCCAAATGATAAACTTGGTGGCCTACTACGCCCAAGGTTCCGGTTTCGAGTCCCAGCTATGGATAGGAAATTTTTTACGTTATTGTTTCTGTGTGGTGTTCTGGAGTGCTACTAGATGGCGCGCAGCAAAACTGTATTTTCTTTTTATTGTATGAAGTCGATATTCTTCTCCCTAGAGTAAATAATATTCTGTGCGGGTAGGTAAGTTGGGTAGGTAGTTGACGGGAGCGAAGCCGCGGGCACAGCTAGTAGTACATAAATGGCTTAAAATAATTGGTTGGCAACACCCACTGAAGTTAACCATTTACGGACGGGGATTTCCCTCATAAGAAAGAAGGAAAGGTGTGGAATTCCCCGCCGGAGTTTGTGTTTCCCGATAGCTACAATGTTGGGGTCTTTAAGTCAAGAGTGAATAGGTTTTTTCTAGGCAAGCGTGCCTCACCGTTGACCACATCATCGCTTACCATCAGGTGAGATAGTGGTCAAGCGCAAGCATGTAGAGGATAAAAAAAAAAGATGATTCTGATTATAACACATTAAGTATTTTCTAAGTACATAATAATAGGTGCCCCTTGATTTAAACATAATTTGACTTTAATTAAAAACAAAACAACCAAATTGAGTGTTTTATTCTATTTTAGTTATTGTGTTTAACTTTATCTGAAAAAAAAAAACAAAATGTAGAAAAAAAATCGGCCAATAGCGAGTCGGACTCGCGCACGAAGGGTTCCGTACCAATAACGCAAAAAGTGGCAAAAAATCACGTTTGTTGCCCCAATTTATGCTGTTTTTAGTATTTGTAGTTATAGCGGCAACAGACATACATCATCTGTGAAAGTTTCAACTGTCTAGCTATCACGGTTCATGAGATACAGCCTGGTGACAGACAGACAGCCACACGGATCGTGGTTTTAGTAATAGGGTCCCGTTTTTACCCTTTGGGTAGGGAACCCTGAAAACGACAGTGTCAAGTATTTTTCATGATTGTGATTTACAACTCTATGTCAGACTCACCGTGTTGCCCACTATTACTTGTCGAATTGTGCGTATACTAACGCTTCTGTCGCCCATTCGAGAAATACAGGCTTGATATGTTGTAAACCTCATTGTAAAAAATAATTAATTTGTATAATATTTTTCTATTGCAGTGTGACACAACCTCTGACGACTGCTGTAAACCTATGACATGTACTGGTTCATTTTTGATAGGCTACTGTCAATGAAAGCGTATTAAGACGCGCAAAAAGAACAGCGAAAATAATAACATACCATTCGACGATTCAGTACACAAGATGAAGAACAACAAGAACTATAATGGACATTGAAGCACTTCTTTTTATCAAAGAATAAATTTCTTACTTATCTACCTGTCTTTAAATTTGTATGGAGCAATCAAACCTTTGCCTCCCTCAAGAATTCAAGATGGACTGATGACCTGGTTAAGTTTGGACCTTGCCAGCAAATCTGAGTTATTTCAAAATGTAGGATAATAAACAATTCATGATAATAATGAAATATACACGAGATACTAAGCTGAAATTGCTATTTCTCCTAAACTATAGAAGTCACGAGTATTTGAATTAAAAACCGTTTTATCTACACTCACACTTTAAATTGAATATTTGTGTCATCTATCTGTGTAAGCAAAACCGTGGCTATTCTTTTTCCGACCAATTATCAAATTTTCTCCATAGCTTAAGTAATACAGTGATTAACAATCCAACCAATAATTATTTAGTTGTTGACAATTTTAACCTGAGTGGAATTTTGTGGCAATTAAATAATAACACACTATTATCAGTAAATATCTGCAGTTCTGACGAGTACGCGCTAACAGATGATTTGCGTCTTTAAGGGTTAAACAGGAGGTCTTTAGGTGTAATGGAATATTAAATGAACATGGTAAGATTCTGGATTTAGTTTTATGTAATCAAACTGTATCAGTGTGCGAATGTTTGGTGCCTTTATCACCTGTTGATAAATATCACCCGGCCCTTTGTATCGACGTGAACTTTGCCGAGTACACTTATCTAACTCCAGCTCCTTTTATTAGTTACATTTACGGTAAAGCAGACTTTGTGGGCATAAACAGGGAAATAGCAGCTATTGATTGGATGAATGTATTCTCTGACATGTCGCTTAATGACGCCGTAAACTACTTTTATGCTACTATAGGGGTAATCCAAAATAAGTTTGTTCCTACTAAGACAGTCCTTCACAGCTCATATCCTATTTGGTACTCTCCGGCACTCAAACGCCTGATTAAAGAGAAGGCTAAATATCTTCATAAATTTAAGACGTATGGCAGACTTTCCGACGAGGCGACCTTCAAACATTTACGTGAGCGGGTTTATAAACTTGAAGCAGATTGTTACACCAACTACTTAGCTGATACAGAGGCCTCCATTGAAAAGAATCCTAAACGCTTTTGGAGCTTTGTGAAGCAGCGATCTAAGTCCAATGCAATGCCCAGTTTCCTTAAGTATGGTGTTGTCACGGTTTCTTCTCCCAAGTCTATTTGTAACGCATTTTCTGCCCACTTTTATTCTACTTTTCTTGATCATAACAAAGATGTCCCTACTATTCATTGTCCTCCCCAAACTGTGATAAATCCCAACATACCTTCAGATATTCACTCAATTGAGATTGACCTTAATGTTATCACATCACACATCATCAGCCTCTTAATGTTTCCACTGCTGGGACACAGGCCTCCTCTCTCTGTGAGCGGGAATGGGCCGTAATCCACCACACGGGCCCAGAGCGGGTTGGTGGATGTCACAATTTTTGGTTCTAGGACATGCCGGTTTCCTCACGATGTTTTCCTTCACCGTTTTGAGAGCAGTGGTGATGTAATAATTTACACAAAGTAAAGCGCCTGCCTGGGCTCGAACCCACGACCTACGACTTGTAAGTCGCGGCCGATACCACTAAGCCACCACTGCTCACAATCTAGCTTAATGTTATAGTCAAGCTTATTAGTGAAATTGATCTATTTAAATCTGCGGGTCCGGACTACCTATCACCTAAGTTTCTGATTGGGTGCGCTAAAACCATAGCCTTGCCAGTATCTCTATTGTTTAAAAAATCGCTCTCTTCATGTTCTGTTCCCCAAATCTGGAAGTCTGCCTTTATAACTCCGGTGCACAAAAAAGGGCACAAAAACGAAATAGTTAATTACAGACCTATTTCCAAATTGTGCATATTAGCTAAAGCTTTCGAGAGGGTGGTCTACAAACAAGTTTACGCAGCGGCAGCGTTGAGTCAGTCCTTTAGCCCTTCTCAGCACGGATTTCTTAACAACAAAAATAAAAAAAAATTCAACAGTATCTAATCTGGCTTTGCTCAATGACTTTCTTACGGACAGTATGGACAATGGGGCGCAGGTCAAAGTCGTCTACACCGATTACAGTAAGGCGTTTGATAGAATCGATCATAATATTCTTAAATCAATACTTTTTAACAACGGTATTAGAGGGGATCTTCTTCGTTGGTTAATTTTTTACCTTGAAAACAGATCTCAAGCTGTTGTTATCAGTAACTACATGTCGAGCTGGGTTTCAGTTCCCAGTGGTGTTCCCCAAGGTTCCTTGATGGCTCCGTTACTTTTTATAATTTATGTAAGCGACATCGACTCGTGTGCCCACAACTCAAGTTTACTCTGTTTTGCTGATGATATGAAGATATTTTCTTCTATATCATCAGTTGATGATATGAATGCTCTCCAATCTGACCTGGCGCGACTGGATGATTATTGCTTGATTAACAAACTCGATTTGAATCCTGTTAAATGCTCCGTTATCTCCTTTAGAAGAAATAGGGTCCCTCTCCCTACAACTTATAATCTTAAAGGGCAGCTATTGCAGAGATGCGATGGTGTACGCGACCTAGGTGTATATCATGATTACAAACTTCTATTCAACGTGCACATTGAGCAAATAGTAGCCAAAGCTTCGAGGTCACTGGGTTTTGTTATGAGACTCGCAGGATGTTTCAAGAGGGTCCAAGACCCTTAAGATCCTCTATTGCACTTTTGTGAGAAGTCACCTCGAATATGCATCACAAATTTGGAACCCTTGTTATGGCAAATACATTGATCGTATTGAAAATATACAAAAAAGATTTATACGCTTTCTATGTTTTCGGCTGCGTAAAATATGATAATTACTTAAATTTTTGCAAGAAATTTCATTTGCAACCACTTATAAATCGTCGTCGACTAGCAGATTGCACCTTTCTTTTGAAAATTATTTCTAACGAGGTTAATTGTCCTGATCTCCTGCATAAACTGCGCTTCAATGTTCCCAGGAGATCGGTTAGATTTAATCCGCCTATCTCCATTCCATTTTCTTATTCCAACTACAGGCGAAATTTATACATGGTGCGAGCGAGTAAGGACTTAAATATTCTTTGTAAAGAGTTCTCATTTGACCCATTTACCACTTAAACCTATTCGGCACGCACTCGGCTGAATGCTGACTTTTTTAAAAGTGTTTAGTTCTTATTGTTTTTTATTTAATCATATAAATCGTGTTTGTTAGTGATCCTAAGTTTTTTACTACTTTTTCTGTTTCTGTATCCGTGAGAACCTGTAATTGGCTCTATGTCTCATATACAATTGTTATCCATCTGGTATAGCTGTTGGTTCTCCTAGTATTAAATAAATAAACGTAATGTTCCAAATATGAATTCAAAAAATATTGCATAAACACGTACTTTATATTCGTGGATAGGTAAAATTTAAAAAAAACCATTACAGTTCAACATTTTCCTTCGATTTTCAAACAACTGCATCATAATAGTACATTGTGATACAAGGGTGGAAAGTAGGTTATTGCAAACGAGCTGCCATTAACTAGCCCGAGCAGAAGGCGAGGGTTTTTAATGACACAAATTTGCAATAACCTACTAACACACCCGTGTATCACACGACGTTTTTCAATACAGTTGTGGGAAATAGTAAAAACAAATCAAAGAAATAAATTTGTTTTGTCCATAAAATAAAATTATCGTAAGTCGCCATATATCTTTCTCGAGATTTTTGGGCCAAAATTTCATCCTGCGCAGTTTTTGCCGCAGATAAAATATCGGGTAAAGTTAATTCTATTTCATCACTTGTACTTGAACTTATTATAAAAAAAATAATAATCAGAAAATGGCGCGTTTTTGCAACTGGACATATTTTTTTTACAACGAAAACAGCCTATACAGCCTATTCTATTTTTGACAAATGTTAATGTTTTTTTTTTTTTTTTTTCTATATCAATAAAAACTAATGTTCTTAACAACAAATTACAATCTAGCCTTAATAGACTAATAAGCAATTTAACTCTAACTTATTACTATATTGTAAAATGTTATGACTAAGAATAGTGTCAATTTGCACTTTTATACAGTTCGGTAGCACTTTCTTAGGAAATGTTAATGTGAAAATAATTAAATTAAAACTGTTAATTAAATATATTAAACAACCATCTAAAAGACTTTTGAGAATTCAATGCTAAGACGTACGGACTCATTCATTTTTCCTCGTATAAAATCTATCCCATTTTATTCTATGTATGAAAACTCCTTGCTACTAAACTTTTTAAAATTGACTTGTAAATTTAAAACTAAACTGCAAAACTAATGATCGAGCGCGTAAACAAAAGTCACGACCGCGAAATAGAAAGATGCCTGTGCAAAAAATTTGATTTTCGAATCATAACTATAGCCTCTGAAAGTGCGCCATGTTTAACAACTGTATTGAAAAATAACTTTTTAATTTTTATAGCACACTTTTACTTTTTAATTTATTGGCACTTGGGATCATTGACATTGACAGTCATGGTGCAATGAGAATCTAAATTGTCCGCCATACTGCATATTTTTGCCTTTTCCACTTTTATTTTATTTCAACTGTATGAGTGAAGATAAAGTAGTGTATGCAACGACATATATTTAGGTATTAAAACACTCGCGTGTTAATATTATCACATTCGGCTTCGCCTCATGTGATAAACCCACGCTCGTGTTTTAATAACCCCTGTTATATGACCATTGCATAAACTACTATTAGAGAAAAAAACATCAACTTAAATAAGAAAAATAAAAAAATGGTTTATAGAAGTTTTTCAGAAGAGCCCGAGGAGCAATACCAGTTATTAAAATGTAATGGCGTAAAACATTGGTATATATAAATGTTGTTTGAATTCTTGCCAGTAATTTAAAAATGGTTTCTATCTTTTTTAAGTTAAACACGTTACTAATGTATTATTTGACCTACAATTTCAAAAGAAGTTGATGTTTTCTATAAAACGTTTAGGAGAAATTGTAATTTCAAAATTACCTACTAAGTTTTGAAGGCCAGTGTGTTATATCGCGATCACAAGCGCAATTGCTGAACATGAAACCCCGGGTTCAACGCCCAGGTCTGGCAAAGTACTGTTGGGTTTTGCCATCTAGAAATTTCAGTAGCAGCCGGCCGTGGGGAAATGCTATCAATACATATAATAAATCTGTAGAAAAGTCGTTTTTGTACAGAAAATACGTCAAAAAAATAGCAGAGGGTGTTAAAGGATAACAGACTGAACCCATTTCCAGCATTTTTTGATTTTTGTCTGTTTGACGGTTTATCTGTTTGTCTGAACAATGTCGACAACTTTTATACATAAAATTGCGTAAATTGAAGTATTACTTAGTTTTTGTTTCATCGCAACCGGTTCGTTCTTTTTAGATTCTTCAGTTAGATGAATTTAAAGTGTTCAAGAAGTAAAATTATCACAACGCATGCAATTTAGAGACTCGGACAGTTTATATCGATATTCCATAGATGGCGTTGTGCATTTGAAGTCATTTTATGAATGGCGGTGTTAAGATTATCCGCGGAAGAATGATGAACCTATAAAAATGGTTGGTAGGTAAGCGAGGTAGGCAGGCAGGTCGGTAGGGTAGGGTACGCAGTCCTCGCTAAGAGTAAAAATGTTCTGTGACACAGTCAGTTGACGGGAGCGAAGCCGCGGTGCACAGCTAGTTTAATATACAGGGTGTTTGGAAGGGAGCTGTACATACGCCTAGGGTAGAAACTAGGGATAGTCTGCTACCTACCCCCGCCCATTATATTGACCTTGGCCTCAAGGTTTTTTTTTAATTTATTATTATTTTTTATTTGACTTTTTTATGATTTTTTGACTAAAACTACCTGTAGCTCAAAATCTATCCATGGGACCGGTCGGCTAATGGTCTTGTTTTAATCGTTAGAGTCTTAGGGTCCTGCAAAAAATTATTTTACACCAGAAAATTGTGGAGAAGAAAAGTTATGGGGCCTGAAGTACCGTAGTAAGGTAAAGAAATAATTTTAAGGGCAACTTTCTATGGGGTTTAAAAAAAAACTAACAGGGTTGGAGTTCTTCTGATTTTTTTAAAACATCCTCAGTCCATGCCCTTTCTAACGATATGCTAAAAGTGTAATTATCACTTTTAGTTTTAAAGTTATTAATTAATTTGTAATGGTACTTGTGGTACTTCAGGCCCCATAACTTTTCTTCTCCACAATTTTCTGGTGTAAAATAATTTTTTGCAGGACCCTAAGACTCTAACGATTAAAACAAGACCATTAGCCGACCGGTCCCATGGATAGATTTTGAGCTACAGGTAGTTTTAGTCAAAAAATCACAAAAAAGTCAAATAAAAAATAATAATAAATTAAAAAAAAACCTTGAGGCCAAGGTCAATATAATGGGCGGGGGTAGGTAGCAGACTATCCCTAGTTTCTACCCTAGGCGTATGTACAGCTCCCTTCCAAACACCCTGTATAAAAGATTTTTTTATACAAGGAGAGGCACACCGTAGCTCAGTTAGCACGTTAAGCCGTTGGGTCCGATATGGGTCATTTACGGTTTTTTGGTTAATTTATCTATTAATCATCAATGGTTAACAGATTAAAAAAGCTGTTAAATTATTAACAGGTTTTGAATGTTAGCGTTCAGCGTCATTTTATGTAAAATTTTTCAATCATAGACAATTTTGTTTCAAACAATTTAATGTTTTCATAAAAAATTAAATATATAATAATGACATTCCCTTCGTACTCTTTTCAGTCTTAGCACTGGCTGAGTACAAATAGTAGATATCTAGGCGTACTTAAAAGATCATTTCATTTTATATACATTCTAATCAAATAATATTTACATTATTTTTTGTAGGTACATTGTTTTTTTGTTGTGCATTACACTAAATAAAAAAAAACTTAACATTACTAACACCATTGGTTTTCTTTTCTCGTTTGCACCTACGAGATACGAGTGAGGCCCACCACTTTCACGGTCCAATGCAACGACGACACGATGTTTGGTATCGTTCGGAAGTATTCGTTTCGCAAACTAGTTAATTCTCAGAAATGAATAAAAATTAACTAAATACATTAACAGTTTATATTTTTCAACCTGTTCTTTCATTGGTGATTAACAGTTACCTCGTTGATGAATGAAAAGTCGTTAAAAAAACAGTTTATTGATTCAACGACCACCTCTGTGTCATCTGTAGATCTTTGGCAGTCGTTACGGGTGGTCTGGTCTGAAAACCGAAAATCTGACACCAGTCTTGCCAAAGGGCTTGCCTTTATACCACAGAACATTTTTACTCTTAGCGAGCGTTATAGGTACGCACAAAGCGTTTTGCTAATACTTTCATTGTGCGCACAGCTAAGGAGGGGAATTCCCTTCCAGAGTATTTGTTCCGTGATAGCTACAACCTTGGGGTCTTTAAGTCAAGAGTAGGTTTAGTAAGAAATTGCACCTGTGGGTGGTAATTGCCGAACGCAACTTTTATAACTTGGCTTTAAATTGTTATTGTTTTCATCTTCTGTTACACTAGCTACAAAGTTCGATCGACACACGTTGGATATTATTAAAATGAATCCAGTGTTGTAGTCTGATATTTAACACCGTAAGAATTTTAGCAGTATGTAAAAATGCAGAATTAAGTTGCCAGCCTGAAAAGTCTCGCGAAAAGTAGCTAAAAGCTTATGATATTTTTTAAGTAATTAAATGTAACTGTTAATGCTATCGAAAAGCATTCGGACTAATTACTGTTAGTCAACATGCCGAATACAAAAACGAACATTGACAGGTCGTTTGTTATTCGCAAAGAACATCAAATTATTGAGAAATATAATGCATTACGCCCTGCTAATACGAAAACAGATCGATTTTTGTTGCAGCATCATAATGATAAGTGTTTCAGACAGCCTATGGGAGTCAACAAAATAGGCAGGACGCCGCGAGACATAGCCACTTTTCTAAAACTACAGGAACCTCAGCTATACACTGGCCATTGCTTTCGGCGAACTTCGGCCACGCTTTTGGCTGATCCAGGAACCGACCTCACTCCATAAAAACGACAAACTCAAGTCGCTAACACAACAATATCGGTTCCAAACATTTTAATTTGCAAAACTGCAATAATTTTTCTTTTAATTTTTACTATGTTGTATTTTTACTTTAATAATTTATATGGCATATATTCAATTAGGATGCTGGTCTGACATACTGGAATAAACATGCTGGGTGCACATTACGTAAAACGTAAAACACAATCAATGGCAATGCCTCTGATTTTATCACATCGACAACATTAATTGTTTTGTCTCTTTCTTTTTCTTTGTACTCTCGTCAAGGAGATTTTGTTTTCAATAGAAATGTCGGTAAGTCTGTTATGACAATATTATTTATTTATTTAACAGAGTTAAAAAATAGTACATATAGAAGAGCACAAAGGTACTGCTTATTTAAAATAAAAGAGTTGTAGGTTAAAATATTATTATTAAAAAATATGGCACAGGTTTTTACAAATTATGAACTGAAAAATATTTCCGTCGACCGTGACAACTCTGTTAATATTGCCTGAGAATCCCTGTAAAATCGTAATGACAATGTGTGCGTGCAAAATAGCTCTTTGTTCGTAGTGTTCGTTGTGGGTAGTCTGCGGCGCGCCGCCGCTTACATACTTTGTGGCGACGCTATGTTACTACAAGCACGGATAATATAATACTACAGACACTACAGTAATATAAATTTACGTTTTCCAAACACGTTTGTCGGTTGGCGTAGTGGTTGCGCAAGCTGCTGCGCTGCGTATCGCGGGTTCGATTTTCACACAAAAATATTAGTATAGTCTACAGATATGTGAGTTTAAATGTTAGTTAACACATCCACGATTCAGGAGATTTTAATTAGAAAAAAAATATATATATACAGTAGAGTCCGTTTATTATGACATCGAAAGGAATTGACAAACACGTCATAATAAGCGGACGTCATACAAAGCGTTTTGTGAAAAGACACTTTTTTATGTAAATATGTACTTAGGTATTTACAAATTTTCCCGCCACAATGTTTTGTCGAACTTTAAAACGACTGATCCAGCTTGCAGAACAATTGAAGGCGAGAATAACAAAACGCGCGGCAAAAACATTTGCCTTTTCATGTAGCATAGGGCCGCTGACAGGTATTCCTTTGTTTCTTATGATAAAATGGGTCATAATAAGCGACATATCATCAAGGGAAGTCATTGTATCCGACTTTTTTATAAAGAATTTTATATGAAAACCAAACTTCGTAGTGTAATTACGTCATAATAAGCGGTTGGTCAATATAAGCGGAGTCATAATAAACGGATTCTACTGTAATACGTCTTGTTAAATAATGAAAAAGAAAAACAAGGTAAATTACTGCAAACCAATTTTTTCTTTGCGGACGGGGGAGACGGTTCCTTGGAACAGTTCTTTACAGGTCCCTCGACTTCGCTTCAATTTTGACAAGGTAGGCGTGTGTTTTATTTCATACCTTTTAGTGATGAAACCACAGATACACATCTAACTAGATGACGCGACTGTATGTACTTCGCGTGCCAAAAAATAGAGTAAAGTTACGACAAATGATCGTAATCTGAGCTTTTCATTTACTCTCTCATTGTCTCTCCTTAATACAGGCAAAATTTTAGCCTATCTAGGAGAACAGTACTTAACCCGTCTTTATTGTATTATTGAACCTTAAAATATATAAATGCAACATTTGTAAACTGTACATAGTTTTTACATTTTTAAATATTAGCTTATAAAAAATAAAAATAAACAAAATAAAATTAGTAGCCCACCGGTATCGGGAACAGGGTCCAAGCTACCGGTGGTTAGTGCTGCTGAGAGAGGAACCTCCTAACGATACGCGCCGTGTCCAGGAGTACCGCTTTCTGGATCACGCCCTTGAAACACATGAAACTTGAACATAACCAGTGAAATGAGAGATCTGCGTACACCTTTAGTGCGTACTGGCGTGATGTTATGTTATGAAATGGTATATACAATAAACAGACATGCGATTGCAGCAATTCCGAATGATTTGCCGTTATTTATTGAAGAGTTCTGTTGTATATCTCCGAAGTTATTCATCAGATCTTCAACAAATTAAAATAGGACCAATTTCGAAACATACTCTTTCAAACGGAAAAAAAAAATTCCAAAATCAGTTCACAATTGACGGAGATATCGGTGAACATACATAAAAAAAAAACAAAAAAAAAACATACAAGAAGTCGAACATAGAACCTCCTCCTTTTTGGTAAGTCGGTTAACGAGTAGTTGGTGAGCCTTGTTCAATAAATAAATAAACAATTAAAACAATAGGATAAATAAAAAAAAACTTTTTACAAAAAAATACAACCGACTTCCAAATAGCAAAACTACAAAGTGAAAAATAACTTTTTTTTTGGAAGTCGGTGTCTTTGGTGGGTACCATTTTTTTGCGTTATGGACACCGACTTCCAAAAATAAAGTTATTTTTCACTTTGTAGTTTTGCTATTTGGAAGTCGGTTGTATTTTTTTTAAAAAGTTTTTTTTTATTTTTCACTTTTTAGTTGTACCTACCTAATAGGCAATTAGTTACGTAAGGTACCTATAATGACAGAATAGATTACCCGATTATCATGAAATTGAACATAACCAGTGAAATGAGAGTGTACTAAGGTGAACTGTACACATCTGCGTACCCCTTATGAGCGTACTGGCGTGATGTTATGTTATGAAATGGTATAAACAATCAACAAACATGCGATTGCAGCAATCCCGAGAGATTTGCCGTTATTTATTGAAGAGTTCTGTTGTATATCTCCGAAGTTCTTCATCAGATCTTCACTAAATTAAAATGGGACCAATTTCGCAATATACTCTTTCAAACAAAAAAAGAATTTTCAAAATTGGTCCACAATTGACGAAGATATCGGTGAACATACATAAAAAAAAAAAAAAACATACATGAAGTCGAACATAGAACCTCCTCCTTTTTTGGTAAGTCGGTTAAAAAGGAAAATTATTTTAACGACCCTGATTTGTGAATTTTAGTTCGTGGGTTCGAAATTGGGCAGGTACTTTTAGTTGGTGTAATGTATTTCATCACCACTGCTCTTAAAACGGTGAAGGAAAACATCTGAGGAAACTGGCATGTCCAAAAAATATATTGGAAGATACCAACTCGCGCTGGAGAGAGTAACATTTTAAGTTAGTTAACATTTTATTTTCTACTAGTCTCTGCCGGCGGCTTCGCCCGCCTTTATTATAAACACACGCCTTTATTATTACATATAAACCTTCCTTATAAATCACTCTATCTATTAAAAAAAACCGCATCAAAATCCGTTGCGCAGTTTTAAAGATCTAAGCATAGATTGGGACAGACAGACAGCAGGAAGCGTTTTTGTTTTATACTATGTATTGATAACACGTAGATGTGAGTGGTAACATTTTAGGCTGATTTTATTATGCTTTCAATCTTCATAATAATAATACCAGCTGGTTGCGGTCCCACTGCTGGACAAAGGCCTCTTCTAATACACCAATCACCACGCCAGCTCAAGTCGTGTTGGCGATTTGAAACTTATGTTAACCAAGTCCAGCAGCGTAAGACGCTCCAATCACTTAGACAGGAATCCACATCGCGTCTTTCATCTCGCATGTGTTTGGTCGATTAATCGAGGTCAAAACCTTTTGCCTTGCAGAATTAACTTAACAGTTAGGCAGCAGGTTTGCTCACGATGTTTTCCTTCACAGATGTTAGCGGGGACCAAAATAAACTTAGAAAGTAGGTACATATGAATTCAAATAGTCACTTTGGTACTTGCCCGGCTTTGAACCCTCAAACACGAGAGCCCAGCTACTGGGCCCCCACGACAAATCTTCTTAATACACTTAGTTTTTAATGTGTCTCATGTTAATCTGGTAACAGAAGACATACGCCGGTTAGTCCCGCTATGCTCTAGTCCCGCTATGCTCGACTCGAAATATACCTTCTAAAACATCTGCTATGCACGAAATTCTTCGATGCTACGTAAACAATGTAAGGTACAGTTGGAAAGAGAAGTGTTTGTATTCAATTATATTGAGCAGGTAGCTTAGCGAAATACTTTCAGAATAAGTTTCTCTTTTACGGCGAGAAGTTTAGTTTTCACAGTTTTTTGTTGGTATGGATGGACACTTTGTTTTTAAAATGAAAGACGCGACGGAGGGATGTCCACCATGTACCGATGGCGCATCGCCATTTATAAATGAACCGAACGTTACAAATCCCCACCTACTGTATCTATTTGGTTTGTTGTATTATGTATTAACCTAAACTTTACCTACTGCCATAGCATATACTTCTTCCAATTACAATAGCTAAGCGTAACAATAACTTTTTTGTTTTTATTTTATAGGAAAAAAAAATGTCTCCCCAAAATCTCCCCAGGTATTCCTGGTATTCCTGACCCACATCGAACCAGCCCTTGCTTTTCTTTATCAATTAAAAATGCATTAAAGTGGAAAACAAAAATTGTAACTATTCAAATCACCACTGCCTCAGAAAATGCAGTCCATTCTTTGCTAAAAAGCTTTGTATCCAAAAACAAAAAAAAGTTCCTCCAATATAAATAAAATGCTGGCGAGTGCTGCGCGGGAAATGTGGAAAAATAAAACACTAATGAAAACGACACGGCGGGTGCGAGAGGGGAGAGGGGAGGTTTTTATTTGTTTCGTGTTTGTGGGCTACAACAACTTGGGGCTCTTTACATACTCTTATTTACCAGGCAATCTCAATTCAGTATTGTAATAAAATACAACCAACCTACGATGATTGTAAATCAATAAGTAGTTAAATGGAAAATAATAATTTTGTAGTTCTGCATTCGATTTTACTAATATTATATATGCGAAAGTTTGAGTGTATGTTTATTACTCAATTATGCCAGAACGGCTGAACGGATCTGGACGGCTTAGATATAGATTATAGTCAGGCATAGCACATGATACTATTTTTCAAGGAATATAATTCCATTGGTTAATTTTCAACATTCACGCGGTAATTATAATTTGGGGACCTATATAATAGGTGGAAACTTGAACATAGATACCACATAATTACTGCTCCGTTGATCTCGCGGTCGTAAGCGCGACAAAAGTCCTGTATTGGGTTCGATACCCAGGTCTAGCAACGTGATATTGGGTTTTAGTATGAGGGTTTTTGAGCAGCAACTCGCAGCCTTATTGCGTAATGAATTCGGCAAGGCAAAGGGCAAAGATAATGTCGACCAAACACATAGACGGAAATACACATCACGTCTTTCATCTCACATGTGATGGGTTGATTTTGCATACTTTTTCCGTTACCAAATTCATTACGCAATAAGGCTTGTTTGAAATTTGGCAATGTGTTACCCCGTGCCTCCGAAGGACAAAACGCCGTTTGGTCCTGCGCTTCAATCTCTTTCTGGTATTTTCGGATTGCCGTATCTACATCGGTCTATCAGCCTGAAGGAAGAAAGAGTGCACCTGCGATCTTATCTTATTTTGTCGAGGGGCCGAGAAATAACTCGGACAATTCGACCCATTGGGATCTATTGTGCCCCCCTAGATAACCTACTCGTCCCCAATCTCGTTGAAAACTCATAAAGAGAGTTTTCAACGAGATTAGGAGATATGATCCTATAGTCTTCTGGTTTTGGATATCCAACCTGTAAACGACAACGGCTCACGTGGTAATTTTAAGAAATGGACACTTCCCACGCTAAATACCTTAATGGCCTTTTTTATAACTGCAAGTTTTTGGGTTCTTAGCGGGTCTATGAATGGCGGCAATATAGAACTTCTGTCGGCCTTTTTCAATGTTATAAAATGTAATTTAAAATCAATGCTTAATGTTTCGGGCTCGGCTCGACCCTCATTAAAATGGGTATGAAAGGATGGCCACATGACGCGAAGCGGCGTGAGAAAATAAGACGAACTCCGTCCCCTGTAATGTAGCTACCTGGTAGGGCCGGACACAATGTACCGTAAGCATTGTCTCTTAGCTTTCTTGTAACTAAGAAATTAACATGTGCATATTTAAAGTAGGATTGACATAGGTGCCATGTGAGTAAAGCTATCTAATGTGTATAAAAACTAGAGAAAAGGTAGATAGTTAATTAGGATTGTCTCGCAGTTTTCTCCTTTGTTACAAAAATAAATGACCACGTGTGTAAAATATGTCACATGTATGTGCCATGTGCATTTTAGAGTAGGAGTATAATAAAACTTGTAATATACATAAGATTTAGAGAAAAGGTAGCTAATTAGATAAGATTATGTATATTGTCATAGTTTAATACTTGGAGTAAGGAGGAATCTAGATGAGGACTTTTGTGTTGACCTTTGTACACCTTTTATATTTTTCCTATGTAGAATTAAGTATGTAGATTAAGGAAATGTATAACTTGTGTAAATTTAAGTAAGATAAGTTTTATAAAATCGGCATTTCTGTGGTGCCATGCTTGAATACAGTTGAAAAGTAGGGGCGCTATTGTTCTCGCCGAGCGGTTTTTGTATAAAAGCCGGCCCGCTTGTAGGCAGAGACACAGTCGGTCTTCCACTCTACAAGGAGTAACAAGTAAGGAATAAATTGAAGATACGAATCACGATAGTATTTTCATTTCCTCAACGAGTCTCCAACCGAACAACCAATACAGTCCACTTCACAACCCCTAGGAGACTCATTGTCTTACCAGCCAGCGCATCGCATGTGCACAGAACATGCTACATGCGTTCCGTATGTTTCCCACACAACCTGCACATGGGTGTCGCGATAAGACCCATTTTCTTGAGCAAAAAAAGCACCTGGTAATAGTGATTGACACTTGATCTCCTTCCACGTCGATAGCCTGTCTCTTAACACAATATTACACGGCGAATCTGTAATGCAGCAATGGACCAAGAAAGAAAAGCGACTAACTACACCAATGGTGGCTCAGGTTAGGTTAGTATGAGTCTCACATTGATCGCCATGACTGAAGTTCAGCCAGGACGACCTTTATTAAAACAACATTGTGGACTGCCTCGTTGATCTAGTGCAACCACTATTGCTAAACATGAGGGCTTGGTTTCGATGCCCGGGTTGGGCAGTGTTACTTAGTTTTTCATCTGGAATTATTATTGGCAGCACGGATGGACCTGTGTCTGACACATAACAGGTAAAATTTTAAAACCCCGTATACTTTTTTATTTCATGCCACATAATTTATCTAGTAGTAGACACGCTTCGATCGACAATTTATTTGAACACGTAATTATGACATGATATCTTGCGAAAGCACCCCGGTTTAAACAGTAAAACGTCAATGACTTTTGAACCAATTTTCATCAAAAATAGCTAAGAAGTGAGAACACTCTCGATAAAGTCACCTTGAAAACAATAAAAAAACTCGAATCAAAATCGGTTCATCCATTTAGGGGCTATGATGCCACAGACAGACTGATACACAAATACACACAGCTAAACTCGTCAAGCTTATAACGCTCCTCTTTTTCCGTCAGGGATTGAAATAATTGGCGAAATGTGGGTGTACATGTACCCCTGTCTAACCCTTTAGGGATTATAAGCTTTATGATATGTTGTTGTGGATAGAGAACGACTAGATAAGATATAACTATAGATTTTTAATTTCTAGACTAAACTGACAGATGCTAATGATGTTATTTTTTTATTGTTGCAAGCGCGGAGCATAGTGTTGTAGGTAAGACTCAATCATAATTGATACATCGAATCGATGTTAAATGACTCCTCAATTTAATTTTACTAATTGGTGTCTCAATTTGAATAAATGTTTTATGAATATAAACGTAATATTTTAAACAAAAACGTAACAGTATTAATACACATAGTACATAAACTTTTATTTTAATAAATAAGAAATCAATAATAAAATAAATGAGGTCGACAGAATGAAGTCTGACATAAATAAGTAGAAATTAAATAACCGCTAGTTTCTTAACAAACGTATTTTTTTGCCGTGTAATATACCAGGCCCCTCAGAAAGTATTGCGAAAAAAAGTTTTTATATATGGGAGACTGGCCAGTTATAATGTTTTTCGAAAATATGATTATTTATAAGTAAAAATAAGTAAGTTCCAATTTCAAAATTTCCCTCCACATTTTTTGCGAGTTAATTCAAAGTATTGTGTCTCACTGAAATATGGATCTGCGCCGGGAACATTTTAGAGCTATGATTTTATACGATTTCAAGTGTCGCCTGAAACCGGATGAATCGTACGATAGACTTCAAATGGCATTCATGGATGAAGGCCCTTCCAAGGCAACCGTGTATCGTTGGTATAACGAATTCAAGCGCGGTCGACCAACTTTGGGGGATGACGAAAGAAGCGGTCGCCCTTTGACGGCTGTTACCGAAGAAAACGTGCTAGCAGTGAAAAATTTAATCCAAGACAATAGGCGAATTACATATCAGGAGATTCAACACATATTGAAGATTGGATCGGGAAGCGTTCACGAGATTCTACACAGCCATCTTCGCGTGAGGAGGATAGTATCACGCTGGGTGCCGCACAACCTCACCGATGCTCAGAAGCAGGCCCGGGTGGAATGGTGCCGTGATATGCTTAACAAATTTGAAGCAGGCTCGTCTCGGCGTGTTTACGACATCGTTACAGGTGATGAGTCCTGGATTTATCAATACGACCCAGAAACCAAGCGCCAGTCGACTGTTTGGGTGTTTCAAAATGAGCCAAAGCCTACCAAAGTGAAGCGATCTAGAAGCGGGGGTAAGATTTTGATCGCTAGCTTTTTTAATTTGACTGGCCACTTGGTATCAATTCCCTTACGGGCTCAAAGAAGCATTAATGCCGAATGGTATACTACCAAATGTTTGCCAGAAGTTTTCTCTGTTATAAGCAACAAGCGACCAAACACAGGGCTCCGCGGGCTACTGCTCCACCACGACAATGCACCTGCGCACACCGCACTCAAAACGAGGGACTTCCTGGACAGCACGCCAGTCAAACTCCTGGGTCACCCTCCTTACAGCCCTGATCTAGCACCGTGTGACTTCTTTTTATTCCCAAAAATAAAAAATCAGCTCAAAGGGATACAATTTTCGTCGCCGGAAGATGCGCTGGCTGCGTTCGAGCAGGCTGTAAACGAGGTGTCTGCGGCGGACTGGAAAAAGTGTTTTGAAAACTGGTTTAGGCGCATGAATCTTTGTATAGAGGCTGGTGGAAAGTACTTTGAAAAGATTTAATAAAAATATATGTACGTATAGAACAATTTTTTTTAGTTTCGCAAAACTTTCTGAGTGTCCCACGTAGTTCCATTTGCGATCTACTTTCGATCATTCAGGATACTGTGGTGAACTTCTTAGTTGCCACATTCAGACTCTTTAGGAGTCTATGCTTTCTAGTGTTTGAAGTTGACAATATATTACATAATGTCTCGATATTTTAAAGTTGAATAAAGCCAACATTTGGTTCTAATTCGATATTGTTATTTCACAACAATTTATTCAACTTTAATTATGCAAAACACTCTTCAATACTAACTGTAACGATGGAGAAATATCTTCGGCCAAATATTCTCGACGTTGATCCGTCATCGCCTACTGCGGCTCAAGAATGGACCCATTGGGTATCTACTTTTAAAAATTTTCTGTTTGCGAATGAAGCAGAGATGAAAATTAATGATGCGGTAAAGATGCAACTTTTGATTAATCATGTATCATCCAAAGTTTACAAATACATAAGTGAGTGCACATCATACGAAACTGCAGTAAGTACACTCAACACCATATTTGTTAAACCAATAAATGAAATTTTTGCGAGACATACCAGGCCCCTCAGAAAGTATTGCGAAAAAAAGTTTTTATATATGGGAGACTGGCCAGTTATAATGTTTTTCGAAAATATGATTATTTATAAGTAAAAATAAGTAAGTTCCAATTTCAAAATTTCCCTCCACATTTTTTGCGAGTTAATTCAAAGTATTGTGTCTCACTGAAATATGGATCTGCGCCGGGAACATTTTAGAGCTATGATTTTATACGATTTCAAGTGTCGCCTGAAACCGGATGAATCGTACGATAGACTTCAAATGGCATTCATGGATGAAGGCCCTTCCAAGGCAACCGTGTATCGTTGGTATAACGAATTCAAGCGCGGTCGACCAACTTTGGGGGATGACGAAAGAAGCGGTCGCCCTTTGACGGCTGTTACCGAAGAAAACGTGCTAGCAGTGAAAAATTTAATCCAAGACAATAGGCGAATTACATATCAGGAGATTCAACACATATTGAAGATTGGATCGGGAAGCGTTCACGAGATTCTACACAGCCATCTTCGCGTGAGGAGGATAGTATCACGCTGGGTGCCGCACAACCTCACCGATGCTCAGAAGCAGGCCCGGGTGGAATGGTGCCGTGATATGCTTAACAAATTTGAAGCAGGCTCGTCTCGGCGTGTTTACGACATCGTTACAGGTGATGAGTCCTGGATTTATCAATACGACCCAGAAACCAAGCGCCAGTCGACTGTTTGGGTGTTTCAAAATGAGCCAACGCCTACCAAAGTGAAGCGATCTAGAAGCGGGGGTAAGATTTTGATCGCTAGCTTTTTTAATTTGACTGGCCACTTGGTATCAATTCCCTTACGGGATCAAAGAAGCATTAATGCCGAATGGTATACTACCAAATGTTTGCCAGAAGTTTTCTCTGTTATAAGCAACAAGCGACCAAACACAGGGCTCCGCGGGCTACTGCTCCACCACGACAATGCACCTGCGCACACCGCACTCAAAACGAGGGACTTCCTGGACAGCACGCCAGTCAAACTCCTGGGTCACCCTCCTTACAGCCCTGATCTAGCACCGTGTGACTTCTTTTTATTCCCAAAAATAAAAAATCAGCTCAAAGGGATACAATTTTCGTCGCCGGAAGATGCGCTGGCTGCGTTCGAGCAGGCTGTAAACGAGGTGTCTGCGGCGGACTGGAAAAAGTGTTTTGAAAACTGGTTTAGGCGCATGAATCTTTGTATAGAGGCTGGTGGAAAGTACTTTGAAAAGATTTAATAAAAATATATGTACGTATAGAACAATTTTTTTTAGTTTCGCAAAACTTTCTGAGTGTCCCACGTATTCTGGCCACAAGAAAACAGCAATGCCATGAAAACATTCAACAATATCTTCAGCACCTGAGAATTTTAAGCAAAGACTGTCAATTTAAAAATGTTGATGCAGAAAGTAATAAAAATGATTGCATAAGAGACGCCTTTATTTCGGGCATTATTTCGAATAAAATTCGCGAGCGCTTGCTAGAAAATTTTAACCTGACGTTGGATGAAGCTGCTAACCAGGCACAAGCAATTGAAACTGCTGAAAATAATGCGCAATCATTCAACAATCCGACTATTGGTGAATCTCTAGTCATGGCATTGCCAAAGACGGCAAAAGAAGACAAAAATAAACTACTAACACCAGAATACCATTTGAGACGATGCTTTTTTTGCGGCAATAAAGTTCACCGGCGGCAGAACTGCCCAGCGTTAAATGCCAATTGCCAAAATTGTCAAAAAAGAGGACATTTTGCAAATGTTTGTAGGAATCCTAAGACAAACATTAACGCTGCTACTGCTACTGATGCGGGATCTCCGGAAAATATATTCGATGATGTTACGGCTATTGTTGCTCCGGCTAGTTTAAAGAAATCAGTTGTGACCATTGAAGTTAACAGCAAAAAAGAAAACGCCTTAATTGACTCTGGAAGCTCAAAAAGCTTTATCAATTATGATTTTTATTCGAATTCTTCTTTTATGAAATCACAATGTACTGAATCTGTAACAATGGCCCAAACAACTCACACAATCAATTGTGAAGGGCTACTTCAAGCAAACATTGTTCTTAACGGCAATGTTTACGAAAAAGCTTCGCTTCTCATCGTTAAATACCTTTGCGCTGATGTTATCATAGGACATAATATACTGAAAGAACACTCGAAACTTGAAATTACTTTTGGTGGACCTAGAAAACCATTACAAATATGTAGTGTGCTGGCTTCATCTGTTCCACCAGTTCCTTTATTTTCGAATTTACATTCCAACTGCTCACCAATTGCTGTTAAGTCTAGAAAATACAGTAACGATGATCTGAAATTCATAGAAAATGAAATAAGTCAGCTCTTAGCAGACGGAGTTATTGAAGAGAGCAGATCACCTTGGCGAGCTCAAGTTCTAATCACCAAAAATGAAAATCACCGCAAACGATTGGTCATAGACTATTCTCAGACCATTAACAAATATACAGATTCGGATGCCTACCCCTTACCAAATATAGAGAAAATGGTGAACGACATTTCAAAATACGACTTCTTTTCTAAAATTGATTTAAAAAGCGCTTACCATCAGGTATGTATAATGGAAGCAGAAAAACAATATACAGCTTTCGAGGCGTGCGGGAAACTATATCAATTTTGTCGTATCCCGTTTGGCGTAACAAATGGAGTCAGTGGATTTCAAAGAGTCATGGACTGGTTAATAAAAGAAGAGTATTTGACAGATACATATGCCTATTTAGATGACGTCACTGTATGCGGAAAAGACAAGGCAGAACATGACAAGAATTTAAAAAAGTCATGGATGCATTTCAGAAGTACAGTTTAACTGTTAACAAAGAGAAATGTACGTTTTCAATAAACACAATTAACCTACTCGGATACAATATTTCGAAAAAGTCCATTAAACCTGATCCAGACCGACTCCAACCACTTATTAGCATGCCAATACCGACTGACAAAACTTCACTTAAACGAGCTCTTGGCATGTTTTCCCATTATTCAAGGTGGATACCAAAATTTTCAAAAAAAATACATTGCCTCGTGAATCCAGAATTTCCATTAAATGATGAAGCTATATCTGCTTTTGATGACTTGAAGAATTGCATTGCAAAGTCAACAATATTTGCTATCGATGAAAACAAAACGTTTACAGTCGAAACAGATGCCTCTAATAATGCTATTGCGGCTACATTGACTCAAGAAGGACGCCCAGTAGCTTTCTTTTCGCGCACACTATCCACATCAGAAAAACGACATTCAGCCATAGAAAAGGAAGCGTATGCCATTGTCGAGGCTCTCCGTAAGTGGCGACATTACTTGATTGGAAGATCTTTTCGACTTATCACAGACCAACGATCAGTTTCTTTTATGTTCAATCGCACACATACAAGCAAGATAAAGAACGAGAAGATAGAGAGATGGCGATTAGAATTATCTTGCTACAAATATGATATTGTCTATAGACCTGGAAATGAAAATGACGCTGCTGATGCACTGTCACGTATTTGCACTATTCACACGGAATCTAAATTGAAGGACTTGCATAATGAACTTTGTCATCCAGGCGTTACACGAATGTATCACTGGATACGAAGTAAGAATCTACCATTTTCGGTAGAAGATGTCAGAAAGATGACAAATGCATGTTCAGTCTGTGCAGTCGTGAAACCACGTTTTTTAAAAAATAACAGCATTTTGATCAAAGCGACTTCAGCGTTTGAAAGACTGAATATCGATTTTAAAGGGCCAGTACCTTCATCTTCGTCTAACAAGTACATACTGACTATTATAGACGAATATTCGCGGTTTCCATTCGCATTTCCGTGCCAAGACGTTTCCGCTGCGACTGTAATGAAACATTTATCGACTCTTTTCTGCACATTTGGATTGCCAGCTTATATTCATTCCGATCGTGGCTCCGCTTTTATGTCAAAAGAAGTAAAAGATTACTTACACAATAGAGGTATATCAACAAGTCGAACGACAGCATATAACCCACAGGGCAATGGGCAAATAGAGCGCACAAATGGAACAATTTGGAAGACAATACAATTAGCTCTAAAATCACAGGGATTTAAAATAGAGCAATGGGAAATGGTTCTAAATCAAGCTCTGCACTCAATAAGATCTCTGCTATGTACAGCAACGAACCAAACTCCTCATGAAATGATGTTTGTACACAATAGAAAATCTAATAACGGACATTCGGTGCCAACTTGGCTTCTAACACCCGGTCCTGTCCTACTCAAGAAGCATAACAGAACCAACAAATACTCTCCCATAGTCGAGGAAGTCGAGCTGTTGGAGTCCAACCCAGACTATTCTTTTGTGAGACTGAGCAACGGCCGAGAAACGACCGTGTCTAACAGACATTTAGCCCCAACAGGGTTAGACAGCGGGGAAGAAGGCGAACGTACTGAAACTGTCAGATACGACACTATTTTTATGTAACTATAATGTGACAACCCCCCAAATGTCAGTTTAGTTTACGAAATAAAAAATCAGTGTAATAAAATATCAGGTTTAAGACGGTAACATACTTACGTGTGGTGACGTGGCGTGGTGCTTAGTGACGCATTTGATTGTTACAAGTCTAGTTGTGATATGACTTAGGTTTGAACAAACTCATATGATTGGTGTATCCCGCGCCACGACGCGACACAGTTATGTGTAGGCAGCTTTACAGGCCTGCATATATCTATACTGTGATTTTTAATTTCGTAGGCTAAACTGACATTTTGGAGGTTGTCACTTTATCGTAACATAAAAAAAATGTCTGTCTATCCTGAGTGATCGAAAACCGAAATTGATCGAAAATGGAAATATATCACGGCATAAAAAATACATTTGTTAAGAAACTAGCGTCCCTTATTTAGTTTCTACTCATTTTTGTTAGACTTAATTTTATCGATCGCATTTATTTTATTGTTGGTTTCATATTTCACACAACAAAAGTTTATGTACTGTGTGTATAAATAATGTTATATTTAAATGTATTACGCTTATATTCATAAAACATTTATTTACACCAATTAGTAAAATTTAATTTTGGAGTCATGTCACATCGATTCGATGAATCACATATGATTGAGCCTTACCTACAACACTATGCTCCGCGCTTGCAACATTAAAAAAATAAGGTCATTGGCAGCTGTCAGTTTAGGCTACGAAATAAAAAATCAGAGTTATAAAATAACAGGCTTAAGGCGGCAACATACACCCACCCATACGCACTAAACGTTTTGAGAAAACTTTTATTATGCGTACAGCTAAGGAGTGGAATTCCCTGTCGGAGTCTGTGTTTCCCGATAGCTACAATCTAGGGGTCTTTAAGTCAAGAGTGAATGGGTTACTTCTAGGCAAGCGTGCTCCACCGTCGACCACATCATCGCTTACCATCAGGTGAGATAGTGGTCAAACGCGGTTATAATGAATAAAAACAAAAAAACTAAATTAAAAAAATACATGTCGTGGCGTGGCGCCTTATGACGCATTTAATTGGCAACGAGACTCGTTGTGATATGACAGGCGACACGACAAGACACAGTAATGTGTAGGCAGCTTTACAGGCCTGCATATATCTTCAAAAGCATATAATATTTTTGAAATTGCCTGTAAATCTAAGACAGCATAGATAAACTCAAGATTGCCTCACATTATCCCGTCCCTTCATATAAATTTCACGTAAATCGTCGCTTCCTTAGAATGGATAAGTAATAATGCATTTAAAATCTTTCCAGATTGTCTACTTAACTCCGGTTGTAGGCAAAGCCTTATTGTAACTTTCCAATTTATTCTATCCGCGTTAGAGGAACGAAATTATCTGTGCGTCGGTATTGCCAGCTGTAAATAAAATAAAAATGTAAATGACGAGAAGAGCTGGCGTGCAGTGTGGATGATTCTTCTACCAGGTCGTTGGATCTCAACTGTTAGATTCATTTTGTTGTCACTTAGATTTGGCAGTATTTTTGTTTAAAATCTATTACATAGTATAATATGTAGATGCCTGTAAAATATCTGTCTTTTCAAGAATCTACCCAAAAAAGGATCTGCCGTAACAAAAATCTGACCAAACCAGAATCAGTCCTCCATATTTTTGAGTGGTATAGCGATATTCTTTGTCTAGACAACCTAAGCAGATTATTGATGCTAAGATAGACAACCTAGTGCTCGTTTACACACGTCCGTTTTACAGGTCCGCTTTATCGTATACGTTTTTTTCGGCAATGGCGTAGGTAGTCTTATGCGCGAGTTCACACACACAACAGTATTAACATACTGATCCGTTTTATCGGACGTCTGTACTTGTAGAAAGGTGTGAACATTGCACCCAGAAGCGACGGATCCTTTAAAACGGTATTGTAAATGCGGTGTGAACATCACCTCCAGTAGCGACGGATCCGTTAAAAACGATCCTGGAAATACGGATTTTCTGTGTGAACTGTGAACGTACAGAGAGAGTATCTAGTAGAGAGACACCTTTTTAATGATTTCTCCATGTCCAGTAACAGAAGTCCTTCGCATGATATTATAATGATATACCAATTAAAATAAATTACTTCTTAAGGTAAGAAGTTAGAATAAAGTAATATACAGTAACTATGACGTATTCCATGTTTTACATCACTAAATTTCAACACACGTTTAAGTAGCCCGCAGTACTATTCTTCTCGCTTCATTTGCTTGACAATGAGCATAAAAAAACTTTCTTTTAGCAGACACAATAAAATCCCGTCCATATTTGAAAAGTTTGGGAACCATCAAATTTTCCCCCACTCGTAATAAGCGCATTAGGGGTGAAAAAATTTTAAACTCGCCGCGTCCCGAAACTTTTCGCGTTTTCTTTTTACATTAAGGACAAAAAGAAAAA
This sequence comes from Orthosia gothica, assembly GCA_949775005.1. Lineage (NCBI taxonomy): Eukaryota > Metazoa > Arthropoda > Insecta > Lepidoptera > Noctuidae > Orthosia > Orthosia gothica. Next base: position 23,281,442 of record OX459047.1, read on the forward strand.
AGCTTCTACTTAGAAGGGTGGCACAACTTTTAATATCCAGTAGATATAAGAGGACAAACTAAGCCAGTATAAAATTGAACCCAACACTCTTATACCTAAGCGATAAGGTTTATTTTCGTGTAGCGAGAGGTTATATGAATAGTAAAAAAGATGTTGGTTTGTTTAGAATATAAACACGTTGTCCGTGTGTGGCGCTTAGCGAATTTAAAAACTGATGGGAGTTATTCTCTGGGGAGTGTTTTGTACTTGATGGACTTTGTATCTACATACCTATGTATAATATAATGTGTTTAAAGTTTTCGATATAGCTCACAGAATAAGCAAGCTGAAGTAGCTATGGTGCGGCCATATTAGTCGTAGAACCGATGACCGTTGCGGTAGTCGTGCAATTGAATGGCGACCGCGAACTGGTAAACGTAAGGTTGGATGCCAGCGAGGTGGAGCGACGATCTTCGCAGGGTGGCTGGTACCAGCTGGATGAGTGTTGCTGAAGATCGAAGCAAATGGCGTGCAATTGCAGAGGCCTATGTCCAGCAGTGGACTGGTATTGGATGATGATGATGATAGTTTAATGAAAGTTGCCTTCACCACACTTTCAACTTACACACTGGGTTGTGGGTTGTGGAGGTCACACTTAATGTAAAATACTCATATTCAGCAGCAGCCGGTTGAACTGGAAGCACAGTACCAACATAATTAGGAAAAGGCTAGGCAGATGGCGTTGATGACATTGACACTATAGAAAACAAACTTTTGATCAAATTAGCGCAGACAGACACTTCTGTCTGCGCTAATTTGTACGAGTATATCCTAGAACCAAAATATTGAAGACTAGCGGACACCTCGCGGTTTCACCCGCGTAGTTCCCGTTCCCGTGGAAATACAGGGATAAAAAGTAGCCTGTGTCACCCGGGTAGTGTAGCTTACCAACAGTGAAAGATTTTTTGAAATTGGTCCAGGATTTTGTAAGTTTTTCCGTTACATACAAAATTACAAATCTCTCCTCTTTATAATATTAAAAGTATATTAGTATTAGTATCGACAAGTGTAACATCCAACCGCTCCATGGTGGTTAATGGCCCACTCTCTCTGATATAGAGTGGTCTGTGCCCCAGCAGTGGGCTCAGTGGGAACACTGGGTTTGGGCTAGTAGTCTTCTGCTAGTTTGCAGATACTGCCTGATCTGATGGTAATGGTGATGGAAAAAAACCCTCCGGAGCAACTGGACAGATTCGCAACTGGACAGATTCTCAGCTGGACAGTTTCTCAACTGGACAGATTATCAACTAGACAGAACGTGTACAATCCATGACAAAATTAAAATAGATGACAAGGGAATATAGACATTATGAAAAGGTGGTCCAGATAGGAAAGTGGACGATTTGCTCCGAGAGCAAGGGCTGACTCTTTTCAAAGCGACAAGATTGAAGATATTGAAATACCTAAATGTCTAGTTAAAGACTTCTTTATTAATGCTAATGGTCGTGCAGATAAAATAATTGTGTTTGGCAGACAAGCAGCAAGAGATTTAATAAAAATAACAGACATATGTTATGGGGATGGTACCTACATTCAAAATTGCACCGAAACCGTTTTACCAGCTTTTCTCGCTTCATGTTGACATAACCAAGTGTACCGATTATGTTAACTTTGTACCAGTACTGTTTATTCATTTACCAAATAAGTCACAGGAAACGTATACACGAATGTTTAGAAAAAAAATATATCATAAACCTCAATATCATTTTTGAAGACTTATCCACAAATTAAATAAAAATTAAGGTTTTATTTAATATTAGGTAAATTAATTAGTTACCAAAAAAATCTCAATACAACAGATTGTAAGACAGGTCTTCTTCTATTTTCGTGTCTTTGTGTTATATAGATTTTCCTTGAATAAACACTTTTTTATATTTAATACCTATGATTCATTGTGTAACTTATTTTTTTCTCGACTATACTCTGTCCAGTTGATAATCTGTCCAGTTGCGAAACTGTCCAGCTGAGAATTTGTCCAGTTGCGAATCTGTCCAGTTGCTCCGGAGGGGAAAAAAAAACCTCTTAAGTAATAAATAGATGCGATACCCTTTCTTTATAATTCTTTGGCCTGATTTGAGGACAAGCATATGAATAGTCCTGCCTAACCCTAAATGTAAACGATTTGAAAACTCCTAGATACTTATATAAACATTTGGAACATACGAGGACGCCCCTGTCGCGCACTCCTCAAAACTTACTACACCAAATCATAGATGGCGCTAGTCATCTCATTTAATCTCCATTTAATTATTCGTTACGGACGAAGCGTTTTCACAAATTGATAATTTTGCCGGTAAAGCGTTTTACAATTAGGGAATTGTTTAATTTTCTTAGATTGCTGGCGGAATTTTTATGGCTTGTTACATTCAACCCTTTGCTTGTTAACCGGGATTAAACGTGCTTTTGAATTTGATTTGCATAATTTTCGAGTTTTGTTAAATTTTTCAATGATTCAACGTTTTCTTAAAATATTTGATGAAGCCTCGTTGGTCTAAGCACGACTGATTAACGTGGAGTCCTGGCATTCAATTCCCAGATTGATTGGATTAACTTTTCACGTTCCTTTAGGATGTTTCGTAGCATAAGTCTGCCCTAGCTCATAACGATATGCATGCGTGATGTTGTGTTATCTATATAAGCAACCAATAAAGCATGTTACCTAAATACTTTCCATATGTCTTGTTATTCGTGACGAGGTTCTGAGCCTCGAACTTATAAACATCAGATTTCACCTCCCATGATTTTTTAAGTTTAAAGATAAAGAAACTACGTAACTAATAGCTCAAATCACAACAAATAGAACCGTCTTTGTTATAAAAATCGTTTAGATAAAGCCGCAAATCTCCGAAGACAGTACAAAATACATAAAGGTTAAGTCCAGCATTGTACTAGGACAGCAGTGTTGCGAACAAGTGGGCCGGCAAATGAGAAGCCGTTTCAAGCCAGCGACAAAAGACTACGTTGCATAGCATTGGTAGACAAGCGTGTATATGAGACTTAGATGAGTATAACCCACAATCTTATTATTGTGATACCCTGGTACTCGTACTCGTATCGAAGTACCAATATAACTATAGGTTTTAATTTGTAGTGCTAATGTGAAATTTAAAGCATTGAAAGGTCGGTTTTTAGATTACAGTAATTGGGAAATTAGGATTCTAAACTGAGTATTTTTCATAGCTAAAAGTGATGGTGCAAATCGACTTCTGTTGCTGGCTGTACTTTCGACCTTATTGGTTTGAATTTCGCTTCATATTTGCCTAAGGATTAATTAGCAGTTGTACTTATTATTCATACCCATATATTTTACCCGAACTATGTCTCAGACTCATTTTTATACTTATGGAGCGAGATACTTGCCGTCAACTAGGTAATAATTTAGACTATACTACTGGGGAACTCCAGATGGTAAAACCCAATAAACTCACAAAAAATATACCCCAATTAAATAACCAGAAGCATGTTGATTGACACATTAGTACAAGTCCGAATAGTTTTGTTCGTGGACCGCCCCCGGCGGAACAAATGCGAAGCAAAGGAAAACAAACAGACAGACAACAGTGATGCCCATGCGTTTATAACGTGACAGATGTGGTGTTGCCTCTTCATTAAATTGTTTATTTTTATTGCTGCTTTATTTGTTATTAATTAGTTATGGGTGTTAATATAGCAGAACACTTTTTTTGTAAATATGTATGTCTAACCAAATTCAGAAAAACAGAAGGTATGTGGTATTTGTTAATAAAAAACGGTTAAAAATAAATATGGTTCTAATTATATCAGTAATTTCTAAGTAACTTTGTTCTATCATACAACAAAGGTTCACAGAGATTGACTCAACAAAAAGTTACTTGAACCGTACCAATTATGAAATTATACAAATCCGATACAAACGGGAGCAGATTGCCGCGAAATTATTCACAAAGCACCCCGGGCACGGACTTGATGATATTGTATTAGGTGATCACATACGAATGCGATTTTAATGGATACGCCGAGAGCGCCCCTCGTAAACAACCCAGCGACCTAATCGCGCAACTAAAAAGAGCCCAATTTCCCCGCCATATCGTTTGACGTTTACGTCGTTTCGCGCACAAAGTTAACGCAACCCCAATCTAAATTAAAATCTAAAACCTTGTAAACAAGGCAAGTGCTCACTTTTTCGGGGATTTTAACCCTTGGAATTAACGAGAGATATAAAATAAAAGGGGGCTCGTTGGCGAGTGCACTGCGGTAGTCTGTCATTGTTTTGAATGCGTGCGCTGACGACATTTTTTATTGCGTTTTGTTTGTGCTGTCTTAATTGGAGTTATTGATAGGCAATTATTGATGTTGGAAATCTGAAAATGAAGCCCAATAATGTTCTAAGTGGGTAGAGTTCGTAAAGTGAGGTTTATAGGCATCCTAAAGTGTAGTTGTTTACAGAGCCGGCCAAATGCCATTTGCTAAAAGACGACATTTTAAAGGGTGCCAAGGGTTTCAAACATGATCAATGCCCGGAGTGTCGAAAATGCTAGATCGGACCTGGTTGTGGACTATGTCTAGGACAACATACAATGGGGAACCCAGTAGTTAAAAGCACACTTTGTAAACAAGCATAATATGATTATATTCAAGATAAGAATGCTTGGCAATATGCTGGTCCTGCTCCATAGGGCAATCTTTAGTGTAGACAAAATCAAACTGCTGGTTAATTTGTATTATATTCATAATAATAGTAAGACTTTATTTTAATTTAATTTTTCTTCTCTTTTTGTTTAAAAAAATGGACTCGCACACTGCTCCGTTGTTGTTGAATTAGGTAATTTAACTATGTTTGCAATATTTGTAAGTACGTGAGAACCATGTTCCTATTTATCAAGTGAAGGCTGTTAGTGCTTGTAATTCCTTATACCTATATGTAGTAGGTATAGTAGTGCTGGGTGCATCGTCCTCACGAATATGAATTTAATAATGTATGTATTTAGCTCAACAAAGCAAAACTAATAACACAATCAAGGAGTTTACATTAGGGCATGCAAAAACCGGGTAGTTTTGTAAAACCGATTTTTTCGGGTTTTTTATTTTCAAAACCGCGGAAACCGGTTAAATCGGTTTCTTCGTTTTTTTTTTCCAGTCTTTATTAAAAAAATAAGAAATATGTGTGCAAAGAAATGAAAATGCTGAAGTCATCAAAATGTGTATTTTTTACGTATAGTTTTGTAAAACCGATTTTTTCGGGTTTTTTTATTTGCCAAATCGTGGAAACCGGTTAAATCGGTTTTTCCGTTTTTTTTTTCAGTCTTTATTAAAAAAATGAGAAATATGTGTGTAAAGAAATGAAAATGCTGAAGTCATCAAAATATGTATTTTTTACGTATATCTCACTTATGTTTATAATAATGAGCTTTTGTTTGGACTGAAATAAGCTACAACTACTAGATAGCAATTCAAAATGTTTATTTTCTTTATACATAAGCATAACATAGAATTGTGCTTATTATTTAGGTAAATAACATATTCTTCAAAACTTAAGGTAACTCACCTACAAAAATAGGAACATTTGGTAGGTACACAAAGGTCTTAAATCACAGATTATTAAATAACAATTTAACTGTCATAAAATACAAACAGGCAAAATCAAGCCTAGGTTACACAGTGCGAGCTGGCATGCGAGCTGACCGAGTCAGTTACTGAGGTGCAGTTACTTGCACCGTGTGACCGCATCATACGAGTTACTGTCATGTGCGAGTGGGACAGTAGCTCGCGTCCGAGTTACTTCAACATTTTTTGTTTTTACTCGCTACTTGCCTTCCCCCACCACGCCACTCGCACGCCGCTCGGTCGTCAACTCGCACGATTTTGCGAAATGACAGTAGCTCGTACGCTCGGGCCCACGCTACAGTGTTTCTTGTTTCGGCGTCAAAATGGCGGAAAGATGGACATCCGATCAAAATATAAAGTTTGTGGAGCTATACAAAGATCAAACGAACTTATGGAATTGTTTGGATCCTAATTATAAGAACAGAGATTTGCGTAAAGCGTCGTTAGAACACATCCGCATGGAATTTAATTTACAAAACACGAATGAAGTTACAAAAAAAATCAAAAATTTACGTTCTACGTATAACCAGGAGTTATTGAAAATTGAAAAAAGCAAAAAAAGTGGATCTGGCACTGATGAGATCTATAAACCATCTATCAAGTGGTTCGATTCTATGGATTATATTATGAAAATAATAAATCTAAAAGAAAAAGAAACACTAAGTAATCTGGTAAGTATTTTATTTCTAATTACACAATCATATCATTTTGCCACGTAACTGCTCCCTCGCCATTGAAATAATTTTTATATTTATCACGCATTTTCTCTGCTATTGCTTTCGATCTATTATTGATTCTCGAGCGACGAATACTCGGTAATTCATTAATTTCGGACCTCCACTGCCCCAGAATGATTTGAAAGTTTATGATGTCTTCATAATCTGTAGTTCCTGGTGGTGTATAAGTGCTTGATGCAGTGGTACGTAACCAATTGTGTAATGTACATGCACATAAGACGATCTTTATCGTAGTTTCCTCTTTAACTTGAATTGGCTTTCCCAAAACACGAAAACGAGATGCTAGAATGCCAAACCCATTCTCCACAATCCTTCTTGCTCTGCTCAATCTATAATTATATATCTTTTCTGCGGTAGTCAATATATTTTTGTAGGGCTTTAGTAAATACGGCTTCAAAGGGAAGGCATCATCTCCAACTAGAATACCATTTTCAGGCAACAATAAATTGTTTTCTAGATACGGATACAAAGAGCAGTTTTGAAATACCCCACCATCTGCATTACGACCGTATGAGCCTATATCTACATATCTGAAAGTATAATCGTGATCTACGACGGCCATGAGCACTATACTGTTTGTTCCTTTGTAGTTATAATATTCACTGCCACAATTTGGTGGTGCTTGAATTGTTATGTGTTTCCCATCAATAGCTCCACAGCAATTCGGGAAATTCCACCTCGAAGCGAATCCTACTTCTATATCTTGCCATTCTTCCACATTGGGTATCTGAAAAATAAAAGAGTAACATTAATTTCAGGAACCAAATCATGCGTCAACGTCAGGAAGCAACGTTGGATCAATGTCAGGAAACGAGGCCATGAATAACGAGGACCTTGATGCTAGTGTCAATAGCAACAACGCCGTTCCTACAAAAGTGATGAGGCCACCAAAAACTCCAAAATTAAAGACGAAAGTATCATCAGAACGGTCTGAAATTCAAGCAGCTGTGAATGAGCTCAAAGAACTAAATAACAGTTTAGTAAACGTGTCTGCCCCGATTCCAAGAGAATTAGAAGATGAATGTGATGTTATTGGAAGACATGTAGCACTGCAGCTCAAACAGTTACCTCCGATTGATAGAATTGATGCGACAGATGAAATACAGGCAATACTCTCTAGATACCGTAAAAGCGCCCTCTGTGCTAGAATTGTGTATACACCTTCTGATTACAGTTCTGAATGTACGCCATCACCACAGCCTGCAGTAAATTATCAACTTGTTGGACCTACAATATCTGCACACTCTACACAACTGGAACAATCTTCACAATCTATACTCCATAATGAATGTACGCTGTCATCACAGCCTGTAGTGTTCGCAGCTCCAGTAAATCCTTCACAAACAATGTCTGTAAATTATCAACCTGTTGAACCTACAATATCTGCAAACTCTACGCCACTGCTGGATCAATCTTCACAATCTATACTCCGTAATGATATACTTTCTTCAGCAATATCAATCTCTAAAATAACGAAATAAGCTATGTAGTACTGTAGTTATTAAGTATTACTATGTTAAGTTCACGTTTAATATGTGCAAAAACTTTAACAAATCCGTTGTGAATTTGATTAAGAATAATAAAAATTACTTACTTTGATATAACCTTTTAGACTTTCATTGATAGCAGCACACACTTCTGGTATTATTTTAATTATGGATGCTTTTGAAACTCTGAAAAATACCGACAATAGTCTATACGATATCCCAGAAGAAAGGTATACCAGAGTTATTTCCAACTTCACCCTTGCAGGTATCGCATCCCTCATCAGTGTATCATCACGTTGAATTTTTGGAGCAATTAAATTTAAAAGTATTTCCACTTGTTCAGGTGTCACTCTCATAACCGCTTTATATTCTCGGGGATCTTCATCATATAGCTCTTTAAATATTGTATGCGTTGCCCCTTTTTTTTGCAACCAATCCCTGACCCAAATACTTCTTTTCTTCTTCTTTTTTTGTATAGCTCTTTCAATTCTAAGCATTTCAACACAAAGTATTTTCGTAACCGCTTTTATTGTGGTATGTACTGTGATTAAACGTGTATTTTGCGACAACATTGCAGACGAATTGCCATTGACGAATATGCCAGTACACTGGTGCAGTAGCTGTCTTCTGCGAAGCCAGCAGCTTGCATAGTGTGACCGTGCGAGGCGAGTCGAGCTACTGTCATACGAGTACATAGGCACAGTAGCTGTCTACTGCCACATCAGCAGCTCGCACTGTGTAACCTATCCTTCACACATTCATACATACATAAACTCACGCCTTTTTCCCATGGGGGTAGGCAGAAACTACAGAACGCCACGCGCGCGCCATGATACGATCCTTACATACTTCTTTTGCTTCACAAATCAACAGTACGTAAAGTACGATCATAATAATTATTTAGATATTGCATAAAATAGAAGTCCAATTCCTAACCTAATTTACCAAAACAAAATAAATCATTCAGATAGCTGCCGGCCGCTTTTAATATTCTATTGCATTCTTTGTATTTGGCAGTGCTTCCGCCGTCCGTGGCACGGCATCACCAGCAGATTTTTTATTTTCCACATATTTTGTCTTCGCTGTATCGGCATCATCTACATCGCAAGCCCTCTTCATGATTTTTCTTTCTGTAAATACTAAGTTCCATTGTAGCAAACATTCATCATCATAATCTTGAAAATAATAACGGACAACTGGAAGGTAGTTTACGAGAAGGCGACGTAACCTAGTTAAATGCACTTTAGGTGCAGAAACTCAACGACGAAGATTCTAAATTGAAGACAAGTAAGCAAAAATTAGGCCACATTATTGTTATATTACCAACTACTACTTACTAAAAAACACTCTTTGTAAATCTACTTAGATATGTATTAATTTTATATTTTTAACAATCACATTATCCAAAAACTATTCATTTTTCTTCGTTATTAATATACGTAATTAAAACATTCAGAACATTAAAGTTTAAATTTAACAATCTTATGTACCTAATCAGCTCAAACTACTCCATACAAAAATACTTAACAGTAGGTACTTATAAGAGTTTAATTTATAAGTACATTACATATTTACAAAAATAAGAACGTGCCGCCAGCCATAACCACCATACAAATTGCTACTTAAATATGCAAACATCCCTGCTGTGATTATATTTCAGTATTTGGTAAAAACACTTCATGTTATATTAGCATTGATATAAAATAATGTGATCAAACTTACCTTGATAAAATAATATCTCCAATGTAAACACAACACGTGCTTGCACTCGTCTCACTATATACAAACCTGACCGAAAACCAAAATGGCAGCAGCGTGGCATAGTAGTGCGACAACGATCTAAATCAACGTGGCTGAATTAAGAACCAACGCGGCCTCGCCATCCTGTACACGTTCGTCAGTGATCAATTTAATATTTTGTTTGGGAAAATTAAAGTATTATTAAATCAATAACATAGGAGAAACAAAACCAAAAAAAAACGAAAACCCCGGTTTTGCTATCCAATATAAACCGGAGTTCAAATCAGTCGGTTATCCGGTTTTTTCGGTTATCCGGGTATCCGGTTTGCATGCCCTAGTCTACATATATTTAGTGTCATCATTTCTAGACTATAGAGTCCTTGCCACCAAAGAAGTCTCGCAGACATGCTGCGATGAATATAATATGTCCAGCAGGCCTTTTCACTCGCCCCGGCTACCGGGTACCCGGCGGCGAAGTATGTAGCCATGAACGTTAGCTTTCACATGTACGCCAACATGGCTATACATTCGACGCCGGGTACCCGGCACCGGCTACCCGCCAACCAAGGCGTGTGAAAAGGCACTAACTGTACCAGAAACCATTACTTACTCAAAATCTGACCTAGTTGGAAAATGACCTAGCTGGAAAATGACGTACATGGATTCTGACCTACTTGGAATCTGACGTCCTTTACCGCTTTCGTATGTATTTATGTAAATATTGTAAAAAACTGTTTTTTTTTTTTAAAGTGCATTGAGTTTCTTGTGCGTTCTTCTCCATAACAAGCTACTTTTCCGAATGCACGTTCAAAAGTGCCGCTTACTAACCTACTTGAAATAAACACATTTGACTTTGACTTTAATTTTGACATACTGTGAAGGAATACTTAGAAATATTAATGAATTTTTCCAGTTACAGATCGTGTAGAATCGCAAAATATAAACACCACAATTATTTCGTCTGTAGGTTTAATTATAGAATAGAAATAATAAAGTTATAAAATAAATAATACCAAAATTTGAAAATAAATAAATAAAGACGATTAGAGTCTAAGTTTCGTAGTTAGTTACATTTCGCAACACACGTTAAATTCAGAAACATTGCGTTGCCAGAAGTATTCGTGGTCTCGGTATACATGTGATTAGAACTTTTATTATTCTGGTGGTATGGTAGTATTTGCTAAATTGCTATACTTTGGTATGACGGTATATGAGGTTCTTTACGGCAACGCGGGGATGGGACATTTAGAAATCTTGGTTTGTCCGTGATTTTCTGTTCGGGGACTCTCCCCTTTTGCAGTTCTGCTAAACTGCTTGCTAACTCTGCCGCTGCCTCGCCATAAATGATCTGGCCTTTGTTGACCTGTTAATGGAATAAGTTTAATGGTCAGTTCATGATTGCGACAAACTCACTAATAAAAGAACATCAATTACTTTGACAACCTTGCATGATAACGTCAACTTCCTCGTTGAGTATTTTCATGAGGTTTGCCGCGAACCGTAGGATGCCAGCCGATTCCTTTAATGTGATCATTAAACGTTTTATTTAGGAGGTATTAGAGAAAAATTCTAGTGGGGTTTCATCGTCCTCCTGTCTGCTCTTATCCTAATTTATAAAGGGTTGAAGCACTAGGTCTCTAGAACAATAAATTATTGTACCTATGTTTATTTAAGAATTGAGTCACTTTACATTCGTTTAATTTCTTTGCTCAAGAATGGAACCAAATAGCAATAGGACAGCCGTAAAAAAGATCGGCCAGGTGCGCATCGGACTTGCGCACCGGGGGTTCCGTACAAACAGCGCAATAATTTGGTAATATTACTGAAGTTCAAAGACAATGAAAGCAAAGAAAGATTGTGGAAAAAAATTTTTTTTGCCGTTGGAAAACTGATGTCCCTATACATCGATTTAAGTCGCGGTCAGTTTACCAACTGCAAATAAGTTCATAATCTCTATTTCTTAACGATTTTGTTTCCTGTACTTGTGCTAACTGAACTGCTTTTTGCCAAATTTCATGATTCTAGGTCAACGGGAAGTATCCGGTTGGTTTTTATTCCCTTGGGATTAGTCAAATTTGCGGCTTAAACGGCGGTATCTTTTGATTCGTTGATCCAGCCTTTCCTAAATAGTTCTGTGCCCTGAAAAATCAAAAACTGTGCTTCATGTTTCGATGAAGAATACACCAGTATACACAGGCTTCATGCAAAGCAACCTGCGAGTAGGTACGAAGGAGAACATTTGTGAAATATTTTAAATTTTCATCTGCGAGGCCATAGAATGTAATATTCGTCAGAGAACTTTCAACACTGCGGTGTAGAATCAGTTTTAAGTCGGAGCAATCTCTTGACCGATAGTGGAACTAATGTAATTTTTGTTGATGATTTCTGCAAAATTGTGCTATTTAGACACATCGTTTTATTTTTCCTGTAATCTTTACATAAATATCTATCACATAGAATAATTAAAAATGTTTCTCTATGCAAACTTCACAGATAAGGGGGGAAACGAATTTATTTTTTTTGAGGATGTGCAAATAGCGCTCTTTCATATGATATCCCACATGCCTCACTTCGAATTTTAAGACACCCTTTCAGAATAAAAATTAAAAAAAAACCTTTGTTTGCAAAATAGTAAGGCAAACATCATCTAAAACTATTCCAAATTTCAAGGTGATAACATTAGTAGTTCTAGAGATATCCAAATGTGACGACCGACCGAGAGACAGAGTCGCACCATAAGGGTTACTTTTTACGGAACCCTAAAAATTGCGACGTTGCGAAAGACTAATCCATCGTGTCTCATAAATCGTATAACCAGCTCAAAAGCCCGTATTACCTCGTCTTTCAGTTCAGCTCTTCTCTGGGAAACCCACTCGATCTGCTCCTGAAGCTTCTTGCACTCCTTCTCATTGTTCAGCAGGTCAGAACGAAGGGACTCCATGATCTCCTTGTATCGTGTTCTGACGTCGAAGTCTATTGCATGAAGGTTCTTGATTTCATTCTGGGTCTCCCGGATCTTGGACTTTGATAGACGGAGGCGACCCTCCTGTGAGAATAATTTGTTGTTTTGATTATTTATCAATAATATAATATAAGGTTTCTCGTATTCTTCTCAGCATACTCTTTCATTTGATACCCATATCATGACAGTGCACAAAAAATAAATAGTCCGCCATCGTGGGCCGTCCGCCATCGTGGGCCGTCCGCCATATTGGATTTAGAATGACGTCACTTAGGCCGAGTTTCTCACCTCTATATTATCGAAGAATCAATGTGACAAATTGTCAAGCACGCGTTATCTGCTGTAATTGGGTGAATGAATTTTCAACAGCATTTTCCATGCATTGTTACCCAAACTAAACGTGTATGATGCGTGTGTGTTTGTTCATCTTAATCGATGGAGAATAACTGCTTTAAAATTCAGTTTTTTTTTTAATTCAGCAAGATTTGACCATTTTGACATTTGACAGTACTTACATACATACATTGCAAGTTAAATTAAAGCTTGTAAAATGTAGATGGATGGAGAAAGAGCGGACGACCAAAGAAAGGATGGATGGACTGTGTGAGGAGTGATATGAAAGAAAAGGGAGTCAGTGATAGTGTGACGGGGGACAGGACGGTATGGAAGAAGAAAACGTGTTGGGGAAAAACGGGACCCCAAGTAAAACGGGACAGGGGCAGGAAGATGATGATGACAAAGCTATACTTTCACTGAGTGTCATCTGCTACTTCTATCCCGAAAAATATCCTAGTTCCAGTGGGATCGTCTACTTTTTTATTACCCGACTGGGTTATGTGTTTCGCGCGTATCTTGTATGTATGTATGTTTTTATGTTTGTATGTATGTAATATTCTTTATTACCTCATATCTTTTAAACCGCTTGACCGAATTATATAATTAAGACATCGATAGATAAGTCTTGACCGCCCAAGTGTTCTTAGATAGGTGAAGTTCTAAAAAAACAAACATGGCGGATTTTGGGCGCCATATTGTGCGGGCCCCAATTTTTTTTATCTTCCAAACCCATCGAGTGGGATATGAAAATGAAGGGTTTTAAGAGGTGATTACAAAAATAAATACCACTTATATGTTTAAAAGTAATTCGAATAAAATATAACTAAAAAGTTGTAAATAAAAAAGTTAATTTTAAAATCATTAAGAAGCGAACTAAAAAGCTGTAAACAAGAAAAAATCATGACCTGCAGGCGGAGGATCAGGTGGTCAGCCAGTTCACGAATATGTTTCCTCCGACTGCACAGCATGTTTTTTTCTTGTTTACAGCTTTTTAGTTCGCGTCTTAATCAGCCGGGTTTTTGATTTTAAAATTACCTTTTTTCCCAAAAAAAATACGGTCCGGTGTTGTGGGTCACAGGAGCGAGGCCGCAGCGAGAAAACTAGTATTTTTAATAAATTAAAGCCAATATTAATTGACCATTACATCTTGTTACCTTATCAGCAAGTTTCTTTGTGAGGGCATCGAGGTGTTCGTCTAGAGAGTCCTTCTCCTCGAGTTCGTAAACTCGTTGTATTACATTGTGGTGAGGACACATGCGGTGGATCACCTGTGTCTCGTTGGTGTACACTACAGCCTCCTCAACCGGCTATAAAAAGAAGAAAAAAAAACACAATTTAGCGCAATCTATACCGCTACATACGAACTACTAAAACCCTAACGTCACACAATCCTACATCCAGCGTTGCCAGAATGTAACTTTTGTTATATTTTACTTTACTTTTGACCTTCTCATGTAAACTCCATGTAACACGACTCAAAATGTAACTTTTACGTTACTTTTAGGACTTAATAATTAAATATTTTCCAGCAAATAAAAAATAATCGTGAAACGGAAAGTTTTCGATCGTCATTTTGTCGCACCTGATTTAGTGACACACAAATTGACGTATTGCATATTCACTCACTCACTCACGTGTATTTCTAAATCTTCCATCTCGCTTACAACGGAAAACGAGTGAGCGTATTAGTGTCGTTTTCCACATAAAATAAGGTCGTGTAAAAAAATTACTTTTTGAAATGTCTCATGTTTTATTTAACTATCTGCCACTGGCAACACTGCCTACATCGCGCAATCAAAGTGCGCCGCGCGATTTGAACGAACCGTTACATTTTGGTCGTTTTAATCCCGTGGAGTGTCGATCCGGTACATGAAATAGTATCGTTTCGTAAAGATACAATTTTAAAATAATAAAAACTTATTCTCAAAAAAATACCGACTTCCAAAGCAAAACACTTTCGTTTCGGCTGTCGTTGTAGCAAAATGACAAAACAAGAGATATTTACTAAAGACAACGGGCTTCAAACAATCAAAACTTATCGGTGTATAGCAGTCCAAAAATAACTATTTAACAGTTGCTACCAGACACAATGCCGGTATGTTTTGAAGGTCCGCCATTGTCAATAGAGGCTGCGGGGCTTTTACAACCTGCTCTGCATAACTCTAAATTATTTTCGCCAAGTAAAGATACCCCCTTTTATTTTAAACTGGTTTACTTGCTACTGAGAAATATCGTTAACTCATGCATGATACACCCCAAAGCCATACGAGTATCTTCATTTCGTCTAAAGTATACCCGTTACGTATTATGTAACTGAAGAAGGTATTTGACATACCTAGTATTTGTACCCCATACCTTGTAAAGTACTAGGTATTCCATTCATTCGGATTCAAACAGTAAAACGGTCAGCCCAATGCCATTTATTCATACATTTAATAGATGCGTAATACCTACCTTAGACTCCAAAGTTACCCATTTCCATCTAAAGTAGAGGATTAGCGAAACGATTGCTAAACCCAAAGCAGCAGCGATCACGGCATTCATGGTATCGGACGGGTTTCATTATACCCTGAGGGTTGAACTATAGATTTATAAAAAACGGCATAGCTATTTCACTTGCTTTTGATTTTTGGCACCGTCAATTGACAGCTGCCATGTTTTGGATTTCGAATGACGTTTGTTTTGTTTTAAATGTGGGACGGTATTTAAAGAGGTTTAATAAGGATGTGATAAAAGAAGTTGGCGATAGTGGTTCAATGTTGTACTTGCTTTGGTAACTATGAAACAGTACCCGGCAACCAAGCTCCACAAGTCAAAGGCATATTGATAAATGTAAAAAAAAAACTAAAAAAAAATGGTACAAATGAAAAAAAAAGGTAAGAATAAGTGCCCGAAGTTCCATTATTGGGAGTCGATATAGCTCTATCAGCAATGGCTATTGTTAAAACTGGCCAAGTGCGAGTCTGACTCGCGCACGAAGGGTACCGTACCATTATCGCAGAAAACGGCAAAAAGATCACGTTTTGTTGTATGGGAGCCTCACTTAAATATTTATTTTATTCTGTGTTTAGTATTTTTGTTGTAGCGGCAACAGCGACTGTCTAGCTATCACGATCATGAGAAACAGTCTTTTGACAGACAGACAGACGCCCCGCGGAGTCTTAGTAATAGGGTACCGTTCTTACTCTTTGTGTACGGAACCCTAAAAAAGAACCTGGACGATATAAGGTCCATATTACACACACAATTTGATCGAAATGTTGGCTTCTATAAAGTCAAAAGTTTCTACACCAAATCAGATTATCAGGGGTTAACAATACACATTACAAGCCGTGCTAATCTAAATTTAATTACGACGATTCCGTGGATAGCACGGGGCAGTGCGTTGAACAGGGTTCGGACGTGGCTCGGATCAGGGGACTGAGAGCGTGCGTCATCCATCACGCCTGTCAGCGACTCAGGTGCCGGGCACGATATGTGTCGCTATGGCGATGGAGCTGTTCTATTAATGCAGGGTGTACATCAACCGTGATTAGATCATTAATTGGTGAGGTTAGATGAATGGAGAGATTAACAGAAATTAATGATAAAATGGAGGGTTTGAGAAAGAAATATGTCTTGGTTGGAGTAGGTAGTACAAAATCTAAATGCGATTTTCTTCTAAACTATTGATAGAGAAAATGTATAGTGTTACAAACACAGTATTTTCGAAACTAAACTTGGTATTTCCTCGTTTTATTCTTCTTCTTTTTTGGGTGCCGTACCCAAAGGATAAAAGTGCAAGTCGGACTCACGCACGAAGACTTCCGTACCATTATCGCAAAAAAACGGCAAAAAAATGACGTATATTGTATGGGAGCCACACTTAAATATTTATTGTATTCTGTTTTTAGTAAAAAAAAATATTTTTGTATAAATGTAATATTTAAGATTGTATGACTGTTTCTTGTTGTGCTACTGTTTGTTTTTCCTTAAATAAATAAAAATAAAAATAAATAAAATAGCGGCAACAGAAATACATCATCTGTGAAAATTTCAATTGTCTAGCTATCACGGTTCATGAGATACAGCCTGGTGACAGACAGACAGACAGACAGATGGATCGTGGAGTCTTAGTAATAGGATCCCGTTTATACCCTTTGGGTACGGAACCCTAAAAATCAAGAAGATTTGAAGATAATGGATTGTAGAGCCTGTGCCCCTTAAGATAGAACCACAATCATTTTGACATTCCACATCTTCTCGACATTCTCGCTTCAATTATTCCATAACATCCTAATCCATCAAAACACAGCGCTGTACAATTTTTATTACAGGCAACATCTTCGCCATCAAACCGCGATCATGGCAATACAATGTCCATCACGGATTGAACACATAATCGGTTCCCTGATCCGCCCCTAGGTGGAGCTGGAAGGCAATTACCTACCGATGCAGGGAATAATTGAAAGGGGATCGCGATCTAATTGATTGTTTCTGGACGAATGATTGATATGATAGAACGATTAACGACTGCTAGGCCGTGTGATTTGGGTGTGGATTGCGTGATTTGTATGTTGATGTGTGGTTTGTAATTTGATTAGAGTAGGTTGTTTTTTTGTAGTTATGCCGAAGTTTTGTGATTGTCAAGATTGGGTCTCCATCTTACTTTAATAGATTTTCAAGTAATGTATTTTAAAGCGACGACGCTGTATGTACGTAGGGTTCAGCGTCAAGATTATTTTAGTTTTACATAACATACAGGATGGCCAAAAAGTCGTGGATCAAACGCAACTAGGGGTTAGTTGGGGTCATCAGCTGCAAAAAAATGTTCTACGGGAGGTCCTTAAGGTCAAACCCTGCAGAGTTATAATTTACCTTCAGAGTTTATTTTAAAATTTTAAATACCAACCGAGTTTTATGGTTGTGTTAACTTTGGCCTTGCTACAAATGATCGTCCTCGAAAGATATCAAAGCCACGCATAGCCATGTGTAATATCTTTTTAGAACCCCTATTAAATGCGCCAAAACTCATTATACAGGGTCACTTTTCGGTAGAGTGTTTGTTTTCACAGTGGGGTCCGAAGTAAATAAAAAGTTGTTTTGAGTTTTTTCGTAAAACTTAATATTATCTACAACACACCCAATCAACAACCATAAATAGCATGTCTAACGCAAGGACTCATCAGTACCAATCTAGTGATAATTATAAAAAAGATACAGGATGTAGATTATTTCGAATTTTAATAAGAATTAGTAAAACCAGACAATTTTCTCATAAAAACACAAAACTCTGCAGGGGTTGTCCTTAAGGACCTCCCGTAGATTTTTTTTTTTTTGCAGCTTATGGCCCCATCTAACCCCTAGTTGCGTTTGATCCACGACTTTATGGTCACTCTGTATAGTACAAGTAAGTAGTCATTCGGTGCTACAAGAAAACATAGTGTTCGAAACCATCATAGCCAGTATTTCTGTAAGGTAATAAGAAACTGTCGCAGACGAGTCTTGAAAGTAAGAATACATTATAGTATTTTTAAGTGACGATTAAAAATCTTCTAAAGCTGGCGGCATTGACTTTGCAAGCTTAATAGATGCATTTACGAGCAACCTTAAAACACCCATTTCTTGTAAACCATGTATCACCAGCGGAATGAAGTCATAAAACTTAAGGGCCGACGGAATTCCCGCCACATTTGACATTAAACGCTGCGTTCAAAAATCGTTCAGTTCATTCATTCACGTGTCGCGTTCCGTTTCACTTCGCGCGTGATCAAAGCGCGCGCGATGACGTCGGCGCAGTATTCGTAAGATTTACAGCTTACGGAAGCTAATTAGTTTGAATTAGTTGGGAGGAGGGCCCGTATGGCCGGTTGTGCGCGCCGCGCGTGCATCCGAACGTGACGCGTTCGGGACTGAGAACGATTAGATGGTACAGGCGTGCAGATGAGTGAGTTTTTAGAGCGGTAGCTAAGTTAATGAGTTAGTGTAGGAAGTTTTAATGATAATCTGCGCTTTGTATTGGAATATATGAAAAATATTTAGACTCCTATAAGAGTTCTAAATTGCGAAAAATAAAATTGCGATACTAAAATAAAAGATACTAAAGCACAGATACTAAAAGCATACTAAAAGTGATGCACTTTCTGTAGGATTTTAAATTAATATGTATACTCTTGTCATTGAAGTTCAGACATGAGTTCTTATCCGTTCTTCTCCACGTAGGTAGTTTACGAACGGATGGTAAAATTATTAACCTAGATCCAGCCATAGTTGTCCCCCCAGCGACGCCCTGAGGCGAGGTTCGACCCCAACTGGGGTAGCCCTCAGCGTGGTCGCTTAGGTTTAGAATTTTGTGCCTGGCCGGGGGATATATAGCTTAGTCTGCAAAGGTTAGCCCGGTTAAGCAGTAGCCAATCACTTTGATTGAATCTGCGAGACGCCCCGTAGTAAAAAAAAAAGTTCAGGCATGAGCTTTTTGCTTGACTGATGAATAATGACAGAACTAAAACTTGTGAACAATAACATAATGCACTAGCACAGGAATACGGCCCAGCATCCTTTCCCACTCATTCGAGACCGCCAGGCACTAGAAAGATGAGTGATGGATTCAAGTTTAGACTACAACCATTACAAACTCTATGTTTAAATATTCGAACGCGTTCCGGGAGACGATCCATAACCGAGTTCACGCCATTCTCACAGCCAAGAGAACGAGGGGACATACCGAGATACCAAGGAGTTTTTGTTACATAATTTGTAACTAATTATGAGCCAAAAAACGTACGGTCCCTTTGATCAGTTCAGACATATGGCCTCCATTTTTAGAACATGTCGTTTACATGTTATATTAATTAATCGTTCGGGAATAATTAGGAATGGAGAGGAATCTCTGTAGGAATGTTCAGTTATGGCTTTAATTTATTGGGTATTTGTTTAAGTGGGAGATTGTATGGTTTGTTTGACAAGACTTTGGTGTAATATCCCCAGATATGGAATGACGGCAATTCAAAGATACCTGTTTTTATAATGTTGAAATTCTAATGAGGAAATCTTCAGTGGCTTTAATTGGGTGGTGTGAATAAAATATAGCACCTAAGAGACAGTTTATGGAAAAGAAAATACCAACTTGAATACCAGCTTGACGCACTAGAGTCGATCGAAAACCGAGCCAAGAGGCTCATCGGTGATGAGGCACTGGTCTATTCAAAGCTCCAGAGCCTTGAAAACTGTTGCCTAGTTGCCAGCTTATCAGCTTTTTATCCGTTATATTTCGGGGAGTGTGCGATGGAATTGCACGATCTAATTCCACCTGCCCCGTTTCATCATCGGAATACCAGACGTACGGCGATGCGCCATCGATAAATGGTGGACATCCCACCTATACGCACAAAACGTTTTGGAAATACTTTAATTGTGCGTACAGCTAAGCAGTGAATTCCCTGCCGGAGTCTGTATTTCCCGACAGCTACAATCTAGGAGTATTTAAGTCAAGAGTGAATAGGTTATTTCTAGGCAAGCAGTCGGGTTTTTTGATTTTTTGAATTAACTTTTTTTATTTATAACTATTTAGTTTTTTTTTTCGAATGAGGTCCATTTAAACATATAAATAGTGAGTTTGTGACGTTGTAAGGAGTAATCTCTGGATCTACTGAACCGATTTTGAAAATTATTCCACCAGTCGAAAGTTACATTATTCCTGAGTGTCATAGGCTATATTAAAAAAAAAATAGAGATCCTTATGAAAATTGCAATAATGTAACCCAATGTAGCAAAATGTTGCCTATAAAATTCATTCTTTGGCGTGCGCTGTGAAAACTATTGACGATAGATAAAAATTTGTAGGTAGGCAGATTAGGCAGGGTAGGCAGGGTAGGTAGGTAGGTAGCCAGTAGACGGGAGCGAAGCCCCGAGGGTCAGCTAGTGTTATATATATATTCAAACCACGCCCCCACAAAATGACCAAAATCCTCCATTTTTCTATTTTCCAATTTTAATGTAGCCAGTGACACCCGCAGGGTTAAGACGAATCGATTGACTTAAGAACCATCTAAATGGGCCAACGCGTTTGTTTGATCTCTATAGAATGTCATATAGGAACAAACATACATAGATACATGCACAGACTGATAAACACATGACCCTCCTTCGGCAGTCGGGTAATAAGAAAATTCTCCATTAGACGTTTAAATTTATTAGTTGTACACAACAGTACCTATCTTTACATTCCAGAGCAATTCGATTTCAGCAACATAATTCGTTTCAAGACAAACAAAATTTTCTTCAACATTATCAAATAATCACATTGCAAGGGATCATGTCTCCGAGGACTAAAATAAAAGGAAAATTCAAAATGGCGGACACTGAAAGCAACGGCGCGGTTTCTTTCCGCGTATTACTAACATTACCATACTTCAGGCGGCGAAGCTTATTTAAATGCTCCACCGACTCCATTTAGAGCTTGGAAAAATAAAACTGGGGAACAGATCCCGCGATCTCTCGCTGAGCCGCTTTTGTGGTAAATATGTATAAACTTACCAATATAAAACTGCACTTTATGAAGTCCTTTGCTTGTCCATTTCAGCTCTTATTCGAGAAGGACTAAGAAGCATACAGTTCTTTACTGGTAGCGCTTGTAAGTTGGCACATGTATAAGTATCTACGTTTTGTCGCCGGCATCTTTTTATTTTATCGCATTTTATTTGGGAGCTCAGCTGCCAGTCGTGTTGTTTGCCGCACTCGAGTAAGTATATTTCTCTATCTATCTAATATCTACTTAAAATATGAACGACTCCTCCGAAATAAAATTCTTCGCAAGCACACTTTCTTATTCTTTTTTGCCGTTATATCAAAAGGCAGATTAATATTTTAATGAAACGCAAATCGGCGAAGCTTGTTTGAATATAAAACAAAGCAAAAATTAAGTTAAACGATTAAAAAAGAGTCCCCGGAGCGCTCACTGTTTGAACAATGATTCCATTATCTGAGAACGACGCTACGCTTCCTCTACTCAGACATAAAAGATAAAACTGAATAGCCGCCAATTTTGTTCCATTACTCTCGAGCGCCGCAGAATACATATTATCCGTAAAACGGAACGCAAACAAAGTGAGCGTCGTTTTCCCGCCGACGATAACTTAATTTCAGTCCGCCATAAGTACGTAATTAGCGAGCCGCTGCCTTATCGGCCGGCGGGTAATTAACCTCTCGGGGGGGTGTGCTCCCTCTCCCCCGGGCCTCCCTTCCTCCCGGTGCACCTTGAATACCTCCTCGGCTCGTAATATTTCCGCCATATTATCCGGAGTCCGCCCACCTCCTCCACCAATGGCGGCGATTCCCGCGCTTTTGTTTCGCGCCGTCACCGCTTCGTTCCGAAACGTTGTAACTTGGTATGTTTTCTTTGGGAAATTTGGCTGTATTCGTGAGCTGGATGCGGTTTGTTTTCATTGGAGCGCGTTTATTATGCTAACGCTGTCTTCGCTTTTGAAATATCATAACTTGGAGATAGCTTTAACGAAATTGTGACTTTGTTTGTTTGACATACGGTTGATATTCGGTTTTCTTTTGATTGTTCCTAGAGGGGTGTCGTCAGTTCATATTTCATGTGTTATCATCTTTTATTGAGTGCGAGTCGGGGCATTGTTGTCGGTTTACTGCGCGGTTATCTCGCGCGGCCGACGGTGTTTAGCGACGCCTCGGCTGATGAATGGCATATTGGTATGATGTTATAGATGTCGGCGAAATCTGCAAACCTAGTGAGGGGTGAATGAATGCGAGGGTTACGGAGGATGTTGTTTCTAAGTAATTTTGGTAAAGTGGATTACGTAACGTAAAGTTTAGATAAGATACTTGTGTAATGTTTATACAAGTGCAAAATACAACTGCATCGATACAAAAATCTGTCTATTGTTACTTATTAATAATAATAATAATAACGTTTATAATAATAACATTTATTGTTTCAAATAAATTATGTTAACAATATGAACACTGTCACTTAAACTAGGTTAAGGTACCTGTGCTATAAGCAACAGTAACAATTAAAAAACAATGATTGTGCAACACCCCGTTATTATCATAAATTAGTTAATTAGGTATTAGGACATAATTAACTTTACAGTTAGACAGTAAAAAAAGTAACTAAAAGTAGAATATTTGGATGAGACGTGTGTATGTATGTGTGTGTGCGTGTGTATCTGTGTGTGTGTGTGTATGCTGCGTGTTTTGGAATATATATTTGAGTTAGAAAGTGTAGGTAGACATATAGGTATGTGACATGTAGATTAGAAGTTGCTTGTGTTGAAGGTTACATTAGATTAATATTTATTATTATTGTTAGTGTTAGATCAATAGAGAATTTTCTCTATCTTGCCAAACGTTTTCGTCGATTGAACCAACGAAATTATTCACTAATGCTCCTCTGATAGGTCACTGAAAAATATAATAAAAGGCTACGGAAGGTCTACGCCGCTACGCCGTGCCGCTACGGTTTTCGTAGCACGAACTAGTTTTTAAGAAAATTATGAACATTATTTGAGAGTATCTTGTGTTGTGAGAATTTGAGTTGTTTTATTCCTTAGTATATCTTTTTTACACACATAAGTACGTACCTATCAACTAAGTTTTCGCCTTCCTCTGTAACTACCATCCTCAAAAAAATGCACCACCAACGCAGCACAAAGCAAAATTTTGACACACAATAACCTAACTTTCTAAATGCAGTTTTACCTATCCAATGCCAATTACCTATTAGAACACAAAATCGCCCACAACATTTAAACAATACAACAAATAATCGATCACGGCCCACCGAAGCGTGTTTCCGAACGAACGGTCGTTTGTCAAAATTACGCGGCAGTTGATAAGCCGCATAATTTTTGGCGCGAACCCGTCGGCTGCCCTAATTGGGTGGCGTGGCCAGCTCGCCGATAAAGCCCGGTTTACACAGCGTTTTAATTAATAGAGGTCGCCGGGAAAGCGTAGGGTTGCCACGGTTTGCGGCAGCAGGAAATTAATTTTGAAAATGTGGGGTTTTGGAAAAATAAGGCTGATGTTTTTGCTGGCACTTTTTTGTTGAACTGTTACATGAATGATATTTCATATAAGCATATAGCTTTCTTGGAAATGTAACGAGGACCTACAGACGTAGGATAGATATCCAAAAGGTAAAGACGTAACAACTTAATGAATCAACTGAGAAATAATAAAAATCTTGTAACTAACCATCATCAACCTCCTCCCCTTATCTCAATTATTTATGGTCAGCGCAAAAGATCTTCATTTTTAAGGCTCTCTGTTCCATCTCAATAGTCATCTTCTTTCTAGCCAAACATCACTATCACTACATATTATAAAACGAAGTCCCCCACCGCGGCCTCTGTCTGACTGTTCGCGATAAACTCAAAAACTGCTGAACGGATTTTCATTCGGTTTTCACCGATAGACAGAGTGATTCATGAGGAAGATTTTGGTATATTATTATAATTATTTCATATTTTGTGTAAATTGGTGGGAAATATGACGATTATTGTTGAAAATGTTTGAAAAATCAAGCCGCTTGGAAACTTTCATCGAAAATGTTTTTACAAAAAATACAACCGACTTCCAAATAAAAACACTACAAAGTGAAAAATAACTTCAATTTCGGAAGTCGGTGTTGCTGTTTTCGTTTCTTTGTTTTCTGACACCTACTTCCGAAATTGAAGTTATTGTTTTTATTTAGAAGTCGGTTGTATTTTTTGTAAAACGTTTTTTTTTTGTTTTTCACTTTTTAGTTGTGGTACATAATGGAACAGTTCTATAAGGCGTAATCATCATTTGATTTATAATATCTTCTGGATCAGTCAATGTCGCGACTCTATCAAAATCAAATTTCATTTATTTCAATCCAATATCAGATCATATGTGTTGTACATTTGAAATTAAGACAAAAATCACACTAAATATACCAATTTATAATAATTAATTAAATAATATAAATTATAAAATCAAATTAAAATAATAAAATAGAAATAAAAATAATTAATAATACGCCTGCCTCGAGTCATTTGTTTGTTTGTCATTACATCTATCTATAATATAAAAATGAATCGCAAAATGTGTTGGTAAGCGCATAACTCAACAATGCCTGGACCAATTTGGCCAATTCTTTTTTTTAAATGTTCGTTGAAGTTTAAAGATGGTTTTTACGTTTTCTTTTGTAGGGTAGGGTAGTGTAGGATAGGGTAGGGTAGTGTAGCGTAGGGTAGGGTAGTGTAGAGTAGGGTAGTGTAGGGTAGGGTAGTTTAGTGTAGGGTAGTGAAGTGTAGCGTAGGGTAGGGTAGGGTAGTGTAGGTTAGGGTAGTGTAGTGTGGGGTAGTGTAGGGTAGGGTAGTGTAGGATAGGGTAGGGAAGTGTAGGGTAGGGTAGTGTAGCGTAGGGTAGGGAAGGTAGTGTAAGGTAGGGTAGGTAGGGTAGATAAATGTTTGGTGTTTTTATGGGAAAACAAAGTTTGCCGGGTCAGCTAGTTTATCATAAAACAATGGTTAATGTACTGACATTCAAACCTGTTTGCAAATACGCTCAGGATGGTGTTGGAGGTGGTCCGGACCCTGCGCCCCAGAGATGTGCACCGCTTTCGCATCGTCGTGTAGAAACAGTCAACACGGGCGTCGGCGAACATCTCCGACGCGCTGCAGTGCCGGGGCAGCCCCAACAGCACCCTGAACGCATTATTATACTGAACACGAAGAGCGATGTACTGCTCCTGGGTATATGAAACCGTGTATACGAAATGCTCTGAAAAGAGTTACTTTGACGGTCCCCGAGCAACGAAAAAACCTGCGGGCGATCATATTGGCCCTCACAGACAACGCCCTCCGCTCCCTATCGATGTCCGCATCGTCGCTCAGGTCAGAGGTCACGATATGCCCGAGATATTCGAACTGTTGCACTCTTTTTAACTCGACACCGTTCAGTCTAATAGGAGGAACAGAATCAAGGGCAGCTCCGACTCCTGGCCCGAAAGACCATGGATTCACTCTTCTTTGAGTTATAGAGCAAACCGTGATTCAGCGCATAACGCTCGCATATGCCCAGCAACCTGGACAGACCACACCGAGGCGCTCAGCAGCACCATGTCGTCTGCGTAACTAATATTGTTTACACAAACACCATCAATATGGCAGCCGACACGGGTGGTGCTGGGCTCCTCTATCAGTGCATTCACGTACAGGTTGAAGAGCTTCAAAGTCAAAGTCAAATATATTTATTCATATACGGCACTTTTGAACGTCACATAAATTAAAATTAAAATTTACAATTAACAAAAAAAAAAAAAGAGATTCTACCGTGCATTCGGAAAGTAGATTGTTATGGAGAAGAACGCACAAGAAACTCCATACTTACACTTAAAAAAAAAATAAGTGTTTTACAATATTTACATTAGTACATACATTAATATATGTGAGGACGATGCACCCAGAATAGCTCTACACACTATACTACGTACAGGTATAAAGTATTAAAAACTATTAACAGGAAAATTAATTAATTTGATAAGTAGGAACATGGTTCTCACATACTTATAAATATTACAAACATACGACTTACTTATACTTCGGCAAGGTCAGCCCTCCCTGCCTTACCCCGCATTCCAACCTGTACGGCTCCGACAGAGCACTCGACCACGGCGTTGACCTGGTTAAGATACCAGTACTTGAAAATTAAAATTAAATATCGGATGCATAGGCATCCGGTCGAAACTATCAAATCTAATATCCGTACACCCCTAATCTGCTGCCAACGTCCAAAATACGAGGAGAGTTGCCAAACTACAAGTAAATCTGCGCAGAAATATAAATCTGGTCTGAATTTAGTTATCTTGCCGGGCGACAGATTAGATCTCTTTGAATACACGTACCATAGCTGCTAGGTGAACTAACTACTAACACTCCACAAATGAAAACGGAGTTTACCTGGAACTATTTCGGATATAAATTGGGAGCTAATTAGTTGTTATGAACAGGAACGA
This sequence comes from Orthosia gothica, assembly GCA_949775005.1. NCBI lineage: Eukaryota > Metazoa > Arthropoda > Insecta > Lepidoptera > Noctuidae > Orthosia > Orthosia gothica. The sequence continues at coordinate 23,308,313 of OX459047.1, forward strand.
ATTTTGGGAAAGGTTTTGTAGGCAGTACGGTAGTTATAACGTTTTAGGGCGATTTTACTTTTTTACAAGCTTTTAGTTAATTTACAATGTATGTAAGTGTATTCGGGTCAAATCTTGCAACTGAATTTTAAAGCAGTAATTCTCCACCGATTATAATTAAATTTTGTATACACGTTTAGTTTTGATGACAATGCATGGTTAGCTAAGTGACGTCATTCTAAATCCAATATGGCGGACGGCCCAAGATGGCAGACTAATTATTTTTTGTGCACTGCCATGACATGGGTATCAAGTGAAAGGGTTTGCTGAGAATAATACGGAAAAAGCTTGTTTCATAAAATTATTTTTAATGAATAACTTCTTAATATTCAGGTTGATTGGTAATACAGTGTATTCCATAAAGTGGGTTGTAAGTAGGGGTGGGTTAGTGGGTTGTCACTATTTGCAACAATTTTGACACCAATCACTTGGGGTTTAAATTATAAGGATACTGTTGGATATGTATCACAGACTCAGTCAAACAAATTTTTATCATAAAGAAGACATACCTAGGTTAAGGTCGCTTTCATACGATTTTGCCACAAAATAAATATTCTTAGACAGGAAACTACCTCAATATTATTATATATTTATTGTAATGAGATAGGTAAAATTGGGTATTTGAAGTACTGATTCGAGCTCGAAAAAACACAACTTCAGTCTTATTACAAAAAACTCAATAAACCTTGGTTTAAACCTGGCCTATCAAGTCCAGGCTTATCTGCAAAACCATGGTCTAAATTTGTCCGTATTACAAAACTTAAAAAAACCCTGGTCTTCTTAGTACCGTCATTTGAACCATTGTCAATATATCAACCACAGATTAAAACAAATGTCATTCGTTCACCATAATATCATTCAATTGCAACGTTCCGTATGCCCAGAAAAGAAAACTTTTTAATAATACGATAAGGATTAAATGATGTTTAGGAGTGTTAAAATATTGACACTTTGTTATTTTGCTTGTATATAAACATTAGTTATTTTATCGATTGCAGTTTTGTTTCGGTATAAGCACATTACTTAAATTCGTATTAATTACTAATAATACATCTACGTACGTGTAACGAAACGTAAAATTCTCGCGCGTTACATGAAACCATAACAATAAACAAAACCATCGCTCGTTGAACAAAGTTCATTAGGCTTTGGATTTTTAAGTTCTCCAAGTCTCTATTATAACAATTGCCTCTTTGTTAATAATGTGTTAATATATTAAGTGTTGTGATGGACCAACAAAAAAAAACATCTGAGAATTCGAGTACCGAGGAAAAAGTAATATCCTCAATATCAATTAAATACACCGTGTTAATATCCATTTTCGGGTAAAAACAACACAACACAATGAAAAAGATTCTATAACCTAAAAGAAAATCTTTGACAGATACGACTTAGACCACCGTTAAACTAGGGGCCGCCGAGGTTTAGCGTTAGACCATGATATGGTCCATGGTTTATCGCTAAACCATTATTTGTAATATCATTTTTATTTAAACCGTGGTTTATAGAGATTTAAACCTGGGTTTTTAGTGAAACCGCTTTTTGTAATAAGACTGCTTATGTTTTATGTGGGACTAGCTTCTGCCAGCGGCTTCACACGCGTGAAAGTCGAAAACTATCCCACGGGAACATATTCCCGGGATAAAAAGCATCCAGTAAAAGTATGTGCTATTCCAGACTACAATCTATCTTTGTGCCAAATTTCATCCAGATCCGTCCAGCCATTTGAGCATGAAGAAGTAACAAACATACAAACACACACACACACACACACTCAGACATTTTCGCCTTTATAATGTTAGTGTGTTGTGATATGCCACAGGAGCGAAGCCGCCAGCAAAAACTAGTCCTAAATAAACCCGAAAAGAATTTAGTTTTAAGTTTCAACCAGAGCCTATAATTTCAGGGACCCTCAACCGTCACCGTCTGCTGTCATAAAATTAAACTCATGTTACCCCGGTCATTACGGAAGTTAGCAAAATGTGTCGGAACCCTTCGGTTACCGAAAGTTCGCGAAGTCTTATCAAAGTTGTTGCCGACGGCAGCTCGGTGAGAATAGCTGGAACCGCTATCAAAACTAGAAGTAAGTAGGACCTTCAGAATTGTTTGAAACTTGAGGTTTTCATATAGTCTATTCTGAAGTCTGTAGCTTCCATGTGTTTCCTATATTTGAGTATGTATGAATAAAGTTGTTACTCTCCACAATAGTTTATATTAATCTATTGGGTAATGAATTTTAAATTTTATGTGTTACAAACAATACACATTCTTGTTTTCACATTTCCACTCTTTTTTTTGTATAATCTGTAGCCTCGCCTGATGTTAAGCGATGATGTGGTCTACAGTGAAGCACACTTGCCTAGAAGTAACCTATTCACTCTTGACTTAAAGACCCCAAGGTTGTAGCTATCAGGAAACAAAGACTCCGGCAGGGAATTCCACTCCTTAGCTGTGCGTACAATGAAAGTATTCGCAAAACGCTTTGTACGTATGGGTGGGATGTCCACCATGTACCGGTGGCGCATTGCCGTACGTCTTGTTGTCCGGTGATGGAAAGGGCTAGGTGGAATCAAATTGTGCAGTTCCATCGCACACTCCCCGAAATGTAACCGATAAAAAACCGACAGACTGGCCACCCGGCGTCGATGTTCAAGGCTCTGGAGCTTTGAGGCGACCAGTGCATCGTTACCGATAAGCCTCTTGGCCCGTTTGTCAATCGACTCAAGTGCATCAAGCTGATATTTGGCAGATCCGTCCCAGAGGTGAGAGCAGTACTCCATGCATGACCGAACTTGCGCTTTATACAATTTGAGCAGCTGTTCAGGCGTGAAGTACCGTCTCACCTTTGCAAGGATCCCCAACTTTTATGCAGCCAACTGAGCCTTTGCCTCAATGAAAGGACCAAAATTGAGGGTCGATGTTAACGTAACACCAAGAAGGTCGAGATGGTCCGTTATCGGCACGGTTACACCACGGAAAGATGGAGCCGGGTGGAATAAGCTCTTTTTTGCGGAAAAAAGACACGCCTGGGTCTTAGCAGCATTGAAACTGACTAGATTGGCATCGCCCCATTCGGAGACAGCCTCCAAAGACAGGTTCAAGCGCCCAACCATGGCCTCCCGGAGAGACCGGATCTCAGGCCCAGTAGCCCGTGCGCCGGACACGTATCTCTCAGCAACCGTGCTGTCGTCTGCGTACCCAAAGGTTCCGGGTTTTAGCAGGTCATTTATGTGCAGCAAAAACAGTGTAGCCGAGAGCACCGACCCCTGAGGGACTCCGGCGTTAATACCTAACTGACCGGACGAGCAGCCATCGATAACCACTCGAATTGACCGATCCCTCAGGAAGTCAGCAATCCAATCACACAGACCACTAGGCAGACCGAAGGAAGGAAGCTTACCAATAAGGCTCTCATGCCAGACCCTGTCGAAAGCCTTCGAGATGTCAAGGGAGACAGCAAGGGCTTCCCCATGCCTCTCGATGGCCTCACTCCAGATGTGAATGGCATACGCTAGAAGATCCCCAGTTGACCGATTTCGGCGGAAGCCGTATTGGCGGTCACTGAGGATATCGTTGTCTTCTAGGTATGCCAGGAGCTTATTGTTCAGCACACGTTCCATACTCTTACAGAGGATGGACGTTACCGAGATGGGTCTGTAGTTGGCCGGGTCAGCCCGACTACCCTTTTTGGGCACGGGCTGAACGTTAGCTTGCTTCCAAGCCTTCGGGACCTTTCCAGTCACTATCGAAAGGCGATATAGGCGTGTCAGGATTGGAGACAATTCAGGCGCACAAGTTTTTAGTACAATTGCCGGTATCCCATCGGGGCCACTAGCTTTGTTCACGTCAAGGTTACGCAACACCCTAAAGACTTCTCTCTGATGGATGCGAATATCCGACATACTCGTCCCACATCCAACAGGAGACGGAGGGGGCCGCGCGCCATCAGAGTTCAGACGTGAAGATTCCGCAAAAAGGGAGGCAAACAAGTTTGCCTTGTCCTCGGCGGAGTGGGCCAGTGACCCATCGGGTCTCAGCAGTGGTGGTAGTGAGGGGCGACAGAAGTTTGATTCAACCGACTTAGCCAGGGACCAAAACGCTTTGCTACCAGCAGGGTATGAAGCTAGTTTGTTCCCGATTCTGCTAATATGGTCAAAACGTGCCCTTCGCATCGCCTTTTTGCAAGACTTGGCAGCCCTATTGAAGGCTCTCTTCTTCTGAGTAACGTCACTTGCTTTGTGCACACGAGCGTCGACCCATGCCAGGTAAGCCTTGTGTTTAACTGCATTTGCGCGGTTGCACTCGGCACCAAACCATGGTCGTTCAACACCGGACAGCGCTACGTCAGAGAATGAAATGTAGTACTCCATCCCCTGCCGCAACACATCAGTGACGGCGTCAGCGCATGACGATGGATCTTCCGAAGAGTAGCAAGTGGGCCGCCAAGGATAGCATGCGAAGAAAGATCGCATCCCATCCCAATCTGCTGACCTGTACCGCCAAACCCGCCGGGTGCCTCTCGGGCTAGGATCGGGCGGTGAGTAGATGGATACAAACTTCACCAGACAGTGGTCGGAACTACCCAAAGGTGATGATATCGACACTGAGTATCGGTCTGGATCTGTTGTCAGCAGAAGGTCCAAGCAATTGGCCGTATGCGAATCAACATCCGGCACCCTCGTAGCCCCCTGCACCAGCTGGGTGAGATTAAGCGCAATCGAAAGATTTCGTATCTCTCGTCCAGCATGGTCAGTGCACTGGTATGGGAAGAGCCACTCCTGGTGGTGGGCATTAAAGTCCCCCAGTAACACTAGTTGGGCGGAGGGGTACCGTAGCTGAGCCACATCTGCCGCCTCACTCAGGTACTGTGTGAGCCTGGTTGTCTCCAGATCACCGCTATGCGATCGGTAGACACAAGCATAGATGATCTTATCCAGACCTGTGTCCACCAGGGCCCATAGCACTGAGTAGTTAGAGTCTTCAAGGTCACGGAGACGCCGATAGCAGATGTCGTCACGGGCGTACATGCATACACCCGCACGTGGCTTGAATTTGTGCTCCAGGGTAAATCCTGGGTAAGAAAGGTACGCCACGTCCGACGGACATCCGATCTGCGTCTCCGTAAGGAACAAAAGTGCTGGTTTCTCAGTCTCAAGGTGGTGATGGACTGCGACAAGGTTCGAGTGCAGACCTCGGATGTTGCTGAGGTGCACCTTATGTGAGAGTGAGTGCTGCCGCTGTTCAGCTTTTCTCTTTTTGTTCCTTGGCATTATTGCTGTGAGTGAAGGAAGGTGAGGAGAAGGAAGTGAGATGAGGTTCCACGCTGGCAACCTTCAGACACACGCAGACAGGACGCCATCGTTGGGGGACTAGTCTGGAGACTGCGGGGACGCCCGAGCCCCCCCGGGAATGTCCATCGGGCACTCTCGTCTGGTCGCCAACCAGCACGATGGCGCATCCCGGGATTTTTCGACAGTTGGCGGGGCAGCCTTTCGTGTGTGGCTGGCACACTACTTGGGCCTCCAACTACCTGCGGTCGGCCAGCGGCGCACCGTGCCTCGGATCCCGCTACCCTCCGCGACTAGACTCCCGATAGGCCTATAACAACGCGAGTCAGGCTGGTCTGCCTGCAGTGGAACAACTACCTCGACCCAACACCTCTTGTGGCTACACCGAGCATCGTACCGGAACACGGCTAGGCCGCTTGGCGGTACGTCTTTGCTCGGTGGGTGGTCGCAAGCCTTCGGCCGAAACCTACCACCAGTAAGTGTCACCTGATTAGCACCACCCGGGGACCACGTGTAGGGTAACAAAAGGGGTACTCACCTACGGACGCGGGTGACTCAGCCCCCAAAAAAAAACATTATCAGATATCTACGAGGTATCATCTATTGGGTAATGTAATTTTAAATTTTGTGTGTTACAAACAACACACATTCTTGTTTTCACATTTCCACTCTTTTTTTTTGTATAATCTGTTGCCTCGCCTGATGTTAAGCGATGATGTGGTCTACAGTGAAGCACGCTTGCCAGGAAGTAACCTATTCACTCTTTACTTAAATATCCCAAGGTTGTAGCTATCAGGGAACAAAGACCCCGGAAGGGAGTTCCACTCCTTAGCTGTGCGCTCCACCATGTACCGATGGCGCATGGCCGTACGTCTTGTAGTCCGATGATGGAAAGGGCTAAGCGGAATTAGATTGTGCAATTCTGTCGCAAACTCCACAAAATGTAACCGATAAAAAACCGACAGGCTGGCAACTCGGCGTCGATGTTCGAGACTCTGGAGCTTTTACGCGACCAGTGCATCGTTAACAATAAGGCTTTTGGCCCGTCTGTCAATCGTCTCTAGTGGATCAAGCTGGTATTTGGCAGATCCATCACAGAGGTGAGAGCAGTACTCCATGCACGACTGAACTTGCGGTTTATACAAGTTGAGCAGCTGTTCAGGCGTGAAGTACCGTCTCACCTTTGCAAGAATCACTCTGCAATAAACGGTCATAAAAATGGTGACTCGTAGTATGCAAAGATCCAAGCACTTCACTTACGTACTTAACGTCAACATGTTATTTTATAAACATGTGAAAATTTAATTAGTCTGTGATGTTAAAAGAATGTAAAAAATTGCAATAGTGGCAAAATAATACTTAGTCGTAAACAAAGATAAAACAAATACAATATTTACATCCCGAAACAGTAACATAATCTAGATCCGCGTCTCAAAGGAACTATTTCTTTTTTAAAATTTAAAAAAGTAGAATGAATTTGTGAACGCAGCTAACGGTTGGCGCGCTCGACTGTCAAACGGGTGCGCGCGAACTTTTGGCGGGCGAGAGCGACGCAATAAAAACCTTATAAAATTTCTAATGGGAAAACGTACGAAGAGTTTGCCCCGGTGAATTATGAATGGTAACGAGCTACGGAGCCGTTCCCCCTTTGTATCGAGACTGACTCCAAGTTTGTACTTGTTTCTTTTGTAGATTGCGGTCGTGGTTTATGCGATGCGAAAAACAACATTGTTATACTTTCGTCGGGTGCCGAAGTTGAGTCGCGTTCTAAGTTTACGAGCTGTTTTAATTGCATTTGCGTTTTATTATTCAGAGTCTAAAATTAGTAGATATTTTTTTTTTAATAGTGTTACAAAATGTTTCGTTCACAGACACTGTAGACACTGATGGAAGGAAAAGCTGATTTTTCTGAGCAAGCTTCAAAAGAAGCCAGTAGCTAACGTCAAATATAAAAATGAAATCTTTTCCGACTTTTCTTCAGAAGAATTTGACAGCACGGAAATATAAGGTCAATTAGGTAAGTACAGTTAAGGATTCCAAAATGGTGAAACGTTTAAAAGCGTCCCTGATATAGAAGGTCCAACTGAAAATAACTCCAATTATATTATGCGTCGTCTCTTAATAATGCATGGAACAGAAAGAGATGGAGACACGGAATGAATGTTTCGAATCTCCATTCGTAATTCAGGAGTAGGTTGGCCAGGCTGCAAGAGTTAGTAATGGGATATTTTACACTGAAATTCTACTTAGTTACAAAATAAAATTGCAGAAATCGAAAATATTTAAGAAGAAATCAAATAGGGACCCGAAGTAATTATCTAAAGGCAAGGCATGTTCTTGATGACCTATTAAAATATTATTTCTAGAATACTTCGAACATTTAGTTACACTTATCTAGATGTTTGATGTATTCAGCAGTAGGTACCTAAATTGTTTAAATAAGCTTATACATATTTAAAGTTAGATACTTAGCAGTTATCTTGCTTAATCTGAGATAGGATGCAACAATAATTTGCCTTTTAGAGTTCCGTACATAAAGGGTAATAACGGGACCCTATTACTAAGACTCCGCGGTCCGTCTGTCTGTTTGTCACCAGGCTGTATCTTATGAACCGTGATAGATAGACAGTTGCAACTTTCACAGATTATTTATTTCTGTGGCCGCTATAACAAAAAATACACACAAAAATTGAAAAAAAACAATAAATTTTGGGGGTTCCCATACTTGAAACTGAAACCAATATATATTTTTTCATCACACCCATACGTGTGGGATATCTATGGATAGGTCTTCAAAAATGATATTGAGGTTTCTAAAATCATTTTTTTCTAAACTGAATAGTTTGCGCGAGAGACACTTCCAAAGTGGTAAAAACTTCTAAAATAAGAGGACGATAAAACTAAAAAAAATATATGATGTACATTACCATGTAGGTAAACTGCCACCGAAAATTGGTTTGAACGAGATCTAGTAAGTAGTTTTTTTTGAATACGTCATAAATCGTAAACCGCTTTATTTACCAAGTACGGAACCCTTCATGCGCGAGTCCGACTGGCACTTGGCCGGTTGTTTTTAATAAAAATCCGTTGGACTGGTAATCGGGGTTCAAAATTGTCGCACTTGGCCGGTCTCTTGAATTTGATGATGCAGACCAATCCAAAACTGAATAACCAAATCCAAAGCAGAACCAGGACAATCCCAGGGACTCCTAACCATCTGGCCCCAATAAAAGAGTATGGGCGTGTGAAAACGTGCAGTTTTTCGAGACTTAACACAGTCCCTTTTTTGTAGCCGCGGGCGAACGGGACGGGGTATTAAAACTTGTATATCGGATTAGACAAAATTACTAAGTGCTTCAGATAAGAGGGTGCCCCGTTTGGCCCACGAGTCCACCTACTGGATGGGCGAATGAAAAAGCTTTGCCGACAACTTGTTTGGGATTTTCGGTCAACTTTATAGGATGTGAATTTGCATCGATTGAGTAAAGGAGTTTTTTATTGTGACTGTAGGAAATAAACAAACATTTCAAGGCTTTTTCTGAGAGGGCTTTTCGTATCTTACAATTAGTTATTTGCAATATTTTGAAATGATTTCGAAATTAAAGTATTTAAACTCCTGGCACAAAGGCACAAAGTTGGACTTAATGCGTCAGGTATTCTCTACCAGCCAACTTAGATATAAGAGACGGAGATACCAAGGAACCAAGAACCAGAAACCATTTATTTACACAAACAATAAATTGGTAAGGTCTTCAAACCATAGAGTTTCTAACCAGCCAGTCTCCTTCAACACCTTCAAACACCACGTCTAGACACACCCCTACACTAAGCCTTCCTTATCTGTGGCAACAAATTCCAAATTCATACAGATTATGCTCCACATTTCGCGCCATTCGTTCAGGAACCGAGTTCGCGCGCTTGAATAAAAGATGGCGGACACATGTCTCTAATGCAATCATCAATTATTTCGCACGCCCGCCCCGCGGCATCGCTCGTCGTGAGCCTCCCTTTAGCGCAACGTTTTGATAACGCTGCGAGATTCGTCTGTTTCGTTTTCATGTTTTATGTACTGTCTGAACTGTGAAGATGTGTAGGGTTATGTAAGTTTGTAAAAGAAAAAGGAAGAAAAATAATTTATTCGTGTTGTTTTAGTTGAGAAAAACTCGTAGCCCAAATAAATAGAGGCTCACTCTATTTATTTGGGCTATGACTTTTTAAGTGATACAGTTTTGACTAGTTTCATCTCTGCATTTGAGTTCAAACAAACGTTATGCTATCTAGAAACACTTACGAAATTTTAGCACATTTTTTCGTTTACCAATTTGACTATAGGATCTATCATAGGTTTGATCTTGATTCACACACACATCATCAGCCTATTAATTTTCCCACTGCTGGGACACAGGCCTCCTCTCTGTGAGAGGGAATGGGCACCACGCGGGCCCAGTGCGGGTTGGTGGATGTCACATTTCGAATTTTTGGTGTTTTTAATATTCGCCTTTTTTTTCATTACGAGTATTTCCATGGTGCAGTGGTGGCCCAGTGGTATTGGCCGCGACTTACAAGTTGTAGGTCGTGGGTTCGAACCCAGGCAGGCGCTTTATTTTGTGTCAATTATTTCATCACCACTTCTCTCAAAAACGGTGAAGGAAAACATCTTGAAGAAACCGGCATGTGCTAGAACCAAAGATTCAAAGATATGTGACATCCACCAACCCGCACTGGGCCCGCGTCGTTGATTACGGCCCATTCTCTCTCACAGAGAGGAGGCCTGTGTCCCAGCAGAACATTAATAGGCTGATGATGATGATGATGTATTTCCATTATTCGCTAAAAACCAGATTTAATAAAATACTATATTTAAATATAGGCTCTAGTTCTACTATATTTTAGACTACTCAACAGTAAGATAAGAAGAACATAGAAACTCAAACAGTTTATATAGTTTATGTCCGAACTTCAAGCAAATAGCTTCGAAATCACATGAACCATATGAGCCATTTAAAAAATCAATTAATAAGTAGATATGCATTTTAAAATGTTTTTAAAAACAAGCGGTTAATACAAAATTTCAACTCAATCGGTTGCGGATAACTGTTTAAAAATACTGTTGCAAGAATTGACCTCCTATAATTATATACGAAGGTAAGTTAAATAAAAGCTTGTAAAATGGTAATACCTAACCACACTCCCATTACAAAACTAATATCTGATCTCCACAAAACTGATATGTAAACTAATACGAACGCGATTGAGACGCAAGGGTTCTTGTATGATCAAACACGACCGGCGAATTGAGTGAGTTCTACTGCACACACCAATTTCATACCACCACTGAATTACCACCCTCTTACACCATTTTAAACCTTAACAACTTAGAAATAAGGGTGTCAGATAATTTAAGATTGGACGGTGGTTGAAACGACTTGTCGAACCAATTTGTGATACCCCTTGGATATCGCCGGCCATTGAAATTGAACGAGTTTGTTTGCTTGGCTTTTTAAGAGCGTATAGGGTTTAGAAAAGGTTTTCGTTCTTCTGTTTGATAAGTGCTTAATTGTTATTGGGATGGGTTAAAAATTGCTGAACATAATTTTGTTTATAAAGTGAGAGTAAAGTTAGTAAAATGCAGATTTAAGCGAAGAAGAAGTGTTGTAGGTATGTATTGCAGAACGGATGAAATTTCTGGTGTGGCGACCACGAACGGCCGGAAGACGCTGCGTTAATTGGAAGGCTGCCAGGTAGACCGATGACTAGCACCCTAATTGTGTTTGTTTAAAAAGTAGGGTACGCATTGCCTCCCTTACATTCATTGCTTCATATGTACAAAAATCCGTCTACTCGACAGCGTAAAACACGCAATGAATATTGTTGAGCACCCGTGCTGTTAAAACAGATATGGTTAAGTCTGCGGGATACAGTGGAAGCAAGACACACAAGACCGATCAGTGTGGCGACGGTTGGGGGCGGCCTATGTCTAGCAGTGGACGTCTTTGGCTGTAATGATGATGAAAAGAGTAGTAGGAGACCAAACAAACGGCAGATGGACTGTGTGAAGAATGTTATGTCTTGAAGGGTGATATGACACTACTGACATGAATGCTAATAGAGAAGTTTGAGAGAAAACATTTTACGACGACTGAGTGCGTTTTGCTTACTTATCCTAGGACAGCAGGGATCTAGATGGATTTGCCCGTATGCTTTCTAAGCCCACATACTCGCCAATTTTGAATTTAGCAAATGAATGTTCTCTCTTCTTTCACGATTATTTAGTTTTAAAAATGAAATCGAATCTCTTGATACAAATGGAGTCATGGATATAAAACTAAACAATATATCTGACCAGGTCTCAGATTTAGACTAACAATAATGGTGCTCCCACACTGCTGTTAAAAAAAAGAAACCAGCAACTGAACTAATTTGCTGACAGACCAGAATTTTACGTGAACAAATAAAAACTGCCTCGTAGGCCAAACGTGGTGATTATGGCAAAACCCCTACATGAATAGCACAAATAAATAAAAAAATGGGCCCTATTGCCCGGCAGCCTGCCTACCCTCGACTACGATAGCGTTTGAGGTTACGGCATGGCAAGGGTTGCTATGCGTTGGAAGGCCTCGCACTAGGTGGACCGATGACCTGGTTAAGGTTGCGGGAAGGCGGTTGGATGCGAGACGCACGGGATCGGACAATGTGGCGATGCCTGGGGGAGGCCTATGCCAAGCAGTGGACGTCTTCTCTTCTTTTCTTCGACTGAATTGATAATGGCCTAGGGGTTGCAAGTGCTACAGGGAAACATAAGGTCTTGGGTTCGATGCCCTGGTCAGGCAAAGTGTTGTTGGGTTTTTGTAATTGGAATTTCCCATGGCAGCATATAGCAATATTGCAATAGGCTCGCCCCATATAACATGGAACTTAAACATATTGTGGTATTTATTAAAGATCTACTTACGTTTCATAACACTCCACAATCCATCTTCACATCTTTTGATATCGCATCAATTTGTGTAACTCATTTTTATATATATTCTTTGTATTATTACCTCAATGTGTTCAGTATGTGAATGTGGTTAAAATCAATAAATAACTTCTGGACTAAGTATTCTTTTACTGCTATACGTATATATATCAAGATGTGCCACTCTGGCACGAGGTGCACGTACGTTCTGCGGCAGACAGGACCTCAGATGTACTGCGGCTGACAGGACCTCAGCGGCGCGGCGCGGCGTTGGTGCGCTTGCAGCACGTGATGGTGCGCTCGCAGATTGCGCTGGTGCGCTCACAGCATGCGCTGGTGCGCTCGCAGCATGCGCTGGTGCGCTCGCAACACGCCCTGGTGCGCTCTGAATACAAGCGCGCCACGGCATCCCACCAGCCGTCCCATCTCACCGTGCCACGTCTTCCTGCCCGACCTACTGCCTGTTAAGCTGCCCACGTCGTACGAAGCCGGCCCTTAATTTTTATATTTCTATATCTTTTTATTAATTTTAGTTTATATTTATTTATTTTTATTAACGTGGCTTACGTATAGCTCTCCGGAGCTAAACGTAACGCTACAGTTTGGCGCCCAACTTTTAAAATATTGGGCGCAACGTCATTGTTTTGCGCCCAAAATTTTTCTAACCCACACCCACACTTTACCTACTTTCTTTCTACACTTTTCTTTAACGTGGGCTCGATTTTTTCATATCTTCTCTAAATTCTAAAACATACTTGCACAAGTACATAAGCTAACTTTTGGTTTCTCATTCAGGCCCTCATGTCATCATCATCTTTTGCTAGCACTTTTACTCCTTCAATTATCTAAACCTATTAGGCAATAATTTTTATCCCTATTTATGTTTTCTCTTAGTTTATTTTTTCTCTAGAGCGGTCTGCACAACTCAGAAAGCCTTATGTGCAAAGAGCGGTCCCGTAACTCTTTAAAAATAAGCCAAATGCGTGGATTCTTCTTAAACTTCTTAATTCCCTTGAATCTTATTCTTAAAGAATGAGGTGTTACTTTAGAGCGGTTTGCATAACTCGGAAAGCCTTATATGCAAAGAGCGGTCCCGTAACTCTTTAAAAATAAGCCAAATGCGTGGAGTCTTCTTTAATATTATTATTTTTTCCCTCTTGTATCCTTCCCTCTTGTATCCTTCCCTCTCAAACCTAGTTCCCTCTCAACCTAGTTCCCTCTCAACCTAGTTCCCTCTCAAACCTAGTTCCCTCTCAACCTAGTTCCCTCTCAACCTAGTTCCCTCTCAACCTAGTTCCCTCTCAAACCTAGTTCCCTCTCAACCTAGTTCCCTCTCAACCTAGTTCCCTCTTATAGACTTGAGAGTTCCCTTTTATAGACTTAAGAGTTCCCTCTTATAGACTTGAGTCCTCTTCCTCTTATAGACTTGAGTCCTCCTCCTCTTAAAGACTTGAGTCCTCCTCCTCTTTGAGTTCCTCTTGTTTAAATAAATAGTTTCTTAAAGGGTTTTCAAACAGGTGCGGGTAACGACACCTATTAAAAATAAATAAGCCTTCGTTATATCTTAATAAATATTTCCTTGTGGAGTATACGTCATTGAATGTGAACTATATCCCCTAACGTGTGATTGAATGAGAGTGTTTGACGAATGTATGAAAGATGTTGTGTGATAGAGCAAGGATTATATTTAAACCTCAAAATTTTCTTCTAGTTGAAAATTTTTCTGGGGTCATCGGGGAAATGTGGTATTTATTAAAGATCTACTTACGTTTCATAACACTCCACAATCCATCTTCACATCTTTTGATATCGCATCAATTTGTGTAACTCATTTTTATATATATTCTTTGTATTATTACCTCAATGTGTTCAGTATGTGAATGTGGTTAAAATCAATAAATAACTTCTGGACTAAGTATTCTTTTACTGCTATACGTATATATATCAAGATGTGCCACTCTGGCACGAGGTGCACGTACGTTCTGCGGCAGACAGGACCTCAGATGTACTGCGGCTGACAGGACCTCAGCGGCGCGGCGCGGCGTTGGTGCGCTTGCAGCACGTGATGGTGCGCTCGCAGATTGCGCTGGTGCGCTCACAGCATGCGCTGGTGCGCTCGCAGCATGCGCTGGTGCGCTCGCAACACGCCCTGGTGCGCTCTGAATACAAGCGCGCCACGGCATCCCACCAGCCGTCCCATCTCACCGTGCCACGTCTTCCTGCCCGACCTACTGCCTGTTAAGCTGCCCACGTCGTACGAAGCCGGCCCTTAATTTTTATATTTCTATATCTTTTTATTAATTTTAGTTTATATTTATTTATTTTTATTAACGTGGCTTACGTATAGCTCTCCGGAGCTAAACGTAACGCTACAATATCTGGCGAAATGTGGATGTACTTTAAGTGCACTTCTGCCTAATCGTTCGGGAAATATAGGCGTGATATTATATTTATGTGCAGACTGACATATGTTTTTTTCTGCTATTTTTTTCTAATTTTGTATAGATATGACATACATTATTTTTTTATTAATGTGACATTATTGTTATTTGACAATTGATTTACAATGCATGTCCTCGAAAAGAGCGGTTTTCCAAGCAGCCAAACTGTGCGGAAAGTGTCACTTTTTTTCACTAGTGCTTTTTACTTTCCTGTACTTTTTTAATTTTTAACTCCAACGTCAGCCCGACGCATAGAGTTTTTATTATTTGAGAAAAGTTTTAAAAATTTGTTATGTACAGATTATCATTCATATAAAAGGTATACTATTTATATAAAAGGTAATAAAACTAATACGACATTTTAGGCGTTTTTAATTACTCTAGATTTAGATTTTGATCAATAAATAAATTTTAAATATTCATTAAATATGTTTGGCAGAACGTATATTTTGCTCGTGCCTTATTGTGTTACGATGTGACAGCTATTCGCACATGCGCAGTAGATATGCCCGAGGAACTATTAGTTAATCTGTGGGTATGCTGAACGCGCTTGAATAAGCCCGCCATTTTATTAATTTCATTTTATTAATTTATTTATTTTCTCGCACAATGCATAGTAAAATGTTGTATGATACACGTACGTAAGATGATTTCCGACTCGTGTCGATTTATCCACTCACTCGCTTCGCTCGCTCGTGAATAAAAATGCCACTCATCGGAAATCACCTACCTTCCGCACTTGTAGCATAAATAACTATTGTATACCTTATTTTTCTTTTTTTACATGGACCAATCCATATAAAAGACACAAATTATTGTTATTTAACATTTACTTGATATCTTTTAACATTTTTGTCATTTAATTTTCACTGTTTTACTTTGTTTTGTTGACATTAATTGTGATAATTGCTTTTAGATTAACTTCATTTATTATTTGTATTTATTCATCATTTCGTTTATGTATTAATTAATTCAAGATTTGCACGCCGTAGTATGTGGCAAACATGTTTGAGCCATTTCTTTTATTGTAACGCTGCATGCACTTATCATTATTTGTTGTATGTATACACATGTTTATGCAAATAAATATATCTGAATTCCAACCAAATATCGGGTGCCATTAACTACCATCTCCTAGCCCCAGTAAATGTTTGATAGCGTAATTTCACCACAAATTACCTGCAGGGTAGTATTAGCTATCGGTTGCCAATATTAATAGCGCGGGTTCAGAGATAGAGTGTTGTCTAAAGTGAACAAATAAGAGAACACGGCACTACTTATCAACTGGAGGATGGGAGGGGTACCCTAAAAGTGTAATCCGTGGTGTTGGTTACGTGTTGGTATGGAGTTTAATGGCAATTGAGGTGGGATAGCGATTTTGTCGAATGAGAAAGATTGATTTTCCCTTGAAAATTGGTCAAAAGCTATAAAAAGAGTGTCGTAATGTAATCGTAAAATTGCTTATCTACATAATTCTGAAGATATATGAAGAAATGAAGGTAAAAGTGATAATAGTGGAACATAAGATTCGTATGTAATTCTGTGATAATAAATTTTTGTCTCTAATGAACCCATAAGAGAAAGAACTATAAAACAAAAAAGAGAGAGGTGTCTTATGAACACCCGGTTAGAACGGAGTTCCTTTAGTACTAGACACATACAGTATAACCCGGTTATTTAAAGAAACTAATCTGAAATTGCGGTGCTTATTATGTTCACACTAGTACCGTCTATAGTGTGCAAGCGAGAGAACATTCGTTTCTTTAAGTAACCTGGTTATACTGTATGTGTCTTGTCAGCGCGTGCTTGCACGTCTTCGGTTTTCTTCGGGCGCCTCCGGTTCTCTCTTTGGCGTCTACCTTTTGTGCGTATCTTCGCTTGTACTATCCCGCTTGCAACACGCTGTGCCTCGCACAATTTATCACGCAAATATTATTATTTATATTAATAAAAAAGGGTTATTAAACGATACATATTTTTGCATATTCTCAAAATTGATGGCAAGCTGAAGATCGATTGAAAATAGGTCTATAACGTGCGATAGGGAACTCAGTTCCAAAAATCTTTAAAAAAATCTATTTCCTTGCCTTTTTACAAGCTTTTATTTAACAGTTGTTTCTATGATCTGAGGTATGTATGTAAGTGAGTTCGGGTCAAATATTGCAACTGAATTTTTAACAGTTTTACTCCACCGATTAAGATCAAATTGTGTGGTCCCCAATATGACGGACGGCCCAAGATGGTTGACTAGTTATTTTTTGTGCATTTCCATGATATGGGTATCAAATGAAAGGGTTGGCTGAGAAGAATAAGAAAGAAAAAAGCTTGCTATTTTATTTTATTTTTTATGGACAATTTTATTGCATAAAGCTACGTTGGAATTGGTCCAGAGCCTCAGAGGCCCTAGACAAGTGAAATTCCATAATCGAAAGCGTGGCGATAAAACATTTATGGGAATGTCAAATGCTATCGAAATCTCACGTGATCAATCCCTTACATTTTGGCATTTCGACCATCTCTATCGCTAACGTCGAATTTATTTATTGAATAAAACTTCATGCAACACAAAAGTACATAGGCGAACTTAATGCCTGAGGCATTCTCTGCCAGTCAACCAAGGGCGTTGAAGAGATAGCATAGCAAGTGCATTTACAAAAAAATATAGTTAAAAAAGCATAATTAAATATTTACTATAATAAATCATCGTCATATCAGCCAAATACGTCCACTGCTGGACACAGGGCTCCCCCAAGCGTCGTCACATTGACCGGTCCCGTGCGTCTCGCAACCAGCGGATCCGGTAAATACTATATATAAAATAATATATACATAAAAATTAATAGAAAGGCGCATATTAAGACGATTTTGCTATTCGTTTAGAAAATAATGACGTAACTTCCGCTTAAATGCATACTGACTAGTGGTCGTCCTGACATCGAGAGCAAGCGCATTCAAGAGAAGAATGTATTAAATATGAAAGGAAGAATGAACAAAATCAGAAGTATGAGAAGGACAGAGCAAGAGAAGATTGTTAGATAAACGCAGATTCCTAGCGTGTGAAGTACATAGATATTGAAAGTGAGGTATGAGATAAGAAAGAGGTGTGAGATAGTTGAGAAGAGAGAACAGTGCACTCAGGGCGAATGATACTTGTCTAGAGCCTAACAGGCTTTAAGTATTCTAATTATTTGTTGGGTCCAAATAGCAACCATCTAACGCTTTCCATCTGTAAACTCCATCTCCTTTACAACACGTATCAGGGTCCCAGTGTATTCGTTATCTTCGGGTCCGTCTTAATCACGGACGGGCGAGCATCAGTCAGCAGCGGGGCTAATTGCCACATTTGTACCTTCAAACTACCCTGCTACCCACACAATAGATGTCTTTGTTATTTGGGGGAGAGAGTAGGGTGGAGATGGTTAGCGAATTTTAAAAGCGCTGGAAAATTATGGGAATTATCAAATGTCAAAAAAAAAAGTAGAAATGTTTTTTACATTATTACAAGTTATACAATGTTACACAATTGGTGGCGTCCCCTTTTAAGCACATTGATGGCTGTACAGTTACAAAACAATGAAAATAGTCTATTTTTAGTTTTTATCATAAGTCTGTTGGTGTGTGTGTGTGTGTGTGTATGTGAGTGCGTGCGTCAAAGCGTGTTTGTGAGCGTGTTTGTGTGTGAGAGTGTGTGTGTCAGTCACCTAGAATATTATTAATTAGTAGACATTTATGCAGCTTTTTGGACTTATAGCATCATGGATAATTACGTTTGTTGTATGAGGCAGGGGCAAGGTGACAAGCGAAAGTGCAGAGAATCTTATGAACATGGTTGGTGTCTTCCTCTCTCAGAATCTGTAATCGTGACAATCTATGAAGTCCGATGACGTTTCTCATTTTACGTGCTGCGATAACATTATAGGAAAGAAATTAAACAATCAAATTCATAATCCTAATTAATTACTAATTAAATAAACTATAACAACGAGTATCATTCGTAAGCATCAAGTTTAATTATTGTTATAGTACATTACAGCAGAATCCAGTAAGTAAGCCTTCCTGGCCGAGTATGAGTTAACCGGACCGAACCGCAGGTGAGGTCCGGTTATATACGAGGCCAGGATGGCTTTCTTACTGGTTGAGGTTTGTATAATGCTTTTCTCAAAAATGAAAGAAAGTTTAACAACAAATTCGTTTAATTAATATTGAAGGTTACATTCATATTAGGGCAATTACTGATAGATATTGTGATCGATTTACCGGGGGCATTTATATTTGTTTGTTGTACATCTTGATTAACGGACTCTTTAATCCAACATGATTTATAAACTGAAATGACTAAATACAAACATAAAATCCCACACTATACTTCTACAACATTACTAAGTACAAAACGCAACGTGCATACTTTTTCTGCGTCGCGTTATGTGTCACAGACCCATAAAAAAAAAAAAAAAAAAAGTGTCACAGACAATAAAATGGATGTTATGGCTCCAAAATATATTATGTATCTCATAAAATGTCATACCAAAAAGAGATAGATATATATTTGGAGCCTCCCTCTAACCATGTTATAATGGCTAAACTCTAATCTGTGTCTGGTACTATGTTTTTTTTTTCTAAGCAGATCTAAAGAGGATGACCTAAACCGTGCGAAGCCATAAAAAAAAAAAGGGATGAAGGATGACCAAGTGTCCAGTAAGTAAATTACATACTTACTTACTGGACAGTAGGAGATTCCAAATTTAAAATCTCGCTTCTTACCGGACAGTTGTGAATAGTCTCCGGTAGAGTTCACTTTCTGGATACTTTTTAGAGATGTTATGTCAACATTACATACCATTTTTGAGAAAAGTATTTTTATAACTGTCAATTCAGACGTCCTAAATTGTAATGACTATAGTCACAAAAAGAAATACCAAGGACTAGTGTTTTGCACACCCTGCTACACATACTTTTGCGATATCTACGACTATGACGAAAAAAGCTATTTTATGAAGATATTTTGTTCTGAATATTGATGTGTTTGAAGTCGGATGCATTTAATTTACGTAACTCATCTTGCTACTGTATAAATAAAGCTTGGTTCACATGGTTTCAGCCGTAGCAGTGGTGTCTCATCCCGTACAAAGAAACCGTGCCGACATGCTGTACTGATTATTTTTTGTACATTGATCGCATTCGGTTCCGTTCCACGGATATAGATGGTGATCTATCTATCGCCGTGGAACGGAACCGAAGGCGATCGATTTACAAAAAATAATCGGTATAATCAGATGAAACACGCTAGTTACGTCGGCATGGTTTCTATGTATGGGATGAGGCATCTGAATGCTAGTATTATATTATCTGTGGCCGTAGAAACATTTCTGGCGTATGTAGGTAGGTAACACGTCTTTCTATTCCTGACATTAGTGACTTCCTAATGCCTTCTATTTTTCTGTCTTTGTTGTCTATTTGTTTCTAATCAAGAACTTCATCTTCATTTTCAATTCGTTTACGAAGGCTAAAAACGAAGATTGGTCAAGATTGGTCATATTGTCTATTTAACCGACTTCAGAAAGGAGGAAGTTCTCAATATATTTTTTGTAAAATGTTTTTTTTAATCTGAAACCGGCTAGATTCAGCCTAAAACTAACAACAATACCTCTGTTTTTGACACGCATCAACTTAACATTGTTGTCCCCACTTCCCGCTCCTCTCATGCCAACACATCTACCTAATCCGGGCGCGAGAGGTCTCATTAGACCCGGCTCTTCTCAACCTGGTCCATTGTTGGCCCCGCTGTGGCTAGTAAAGTATGTATTAACAACACCAGCGAATATGGACCTGTAGTGAGCTGACATGGTCCATGTTCATGGGCTGGAAGATCCAATTGTAAATATTCTCTCACTATACTACACTACCTATCGTTGAAAATTCATGGTTCCTGAGGAAGTAAATACGCTGAAAAAAAGCTGTTATTCTGGTGGATTAGGTAAGTAATTGATTCTTTTTCGCCTGTGTATTTAAAGTTCGTAATGGGACAGTTCAGGGAGGTTAAAGCTTTACAATCGGCTACCCATCAAAACCAAAATTCTTTCACGTGTGTACCGTCAAGCAGACGTCACTAGGATCTAGTGATCTCATTTTTGGTAACCGAATATAAATTCTGTCATGTCCTATACGGAAGACTAAAATAAAATGTTGTTAATCATCTGATCATTTAACAAATCACAATTGCATAGTAAAACTGTTGTCTCTCAGTTTTACTCAACAGTAGACTTACAAAATAAAATGGCGGCTACTTATGTACCTAAGTTAAGACGGTACCCTGACCAAAAAATCGGCATGAGATATGAGCATTCCTATTGGTCTAGCGGCACTGATGGCGCATGAATTACAGTAGTGAATACGCCCAGATTTTAGAATAAAATCTTTATAAAATCGAATTTTGGTCTTTTGAAAAAAACTTTACTACAAAATGGTCGTTATTAAATTGTCTATCCATTAGTGTTAGTACAAAAAATCATTAATGTACACTTTACGAGGATACTATCAATAATTATTTCTCATTTTTATGTTTTTTTTTGGAAGGAGATTAGTGAAATATATACAACATTAAAAAAAAACGAAATCTACCATTTTAGAATCAATATTATGTAGAAATTTAATGTATTTTTATTAATTGATATTTCTTTTTAAATAACGAGTAGATAGCTCCTAAAAACAGCACGAAAAACGGCTTGCGCAGCGTTTTCCTCGGGGTACCGCCTTAAGTAGATAGAAAGTAAAAACGTCTCAAGTGGAAGATTTTTGAAGCAATCAACTGTGATAATACTATGGAGGGTAATTACTTTTCGATAATTCGATTCGACTCACAATCAGTAAATTAGCATTTTGTTAGGTAGACATGTCGCCGGATTATTACAAACACCGATTTTTTGTATTAAATCTTGCTAGATTATAAGCTTTTGATGTACTGTGAACACATCTGCATCATTTCAAATTTTTCAATGTATCCGTGTTTTATCGAGAAGAAAGAGTTTACTATCTCAAATGATTTATTATCAACTTAAATGGAGTTTGCAAAAATACGGTGAGGAATACATAGCATGGAATGTTACAGATAAAAGTATGTATATGTTAAAGTTAAAACCAGTTTTTTGATAGAACGCGTATTCCCTAGTTACAACTAGTTTTTACCACTCATACATTTGATTTTCAGATAAAACTAGTTGTCACTCCGAGCGAACCCAAATGATTGTTATGGTCAAGGTCAACCCGGTAATGCAATCAATTTGGGAAATTTCGGAAAAAAAAACCTGTTTTTTTTTTTTTTCTTTGCTGCTCATATTGCCCCTTCAGCGTTCACTCCAACTCCTAAAACTGCGCCCCTAAGACGACCCACTGACCGAATACTGATTTAAGTTCTATATTTATCACATTGTCTGGTAATTATGAATATTGCTACGTAACCTACTAGTATGTGCATGTAGTTATGTATCCGGTCAGACCCATTGGATTAGATTCATCGAGATCTCATAAATATTTTGTAAGTAAAACACTATCACAAGGACATTGGCCCTGATTTTCACATTTTACAGCCACCATTACAAACGAAATACATCAAAACAAAAATACTTACACCGTAATAGCGAAAGTTCCAAACATATTTTACCTTAATGTACTTCTCTGTTGTTAAAACAAGGCAATATTAAAGCACCACACTACGGCATATTACCACCTTGTAAAATATAGAGGTGGCAACCCCGGCCGACTGAGATTGGCTCATTAATTTAACAGCGTGCAACGCTTAAGCCAGGCGTACCAACATTTTCGCAAATGAAGTGGCGGGAATACCTTACCAATTCAAGATGGCGGCTACATAACCACAAAATATTGAAAATTTAACCTTATTTCTTTGTCCTAAGGGTTGTGTTTTAGTTTCTGGTTGGTATTTCTAGCGTGGTTTGAGAGAGGGTAGGTCTAAGCTTGTATTGTCGACGCTGTGCAGGTAGGGGAATATTCGGGTCTTTGATTTGTTACGTAATCTTTTGCTCGATATTACTTGCTTAATTGATGTAGTTAATTTAGATTTAGAATTAAATTAAAGGTTGGTTTGTATTTTGTTTTGTATCCATGCGTTTGATATGAAATTAAACCTTATTTAAGCCAGTTATTTAGTAGATAATTATATAGTCATCAACAGACAATGATGTTATATATATACTGAGGTAGATACGTTTTACCGACGTCTACGCGGCAATACAAACACAAGCTGACCAGCTGGAGTGAATTCAGTCCGTCCTGAGTCTTGCCGTGACACGAACGTGCGTTTGAACAGTATGTTTATCTCTTTCTGACAACAGGGTCCTATTAATATATCTGTGATCTTTTAGCCTACTCAGACTTAGAAATAAAGTTCTATAGGTCCTATGTAAGTAGCTAAAGTAAAATATCGTCATGTTTTTAACCCCGCCGGAAAAAGAGGGGTGTTTTAACTTTGACGTGTGTTGCTGTGTATCTGTGTGTCTGTCTGTGGCATCATAGCGCCTTAACGGATGAACCGATTTTGATTTAGTTTTTTTGTTTGTATGTTGATTTTGTCGAGAGTGTTCTTAGCTATGTTTGAATAAAATCGGTTCAGCCATTCAAAAGTTATGGGCGTTTTACTGTTTGAATCGGGGTGTTTTCGCAAGATATCGTGTCATAATTACGTGTTCAATAGATTGCCGATACAAGCGTACAGTACTATGTACTAGACAAATTATGTCATCATCATCATCATCATTTCAGCCGAAAGACGTCCACTGCTGGACATAGGCCTCCCCCAGGCGTCGCCACATTGACCGATCCCGTGCGTCTCGCATCCAGCGCCTTCCCGCAAACTTAACTAGGTCATCGGTCCACCTAGTGGGAGGCCTTCCAACGTATCGTCTTCCAGTTCGCGGTCGCCATTCCAGAACTTTTCGGCCCCATCTGCCATCCGTTCTGCGAGCAATGTGCCCTGCCCACTGCCACTTAAGTTTGGCAATTCTTCGGGCTATGTCGGTAACTTTTGTTCTCCTGCGGATATCATCATTTCTGACGTGATCACGCAAGGAAATTCCGAGCATAGCCCTCTCCATTGCCCTTTGGGTAACTTTAAGCTTTCTGATAAGGCCCATTGTGAGCGACCACGTCTCGGTCCCATAGGTGATCACTGGCAACACACACTGGTCATAGACTTTAGACCAATTATGTAGCATGAAATAAAAATGAGTCGGGGGTTTTTGAAATTTTGAAATTTTACTTGTTATTTCTTTATAATGAGTATGACGTCTCTATTGGTAAAATCTCATTGTCAACAGATCCATAATATGTATATATAGAACTTACATAAAACTAGGAAATATTGTTCAATTAGTTTTGTTATCGCCATTAAAGTTGATATACTCATCACGTCTGCGGAGTTTCACTTATTTATTTAAAATGACCTGCAGTTTTTTCGGTAGTTTCGCGAGTAGATATTTTATTAATTGGTAACACGTGTTTAATTCTAAACTATTAATCAAGATTTCAATAGTTGATATTTTGTTCATGAATAGATAATCCGTTATCATTAATAACGATTACTTTTAAGTTTATTTATTTTCCAACAATGTAATCTAATGACTCTGTTAAGTGAAAGGAAAAATCAGAAGGGGTTACAATGGCGGTCTTATTGCTGACAGCAATATCTACCAGACAACCAAAAAAGTAGCATTAAAGTAGGTAGAGCTTTACGTATTCAGCGAATTTTATTTAACCTACATACAAGTTGAAGAAAACTTTGGGAAATACTGAACATAACCGGCATGGAAAACCAAGGTTACCGATATAGCCCGAAGAATTACCAAACTTAAGTGGCAGTGGGCAGAGCACATTGCTCGCAGAACAGATGGCCGATGGGGCCGAAAAGTTCTAGAGCGGCGACCGCGTATCGGAAGACACAGAGTTGGAAGGCCTCGCCCTTTAGGTGGAGCGATGACCTGGTCAAGGCTGCAGACGTCCGGTGGATGCGAAACACACAGGACCGATCAGTGTGGCGACGCTTGGGGGAGACCTATGTCCAGCAGTAGACGTCTTTCGGCTGAAATGATGAACCGTCATGGCCGTCAAATAACATAATTATGGATTCGGATTTGCCACCGAAAAAAAATTAATATTACAATCAGAGTGCTAGTGAATGTCCTAGTTGCAGTGTATTTTAGTAGTATAAAAAAAACCGGCCAAGTGCGAGTCGGACTCGCGCACGAAGGGTTCCGTACTTGGTAAATTGCGGTTTACGATTTATGACGTATTAAAAAAAAACTACTTACACAACAAACCAATTTTCGGTGGAAGTTTACATGGTAATGTACATCATATATTTTTTTTAGTTTTATAATTCTCTTATTTTAGAAGTTACAGGGGGGGGGACACATTTTACCACTTTGGAAGTGTCTCTCGCGCAAACTATTCAGTTTAGAAAAAAAATATTTAAGAAACCTCAATATCATTTTTGAAGACCTATCCATAGATACCCCACACGTATGGATAAGAAGAAAAAAAAAATTTTGTTTCAGTTTTAAGTATGGGGACCCCTAAAATTTATTGTATTTTTTCTATTTTTAAGTGAAAATCTTAATGCGGTTCACAGAATACATCTACTTACCAAGTTTCAACAGCATAGTTCTTATAGTTTCGGAAAAAAATGGCTGTGACATACGGACGGACAGACAGACAGACAGACAGGCAGACAGACAGACATGACAAATCTATAAGGGTTCCGTTTTTTGCCATTTGGCTACGGAACCCTAAAAATAGGTTTGTTAAGCATTGCGCAAACAGAATACATACTTATTCATTTTTTTTTATGCACCGGCCATGTTAACGTTCCACCACCTTTAGTTTCATCATCATATCAGCCGAGAGACGTCCACTGCTGGACATAGGCCTCCCCCAAGCGTCGCCACATTGACCGGTCCCGTGCGACACTTGGTTTGGTAGAGAATGCCTCAGAAATTATGTCCACCTTCCTACCAATATATTGCATGAAGTTTTAACAAATAAATACATATCTCATATACCAAATTTGGACCAAACTCTCATTTCCATGTCATAAAATGCCTGTAGCATGTAAGTCACCGCAAAACAAAACCATTTAAAACCGACACATGCGTATACAGATTACAATCATCAAAATCACAATTTAGTGGCATTGTTCGGCATTATTTAGTGGCATTAATATAAACGACAAGCCATAAAAACAACGCGTCCTCTGAGAGCTGCAGTCTGTATGCACCCTTATGTCCTCTGAGACTGCAGTCTGAATGCACCCTTACAGCAGTTAGCGTTAATGATAGCGTTTACTAGGATCGCATATGGCAGGGGTGTTTGTTATTTTGTGTTATTAGATTGGTAATGACGATTGTAACAATGATTATATTGGTATTATTTTAATTGATGTTTTTGAGTTTAAAGATCTCCTTTTTTGCAGAGTTGCCCCATATTAAGAAGTAAGTTATCCTTACAAAAAACAATATAAACATTATAATTATTAATACTATACTTATATATTAGTGATATAATTAACACTTATAGTTTTTTTTTCTAGTTATTACTTATTATTACTAATATAAGTATTAGGGATTGGAACTCCTTCTCGGGTATACGCCTCCTTCAGCTTATTCCAACTAAGTGATAGTTGGCGGCGGCTTCTTTTATTTCCATTGCTTTTCAGTTCCTATTATGTCATCTGTCCAGCGTTTTTTAGGCTTTGTTATCTCTTGCAGCTGGGTCCTGGCCACCGGGCCACCTCTATGGTCCATTTCTTGACGTAGCTGATTTTAAAATGAGAATCACGCCTAAACGGCTAGTCATATTTTTTTGGAAAATCTATATGTTACATAAGACCATTTGCTTAATAATTTGATTTAAGAAAGTTTTGATTTTTATTCGTATAACATAGTGTAATTAATTTGTAAAGTTATGTCTAACATGGCCAAAAATAACTACAATCGCACCAAAACCGCCGCATGTATTTCAATGAAATTGACACCATCTCAAAGACAATTTAACTATACACATTTCAATCCGATTTTTTTTTAAAGTCATAGAATAATAAGGAAATATAAAAAACTACAGAATTTTGGGTCGCGCGGGTGTGAAACGAGTGCGCGTTTTGTTCCCTCAAGGTCGCCGTCTTAAGAAGCAACTGAGTGAAAATGCCCTTTTCCCTGATTTAATCGGGTCAGGTGTGACATATATCTTCTAGTTCTTTTCTTCTCCATTAGTAGTCATCTCAATATTCAGCTCCTTTCTTACCATACCTATCTTCTTGCACACAGTCATCCATCTTTGTATGTTCTGTCTCCTGCTCGATAGGGGGCAAGAGAAAATTATGTTTTGTTTTCCCTACTCCTCCTTAAAATTTAGTCTTGTTATACTTTGTATAGATTCTTTTACCGATTGTTTTTTAAATGTGTGAACATTGTAGGCCTTCTAGATTGTTAACATTTTATTTCGTTCGTTTCGTTGTTTATTTATTAAATAATCATTTTTGGTTTTAGTTTCTAATGACTTATTGTCGGGCCTGCGTTGTCCCCCATCTAAGTACTGCTGTTACATGGAAATATTTTAAAACCAAACGATTTTTTAAAAGAGTAACCATGGAGTTTCTTGCCGGTTCTTCTCCATAGGAATCGACCAACCCGAACCGTGCACATTTTTTCGACGTTTTATAAGTGCCCATGTAGGCCTATGTGAAATAAAAATTATTGATTTTGATTTCCTTTTCTCCTATTCTTTTCTGATAATTTTCGTTGCGGGATCCAAGACAGTTAAATTCATTCTCCGGGACTTTGTCGAGCTTCATTGCCTCGGCGCTTTTCTGGTTGTCGCCACTGTTGATTCTGGCTTTCAGGAGTTGCAGTTGTTTAGGAATAGTGCGGAGGGTTTGTCCCAATGTAGTTTATTCCATCTATCCTTATTTACTCTAACCCTACTTCTTCTACCCCTATACCCATGTTTAGCTTGCGCTTACTTGAATAAATATGATTAATATTTATCAAAGTGGTACAATTAATTGTGTTTGCTTAGATGTTAATATCAGCCGCTTAACAAAGCTGGTCAAAGTCAAAGCTCCGCCGTTCTGTTTTGGAATACTATACAAGACGCTTCATAAAATAGTGATTCTAAAATAATCACTGGTTACCCTCTTGACGTTGATGTTGTTGTACTAGTTTGAAACTTTCCACCAGATAAAACGTACACATTTTTACCATCATTACATAAAAACCCCGATCGATGAACTTAAAATATATACCTAGTGTACAACATATATTTTTTCCCGTTTCAAAACTCTACCACCCACTCTTCATGCGTCAGCATTACATACCCGTTATATACAGCGGGCGTTATGTACAGGGCGTTTAAATTAAGTTGTCTATTAACGTCGTCGGGCGGACGGCGTTATCGGGCCAATTATAATTCACCGCGCAAATGACACCGTCATTACTGGCCGTTCATAACCGGCTTAACTGTGTAGCCGGATGCCGGGAGTAGGGATAGGAAAAAAGAATAATAAATGAAAAGAATAAAAAAACTTTATACCATAAATTTTTACACAGTACAATATTATAACAATAATACGTTATATTAGGATCTCTTAAGTGCTAGGTTGTTTAGAAATGCCTTGGATTCCACATTAGGAAACTTGTTCTGTGTTGTGGGGTCCAGTCTCTTCCCAAGTAAACTCAAACTCACTTGTTTCTATTAAACCATTTATAGGTCCATTTGAATTGTCAAGAAAAAGATAAAGATACATTCGCAAGCGTCGTCAGTAGGTTTCTATGGAGAAGAACTTGCAAGAAACTCCACGAAGACTCTTTCCAATAAGTAAAATTTAGCAACATCCGTATGTGGGCGTCCAAGCAAAAACGGTGCAAGAGTGGGGTATTGAGTTAAGACTAGATTTGATATCTAGAATAGTCAATTAATAAAAAGAATGAAAAAATAATAAAAAAAGAAAAGGCATTTTTTTTAACAGACTTTAGACATCGAATCTCTACTTGTGTTTGTATAAGGGCAACTTTACAAAACTGCGTATATCTCGAAAACTTAAATGCCGAGAACACTGGACCCTATTTGCTTAGACACTTACATATGAGTTAGTAAACGGGAAAGAAAACTTATACCTATATTAGTAAACTTATTATAATAAATAAATAAAAGGCAAAAAAAAGAAAATCATGGCTTTTTCAGTAATGTAAAGATTGGAATAGCTAGTAAGTTCATTCATTTGAAACCTTGCCTCCAAGGTACTGCAAGATTGGCCGGTCTCCGATATATATGTAGTTGAAACTGCAGCTATTCAAGAATTGCGAAAACCAGCCCGTTTTAACCTAACCTAACCTAACATATTCAAGAATTCGGTAACTTTTAATGACGCACACATTTTTAAGACACTTTCTCTAAAATAAGCTAATTATATAAATTTAATTTATTTTTGAAAATGATACACGGAGTCTTGGAAAAACTTTGCATGAATGTTTTGTTTTATGAATAAAGTAATTAGCTTTTTCTTACGATTTATTTATCGAAAGTATCTACTGATCACGACCTTCATTAGATACGTCGTTCTAGAAATGGAATAGATTACGCAAATTATAAAAAAAAAAACATCTGTTACTTTCAAAGCTTATGAACGAGTTCGACTTTATGTTAAGTTATAACAATAAAGACATATAATAATCCTTTTCATGCTATCGGTACTGCAGGGTGGCTGAAGTGGGCGGGCAGCCTCCCCATCCCGTTAAACAAAGGCCAGCCAATTATTATTAAATATTCGCAGCTCAATTTATGTCGCTGGTAATCGCAGCACAGACAATGAGCGTGATAACCGGGTGTAATTAGCAAGCTTAATTAATGTGGCTATGATACTTTTTGGCTAAACATGTTAGTGAAAATTAAGATTAATTTTAGCAACTATTAGGTAAGCTCTTAAACATATAGTGTCTCCACGATAGGTAAGCAGCTATTTCAAGAATTACACCAAGGTTGCCCTTAAAAAGAATAATTTTGAAACAGTAATAGTTTTCATCACAATACAAGGGATTTCTGAGAGATTTTTCTCAAAATTCATATTCAAATATTTTGTTTGTAGAACATACTTGAAAAGGCAAAAGGTACACAGGTGTCAATATTAATAAAACAAACGCCATGTCTTGCCGTCAACGGCGTACAAATATTCTAATTTTAATTTCTAAATAATGAAGTTGCGTGGTATTTTCTCGTCCAATTTACCGCAGTGTCTCAAGACAAAAGTCTATGACCAGTGTGTGTTGCCAGTGATCACCTATGGGACCGAGGCGTAGTTGCTCAAAATGAGCCTTATCAGAAAGCTTAAAGTCACCCAAAAGGCAATGTAGAGGGCTATGCTCGGCGTTTCCTTGCGAGATCGCATCCGAAATGAGGATATCCGTAGGAGAACCAAAGTTATCGACATAGCCCGAAGAAAAACTCTGGAATGGCGACCGCGAACCGGAAGAAGATGCGTTGGAAGGACTCCCAATAGGTGGACCGATGACCTGGTTAAGGTTGCGGGAAGGCGCTAGATGCGAGACGCACGGGATCGGTCAATGTGGCGAAGCCTGGGGGAGGCCTATGACCAGCAGTGAACATCTTTCGCCTGATATGATAATGATGTTGGCAGAAAAGTCACGTTCACGAGCTACAATCCGTCGAGGGTTATCGCTGATTTCGCGACTTGTAGTCAAAAAGATTTCCTATTTAGAACTTCTGTAATTCTTCCGTATTCATTGACTTCCGTACTCCGTTATCAGTTTAAACTACAACATTTTTGTACACTCAGATATGTTTGCTGACTACTGAAAAATAATATTCTAGTATCCATCACAATTGTTATATGTTTTCGCACTATAGCATTTTTAAAAATTGTGTTCACATGTGTGAAGACAATTTTTTGCCAATATGTCCTGTTACTGTTGCATTTTAAATTACCTAATAGTGTGCTGAATAGACCTAATTACTACTTACTAATTAATTAATTAATACATCATCCCAGAGACGTTGGGACCAACCGCTCTGCAGAGCAGTTCAGTAAAACCTGATTGATACATCTGCAAATCCTACCAAGCGTGCGCGCCTACTGGCTGTGAGTGAGTGCGAGTCGGCTCTCTGGCTTCACGCATTACCGTTGTCGAACATAGGCACCTTGTTTGACGAAACTACTTTCCGCCTCGTTGCTTGCTTATGTCTAGGCGCTCCCTGCTGCTCTCCTCATCGCTGCCACTGTGGCGAAGTTATCAATAGCCTCCGTCGCTCCAGGCTGTCAAGCAGCTGAAGTGTGGGTCGCGTAGCTCGGCTCACGAAAATCAGCTAAATCATCCGACGTGCTCTCGTCACTGTCGGCGTTCCGCCCGTATTGGAACCCCATGGCCTGGTACGCGACGATGGCAAAAGACCGGACGGAATATCTTTGTTTCCATGGAAGATGGCACTGCCTTTAGTGTGAGACACGACTTGCATCGATACTCTTGCCCCATCCCAAGTTCCTAACTCATCGTGCTATGCTGGTGAACTTACCTTTACACTATAACAAAACATTTAAAAAAAATACAGTCGAATTGATAACCTCCTCCTTTTTGTTTTTGACTGTTTGGGGCGAATTTTAGTTAAAAAACTAAAATTCGCCCTCAAAACTAAATTCAAAAAATGGCCAGTCACCAATTAAACTTCGCATGACCTACTAAAACCTTTTTATCGCTTTTAAAAAGCACATCACTAAATACCAATTTAAATATTCTGAATCACTGACTCAATCATATTAGGCAGGTGTAAAACACAATAGTTTTGTTCCACCCCTACTAGTGTATTGTGACGTCAGTGTGCATGTCGATTGTAGCTGTTCAGACGTTTTGAGGCACGTGTGTAGAGATTATGCACGTGTCGAGTCGTTGTGACAGTGGCAACTTAAGTAAAAGGCAAATAAGTAGGTAGGTATAGGTAACAAATATTTTGATATTTTTTTTTTTTTGACAATAGGCGTTTTCAAGAAATTTCAATCTACCAGTTGACGTCACTGTGGGAAGAGATCTTTACCTTTGAAAACGCAAATTATGACGTCAACACGACGTTGATGTACGTAAGTACCAAAATTTACCTTAAGTTTTGACGTTTTTTAATTTCGGAATTTTTCCTTTACTTGTGCTGTAAGATCTTGCGTTTAACCTAAATTGACAATTGTAGGTCAACCGGAAGTACCCTATAGGTTTTGGTCTAAAACCTATATGGTAGTACCCGTTGACCTGGTTACCTAATTATGTGGGTGAATGTAGCTGTTTATACGGAACCCTCGATGCGCGAGTCCGACTTCGGCTTTTTCAATAGTTTCATATGTGTAAACGTATATACAATTGACAATTATTTCAAACATAGAATATTTGCAAAAACATTACCCTAACCATAGACGGGATAGAAGCCTTTTTTCTCTGGCAAAATTGGCAATAACGTTCCCTATTCTAAACATAATGAGCTTAATATTCCCAATTACTAGGTACCTCTCAATAACTTATTGACACAATAATATTTCCATCAAATAATATAATAGTTGATATTCAAACGTAGTCGAAAGCATAATATCTGCAAATTATACAATTTCGCACCGTCGGGTGTCACGTAATCCATTTGCCGATTTCCCGCCAATTAGTTCGTTGCTAGGCAACCGCGCCAAACTGTCATGGTGGATGCTCATAGTTTTCGAGATAAATTGGTTGGTGGAACGTTTATAAGGGTGAAATTGGAGATTATCTTTTTTTTAAGTAATAAGTGTAGTACGGTATTTTAAAGTTATTTACCTATTTTTTTTTCGACTGAGCGCTTTCTGATAAATACTTTATATTCCATCCAATATAATAAGATTGTAAAATTGATGATTTGTTTACATGGTTATACGAGTAAAAGGTAATCTCTGGCAATACTGATTCGTTTTTATAAATTCTTCCAAAGAAAAATAGCCACACTATCGATGGGTATCATAGACTACATCTTGACTACACTTTTTATCGCGTAAAATGGACGATTCTTGCGAAATAAACCACGGGAATAAATGTATTTCGTTATGATTAATGATATTCAAATAAATAGATACGTTAAACACTCACAATATCCTATCCTATGTGTATTGAGATCTACAACAAGATTCCTAACGAAATTAAAGAACTTCCAATGGTCCGCTTCAGAAGGGCTTTGCGCAGGTGGTTAATAGAGAATTCCTTCTATACTTTAAAAGAATTCCTTCAATTTAAATTTAAATGACCTAATTGTATACTTACAAAATATTTGCATGTCATTATGCTATGATTAAATATGTTAAGCTACTATTATACTACCATTGTAAGATCTTTTGTAACCATATTTATCTGCAAATAAATCTTTGACTTTGACTTTTGACTTTGACAAAACAATTCAAAATAGTATTCCACGCAGCAGCGGCAGCACACATACACACTTTTCATTCATCTGACATTTCACTACAAGTCGAAAGGGATGGCTTGATAAAACCAACAAGAAAAAAAGAGACAGCTAGTGTTTGTCACTTGCGTGTAAATGTAAACAAACATTATTCTGACCACCAATGTTTTTAGGGATCCGTAGCCAAATGGCAAAAAACGGAACCCTTATAGATTCGTCATGTCTGTCTGTCTGTATGTCCGTCCGTATGTCACAGCCACTTTTTCCGAAACTATAAGAACTATGCTGTTGAATCTTGGTAAGTAGATGTATTCTGTGAACCGCATTAAGATTTTCACACAAAAATAGAAAAAAAAAACAATAAAATATTGGGGGTACATACTTGAAACTGAAACTAAACATTTTTTTCATCAAACCCATACTTGTGGGGTATCTATAGATAGGTCTTCGAAAATTATATTGAGGTTTCTAATATCATTTTTTTCTAAACTTAATAGTTTGCGCGAGAGCCACTTCCAAAGTGGTAAAATGTGTCCCCCCCCCCACCTGTAACTTCTAAAATAAGAGAATGATACAACTAAAAAAAATATATGATGTGCATTACCATGTAAACTTCCACCGAAAATTGGTTTGAACGAGATCTAGTAAGTAGTTTTTTTTTAATACGTCATAAATCGTAAACCGCAATTTACCAAGTACGGAACCCTTCGTGCGCGAGTCCGACTCGCACTTGGCCGGTTTTTTTTTTTTTCTAACCTCCAAATATCAGAATATTAGGAAAAACATTGAAAAAAATATGAGATGTATTGCGTAATTACATATGGTATGAGATCCCTTCTGTTTTATGTAGGTACTTTGGTATCATAATTGGTACACTTTCTAAATACACACGATGGCATTTTTAATTTCGTTTTTGTTTCAACAATACGTATTGCTCTTCGCCATGCGTGGCATAGACTAAAGACTATACTTCCCAATTAGGACGTATACGAGTCTTCACAATGCGCGCGCTCATAACATATCTGTTTACTAGAATATCATTGCTCTAAATCATGAATTTACATTTCAGATGACTGAGTACTCCTTAATACATACCTTTATTCACGTTATTTTCCCTAGTAAACCTACTTATATTTTTTTCGACTGAGCGCTATACGGTAAGTACGAGTACCTTAAATTCCATCTAATATAATAAGAATGTAAAATTGATTATTTGTTGACATGGTTATAAAAGGTAATCTCTGTAAATACTGAACCGTTTTATAAATTCTTCCAGAGATAAAAAGCCACACTATCGCTCGGTGTCATAGACTACACTTTTTATCGCGGAAAATGGTCGATTTTTGCAGGATACACCACGGGAATAAGCGATTACGTTATTCATAGATAAAGTTAGCACTTCTGGACTCTGATATTTTTTAAATTTATGTATCAGTTGGTAGGTACTATTTTTATCAACATTGGTTTTAAGTAAATAGTGGACAACGAAGTCCCTCTGCAATATGGTCTAAATCAAAGCCACTTTGGACTCCTGACTGCCTTTGTGGAACAGCTAAACCAACACCCAGATTCAAGAACGTCACTCATTCAACCAGCCAATCCTTTGTAGATCCACCAAAAAGTTTTTGTTCAACCATTTCGCGCGCAGATCATGGCACGCTAACCGGCGTTTAACTATGCAAAACGTTATTCGAAAATGGAATCCGTGCAGCAACCATTTTGTTAATAGTTTAATCTGCAGCGGTGATCCGCGGGCAGCCGCATGGAATAACTACACGTGAATATTTGACTAGGCTGTTCAGTTAACTGCCTTTGCCTGCGGGCCGCGAGTTGCGTTATGTTTTTCCTCGTTTATTGCGTGGTTCCTTTTTTAAATTTTGAAGTTGGTGCCTTGGTCAATCAAACTGTGTAATGATTTTTGACATAGTACGTACAAATTCCATGGAGTTGGTCCTACATTCGTTCGTTTATAAATACTGCTGTTTCGTAGCAAGACCTCTACGGCTACGAATGAGCTATGAAGTCGTAGCAAGTGTAGCAACATCGCTACGCCAAATTTTTTTCAACTCGTTGTAATTTTGAATGTTAGTAGTGCTTTTTACCCAACTGCCGAAGGATGGTAATGTGTTTATCAGTCTATGTATGTATGTATGTTTGTTCCTATGTGGCGTTCTCAGACCAAACGCGTTGGCCAGTTTTGGTGATTATTACGTGAATCGATTCGTCTTAACCTTGCGAGTGTCTCTAATTACATTAAAAATAGAAATATGAATGATTTTGGGCGCAATATTGTAGGGGCTCAATATTTTTCTTCTTCCATACCCATTGTGTACATATTCGCGAGCTGGCTGACCAAAACCAGATGTATCATCCGACTGCACAGCATGATTTTCTTCTTGTTTACGTCTTTTTAGTTTCGCTTCTTAAGCAGTCGGGTTTTTTGATTATTTATTTATAAAACTTTATGCACAAATACAAAGGCGGACTTAATGCCTTAGGCATTTTCTATCAGTCGACCTTAGGGTGGTGCAGCGGTGCAATGCAGTGGTTTGAATTATTAATATCAATTGTTAAATCAGAAATATGGTAACATCATTGAGCACATAACTTAAACGGCTCTTTCAGCTGTAGCAATAAATTTATGTAGGCCTACACTTCCGTAGTATAGATACGAAGTCGTAGACTCGCTACGAAAGATACAAGTTTGTGTTTTTAATCTTTTAGATGTTACTGCCTCATAATTTGCTTTCAGGTTCTCTTTTCTAAACGCCCTCCTATTTAATGCATGAAAATTTCAGTCAATATTAAAGCTTTCTTTAATAGTTTTTTTTTTATACATTAAAACAATGTGGCAAAATTGTTGTGTACTATAAGTGGACTTCTGCTCATCCTTTCGAGTAATATCGGCGTGATGTTATGGTATGTACATCAATACAATAATTTAAATCTATCTATTATACTTTTATAAATATACATACATAAACTCACGCTTTTTCCCATGGGGGTAGGCAGAAACTACATAACGCCACCTGCTACGGTCCTTACATACTTCTTTTGCTTCAACCACGTTCATACATCTAGTCATTAAATATCTGCAAAACAGAATAAATGCAACTAGTCTGCATATAATCGATGTCTGTGGCATGTACACTCGTGCTAAGCAGGCGACACGGATTGGATTCTTTGTAAGCGGATAGTGGCGAAAAAAAAACCATGCTAACAGCCTTACAGATGTTGTTAGGGGCTTTTCTGATTCACGGTAGATTTGCGATTTTTATAGGTTTCTGATAATTTTAGGAGAGGTGTTGTCACCTCTAAAATTATACGTTTTTCGTGAAATTTTACTTTTGGGGTAGTAATTCAAGTATTAAACAAAGATACAAAATCATAACAATTTTATATCGGTCTGCTTTTTCTGTAGGTATGTGTGAATAAAGATTAAAATCTTTTGAGGTGACGACTATTCTTCACATTAACTTCAAACCATTTTTAACACATAAACATTCAATTATAAGACATGTAGAAATCCAAAGAATATTGAGTAGGTGTAACTTTTCTGTATGTTTGTAAGATTCCTCAGAATAACATCAATAATGTCAAAAGTAGATACGCATGTATTTTTTATTTTGTTACTTTAGCCATCTATGATAATATTATAGAAAATAATTAAAAAAAAACAGTTAATTTCTACACTCAACCGCACATGAGCTTTCACGTCAAATTGAAAATAAGAGGAAATGCGGGGTAGAGAGCTCCGACTGATTTTCTAAGTAAAAAGTCATAATTCGTGCTTTGGCTCTTGACTATATCCTCCTCCAATATTGGACCATTTTAAAAGATATTCCTTAGACTGACAAAGAAAGATATTTACTGTGCCTCTGTGTTTTTCTTTTTGATGATACATTATCTTTAGAATCACTAGAACCCTCAAAAACTGCAAAAAAATGCGCTGTCAACAAAGGCCTATACTTCATAAAAAAAGATAGCTTGATCTCTGCGACATATGTCAAACTGACGTATAGGTTATTGTTAGCCTGTCAAGCGCTATTGTTACTGTATTGACACTGACAGCTGTCGCAGAGATCAAGCTATCTTTTATGAAGTATAATGTACAAATTTGACAACTATACGTTAAAATATGAAAACATAGGGGTACAGTATATATCTTTCTTTTTCAGTTTATGGAATATCTTTTAAATTGGTCCAATATTGGAGGAGGAAATAGACGAGAGCCAAACCTAGAATTACGACTTTTTACTTAGGATATTCAGCTGGATGTCTGCGACCGCATTTCCTCTGCACACTGATGCGCGATTGATTGTACGAAGAACTATTTTTTTATGTCTATATGCTCGCGCTTAATCACTATCTCACCTGATGGTAAGCGAACATGTGATCGACGGTGAAACACGCTTGCCTAGAAATAACCTATTCACTCTTGACTTAAAGACCCCTAGATTGTAGCTATCAGGAAACACAGACTCCGGCAGAGAATTTCACTCCTTAGCTGTACGCACAATAAAAGTATTCCCAAAACGTTTTGTGCGTATGGGTGGGATAGATTTCTGGAACGTCAAAAAAGCTAACTTCAGCCACTCTATCACATTCGATATTTGTGTAACAATATCGTCTCTACGATAGTACGGCTATGCTATTAATTTGTCGGCGTGCGCGCGCTCTCACATATATTACCGGGACACAAACAAACTCTGCGGATTAGACCTTCCCCGAGCGGCTGGGTACAGGCTGTTCACTAAAATATGAGAAAATGGAAAGCTTTATTGTAGGTACACCAAGATAAAACATAGAAAAGGAAACTGAAAACTAAAATACATACAACGTGCGGCCTTATCGCATACCGCGATCTCTTCCAGGCTACCTGGAATAGACAGTGATAGCCTGGACATGAAATGGGGTTGACATTGGTGAGGTAATTGGTTCTTAAATTAGAATGGTATCAAAATCAGTGTTGTTATATGCTTCATGGAAGTTTAGATAATAATGGAATTAGTATAATTATGATTAATGACATCATTTTTTATTTTATTTAATCGTAGGCTCGCGTTTGACCACTATCTCGTCTGATGGTCAGCGATGATGTGGCCTAATTAAATAATAACTGGTATAGGTTAGTATCTATTGAGATAGAAAACAACTGCGGTTGTAAATGGGTCTCTTGTTGATCGCAAGTTACAGATTCAAAACATAATCACCAATGTGCAGCATGAAAAGTGCCTTATAAGAACAACATTAGAGTCAGTCTTCCATCATCAACGCTATAATCATGCCTAGAATCACCTTGATCTTGCATTTGTTTCTCACCAAACATTTTTTTTTCTTTTTACAATTATTTCATGGGCTAAAATGATAATACAATTCGAGATTATGAATATGTGCCAGTAAATAGCTTGCAATAAAAATCTAGTCTTATTAATATAACATTTAGATAAAATTTCTGAAATCTAGACATTCATCAACAATAAATTTACAAACCCGAAATTACGCCCACAAAATCCAAATAAAAACTCTTTCAAAAACACCCACACCCTGTATACACAGCTCCCATTTAAATTGATATAAATTAATCCTTTAGCAATGTGCCCCTCAAGAAAGAAATCCCATTACGTCCAGATTCGATTAACGTTTTACCAGGACCCCCTTCGGTCCCGTCGGATGGACCCCTTAGCTCCCCTTGCATCTTTTGCTTAAATCTGTCCAGTAAGTAGGTAGGTATGGGTTGTAGGTAATCGTATGTAGTTTATCGGTGTATTGGCCGTGTTTTACTTGTGTTTTTTAAGTGAGTTGAATTAGTAAATGAATGCTTAATCGGCGGATGTGGTCAGTAGGTATGAATTGGCTTTGCGATATGATTGTAATTGTAACTTATGGTTATTTGGTGGAAATAAGGGCCGTTGGGTATGTCAAGTATATAGAGTTGTTAATACTATTTTAAAATAATGTAATTTATTTGAAAAACCGCCCAAGTTCGAGTCCGACTCGCGCACGAAGGGTTCTGTTCCATTATCGCAAAAAAACGGCAAAAAAAATCACGTTTGTTGTATGGGAACCCCACTTAAATATTTATTTTTAGCATTTTTTATTATAGCGGCAACAGAAATATATCATGTGTGGAAATTTCAACTGACTAGCTATCACGGTCCATGAGATAGAGCTTGGTGTCAGACAGACTGACGGAACGCGGAGTCTTAGTAATAGGGTCCCGTTTTTACCCTTTGGGTACGGAACTCTAAACATGGGAGGAAAACTACTAAAGGTGCTATTTTTACGGCTCTGTAATGTTTTTCTCTCTTTCTCTCTT
Source organism: Orthosia gothica (assembly GCA_949775005.1). Lineage (NCBI taxonomy): Eukaryota > Metazoa > Arthropoda > Insecta > Lepidoptera > Noctuidae > Orthosia > Orthosia gothica. The sequence goes on from OX459047.1 coordinate 23,347,832, forward strand.
CGTGCTCTTTCACGCGGAAATCAAAACAAAATAACGATAAAGTACTTAGTTTTGTATTCAAAGTATTATACACGATAATTCTAATAATTGATGGGCATGGAAATTAGCACAACTTTTTTTTTCATAATAGGCTCGCGTTTGACCACTATCTCGCCTGATGTTAAGCGATGATGTGGTCTACGGTGAAGCGCGCTTGCTTAGCTTGTTTTTATTCGGAAATTCGATGATTGCCGAGGGGCATTAAGTAAATAGTTGAACTGTATATTCTAAGGTTTATAAAGCAAACCACTACTTAAAAGTTCGATCCAATCCACCATACCGCACTATTTACACGGTCATCCGAGCCTGTTTAAAAACCAATTTGCCTGTTCAAACAACTAACAACAAACCAAATAAAAGTCGACATCTTCAATTACACTCCTTTACCATGGTCTGGACAAACACTCGATACGGATCGTTGCGAGAATCGAATAGTAATTCGACTATTCGACTCGACTATCGTGGAATCGATGTTGTCGCGTCCCTAGGGGCTCCACCCTAGCCGCATAATGTGATTCTATTATAGGAGTATCAGTGTCAAATGAGGTTTTCACCAATTGGGAATATGAGGATGTTTGAGGAATATTTTTGTTTGTTTGTCCCTTTTTTGCAAAAAGATCTTACAAACAAATAGAGCTACTAGCTAAATAATAATAGCCGCATAGGTCGATCTGCGAGGTTAAGCAACGGTTGCTGAGGTCGGTCCGAGGTCGGGTGTCCATTCACCACGAACCGAGGGTCTTCCGTGCTTTGGAAAGCTCGTTAAGCCGTTGGTCCCGGCTGCCATTTGAGGATATTTGACTGCCTTTACGGGTAGTCAGAAGCTTGAGATCTGACACCAGTCTTGCCTAGTAGTACCGTGTTACCCAGTTACTTGGTTGTGGAGGTCAGATAAGTAGTCGCTTTTTTGTAAAACACTGGTACTCAATTGAATCCGGTTAGACTGGAAGCCGACCCCAATATAGTTGGAAAAGGCTAGCTGACTAGCCTTTTCCAACTATATTGGGGTCGGCTTGATTTTTGTGCCCTTTTTAGGGTCCCGTACCAAAAGGTAAAAACGGGACCCTATTACTAATACTCCGCGGTCCGTCTGTCTGTCTGTATCTCATGAACCGTGATAGCTAGACAGTTGAAATTTTCACAGATGATATATGTTATTCTGTTGCTGTTATAAAAACAAATACTAAAAATAGAATAAAATAAATATTTAAGTGGGGCTCCCATACAATAAACGTGATTTTTGAGTCGTTTTTTTGCGTTAATGGTACGGAACCCTTCGTGCGTGAGTCCGACTCGCACTTGGCCGGTTTTCTTCTTCGTGTCGCTGGCATGATAGCATGTCATATTTTGCGGGCCCTAAACTTCGTCACTTGCATTAGGGGATCTTAGTTTAGAACCCAGATTACAAACCTAATTTATGTAAAAAAGTTGATACTCTTCAAGTCAAATAGGTACCTAAGTAGGTACCGTAATCTCGTTGGTGTCTACGTTTAAGAGAACAGTACTTTAGTTAAGACAAGAAAGGGTCCTGCTAAAACTGCCAGTAAACTCCTTTTGGATAAAAAGCAATGATCTCGTAAAAAGCAATGGTTTCTAGGACAGGACAAATCATAAAAATATAAACATATTTACGTATAGTTGTTATGTAACTAAAAAAACTATAACGGTAGGTATAAATACATATAATTAAGGAATTTATAATAATCACAGCGGATCTTTGTGTCTCTGAAGATGGCTGCAAGACCCTGCGCAGTTGCTATTTTTGTGTCAATGTTGAAGTAAAAGAAAGCATTGTATAACTGCCTCTTTCACTCGTTTCCGATTGTAGGACGATCCTGCGTCGCTTACTCTATGATAAACGGTATGTAGTGCATACTCGATGATAAACTGTTTCTTGCGCAATGGTTCGCAGATACAACATAAGAGACACAAAGATCCGCTGTGACCACTATACTGAACAATCATCCAATTTTTGAATTAAGAATTTTAGTTTGAGGATTTATTAACTCTTCTACTTAGCCTGAATATCTGTCAAACTTTGACACTAAAGTAAGCAGGGAACAAATTATCGGACGCGGCTGACGGACGTGACTTACAGCCGCGGCTGATATGTGTGATGGGACACGGCAGCCAGATCTTTATCAGACGTCCGAACGCCTAAGGTCACGTCCGCGACTTACGTCCGACAGTTTGCACAATGTAAAGTACATTCATTACCTAGATACTCTATAAGTCGCGGCTGTCAGTCGCGTCCGTAAGCCGCGTCCGATAATTTGTTTCCAGCTTAACACTTCAAATACTCAATTCAGAAATCGGCCCCTGGGGGAAGAAAAGCATCACGTAAGAGTTTAGAATAACACCTTAGACAGTATAATTGGATTCATTTGATAGCCAATTACAAAAGAAACATGATATCAATGTTACACAAGAAATAATCAGCTCAAACAGGTGGGCCCCGCTATGAATCAATGTTGTCACCATTGTGCATTCGCTGTGGACCCCTCATGTTGGCACTACTGTTAATGTGACGTGATTCGACCCCTAATTTGATGGAGAAGCTATATGGGGTACGAGGATTGTCAATCTGTAGAATTAAATAAAGTGTGTCCATTTTTCTTGTTCAAGACAGTTTTTAAGTGAGTTTATAAAATGATCCTCACTGTTCGGAATTTATTTATGAATTTATTAAGCACTTAAACTCTAAAAGAAATTAAAATTAGGAGCACTTTAACGTAAATGTAGGCAAATTGTATTAAAGTTGTCTCCTTTTCAATTGTAAAGACAAAGGAGCTCTACATTTTGTCCTGTAAATCTACCTATGAACCTTTTTTTTCTCAAACCTACTTTTGCAAAGTGCCTTTTTAGGGTTCCGTACCCAAAGGGTAAAAACAGGACCATATTACTAAGACTCCACTGTCCGTCTGTCTGTCACCAGGCTGTATCTCATGAACCATGCTAGCTAGACAGTTGAAATTTTCACAGTTGATGCCGCTATAACAATAAAAACAGAATAAAAAATATATAAACGTGAGTTTTTTTGCCGTTTTTTGCGATAATGGTACGGGGTACTTCGTGCGCGAGTCCGACTCACACTTGGCCGGAATTTTGCATTTGTTTCTGATTCCAAACAGCATCAACTTTTTGACTAGCTAACCGACTTCTTGACAATTTCAAAAATGTCTGTATAAATGGTTTGGTTGAAATAAATGCTTTGTTTCAGTTCTCTAATATAGGATTGAATCCCCTGTCCTTACAGTGACTACCGCTTCACTAGGGGATGTATGGCGAGCATGGAGCAACTCATTGATTCCGCTAATCCTGTGGGAGTCTTAATGGCGACTGGCGAGTGGGGGGTGGGGGATAAATCAGATGGACACGTGTCGACTCTGCTGTTTAATGAGATCTCTATAATTTGATGTTTTTCTTTAATTTCGGGTACGACTTCTTGGCTGTCTTAAGTTGCATTGTTGAAGGTGTTGTTGGTTTAGAGTTTGTTTGTTGAGAAGGCTTGTCTACCTGATAAAGTATTAAAAAACATTTTTCAATGAAACTAGACAGAACCGTATACAATTTAACGGGTTAAACGTTGGTGTTTACAGCCTGAAGGAGATGGCGCATGGTGGGCGGGACACGGGACGTGTTGGACTCCTATCTAAAGGATTGGGCTAAGGTTGCAATAAATACAAAGAAAAATGGAAAGTAGAAAACCAGGAGCGTACCTTGCAGTGGGACGCTATAGGCTCATAATAATAAATAAATATATATAGTGGTGATAGACCGATTAGCGCGCCGCACAATGATATTCGATGTCACCATCCCGCATGAAGAGAATCTCGTCAAAGATTAGAAAGAGAAACAAATCAAGTATCTTGACTTAGCACACGAGGTTGGCGATATGTGGAATGTGGACTTGGCGATCATTGTGCCGATTGCCGTTCTTGATGGCCAATAGCCTCGATGACCATCTGTCGAGGCTGTCATTGCGCGGTTGGAACAAGGTCCAGATACAGAAGACAGTACTCCTTCAGACGGCTCGCATTGTGAGGAGGTTCCTGACTCTGGAGCCCTAGCCACCGGTAACTTGGACCCTGTTCCCGATACCGCAGATAAAAAAAATGAAATTAAAAAAAATAGAGGCTCACCTCTATTTTTTTTTTTTTTTTTTTTTTTAGTATTTTTTAATATTTAAAAACGTAATTAATAAGAATATAAATAAATAAAGGAACAAAAAAAGTTACAATTAATTACTATAAAAAGAAATATAGGTCTACCAGAATCTCATGGCAAATGTGGAAATAAAAATTTGCTGTGTGCAATACTGGGGAAATTGGATTAAACGATCTTGATACTGTTTAATTTTTATTTAGTTATGTCTTTAGTATTAATGAACATGATGTACCTTTAATATAGTAGTCACAGCGGATCTTTGTGTCTTTGAACTTGGTCCTGCCAACCATTGCGTAAGAAACAGTTTGTCATCGAGTATACTGCATAGAGTAAGCGAGATAGGACGTTGTGAAATACGTAAGCGAGTGAAAGAGACAGTTATACAATGCTATCTTCACCTTCAACATTGATACAAAAATAGCTACTGCGCGGGGTCTTGCAACCAATTCAGAGACACAAAGATCCACTGTGAGTATTATAGGTATGTGTATGAATAATGTTGTTATACATCGGGATCTTAACATAGGAAAAATAAATCAATTGAATATTAATTTATGTACTAATTTATTATATATCATTTAAATCATACTAATAACTTAAAACCTCATTCAGAACTAGAAAACTAGAATACGATTCCATGAACTCCACTGGCATTTCAAAAACTTGTATATTTGTAGTTTTAGGTCATCTCTCTCCATCAAAATGGTTCTTTTTCATTGGCATTTAACATATTCAAAACTAATCTCTTCATGTATAAAGTCTGTAAAACATAATAAAATGTATCATGTTACATAAAGTCATTCATCATCATCAGTCTATATATACTTTTTTTATGTAAGTTTTATGGCCTGGTTGCTAGGACCTTTTAGCCACGTCTTTGGAAAGAGTTTTGGATCTTATATTTATTATTTAATATGCATGCGAATGCGGATGTAACAGATTCTAATGTTTTTTGGAGTATTTGGCAGCAAGTCAGTCTTTCCAGAAAGCTTTGCAGAGGCAGTCAATACTACAATAAAATACTCCGCTCCACTATCCCGAGATAGCTTCTGTCAATGATTTTACAAATTGTCCAGTTGCGTAGACAGTTGAGACACAAAACTACACCAATAATATATCACAATATCCACTAGGAATCAATTTGCAAATAATATTAACAGCCACTGAACTTCACTCGACAAAAACTCCCGTCTCTACACACGTCCCACTGCAGGGCGCAGATTATTACTTAATATTTTTCTTACGTCAAAGATTCTCAATCTCCGTTAAAATCAATATCTTGTCGAAGAATTAGTAACAGTTACATTACTGTTGCATTTCCTTCCGGCCATCATTCGATGTGCCCTGACCTACGATTTACCATATAATGGTAATGGAAAGAAATAAAAATAAAGTAAGAAAAATAAAAAATAAACTAAAAGTATCAAACTCTACGACGCACTTTAAAATCAAAGATTGAGTTTGATTTACGCCTTCTTCTTCCCTTATTTTATGATACACATTGAAAATAATATGTCTCGCTTGAGATCTAAGTGGGTTTTTCGACATTTTCACAAAAATAACAAATTTTCAAGATAATATCAAAAAAATTCAGCTGCGGTTGACACATCAAGTACTTTGATTTGACAGGTGACAATTGACATTGCCATATGAAAATCACAATTTAAAAAAAATAAAAAATGCCATGAGATTCTGGTAGACCTATACCACCTAATTAACCAATAGACAACAACACTCATATTTTATTCCCTCCAAATTACCAACCGACACCATCGTTTCTGGGCATTCTTTTTTCAAAAAACATAATAGGGTTACACTGATCGTCAGTAGCCGACTCGTTATCGTGACATCACGCGATAAAAGACCCTATTATGTCATCTGACAGCTTCGAGCGGTCCCAACGGATAGATATTTTACTTCATTTTGATTTATCGCCAGTTTGGGACGCTAGGTGTTGTGTTTTTGCCTCTTGTGTGGGTAATTAGACGGTATCGTTTGTCTGGTATATATTTTTGGGGGTTTTGCGATAATTTGATGCTATTGTTGAAAATATAGGCGATTTATTTAATGGCAATATTTTTACACTGAGCTAGTTGGTGATGTTCTTCTAATAGGTCAGGTGTAGTACTGCCGTGCGTGTATGACCAGATGTATGGACGTAAATGAAGCAAGCAAGGTGGCTTTCTGGAGATTTGAGCTACACCCATGGGAAAAGGCGTGATATTGTATGCAATATGTTTTGCTCAAATCAACAACAACAATATGAAACCTAAGAATATTGTATATGTAATGTGTTATTGTGTTAGTAAGTAGGTATATATTATTATTTAAACAGTGTTAGTCCATGTAAGCTATGCTTGCAAGCGTGATGCATACAGTGCTTTAATATCATAATGCTCTATGCAAACTTGCGTTAAATTCAACAATAAATCACGTCAAACTGGCCAATTAAATGATAATTTGTCACATGCGACTGCAGAATTAATTAATTGCTACATTATAACTTGGGATATAACAGAAACGTTTGCGATAGAACTTTAAATATGAATGCGTCCATTGGCGCGTGTCCGATCTCTCATTATTCGGAATAAAGACATTGAAACCGCGACGTCAGCGAAGTCAAAATTCAAAATTCGAACATGCATTAGCGCTAAATTTGAATACAGAATTCGTTGTTATAATCAAATTTGGAACAACCAACCCTATGGCATACAAGACAAAGTTCATGTTCCATTGTAGGCGATATTTTTTTAGGGCCTTTTAAATAAAAATGGTCACTTAAAAAGCAACTTAGAATACACAACGTTAAAGTCGATATTTAGGGGCGATGGATAGAAATATAAATGATGAATCCAAATATAAATCGTTTATTTAAATTTTACACGCAGTTGACTCTGAATGCAAAAATATGGCGTCCAAAGTGAAATTATAAAATTATCCTTGTTTGTCTAGTTTAGAATACAAAGGAATCGGTGCATGTTTACACGCTATTTAACAATTATTTAACATTTGATTTGTACACGGACACGTGATTTGAATCCAGCTTATTTGCATAATCCCCTTTATTAGTCACAATTACGATTTGTCATAGCTATTCGATTATTAGCTTTGTGACGTTTAATTTATAACTTTATCTGCTCATTTGTATTTTATTTAAATTAATCTTTGAATCAATCTGTTGTGGAAAACATTTTTAACCGACTTCCAAAAAAGGAGGAGGTTCTCAATTTTATTTTTAATTTGTTTTCAGGCATAAATAACTCCGTCATATATAAATGGATTTGTATAATTATTTTTTGTTTGAAATAAATTATCTTATTATTATTTATTAAATGTTATTCCGTAATGTGTATGTGTATGTGTGTGTTCCGTAGTGTGGGACAACGTTTTTTTTAAAAACAAAAAACAAAAACAAAACAAACAAAAAAATGGTCGCATTCAAATTTCGTAAATATCTGATGAAGAACTTCGGAGATACCTAAATAACATAACTCTTCAATAAATGACGGCAAATCTCTCGGGATTGCTGCAATAGCTTGTCTGTTTATTGTTAACACCATTTCATAGCATACCATCACGCCAGTATACTCTAGGTCTAAACGGGTACGCAGATGTGTACAGTTCACCCTGGTACACTCTTATTCCACCAGTTATGTTCAAGTTGCATGTTATTCGGGTGATCTATTCTGTGGGCATTATAGGTACCTTACTATAGAACTTGTCCATTATGTACCACTAAAAACTGAAAAATAAAAACTTTTTGAGAAAAAAATAAAACTGACTTCTGAAGCAAAACACTACAAGGCGAAAAATTACTCTGTTGTTAATTTTTTTTTTTCGAATGCAACATTGACGGCTATTTTCTCGTGTGAATAAACGTTGTGTAAAAAAGTAAGTAGTGCGTAATGTGAAATAAATAGTATTGCACGCGTCTTCACGCGTCATCCTTCGCAATTAGCTGATCAATCATTCGAACGCATCCGAACGAAATCGCGCCAAAAGCTGTGTGGCTGTCAAAATATTTATCATAGAACTTTGAACCTAAGAGTCATAGCCGATAAAAGAATTAACTTATAAAATTGCTTACACGATTTTCCGCTGAAATATGTAATTTATTTCGCGCCAAAATGTGTCGTTCGCAACATGGCGGCCCCAAGGGACTTTATTAGTGTCGGCGACCCAGCCATTATACATTTTTAAACCGTATCCATATAAATTAATGTCGATATCACCCCAGCGTAATATCAATCTCGTGCCGTAGTTGTTCGCGGATTATGTTACTAATAATATCATTTTGTACGGTGATTCGTTATGAATGGTTGTACCTATGGGTTTTAGCGTGTAGTTTGGCTGTACGGTCTTGATAAAAGACCAATAAAGACTCATTTAAAGTTCTGATAAACATACAAGAAGTTACGGTTTTATAATTCTTTAATAATGCTATTTTTAACCCCCGCCGGAAAAAGAGGGGTGTTATAAGTTTCACGTGTGTTGCTGTGTATCTGTGTGTCTGTCTGTGGCATCATAGCGCCTAAACGGATGAACCGATTTTGATTTAGTTTTTTTTGTTTGTAAGGTGATTTTGTCGACAGTGTTCTTAGCTATGTTTGAATAAAATCGGTTCAGCCATTCAAAAGTTATGGGTATTTTACTGTTTGAATCGGGGTGTTTTCTCAAGATAAATGGGTCGGGGGTTTTTCAAATTTTGAAATTTTACTTGTAATCATATTATTTAGATAACAGTGCTCACATGATGAAAAAGTAGGCAAATTTTTATATTGCTTTTAGTAAAGTAGCTAGCTCATCGACCAACAGTGTTCTTGAACAAATGAGGATCAAAGATTTTTTTTTTTTAAATATAGGTGCTACCTTCAGTAGCTGTCTAAGTCTAAGAAAAATTACACACCACTGGTAGCTTGCTTTAGTTCTTTGTATTCAATTTTTTTTTATCCAGATTTAGAAAAAAATCCTAAACTTCCAGTATCAATAACATTCAATCCAAGTATCCGTCGGATAACGAAGTGTTCCCCCAACAAGGGAGGCCAGTTTACTGTTTCTTTATTCCATTATGTTTTAAAGAGAATGTCATAGCTATCGGGCAAGTGCAGCGCCGAACGCACCCAAACTGTCGAATTAACGGAGGGAGCGAACAATAGCTGCCGTTTTAAATTGCGAACGCAGCCTTTAATTGCGCGCTAATAGGCAACCGGTTTTTGTTTTAAATTGGCTGTCAAGTTGACAGATAGATTTTTTTTTATTTTGTTTGTCTATGACTGGGTTTGCAGGTGCAATAATATTAACTTCTGCCCAATGATATTCAAATAAACAGATACGTTACCTATACACTCACAAAACAATTGAAAAAAGTGTTCCGCACAGCAGCGGCAGCACACATACACACTTTTCATTCATCTGACATTTCACTACAATGTCGAAAGGGATGGCTTGATAAAACAAACAAGAAAAAAAGAGACAGCTAGTGTTTGTCACTTGCGTGTGAATGTAAACAAACATTATTCTGACAACCAATGTTTTTTCTTTTTGTAACCTCCAAATATCAGAAAATTAGGAAAAAAAATTGAAATAAATTAGTAAATTGAGGTGTATTGCGTAATTACATATGGTATGAGATCCCTTCTGTTTTATGTAATTTGGTATTATAATTGGTACACTTTCTAAATACACACGATGGCATTTTTTTAATTTTGTTTTTTTTCAACAAAGCGTATCGCTCTTCGCCATGCGTGACATAAACTAAAGACTAAATCATACAATTGTCTACTATTCGAGTCTTTACAATGCGCGCGCTTATAACATATCTGTTTATTTGAATATCATTGCTTCTGCCTATTATCTTTATTCGCTAAAAGTTTATCTGCTTTATTTTTTTATGTTTCGAAATCTTTAGTCACAAAAAGCCGTTTTACATTACTTCCTCTACTCCGAGGGTTAATTTCAGGCCTTTGGTTTTTTTTTCTGATCATGCGTTTCGTTTCCTTTTGGCTACAGCAATAATAATCACCTAATACAAGAACTTGTACTTATCATCTGGCTGGCTAGATGGATTAACATAACTAAGTTTTCTGTTTTATGATAATAACAAATCTGCAGGTAGAGCTTTTCAATTTCATCATATTGATATAACTTCACCTTGAAGAATAAGGATAGATGTGTACCGTATTATCTACATCTACAATTTACCAGTTTTAATACTCTTTAATAAAGCGGTAGTCGCCTTTTATAGCTTCTTTCCCGGAATAACCTAAATCTGAACTTACTAGTGCCACAACCTCAACCACCTAAAATACGAAATTATTATTTTGTCTATATATATATTATTATCATCGAAAGCCCAGTGTCACATCACATTCATATCTCGCGGCCACTATTATAATTTCTACCGCAAACAAACAAACAAAACAGAAATTGTTTAGGGGGAGATGCAACGATAAAAAGCGACCTAATCAAATAAACACGGCAACGTCGATCTGTCGACGCAATCTCCCGCCAAAATTGTGATTTGATATCTTCTATCGACGCATCTCCCCACAGTGTTGCCATGATAATAATCTGTTATAACATTTTCATCTGTGGTGTCAGTTTGTGGGTATTATTTTACAACCATTGTTCGTGTAATTGGCTTGCGTAGATCTATGATTGCTTGTTTAGTTTTTTTTGCGATTAAAGAGATAGGTTTAGCTCGTGGCAAAATAATAACAGCCGCACTGGTCGATCATCAAGGTTAAGCAACGCTTGACGAGGTCGGTCCGTGGATGGGTGACCATTTCAACATACTGAGTTTCCTCCGTGTCTCGGAAAGCACGTTAAGCCGTTGGACCCGGTTGACATTTGAAGATTTAAGACAGACGTTACGGGTAGTCAGAAGCTTGAGATCTGATACCAGTCTTGCCAAGGGGTACCGTGTTACCCAGTTACTGGGTTGTGGAGATCAGATAGGCAGTCGCTCCATGTAAAACACCGGTACTCAGCTGAAACCGGCAAGACTGGAAGCTGACCCAAATGTAGTTGGGAAAAGGCTAGGCAGAGAGAGAGAGATAGGTTTAATATTTTCGATACTCTCAGAGAATGACTGAGAATTATTACTATTTTATATCACATTTTTTATTGAGGATATGTTTATCTGAGCAGACTGTACCTACCTAAGTATAGCGCTCATAGTAAGTATTTGTAAATTTACGGCTTGTTTTAATGCTCTTGATACCAATATGCGTTAAGCTTTCTGTGCCTCTTTCCATTCGTTTGAAAAACCATAATATGATAAGTTACAGGAAATTAGGTATATGCTATTGTTTTCATAAATAAATCACTCTGCTTTAAACAGAAGCTCCCACAAGCATGACCACTGATGCGGTCATCACAAAACGTGAGAACCCATCAAAATCATAACAGAAAAATTGTTTTTAATAAAGATGAATCCGCATAAAATCAACAAATCCTATTTTTTTCGCCCGCTGGCATTATAGCATGCAGTCTGAGGCCTATTAGATTAAAACGTTACTTCTTTTTGAGCGACACGTGGCTCGCATGCGCCGTGCACACGAAGTTTGACAGCTAAGCAAACATGGCTGCCGATAGCCGAATCAGAATCAAATCTTTATTAATATTAGATGAACAAACACATTGTTCCTTATGCGGGGTATTGTGCAAATATAATTTTTGTAATTGGTCTTGTTTCCTCCCCTTTAAGTAGTTATTTAATGCGAGGGTGGACCGGTGGAAATGATTTCTTTTGCAAATAATGGTTTGATTAATTACTACTTGTGATGGATGGTGAATTAAATGTTCTGTTTAACTTTAGTTTTCATTTGATCCGTAGGGATTACAAGTAGCTTTAATTTATTATAGCAAGCTTTTCTGATTATTGGTGTCTCATGGCCGATTTCTGATTTTAGTATATTAGTATTTTATGTAACCATACTTTATTGCCAAATTTTGACATGTTTTAGGGTAAAGTATAGTTTGACAAATACTCAACACGATCTTAACTTCAAATACCTAATTTAGAAATCGGCCCTTACCTTTTCTTCTTCACTTCATTTTAATTGCGTTTTTATTTTGAAAAAGTATGGCCAAATTAAAAAAAGCAATATCTGAAGGAGTTGAAATCAATATTATGCCTAACCATTCAGAAATCCTCATATTTAATAAATCGAAATGTTTTAAAAACATTTAAAGAATATTTCGATGAAAGATCTAAATCAAAGGGTATATGTTACAGAAGTATCAAATGCGAACCTCTTCATGTCACGTGGTTTACAAATACTAAGTTAAGTGGACATCAAATTGTGAACGCATGTCGATTGCGTTCCGGACACATTCCTAACAGATGTTTTGTCTTCTTAATGAAGAAAGTGGATTCACCGAATTGTGATATTTGTGGGCAAACTGATGACGTGCAACATCTATTAATGGAGTGTGTCCATAATGCAAATAAAAAAAAGACCAATTGGTTACTTTAGCCTGAATTTTAAAAATGTTGGTGCCTTTCATAGCTTTCTAGCTGAACCAAATTCGGATGCGGCTAAATTGCTAAACTTATTTAAATTAAATTTAAGAGTTAGTATTTTATAATTAGGATTAGAGTTTTAGGATAAGGTACGATGGGATTGTCATCGTCATTTCATGAACAAAAATCCCTTGTAATTCAGTAAAGAATAAAAAAATAAAATAATTAACTTTACTTTAAAATCTGGTCACCCTATTTTTAAATCTTGGCATAATTAGTTACATACCTTGTAGCGTTGTCCCTTTTATAACTCTGTCTGTCTGAAGAAGACTTCAACTTTTGTACCGTCTAAATAAAACTTCGTTCTGAAGAATCAACAACTGCAACCAAAATATTAACCATAGTTATGCTCACAGCAACTCAGAGCAATCCTATCTAGTTTTAACAGTACTTACATTAAATTCTCCGAAACGACAGCCAGAAATGCTAGAAGCCGTCATAGAAATATAGTGGGAAGTGCTCGGAGTGGGAATATTCAAACCAGCGCGATATTTACCAGGCGTGGCGCAGAACAGGCCATTAATTTACATAGTAATTTATCTTGTAATTAAGTACGCCGCAAATTGCTATCTCAGCAATTCATAATCCTTTCGCACTGTTGCTTGGCAAGCGCCGGAGCGATGGTGTTAACGGTGATGTGCCCGGAATTAGAAGTAAGAGGAGATCTCTCTCGAATCACTTCGAGAATCAAGTTTTTATGGAGCTATGGTTTTAGAAGTGCTATATAATTATACAAATTTGTCGTCCGATGACCATAATTTATAAGAAAGATACATTTTTTTTGGAGAATTTGTTATGATTTCCTTGGAGACAGTTGTTTATCTGCATAAGCAGAAGCAGTTTTTTAAATATAATCACACTTTTTCGTTAGACCCTGTAGAAATAGATTGTTGTAAAGAGTCTTTTAATGAAACTACTTTGATTATTACGCTAATATTATAAAGGCGAAAGTTTGTGAGTGAGTTTGTTATTTCTTCACGCTCAAACCGCTAGACGGATCTGGATGAAACTTGACACAGATACAGATTATAGGCAAAGCTGCTGGAGGAAGCTAGTATTCAACATAATAATAAGACAGTAGTTATACTGTAAAATAAATCTTGGGTTTATGTTTGGAAAAACATGAGGTTATCTACTGAATAAATGATTTTGGCAGGTAGAGACAGATGCAGACAATCGCACGTCAATGGCAACATTTAAGAATGTAAGGCTGATCTTTATCTGTTTTAGCGGTAAGAGAACTCTTCTCAACTCGAAATCCTAGATTTAAAGCACATATTGATGTAAACAGCAAAATATTTCCAAACGATTCCTACTTAATCTACTATTCGTGTATAATTTTTATTCCTAGGTTTACCTCCTCGCCTCTACAACAGGATCCAAAGTATGATATTCCCCCAAAAAATCTCCTAGAATATCACCCATATAGTCACATCCCCTTATTGCCATCGTCCGCCTGCGGTTGGTGTTGACACGCAGCCGACAGACAGGGATTAAGGTTATCTGCATCACAAAGCCTGCACCGTGGAATTGCGCCGATTGCCAGACTACCCACGTACCCACCCGGCCGATGATGGAGCCCAAATTTAGGAGATTCCACAATTTTTCGGCGACAAAAATTGAAGGAAGATTTTTGAAGTTCGGTTTCAAGATTGATTGGGTTCAGTTAATTTTAAAAGTTTTTGCCGAATCATGAATATTTTAATTGCACCGATTACTTATTCAATTTTTTATACGTTTTCTGAGTAATTCCAATTCAAAATTAAGCTTTCAAAGCACTTAATTTTAACTTAAAATCCTTTTAGACAGGTCTGTACCAAGGTTGTTGCAAACATTAGCATCCGCGGAACATCAGCATCATTTTCAATATCAGAATCCGAGATCATCATCATCAGCAGTATATCGTTTCCACTGCTGGGACACAGGAATCCTCTCTATAAGAGAGGTAATGGTCTTTAATGCACCACGCGGGCCCAGTGCCGGTTGGTGGATGTCACATATCTTCGATTTTTTTGTTTTAGGACATGCCGGTTTCCTCACAATGTTTTCCTTCGCCGTTTTAAGAGCAGTGGTGATGAAATAATTTACACAAAGTAAAGCGCCTGCCTGGGTTCGAACGCATCCTAGATGCTGGTTATTAATGCTGAAGTTCGAGTTGTGACATGACTGCAGAATGATGCGGTGCTTATGGCACATGTACTTTCCGGTTGCGAGTTTTCGCCAATCATGGGGTCGACCGCACCGATTACGATTGGTTTCAAACACAAACTTGTCTCATCAATTCATCATTACTATTCATTATTACATATATAATATAATATATATTATTATATATTCGTTGTTATAATACTTCATTGCGTTTAAAAGTGAACAAAAAAAATAATAACGTGTTTTATCTACACCCATGCTATAAATCCTCTATAAAAGCTCTTAAAACAGTTAGCTTATTGCCAACATTAAAACAGCCAGTGTCATAGTAACCATAATTATCATCCAAACGGGTGTTATAATGTTGTACTAAATTTCATAATGCAACTCCTTTTTTACTCATCGAACAGCCACTTTCTCATGGCATCTTTATGAATTTCAAAAAAAGAACATTGTCATGCACGCAAGTTTCACTACCACAGCGCCGTAATTAAAAAAAAAACTTATTCGAATTTTTGAATTGATGTCGTATCCCGCCATTTTTGTTCAATAATAGTATTGAAAAAAAAACATTTTGTTTTTTACAAAAATGAGTGATACAAGCTTTGATAACACACCACCAGATATTTCGAATGCAGCAAAGGACATTTCTAACCAATTATTACCAGAAAAGTCGAGAAAACATTATGAAAAGACGTACCAAAATTTCATGAATTGGAAAATATCAAAGAGTAGTACATCATTTTCTGAAGATGTGATGATATTAGTATATTTTCAAGAATTATCTGATCTATTCAATGCTGAAAAGTACGCTAAGTATTAATACCCTATGGTTTCAGAACCTTTATAGAGGATTCATATCATGGGTGTAGATAAAGTCTTGTATGCAACTGTTATAATTAGGTATTAAAACACTCATGTGATAAACCCACATTCGTGTTTTAATACCCCTTATTATACAACAGTTGCATAAATAACTATTAAAGTGTACAATAAAGCATATAATAAATAAATAATAAATAATTAAAAGTGCAGTTATTGTTTTTTATTCGTAACCTGTTGTGAAATCTTATAAATATTGTAAGATTTTCAAGGGCGCCCCCGTTGAAAAGAGAAATACGTAACATAACTATATTAAATTACTGAATCAAGGAACCGCAAACTATAACTTACTAGCTTCTTCCAGTGGCTTCTCCCGCCTGAAAAGCGTTTTCTTATCCCAAGGGAATTTGATACCGGGATGAAAAGTAGTCTATGTGCTCAGACTATAATCTATCTCTGTGCCAAATTTCATACATATCCGTTCAGCCATTTTAGCTTGATTGAGTTACAAACATACATCCATCCAAACTTTCGCATTTATTATATTAGTAAGAAGTAAGATAATATATATAAAAAAAATAAAAAAATTCTTTTGTTTTTTTTATATATATATAAGATATAAGAAGACGTAAAAAGGATTATTCACGCAAAGGATTATCAATACTTCACTTAAAATCACTTGAAGAGCAAACATCCTGATCAGTTAGAAATGTTTATAAAAAGTGAAAATGAAAAATAAAAGAAAAATCGATGCATAAGCAACAACCCTAGTCTGTACCTACATTTATCTCAATAACTTAAAACCGAATTTACTCCCCAAATAACGTTTTCTTGAAAATGAACCCAACTTTTAGCTTTGGAGTTACTTTAAGAATAACATGAATCACTTTAACTCTTAACATCTTTGAAACTCAAAAAAGGTGATTAAACAAATCATAATCCGCAATATTAATTGGGAGTTTGCATCTAAACTCAAAGCTTGCCAAGTCATATTGTTCTGCAGAGCTTGTTAACAAGTTCATCTTAATTGGATTGTTTCTTCAGTCTTCAGTGGAGTTCAGGAGTTGGGAGCTGCGCGGTATTCGGCATCGATCAGTATTTGTTGTAGGAGGAGTTCGATTTGAGATTTTTTAGAGTTATCGTGTTGTAGATAGTTAATATTGTAACGCTAGTCAAATGCGGAAAAGAGAGAGCGGAAATACTAAATTATTGCTGTGAAAAATGTACACAACTATGTACACATTTTATGTGTTTATAGTTATACCCAACAAATTCTTGTGAAGATGTATACTTATTCTACAAATTCAGATTTTTAAAATAAATTACATATCTCTAAAATCGCAGTACCTACTAATTAAAATAAAATATTTACTAATGGTAGTTTCAGAACAAATAGAAAAACAAAACGTATTATTGGCCAGACTCCTTGACGATGGGCTGAATTTGCTCTTATGTTTGAGGAAAGTCAGTGGCGTTAATTTACATTTACTTAATGTTACTGATGCAATTTTTTCTAGATGCAAATGGCGCCCAGCACGGGATCAACTTGCCCGTGCTGGGCGCCAACAGTGTCTCTAGATCTCTTTTTTACAAGATTTTTATTAACTTGCAATGTATGTATTATTATTTATTATGTATTATTTATCACGCTTGTTTTAAAAGAATTTTTAATTGAAAAAATTGAAAGTACAAGCTTTTATTTACTTACCTGCCCGGTATTTATGATCAAATCCTTCAAGTTTAATTTGACCCACTTCCCCGAGTCCAATTGAGCTAAAATTTTACAAACTTTTGTTTCTCGTGACAATGCAATTTTTATTAGATAATATTATTTAGAAAAATTAGAAGCCTGTAACTTTTGCATTTCAGACGGCTTCAAGGTTGGATGATTGATTAACTTACAGTTCTACACAACTTTCATAGATGGACCTCGAAACATGCAGGTATTATCTGTTCATCCTTAATTCCTTACTAATTAACAAAATGTTAAAAACCTAATTCGATTGACGTGTTATTTGTACAAACCAAATTACAGAAATAAAATCACTTATCATTATCATTTATCTTCTTATTACTCACATGTAGCATAACGTGAGGCTATTTTTTGGGCATCCCCAAATTCAGAAATGTGTTTACATATATTATAGGCACATGTCGCCATTTAGGTACCTTACTGCAACAACATTAATACCGAAACATCAATCAACGCACAGCTTCATGAAGTACCAAAACGCTTCCAAAACACATAATCTCAATACGTTGTCATCCGCTGCGGATGGCTGTGGCAAGTCTATTAATTCCATTGAAGAGAGGGTACAAACCCCTAAATCGATATACGCTAAGAGGGAGCCATTTCACGGCTGAACACCCACACGATCAACTTGGATAGAAACCCGACGTGATATGGTAAGTGCTCGGGAATTCTCTGCCTTTAAAATTTGTGAATGAGACCTTTGAAGAGTTTGGTTGTGTTTTCAGAAGAGTATTAGAAAGCTTAAGCATGTAATGTCATTATTAGTAGCTTGAAAGTTTATTTATTCATATTATAATTCATATTTATAGTTTTCAGAAAGATTGTATCAGAATATACAGAGATAGCAATGTTTCGGTCTACGAGTATATATATATGACCAAAATAATAATGTAAGGAAACATTCAAAAATATAATTAAGAAAATAAACGTAGAAAGAAAGAAAAAGAGTCAACTTATTTATTTAATGTTGCATTGTTTACAATAAAACTGGAACTAAGGACTTAATGCGACAATTCTGAACATTTCCAAAGTCAAATCCAAATCTTTTAATCTTCTAAAAAACAATTTAAAACCTCAGCTCTTCACCCATTATTATCGTTTTAAATAGCTTTTAAAAGCAACAATAGGAGCACGCGACGCGTCCGTCCTCCGTGGCGGGCCGCACGCGATTGCATAATTTTTAATCACACGACCGAGTAAGCAGCTAATACGGTAGAACGAGATATTGAGGGTAGTTATAGCTTAACTGGCGGCAAAGCGGAATTGGCTTTTGTCATCGCGAGCGGAACGGATTTTCTTTATTTTCTGAACGCCTGGTAGTCGCGGTTTTTAAATTGTTTTTTTTTCGGATATCATGTTTGGGAGAGGATAGTGAGAAAATTGCAAAGGCGATGTGGTTATAGTACATTACAGCAGAATCCAGTAAGTAAGCCTTCCTGGCCGAGTATGAGTTAACCGGACCGAACCGCAGGTGAGGTCCGGTTATATACGAGGCCAGGATGGCTTTCTTACTGGTTGAGGTTTGTATAATGCTTTTCTCAAAAATGAAAGAAAGTTTAACAACAAATTCGTTTAATTAATATTGAAGGTTACATTCATATTAGGGCAATTACTGATAGATATTGTGATCGATTTACCGGGGGCATTTATATTTGTTTGTTGTACATCTTGATTAACGGACTCTTTAATCCAACATGATTTATAAACTGAAATGACTAAATACAAACATAAAATCCCACACTATACTTCTACAACATTACTAAGTACAAAACGCAACGTGCATACTTTTTCTGCGTCGCGTTATGTGTCACAGACCCATAAAAAAAAAAAAAAAAAAAGTGTCACAGACAATAAAATGGATGTTTAAGGCTCCAAAATATATTATGTATCTCATAAAATGTCATACCAAAAAGAGATAGATATATATTTGGAGCCTCCCTCTAACCATGTTATAATGGCTAAACTCTAATCTGTGTCTGGTACTATGTTTTTTTTTTCTAAGCAGATCTAAAGAGGATGACCTAAACCGTGCGAAGCCATAAAAAAAAAAAGGGATGAAGGATGACCAAGTGTCCAGTAAGTAAATTACATACTTACTTACTGGACAGTAGGAGATTCCAAATTTAAAATCTCGCTTCTTACCGGACAGTTGTGAATAGTCTCCGGTAGAGTTCACTTTCTGGATACTTTTTAGAGATGTTATGTCAACATTACATACCATTTTTGAGAAATAGTACATTACAGCAGAATCCAGTAAGTAAGCCTTCCTGGCCGAGTATGAGTTAACCGGACCGAACCGCAGGTGAGGTCCGGTTATATACGAGGCCAGGATGGCTTTCTTACTGGTTGAGGTTTGTATAATGCTTTTCTCAAAAATGAAAGAAAGTTTAACAACAAAATCGTTTAATTAATATTGAAGGTTACATTCATATTAGGGCAATTACTGATAGATATTGTGATCGATTTACCGGGGGCATTTATATTTGTTTGTTGTACATCTTGATTAACGGACTCTTTAATCCAACATGATTTATAAACTGAAATGACTAAATACAAACATAAAATCCCAAACTATACTTCTACAACATTACTAAGTACAAAACGCAACGTGCATACTTTTTCTGCGTCGCGTTATGTGTCACAGACCCATAAAAAAAAAAAAAAAAAAAAGTGTCACAGACAATAAAATGGATGTTTAAGGCTCCAAAATATATTATGTATCTCATAAAATGTCATACCAAAAAGAGATAGATACCAGGCCCCTCAGAAAGTATTGCGAAAAAAAGTTTTTATATATGGGAGACTGGCCAGTTATAATGTTTTTCGAAAATATGATTATTTATAAGTAAAAATAAGTAAGTTCCAATTTCAAAATTTCCCTCCACATTTTTTGCGAGTTAATTCAAAGTATTGTGTCTCACTGAAATATGGATCTGCGCCGGGAACATTTTAGAGCTATGATTTTATACGATTTCAAGTGTCACCTGAAACCGGATGAATCGTACGATAGACTTCAAATGGCATTCATGGATGAAGGCCCTTCCAAGGCAACCGTGTATCGTTGGTATAACGAATTCAAGCGCGGTCGACCAACTTTGGGGGATGACGAAAGAAGCGGTCGCCCTTTGACGGCTGTTACCGAAGAAAACGTGCTAGCAGTGAAAAATTTAATCCAAGACAATAGGCGAATTACATATCAGGAGATTCAACACATATTGAAGATTGGATCGGGAAGCGTTCACGAGATTCTACACAGCCATCTTCGCGTGAGGAGGATAGTATCACGCTGGGTGCCGCACAACCTCACCGATGCTCAGAAGCAGGCCCGGGTGGAATGTTGCCGTGATATGCTTAACAAATTTGAAGCAGGCTCGTCTCGGCGTGTTTACGACATCGTTACAGGTGATGAGTCCTGGATTTATCAATACGACCCAGAAACCAAGCGCCAGTCGACTGTTTGGGTGTTTCAAAATGAGCCAACGCCTACCAAAGTGAAGCGATCTAGAAGCGGGGGTAAGATTTTGATCGCTAGCTTTTTTAATTTGACTGGCCACTTGGTATCAATTCCCTTACGGGATCAAAGAAGCATTAATGCCGAATGGTATACTACCAAATGTTTGCCAGAAGTTTTCTCTGTTATAAGCAACAAGCGACCAAACACAGGGCTCCGCGGGCTACTGCTCCACCACGACAATGCACCTGCGCACACCGCACTCAAAACGAGGGACTTCCTGGACAGCACGCCAGTCAAACTCCTGGGTCACCCTCCTTACAGCCCTGATCTAGCACCGTGTGACTTCTTTTTATTCCCAAAAATAAAAAATCAGCTCAAAGGGATACAATTTTCGTCGCCGGAAGATGCGCTGGCTGCGTTCGAGCAGGCTGTAAACGAGGTGTCTGCGGCGGACTGGAAAAAGTGTTTTGAAAACTGGTTTAGGCGCATGAATCTTTGTATAGAGGCTGGTGGAAAGTACTTTGAAAAGATTTAATAAAAATATATGTACGTATAGAACAATTTTTTTTAGTTTCGCAAAACTTTCTGAGGGTCCCACGTATATATTTGGAGCCTCCCTCTAACCATGTTATAATGGCTAAACTCTAATCTGTGTCTGGTACTATGTTTTTTTTTTCTAAGCAGATCTAAAGAGGATGACCTAAACCGTGCGAAGCCATAAAAAAAAAAAGGGATGAAGGATGACCAAGTGTCCAGTAAGTAAATTACATACTTACTTACTGGACAGTAGGAGATTCCAAATTTAAAATCTCGCTTCTTACCGGACAGTTGTGAATAGTCTCCGGTAGAGTTCACTTTCTGGATACTTTTTAGAGATGTTATGTCAACATTACATACCATTTTTGAGAAAAACACTTTTGTAATGTGGATCTTCCTAGGTATAAGTTCCATGTAATGCAATGGGGATTTTAAAACTCAAGTAAAGGGAATAGAGCTATGCAAAAGAAAAAGAAACAAGACCCACCAAAACATCTTCATGTAAAATCTTGCCAAGACGAGACCATATGGCTCGCACTGCCAAAAAGATATCAGATCTCACGTACACTTGTTGGTATACTTTCTGTATTTCTTTGGAAGTCCTGAGTTCTCTTTTAAAGTTCCAGGCAGAGACAGTTTATTGTGAACGTTACCCCAACAGGAAAGTGACTCCTAGAGTGATATGAGTGGAACCTATAGTTAGTGCGTAATCTGCTGTGAATGTGCCCTACATAAAAAATAAGTGCGTGTCGCCGTTTTTGAAAAAAACGAAAAAAATGGTTTCTGCTGGGGTAACGTTGTTCCAGCAGGAAAATTCTAAACGAATGATCGGAATGAGAAATATTGTGCATGGGCAGAGAGCTTATAGTTGTGCAAGAATGTGCGCCGAAAATATAATTAGTGCGTCATCAGGTTTTCGAGATATTGCATTTCCTGCTGGGGTAACGTTTTGCAGAATCGTGTATCTCTAAAACCATTGTATGTGCGCCTGTAGAATAAACATACACGAGTAGCTCTTGATTTGTGCGTATTTGTGCCGGAATTAGATTTAAGAAAATACCTATAATTTTCAAGAAATTGCACTTTTTTGAAAACCGGAAAAAAAATCACAGCGCCTAAATGAGAAAACGTATAAGCTCGCTGAAAACTGTATTCAGTCCATCTTGACGCTTGTAATAACCATAAAAAGTTTCAAAAGCATACATGTTTGCGTTATCGAATAATATTGCTGGAAGTCAAAACGAGGGTGTCATAACTTTGGCGGCTAAATACAAGAAACCGACTTAACCCAAGATAGGTAGGTGTAAACCACAAGTATGTGCGTTTAGTCAAAAATATATAGTGAAAATATTCAGCTTGGAATGTTGCCCAACACGTAGATTTAAACAAAAAACAAAACATGTAAACAATGGCTGGTTATCCGACCAAATTCAAATGACTACGAAAAAGCGACGGATTCATACATATCGATGACCTTCTTGATTGGACGTATTAAACCTAAGCTGTTGTCCGTACAGTCGCGTTCAAACGTTTGTTGGTATGACCAAATTTTGGGGGCTAATTAAAAAATACATTAAATGCACCTTGTGACCATAACAAATGAAAGAGGTTGTTGATGTAGAAATTATTATTTTTATTCTCTTAATTTTGTTTCTTAAAGTAATTATGGCATGAAATCACAGATCAAATTACAAACTCTTTATAGAACACATAGTTCAATCAAATTATTTGAACCGTGTGTAGTCATTATTATTTAAAATCACAGATCAGTTTTTCATTTACTTATGTACTAAAATACAAACAGTAAAATTGCATAATCACAGAAAATCACAGATCAGTTGTAAGTATAATATTGGTACTAACTAAACCTATTTATTGTGTAAAAAATATAAAATTTTAAATATACATATAAATTATATTCTTATTATTAAATCCCGACCGCGTACTGTAGCATTACACATTACTCGACCAAATTAAGTATGGCACATAACACTCAAACAGTACGCGTGGCGGTGCGGGCGCGCGTTCGCCGTATGTTCAAGCGAGAAGGAGCATGCACCGGTCGGTCCGCTGGCTGCGAACTATTATCTAGAACCGTATTTTTCATGGAATAAGGTTTGTATTTCTGACACCGCGGACTGCCTAGTGATGTTTAAAATCATGACTCTCGCACTTTAGTTAAATTATGCCTAGATTGGGGAACAGATAATTATGAAAGAAAATCAACTATAAGTACATGCTATCAAAAGCAACTGGCAAGTGTACTTTTGACGATTGTCTGTCACATCACAATATAACATCCATATCGCACTATCTCATCTCATCTAATGATGTATGTACGCGAGCATGTAATTACAATTACAATAACCTCGTGTAGCGCTTCATTTCGCGTCATGTTTGGAGTCATGGTGTAATGTAATATTCCTCGGTAACGAAACGTAATGTCATATCACATCACTTTAGAACGCACTGGTTTGCGCATGTCACTGTTTACAAAGTGATAACCCAAACGCACTTCCTAGTAAAAAAGCACTTCACATGAGCGACGTTTATGTATCTGTCTCTGTCCCACTAATACAGAGAAAGTACTTACTAGCTAGACAAAGCGACTCCTTGCGACGCGACGTCAGTGGATGGCGCAAAAAAAGGAATGTTCTACTGATGATGAAAAAAAAACCGGCCAAAGGCGAGTCGGACTCGCGCACGAAGAGTTCCGTATCACAATAAACGGCAAAAAAAACACGTTTGATGTATGGGAGTCCCCCTTTAATATTTATTTTATTCTGTTTGTAGTTTTGTTGTTAGGCAATAGAAATACATCATCTGTGAAAATTTCAACTATCTAACTATCACGGTTCATGAGATACAGCCTGGTGACACAGACAGACGGACCACGGAGTCTTTTAGTAATAGGGTCCCGTTTTTACCCTTTGGGTACGGAACCCTAAAAACTCAATGTTAATTTATCTAACCCAAGGTTTAAACCAATGTATGTAGATACCTACGTTGTTTTTTTACTGTTGTGTTAATTGGCTTTTTATTTATAAACTGTATCTGTAGGTTATTTTTATGTAGTAGGTATTTATCACACATATCTTGAACTTTTTTTTAAAACAGCCGCCATCATATTTTGGTCTCTGAAGTACTTTTTTCTACTAATATTACAAAGGCAAATATCTGGATGTGTTCACAAAATACTGAATGTATTTTAATTAAATTTGGAATAAAGAATATAGGTTAGAGCTTGGCACACTTTTCTAATATACTTACCTAATCAAGTGCAAAGTCACGGAAACAGCTAGTAGAATATAATCCATCAACTTATTTTTTTTATAACTTTTCTACCTCAGTGTACTCAGGCACAACACGCTACAACCGGTTCGTGAGTAAAGTTAAGAAGGTCATCGTTATGTATTAATCCGTCGCTTTTTCGTAGTCATTTGAATTTGGTCGGATAACCAGCCATTGTTTACATGTTTTGTTGTTTGTTTAAATTTACGTATTGGGAAACATTCCAAGCTGAATATTTTCACTATATATTTTTGACTAAACGCACATACTTGTGGTTTACACCTACCTATCTTGGGTTAAGTCGGTTTCTTGTATTTAGCCGCCAAAGTTATGACACCCTCGTTTTGACTTCCAGCAATATTATTTGATAACGCAAACATGTATGCTTTTGAAACTTTTTATGGTTATTACAAGCGTCAAGATGGACTGAATACAGTTTTCAGCGAGCTTATACGTTTTCTCATTTAGGCGCTGTGATTTTTTTTCCGGTTTTCAAAAAAGCGCAATTTCTTGAAAATTATAGGTATTTTCTTAAATCTAATTCCGGCACAAATACGCACAAATCAAGAGCTACTCGTGTATGTTTATTCTACAGGCGCACATACAATGGTTTTAGAGATACACGATTCTGCAAAACGTTACCCCAGCAGGAAATGCAATATCTCGAAAACCTGATGACGCACTAATTATATTTTCGGCGCACATTCTTGCACAACTATAAGCTCTCTGCCCATGCACAATATTTCTCATTCCGATCATTCGTTTAGAATTTTCCTGCTGGAACAACGTTACCCCAGCAGGAACCATTTTTTTCGTTTTTTTCAAAAACGGCGACACGCACTTATTTTTTATGTAGGGCACATTCACAGCAGATTACGCACTAACTATACGTTCCACTCATATCACTCTAGGAGTCACTTTCCTGTTGGGGTAACGTTCACAGTTTATTAACCCTAGTTAGTTGCTATCACCCATTAGGCCTCTTGCGCCACCCTGGGTAATCTTACTTACGCCGAGATAGTAGATAACCTGACCAATTAAGTGTGACATATTTGTTGTTTAACATCGTGTTAGCAACGAAGATCCTGACTTTGGGGTCTTTAAATCAAGAGTGAATAGGTTTCTTCTAGGCAAGCGTGCTTCACAATAGACCTCATCATCGCTTAACATCAGGCGAGATATAGTGGTCAAACGCGAGCCTATAGATTATAAAAAAAAGTCTGAGTTAAGTTTTTAGCATAATTTGTAGTCCTAAGTTTAACAAGTTAAGAAAACTAACAACATGTGTATCAAACACATACCCCATTTACCTTCACACTTGACTAAATTAAAGTGTCACTCTGAACTATAGCAACGCTGCCGACCCATCCATTAATCCGCCATTGTCATGGTAAGCAGCCTGTGATCTATATTTTAATAACACGCCTCGATGCACGGCTAATAAGGGCGAGAATTGTGTTAGGGATGACATCACAATCGAATGGGGACCGAGAACTAGGCCTATTCGTTTTAATCGTATTAATATAATTATTTGAAATGATTATTTTTTTGTTAAATTCTTATAAAGTTATAAAGTTTCAAGACCCCTAAAAAAAGTAGGGTTATGATTTCAAATTGTATCAGAAGTTTTAATTTCTTTGAAGATCTTCTTTCATATAAAAATAAAGGAGTTCAAAACCAACCGGGATCCTTATTTTGAGACGTGGCCCAAAATAGCAGTAGTGAAAAGTGGCAAGAGAGAACTCGCCTGAATTGTCAGTCTATAACCTGCAGTGGAATAACATAGGATCATAATATAATATCGCTAAATATACCCAAACAATGTGTTCTATATGTCATATAGTTCCCTGTTCTGGAAATTATCATCAATCAATACAAATAATAAATATGTAGAAAAGTCGTTTTTGTACATAGAAAATATTTCAAAATAAAACCAGTGGGTTAAAGGATAACCAACAGAAACCGTCGAATCCGACTAGGCTGGGCAGTGTTCGGGAAGTTGCGCGTATCTTTTTGTCCAACTTACCAGTATGTGTTGCCAGTGATAACCTATGGCTCTCAGATGTGGTCGCTCACAATGGGTCTCATTAAGACGACGACTAACGCCAACGACCTTGAGGGAACAAAACGCGCACTCGTTTCACACCCGCTCGACCCGAAATTTAGTAGTTTTTTGTACTTTTCTTATTATTCTATGACTTTAAAATAAAAAGCTTCAGATCAAAATGTAGATATTTAAATTGTCTTTGATATGGTGTCGATTTTATTAAAATACGCCCAGCGGTTTTGTTGTGATTGTCGTGTTTTTGTCCGTGTTAGACATAACTTTACAAATTAATTACACTACGTTATACGAATAAAACTCAAAATTTGCTCAGATGAAATTATTAAGAAAATGGTCTAATATAACATATATTTTTTCCAATAAATTACAACTAGCCGTTTAGACGTGATTCTCATTTTAAAATCAGCTTCTCAAGGGAATCGGCGCCTTAAGAAAGCTTATAGTCACCCAAAGGGCAATGGAGACGGCTATGCTCGGAAAATCTTTGCATGATCGAATCAGAAATGTAGAGATCCGCAAGAGAACCAGGGTTACTGACATAGCCCAAAGAATTGCCAAACTTAAGTGGCAGTGGGCAGGGCTCCCACCAGGTGGACTGATGACCTGGTGAAGGTTGCGGGGATCCGCTGTGGCGATCAATGTGGCGACGCTTGGGGGAGGCCTATATCAC
The DNA here is from genome assembly GCA_949775005.1 of Orthosia gothica. Taxonomy (NCBI): domain Eukaryota; kingdom Metazoa; phylum Arthropoda; class Insecta; order Lepidoptera; family Noctuidae; genus Orthosia; species Orthosia gothica. Next base: position 23,375,305 of record OX459047.1, read on the forward strand.
AAAATAGTAAGTATACAGAAAGGCCACTGCCGCCGTTTCGAAAATTGACAGCTAAACTTGACAGATTCACCAGGATTGCTACTATATTGATTCCGAATTTTAAAAAAGAGTAGGTTGTATAAGTTACAAACATAAATACATAGATTCGCATAAATATACATCATATCATGCTTACATGCCTTAGAGGGTAGACAGAATATTAAAGATCACGACGAAGATTGAATGGTAACAAGACGAAACAATGGTGTAATCATGATCCAACCAAAAACATAAAAATGTGAAAAACACCAAGCTCGACAAAAATATTAATGTGAAAAAAAAAGTTAATAAAATCAAAAAAAACTCGACTGCTTAAGAAGCAAACTAAAAAGATGTATTTAAACAAGAAGAAAATTATGCTTTGCAGTCGGAGGAAACATTTTTGTGAGCTGAATGACTTAAACCATATTATTATGACAAGTTTCATACCCTTTAAAATTTCGTCTATGGACTCAAAATAATTTATTTTTTATCTAGTTATTGAATTTATAACTAATCATCTTGAAAAATTTAATGACCTTTATAACTTCAAAATTAATGAAATAACGAATTTAAAGAATTAATTTAAAGTATATTCGGTCTGTAACAATTAATAAAGGTAACCCAGCCAATGCAACCTCTTTACAGTACTTATGTATGAATGTGTGACAAACGCTCGCACAAAGCATTCGTGACAGCCGCGACTGAGCTCGGTCCATTATTGCCCAATATTCCCTTTAAAATCATAATGACAATGTGTGCGTGCAAAATGACGCTTTGTTCGTAGTGGCCTCTCTGTCTGCGGCGCGCCGCCGCTTATATACTTTGTGCCTATATCCTGCAGTGGACGTCTTTCGGCTGATATGATGATGATAAACAAAACCCATTTTCAGCATTTTTGGAATTTTTGTCTATTTGTCTGTTTAGTTGTGCAAGCAATTCGTAAAATATACGAAACCGCTGTAGATAACTTTTATACATAAAAATTGTGCTTAACTTGAAGTATTACTTAGTTTTTGTTTCATCGCAATCGGGTCACTTTTTAAATTGTTCAAGAAGTAAAATTCACAACACACGCAATTCAGATACTCGGACAAATGAACTCCATATTCGATAGTTGGCGTTGTGTATTTGACGTCATTTTCTGAATGGCAGTGTTAAGATTCTCCGCGGAAGAAGGGCCCTAGAAAAAAAAACAGAGTTAGGTAGGGTAGGTAGGAAGGCAAATAGGGTAGGTAGGAACTTAAGTAAGGTGGGACGCAGGGACAGCTAGTATCTTCCTAATTGCCTATCCAGATATGCACCAATAAATGACAAAGAACATCGTGTACCAAATAGTTACCGATTTAGTACCGAAAGAACCAATTTCCTTATAAAATTTTATTTTCTTTTGTGTTTACTTAGAAAATATATCTAATCTACCCATATGGCAACGAATAACATCTTATTTCCTTTAGGGCCGATTTTTCATTCGTTTGATAACTTTTAACTGAGGAATAAAAATGGCGGTTTGACAGCTTCTGTATTGAAAACATGTCAAACGGCCATTTTACAAGCTTTTAATTAACTTGCAATGTATGTAAGTGTGTTCGGGTCAAATATTGCAACTAAATTTTAAAGCAGTTATCCTGCACCGATTAAGATGAAATTTTGCATACACGTTTAGTGTGGATGACAATGCATGGTTAGTTAAGTGACGTCATTCTAAATCCAATATGGCGGACGGCGTAAGATGGTGGACTAATATTTTTTTTGTGCACTGCTGTTCACATGATATGGGGTTTGCTGAGAAGAATACGAAAAAAGTTTATTAAAAAAAAAAAACCCTGCTCAGTTAAAAGTTAGAGTAAGATTATTGAAAAATTAGCCCATAGCCAATTAATTTTAAAAAGAAACAGGCAGAATGTGACTGTTAACATAAAAAAGCGTAGTGTTCTTTTAAAAATACATTAGTGAATTATGTAAATGTATATTGGACGTACAGAGATAGGAAGTTTTGTCTTAACAAATCGACGGAAGCAATTTTCTCGTAGGGATTTAGCGCGGGATCTCTGTGCTCGAGCGGTGTACAGGCACAGGTGAAACTAACTCCTGCTCGTATGTTTGTGAGTTTTTATTTAGGTTTATGTTAAGGTGATTGCAACTATAATAAGAATTACATTGCTTGCAAATTTAAAAAAGCCTAACTTTAAATGTTTTAATTATTGAAATAAATTTTTTTAGGCCAGAATTTGGCCTAAATCTACCAAGTGAATGGATTTCATTAAAAAATAATTCACTACCGAAAGTAATCTGCACTGTTATAATAGGTAATATCTTAAAATGAATCAGTATAACAGCATTTGTGCTGTGCTTTTAAAACTAAATAATATAATGTTTTAGTTTCAAGAATGAAAAGTACAAGAATGGGAACATCTAGAGCAGGGATGGCGAATCTTTATTAGAAAACGTGCCACTTAAATTATATATGTTTTTTATGTGATAATTAAGTTCCACCAAAGAATTTTGATATTGTCTGAATTGACAAAAAATAAAACTCTAAATGCTATGAATTAATAAATTCTTTATTTGCACCCAGAAATTCTTACAGCAAACCTAATATTTATTAACAGTTTTATGATGTATTTAAATAAAAGTAGGAGTTGGTGTCATTTCTGCTGTTGCAAATTATCTAGTTGGTAAATAACCTCATTTTAGCGTGACCAAAATACTTTGTCGTGTGCTACCACAGGCACGCGTGCCATAGGTTCGCCATGCCTGATCTAGAGACATACTTGCCTTCGAGTGTACACCGCCGTCGCTATGATTCTTTTTAAAAGCTTAAAGCTCATTCAGGATTCGCCTAAATATGCAGCTTTTAAATGAAGTCTTAGATACGGTGTGTTTCCATTGATTTGGCTCTTAAGAATTCCAATGTACGTCACAGTCTGGGGTGACTAAAAATTACTAATACATGACGACACACACACTCCAATATTTATTTGTGAATAAAGAAATTCCCTCTCACAGAGAGGAGGTTTGTGTCCCAGCAGTAGGAACATTAATAGGCCGATGATTGACTTACTTGACTTAGTGTCCTACGTCCCCTGGATGGGGCAAAGGGCGTCCACAGTAGTTCTCCATCGCGATCGTTCGGAGATTCACGCTTCACCTAGCTCCACGTCATACCGATGCTCGTCGCTTCCGCCAACACGGAGCGACACCAGATTTGCGGGGACGGCCACGCTCTCTTTTGCCTTGGAGATTCCAATCCAGCGCTTGCTTCGGTATATGATCAGAATCCTTTCGCAACGTGTGGCCAATCCAACTCCACTTGCGACGCTTGATCTGGCGGTCGATCGGGCTCTCGTGGCATTGCTCCAACAGCTCTACGTTGGTGATGGTCTCGGGCTAGTAAATGCCGAGTATGCGACGAAGACAGCGGTTGACGATGACTTGGAACCAAGGCTGATGATGATGATGATGATAAAATAAAGGAATGGAAGATGAAGAAACGTTGTGTCAACCCCGATAATCATGATAGGTGGCTTTATGATGACTAAAACAGACTGAGAGCCTTAACTTTAGAAATTTTAAACATAAAACAATTTTAGAATCCCTCTTTAGGTATTTAGGGTTTCTGTGACAGTTAAAAAATAACGTTTCCTTAAACAAGTTGGTAAGGGGTTATGTGTTATGTATCGGATCTATGAGCCACGATCTATCCAAGTCAAGAGTTTATTTTAACCTCTTTTTTTTTTACAATCCCACCGCACTATTCCCAAACCACTGCAACTCCTGAAAGCCAGAATCAACAGTGGCGACCACCAGAAAAGCGCCGAGGCAATGAAGCTCGTCGAAGTCCTGGAGAATGAATTTAACTGTCTTGGATCCCGCAACCAAATTAACTATATTAATTTACTATATTTATTATTAGCTTGAATATAATTCGCTGGTATGGGATCCGCACGAGCAAAAATATAAGCTCATGATAGAACGGGTTCAACGCAAGTTTGCTCGTTACCTATATAAAAAAATGTATGGGTACTATCCCTATTTGTATCCGTCTCTGTTTGTCGCGGGAATGGTGGGCATCAACACGCTGGAACTGCGACGTAAGTGTGCGCTGTTGATGCACTACTACCTACTGCTGAACTATAAGATCGACGACTCGTCCACGCTGGCTCGCTGTTCACTATTCGCTCCAGAACGAATGCGGGCGTCGCGTGCTTGTGCCCCGCGCTGCCTGTTCGCGGCTCCACCCTCGCGTACCCTGACTGCTCGTCATGCTCCTACAGCCCATGCGCTCAATTTGCTGAACGATCTAATTGCTCAGGAACCTGGCGTCGACATATTTATGCTTAGTGATAAAAATATGTTAAATGTTTGTATTAAGTTTTTTAGTCTATAAGTATTATTTTATGTGTAGTGTTGACTTGCTGTACGCTTTGGTACAAACTGTAAGTACAGCAAGTAATTATTATTAAAATAAATAAATAAATAAATCAGAAAAGAATAACGGAGGAGTAGGAAAAATTTAAATTTCCACTTCCCTCCATATCAAGCAGGAGACAGAACAAACAAGGCCAATAGGCACAAAGGGTCATATACAACTGGAATAAGCCCAGTTGCCTAGCACCACGGATAAAAAATTAGCATTAATACATATTAATGGGTCCTAACATTGTGAGCTGTTATATTTGGTTCCAATAATAGGTATGGCAAAAACGCTTGAACGCACGGAAATTTGTTCTAGTTTCCACAAGGTCCGTATAGTAAACAACTCCTGATGCACCCTGTACATTATTCAACATAATATTACGTTCATTCTTCCAAAGAATACACTCCCATAAGATATGATGTGCAGATTGTACATATTCGCAGTCAGATGTAGAACACTGACATAAAGGCGAGGCAGCGAGCTTGAAAGAAAATAATTTACTTTTAAAGTTACCATGTCCCGTGAGAAATTGGGCAACACAGTGATCCACTTCCAGCCACGTGCTGGCCAGGACGCGAACGGATGGAAAGAATTGGTGGATTATTTTAAACTCTATTACTAATAATAGCGGTGGCAAAAGCATGTCTTTTTTGTTTTAGTGACATTTTCCACTATGCAGTAGTCACGTACCTCAACCTACCTGTGTTATTGGCAGCATTCTTCTACGTTAGCAGTCAAGAACCTCCTAAAGCTCAAAACAAAGTATACTTTTATCAGCGAAGGCGATTGTCAAAATGCCAAATAAGTAAAGGGATTGATCACATGATTTTTCGATAGCGCTTAGCAAACCCATAAATTTAGGTTGTGATGACAACTCGTCACACTTGCTATTTCGTCGCTATCTTTAATAGGTCACTTTCACTAATACGTCACTTTGTACATGTAGTCAGCTTACCAATTCGTCTCAAGCCGTATTACGTATCTTTCTCAACTCGTCCGACGCTTATGTACAACTAGCTGTCCCACGCGGCTTCGCTCCCGTCTACTGGCTACCTACCTACCCATCTACCCTACCTACCCTACATACATGATTGTTGCGTAACTTAAACCGTTTACGCACCGCACGCAACGGAAGCTCGCAAAAAGGAATATTTTGTGCCCGTTTTTGCATCATTTTTTCATTTATGCTCCGCTCTTATTGGTCGCAGCGTGATGTTATATAGCCTATAACCTCTCTCGATAAATGGACTATCTAACACAAAAAGAATTTTGCCATTCCAACCAGGAGTTCCTGAGATTAGCGCGTTCAAACAAACAAACAAACTCTTCATCATCTTCCTGCCCTTATCCCATTTTACTTGGGGTCGGCGCAACACGTTTTCTTCTTCCATACCATCCTGTCCCCCGTCACTTCATCACTGACGCCCTTTTCTTTCATATCACTCCTCACACAGTCCATCCATCTTTTCTTTGGCCGTCCCCTCCCTCTCCATCCATTCACATCTATATTCATAACTCTTTTAGTAACATGCGTTTCATCCCTCCGCATCACATGACCATACCAGGACAAACGGTTTCCTTTTAACTATTCTGTCACTGGCGCCACTTTCAAACTACCTCTAATATACTAATTTCTCACTTTATCCATTCTCGTCACACCACACATCCATCTCAACATTCAAACAAACAAACTCTTCAGCTTTATAATATTAGTATAGATTTTATTAAGCACAAAATATCTAAATATTTTCAGTAGGTACAGCAAAATTTATTAAAATACTTTTGTCATTTCACCATTCGGTATCATGACGCTTTCTTTGATATAATATCACTTGTCTTCTCTTCCAGTCTTAATACTCGTGCAATGGAAACATACACCCCAGTGTAAGTCGAAAGCGGATGCGGAGGCAATTTATTAAAGAATTGAATAGTCAATTACTGACGATTTGTGACGTTTAAGTGCCGATTGCGAGACGATAAATTCTCTCCGAGCCATCTTCAAGCCACGCTTCTTACTTTAATACAATGGATTCGAACACGATTGTCTTAAGCTGGCGTATTTTTAAGAAGTGAATGGATTTACCAAGAGTTTGGAGCTCTGGGTCTTTATTTTTAGGGTTCCGGGACCCTATTACTAAGACTCCGCGGTCCGTCTGTTTGTCTGTCTGTCACCAGGCTGTATCTCATGAACCGTGATAGCTAGACAGTTGAAATTTTTACAGATGATGTATTTCGATTGCCACTATAACAACAAATACTAAAAACCGAATAAAATAAATATTTGAGTGGGGCTCCCATACAACAAACGTGTTTTGTTTTGCTGTTTTTTGCGGTAATGGTACGGAACCCTCCGTGTGCGAGTCCGACTCGCACTTGGCCGGTTTTTTTAAATTAAATCGTTTTAAGTAAATGCCCACCACTTATGTCTGCTATTAATGTGGCCACCTACTCTATCCAAATTATTATAAAATATTAACAATCGACTTGAACAGAAGTAGTAGTAGGGAATTTAAGAATCTGATCTACATTAGAAAGACTCAAGATAATCATGCTGTATAAAATGAATCAAGTAGGTACCTAAGTGCTTAACACTTAAGGTTACACTGGTCGAAAATCTTCCATACAAACGTAGTCTAGAGATTACTCCACTGTTTGACGATGTACGTTCAAAATAATAATAATTCAACAATGCAAATAATGTTATTTTATAAATACACATTTAGTTTTTTTTTCAAAATATCTAGACTCCCAAAGGTCTGTTTATAAAATTTCGCGCGGTCGTTTTCGTCCTAAATCATCATCCATTTCGATACTAATTTGCAAAAGTGCTAATTCGTACGCGAACTAGCTGCTTACATCACAGCATCTATTTCTGTTGAACGTGTTGTCGGATATGATAGCATGCATTTTAACCTCGCGCACAGAATAGTTCGTGCCGTCGTTTAGTTCAACCTTAATAAAAAAAATACGTTGCAATAATTTGCCCAAGTGGGCAATTTTTGCAACGTATTTTTTTCGATTGAACAAAACATTTTTTTCCTCGGATCATATGAAATATTAGTAAAATTCTTGTGAAATGATGAATGATTGAATGAATCATCATCATCATTTTGTTTAAATAATTCTTGTGAACAATGGAAATAATTGCCCATAAGATTAAAATCAAAACCAATAATTTTTATTTCACATAGGCCTACATGGGCACTTATAAAACGTCGACAATGTGCACGGTTCGGGTTGGTCGATTCCTATGGAGAAGAACCGGCAAGAAACTCCATGGTTACTCTTTTAAAAAATTGTTTGGTTTTACAATATTTCCATGTTACAGCAGTACTTAGATGGGGGGACAACGCAGGCCCGATAATAAGTCGTAAGAAACTTAAACAAGAAGTGATTATATAATAAATAAACAAAAGATTAAAAAAAAGTAAAACGAGATAAAATTTTAACAATCTAGAAGGCCTACAATGTTCACACATTTACAAACCAATCGGTAAAATAATCTATACAAAGTATAACAAGACTAAATTTAACATGTGGCACAAATGTTGTTATCAGTGCTGTAACTATTCTTAGCAAAGGGCTATAAAGATAATTGAAAACCATTGTAAAAAGTCTTATTAAATGAAGAAAAATTAGATTGAGAATAGTTAGAGACAACCACATATTTGTGCCGTTTATGAGTTAAAATTTAAATTATATTTTGCAATGCCGCTATCACATCACATCATCAGCCTTTTTAATGTTCCCACTGCTGGGACACAGGCCTCCTCTCTGTGAGAAAGAGAATGGGCCGTAATCCACCACGCGCGACCAGTGCGGGTTGGTGGATGTCACATGTCTTCGAATTTTTGGTTCTAGGACATGCCGGTTCCCTCACGATGTTTTCGTTCACCGTTTTGAGAGCAGTGGTGAAGAAATAATTTACATAAAGTAAAGTGCCTGCATGGGCTCGAATACACGACCTACAACTTTTAAGTCGCGGCTGATACCACTGGGCCACCACTGCATGCCGTTATTAAGAGCGGACTCTAGTCAAATTTGAAAAATAGGTATTTGAAGAAACTATTGCCGTCGCGTCACCTCCAACCTCACCCCGTAAAGTGCGAAAGGGACAACTGCAGCTCAGGCTGATTTTACCTACAAAAACTTTGACTAAAAGACATTTCGTATTCTGCTGTTTTCTTCATGAAAACTGGTCTGATCTAAAAAATTCTTATATCAAAATTTAGAGGAAAAGTATATCTATGCTCTTATCATTTCCTTTTTTGTTTCCTTGTTTGTCTGAAAGTCTTCTGAACATGGCGGTAAAAACGAGCATTTTTTTCCGGATTTTTGGATTGTCATATTTCTCTTTGTGATTATGTTTTGGAAAAAAGGAAATGATAAAGGCACGTATTAATTAGACCTAGATTTTATGGAAAAAATCATTGCTCTAGAGGCATTATCCACGAAGAAAACAGCAGAATGTGTTTGTATGGAGAAAGTCTCACTAGAGTCCCCTCTTAAAGCTAAGTTTATCGTGTGTATAGTGTTTCTAAGTTTAACTTGGATATCGCTGACAACGGTGAAGGAAAACATCGCGAGGAAACCTGGACTTATAGTTAGTTTAATAAAAGATTGTGCTCCATTGGTGTAATTGCTGCAGCGCGTTCCAGTGCGAAGATAAACGAATAAATAAAGGGAAATTATTTCCCACCGCAAAACCCCCCACTTTGCCAAGATTTTATCATAAAATTTGAAATCAACACACCAAATTCACCTGAGAACCGTTATCAATTTTTATTTATCTCAAAAAAAAGATTTCGTTTTGATTAAGGTTCAAGTCCACAGACATTAACAGACTTCCCAAAAATGAGGAGGTTCTCAATTCGGATGTTTCTATCTTTTTCTTCTTTTCGTGTCTCTAATATAGACGGCTATGCAAAATATATTTGTTTGAAAGATCTAACGCCCGGGACGGAGCGCGCCGCAATGTGACTGCTGTGACGCGTGGTAGCGCGCGGTAACGTAGACGATACACACTGTTTAACTTAGCCTTTCAGACCTGACAAGAAAAGCTAAAAAAAAAATACTCCAAATATTTTCTTAGCGTTCTGATTTCAATCACTTTCCAAAGCTAAATAGTTATCTGTTGCCAGTTTTATAATATTCAAGGAGGTTGTCTCTATAGGTGAGGAGCCCTCACATGAGCTACGCCCCTACGAATAGAAGCGCAGAATTATGTGAAGTGCTTCTATAAGGTTAATAAATCAATCCAACCTAATCCTATACCGAATATTCATCTAACAGAGGACTCATACTCACAAACGAAGTGCAATCCTTAAAAGGGGAAGGCTCAAGTCATGACAAACGAGCCGGACACCACAATATATACTTCAACTTTATCTGATGTGCGCGCATATGCACTGACATGTTAACGTCGTCATGTTTGAACCTCCTTAAAACAAGCTCAGAAAAAGAAAGAAAAGAGAGAAGAAGAAAAGGCAAGGTGACCTCTCGACACTAAGAGGTCGCCTCCACGAGCGAATAAATCACCACGTATAATATATCCGCGATTCTCTCACTGGTGGAGACGGCCGATAACAGGAATGATACGTCAACTCACATCGACCTAGATGGGGTTTAATTTAAAAAAATCGGATACGATACAAATTATCGCTCTTGTGCATTTATCGGGCCAGAGAAGGAAATGCTGGATCGCATCGAATTTATCTATGCTATCGTAGAACTTGCTCCAGGGCTTAAAATTTTAAATGCATTTACCTTTTCACTAAACAAAAGTCCATAACTGCACCAATGATGTCAACCTGACATCCTTTGCAAAAACATTAACGTATGTTGTATTAAAAATATCGAAACGAAAACATTCCCACTTCAATAATGTTAAAGCTATCCAATATAACGGAATCAACAAAATATTTTGAAACCCTTACACGACACTCAAAAACCAACCATAACTTCAACAACATAAAGTTGATTCTCGTTTGAGTGTTGTAAAGGTAATTTGTTGCTGAAACAGAGTTGTAAATAAAAGAGGTTTTATATCGCTGTTTGTAAAATTGAACATGCAGTTTGCATTGCAATACTGTTACTTTTGAGATAAGTTTACAGTAACTGTGATCTTAATACAAATACTTGAATGGAATGATAACCATTTCGAGTAAGATTGGGTTCAGATTATTCTAAAAGTAAGAAATTAAAAGTCTTTATCTAAATCTAACCGAATTTGAATGAGATTCGATTCGAAATTGTCACGACTATAAGGTTAAAAAAAAAAAATTATAGTCGTGACAATTTCAGAAGTCAGATTTGACAGCTATAAAAATACTTAATAATAATTAAACTTGTTGCTTACGAATGATACTCGTTGTTATAGTATATGGGTAATATAGTAATTAATTAGGATTTTCAATTTGATTTATCAATTTCTTATCAAAATCAAAATCAATAATTTTTATTTCACATAGGCCTACATGGGCACTTATAAAACGTCGACAATGTGCACGGTTCGGGTTGGTCGATTCCTATGGAGAAGAACCGGCAAGAAACTCCATGGTTACTCTTTTAAAAAATTGTTTGGTTTTACAATATTTCTATGTTACAGCAGTACTTAGATGGGGGGACAACGCAGGCCCGATAATAAGTCGTAAGAAACTTAAACAAGAAGTGATTATATAATAAATAAACAAAAGATTTAAAAAAAAGTAAAACGAGATAAAATGTTAACAATCTAGAAGGCCTACAATGTTCACACATTTACAAACCAATCGGTAAAATAATCTATACAAAGTATAACAAGACTAAATTTAACATGTGGCACAAATGTTGTTATCAGTGCTGTAACTATTCTTAGCAAAGGGCTATAAAGATACCAGGCCCCTCAGAAAGTATTGCGAAAAAAAGTTTTTATATATGGGAGACTGGCCAGTTATAATGTTTTTCGAAAATATGATTATTTATAAGTAAAAATAAGTAAGTTCCAATTTCAAAATTTCCCTCCACATTTTTTGCGAGTTAATTCAAAGTATTGTGTCTCACTGAAATATGGATCTGCGCCGGGAACATTTTAGAGCTATGATTTTATACGATTTCAAGTGTCGCCTGAAACCGGATGAATCGTACGATAGACTTCAAATGGCATTCATGGATGAAGGCCCTTCCAAGGCAACCGTGTATCGTTGGTATAACGAATTCAAGCGCGGTCGACCAACTTTGGGGGATGACGAAAGAAGCGGTCGCCCTTTGACGGCTGTTACCGAAGAAAACGTGCTAGCAGTGAAAAATTTAATCCAAGACAATAGGCGAATTACATATCAGGAGATTCAACACATATTGAAGATTGGATCGGGAAGCGTTCACGAGATTCTACACAGCCATCTTCGCGTGAGGAGGATAGTATCACGCTGGGTGCCGCACAACCTCACCGATGCTCAGAAGCAGGCCCGGGTGGAATGGTGCCGTGATATGCTTAACAAATTTGAAGCAGGCTCGTCTCGGCGTGTTTACGACATCGTTACAGGTGATGAGTCCTGGATTTATCAATACGACCCAGAAACCAAGCGCCAGTCGACTGTTTGGGTGTTTCAAAATGAGCCAACGCCTACCAAAGTGAAGCGATCTAGAAGCGGGGGTAAGATTTTGATCGCTAGCTTTTTTAATTTGACTGGCCACTTGGTATCAATTCCCTTACGGGATCAAAGAAGCATTAATGCCGAATGGTATACTACCAAATGTTTGCCAGAAGTTTTCTCTGTTATAAGCAACAAGCGACCAAACACAGGGCTCCGCGGGCTACTGCTCCACCACGACAATGCACCTGCGCACACCGCACTCAAAACGAGGGACTTCCTGGACAGCACGCCAGTCAAACTCCTGGGTCACCCTCCTTACAGCCCTGATCTAGCACCGTGTGACTTCTTTTTATTCCCAAAAATAAAAAATCAGCTCAAAGGGATACAATTTTCGTCGCCGGAAGATGCGCTGGCTGCGTTCGAGCAGGCTGTAAACGAGGTGTCTGCGGCGGACTGGAAAAAGTGTTTTGAAAACTGGTTTAGGCGCATGAATCTTTGTATAGAGGCTGGTGGAAAGTACTTTGAAAAGATTTAATAAAAATATATGTACGTATAGAACAATTTTTTTTAGTTTCGCAAAACTTTCTGAGTGTCCCACGTAATTGAAAACCATTGTAAAAAGTCTTATTAAATGAAGAAAAATTAGATTGAGAATAGTTAGAGACATCCACATATTTGTGCCGTTTATGAGTTACCAGGGAAGCCGCATGTGCAGAAGGAGCTAAAACCAAATATTTTTATCTTCAACGTAGTCCTTGATTCTATAATATGCTTTTTTAATAAGGACACGTTTGATGTGATTTTTGAACTTTCCGTCGGTCAGTTCTATAACTGACTTTGGCAACTTGTTATAAAAGCGTATACTGTTTATAAGAAAAGACTTGCTAGTTTTCGTTAATCTGAATTGGGTTGTTGAATTTAAAAAAAATTACGATTTTTTTAATTTATTTCGAAACTTTACATAACATAAATTATATTGTCGTTTCAAAAAACTCTTAAATATTTTTTTTCAAATTATTATAAGCAATTGAAAATCGATAAAATTTTGAATTGAACCACGTGACTACAAACGGGCCACAATTGGTCGCCATGTTGGTGACGTCATAACGTTCAAGGAAATCATGATACTATAGTGTCAACTACACGTAGATTGACTAAAAATATCCGTAAATTAGTGCAAAAATATTAATATACAACAAATTTTATTTAGTCATGTGTGATAAAGGATTTATAAAGGCTAATGTCGATAAAATACCCACCTGATGGACGAATTTGAAGTTTTGAGCTTAAATAAAGTAGTCTTAATAAATAATACGTGAGAGTGGACCGGTGTTAGATAATGTTGTTTACCAGGTACATTAGGAAACATAATTGTCATAATGTAATCGTTTTTACATATAGGTAGGTGATATCGGTGTAAAATAAAAAGTAAACAAACACGATTGGCGCAAAACTTTGACTTTGGTTAACAAAAAACTTCATTAGATACCACTAAATATGATACACATACCCATAAAATTTTTGGTAATTCCCATTATTTACATATCCCTTAATAGAGGAGCTCGTGGCTAAATAATAACAGCCGCACTGTTCGATCATCAAGGTTAAGCAACGCTTGACGAGGTCGGTCCGTGGATGGGTGACCATTTCAACATACCGTGTTTCCTCCGTGCCTTGGAAAGCACATTAAGCCGTTGGTCCCGGCTGTCTTTTGAAGATCTTTGACAGTCGTTACGGGTAGACAGAAGCTTGAGATCTGACACCAGACTTGCCAAGGGGTACCGTGTTACCCAGTTACTGGGTTAAAGGCTAGGCAGATTGACAATATCCCTTGATAATATTCAACACTAATGTCTATATTATATATTTACAAACACTAAAAAGTTTGTAGAACAGAAACGTAAAAATATTAACTTGGTACACATTTTCGTTACAGTAATTCTTCAGTAAATATCTCTTAAATACGTCGATCGATTCTCACAATTCAAACAGAAATGTTAGTTATACGCCTATATCTGTCATTTAAGTATAAAATAATGAATATATCACCATAAACAAAAAATCATATTTTCAAGTTACGTAATTATACAACAATGTCAACTTTGCTCGAAAGTTCCCTTAAAAATTTACTATTATCAGTCTTTAATGATCAAAGTAAGAATTTAATACGAATCTAATACTAAATTAGAACAAGATAACAACAGAGTTAACACATTAAAATTGGAATCTAGTTAGAATAGAACATTGCTTATATTTAGTAGATTGCTAGGTACTAGGCTATTGCGCGAAACACATATAATTGGGATCTTTTTGTAGTATTCGTACATAATGGTACGAAGCAAGCACGATAACTTTTAGGGTTCGATATTTATGAACAATATATTCGATATTCATCAATATATTGACGATAATAACAAGATTGAATCGGTTCAAAGTCAAAACAATGTATCAGCTATGTGCTACAATGAGTAGAAATGAACGTTGTGACGTCACACGGGCTCGGATTTGTTCGGCAAACTATCGGGGTGTTTTCGGTACTGGATTCAAAAATATATTTTCAATTGGATTTTACTTTGTAATTACAGTGAAAAAAAAAACTAAAAATAGTTTTGTACGGAAACTTATATATGATCTTTTCATTTTTTACAAAAAAAAAATTGGTTCAACAAACCAATTTGGGTAATGCAATTTCGTGTTTACTGCGTGTATTTAAATTATGGAAGTCGCTTCTAGTTTTGATCGCGGCATGTAAAATAAGAAACGTCATCAGATTTCTTAGATTGTCACGAGTATAACGCTGACGCTTAGGGAAGGCCTATGTCCAGCAGTGGACATCTTTCGGCTGAAATGATGATGATTATTTTCAGTAGGTATTCTCATTTTGTTTTGCATAATCTAATTTAATTAGTCCACAGTTGCCAGCGCATCACAATTAGTTTGAACCAACGGGTGTGGCTAAGCGATTACCACTGCTCTAATTACGACCTAATGACTGAACAGGTGCTAATGTGGCTGATATAATGATGGTGCAGTTTGTTATAAGCACAGATAATATAATACTAGCGTAAAGATGCCTCATCCAATACAAAGAACCGTTTTTCGTCTGATTATTTTTTGAGAACATCGGTGGCGTTCGGTTCCGCTCCACGGATATAGATGGAGCATTAGCAGCGACTTGCAAGTAAAAGGGTTTATTCGGTTCGTGAATACTTTTTTTTTAAATACATCGACGATTTCGTTTATAGTTTTTTTTTGCACGTTATTGTTAGTTACATAGTTGCGGAATATATCTAGTATTAATTTTAAAGATACTTTTTTATTAAAAAAAATTGCATACAATTGTCACAAGAAACACTTGTATGCAAAATTTCAGCTCAATCGGACTCTGGGAAGTGTCCCTTTAACTTGCAAGATTTGACTACAGACACAAAGTACCTAATTAAAAGCTACAAAAAAAAAACTTCTAATAAATGAAGAACCTTTTCGACAAAGAAACTTTATTTTAACCTACCCAGTGTGGACTGCGGTACCCTTGAGATTACCTCAGTAAATAACACGCTATATTTGTATTGTATTTAGCGTTTATTCGCAATAATTTTATATTTATTTTCCCATTACTTATCAAAAGACGCGCTTATGCGCTCCCAGGCGCCCTGACAAAGATCATAGAGAGTGAGAACAAAGAAACACAAAGATCACACTCAAAACAATCGATATGATACGAATGAAACTTTAAACTGACACTCTCTCAAAGAGAAATTTAAGGAGATTAATGTAATGACTGTGCCCTCTCAGTATATTTATGAAAATCTTTTATATGCCCATAAAAATATAAAATTGTTTAAAAAATACAGTGATATCCATAACATAAATACTAGGAACAAACACAAATTTGTAGTACCTACAACAAGGCTCAAGAAGATAGGTGGCTCGTTTAGATGTCAATGTGTACGCTTTTATAATAAGCTTCCAAGCCACGTACAAGATCTAAGTCTTAATAAATTCAAATCTTTCATTACACGTAAGTTTTGCCAGAAAGCGTTTTATACTATTAAAGATTACGTTGAGGACAAAATGGCTTGGGATTGAGCTGCTCCAATTAATTTTGATTTTTATATTTTGCACCATGAATTTTGTTTTTAATTTTGATATTTTGTTTGTTTTTTTTTTTTGTTTTCTTGCAATGACAAGAATATTTACTTTTTAAAGTATTATATTATTTTATTTTAATTATTGTGAATGTGAAGACTATGTGGATCATTATTTTTTTGTTTTTTATTTTATCTTAGTTTTTAATCATGGTCTGGCAGTTTGAGTAGTTTATGCGGCCTACCCGAATGTCTGATATGTCAATGTGTACGCTTTTATAATAAGCTTCCAAGCCACGTACAAGATCTAAGTCTTAATAAATTCAAATCTTTCATTACACGTAAGTTTTGCCAGAAAGCGTTTTATACTATTAAAGATTACGTTGAGGACAAAATGGCTTGGGATTGAGCTGCTCCAATTAATTTTGATTTTTATATTTTGCACCATGAATTTTGTTTTTAATTTTGATATTTTGTTTGTTTTTTTTTTTGTTTTCTTGCAATGACAAGAATATTTACTTTTTAAAGTATTATATTATTTTATTTTAATTATTGTGAATGTGAAGACTATGTGGATCATTATTTTTTGTTTTTTATTTTATCTTAGTTTTTAATCATGGTCTGGCAGTTTGAGTAGTTTATGCGGCCTACCCGAATGTCCTGTCTTTGATATTGTTCGTCGAATCGTTGAGCTCCTTAAATTCTGAGTTGA
Organism: Orthosia gothica; assembly: GCA_949775005.1. Lineage (NCBI taxonomy): Eukaryota > Metazoa > Arthropoda > Insecta > Lepidoptera > Noctuidae > Orthosia > Orthosia gothica. Next base: position 23,392,117 of record OX459047.1, read on the forward strand.
GCTGCTCGGTTATTGACAAATGCGTGCACTGACTGGACAGGTCCACTCAATCTGGCTGGTTCTTTCCTCAAAAGACCATTTCAAACATCTGTCTACATGGTCTTCACATGATCTAATCAAGATTTTGTCAGGACTTTAAAAGAGACTGTGACCTCTGAGTTTGTTTCGTCCTTTCTTCTCAGAGTAGTCAGATAGGAAACGCCGACCTCATCTAGTTTAAAAAAATATGATCGACATGTAAAAGAGTTTGTAAAAACCAACTTACAGAAATAAAATCATTTATCATTTAAATTGGATCCAGCAAGAATTCTTACTAATATTACAAATGGATTGAAGTGTGTATGTTTGTTCCTTAATCACGCCAGAACGGCTGAACTGATCAGGATGGCACAGAAATAGATTATAGTCAGGAATAGCACATAGGATACTTTTTATCCCTGGCTTACACGCGGGCGAAGCCGCTGGCAGAAGCTAGTGGTTCATAAAGGTAACGTAGTCAAATGCCAATTCCTTACAATACTAACTAAAGTACACTCGAAAAGAGTGTCTAAAAATATTATAGTATAATTAAGGGTCACTATCTGGTAAATATCTAGGGTAGCTATCTTGTGTTTTGTTTATGCTGTTACATTCCTTAGTGGCAATAAATGTTTTCTTTCTTTCTTTCTTTCTTTCTTTCTCATCTGCAAAGCTTTTCGCAACTATCTAGGAGTCAATAAATATCAGATTTTTTTACGGAGCGACTGTCTGTCTCACCCTAACCTACCCTTTAAAAAAGTAGCGTGCTTCATTCATTCACTATTTTCAGCGTTTTAATGTTCTCACTGCTGGGACACAGGCCTATTCACTATGAGAGAGGGAATGGGCCTGAATCCACCACGCGGACCCAGTGCTGATTGGTGGATGTCACACGTCTTCGAATTTTTGGTTCTAAGACATGCCGGTTTCCTCACGATGTTTTCCTTCACCGTAAGTAGCGTGCTTAATCTAAAAAAATATTGACGCTAACATGTAAGCTTTTAGGTTAGGTATCTTAATCAATAATTACGTTATATAAGTTTTTAAGCTGACATGGTCAAAATCAATATCAATCACATGGTCAAAATCACAATCAGAAGAATTAATATTTGTTTCGGGATATTTATGATGTTCTCGTGATCATGGCGCTTGTAACGGTGCCGAAATATCGAGCTCTCAACCAAAATCAAAATATACATTGTAAATATCCCGAAACAAATATTAATTCTAATAATTACGTTATTAATTAGGATGTCGTATGACGTAAATCTGGGGTCCAAAATGAACTGCGGCTGACCCAGCGGAGGTTCTCTTACCGCGCACCAAAATGAACCCGCGCCGAACTATACGGTTAACTGGGTAAAACGATATCCCCTGGCAAGACTGGTGGCCCGACTCTCGGGCTTATTACTACCCGTAAAGCCTATCAAAGTTCTACAAATAAGAGCCAACGAACGAACCAACAGCTTAACGTGAGTTCTGGGGCACAGAAAGAGTTCGGTATTCCGGGTTACCCATCTACGATCTAACCTTGGCAAGAGTTTTTTTTTTGGACAATCCCACCATACTATTCCACAACCACTGCAACTCCTGAAAGCCAGAATCAACAGTGGCGATCACCAGAAAAGCGCCGAAGCAATGAAGCTCGACGAAGTCCCGGATAATGAATTTAACTGTCTTGGATCCCGCGACGAAATTGATCAGAAAAGAATAACGGAAGAGTAGAAAAAAAATCAAATTTCCACTTCCCTCCATATCAAGCAGGTGACAAAACAAACAAAGCCAATAGGCAGAAAGGGCAACAGTTGCTTAACCTCGAAGATCGACTAGTGCGGCTGTTATTTATCTTAGACACCCAAAAAAACTCTCTGTACAGATAATAAAATTATACCCAACCCGTCTGGTACCCAGTGAAAGTGCGGTGCCCTTTGCAGAATATGACAGACATGCTGAAGTGTCCCAAGTGCCCATACACCTGCATTTGAGGAGACCTTATGCTTGCCACTGACGCCGCAATCGGAAAGGCCACCTACTGGGCCCAAAATATATAAAGAATTTTCCATCAGCTCGAGAAGAAGAAGATTAAATTAATATGCCTATTTCACATACAATCAATCTGCCCAGCCTTTTCCCAACTATATTGGGGTCGGCTTCCAGTCTTACCGGATTCAGCTGAGTACCAGTGTTTTACATGGAGCGACTGCCTATCTGACCTCCACAACCCAGTAACTGGGTAACACGGTAACCCTTGGCAAGTCTGGTCTCAGATCTCAGGTTTCTGACTACCCGTAACGACTGTCAAAGATCTTCAAACGACAGCCGGGACCAACGGCTTAACGTGCTTTCCGAGGCACGTAGGAAAAGTCGGTATGTGGAAACGGCCACCCATCCACGGACCGATCTCGACAAGCGTTGCTTAACCTCGATGATCGACCAGTGCGGCTGTTATTATTTAGCCACGAGCTCCTCCTATTTCACATACTAAAGGACCTTTATTTCTGTATCTGTTTATCCCAACCCAAATCTCGACCACCTCTAAACCTGTCTAATTTTACATCCACTAACACGAAATATTGAGCATGACAGCACTTGTCATACAACTCCGCCGCCTGACTTGACTCGGTGTGACCGGATCAAAAGCCCAGGCGTTGACGGTCGTAATGGCCGCAAATACATTTAATTAAACATAACGTTTATACTGAGCGTCCATTTTACATGCTCTTAATATTATGATGGCTCATTATGCTTTTTGGTCTTAAATAGATTTCTGGCAACATTGGACTTAAATATGTTATTTTCTGTATGTCCGTTGGAGACAAAGGGTTTTGGTTAAAATAACTACCTAGTGTGTTAAATTCTATAACAAAATAAAACTAAAACAACAAAAACCAAAAACACAACAACAAAACCAAAACATAAAACCGTATACCATACCAAAACTAAACGACAGGAAAAAAAACTTTTGTTAAAAGCACTGTAAACAGGCATATTACAAATTAGATGATTATATTTAAGATAAGAATGCTGGTAAACATGCTGGTCTTGCTCCCTAGTTCCATCTTCTTCTGTTGTCAAAGTTATGATCAGTACCGCATACCGAGAATATCAAAACCGTATTGAACAACAATTTACAAAAGAACCGAGGTCTTTTTGGGGTTTTATTGGGAGTAAGCGTTCGAAACGTAGCAAAGTAAAGAAAGCTACGAATGGTGAGCCGATACCAGAGCATGAGTGTGCCCAGGCGTTCGCTGAATACTTCCATTCGGTTTATGGGGTGGTGGCGCCGCGGTTGGATGCGGCTGCCGCTGGGCTGGCGGCGCCCGAGCGCGGCGCCCGCGTTCACGTGGGGCAGCTGTCTCTCGGCGAGGTGGGTGCCGCGCTCACTCGCCTCAAGCCCAAGCGTTCAGTTGGGCCAGACGGGGTGCCCCCCTTCATTGTGAGGGATTGTAGGAATGTACTAGCGCGGCCGCTCATGCATCTGTTCAATAGCTTTTTACGAGAATGTTCATATCCGGACGGCTGGAAGGTGACTAGGGTTACTCCAGTACCGAAAGGTGCTCCAAGCTCAGACGTTAGTGGATATAGACCAGTAGCAGTACTGTCACCATTTGCTAAAGTCTTTGAGTCTGCGTTGTGTTCATCTATCCAATCGCAAGTAGCATCACAGCTCAACGACGCGCAGCATGGTTTCCGCGCGGCCCGCAGCACGAATTCGAATTGAATGTGTTTCTTAAACCAGGCCGCCACAGTTCTGGACTCTGAGGTAGGTGCCCAACTGGACGTCGCTTACTTTGACTCAGGAAGGCATTCGATAGTGTGGACAATGATATCCTTTTAAGTAAATTTGCGAGAGCTGGTTTTACCCCAGACCTTCTAAAGTTCTTTTCCAGCTACTTGGGCAACCGCAAGCAAATGGTGGAATACGCAGGCTACACCTCAGAACCGTATTGCACTCTTACGGGAGTAAGCCAGGGGACGAATTTAGGACCATTGGAATTCATTGTCATGGTCAATGATCTCCCGGAGGTCATTGAAGACGCTGGCTGCCTATTATTCGCTGACGATCTGAAGTTGTTCATGCGGATAAGCAACGATTCGCACTGTGAAAAACTTCAGCGTGACATCGATCGGGTGGTAGCGTGGAGTGTAGAAAACAAATTACACTTCAATGTGACAAAGGCATATAATGTCATTCACGCGGGCCGTGGTACCCCGACGTCACGAATATAGTATGGGCGGTCAAGTCATTGCGCGGGTGGGGTCGGTGCGAGATCTTGGGGTCATATTTTCGGAGGATCTATCATTTAGAGCTCATGTCGTGCAAGTGTTTAAAAAGGCCTTTAAAAATCTTGGGTTTGTTATGCGAGAAACCCGTGACTTCACTAACATGGCAGCAGTGAAATCACTTTATAATGCGTTGGTGCGAAGCAACTTGAAAACTAGTGCTATCATCTGGAATCCTTATGAGACTAAATATTCTCAGATGGTAGAAAAGATGCAGAACAAGTTTACACGTTACCTATATATGAGGCAATTTGGCGTCTATCCGTTTTACCCGCTTATGTACCCAACTCTGTAATAGGGATGGTTGGGTACTATAAGTGTGAAGTAAGGCGCAATCTTGCTCTGGTCAAATATGTTTTTATGGTTTTTCGTGGGATGCTAAACAATCCACAAATCTTGGAATCGTTGGGATTACTCGTTCCAAACAGTAGGCTACGGTTGGGGCCGCGGCAGAGTCTCTTTGAAACTCCGGTAGCCCGTACAAACATATTAAAGTTTGCTCCCGTGTGTCGGGCAATTACGATTATTAATAACATCTCTCAGCTATTGGACATTTTTTCCTGCTCTTTGGCGGAATTCCAGAGGGTGAAAGTGAATGTATTGTCCTCTATATAACTTGTCGTCACTGTATGTAACAGTGGCATTGTATGACTACTTTTATTATCTTGGGATTTACCTGTAAAAATAAATGTATGTGTAAATGAATAAATAAATAAATAAATCTTTAGTGTAGACAAAATCAAACTGGTTAATTTATTATTCATATTAATATTGCATTGCTTTTTTTGTTTTAAGAAATTGACTCACACACTGTTCCGTTGTTGTTGAATTAGGTAATTTACCTATGTTTGCAATATTTGTTAGTATGTGAGAATCATGGTCCTTTTTCACGATTGGACACCTTTAAAAGGCGACTGGACTTTTGGAGAAAAGACCAGGGAGTGTGCGATTTTTACCTCACTAAAACCATCCCGGTGATCACCATCAGCACATGGCAGGGCCCCGTTACCTCTTAAAAGACCACTCCGGAACCACCTCTGTGCTCTGTTAGGGCAAGTCCCTGGGGAGACTGAGAATCGTCTCCCCTGAGCCTCACTGTGCACGGCAGCACTTGATCACTGTCGCACCGTCTTACCTGTTGTCATTTGGTGGTTGGTCTGAACTCCCACGACCCGAGTCCCAGGTTTCAGGCATAGGGCGGTTGCCTCTCCGAGTCTTTCTTCTCCAAGAGGCATCAGCCCTCTCACGATCCAGCTCGGCGGCCTCCTTCTGGATCCTCACAGAAGGAGGCCATTTCCCTCCAGTTTTCTGTCTCTGCCAGCATGGCTCTCACAACTGCTGGCAAAGACAGGTCTCGCCCGATCCTGGCGACCAACGACCTGCCGCTCAGAGGCCCACGCAGGGCACTCTTCGAGCGTGTGTTGTGCAGAATCTAGATAAAATAAGACCACTGACTAGTACTCACTGAAGCAACCATGTCCGGCCGGTACCTGAGTGAGCCTGTAGGAGATGCGCTCCCCTCTTTTCAGCCAGGCTTCAAAGTGTAGCAGGATGGCATCGACAAAGTGCTTGCTGTTTTATGGATTGTGGTTGCTGTAGCCACTCGCGCCACCACTAGAGCGCGCGTGTTGCCGTTCCAACCGCCTCAGCCTAACTGCAGTGATTCCTGGCACGCAGTAAACAAGTCAATAACCGTAAAAAAGCAGTGCAGTTGAAGTGAATTTTATAATTCTACTGCTAATTTATTGCATAAAATGGTGGCACTACTCTCACTTTTTACAAACTCTTAGTTTTTATATAAAAACTTTGCGCCACACTAGGACTTTCTTCCTGTATCGTTGGTGCATCAACAGATATTTAAACTTACATACACAAGAAACGCTACGAACGAAATCTCAAATCCGGTAACCTGCTCTATTTCCGAGAGGGTCACCGGCAGTCTCAGGGTGGTGTCGGGTTTATCGTCCACAAGTCCCTTGTAAACAACGTGGTGAAGATCGAGAGTGTGTCGACCAGGGTGGCGTACCTTATACTCAGTATATCCTCTAGATATTCGCTTAAGGTCATACAGGTCTACGCCCCAATCTCGGCTCACACCGACGACGGGGTAGAGACCATGTATGAGGATATCTCCAGAGCCATGCATGGTTTCAAAACTCACTTCACCGTTGTCATGGGGGACTTCAACGCGAAACTGGGCAAACGAGACGAGGATGAGCTGCAAGTGGGGCAATTTGGATTTGGACGACGGAACCACCGGGGTCATCTACTGGCCAGTTTTATGGAGAAGTAGGGCCTCTATATGATGAACTCCTTCTTCAAAAAGCGTCAACACAGGAAGTGGACCTGGCAGAGCCCCGATGGTGCAACAAAAAATGAGATCGACTTCATCATGTCAACCAAGAAGCAAATGTTCAATGATGTCTCTGTGATCAATTCGGTAAAAACCGGGCGCGATCACCGCATGGTAAGAGGCACATTGAACATTAATATTAAGCTTGAAAGGTCTCGACTGATGAAGTCCACGCTCCGTCCAGCACAGATCCAGGTCCAAAACCCCGAGAGCTTTCAGCTCGAACTCCAGAATCGTTTCGAGTGCCTAGGGAGCTCCGTGGACGAATACAGCGACGGGTTCGTGGAAGCTGTCCATACGGTCGGGTCTAAGTTTTTCAAGACCCGTCGTCCAGATAGAAACAAAAAGCTCTCTTAACATACCCTCAAGCTCATGAAGGAGAGGCGTGAGATGATGCTGCAGTCTTCAGATGAGGCGTGAAAATACCGGCAGATCAATAGACAGATCTCTAAATCCTTGAAAAGAGACCTCCGCCGCTTTAATACCGAGCGTATTAAAGACGTGATTGAGCGAAATAAAGGCTCCAAGGTTTTTTCAAGGGATCTGGCTATTGGGCAGAGCCAGCTCACGAAAATGAAGACCGACAATGGCAGGATCGTATCCGCCAAACCGGAGCTTCTGAGGGAGATCGAGACGTTCTATGGACAGTTGTACACATCAATCAGCAAACCCATTGCAAATCTAGCAAACGACCCAAGAGCTAGATTGACCCGACACTATACCGAAGATATCCCGGACGTCAGCCTGTACGAGATTAGGATGGCTCTGAAACAGCTTAAAAACAACAAGGCGCCGGGTGATGACGGAGTCACGGCTGAACTTCTGAAGGCGGGTGGAAAACCGGTCCTCAAGGCCCTTCAGAGGCTGTTTGATTCCGTCATACTCAAGGACAAAACGCCACAGGCATGGTGCAGGGGTGTGGTGGTACTCTTCTTCAAGAAGGGCGACAATGCCCGGCTGAAGAACTATAGGCCCATCTCGCTTCTTAGCCATGTTTACAAGTTGTTTTCAAGAGTCATCACGAATCGTCTCGCGCGCAGGTTTGACGATTTCCATCCTCCCGAACAAGCCGGATTCCGAAAAGGCTTTAGCACCGTAGACCACATACATACGCTGCGGCAGGTTGAGCAGAAGACCGAAGAGTATAGTTTGTTTGTTTCTATTCATAAGTCGATGGTCATATATTTCTTAAAAAAGTTATTTGTCGGACACTGTGCATTACAGTGCCTATTAATTTATCGCGAGTTATTAGCTTCTACCCTCGTAGTTTACTTTTTTCGTATATAGAAAAACAATCTTGTGCGCTTTTATTATATAACTTATCTGTTTTTGCTATATATTTTATTATAGTTAGATTTAAAAATGTTCACTCTTAACATATTGTGGTGTTCACTAATTAGGGGTTGGGGTTTATAATAATACACTCAAATTATCAGTAAGCACAGAGCTCCACATGGATACGTCCTGTCACCGCTGTGGGTGACAACTTAATAATAATAAGTAGATAGACGCAGGCACGTATTGCTCTGTCGTTTATTATAGGATACTACATCTCTTCCTTTTTATAATAATAATTATTTTGCAAGTGTAATTACATTAAAGATATTTATTGAGACAAGACAAAAGATATTTATTTCAACTGGGCCACCAAGCGGCACTTTTGAATGTCACAATTTAAATTTACATGGAATAAAAGTTGATTCTACCGTGCATTCGGAAAGTAGCTTGTTATGGAGAAGAATGCACAAGAAACTCCATACTTACTCTTTTAAAAAAATTGATTCTACCGTGCATTCGGAAAGTAGCTTGTTATGGAGAAGAATATCTCAATATAACGGTGAGCGGAATATCAACGGAAGGGTATTGGACTTAGTTTTTTCTAATGACTCTTTGAGTGCCAGTGAATGTCATGATCCATTAGCTCTGCCAGTTGATTTGCATCACAAACCGATATCAATACGAGCAGATTTTGTTGAAATTCATAAATTGGCGGACAACACAACACGTCGGTACATGTTTTCTAAGGGTGACTATGTGGCCATTAGATCTGAATTGGACGGTATCAACTGGACTGACCTTTTAAATTCGGAGTCATTGGAAAGTGGTGGTGAGGATATCAGCAATTTGTTTGCTTTCATCAACCCTGTTCACAAGAAAGGAAGCAAATCTGATGTTACGAACTATCGCCCGATATCTAAGTTATGTCTCTTTTTTTAAAGATCCTTGAGCGTATAGTGTATAACGATGTTTATGCGGCTATGGAAAGTAACTTCGGGAAGGAACAACATGGCTTCCTCAAAAAGCGATCCACTACGACTAACTTGATGTTATCGCACGAGTTTATATCGGGTGGTATGGATCGACGTGCGCAGGTGGATGTCATTTATACCGACTACAGCAAGTGCTTCGACCGTATCGACCATCGTCTGCTGCTGGAGAAGTTGCTCAAAGGCGGTATACATGGAGACCTTTATAGATGGTTTTCGTCTTATATTGAGAATCGGAGTCAAGCTGTGGTTCTCCAAGGTTACACTTCGGGTTGGACATCGGTCCCCTCGGGTGTGCCACAGGGTTCAGTTTTGGGGACCTTGCTTTTCACTCTGTTTATTGCTGATGTTGTAAACTGTTTCAAGCACTCTTACGTGTTGTTATATGCTGATGACATGAAGGTTCACAAGATTATACGTGATATCTCGGATACTCACCAGTTACAAGCTGATCTGAATAGATTTGAAGAATATTGCAAACATAATTTGCTCCAATTAAATGTCTCTAAATGTTTTCAGATGACCTTCACACGCCAGAAATCTATAGTAAATTCAAACTATAGTCTCAACCGACTTACCTTGGGCAAAGTTAACAGCTTAAGGGATTTAGGTATTATACAAGATAGCAAATTCCTGTTTGACCAACACATTGACTGTATTGTGGGCAAGGCTTCGAGGGCACTAGGATTTGTAATCAGAGCCTCAGCCTGTTTCCGGTCTCTGAAGCCTATCAAAGTTTTATACTGTTCGTTCGTGCGCAGCCACTTGGAGTATGCATCGCAAGTCTGGAACCCTCAATATGCGATCCATAAGTCACGCATTGAGGGCATCCAGAAAAAGTTTCTTAGATATCTCGATTATAGGGCGCACCAAGTATCTGTAGATTACAGTCACCGTTGTAAGAGGTATCATTTTCTGCGATTAGATCGTAGGCGGCTCATTAATTAATTGATGTATGTTTTTTGATTAACATAGCGAATGGCTCGATTGACTGCCCTGAGCTACTAACAAAGTTATCATTTCGCACTAACACTATTGGATTACGTAAAAGGCCACTTCTAGATGTTTCTTCTACCACTACTAATTATAGGCGTAATGCATTTCTTATAAGAGGCGCTCGAAGTTTCAATGATGTGTCTTCTGAGCACGATGTTGACTTATTTTGCACTAGGATAAGCACAGCAAGGACGCTCTTAGCCAAATCATTTTTTGTGAATAATGCACCGGCTAGTGGTTCTTTGACTAATACGTAGCAACATAAATAATTAAATAAATAGGAATAACCTACTTATTTATGTACACATTAAACTTTAACTGTTCGGCTTGAATTGATCGATATGTTATATATCTGTGGAGGCTTGTTATTAGCAACTTGATAATGTGTTGTAGTTACCTATTATTATTTGTAATTAGACTGTAAGCCTTCTTAAAACTAATAAAATAAATAAAAAATAAAATAACCTGCCTCTCTGTTTCGCGTTTGTGGACTACGAGAAAGCCTTCGATTCGATCGAGACTTGGGCTGTACTGCAGTTTCTCCAACGGTGCCAGATCGACTACCGGTACATTGAGGTGTTGAAGTGTTTGTATAGAAACGCCACCATGTCAGTCCGTCTTCAGGATCAGACCTCGAAACCAATCCTTCTCCAGCGCGGCGTAAGACAGGGAGACGTCATGTCTCCGAAACTGTTCACTGCTGCGCTGTAGGACGTCTTCAAGGTTCTGGACTGGAAGGGGCTTGGCATCAAAGTTAATGGCGAGTACATCACCACCTTCGGTTTGCCGACGACATAGTGGTCATGGCTGAGACCATGGAGAGCCTCAGTAAAATGCTCGATGACCTTAGTAGAGCTTCCGAAAGAGTGGGTCTTAAAATTAACATGGACAAAACCAAGGTCATGGTGAACGCCCATGTAACACCCACTCCTATCAAGATCGGAGACTCTACACTCGAAGTTGTAGACGATTATGTTTACTTGGGACAAACGGTCCAGTTGGGTAGGTCCAACTTCGAGAAAGAGGTCAACCGTCGAATCCGACTCGGCTGGGCGGCGTTCGGGAAGTTGCGTGGTATCTTCTCGTCCAATTTACCGCAGTGTCTCAAGACAAAAGTTTACGACCAGTGTGTGTTGCCAGTGATCACCTATGGGACCGAGACGTGGTCGCTCACAATGGGCCTTATCAGAAAGCTTAAAGTCACCCAAAGGGCAATGGAGAGGGCTATGCTCGGAATTTCCTTGCGTGATCACGTCAGAAATTATGATATCCGCAGGAGAACCAAAGTTACCGACATAGCCCGAAGAATGGCCAAACTTAAGTGGCAGTGGGCAGGGCACATTGCTCGCAGAACGGATGGCCAGTGAGGCCGAAAAGTTCTGGAATGGCGACCGCGAACCGGAAGACGATACGTTGGAAGGCCTCTCACTAGGTGGACCGATGACCTGGTTAAGTTTGCGGGAAGGATGCGAGACGCACGGGATCGGTCAATGTGGCGACGCCTGGGGGAGGCCTATGTCCAGCAGTGGACGTCTTTCGGCTGAAATGATGATGATGATGACACAAGAAACGCAGATCCGGAGCAACTATCAATAGTCCATAAAAATATTTATTCCTTGCGAATCGAACCCGCGACACGCAGCGCAGCAGTCGATCACTCAACCACTGCGCCAACCGTGTCGTCAAAAATTAATATCAACATAACCTAAAGTGTTTTTTTACGCTATTATCTAATAGGATAAGTGATCACCACAATTTGTAGTATATTTTCAATGTTGTTAAATAGTCTATTTTCTGAAGGTCCCTATCCTCAAATTCATTTTTATTTAGATACACTTGTACAGGGAATCTTTACTTAAATACTTACAGTTTTGTGCAAGGACTTTAATGATATTTTAAGTGAATTAAATTTCTTCCCCTGGCTATAGACGAAAATTTACAAACTCAAACAGTCTCTGACGTAGAACCAACAACGTGTGAAATTATCCCAAAAAAGTTATTAATAACCAAAAGATGCATACGAAAGAGGACGCATGATAAAAAGTTTTAACTTTGGAACGCAGAAATATAATTAATATCATAACAAATACGAAAATAATCAGCCAGCACGTTTACGCGCCAAAAAGACAATAATTTAGAAAAAGAACATTAAAAAATAAAACAAGAGACGTTTGGCGCGTTCTGACAACCACTATCGTTTGTTAAAAGGGTCGTAATTAATATAAAAATAAACTTTTATTTAAATATTATAAGAGAACGTTTAAGTGGTTTTGTGAACACGAAAATATTTCGTAATTGTTTTTCGACTAGTGGTGGGCTGTGGCTTTTCTTGTTCGTTGTCGGTTTGAGTCCCTTATACCCGTATAGTTTTATGTTAAAAAAATATAAAATGCGTCACAAATTTAAGTGCAACAAGTCAAATGATGCGACGAGTTTGACAATTTGTCACAGTGATTTTATTTTACGATAACTTTCGTTTCAGAAACTGGGCTTTTATTAGCCAATCAAGACTTTAACTCAGATTAATATAAGTAAGTTGAGTTCGTTCGGTAGTCAGCTGTGCGACACACGTTGTCAATCACACTTATCAGTTTATTCGCAAGAGCTCGTAAAAAGTGCAATTATTGTGGTAATGTTTTACAAAACTTATTCATTACACCAAGTGATTTCAAACTTTTAGTAGAAATTGTGTAAAGTATAATCAATTCGGCAACAATCAACAATCAAATGTTCTAAATAACTGGTCAATATATAACTACCGCCAGTGATTAGTTGTGAATGTGTGTGGTGTCGTAACGCGCAAGCGCCCGCATATCCACAGGACTTACGACCTTTTTCTCGCGAGGTTTTTGCCTGCGTAGACTCGTTCGACGCGGTGGGCCTTTATTAGTGTGCTCTTTTACTACTATTAAAAATTTACTACCTGGAGCATAATTTTTAAACTGAGTCCTACTTGTGCTGGCGGTCATCCACTCCTGCTCACCACCACGTCCGCTAGCAAAATGTGTGGTGGTGTGCGTAATGGTTCAACACTTCGTACATCAGCTGGCTACAATAGTGCCTTTAACTGGAGCGGATAGTAGTATTAATTTAAGTTATGGAACGTTTCCTAACTCGTTCGAACTCAATTGGCAAACGTCCTCTGGAAGGACCTGTCGATATGAGTGAATGGAAAATACCCAAGCATAGCGCGAAACCACCTGTTAAGCAATCGCCAACTTCATTCAACATTACAAATCGATTCAGCTGTCTACCAACTGACAAAAATCCTTTGGAACCTACAGCCACACGTTACCGAGATGCCTGTACTCCCAAGAAAAATCCCAGCCGCATTCCTCCTATCTTGATAGTCTTAAAAGATGAATGGACTCATGATTTCATAAAAACGGTCGTTTCAAGATATACGAAAAGTTTTCATTTGTCCTATAAAGGCAACAGTAGAATTGCTGTCGTCTGTTATTCACCCGAAGGTCATGAGGCTCTCAAAAGTGGACTCCGCTCCGAAAATATAGGATTTCACACATTTTCTCGGAAGGATGAGAGAACTTCTAAAGCTGTGATATTTGGTCTACCCGATTATGCGGAAGAAAATCTTAAGGACGAACTTGGATCAATCGGCTTCAGCGATGTAGTTGTTCGAAAACTCAAGACGCCTAAGGACAAAAAAGCTTTGTCCCCCCCTTTTTTGGTGCAACTTTCTCCGGGTTCAGATATCTCAAGTTTCCGACAGATCAAGTACCTTAGCAACTGTGCTGTTCAAGTGCGAAAGTATCAAGCTCACAATCTTTATGGCACTCAATGCTATAGGTGTCAAGGTTTTGGACATTCCTCAAAAAACTGCAATCTTGCACCCCGCTGTGTAAAATGCACAGAGCCTCACCTCACTACGGAGTGTCCAAAACAAGACCGGACGTCACCAGCCCAGTGCTGTAACTGCAACGAGGACCACCCGGCAAACTTCCGGCAGTGCAAAGAGCGCAAAAAGTATCTGGAGCAAGTTAGGAACAGACAAACACAAATAAAAGCAGTTAGTGGTACTGTTAAACTTACCAGCACTAACAAGATCGATGGACGCGCCTGGAATAAAGTCACTTCTGGGGTTACTGCTGCAGCCACCACTCTCCCGCCCACCAACAGTGATCAAGATCAAGCTACTACAGACATGTTAACAATCCTAAAGACTATCAAAACGATAAAAAGTGAATTTCTAGCATGTGATAATATGATGGACAAAGTCATTTTAATTCTAACCCACCTTGGAAAATATGTCTAACCCTAACCTTTTGCGTGTTATGTATTGGAATGCTGATGGCATTCGCACAAAAATAGACGAACTCTTGGATTTGGTAAGTGAGCGTTCAATTGACATTATTGCCTTGTGTGAGACTAGAATATCTCCCCAAACATCTCTCCGTACTCCAGGCTACAAATGCTACCGCCAGGACAAACTGAATGAAACCAGAGGACAGGGAGTTGCGATTCTGATTCACTCTGATATACCACACTCCCTTGTTAAAATTCCCAATTTACAAAATCTAGAGTGTATCGGTATTGAATTAACGATTACTGGTAAAAAAGCTGTCATCTTTTCAGCTTATCAATCGCCTAACTTACCTTTACTGGTTAGTGATCTTGATTTGGTCATGAATCTAAACCCGCAACTACTGTTAATGGGTGACCTAAACACTAAGCACCCTTATTGGAACTGTTCTGTGGCCAACCCTCATGGTAAATTACTTTTCGATCACATGGTCACTAACGATTACGAAATCCTTGCCCCTAGTACTCCTACATTAGTTCACTACGACTGCTCTCACATACCTTCAACTCCTGATGTAATCTTAGCTAGCAATGTCTCAGTATCTAGTGAACCCGAGGCACTAACATGTCTGTCTTCTAATCATCTTCCAGTTCTTTTTACTATTGGAGGTGATTATTGTCGTTTGAGCGAAATCTCTTTCAACTACAAAGATGCGGATTGGGCGAAGTATAGATCTATTATGGACCAGCAGATTACCTTGAGTTCAACCACCTTTAAGGAAATCTCTGAAATAGATATCGCAATTCAAAATCTAACTATGGTAATTACTAACGCTCGTAAATTAAGTGTCCCTATAATTAAAAAAGAAGGTAAAACTAAACTTCCTAGACGCATTAAAACCATAATTAAAGCTAAGAACATGTGGCGCAAGCTTGCTCTTAAAGAAAAAAACCCTTTGCAGAAGAAGTGTATATCTGGCAAAGTAAATGCACTAAACAAAAACATAAAACAATTATTAATAAGTCACAACAACGAGATTTGGAATAAGAAACTATCCAAAGTAGATAACCCTGCCTCAGATATATGGCGTATAGTCAAATCACTCAATTTTAAACCCATCACTATCCCTCCACTTAAGACGTCAAATAACACCCTAACGTCCTCCGTTCAAGAGCAATGTGAAGCATTAGCAGACGCTTTTCTGGAAAACTCTTTGCTCACAAAAAACTGGAAAAATGACCCTGAGACTGATAGTGCGGTTGAGGAATCGTCTGAAATACTCAACAGGTACAAAATAAGTAATTTTAAAAACCCAGTGAGACCTAAAGAAATACGCAAACTTCTGAATGCTTTGAAAACTCGCAAGGCCCCGGGTATTGACGGTATTGTAAACTCACTACTTAAAAACTTATCGCAAAAATGTATAGTCCTACTTACCAAATTGTTTAATGGCTGTTTTCAACTGGGCTACTTTCCTTCATGTTGGAAACTAGCTAAGGTTATTCCTATTAAGAAATCTGGCAAAGACGAAACAAATCCCTCGAACTATCGGCCAATAAGCCTTCTCCCTAGCTTAGCCAAACTTTTCGAGTCTCTAATCTTGAATCGCCTCTCCAAATTCACTGAGCATTGCCTGATACCTGAACAATTTGGTTTCCGCAAATCCCACTCCACAGTCCAGCAGCTGGCCAGAGTAACTGAGCATGTTGTTGAAAACCTCAACCAAAACAAATCCACAGGATTGGTGCTGTTGGACATCGAAAAAGCTTTCGATACAGTTTGGCATAAAGGTTTACTCCATAAGTTAATAACCAACCACGTCCCCCTAAGCCTTATAAAGCTACTCCAGTCGTATTTAACAGAACGAACCTTCGCTGTTGCTATTGGTGATCAGACTTCCAGCCAGAGGCGAGTTACAGCTGGTGTGCCACAAGGATCGATATTGGGACCGTACCTCTTTATCTTGTACCTCAATGATATTCCAAAGCAAAGGCTAACACATCTCGCTGTGTATGCGGATGACACTGCAACATATACCTCATCTGACGACCTGGACCTGGTAGTTACTCGACTACAACTTTCGCTTGATCTTCTCCTAGATTACTTCACTAAATGGAAGCTTAAGGTAAATGCCACAAAAACGGAAATAATCATGTTCACAAGAAAGCGATCACTCCCCATCCGCTATGTTAAAATTGAAGGGAATGATATTCCGTGGAAAAGATCCGTTAAGTATTTGGGGACAATATTAGATGATAAAGTGAGTTGGCTGAAAAATCTGGAAGAACTTCGTTTAAAAGGGGTTAAGTCCCTCAACAGTTTAAAACCAATCCTTAATCGTAAATCTAAACTTAGTCCACAAACAAAATTACGTATTTACTCCACACTGGTTCGACCTTGCATGACCTATGCATCCCCTGTCTGGAGTAGTATCAGCGACAGTAACTACAAAAAACTCCAGGTTGTGCAGAACAAAGCACTTAAAATAGCATATAACACACCTCCCTACACAAATCTAACAAAGCTACATCATCACATCAAGTTTCCACAAATTAAAGAATTCATTTTGAAAATTTCCGGAAAATTCTTTCTTTTTACTAATCCACGTCATCATAACTCTCTGGTCTCACACATTGGTAAGAGTAGATTTACCAGATTGCCTTATGCCAGAACTTACAAAAAGTACAAACTGCCCCATCATCATTTCCTAGTGGCTTGACGCTAGCTCACTTACCATCTTACCAGCGTAATTAATTGCTGTTACCGTGCTTATGTGTACATTGTTTTGTATTGATAATATTGAACTTATTATATATCAGTAATTAAACCTAAAAAATAATATTATTAGGTATAGACTTTGTATAAAAAAAAAAAAAAAATGGGCGGTGGGTCTGAAACTTTAATTTAAAAATGTGGGTCTGCAAACCCTACATAATTTACTTAGTTTAATGTATTGCTGTTAATCAGGAACTGTCAACATATAAATTATTTATGTTATATGTTAAAAGAGGCGATTTAGCCTACTTAACATTATTTGATGTATGTTAGTTTACATTTAGAATAAGATCTTTTTGTTAACTTTTTATAACTTTATGTCAATAAAGACCTTTAAAAATCAAATCAATCAATATAAGTGCGACATCATAAATTTAACCAGCAACTCAGAAAAACACGAAAATGCATAAAATAATCTTAAGTGTTTTTTAACTACTAGTTAAAAACCACTAAACCATATTTCACAAATGAGTTACAGACGAACTCACATCGGAACAAATGATAAGATATATAAAAAATATAATTTTAATACAACATGTCGAAATGGGAAAACGTATTTTTGTTCCACAAACGACCACTAATAATTTACAAAATTGTCTTCGTACACTTTTCTTTGGAACATTTATCGCTTTTTAATGTACTAGACGACAAGGCTATACAGCGAACGGTCACGCGTCATAACATTACCGGACATTTTGCTTTTATCTTTTTTTATCTGTCATCCGTCAAAAGCTAACGACTTGACTTGCAAGAGTAGCAAGCGCCAACAGCCTAGATATACCGCCTTGTTTATGGCGGAAAGTCTATGGTCCAATATTATTAATCGTCACATTTTAAATCTAAACGCAATTAGTGTCGCGCTAATTTGGGATAATCTTTTAATGTTTCTTTTAAATCTATTAGGACTATCTGTAATGGTGTTTTTAGTTGATGAATTACCTATTTATCTATCAAAGTGGCGATTTCTTTCGATGAAACTCTAAAACTGGATAATGCCAAGATAAGACAAAACAAACTGATTTGATTTTGGTTCTAGCTCTAAAAATTTGACGCAGTGACCCCAGGAAAATCTTACATTTCCACAGGGTTTTAACGCTGTAATATTGAAGCATATTAAAAAAAGTATTAGCTAAACTTGCTATAAAACAATAGGAATCTCATTAACATCTAAACAAAACTAAAGATTAATATAACGAGACACCTTTATAAAAGTATTAACGAATTAAAGCGACCATTCCAAACCACACCTAAAACCAGAAGCCCCAAACTTTCACAGCCACTTATCAAAGGACCATAGCCAAAAAAAACACCAATTTTTTCTTAAACATTTTTTTTCTACTATCACGCCGCTGTCAACAAGTGTGAAGTGGCCAGTGAAAAGATCTGAAGCCGGCGTGAAGTCTTTGAAGCGAACACACCGTTACAACATGACATGAGAGGACTTATAACTCATACCATTTGTCACTTTTAATTGCCAGTTGTTCTTGTCGAACGTCTGAAGAAACGTTATATAAATAGTTTATTGTGAAATAAATGCGGTGCAGTGCATGGGAGTGAATTGGAGATGGATTCTGTGGCGCTTGTGGTTGAGGGGAAAAGTTAAAGGGTTTTTGTGGAATTTGAATGAAGGTTGATTTTACTGGTCTTGTTTAAAATGCGCTAACTGCAGCTAGTGGTAGCCCAGTTGTATTGGCTGCAACTTACAAGTTTTAGGTATTGGATTCAAACCCAGGCAGGCGATTACTTTGCGTAAATTATTTCATCACCACTGCTCTCGAAAACGGTGAAGGAAAACATAGTGAGGAAACCGGCATGTTTTAGAACCAAAATTCGAAGACTTGTGACATCCACAAACCCGCACTGGACCTGCGTGGTGGATTATGGCCAATCCTCTTTCAAAGAGAAGAGGCCTGTGTCCCAGCAGTGGGGACATTAATAGGCTGATGATGATGATGATGAACTGCAGCTAAAATGGTAGTTGGCGTACTGGCAAAAATAATACGCTTCTGCACTACTATCGTAGATCTCAAATATATTTCGAGATCTGAGGGTCTTGGGTAAACTAACGCATAAGAAAATTCTTTTTTGGGTAATCCTACTAAACTTAGAATTAATGTGAGTATGTATGTTTGGATATTCGGTAAAAATGACATCTCAACGGCTGAACCAGTTTGGATAAAATTTGTAACATGTATAGACGAGTGAATTAAGACAGGATATTTTGTATCCCGGTAGGCATTACGTTCCCATGGGCCATTCCTCGTTAACACAGGCGGAACCGCTAGGAAAACCTTACTAACACAAGCTAATCCCCCAATTAATACTTTATAGACCAAGCAAATCTCTTTTGAAACTTAAAATTAGAAATTTAAATAAACAATTTGCAAATACCAAGAACTATCCATACGAAGACAATTAGATATTTTGTCCCTAAAGACTATTAGCTCTATCTCTCTCCCTCCCATCCTTTTATAACAAGACCACAATCCAGTCCTTAAACAAATTAAGACATTAAATCCTAAAACAGTTATGACGTTCAAAGCGACCATTAGTACGTCGATGGCTGGTTTTACTTTGATGTCCTACCATCGAGTCGTTAATAGCCAGCATTGGACTGTAAACACTCAAACGACATCCTTTTTTCGGTCAGTCGGAACGATTTTATTGATTCTAAACGGTTTCAGTTTCGAATCTAACGGAATATGGATGCCGCATGCGTTTATTGGTTGTGTCTGGGAAAGTTGAATCTTCTAGTTCTCTTTTTAAATAAAATTCGCACTTCAGCAGCTTCGCTGTAGTGACCGGACCCATGGGATTGTTACTTTTTCTGGAATTAAAAGTAACTTGAACTCAGGGATAATATTGTTTCCTATCAATGAAGAATGTTTGTACTCGGTTCCTGAGTTTACTTTATACAAATATACTTTTAGCAACTTTTAGCTTTAAAACGATCCAGTTACTCATACCAATGGCAAATCCCAAATATCTGAAATAATGAATCGTCCAGCTTCCATGCAACCTATTCCATGAAATTCCTAGAGCTGTACCTAATAGAAGAATGAGTAAACTACAATAAATTATCCTCCACATTCTCCCAACGGAACAGTAGCCAAATTCAAATTAGGGTTCCCAATAATAGCCTCGTTTATAACGCAATAAACTAAATATACTTAATGCCTTCTCGTCGGCAAACCATCCTGTACGCGCCGTTTGACATGCAATTAAAAATGACAGATGACTAGCCGCCATTTTGGATTCGCTCAAAGAAGGCCGCGTTCAAAAAAAACCGTTCAACACATTTTTAGCTAGTTAATCTCGATGGATGGATGTAAAGATGTCAATCATTTGTGGTTTTTGAGAGCGCGTGAAAGTCTCTGGTCGTTGTAGGTGTCAATTATTTATTCTTTGATGTATTTGCCAATTTCGTCAAGGATTGTTTTTGATTTTGTTGGTTTAACGAAGAGCCTGTTGCGTTGCGGTGCTTTCGAGGTTTCCATTTTTCATGTTTTTCCTTGTCTATTGTTCTCGTTTATCACATTATCATCTATAACTTGCTATAGCTGTAGTACTTAGGTAAGCATGACTGCTATTTCATAATTAAATCCTTAAGGTTGCCCTAGTCGACGGCACGATCTATTTTGTGCGCGGGATTAAAATGCATGCTATCTCATCCAACAACACGTGCTAAAGAGATTGATTCTGTGGTGAGCACTAAGAAGCTAAGAAGCTAGTTCGCGTACGAATACACATATTTGCAAATTTTTATTGAAATGGTTGATGATTTAAGACGAAAACGAGCGCGCAAAATTTTATAAACAGACCTTTGGAAGTATGGATATCATGATAAAACGACTAAATTTATGTGTTCAAAATAAAATTATTTGCATTGTTGAATTACTAAACTGGGATAGATTGGTAGTTCAACAGTTGTATGGTGACTGTTTTGCAATTTTCTTTCTTCTTATGGTATTTATTTGCGCCCAAATAAACGTTAAAATTTGTGTTGAAATATGGAACTTTCGACGCTCATAATTTTCAAATATATTTTTTATTTTGGTATCGATGCAATATCTCTTCTTCCATATCTACTTCTATTTTAGTCTTAATCTCAGTAATCACCCTTTTGTGATCATATCATCTTTGACACAGTCTATGCATTGTTTCTTTGGTCTTCCCCGACTCTATCCGCATTCACTCTTAATCATTTCCTTACCCTTTAGCTTACATAGTATACTTACTTATAATATAACAAATTGCTTGTGGAAATAGCTTGTAAGCTCGGAACTAATTAAGCGCTGGTAAAGATGAATTGATGAGGTAGGTACTCATGCTTCCCATTATTCGTCGAAAAATTTGGTCCTTCCGACCGCAAACTTCAAATCGTATTATTTATGCACAATGTAATGTTCTTTTCATATTACACTATTTTTCATCTTAAATATTAAAGGACTTACAAGGGTAGTTCCACCCCTTAAGATGGCTTGAGGCGATAGGAGTTCCCCTATCGCGCCCGCCCATGAATTTAATAAATAATAAATGTATGGTATCGTGTAAATAAGAAGCAGTAAAAGTGTCATAAATATAGAAAGAGCTTTATTTAGAAACAGATGGATGGATTTGGCTTCATTTATTTTTTAGTTTATCCTCGCACTGGAACGCCTTGCAGCAATTACTCCAATGGAGCACAATCTTATAATAAACTCACTCTAAGTTCAGGTTTCCTCACGATGTTTTCCTTCACAGTTTTCAGCGATGTCCAAGATAATCTAAGAAAGTACATATGAATTGAAAAAGTCACATTGGTACGTGCCCGGATTCGAAGGCACGATCTCAAGCACGAGAGGCGAGGTCTTAGCCACTGGGCCACCACGACATTTAATTTCATTCATGATGAAGATGATCCACATAAAATGTCTACGTAATGAACCGTGCAAATAGCTTCACTGTCGACCACGTCATCGCTCACCATCAGGATAAAAATAAACTTTTTGACTAATTCAATCCTTGAAAATTCATTTGTTGAAACAAACAGACCATTTCAGACATCAGTCTACATGATCTTACAAAGATTTTGTCAGGACTTTAAAAGATACTGTGACCTCTGAGTTTGTTTGGCCTTTCTTCTCAGAGTAGTCAGATAGGAAACGCCGAACTTATCTAGTTTAAAAATATGTGTTAGACATGTAAAAGTGTTTGTAAAAACCAAATTACAGAAATAAAATCATTTATTATTTATCAAAGGCATGTAAATTTAATTTCTTAGACCCAATAAGCATTCTTAACTTTCAGGTGTTTATCTGTAGACATCCCAATACCTCCATACATCAGAAAGTACATTTTAAGCCGTCGTTGACAGCAGTTGGGAGCCCGAAAATGGCACCCAGTTTTACCAAGGAGTAGTCTGTCGCTCCACGTGCAATACTGGTATACAGCTGCCTTCGGATATTCTGAAAGCCGACCCCAACTATGTTAGACAGATGATCACTGATGCTTAAGAGGAAATATGGGCAGATTCGCCGACTGAATTTCCTAAGTAAAATGTCATAATTCTAGGTTTGGTTCTCGCCTATTTCCTCCTCCAATATTGGACCAATTTAAAAGATATTCCATAAACTAAAAATGAAAGATATATACTATGGGCCTATGTTTTCCTTTTTGATGATACATTATCTTTAGAAGCACTAGAACCCTCATAAAATGCTCAAAATTGCGCTGTCAACAGAGGCTTAGTGTTCAAATTTGACAAATATAAATATCATAGCGCCATCTTTTATTTTCAGTTTATGGAATATATTTTAAATTGGTCCAATATTGGAGGAGGAAATAGATGAGAGCCAAACCTCGAATTATGACTTTTTACTTAGGAAATTAAGTCGGCACTCTCTGCCTATGTTTCCTCTTAAGTCAAAGAAATGTTAACATTTCTTTCTTTTCTTCAAGATGATGTTTTTCTACCAGTGTTTCCTTGATCCTATTGGTAGACAGTTTGGTGTTCAGAGAATCTTTAGATTAACATATTACCAATATGTGTGGGTGGTTATGTGTAGGTAAATAAAACCAGTTTGAATATAACTTGAAACTATTTTATGTCAACATCGATTTAATGTAGTGGCCGAACTAGTTAATTACAAATATGTACAGCGTTGAGCATCGTATTAGCAAATACTTATACTAGTTATATTGAAGCGTGTTCAGACACGAGGAGAAAACATAATATGAGGTCATTATTGGTCTACATATACATATCTGATGTCAAAAAATTTACATTAGCAATTTTCTTAGTTGTTTCAATTCAATATCCTGAATAAAACAATTTCACATAAAAACAATTTTTCTGAATTGACATTGTCAATGTACTATGGCGAAAAACTATAACCAAATGATTTTCTTAAACTATCCCTCAGTTTCCCAGCTAAAAATTATCGGAGAATTAATGTGACAAATTGTCAAGCACGCGTTATCTGCTGTGATTGGTTGAATGAATTTTCAACAGCCAATCATAGCAGATAATGCGTGCTTGACAATTTGTCAAATTAATTCTCCGATAATTTTGAGCTGGGAAACTGGGACTATGATGACTTTTATTGGTCCTGTGAATCAATCCCAGGACCAATAAAAGTTTGCACTACGATTGAATACAAGATTGCGGCAACTTAAATTATATTGCGCAATAATTATTGTAGATACAGACAATTGAGTGAGGTTTATTACGGAAAAACTATATGTTTGATTTACCTATTGATAGATGGATGTCTAGTATCTTAGGCATAATAAAATGATGTTAAAAATAAGTGAAATCTGTGATTTTCAATCCTATCTATGAGTTTTGTCTGAACAAGCTTTCTGATTCTAGATATATTTTGTCGTAGATAGGTACATGATTAATATATATATACTGAGCCTGCAGATTATAGTGGTTTGATTTGGTTTAATAAGACTTAAATGACATTGCATTGTTAGCATTCCAATTGCGTAACAAAGTTTTGATCGCAATCGGATTTGGAGGTAAATCCCTAATTCGTTGTTTCCTATTTTTTAATTGTCAACATGAATAGCTGATTTAGCATTGCAAGTGTGTTACGCAATTCCGGTTAAATTTTAATAGGAACTGATAACAGCAGGTTGGATGATAAAATGCAACCAATTTCTGCCATAAAACCCAACCAGAGAAGGCAAAACACCTGGTTGAATGGAAGGCTTTGGGGGACGTCTTTACCCAGCAGTGCCACAGTAAATGGGATCCACAATACTGACTCATTAATCATTAAAAAGTTAATACAAAATAAGCAAGATACAAAGGGATAAATCATAGAAATAAATTAGTCCTGCTTAGCTTAAAAGCATTTTCTTAGGATACAGCATAGTTCTTATGTAGTAACTGATATATTTACAAAAGGTTTATACATGGCTTAATATTACTTATTTACATTTCTAGTTAATAATATTGTTTGGTGTTCAATTGCAAGATATGTATAAAACATACCTTATTAAGTAGCGAGATTTAGGCCAATGTTACAAAAGTTAGGACCAAAGGACCAAGTTTCAGTTTACTAAAAGTTTAATTTATAAATCAATCAATCTGCCTAGCCTTTGCCCAACTATATTGGGGTCGGCTTCCAGTATTACTGGATTCAGCTGAGTACCAGTGTTTTACATGGAGCAACTGCCTATCTGACCTCCACAACCCAGTAACTGGGTAACACCGTACCCCTTGGCAAGACTGGTGTCAGATCTCAAGCTTCTGACTACCCGTAACGACTGTCAAAGATCTTCAAATGACAGCCGGGACCAACGCCTTAACGTGCTTTTGGAGGCACGAAGGAAACTCGTTATGTTGAAATGGTCACCCATCCACGGACCGACCTCGTCAAGCGTTGCTTAACCTTGATGATCGACCAGTGTGGCTGTTATTATTTAGCCACGAGCTCCTCTAGAACGAGAGAACTTAAAGTTTAATTTATAAATAAACAGTACAAATAAAAAATACGTAAGTACATTAAACTTTATTGTATTTATTCAATGGATAATTCCAGTCTTTGGTGATTTTTATCAGCTTCATTTTACTTAAAAATGGTCCTTTGTCCCTTGAATAGACTGCAATGAAGTTTTGTCAAAAAAAAACAAGCAATGAAATAATTTGAGATCATTATGCGCAAAATTACTAAACTGCATAGAAATATTTTAAAAGCAGCATCGTTGCAGTATACCAAAAAAAAGTTGATTGAATAATTTCAACAAAGCATCATTCATCATTGCCCCAAGAATAAGTTTTGGCAAGTCGACGCAAAAATCAATACTCAGCTTTGTTAAAATTATACACGGTTGGCAGCTATCAAAGAAAGTATTTTCTTAAACTTACAATTACCATAAAGTCCTTATTTATCTTATTAAATACGTATCACAATCGATTCATAATGTTAACTTAAATAAATTGCACTATTATTATACAGTTCCGTCACTTTCAAACTATAGTCTGTTCACTTATAATGGTCAATTGTGACATTTAAATTAAGTTCCTTTGAAAGACGAAATTCAAATTACTATGCATGTTATTTAACTTTCATTATTGTTGGGACACATGTCATTTAAATAAAATGCAAAAAACGAAATTAGATTCAGGAAGCCTAATTGTGTCTCAACATTAAATTTTTGTTGGCAAAAAGCAAATCACGAACTCATTTTCTTTGTCAATTTACAATAGCTTATTATTTTTAAATTGTCAACCGTATTCCACTATAGTGAACAGACTTTAGGGTTCAAAATGTCCGTACACAACACTATGGAGTCCACAAGATCACTAATTTGGAAGTCCACAACTATTTTCGTTCTCTTTTTCGACCCTAGGGTCCTGAGACCCTGGGCGCTGCCACAATCACGTGTGAGAGTGTCCCAGGCTACCATGCGAGTGATGATGATTGGCTGCGAGATGATGGAAATACGGGGCATAAGGACCAGGTCCCGTGAACGGGTATGGAACCCCGTGGGAGTACAGCAGGCCCCCAGGATAAGGCCCTGATGGAAAGCCCCCAGCTGAAGGTGGTGGAACCGTTGGACTGTTGACGTCCATCCCCGGATTCTGCTTTTTCCATTTCGTGCGGCGATTTTGGAACCAGATTTTGACCTGTGGAGAAATGAGTTTTTAGAATAATGTAGAGCTTCATATTTTCAAGGTTTGATGGAAATGGTGACTGTCTTTTTATTTGTGCCAGTATGTTACCCCTTTTCTCTTTGTTATGAAGATGATTTTATTAACACAAAATATAACGCCTGTATTTCCCGTAGGGTCTATGTGGGTATGAAGATAAATGTAAATCTTCATACCCACATATCGCTAGTTTCGTTTAAGTTATATGCAATATAGCAAGCCAGCAACCGGGCACAAATCCAATGAATTGTAGTGTTTTAATTGGATATAAAAGAATTCGTAAAACCATTATAGCTTTCTCACCTGCGTCTCCGTCAAACTCAAGCTCAACGCCAGATTAAGCCTTTCACACACCGACAAGTACCTCGTCGTCTTAAATTTATTCTCCAAGGACACCAGCTGTTCATACGTAAAGGCCGTTCTAGCTCTTCTAGGCTTAGTTCCCCCTTTGGAGTCCCTAGAGGAACTGCTCTTCCCTTTCTTCGAACTCGAGCTGGTCGGGCTCTTAGGGTCGCCGTTCTCGTCCAGGTCTGATTGAGTCAGGATGTCGTCATCGAGGTTGGAGGTCTGGTCATCGGTTTCGACTTCATCTGCTTCGATGTCTGAGTGTTGGAGGTGGTCTTTGACTGTAACAAAGAGAGGATTTCTGTTAGAGATGCATGTTGTGTGGTAGAAGGATATGGGTACCTAGTTCAGGGTTCCATAATTTGTATTTTTCCTTATCTTGTACATTTTTCTTCTGTAAACTGTTTAGATATTCGTTTCGGCACGTTTACCGTCGTCAACGATGTGGACAAATTTGTTGACATCCAATGAGCCCTGTCCTTTTGATACGTATTAGTATATAGTATGTCTATAAGTGTGTTAAGAGTATTTTTTTGTTTATAATTTTGAATACAATACAATAAAAAAAATAGATAAGACTTGATAAATAAATAAATTATTATTGGTTTCTCAGTTTATCTTGGACATCACGGGCAACGGTGAAGGAAAAGATCGTGAAGAAACTAGCAGCCTAATTGTGTAAGTAAACTCGGCAAAGGAAACAAACTGTTTCTTTCCCAAAAACGACTTTTCGCAATACAAAAAGTCGTTTTTGGGAAAGAAACAGATTGTTTCCTTTGCCGAATTCACTTACACAATTAGGCTGCTGGACTTATATAGTTAATTTAAGTCTGAAATAGCCAAGTCAGAGGCCTGTGGGGTTCCTAGAGGCGGCTTAATTAACTCTGACTCCAGAGTTGGCCACATCCTCATACGAAAAGAAGAAGAAGCACCTGGGAGTGAGTGCACGGAGAGTAGAAAGAAGAAATGGTAGGCTATTTTGCTTTACGACTTTGCATGTGGTATAATTTTTAATATATTACACTAAGAATACTTCAAAAAAATAATGTTATGCAGTGGAATTGATATGTAACAATAGAATTCTTACAGGCATACCTTACATAAAGGGTAATCTCCATAGCTCAAGACACAATTAAGGTAAGTACCTGCAATATACAGTTCAGAAAGTTTCAAATAAATTATATAGATGTAGGTAAACGTGAAAAGGAAAATCTTCATTAAAGAAAATGCACCATTCCTCATTTTTAATTTTCCTCTTTTAAATACTCATTTAAAAACTCATTTATGATTCTGAACTCTTAACAGACGTTATAAATAAAACACTTTTATCGCTTCCTCATAACGCCATTTTCATAAAAATATTCATGTTTTTTAACGCCATTTTCATAAAAATATTCATGTTTTTCAGATGATATAATGGACATTTCCGTTTCCTTCTCCGTTGGCGCGTGTGACTAGTGTTGCCAATGCGAAATAGTTTTAAAACGGCTATTAATTTTTAATGTGGTAACATTGGTAAGAAAATTCGAAGTCCGGAAACATTAAAATATAATTTATGGTGGGACAGTTTTGTGTTTAGTAAAATGACTAAAATGCGAATTTTAATGGTGGCCAGGATATATAAATATTAGCGAAATTGGCTGTGTGTTTTATATCGTTTAGTTTCGAGTTTCGGAAGTTAAAATGGCGTCTTGATTGGTGCTAAACAGCGGTGATACGGCCGATTTACAGACAGAAAGATATTCTGTAAATATGCGTACAACAGTTAACAATCTGTTAATATTTTTAGACTGTTCTGCTGACGACATTACGAGTGCTGCAGAAAGTATAATTGACGATCTACAACAGGATATGAATAAAATTGGGGCGTAATATATTGAACATAAACCGAGACTTGGATAATTGAATGTATCTTATTTGCAACATCTAAATTGTAGTTGATAAGTTTATTTTTTTACTAGCTGTTCCCCGCGGCTTTGCTCCCGTGGGCCACCCCACAGGATCCGTTTTCGGGATTAAAAAATAGCCTATGTCACTCAGGAATAATGCAGCTTTCTATTGGTGAAAGAATTTTTAAAATCGGTCCAGTAGTTTCGAAGCCTATTCCGTACAAACAAACAAACAAACAAACAAAAAAATATTTTTTCTTTATAATATTGGTATAGATTATGCTGGCCTAAAATAAATACGTATAATAAAACATATTTCTGGAAAGTGATATTTGAAAAATTTACCTATCTCTGTTATTTTCATCATAACGAGTCGGCTGTTGGAATAAATGTATTCTGCGTGCGTAGTTAAGGTTCTCCTAGTCGACGGCACGAACTATTTCGTGCGCGAGGTTAAAATGCATGCTATCTCATCCGACATCACGTGCGAAAGATGTAGATGCTGTGAAGAGCAGTAAGAAGATAGTTCGCGTTCGAATTAGCACGTTTGCAAATTTGTATCGAAATGGATGATGATTTAGGAAGAAAACGAGCGCGCGAAATTTTATAAACAGACCTTTGGGAAACTAGATATCATAAAAAACCACTAAATGTATATTTTCAAAAGAAAATTATTTGCATTGTTGAATTACTAATCTATCCCTTTAACGAGGCCGTTTTGCAATTTTCCTTCTTCTTATGGTATTTATTTCCGCCCAAAGATACGTAAAAATTAGTGTTGAAAAATGCAACTTTTGACGCTCATATCTTTCAAATATTTGTTTTTTGTTTACATACAGGGCTTGATGATGAGACAAATTGATATATTTTTTAAATTTTGAACGTACATCGTCAAACAGTGGAGTAATCGCTAGACTACGTTTTTATGGAATAATTTTCGACTAGTGTAACCTTAATTCACTTTATATTAATAATTCATAATCAGTAAATTTACTTATTTCTTTTTTTGAATAAAGGTGTGTAGAATAAGTGGAATATCTTCCATTTTATTTTAATAATCTTTAAATAAAGTAGTATAACTTCAGAAAGCTAAAGAGCCAACAAAATGATGGAAAGGTAAATTATTCCAAATGAAGGCAAAACTCGTAATTTCCTTTCGCTGTTATTCCAGCTCATCCTTTAACATCGACTGAGAATACTTCTCACTAACAACAAACAAATAAAACTCCCTATTGGAAAATATACATACAAGAAAACCTCTCAATCAGACTAGACTTAACCACCATCATTACTCAAACGATAATGATCAACAAAACGATGGCAACAAAGTTTAAATTACAATGTATAGGTAAGTCGTTAAAGATGTTTTTGTTAAGGCCGGTGCTCCACGACATGCAGTACGAATTAGTGCTATAAAATAAGGAGCAGATGTCGCGACGACGGATATATTATTGGTGCAAGCGACGCGCGATGTTCGAATTAAATACGTATTGTTAGGGTGGATAATAGTGCAAGATATGTGAGGATTTAAATTATGGCTGCTGATTTTAATTGGGCTGTTAACACTTATAGTGCTTCCAGGATTAAATCAATGGATTTATTTTCATTTATCACTAAGTCTCGTCTGTATCACACCGGGTTATTTTACTAACTTCGAGTTAGTAGCTAATACGGGCCCATCACATCATCTTCTTGCCCTTATCCCATATTACTTGGGGTCGGAGCAACCCCTTTTCTTCTTCCATACCGTCCTGTCATATCACTCCTCACACAGTCTATCCATATTTTCTTTGGCCGTCCCCTACCTCTCCATCCGTCCGCATTTATATTCATAACTCTTTTAGTAACATGCTTTTTATCCCTCCTTATCACATGACCATACCAGGAGAAACGGTTGCCTTTCAACTTTTCTGTCATTGACGCCACGTTCAAACTTCCTCTAATATACTCATTTCTCACTTTATCCATTCTCGTCACTCCGCACATATGGATGTGAATGTTGAGATGGCTCAACATTCTCATCTCTGCTACATGCAGCCATTATGGATCCATTAAATATTAATTAAATACCACGAACCCTTATATATTTTGCAATAACCTCGTGTTAGCAACTAATTTTTGGTCCTCGAGTAAATTAAAGTAGCAAACGAGTTAAGTTACAACTTAACTCATTTGCTACTTTAATTTACTCATACATTAAATTATAATTATATAATACATATTATATTAATTATTTAATACATTAAATTTGCTCAGTAGAGAACCCATTTAACCAATAAATTAAGATGATATTTGAAAACTCTATTAGTTAACTATGTGCTAGAGCATCTTATGACCTTCCTTAACGAGTATATAGATATGAAACAATAGTTGCTACTAACAAACTGCCAAAGAAGACATATTCCAAGAGCTTTTACGACTCAAAGTTCTCATAAAGGACATATCCGATGGAACTCTACTTTGTGTTATTTATATATTTATGCACACACAAAACACTTCACAGATAAAATAAATAATACAGATAGAAAAGCACAAAAGTACTCCTTATTTCAGTAGAAATTTGTTCCAGCAGACCTGCGACAGGAAAGTTGGATGATAGACGAAGACACAGTGTGTAGAAAGAAATAAGAAAACTTATAATAGACTATAAATTACATATATACCTTAACTAAATATATAGAAGATAAAAATACCTACATATAATATACAAAATTACAAGATGTTTTTCTATCTTCTTTCCAATTATTTCAAAAGAACTGCGCTACAATTTTGGTGTTCAAAAACGATAACTAAGTAAAACTAATGACTGACTATTAAGTCACAGCGGATCTTTGTCTCTGAAACGCCCAACTATTGCACAAGAAACAGTTTGTCATCGAGTATACTGCATACAGTAAGCGAGATAGGACGATGCGACAAACGTAAGCGAGTGAAAGAGACAGTTATACAATGCTATCTTTACATTCAACATTGACACAAAAATAGCTACCGCGCAGGGTCTTGCAGCCAATTCAGAGACACAAAGATCCGTTGTGAGTAAGTATCATAGGTAGTATTTGTTTTTCTGTTCTTCATGTGAAAGATTTTAGTTTACTATAGAACAATCCTGTCAAAATCAATTCCTCCTTAACCATCGTTTACCATCGCTCGCAACTCCCACTACCCCACCGCCCTTATAATTCCTGAACAAATAAAGCGCATACTTTAAGGAGCTCATTTGTCTGTCCATGACTAGTTGAGCATTCGGATGCGCCCGCGCCGCATACCTTGTTAATTGACTGCCGGCACAAAAAGTACCGCTGGCACTAATAGACAGATACGGATTAATTAATTGAACAGGCATTTTTAAAATGGCGGCAGATTTACGAGCTGTGAGAAGAGGGTGTTTGGATGAGTTTAGCTAATTGTGAAATAGTATTGGTTTAAAAAGAAGATAAATAATAAACAAGTGAAATTTAAAAACCCCTGTCACGTTTTCTTTTCTTGCTACATAATTTAACTAGTAGTAGACACGCTTTGATCGACAATCTATTGAACACGTATTATTTTTCTGTGTTTCCCGATAGCTACAATCTAGGGGTCTTCAAGTCAAGAGTGAATAGGTTACTTCTAGGCAAGCGTGCTTCACCGTCGACCACATTATCGCTTACCATCAGGTGTGATAGTGGTCAAGCGCGAGCCAATAATTTATTAAAAAAAATGACGCGATATTTTGCGAACCTTTAGAACGGATGAACCGATTTTCATCAAAAATAGCTATAAATACTCTCGACAAAGTCACCTTTCAAACAAAAAACGATATCAAAATCGATTCATCCGTTTTGGAGCTATGAATGATGCCACAGGCAGATACACAACTCCACCCATACAAAAATACACAAACACTCGTACCCCTCTTTTTTCGTCGGGGGTTAATAATAATTAAATCAGTAATTGTGCCGATTATCAAAAGCTTCGACGACCAACTGTCGATTCATAAACTTTGTGTCCCGTAGTGTTATCTCAATAGTTGCTATAGATATGTTTTACGTCATTATTTTCTATAGATAGCCGTACTACACAATTCACGGCCACCATTCTCGAAGATGTTACTTTTTACAATGATTAATATGATTATTTTTTGTTAATAGGATACGCTCCAAAATAGGAATCGCCGATATGGGCAACAAGGCTTTTAGGTTTAAATGAGATTGGGCGGGTTATATCTGTAGAATACATCAGGACAAATGAGGTAGAGTTTTTACGTAGGAGTGACGAGGATGGGCGTGGACCATCCTAGGCGACGGCCTAGGATGGTCCAGGAAACACTGGCGTAACGACTTGAAGGCGTTTGCGTTGGATTGTTAGGAGAAGGCAACACACTGGGCAGAGTGAAAGGCTATGGAGAAGAGTTTTGCCCGACGGCGAGACAACATAATTTGACAAAAAAAAAACTGTAAAGATGTCTTTTCAATAAACACATTTCCTTAAAACTAGTATCTACTACAAAAGAAGATTAAATCTTAATTTATAACTACAACGGCACCTCCTATGACAAGTGAAAAAAGCTGCACCTAACTGTTCCTGGCGCAAAGGTGCCCATAACGCTTGCTGCCTTGCCACGTTGGATGACAATGTTTAACATTGTTGTTGTTGGATGGCAACAACACAAACGAGCCAGAGCGGGATAGATCGCACTTAAGTGGCAGCAAACCTAGTAACAATACATGGTCTCGTACTTCAATGAAACTTTGCTACGCTAAACTAGCTAGCTCAATTTGAATTTCAAAACAAAAAAAGAAGAGTACACGTTAGGGCAGCCCAACGTGTACTACTGTACTACCTACATCAGAATTTTTCATACCTACACTATATTTTATTTCCACAACTAAAACCGCTACTCGTTTCCCCGACACGCAACATGTAAACATGCCGTGTAACTGCGAGTGGATTTACAAGCGTGTAGCGGGACAGCGTAAAGCCTGGCTTTGGTCCCGCCGCAAGTGGGGTGCAGGCAACACGTCGTGTGACGTCATATGGCAGCTAAACACGTTGTTTGTGTGTAATGCGGTGATATATTGGTGCAAGGTCTAGGGCAACGTAATTGTTTTTTTTTGGTATCTATAGTGAAAATTTAGAGGTATCGTCGTGGACACCCAGTGGCTAAGATTTTCAAATTCATATGTACTTTCTTAGTTTGTCTAGGACATCGCAGGCAACGGTGAAGGAAAACATCGTGAGGGAACCTGGACTTACAAAGATAAAGTAAGTCTGAAATAGCCAAGTCAAAGTTCTGTGGGGTTCCCAGAGGTGGCTTTAGTAACTCAGACACCAGAGGTGGCCACATTCTGACATGAAAAGAAGAAGTGACGGTGGATTGGCCTGGCGGTCGAACAAAAAAAATAGGATTCAAATCCGCTACAGAAAGGTCACGTTCACGAGGTGAGTACTATTTAGAAAAATTGCGGACGTTTCAGACAGACAGACGGATCGCAGAGTCTTAGTAATGGGGTCCCGTTTTTACACTTTGGGTACGCAACCCTAAAAAAGGTTCTGCCTACCATCATGAAAACAAGGCGTGACAATACTTTATAATGAAACTTCTTGGCGACTCATTAAGAGTCCATATATTTATAAATAGGAAACCATCGATATATATGTACTACGCACTAGATTTGGCGATCCGAACACTGTTCGACTGAACTGTAATGCAATCCGTACACCTTACTTTAAACTATGTTGAACGAAATGCGTAAGCGCCAGAAAATCCAGAAATGTCATGGCGCTTACGCGTTTTGATCGCGACTAAACTAAACTCTATAAGCGACCTAGCAGTTAGCACTGCATGTTTTAATACTTTAACCCTCTTACTAATAAACACGGAATAAAGTAATACCAGGTATAACAAAGGTATACCCATACATTTTCATAGGTTTATACCTGGTATAACTTTATTCTGCGTTTATTTGTAAGAGGGTAATAGTTTGATTAGACAACATAAATATTTTAGCGCTTCAGCGAACTTTAGTTACTACTCACCAGCATTTGTTTTTTTTTAATCATGAATGCCCTTGTCTACCGTTAGAATTTAATATGTCAATGTAGGAAACGCTTTCCTTAAATCAGTCAGTATCTCGTTAGTGGTAATCTTAGCAAATAAAAAAAAACTTTCCATTTGTATCTCAGTCACAGTTTTACCAGTGGTGTCTTATCCCATACAAAGAAACCGTGCCGACGTACTGTACTGATTATACTGATAATTTTTTATACATCGATCGCGTTCGGTTCCGTTCCACGGATATAGATGGTGATCTATCTATCGCCGTGGAATGGAACCAAACGCGATTTACAAAAAATAATCGGTATAATCAGATGAAAAGCGCTAGTTACGTCGGCACGGTTTCTTTATATGGGATGAGGCATCCGTATGCTAGTAATATATTATCTGTGGTATTACTAATGTCATAATCTCTCTTGCGACACTATCAAAGAGAGGATAGTTCACCCAAGATTGTAATTGTTCTCTATAAGACGTTAAGTTTCCACCCCTCGCATTGAGACGATCGTTTTATTTGCCTTTACTTTAGGAACACTTATGCATGTCCCCTTTGAAGATTAGAAGCTTGTTGCCGTTCAAGATGGCGACTTGGTAACATACGGTAACATTAAGTAAAGGCAAATAAATTAAGTAGTGCACGCGATGGCATTTCCTACCGGCATAAATGACAATTCATACAATCTTTGGTTTCGCTGTTAAAGATTCATATTTATCCTCACCCGGGGTTGAAGTTTCAATAATCCTTTTTTTGAGTTCACTTTCGTTAAATAAGGAACTCTGGTGTACAATATAATTCTTTAGACCCTGCAGTTTAGGCTGTATGTTGTTTCAGAATCAGAACTTTATTTGTAAAAAATTGTTACACAGAAGTGTGTGTGGGGTGATAAAACATTTAAAGAGACTCACTATGTTTTTGTTGTTGTTGTTCAGCGCATGGATGAACTTTTATTGAATAGAAACTAAGATATTACAGATTTATAAGTTACAAAGCATTTTGCTAACACTTTCATTGTGCGCACAGCTAAGAAGTGGAATTCCCTTCCAGTTTCGTTGTTCCCTAATAGCTACAACCTTGGGGTCTTTTAGTCAAGAGTGAATAGGTTAGTTCTAGGCAAGCGTGCTTCACCATAGACCACATCATCGCTTACCATCAGGCGAGATAGTGGCCAAACGCAAAATATAACCTGCATGACATATTATATAGCCCGAAGACATATTAAGTTTAATTTTTATCTTTCCATATTACGGTTTAAAAGATAGAAAATACAGTAGCACGAAAATCTTTCCGTCTCGTTGACATATCATCTCTTCTGTTAACATAATTGCGATATCTTAATAACTCTAACCACGTCTAGACGAGATATTTTTAGATCATAGCTTTACGTTGGCATTTATAGATATACCTACTTCTGTGGTATCTATCTCCTCGTAGTTTGCAATACAGGTGGGTGGTACAATTAATTCGTGTTGAGATATCTGCGAGCACAAGGTTATTAAGCAATTCACAGGTTAGCTATACCCAATTTTCCAGTAACCAGTTTGGGCTGAGTTCAATCAATATTTTTATGCTATGCGAGCATATGATGATATGATTTATTAATCTAGAATTTACCTATCAGTCCTGAAATATAAAATATGTGTGCTGTTATAAAATACAAGGATCTATTAAGTTTATAAAGTTGGCTGCGGGTTTAAAATAAACATAAACGCCGTCTTTTAAATAAAATAATTAAATGAGTCTGTTTAGGCTTTAGCAGTGGTGTCCCATCCCAGACAAAGAAACTGTCCCGACGAGTACTTTATTGATTATACTGATTATTTTCTGTACATCGATCGCGTTCGGTCAGTTCCACGGATATACATGGTGATCTATCTATCGCCTTGGAACGAAACCGAACGCGGTCGATTTACAAAAAAATAATCGGTATAATCAGATGAAAAACGCTTGTGCCGTCGGTGCGGTTTCTTTGTATGGGATGAGGCATCTGTATCTGTGGCTTTAATAAAGTTTACACCAATACTTAAACTGTTTCTAAGCAAATAAAAAAAAACTGAAGATATTTTGTTTCACGCTTTTATACGCTCTTTAAACGTGATTTTCACCACCTTCATAACGTCGGACTAATTTGAATCTTTGCACACTTATCAAAAACCGATCACAATGCAATAATTTAAATATATAGTTTGTCCCATTATCCTTACCAGGGTCTTTAGTATTAGCGATTGCACTAAAAAGTAAAAATAATAGTTTTAAAAAACACGCTGTAATAAAATATGTTTTATTGCTAATCACACTAATTTAAATTAATTGAAAATTATTTTCTACTATTTAATGTAGTTTTTTATTAAAGCGTGTTTTTTAGTTTTTAAACTATTATTTATTTAAATTTTCTAAACTATGGGTAAGCTTGATAGTGCAATGCTATAAACCGCACTTTATGTCACGCTGCAAAGCTGCCAAATAACACAGTAGATACTGCTAGTATTATATTATCTGTGACAGTACCTATATTGATTTAACAATGTAATACAATATATTTGAGTCAAGTGGAACACCAAAAGTGGTCCCGCAATCTTTTACAGGGCTCTTTTTTGAGACAATCCCACCGCACTATTCCCAAACCACTGCAACTCCTGAAAGCCAGAATCAACAGTGGCGACCACCAGAAAAGCGCCGAGACAATGAAGCTCGACAAAGTCCCGGAGAATGAATTTAACTGTCTTGGATCCCGCAACGAAATTAATCTTCTGGCACGAAAGCCTTATTGGTAAGCTTCCTTCATTCGGTTTGCCCGGTGGTCTGTGTGATTGGATTGCAGACTTCCTGAGAGATCGGTCCATTCGAGTGGTTATCGATGGCTGCTCGTCGGACCAATTGGATATCAATGCCGGGGTCCCTCAAGGGTCGGTACTCTCAGCAACTTTATTCTTGCTGCATATTAACGATCTGCTTAAACCCGGCACCTTTGGGTATGCAGACGACAGCACTGTTGCTGAGAGATACTTGTCCAACGCTCGTGCTACCGGGCCTCAGATCCGGTCTCTCCGGGAGGCCATGGTGGAGCGCTTGAACCTGTCCTTGCAGGCAGTCTCCGAATGGGGCGATGCCAATCTGGTCAGGTTTAATGCCGCTAAAACCCAGGCGTGTCTTTTTTCCGCTAAAAAGAGCCAATTTTACCCAGATCCAACTTTCCGAGATGCGACCGTGCCAATAACTGACCATCTTGAGCTTCTTGGCGTTACGTTGACATCTACTCTCAATTTTGGCCCTTACATTGAGGCAAAGGCTCAGCTGGCTGCCAAAAAGCTGGGGATCCTTGCAAAGGTGAGACGGTACTTCACGCCAGAACAGCTCCTCAACTTGTATCAAGCGCAAGTTCGATCATGCATGGAGTACTGTTCTCATCTCTGGGACGGATCAGCCAAATACCAGCTTGACGCACTAGAGTCGATCGAAAAGCGAGCCAAGAGGCTCATCGGCGATGAGGCGCTGGTCAAGTCAAAGCTCCAGAGTCTTGAACATCGTCGCCGAGTTGCCAGCCTGTCGGTTTTTTATCGGTTACATTTCGGGGAGTGTGCGATGGAATTGCACGATATAATTCCACCTAGCCCGTTCCATCATCGGACTACCAGACGTACGGCGATGCGCCATCGATACATGGTAGACATCCCACCCATACGCACAAAACGTTTTGGGAACACTTTTATTATGCGTACAGCTAAGGAGTGGAATTCCCTGCCAGAGTCTGTGTTTCCCGATAGCTACAATCTAGGGGTCTTTAAGTCAAGAGTGAATAGGTTATTTCTAGGCAAGCGTGTTTCACCGTCGACCACATCATCGCTTACCATCAGGTGAGATTGTGGTCAAGCGCGAGCCTATAGGTTATAAAAAAAAAAAAAAAAAAAAAAAAACAGAAAAGAATAAACAAAACAAAAACATAATTTCCACGTCCCTCCATATCAAGCAGGAGACAGAACAAACAAGGCTAATGGGCACAATGAGTCGTTTACAACTGGGATAAGCCCAGTTGCCTAGCACCACGGATAGAAATTAACTATAATATTAATGGGTCCTAACATTGTGAGCTTTTATATTTGATTCCAACAATAGGTATGGCAAAAACGCTTGAACGCACGGTAATTTGTTCTAGTTTTCACAAGGTCCGTATAATAAATAACTCCGGATGCAGCCTGTACATTATCCAAAATAATCCTGCGTACATTCTGCCAAAGAAGACCATGCCCATAAGATATGATATTTTAAAGAGCCAAAAATTACTTAAGTAACCACAGATTTACTATTAAAGACACAAACGTCCATAGTTTTAGTACAGTAGAAAAATATAAGTACAGTTTCCCCTAATTATGTAGGGCAAGGAAAATTGGAAAAACCCCTAATTAAATAATCATTATTCTCGATGTAACAATATCAATCGTTACCCACTCTAACGTGGGACGAACAAGGGTGCCATATTCCCCCAAACCCCCCAAATCCCGTCGAGGAAAGGCACTTGTAATCGAGAGGGCTTTATTAATTACAAACTTGGACCGCAACCACCCTACACACCCCTGCCACTCCCAACCCAACGCATTACCATCCCTAATACCTGTTTACTAAGGTTAAAAATCCCATAACGGATCCCCATTAACCCAACCCAGTCTTATCTCTTGGGCGTAAGCGTCAACAGTGAGGTGGATTTAATTCGGAGGATTTTGAACTTAATTCTCGGAGTGGCAGGATCGTTTTTCGGTTGGTGTGGGTCTTCAAACAAAGCCCATCAATTTGTTAAATGAAGAAAATGGAGATGTGTAATTTAGGAAGGATCTTGGTCGGGTGCGTCTAACGTGTGCCGTGTTCGCAGTAATGTTGGCAACACTGAACACTTGTACTTAACTAGCTTCTACTTAGAGCGTCTCACGAGGATTTTAAACGGATTCTAAATGGAGTTAAGCGTGAAGCAGAGATAGTCACATGACCGGTCGATTTGGCGACGTCTTGGGATGTCGCGGCTGGAATAATGATGATTTTATTGCAGATTTGAGTGGGTATAGATTACAGAAATAGAATACTTAAATAGATT
The DNA here is from genome assembly GCA_949775005.1 of Orthosia gothica. Lineage (NCBI taxonomy): Eukaryota > Metazoa > Arthropoda > Insecta > Lepidoptera > Noctuidae > Orthosia > Orthosia gothica. The sequence goes on from OX459047.1 coordinate 23,431,568, forward strand.
GGAAGAAAATAGCTCACTAAACAGATGAAATCCCAAGATTAGAACAAATACTGATCATGGAAGACTCTCAAAAAACTTCCGTGTCGAAGGATTGAGAGATATAAGATATTTTTATTGTACCTTACACATAAGAAAACAGAAATATCTGTTTTATGTTTTCCACTTCTTCTAATTAGCGTTAAAGTGAAAGTAACTACATAGATATTTACAGAAAATTTAAAAAATAAAATAAGCAAAACACATCATCAACGAACAAAGAACATTCCAAAAATAAAGAATCTTGAATCTTCATTCTTGAAGAAACGAATTCTGATTTCGAAATTCATCAAAAGGCATCAAGACTCCTTCCAATCCAACTTTTCAAATCAGCGAGAACATAATATGGCGTGAAATCAGCTAACTATCTCAAGAAATAAAGACGAGTTTTTGCCAAATAAGTAACAATAAACGTTTACGAAGAAACCATTTAAAAAGCTATAAGACACGGTAATTTAAGTGTGACTAATTTCCCAAAAAGAATCTTGAAATTACACATCCAATTGTAGTATCAAATGTACTTAAGATTGGATACGAATAGGTATACATTTCTAGCAGACCGTACAGTGATGAGCGACGACCAGATCGAAGCTGCGGGAGTCCGGTGGATCCGAGATACACAGGACCAATCAGTGTGGTGACGCTTGGGGGAGGCCTATGGCCAGCAGTGGACTTATTTTGGCTGAAATGATGATGATGTTGATGATGTACAGTGATATATAGGCCTGTTTCAGATCTTTCTGGTCTCTTTTTACCGGACTAAACCAAAAACGTGGGCCCTACTGAGCTTACTGGTTGATTATATTGAAGAGCAAGCGAAACTAGCTCAAAAAATTTAGTATCATGATCCGTAGGCAAACTAATCGTAAGTATCATTTGAGAGCGAGCGAAGCGAGCTACACTCGCAGGCGTTGCATAAGATTGGGATGAGTTAAGTTTTCATTGTAATTTAGCTAACTGATTGATTATATTTAAAGAATGCAGGAGCAAGCGAAGCTAGCTCAAAAAGTTTAATATCATGATCCGTAGACATCCTAATCGTAAGTTTTCATTGGAGAGCGAGCGAAGCGATCTAGACTCGCAGGCATTGCATAAGATTGGGATGAGTTAAGTTTTCATTGTAATTTAGCTAACTGATTGATTATATTTAAAGAATGCAGGAGCAAGCGAAGCTAGCTCAAAAAGTTTAATATCATGATCCGTAGACATCCTAATCGTAAGTTTTCATTGGAGAGCGAGCGAAGCGATCTAGACTCGCAGGCATTGCATAAGATTGGGATGAGTTAAGTTTTCATTGTAATTTAGCTAACTGATTGATTATATTGAAATAATGCAGGAGCAAGCGAAGCTAGCTCAAAAAGTTTAATATCATGATCCGTAGACATTCTAATCGTAAGTTTTCATTGGAGAGCGAGCGAAGCGATCTAGACTCGCAGGCATTGCATAAGATTGGTATGGGACTTTCGGACGGGTTTCTCAGAGGCGACTTAGTTAACTCGAGCACCAAATCCAAGAGGTGACCAAATCCTCACACGAGAAAGAAAGAAGAAGATTCTAATTTAATTAAATAAATTGTTTATTTTGGACCAAACACTTTTGCACATTTCAATTGACCCACCAAACTGCGTAACAATTTGTCGGCGGGAGTATAATAGTCACAACGGAACTTTGTGTCTCTGAAGTTGGCTCTGCCAACCATTGCGCAAGAAACAGTTTTTCATCGAGTATGTTGCATAGAGTAAGCGAAATAGGACGATGCGACAAACGTAAGCGAGTGAAAGAGACAGTTATACAATGCTATCTTCACCTTCAACATTGACACAAAAATAGCTACTGCGCAGGCTCTTGCAGCCAATTCCTTAGTCACCGTGGATCATTAACGCATTTTAGATATAAATAGCAAGAAAACCACAGGTCTGGACATTTTTTACATTCTGAGTAATACTGCTCGGTTGCAATCGAATAGTTTAATTAGATAATCAAATAAAATACACACTTTAAACAGCTCATAGTCATCACCATTTAATTTACTAAAATAATAAAGCAACCCCTGATTTTATTATTCACAACAAGCTCGAGGCATTTTCACGTAATTCCAGTGGCGTAATTAAAAAGTCAACGGCACAGTGCTGCCAACATTAAGCCCCTCGTTAACACTCGCGACACTTCCGGTTACAGCGGAAACATGGCTGCTGTAGCCTGTAATAATTCTCAATGTTCCGCACGGAAAAGTAATTGATTTTTGTAAAATGCCGTGCTTTTTGAAAGATTTATGCAATGTGTACTGTAATGTTGTTGCTAATTAATTGTGTGATCAGATTTAAGAGAAAAGTTGTGACAGTGAGGATTTTATTGTTAACTAGCTGTTCCCCGCGGCTTCGCTCCCGTGGGCCACCCCACAGGACCCGTTTTCGGGATTTAAAAATAGCCTATGTCACTCAGGAATAATGTAGCTTTCTATTGGTGAAAGAATTTTTAAAATCGGTCCAGTAGTTTCGGAGCCTATTCGGTACAAACAAACAAACAAAAAAATCTTTCCTCTTTATAATATTGGTATAGACTAGCTTCAGCCAGCGGCTTTGCCCGCGTGAAAAGTATTTTCTTATACCAGGGGTACATAAGACAGGGATAAAAATGTAGTCTGTGTGCTATTCCAAACAAATAATCTATCTCTGTGCTACATTTCATCCAGATCCATTCCACCGTTCTGGCGTGATTTTGTATCAAACATCTACCATACATCCAAACTTTCGCTTTTATAATATAAGTAGGATTCTAGTTAACGCTTCTTATGTATTTGCCTTAAAAAAGATGGCGTGGCTGTTGTGAATTTCAGTATCAGAATCGGCAATCATAATAAGAGGAACTGCATCCCGCACTGGGCCCGCATGGTGAATTATGGCCCATCCCCTCTCAGAAAGAAGGAAGCCTGTGTCCCAGCAGTTTGAACATTAATAGGCTTATGACGATGATGATGAATAAGAGGCACTTTTTCATTGTTTTTGATACTGGGCATTTCCCATTTTGACAGTAGTGGAAATTCCAAACAACTGAGGATTTATGGGCCTGAGCTTGGCCTGAGTGTTTTGTTAATAAGAACACACCGAGAGCGTGACCCAAAAATTGTGTGTAAATCAGATTTCATCAAGTAGTCATGAAGCTTCGGCCTCTTGATCGGAACTCACAACGCTGCGGTATGCGGTGCCGGACACATTAACTACACACTACACGGTAGTAACTGGATGTCATAGTACCCCTTGACAAGACTGGTGTCAGATTTTAAAGCTTCTGAGTATCCGTAACGATCGTCAAAGATCTACAACTGAATGCCAACACCAACGGCTTCCGGCCTTGGTTCAGGCCTTAGTACGGGGCGAGAGGGTATGGGAAGCTGTCACCTCTTTCCGCAAAACAGGAATGCTCGCAAAGGAGGAGGCGGAACGCGTGAGGGAGACTCAACGGAGACGCCCTCACGTCCCAAGCAACCGCAGGAGACGCCCTGGGCGTCGGGAGTTGCAAGCAGATTCCCGGCAGCTGAAGGAAGAACCAGGCCAGAGTCGACGGCGCGTAGTGTTCCACGCGCGCCTCAAAGAGTTGTCAGCAAAAACTGATGGGGTTCGCTGTCTGGGAAAACTGACGATGCCTGTCTGAGTAGCGGCTAAATTTGAAAAAACCGGCCAAGTGCGAGGCGGACCCGTGCACGAAGGGTTCCGTACCATTATCTTAAAAAACGGCACAAAAATCACGTTTGTTGTATGGGAGCCCCCCTTAAATATTAATTTTATTCTGTTTTTTGTATTTGTTGTTATAGCAGCAACAGAAATACATCATCTGTGAAATTTTCAACTGTCTAGCTATCACGGTTCATGAGATACAGTCTGGTGACAGACGGACAGACAGACAGACGGACCGCGGAGTCTTAGTAATAGGGTCCCGTTTTTACCCTTTGGGTACGGAACCCTAAAAACAGTTACAGCGGCCCTGGCTCAAGCAACTGAAGGAGCACGGGTGGGTTTTAGTCAGTAAAGTCTGACTACCGCTTCACCCAGAGCGGGAGAAGTTATTAGATGACTGCCCAAACAAAAAAATAAAATGGCCAACGGCCAACGTGCTTTCTGAGGCACGGACAACAAATACCAATTAAATTTTTCGTTTTTTTACAAATAAAAAACTACTACAATAGGATTATACTTTTCTCCAGCCAATTAACTTTCGTAAAAATTGCACGTAGCTCTAACAAAAGCCAGCTCACGTTTAAAGATCTTCGTTTTATTACTATTTAACACTGTGCAAAAACTTCACACTAGCGTTTTTATACACGCCAGACGATGAAACAGGCAAAAAAAAATAAGGCTAGATATTATCACAGCAGTTTAGCAAACATATCTGTTTAAATAAGACATATTTTAAGCGATCTAGGTACCTTTTAGTCCTATCACGGTTTGACTTTTAAACCGACTTTCCAAAAAGGAGAGGGATGTTCGACTTTATGTATTATTTTTTCTTTTTTGTGTATGTTTACCGATTTCTAAGTCGATTTTGAAAATTGTTTACTTGTTCTCTTGTAAGAGTATGTTCCCAAATTGGCTATTTAAATTTGGTGAAGATCTGTTGAAGAACTTCGAAGATATAAATACAACAGAACTCTTTAATAAATTACAGCAAATCTCTCGGGCTTGCAGCAATAGCATGTTTGTTTATTGTTTATACCATTTCATAAAATAACATCAACCCAGTACGCTCTAAAGGGGTACGCAGATGTGTACAGTTCACCTTGGTACATTCTCATTTCACAGGTTATGTTCAAGTTTCATGATATTTGGGATATCTATTCTGGTATTATAGACACTTACCACAACTAAAAAGTTTTTTTAATAAAAAAAACGACACAACCGACTTCCAAATAAAAACACTAAAAAGTTAAAATTACTTCTTTTTCGTAAGTCAGTGTCAAAATACGAAGAAAAGAAAACGGCAACACCGACTGCGCAAAAATAAATTATTTTTCAGTTTCTAGTTATTTTATTTGGAAGTCGGTTGTAAATTTTGTAATTTTTATTTTTGAAAGTTTCTGCACACAATTCGCGAAAAGCTATTTATTTATTTATATACACTTTATACTAGTTACACCATAATAAACAAGTAACAAGTAAAATTTAAAAAAACTCCGACACATTTATCTTGCGAAAACACCCCAATTCAAACAGTAAAACGCCCATAACTTTGAACGGCTGAACCGATTTTATTCAAACATAGCTAAGAACACTCTCGACAAAATCACCTTTCAAACAAAAACACTAAATCAAAATCGGTTCATCCGTTTAGGCGCTATGATGCCACAGACAGACACACAGATACACAGCAACACACGTGAAACTTATAACACCTCTCTTTTTCCAGCGGGGGTTAAAAATAAACTTAATACTAAAAACATACAATGGGCGGCCTTAACGCATGCCGCGATCTCCTCCAGGCAACCTGGAAGAGATCGCGGAATGCGATAGCTATCGCAAAATTAATCTGACAAATCGTCAAACGAGCGTTAGCTGCCGTGATTGATCATCACTTGATTAAACTTTAATTTGTAACTATTCGATAACATCTTTCCAGAACCGGAGGTAAATCAAGGGGCTTATCGATAATACAGGGTGGGCCATTTGCAGTAGGTCACAAAGAAGCAAAACATTTTTTTTTTATTCCTTAAATATCCCTGTTTCTTTAAACTATCGCCCTATTTCGTGTCGATCCATGATTTTTTGCTCACACTGTATATAGTCAAACTGACAGATGAATTTGTACCGTAAAAAGTAATCTGAAATTGCCCTTCAAACTGGCTCACAGCATAATACTATAAAGTGGCATACTTATAACTAACCTGAACGAAAGCATTAACAAGGGACTACTTCTATTAAAATACCAACACTAATAACCACCCAAAATACTCCTGTCTATCATACTTATACTCAAGTAAATCTCTAAAATAAATGACACCGTATAATAACACGGGCGCGTTCATCTGTACCGGAACTACGGACTTCCGAAGCGTCCACCCGGACTGCCGAACCGTCCACCCGGACTTAAAGGCCCGAAAAATAAGCCAATCCTAACCCTAAACGCTTTCAAAATTTATGTCCGCCTCTTGACCCTCGCAACGCCTTATTCACCTTTTATTTTTATTTGAGTGAGCAAGGAACAAATCTTAGCGTAAAAGGTATAATAAAATAATCGTTAGATTCGTTTAGACGACTCTAATTTCACGGATTGCTGCGCAAAGGGACGCTCCAATGTAGGGTTGAGTCTGTCTCACTCTGGCGCGTGGGGGGTGGTATTGCTGTCCCTGTCTCGCGCCGTCCAATCGCCAGGAGTGAGTTGCACAAGTTGCAGACTTGGTACTCTTTTTTATCTATTTTTCCTTGTTTGCGGGTTTGTATTGGAAGTTTTTTCCGCGGTGGAAATGTTTTCGTGGGTATCGGAGTTTATTTTAACAAGTTCGGTCGCTGTCGAATATTTTGTGTTTGGAGTTTTTGCGTCTTCTGAATTTGAATATTTGATGTAGGTATTTGTGGTATTTGGAACTAGATTTTGACTCAGATTTTTTTGCCGTGAATTTACAGATTTTCTGTGTCCGTCAAAAAAGCTTTAAAATGCCAGTACTTACTGATTTAAGCACAGTGTCTGGAACGGAAATTATGAAAAAATGTCAAACGCGTAATAACTGCTCAGCTTGTGTGAATTTTCAACAGCCAATCGTGCCATCTTGCGTTTAATTTATGTCACGTATCATAAATTCTTTCCAGAAAAAAAATCGTTTTTAGACTCATCATAAAAATCATCCTTCAATATCTTAAAAGCATATGACGTACTAAACCCTTCCGATGTTCAAGCGATAGTCCATTTGACTGCACAAAATCGTTACTTCCCATTATTCACATTGCCCGCGCAAATCGCGTAAGAGCCGGTCAAAGTACGTAATAGATCAACGGCTATCGGCTTTCGTATCTAAATAGGACGGCTATCAAATCGGTCCTTGAGCGCATATTTTATGCTTGACGTGCGATTATGGGGTTGACAAAGAGCAGTAGTGGCCCAGTGGAAACGGCCGCGACTTACAAGTTGGTTCCACTAATGGGTTCGAACCCAGGCAGGCGCTTTACTTTCTGTAAATTATGTCCTCACCACTGCTATCAAAACGGAGAAGGAAAACATCGTGGGGAAACCGGCATGTTTTAAAAACGAATATTCGAAGGCATGTGACATCCACCAACCCGCTCTGGGCCCTTTCCCTCTCACAAAGAAGAGGCCTACACGCAAAACGGTCCAAATGGGAGTCTAAATACGGAAAAGAGTGTCCAGTCTCTCACAAAGAAGAGGCCTACACGCACAACGGTCCAAATGAGAGTCTAAATACGGAAAAGGGTGTCCAGTCCATCTATCTATCCTCTGGGGTTGACAACGAATCATAGGAAACCTATTATGCCTGAACAATGTCTAAGTTACAAACACATTCGCTTGAGTATGTGTTGTTTTTCGGCGAATGATATTAAAATTAAATATTTGGGCATATATTTACAGCTTAGATAAAGTACCTATAGATGGAGCCATGGCGTGGCCGCACATGAAACAACAATAACAATAACACTTTGGATTTTACAGCCTAGAACACTTCAACCCACCATCGCACTGACACTTATTATCTATAAATAACCCAATTCCTTGTCTCAATAAACACTTAATCCCGCGAAATCACAAAAAAATCAAACACGACCGAGTTAGTTTGTCAAACTTGCCGTGATATTAGCGTTTGACAAACAACAAAACCCATGGTGACAAAGACAAAAAATAATCTTTTGTCCTTATTATTTACATGGGGCTGCCAATTAGCGATCTCGCTCTATCAATCAAGCTCATTTTAAGGCTAAATCTATAGGTACTTTATCTAAAATGTACAGAGTATTTTTAAACTAACCTCCCCCCCCCCCCCCCTCGGGTCTCTGACAAGAAATTATCGACGCGTCAAAAATTAAACGCAAGTCAAGTGATGCGATGTGGCTGTAGAAAATTCATTCAACCAACCACGCCAACTAAAGCGTGTTTGACAATTTGTCAAATTATTTTTGCAATAAGTTATGCCCCAAAAACTAACCCTAGGTAGTTACTACCTACATATCAGAAACACTTAGTGACGGTCTCATTCAAAAGATCAGGCAGCCAAAACTATGCTGCATCTAAATGCTTGTAATGGAATGTGCGATGTTTTAAAACCAAATGTTTTAATAACAATCCTCTTGATCAGTATAAATACAATATGAAAGACAAATTAAAATTTATATTTTTCTTTAACAACAATTTTTACACTCTCAAACATTGTTTAATCACTAAAAACGAAATTAATTCGCTTCTCAACCCCGGTCAGTCAGGAAACGATCAAACTGTCATCACCGTACAGCTGTAGCGACCTCTAGCGGACAAAGTGATTTATTTGCACTATGGTACAGCCCGCGTCCACTTCATATCAAGTCCCTTGGCAAGAAAAAATATGACTTCCTTTCCTTTGTAAAATTAATAGATATGTTTGTAATAAATGAATTAGATGTTTTTAAATAATATATATTATGTACCTAGATCGTATTTTTAGTTCAATGTTTTAAATAGCTGTTAAGAGGTGCTTTATGCTGCTTGATGTTGTGTAAACGTTCCAATTGATTATTTTTAGATAAATTAATAGTTAGATACGAATCAAAACCAAGGCTAAGAGGGCCTAGGCAATGTGCCATACTATCTACGATTGTCAAAAAGTCCCAAATGTGAGTGTATGATTATGAAATATTACATGATCAGTCACTCAAAGGGCAATTCCATATTTAGAGATCCGCAAGAGAACCAGGGTTACCGACATAGCCCGAAGAATTGCCAAACTTAAGATTACACTAGTCGAAAATTCTTCCATACAAACGTAGTCTAGCGATTACTCCAGTGTTTGACGATTTACGTTCAAAATAAAATATGATGTCAATTTGTCTCATAATTATCTAGCCCTGAATGGAAACAAAAAAGTAATTAAAAACAATATTTGAAAGTTATGAGCGTCGAAAGTTCCATATTGCAACACTAATTTTAACGCATCTTTGGGTGGAAATAAATACCCTACGAAGAAGGAAAATTGCAAAACGGCCTCCATACAGGTATAGATTAGTAATTCAACAAGGCAAATAATTGTATTCTGAAAATATAAATTTACTAGTTTTTTCATGTTATCTAGACTCCCAAAGGTCTGTTTACAAAATTTCGCTCGCTCATTTTCATCCTAAATCATCATCCATAGCTATGTCCAGCAGTGGACGTCTTTCGGCTGATTTTGTTTTGTGATAATAAACAACTGTGTTCTTTTATATTTTTAAGATATTGTTAATGTAAATTGTGCCTTAATTTATAAATAAACCTACCCACCTAACCTACCTATTAAATTATTTATTTATTCTTAGTTTTCATCAAGTTTTTTTAATCCACTATTAGCATTGGCTTTTTAAGAAGTGATGACACTTTTACCAAAAGGTATTCCTAAACATGCGTGCCTGACGTGATGAAATAGCAAAAATATCTTACATAAATAAATAAATGTTTATTATAACAAAAAGGTTACAATAATAGGGTAGTTGACAAAAAAATATCTATTTAGTCCATCAGTTAGATAATCTAAAAATATTGGACACATATTTTTTATTTTGCCACGTAAACACAAAATTACGACGATACAGTGCGTTGAAATATGAATATCGTGTGACATCACAGTGTGCTACATTTTATATCTGACGAAGTGACGTCACAAGCCCGCAATCCCGAACTTTGATGCGCTTTATCTTTGTAAATTTTTATTTATTTGATAATCTCACTGACGGACTAAATAGAATTATCGTTTTTCTAACCTGGAAAAATCCCGTGTTCATATAAGTATACAGCTATATTATAGGAACTATATTGTAATAATTGGTTAATGAACCATGCCTTATGTAGTAGCAATTTCTCTCATCTGTGCTCTGCCTCACAAACTAGGGAGGATCTTGTTACGTTTTCAAGTCTAAATGTTGGCGTCCAAGCAAAAAAGGCCCATTAGTGGGGTATTTGACTAATACTTGATTCGCTATCTAGAATATTCAATTAATAATAAGGATTAAAACAATATTCCAAAACTGGCATTATATTTTATCAGACCAATGAAATTGAAATTGTGTTTGTATGAACTTTACAAAATTGCGTCATCATCAGCCTTTTAATATTCACACTGCTGGGACATAGGCCTCCTATTTGCGAGATAGGGCATGGGCCTTAATCCATCACGCGGGCCCAGTGCAGATTGGTGGATGTCATACATGTCTTCGAATGTTTGGTTGTAGACATGCCGGTTTCCTCTCGATGTTTTTCTTCACCATTTTTAGAGCAGTGAAGATGAAATATTTTACACAAAGTAAAGGGCCTATCTGGGTCGAACCTACGACCTACAACACGCTTGTCGGGGCCGTTACCACCCACCACTGCTGCAAAACTGCGTATAACTCGGCAACTAAATGCTGAGAACTGAAACCTTTTTGCTTGGACGCCCACAAATACTATGGCTCTAGACAGACGGACTGCATTTCAACTGCAAATTTGCGGTTCGGATGCGGTTTGAATGCAGTTGACACATAGTTAGTACTATTGCAGTCGTGTCAACTACATTCAAACTGCATCCGAACTGCAAAAATGCAGTCCATCTGTCTAGAGCCTAACTTAGCTTCCGTAAGCCAGAACGTTCTGAACAGAGATGACTCTCTCTATTATCTACTTAATTAGAAATCGTTTTAGAGAAGAATAGAAATGAATCGTTTTGGTTTTTGACTCGTTCATTATAAGTTGAAGCGACAGAAAACCAAGGAATGCAAGCAATACTTAATTTAATAGGTATTTTTTTGACAGAAGCAACGTTTTTGTTATTCAAATGACTTACATTCGTATCACGTAACTTTCTTGGAATCGATTCCACTTTTCATTCCTCATGATAAAATGTAATCGATTCCGATGTCTGATTGCTTGGTCCACGCGTTCAATTGAAGAATTTAATAAGACACACGGAAATTGTATAATAAAACTAAAAACAAACTTCGTTTTAGAGAAACTTACTAAAGCTCGAACATCGGCGCCGAGTTGCCAGCCTGTCGGTTTTTTATCGGTAACATTTGCGGGACTGTGCGTTGGAATTGCATGAACTAATTCCTCCTAGCCCGTTCCATCATCAAGACGTACGGCGCTACGTCATCGGTACATGGTGGACATCCATCCGCACCAAACGTTTTGGGAATACTTTTATTACGCGTACAGCAAAGGAGTGGAATTCCCTGCCGGAGTTTGTATTTCCTGATGGCAGATGTCTTTAAGTCAAGAGTGAATAGGTTTGTTCTAGGTAAGCGTGCTTCATCGTCGACCACATCATCGCTTACCATCATGTGAGATAGTGGTTAAGCTAAGCGCAAGCCCATCAAAAAAAAAAATGCGTGTCCTAGAACCAAAAATTCGAAGACATGTGACATCCACCAACCCGCACTGGGCCCGCGTGGTGGATTACGGCCCATTCCCTCTCACAGAGAGGAGGCCTGTGTCCCAGCAGTGGAAACATTAATAGGCTGATGATGTGATGTGATGATGATGAATATAAACTGAAGCCGGATTCTGTATTCAGTAAATTATTGTGTTGTAAATTCAAACTTCAATTTAAAGCGCATTGCACAATGTCGCTACAAAAATAATTTGTCGCATTTTTTTCCAGTCGTCTTGGAAAAAAATATTTCATTGTATCATTTAAATAGTAAATATAAGCCGTCGTGACCTGAGACCTAGCAGTAAACACTTTTTCGTCATAGAATAATAGAGAAACACCAAGAGCTGACACATTCACCTTAAAAACCATTTTATCCATTTTCTCACTTATTATCTTTTTGATTGAACTACGTGACTTCAGCAAACTAGACAAACAATATTTGCCGTCGGTGAAACTCAGTATGCACCTTAACATATGACAATAAAAGTTATAATGGTATGCTTTTATGTGTATGAAGTGCAATTTAATATTTGTTTTTTTGACGTTTGATGTCTAAATTAAGTGAGTCACGTGGGGTAAGTCATGTTTTATCATTTTAGAGGTCCGTTTGTTCTGATTGAAAATTAAATTGATACGTTAAATCCGGTGTATTGTTGTTTGTAATTAGTTTAAAGGCATTCGTGACACAAGGATAATTAGGTGCAAACTAATATAGTTATTAGATATTTTAATGATTACAAAAAAAAGTTTATTTAATAACTTGTAGGTATAAATAATTGGTTTGTATTTGCTCTGAGGTCAGTTGTCTTGTTGTAATGTCCGTTTACTGACAATTTAATTAAATAGGTAAGTATATAGTCTTATTTTTAAATTGATGATCAATACCTACAATAATATTATAATCGCAAAATTCAATTTAATTTTTTTTATTCAATATTTTATAGGGCGGGTTATTTGACTAGTTAAAAGACAAAGCTTTTTGACTTGTCGTTGTGACTTTGACATCTAATTTGAATGTGTTTTTTTATTTTTATTTTGTACATTTAAATTATTTTTTTCTTATGAAAAAAAATATACAAAAGTACAAAATGTTTTTTTTCTCTAGATTGAGATGATAGAAGTCGCGATTATTTTGATGGAGTCAAAAATTTAAAGCAAATAGCTAAAAAAAACCTAGAGTTGATAGGAATAGGCGTCTGCTTGGTAGCACGTCGCATATAAGTTCCGTAACCACTTGTCGCAGTCTACAGGCCAAGTTTTTGGCATTTCTCAATTTATTTTCTAACATAATTCATCAAAATTTTCACGAATTAAAACGATAAGAAAAACCAATTTCTGGAATGGTATAATTTATTTAGGTATACATTATTTTCGAAATGCCTTTGTCCCGACGGGGCCTTTTTCATAAAAATAACCAGGAGCCGGCAAAAACAAAAAAAAAAAAAAGTTGTAAATATAGTGTAAATAGGTTATAATCTCATTAAAATTAAATAACCTACCTATATCGTAAATAATGTATGTTACCAGCAATAAAAGTTTCATCATCATCATTTCAGCCGAAAGACGTCCACTGCTGGACATAAGCCTGCCGCAGGCGTCGTTACATTGAGCGGTCCCGTGCGTCTTGCATCCAGCGGATTCCCGCATCCTTTACCAGATCATCGGCATAAGGGCATTTTTTATTTTTATTGTTTTTTCATATTATTTTCATTAAAAAAATATATTAAAACAGGTAATTATACCTAATTGCAAAACCGTATGTGACAAATTGTCAAAAGTGTTCAAAGCTGCTGTGATTGGTTGAATGCATTTTCAACAGCCAATCGCATCACGTTACAAATCGACGCATGGTTGGTAATTCATTGTATTAAAAGCGTCTAATAGAGCCTCTGCGAGTTGACCTACGCCTTCCAAATATCCGGGACCCCAGGGTCCCGAGATTTTTTTAAGACAAACGCAATCAGTACAATAGAAATTCTACACTTGCGAAGACGGATGTCAAAACCTCGCATTCGTCTGAAACGCTGAATGGTGTCTACAGTCTAGCATTGTAACGGATTACAAACCTAACGTCCATAAAAATAATACGAAACTAAAAGAAAACATTAAGGTTAGGGTTTAAAACTTCGACTACTTACAGGGATCTGACACTGAACTGGTTAAATAAATATAAAAGGATACTTAATTCTAAGAAAAACTAGGAACCATAATTTATAGGAAGCACGGTCTGAGATGTACATTATTGGAGTTGGTCGATGGAGTCATATAGAACAAGACCCTTGTAATAAATAAAAATACTAATCTATCCTCTTTATAATATTATATATTATAGATTATCTGTGGTATAGATATAGATTAGTATAGATTACATAAATAGGGAGACTTATATTTATATTGTCTAGATATTCTTTTGAATCTAGACAAAACACTTGAATATAGCGTAGAGCGCTGAGGGCCTTGACTACCCTGTTTTCTTTTATAGATAAACCCAATTCTCCTTCTTATCTGACTTCTCATATTCAATTCCTTTGCTCTGCTCACAGTAAAAATCTACGCTCCACCAATAATCGTCTTCTACAATGTCCCTCGCACCGCTCTGGGTTTATTCACTCGTCCTTCTTTGTCCAGGCTATCTCTCTTTGGAATGCGCTCCCTCAGAATATCAGGATGGCAACCAGTCGGTTCTCTTTCAAATTTAAGGCACGTGGGCACATTCGGAAGAAGTTTGCAGAATCATCACAGAATTGATTTGTTGGTTTCGGTTTCTCTATTACATTGTTTATGTATGTATGTATGTATATAAGTATATATTTGTATATATTCTTTTTATATATGTTTTTCTCAATTTTTCCGTTTATTTAGTTGCACCTGCCTTATTTTATCTCTGCACCACCCTAAGGTCGACTGGTAGAAAATGCCTAAGGCATTAAGTCCGCCTTTGTACTTGTGCATAAAGTTTTAATAAATAAAATATGCTTTGTTTTAATATCTTATGGCCAATTTTTTAATAATCTGATAACTTTTAATTGAGGAATAAAAATGGCCGTTTGACATATTTTCTATGAAAAAGCTGTCAAACTGCCATTTTTATTCCTCAGTTAAAAGTTATCAGACAATTCAAAAATCGGCCCATAGTGTCTAACATACAGTATCTGCATTTTTGTTATTTAGGCCTTGTTAGACATATTTTAGACTAGCAGGCAACAACCTAACTTTAAGATGTATGGAGCAAATGTAACTTTTGATATTTCTATATCAAAAACAGTCTTCTCTATGAAAAGAACCACGCAACTAAACACCAGTAGCTCAACATTTACACCAATAATAGACAATTACACATTCAGTTACTCCAATTTAGTATTGCGTAGTTGCGTAGGTACAATTATTTTACGAGTTTAATTCCCGCCAATTTGTCACAGCACGTACCAATGAACGGAATTCGTAATCCTAGCTAAAATGTCCGACGCAAAGTGCCGCAGGAATCAGTTTACGACAAAAACTATCAATAAGATGGCGCTTTTTACACGCACTGAGTGTTTTTAAATAAATTGTGGTCGTCTAACATTAGGTGGTAACAAAAACATCTCATTTTGCTATAGTCCACTCTCAATTATTCGCTGATTACTGCAATCCTGTGAAACCGTGATGAATTCGGCCATTTTCTTTTTTGTTCCCGCCTTTGTCACTATGCTTTGAAGATGTTTGAATAAAAACTCTTTGGTCCTTTTATGTTTTTTTCTTTTTAATAATATTATATATAATGATGACTTGAGAGGAGAGAATAATTAGATATTTAAACAAAATAAATGAAAAAGTATTAGGGGAGCATAAAATTATGTTTGAAAATGAACAAAAAAAATTCGGAGACGGACAGCCGAGGAACACGTTCATTTGGTCTTTAAATTCTGCACATCTATTGTACCTATTGTGTATCATAGTATATTATCAATTTAACACTTTCTAATGGGACGTAATTCTTTACCTAATTGTCACACGTAGTAATTTAAGAAGCTATTAAAGACTGTGATTGACAATAAACCTAACAAATAAAATTACCAGACGGGACGACCACATCAGAAGTTAGACTTCACCAAAACTAATTTAAATATTGAATTCTAAAACCGTTAAAAACCACACTACAAAGAAGAGTTTAATCATGGTAGCTTATTAACAAAAACAATGTTTCCTAACAGTTGTAGATACGAGGCTTTTAACTATAAAAATATTCCAAGGTGTCTCTGAATCAGCGACCACTTCATTGATGGTTGTAGAAGCACTCATGAACGATGAAAATTATGAGGGTAAGCTAGCGAATCAAGAAAGAAAATAAAGTATACAACAAATAATTTTTCTCTAAGGTCTTAAAGGCTACGAAGAGATTTCTGAAAAAAAAAACTTTTTATACACAAAAAAATACTACCGCGATTTCCAAATAAGAAAACTACAAAGAAAAAATAACTTTCTTTTTGGAAGTCGGTGTCTTTGGTAGGACCAATATTTTGCGGTAAAGGCACCGACTTCCAAAAATAAACTTATTTTTCACTTTGTAGTTTTCTTCTTTGGAAGTCGGTAGTATATCTTTGTAAACATTTTTTTTTCACTTTTTAGTTGTAGGCCAGAATAGATTACCCGAATATCATGAAACTGAACATAATCGAAGAACTGAGAGTGTACCAAGGTGAACTGTACACATATGCGTACCCCTTTAGAGCGTACTGGCGTGATGTTATGTTATGAAATGGTATAAACAATAAACAAACATGCGATTGCAGCAATCCCGAGAGATTTGCCGTTATTTATTGAAGAGTTATGTTGTATATCTCCGAAGTTCTTCATCAGATCTTCACCAAATTAAAATGGGACCAATTTTGGAACATACTCTTTCAAACAATCGGTCCACAATTGACGGATATATCGGTGAGAGCACACAAAAAAAACACGAAGTCGAACATTGAACCTCCTCCTTTTTGGTAAGTCGCTTAAAAGTTTCAACGACACAATGTAGGTTAATAACCTGTTTGTCTACCTATGTCTTAACAGAAAAGGCCGCGATGGCGGCAGCCTCTTGTTTAGAACACCTTCACCACAGCTTAGGTAGATATTATAAAATATGTTAAAATGAAAACTCCTTTATCCGCGTTGAGCGTTTTATGGTAGGGGCAAAACTTATGAGTTCGCGTCACCGACGCGCTAAAGTAACGAGTTGCGCCCGCGCCGGTCAATTCAAACTTTGGAATAACTGGCCAGTTATTCTAAAGTTTGAAGTTTTCACTTCTGTCAGCAGTCCCCATGACTTCCTATTTTTTTAATTTTATAACCCCAAATATTCACTTGTATTTGATGTGGGCAGGGCACATTGCTCGCAGAACGGATGGTCGATCGGGCCGAAAATTTCTGGAATAGCGACCGCGTACCGCAAGACGTTGCGTTGGAAGGCGTCCTTCTAGGTGGAGCGATGACCTGGTCAAGGCTGTTGGAATTCACGCACAGAATCGATCAGTGTGGCGACGCTTGGTAGAGCCCTATGTCAAGCATTGGACGTCTTTCGGCTGAAATGATGATTTGATGTAAACTTTACTAGTCCGATTTCTAGAAACAAATTACCGACACGCCATGCAATGCTATTAACTGTAGCTGTAGCATCCTAATCCCGGTAACTCAAATTGATATAATTCTTCCTCTCCACTTACATATAAACAATAAACATTCAATAATCAAGTATCTATAGCCCAGCAGGTTTGCAGCCAACCCTAAGCCGTCAGCCTCTAGAGGCTTAAAGGAGCTAAATATTAATTATTATTAATTCATTTGGTTTAAAATCTATTAGAAAGAAAGATAAATATTTATTTGTGAACCGCACAGGAGACACTAGTAATACTAGTCTATTAATACTATTAAATACGAGAGGCTCTAGATAAATGACATTCTATCAACGAATGCGTCGCGATCGCGATTAGTAAAAGTACAAAATTTATGGGATTGATAAACGCTATCAAAGGTCACGTGATCAATTCTTTACAGTTTGGTATTTCGACAATCGTTATCGCTAACATCTAATAACACTTGTCAAGTGCCTCCGGTTTCTGTAAAAATATTTTCGACGACAAATGAAACGCAAGTCATCCGATTAGCTTTTGATTTGCAAAAAAAATCGTTCCAGAAACTGATGTCTATGTAAAATAGTCAACAAAAACGATATCCAACAGAACTTCCTATTTCTGTGCTTTTCTTCCTGCTTCCTAATGCCATAAACCCAAATATGGACAAATCTTCCTTACCTACTTACATAGATGCCCACAAACAATAAACATTCAATAATCAAGATACCTATAAGCCCGGCAGGACTTCAGCCAACCCTAAGCCGTCGGCCTGTTGAGGCTTAACTGAGCTATGTAGCCCATCCCCTCGGGGGTTGCCATATACCTACTACAACATTGATAAGCCTTACTTGGTAATAAGTAATTGCTATGTTAAGAAAGGAAACCAACAACGAAATCTGTATCGAGAAAACAACTTAAGATATATTATACTTTTCTAACCCCAAACATAAAATTACCAAAAATTAACAATTAATATTAATATTTGACCTAAAATCTAGTCATATCAGCCGAAAGACGTCCACTGCTGGACATAGGCCTCCCTCAAGCGTTGCCACATTGACTGGTCCCGTGCGTCCCGCATCCAGCGGATCCCCGCAACCTTCACCAGGTCATCGGTCCACCTGGTGGGAGGCTTTCCAACGCAACGTCTTCCGGTTCACGGTCGCCACTCCAGAACTTTTCTGCCCCATTAGCCATCCGTTCTGTGAGCAATGTGCCCTGCCCACTGCCACTTAAGTTGCCATCCTCGGAGTTTCCTTACGTGATCGAATCAGAAATGTAGAGATCCGCAAGAGAACCAGGGTTACCGACATAGCCCGAAGAATTGCCAAACTTAAAATCTAGTATTACTATAAAATTGTAAACAAGAGATACAATGTTCTGTCATGAAATGATAATACAGTGTATCTCGAGATTGTTTTAAAGTAACACATAAAAAGGCAAGTGGTTACTTAAGATATCTAATCAAAATATCGAAAGTTAAATATACAGATGAACACCACAGGAACATTGTGTATGTCTCTACAAAAACACATAATGTTACTAAAAACATTTTTACAAAAAAATACGACGGACAAATAAAAACACTACAAAGTGAAAAATAAATTCATATTCGGAAGTCGATGTTCCTGTTTTTGTTTCTTCGTTTTTTGACACCGCCTTCCGAAATTGAATTAAGGTACCTATAATGCCCACAGTGATGCCATAATAGATTAGCCGAATAACATGTAACTTGAACATAACCGGTGGAATGAGAGTGTACCAATGTGAACTTTACACATCTGCGTACCCGTTTAGAGCGTACTGGCTTGATGTTGTATGTTATGAAATGGTGTAAACAAAAAACAGACAAGCGATTGCAGCAATCCTGAGAGATTTGCCGTCATTTATTGAAGATTTTTGTTATAAATCTCCAAAGTTATTCAACAGATCTTTACCAAATTTAAATGAAACGATTTCGGAATAAACTTTGCAAACAGAGAATTTTGCTAATCAGTTTAGATATGACGGAGTTATGCCCGAACGTATATCCGAATTATAAAAAAATAAACATCTGAATTTAGAACCGGAGGAGGGTCTTTTTGGGAAGTCGGTTAAAAACAGAACGTCACAATTTCTGTAACATGCTGCAACTAAAATTCACTTCTCAGATACAGTGTAAGTAATTTCACGGCAAAATTATACCTCATCCACTTACATAGTAGATACTCCGAAACAATAAACATTCAATAATCAAGGTACCTATAGCCCGGCAGGATTGCAGCCAACCCTAAGCCGTCGGCCTGTTGAGGCTTAACTGAGCTATATAGCCCAACCCCTCGGGGGTTGCCCTATACCTACTGCGACGAAGTAGTAGTCGTTTTGAAGCAATTTCAATTAAGTAGGTATGAAACTGAAAATCGCTTCGTTATTTGGAAATATTCAGTATGTATATTTTGAGTCCTATGCTACTCTGATCTAAATACTTATTCTTTACAATAAATGAGGATATTTTCAGCAAGTTAAACGTTTGCGACTGAAAACTGACTGAATATAATGGTTAACAGGAATATTAGTAAAATAAGCCTCTGAAGAAATATAAAAAAAACTGTGAGAATTACGGACAATTTCAAAATATTTAAATAAATTGAACTTCAATGCATTCTTTTTTAAGGTTTAGATAAATAAGTATTATGAAAATGAATCGCGAGCAAATACACAAAAATATTCTTTTAACAAAGAATAGCTAATTTGTATCCAGAAATATTGTGAAAAACCGAAAAATGAGGTTTTTCACACACACAGCGTAGGAAAAAATTCTTTAAACAGTGCCAAAATATGTATTATTAATTTATACTACCAAAGACTCATGCAGGTATTTCACACGTATTCTCTCCACACAAGCTATTGTTTTATTGCTTTGCTTAGTCTTTTCAGTCGCCCTTAAAATCCTATTATTTAAAAATCTCATCTCTCATCAGTCAATAACAGTTTTTAATTTCTTCTACATAATATTTTTCTTATTAGAGTCCATTCAAAAACCTAGCAAGATTTCAATCAGATCTACAAAAATCTGTGCATGAATGAAGAATCATCAAAAAAAAAATACACAACACGTCTTTATTCCCCAAAAAGGGGAACTAGAGAACAAATAAAGAACAACAAACCACCTACTCACCGGAATCACTGTCATCCCGATCATAATGCGGCCTCCAGTACTGCTCATCATAGCGTAGAGGCACTTCAGACCGGCCGGTGAACTTAGTGGGGTCCAGGATGTTCTCCACGGAGAACGCGATAGCCGGCCGGTCGGGAGGCCTGGTAAGCCCCAGCCTCCTCGTTAGGTCCACCGGCGCGGCTTCCTCGACCCCCACAACATCAACCTCCCCGTTAGCCTCAGTCTCCCCTTCAGCCTCATCCTCGCTCTTGTCCCGACGCTCCTCCGATCCTCGCGCCATCGCAAGCATCGTCATAGCAAGGCCTATTTTGTCAAAGGCTTGACACGAATCATTTGAATGTTCAATTTGACATTTCAGTCCGTCAGATTGGTACTACACACTTTCACTGCACTTGAGTGTTCTAAAGTTCGATTTTTAAATATGTTATTGTAAAGTCCTAATAGGTCAATTAGCACGATATATTATGTCGTGTCAGTGTCGCACGGGTGAGCGCGCGCGAGCACACACTGGACACGTTCGTCCCAGCCCAACATCCGATAATCACAACTCGACATCAACTGAACCCGCGGCACGAAACGGGCGGGCACGTCAAAGGAGGGGACCGGCCCAAAGTGGGGGCCAAAACTGGAATCTCGTCAGCCGATTGGCGGCGGGAAACGAGGCGTGCCCGGGGTGGAGAAACGTAATCGAGCAATAAGGTTTAAACAATTTCGTTTAATACGTTGAATTATGTAAGAGAGCGGCGGGCAAGTAATCGCGCACAAGCGATAAGGCCATTTGCGCTACTTCGTTACGTATTAATGGCGCAGGAAATTGACTTATGAATATTAGAGGTCGCGGCGAGTTGAAGATCGGGCTAAAGCGGCCCCGGGCGGACGCGCGGTTATTTTCCTAGTTAAGCGCTGAAACAATGATGTTTATTGAGTTTTGAACTTAATGGGTTTGGGCGCGAGCCGCGGGCCATTTGCGCCATTAGCTCAGTTTGTTTAGTCGACAACGTAACGACTTTTCGTGGAAACGGTTTCGGAGTATTACGTTTCGGTTTCGACTTTTGTTTTGATGGAAAATATGATTGTGAATAATCTGCGGCCTACGTAAATAATGCTCGTAATATGGCAATTAAATGAAGACCGGACTCTTAGATGACACTCTTAATTGAATAATACTCAACCATGTATTAATTTGTAGCATCTTCCTAAAATAAAAAATCTGATTTATTACTTACTACTATTCTAACATAGAAATTATTAGGTACAACATCATTCATAATTGTTGTACTTAACAACATATAAATAGAGTTTAAACTTCATCCTATTAACCCTTTAGAAATAAAGCGGACAGAGAGCTCTTACTGAATTTCCTTAGTAAAAAGTCATAGTTCGAGGTTTGACTCTCGCCTATTTCCTCTTCCAGTATTGGACAAATTTAAAAGATATTCCATAAATTGAAAAAAAAAAGATATATGTTGTGCTTCTATGATTTTTATTTTTCAATTAAAGATGTCAAATTTGTACACTAGGCAAATTTCATCAAAAAGGAAAACATAGGGGGCCACATTTCTTTCTTTTTCAGTTTTTGGAATATCTTTTAAATTGGTCCAATATTGGAGGAGTAAATAGGCGTGAGCCAAACCTCAAATTATGACTTTTTACTTAGGAAACTCAGTAGGATGTCTGCGACCGCGTTTCCTTTTAATCGGATACGAGCTAATCGGGCCGATATGGCGGGATGTTTGGTTATTTTTTTTAAATATCCTTTTTTACCTTTACTGACTGCATAAAAAGGTTAACATTCGTTCTATTAGATAAAAAAAAACAATAATCATAGGTTGCGTTCAAAATGCACTTTTTTACAAAAACAAATTGACAAAGGGATGTGGCATATATTCTACCATTGTTTTATTTAGGTTAGCAAACAGATAGGTAAGTATAGTACTACGACCGCAGTTATTTAAAAATAATGTTGCAGTGAGAAGATTATAAATTATCTAAACTGAATCATTTAATTGTGTTACCTATCTACTTAGATAAAGAAAAATTAATAGCAAATTTTACTGTAATAGTTCCACTCAAACCAATTAGGTATGTCATCATCAAAAGTTGAGATTACCTACATTGTATACGTATATAGGTAATCTAAAATCTTTAAGACATGTGTACGTCTTATAGATTTTGTTGGCGAAGAGTTGTGTAGCGTAGTTTCGTGTAGCAGCCTGTGTTGTATGCCCTACGAGTATGTACCGTCGCGTAGCCTTCGTAGCATCGCGTAGCATAGACTGCGTAGCATGCCTGCTACAAGTCTTTTATGCCTTCTGCCATAAATTAACTATGAAGGCGTACATAATAAAAATCTATATTATTTTATAATAATGTAGTTTATCCATAACGTGCTCTTCATAAAACATTTCTTTGTGCTATTTAACAAATATTAATATAGACTAAGTGCATGATGTACTAAGATACATTCTTGCCATTGATTGTTATTTTTTTTAAATAATGATTACTATCTCGTAGTTTCTTAAACACAAAAAACCGGCCAAGTGCGAGTCGGACTACGGATTTTAGCAAAAAACGCCAAAATAAACACGTTTGTTGTATGGTAACCCCACTTAAATATTTATTGAATTCTGTTTTTAGTATTTGTTGTTATAGCGGCAACAGAAATACATCATCTGTGAAAATTTCATCTGTCTAGTTATCACGGTTCATAAGATACAGCCTGGTGACAGACGGACGGACGGAGTCTTAGTAATAATCCCTTTGGGTACGGAACCCTAAAAACATCGTGTTCAAAGACCTGTAGCTACATACTATTTAATGTACGACTTTTCACATTTTTTCATAGAGCGCCAGATAGACAACCCTAACTAACCCTCTCCCTACCCTGATCGTGCTCAGTTGATTGACGTAGTGCACCGCAATGCAATGATAAGCTGATGATACACTCCCTGGAATTTTCTATTTATTATAGTTACCATCAGGTGAGTCGGGTCAAGCGCAAGCCTATAGAGGATAAAAAAAAAGTTTTCACCTCAGCACCTCAAACAAGCAGGTTTTGCTGCTTAAAGACAGTGAGCAAAATTCGATTTTGCTGCGAGCGTGAGACAAAGTAACTTTTTAATTATTTTTTTTAAATGCCGAGTCAGTGCTGGGTCTACTCACAACATTCGAAAGATTTGAACTTCACTTTGTTCTGTCACTTTCACTTCGATACGAAAAGAGCGAGAGATAGAAACAAGTCGATTCGAAGTTCGATTTTCAAATTCCATATATAATAGGCTCAAAAAAGAAACCAACAATAAAACGTTCGCAAACACGTCATCTATAAAATTTCAAATCAAGGTTTAAATGTAATTATTATACTTTTCTCTTAATAATCGAATCATATTTTTTTATAATCAAATAAAGAGATGGTGAAGTAAAAAATACGAAGTTTATCATGTATCTACATAATTATTTAAAGTTTTAACAATCTTTATTGTGACAGAATAATTTAGTAATAGTGCAATTTCCGAACGCATCTTTAAAAAATAGCGGGCTTTAAATTTTTATTGTTTTCTTCTTCTGTTCGCTAGCTACAAAGTGCAATACACGTTGGATATTATTAAAATAATAATAAATAAATATGAGTGAATCCAGTGATGATGTCTGCAATTTAACACCGGAAGAATTGAAGCAGTATGTAAAAAGCGAATCAGTGAATACTCAAACTGGAGTCGCTAAAACAACAATATCGGTTCCATTGGTTCCAAACAAAACTGGTAGGTACTTTTAATTTGCAAAACTGCAATAATTTTACTTTTAGCTTTTAATTTTTACAAATATACATGTGGTTTAAATATTACCAAGTTGTATTTTTTACCTTTAGATTATTTGTTCTCGCTGCTGAAGTGAAAAGTTGTATGTGCTACACGAGACCAAAGTTATTTGCATCTCGTGTCTTTGAATCCCTCGCTGCACTCAGGATTCTAACCTAGAATCACTCGCTACGCTCGTGATTCAAATATAGAATCCTTCGCTTACTCGGGATTCAAAATCAACACTCGCGGCAAAAACCAACTTTGCTCTCTTGTTGCACAAATAACTATTGTGTGTTGTGTGTGTTAGTGTTAGTGTAAGTACTACCTACGTGCTTCCTTGTTCTTCTGCTTTGTTGATTTTTAACACTAGCTTCTGGCTGCGGCTTCCCCCGCACTTACAATGTTTTATTATCCCAAGGGAATACACCGGCATGAAAAGTATGTGCTATTCCAGACTATACCAGACTTCTATCTCTGTGCCAAATTTCATCTAGTTCCGTTCAGCTGTTCTGGCGTAGTAACAAACATTTTTTTTTTTTTTTAATTATCGATAGGCTCGCGTTTGACCACTACCTCGCCTGATGGTAAGCGATGATGTGGCCTACGGTGAAGCACGCTTCCCTAGAAGAAACCTATTCACTCTTGACTTAAAGACCCCAAGGTTGTAGCTATCAGGAAACAAAGACTCCGGAAGGGAATTCCACTCCTTAGCTGTGTGCACAATGAAAGTATTAGCAAAACGCTTTGTGCTTATGGGTGGGATGTCCACCATGTACCGATGGCGCATGGCCGTACGTCTTGTAGTCCGATGATGGAAAGGGCTAGGCGGAATCAAATTGTGCAGTTCCGTCGCAAATCAAAAGTTCAAAAAGAAAAATCCAAAGTTTCGCATTCATAATATTAGTGGCATAGTACAGGATCCATTCTGCGAGCAATGTGCCCTGCCCACTGCCACTTAAGTTTGGCAATTCTTCGGGCTATGTCGGTAACCCTGGTTCTCTTGCGGATCTCTACATTTCTTTCGCTAAACGGATGGCCGATGGGCCAGAAAAGTTCTGGAGTGACGACCGAGAACCGGAAGACGTTGCGTAGGATGGACTCCCACTACGTACAGCGATGACCTGGTGAAGATTGCGGTGATCCCTGGATGCGAGACGCACGGGACCGGTCAATGTGGGGATGCTTGGGGGAGGCCCATGTCCAGCAGTGGACGTCTTTCGGCTGATATGATAAAGATAGTATGAAAGCTAAAAAGACATTGCAGAAGTTTCATTACTTAAGGTTCCCCTAGTCGACGGCACGAACTATTTTGTGCGCGGGGTTAAAATGCATGCTGTCTCATCCGACAACACGTGCGAAAGAGATAGGTGCTGTGATGAGCAGTAAGAAGCTAGTTCGGGTACGAATTATCATTTTGCAAATTTGTAGCGAAATGGATGATGATTTAGGACGAAAACAAGCGCACGAAATTTTATAAACAGACTTTTGGGAATATCGATATCATGAAAAACGACTTAACATACGTTAAGTCGCAGATACCTGTTCAGAATAAAATTATTTGCATTGTTGAACTAGTAATCTGTCCCTGTGTGTCGACTGTTTTTCAATTTTCCTTCTTCATATGGTATTTATTGCCGCTCAAAGATGTGTTAAAATTATTGTTGAAATATGGAACTTTCGACGCTCATAACTTTTAAATATATATTTTTTTAAACTTTTTTTTTACATACATGTCTAGATAGTGATGAGACAAATTGATTTATTTTTTTATTTTGAACGTACACCGTCAAACAGTGCAGTAATCGCCATACTACGTTTATATGGAAGAATGATCGACTAGATCATATTCAAGATAAGAATGCTTGGAAACATGCTGGTGCTGCTCCATAGGGCAATATTTGGTGTAGACAAAATCAAATTTGTTAATTTATATTCCCATTCATAGTTATTGTATTCACTGTTTTTTTTTTTTTTTAGAAATTGACCCACACACTGTTCCGTTGTTGTTGAATTAGGTATTTTACCTATGTTTGTAATATTTGTAAGTATGTGAGAACCATGTTCCTACTTATCAAATTAATTAATATTCCTGTTAATGTTTTTTAATACTTTATACCTGGGGGGTAACCACAAGCTCTTAGAGTAAGGTTATTTTGAGATCGAGTAAGTGACAGATGTATACAAGTCAGATACATCTGTCCCTTACTCGATCTCAAAATAACCTTACTCTAAAAGCATGTGGTCACCCCCCTGTACGTAGTATAGTGTGTAGAGCTATTCTGGGTGCATCGTCCTCACATATATTAATGTATGTAAGTACTGAGGAGGCCTGTGTCCCAGCAGTGGGACCATTAATAGGCTGATGATGTGATGATGTGATGTGATATAATTGTTATATATGCTTGTATTCACCTCTTGAAATCCTTCATTTTGATACTGCACACGATGAGTCAAAAATTTGGAACGTATGTAAATATTGTAAAACACCTATTTTTTTTTTAAAAGAGTAAGTATGGAGTTTCTTGTGCGTTCTTCTCCATAACAATCTACTTTCCGAATGCACGGTAGAATCTTTTTTTTTTTTTTTTTATTACTTGTAAATTTTAATTTATGTGACGTTCAAAAGTGCCGTTTATTGGCCTAATTGAATAAATATATTTGACTTTGATTTTGACCTAATCTTGCCTATTAAGTTTTATTAAGGTTGCCTTAGGGCAACCTTAATTGCCCAAGGAGCCCAATCTTAATCAATATGCCTAGCATTTTCTCAACTATGTTAGGGTCAGCCTCCAGCCTACCTTGAACTCAGCGAGTACCAGAATTTTACATGGAGTGACTGCTTATCTAACCTCCATAATCCAGTGGATGGGTATCACAGAACTCCTAGGCAAGATTAGGTCGGCAGTTGCGATGGCTGCCATACAGCAAGCTGACTTCGAATTGGTTGACCACCCCCCTTATTCATTAGATCTGGTGGCTAGCGATTTTTATCTGTTCCCCAAATTGAAAAAATACTTACGGGGAAACAGGGGGGTAACCACAAGCTCTTAGAGTAAGGTTATTTTGAGATCGAGTAAGGGACAGATGTATCTGACTTGTATACATCTGTCACTTACTCGATCTCAAAATAACCTTACTCTAAGAGCTTGTGGTTACCCCCCTGGTACGAAGACGGTAACGAGGTGATGGATGCCGTGGAGAGCTTTTTGCAGGACCAAGACAAAACTTTTTTTCCGAAAGGGATTGCAGCCTTGGAAAAGCGCTGGACTCGGTGTGTAGAGACACTCCAAAACTATGTAGAAAATAAATTATTAAGTTATCAATAGTCATTATATTCTATCTCATTCTCACTATTTTTTGATCCCTCCGTGTTTCTTCCGTATTAATTAATATTATACTAATTAATTAATATTATATTAATTAATTCTTCCGTGCTTTCGGAACGTACGAGACTTGCCGAATGCACGGAAGAATGAATTTTTATATCTTGTAAATTTAATGTAACGTTCAAAAGTGTCGCTTGGTGGCCTAGTTGAAATAAAATAAATTTGTCTTGTCTTGTATAGAAAAAAATAATTAATGTTTTGTTAAAGTTTTTGCCCAGGAAAAAGGCATTTATTCGGCGTTTACTGGCAATTATCAATGCGTTTATTCAATGCGCCCAATATGGCCAGGGCATAAAACCATCTCTAATTGCGACATTTTATTATTATTATATTATATTATTATGTATTATATTATTATTTTATCGTTTATTCAATTTTGTACACATTTCATATTTACATTTTTATTATTATATTATATTATAATTATTAATATAATAAATTTAATAATAGAATATTTAGTAATTTTCTTCAAGATTTGTTCGTGTTTTCTAGTCTTTGGAGGTATGTGGAACAGGGTGTAAAGTCCCACATCAATAGAAAAGGGAGGATGCGCCGAACAGACGGGTGTTGTCTGGTCCGGGCAACTGCCCAACGGCTATCTATTGTCGTACTATTGTATGTGTTCAAATCGCACCGAAAATTTTGCTTGCGCCATGCAGGATTTGTGTGACGTCATGTCATTAGTTTGTAAGTGGCGGCGTTGATGCCTACAGGTATTTTATTCCGTCGCATTATGCGTCAATATTGAAGAGGATTAAGAATATATCTGGCACCGTAACTACTGCAAAGTTGTACGTTTTAATAAAGATACCAAAAATTTACCCCAAACGCGTCGTCGCTGCGTGCCAACCACAGACCATCTAAACTTGGCCAGAGAGTAAGGAGTTTTGCTCCATTTTGTATTTACACGGCTAATCGCAGCAAAGATCTACCATTTAGAGCCACCAATGACATGCACGATCTGCGCCTTTCGACACGCTACTCCAATCAAACGAGATGACGATACAGGGTGTTTTCTTTAGGATTTGGGGGATTTAATGGCAATTTACCTGACATGTCTAGATGGGTCTTTAGATTTTAATAAACATGAGCATATATCTTTATCAATACGTGAAGAGCAAAACTTTGTAACACTCTCATTTGGAAAAGTTAAAGTTTACTTATTAGTGCAAAATGCAAGGTTTTTTAATTTTACCACTCAATTTAATTATGATTATGTGAAAGAACTTAAAATATACTTTAACTTTATAGAAACTAACATAAAACTTAGTTTCTTTTCAGAACCAGGATGGAGGTAAATAAAATAAAGTTATTACAGCCTACACGCAAGTGCACCTACATTTTCAACCCGGAATATTTTAATTAAAATAACACACTGTTTTACAGTTATTTATCTACGACAATTTGGGCCTAAAAAGCCTAAAATACATTAAGGTACTTAATCCACAGTCTTTTAATTCGTTTCAAAACATCACCCTCTACAAATGTCGAAATCTCAACAAAAAAGTGTCAAATTCCATCTCGTAGCATTTTATCTGTGAATGATTGGTGGCTCGACGGGGCCCATTGTGTGAACAATTGACCCACGCTGGCCTCCCACTATTACAGCCTCTTTAAAAACACTTTTTTGAATATTTTCTGCTTCAATACTTAACACACGTAAACGTGTAACGCGAAGCTTGTTAATAATGACAACTATTTGTTGATGAAATCAATTTACTTCATTTTTGTTTATAGGAAAACTTTATTTATCTCTACAACTTCAGATTCCCTTCCACAGTCTGTGTTTTCTTAACTAAAAACTTGGGGTATTAAGTCAAGAGTGAATAGATTAATTCTAGGAAAGCGTGCTTCACCGTCGACCACATCATCGCTTACCATCAGGTGAAAAAATAGTGTCAAAATAGAGCCATCAGTAAAAAAAAAAAACCGGCAAAGTGCGAGTTGGACTCGCGCACGAAGGGTTCCGTACCATTATCGCAAAAAACGGCAGAAAAAACACGTTTGTTGTATGGGAGCCCCACTTAAATATTTATTTTATTCTGTTTTTAGTATTTGTTGTTATAGCGGCAACAGAAATACATCATCTGTGAAAATTTCAACTGCCTAGCTATCACGGTTCAGGAGATACACCCTGGTGACAGACAGACAGACAGACGGACCGCGAAGTCTCAGTAATAGGGTCCCGTTTTTACCCTTTGGGTACGGAACCCTAAAAAAAAGTTTATGCTCGGTAGGACTGTATCTATTGTACACCTGCAAGTCGCGAGTTATGTTTAAGTGATAAGGAGCAAGTCAGCCTATATTGCAACAAATCCAGATTACGGTAGGCTATTATTACATGAAAACAGCAATCAGCCATCATCGCGCGATCAAATGCTTTATGTCATAAAAGTCGGAATTACCTACAGTGTAGGAATGGTAGGTCCTACATAATCGTCTGCTAATCGTTCACTGTTTGTCAAATGCACTTATTTTAAAAAAAAACGCCGAATACACTAAGCCTTCTGTATTGAAGAGCAATTATTGCGCTAAAATCGCTATCGTTTTGCTCTTACAAGATACGTAATAAACCTACGAGAATGCCTAAGCAGCACATTAGCGGAAATCACATCCACAACCAGCTATATTACAGTCAAAGGCTCTTATGTAGATGTACTAACGGATGTATGAGGGGTGATCTCTACACTATTGAACAGCACAGCTGACTAATGGCTTTACAATGGAGAAAAAAGCAACAAAATGCATCATAGTAGAATTTGAATTTGTCCAGCCGTTGGCTACGTATAATGCTACTAGCTGGTTAAGAAGACCAAAGCTTATAAACGACTGCTTAGCGCGATAAAGTTCTCTTCTTCTAAGATGTGAGCTGTATTAGAGAATCAAATTTTACCATTGGCTTTTTTATGGTGTACACTAATTCTATAATAATACTTCCTCAATGAGCTTAATAGTAGCTGGTTAAAAGCATTTAAGACTGCATGAGCTGTAAATTAGTGTAACCTGATAAAATGTCAACTGTCAAAATCCAATAACACTTGGGTGGCGCTATAGGGATATACCCCAGAAGGGATCGTGGGCCATAAATTTACATGGACAATCATCAGATTTTTTGAGATTTTAAAAGTTCGAGTTATATGTAAAGATGAAATGAAGAAAGTTTTTTCCTACTTAGAAACCTTTTAAAATATAAGTGCACTCTTCTACATTATGTACCTAAAACAAATCTATTATAATTGTCTATGGCCTTAATGGCTCCAAAAGGCATTGGGAGTTTTCAGCCAATATCTGTTGGATTTATGGAGAACCAAAAGATACTCATTGCAGGAGATCTACACTAAGATATTTAGGTATCTATATTTGGTTATCATAATTTTGCCAGTCCCGTAGGCTTATTATGACAAGACCAAAACGATAGCGATTTTTGAGCAATAATTGCTCTTCAATACAGAAGTTTTAAAGATTTTGGCGGTATTTTTTAAATAAGTTTTTTTGACAAATAGGGAGCGATTAGCAACCGATTGTGGACCTTCCATACCTACACTGTAGGTAATACCGACTTTTATGACGTAAAAAAGCTTAAATAATGCTAGATAGATATATATATTTAATATCAGAAGCTTCCTTATAAGTTCTTATAATACGAAAAAATCAGAGAGTGCCCAATACGTCAAATATGTTTGTGGAACAACACTACGTATGCTCTTCAGGTTAGAATCTCAGATCTACGCTCTACATCATTCGATTATTGCATACACAACATAGGTATCCCTGTCCACTTCGCACTACACATTCCCAATCACCCAACTAATAAAACACGGTGTCAGCAGTTAGAAAACGTTTAAACACTCGACTGCACCAACAAACAACACTCTCAACTATTTGATTTGCGCGCAGCTGGAGAGCATTGTGTCTCGACACTGTGCCAGATCATGCTGCGAACAGTTTACAGCACCGCGGGATCATTCTGTCCTACTAATGGATGGTTAAAATCACTAATTTGTATTTATTGTTGACGAAAAAGGTGTTTCGTGTGATTGTAATCTCCTTATCGAATGGATACAATCGTAATGAAAGTCCGGTTAGGGAATCTTGAGGAAAAAATGGACTGGTAATTTGTGGAGGATAAACAGCGAGGTATGTACGATGAAGAATGGTTTATTTTTGAATAATACCTATTTATTTACGCAATGGTTTACTACATTTAATCTATACTAATCTATACTAATATTATAAAGCTGAAGAGTTTGTTTGTTTGTTAGGTAGGGTAGGGTAGGGTAGGTTAGGGTAGGGTAGGGTAGGGTAGTGTAGGGTCGGGTATGGTAGGGTAGGGTAGGGTAGGGTAGGGTAGGGTAGGGTAGGGTAGGGTAGGGTAGGGTAGTGTAGGGTAGGGTAGTGTAGGGAAGGGTAGTGTAGGGTAGGGTAGTGTAGTGTAGGGTAGTGTAGGGTAGGGTAGTGTAGGGTAGGGTAGTGTAGGGTAGTGTAGGGTCGGGTAGGGTAGGGTAGTGTAGGGTCGGGTAGGGTAGGGTAGTGTAGGGTAGGGTAGGGTAGGGTAGTGTAGGGTCGGGTAGGGTAGGGTAGTGTAGGGTAGGGTAGGGTAGGGTAGTGTAGGGTAGTGTAGGGTCGGGTAGGGTAGGGTAGTGTAGGGTAGGGTAGGTAGTGTAAGGTAGGGTAGGTAGGGTAGATAAATGTTTGGTCTTTTTATGGCAAAACAAAGTTTGCTGGGTCAACTAGTAATATTATAAAGCTGAAGAGTTTGTTTGTTGGCTTGAACGCACTAATCTCAGGAACTACTGGCTGGAATTGAAAAATAGTTTTTTTGTTGGATAGTCCATTTATCGAGGAAGGTTATAGGCTATATAACATCACGCTACGACCAATAGAAACGGGAAAAAAAATCCTTTTCGAGAGCTTCCGTTGCGCGCGCTGTGTAAACGATTTAAGTTACGCAACAATCATGTATGTTTTAGGTAGGGTAGATGGGTAGGTAGGTAGCCAGTTGACGGGAGCGAAGCCGCGTGGGACAGCTAGTTCTGGAATAAATTGTAATAACCAATGCTAGAAATATCAGACTAGACATTTTTTTTTAATTTATCATGGGTTTGCTCTTGACTCTAGTTTAAGTGTGAGGTGACAGAGACAAAGTCGACGATAGAGTGAGTTTACCCAGAAGAAGCCTGTTCCACGGTAAAAATATATACAGTATTCTATCTTCATACAAACGGTCGGAACGCGAGTCATGCCCACGTGACTCGAGCTCAGCCCACACTCGTTATACTACCAGTCGGCCCAGTCGCGGACGCGCCGCTGTGACGAACGAACGTTGTGCTGGTTTTGTAAGTAAACGTGCGATTTGTGAATATTTTATTCAAATACGTACAAGTACTTACTTACTTAATATGTCAGAGAGCAATTATAGCCTATATTGTGCTGTTTTTGGTTGTTTGAATTCTTCTAACGCACCCAGAGATAACATTTTTAAACTACCTGGAACCTCAGAAAGGCGAGACAATAAAAAAAAAATATACCTAACCTAATAATACGTAATTTGTTTCTTTTTTTAATAGGTAGGTATTTCGCTTTTTCCACCGAGTAAAATACCTGGATCAATAAATATAAATAAGTGGCTAAATAAATAAGTATAAATAACGCTCGGGCACAGGCAGCTGATATTTAGCTTTTTAGATCGGACTTGCGCCTTGTAAAGAGTTAAAAGCTGTCCAGGCGTAAAGTATCGCTTCACTCTGTTTAGGATGCCCAGTTCTTTCTTTCGTGTGAACTACTTATTCATATACCTAGTGCCTGGCCTACATGATAAGACAACGAAAAGGGAAATCAACGATTCCTTCTTAACTCAATAACATCAACTCTGTTGTAGACTATCGGCACAGAGGCTCATGACATGTCTCCCCAGAACCGTACGACTAGACAACCTAAGCATTTTGCAAGAAAAAATGGTAATAAAAGACATTGAAGTCTATGTATTCTAATAAACGGATACGTTATTCACTGACAACACAATCGAAAAAAGTGTTCCGCGCAGCAGCGGCAGCACACATACACACTTTTCATTCATCTGACATTAAAAAATATTTATTTTAATAAATAAATTACAAATACACACGCTGGCAATTATTTTATTTTGTTTTTATTTCAACAATGCCTATCGCTCTTCGTCATGCTTGACACAAATTAAAGACTAAAGGTCACAATTGTGACATATTCGAATGTTCACAATACACGCGCTCATAACATATCTGTTTATTAGAACATCACACATTGCATGCACATTGTCGACGTTTTATAAGTGCCCATGTAGGCCTATGTGAAATAAAAATTATTGATTTTGATTTTGACTTCAATGCAAAGGTACATAGAGAGGTCGTTTACGTATTCTAAGCAATGTTAATAGGTTTTTTGCAATTTCCCCATTCATAATCATTAATTACAACTCGAACTGACTAAATATTTCCAAATAAGTTTTCCTTTAGGCTTTATTGAGGCAAGATAAAAATTTAACTACCTATAAGCATCAGTATAAGTCAGTATACCATTTTAAATTTTTTACCATCTTCAACTTTCAGACGAGGCGAATATTCTGAATTTAAAAAATATTCTTCATAAGTACCATAAACAAGTGACGCCGTAAAACAGCTGTCCGTTTCACTGGAGATATTAATTAAAAAGTTTTTTACGCGAAAAAAAATGGACGACGAGTCCCGGCTCTGCTCCAATTAAAATTCTAGCCGGATTCATTACGATACTTTATTTTTTAAGTGTTCGTTAACGAATTCTGTCAAAACAAACGTGAATTAATTTGTATATTTTATCAGGAATATCTTTGATGTCAAAGTATTTTAGAAAAGAATGTGGATGGCAAAATAATTATCTGTTAGTTTTATTGTGTTGGTATTATAATGTCAAGTCAATGATCACGAAGATTTCGCAAAAAAAAACGAAATTTGCTGCTTTTATTTTGCCAAGAAATACAAACGTAAGAAGAGCAGTAAAATTGTAAATTAATTAAACTGTTGAACACATTATCTAACATTTAATTAAAATATATCATGATTTGTTTCAATATTATCGTAACCACATCACAAAGATATTATTTTTTAATTTTTTCTTTGCTTTTAAATGCCTTCATTCTTGCGTCCATTAGCAATTTTAAATAAAGAATTGTACAGATTAAAATTGTCTTCACAACTAAATAGAAATAGAAAAATGCGAGATTCAAAGTGTGTTGGACAGAACTTTTAAATCTCAATATTTTTGTCGTGGATTACATTTATTTTGATTCTTTGATCCCTGTGTTTGTGTTCAAAGCTTTCCAACGATATATCAATCCTACTTGATTGAACCAAATGATCTAAGAAAATATACGTGAAGACAGCATGTTTTGATGTTTATGTGGATCAACATGATCGACTTTGAAAATGTTTGTGAGGAAAACATGTAGAGCTATTTTAACGAAGTTTTAAACAAATAATTTACAAGACTGAATTATTTTTTGCTTGACCCTGGAGTATGATTTTGATTTTACGTTGACATTTTAAAGATTTGCCACTTTTGGGTAGATTTACCTACAATTGAAGAGTGCAGTTGTATACATATCTAAGTTTAGATAGGTAGGTTTACTTGTGTTCACTGTTTCATCATCAAAATTCCTTCCCTTCCACTATTAACATTAAAAAATCCACAACAAAAGTAAAAATATCACTAAATTTAATAAGGCGATCATCAAAAAGCAGTATAGCGACTTAATAGCTGGTATAACTGGCGCGGAATATGACAGTATAAATGTAGCGAAATAAAAAGTAATAAATATAAGTAAACGAGGTGCAGCAGCCCAGTAGCTCTGCCACCGATCGTCGTGTCACGCGTAACGCACGCCAAGAATTTTAATAACCAATTTGTATTTAACAAATCTGTTTCGAGACAACGCCCCGGTTTTGGAGTTATGTAGAGAAAGGTTCTAAAAATCGCAATAAATTGGAAAACACCAATACTTAGTTAGCAAAGTAGCGAAAATATGAAAATACTCACTGAAAGATTGAGGGCTTGAGGAAATTATTTGCAGTCGGATGATAAACAACTGACAAAATATATATCTTTATATTGGTTTGTGTAGGAAACAATCAGAGGCCACATTGTATCTTCACTGTTAGACACGCCTAAAATTTGCTAAACTATGGCTTAACATTTCTAAATATTTTTACCGAAGATCCTTATCCTTTACGTAGACTTTTCCAACTGGGAGCTTTTGGTATCAGCTTCGAGTCTTATAACTGGCAGCAGCTGCTCTAGGCAGTTCGGACCAGATAGTTGATTCATGTAAAAACAGCTGAATACAAGCGAGTACCTTTCTGACATCCGTAACCCTGCTGGGTCTTCTACCAGACTTCTTTTTACCAAATATGTGAGACAAAATAGTACCTATACGATTAACGAAAGAGATCAGCTGTTAGTTCGTTATAAAAAAAATATGAACCCTACGGAACCACACACGCAACGCAAATATATTTCAAATCACCCAAGTTTTACTCAAGAGCCGGGGACTAAATTACAAACGGCGTCTTCCTCAGCTAATTGAATGTTCCTTGGATAAATCAGAATTAATATGCGCGTTCCGAAACCGGATTGGATTGTTATTGCTCTGTTAGCCCGGCTTTGATGCGTTTGAGTAATGGAACGCACGCGCGCTCGTATGTCGCGACCATAGTGATTGCCGCGCTTTTCTTTTCTTCTTTATTTGAGTGCACAGATAAAAATACCAGATAGATTGTCTTTTTTTTTCTTTTCTATCGCTTGCTAAATTAATGGGCTGGCGTTGTTCTTGTCTGTTGTATTTGGTTTAAATTTTATTTGGTTTAAATTATAGCTACGCGTTACGTTGTCACCATCCCCTTATGGTAGCAGTCCTCTGCTGGCCTCTCCAATTGCATATCATTGGTGCGTTACTTCTCATAGATGATATAACTACACGTTACTTCCCGTAAGCATATGTTCTTGGACTGACGCTAGTCGTTTATGAAAGGAGCAGATTCATTATACCTCCATTACTGATTTTGCGTTTACTGGCAAAAATTGAATTAACTGACAGCTGAAAATATTCAGCACAGTTATTACGGGCTGAAAATGGGGTCTTCTTTTGTGTCTGCCATGACGTTTTGTTTCAAGTTTTTGCAATCGCATGGTTTAATACTTTTGTATTCATTAATGAATAACTGATTCACATAGTCCCTAATTTCTTCAATAGCTAGCACATTCATATTTGATGTAAATCATCATCATTTCAGCCAAAAGACGTCCACTGCTGGACATAGGCCTTTCCACATGCGTCGCAACATTGACCGGTCCCGTGCGTGTCCCGCAACCTTAAGGGCCTTCCACCGCTTTACTTTCTAAAGCATACTTATTAGTAACGGCTAGGTTAAATGGTACCTATGTAAAAAAAAAAAATTCATCTTTATTTCTGAAACAAGGTTTTTTCGTGTTACTAATAGTTTTGCCTTAAAAAAATAATTAACAACACGTTATTTTTTCGCAACTTTTGTATGTAACTCCTCTAAAACGACTTGAATGTTTAAAAATATTTTAACACAGAAAAATTGATGGCTAAAGGTCTACCGGAATCTCATGGCAAATGTGGAAATAAAAATTTGTTG
This sequence comes from Orthosia gothica, assembly GCA_949775005.1. Taxonomy (NCBI): domain Eukaryota; kingdom Metazoa; phylum Arthropoda; class Insecta; order Lepidoptera; family Noctuidae; genus Orthosia; species Orthosia gothica. Next base: position 23,468,784 of record OX459047.1, read on the forward strand.
TGTGCAATACTGGGGAATTTGGATTAAACGATCTTGATACTGTTTAATTTTTATTTATGTCTTTAGTATTAATGAACATGAGGTACCTATATTATAGTAGTCACAGCGGATCTTTGTGTCTTTGAACTTGGTCCTGCCTACCATTGCGTAAGAAACAGTTTGGCATCGAGTATACTGCATAGAGTAAGCGAGATAGGACGATGTGACATACATAATCGAGTAAAAGAGACAGTTATACAATGCTATCTTCACCTTCAACATTGACACAAAAATAGCTACTGCGCGGGGTCTTGCAACCAATTCAGAGACACAAAGATCCACTGTGAGTATTATAGGTATGTGTATTAATAATGTTGTTATACATCGGGTTCTTAACATAGGAAAAATAAATCAATTGAATATTAATTAATGTACTAATTTATTATATATCATTTAAATCATACTAATAACTTAAAACCTCATTCAAAACTAGAATACGATGCCATGAACTCCACTGGCATTTCAAAAACTTGTATCTTCTTAGTTTTATGTCATCTCTCTCCATCAAAATGGTTCTTTTTCATTGGCATTTAACATATTCAAAACCAATCTCTTTATGTATAAAGTCTGTAAAAAATAATAAAATGTATCATTTTACTTATTGTCATTCATCATCATCAGTCTATATATACTTATTTACCCGACTGCCGAAGGAGGGTAATGTGTTTATCAGTCTATGTATGTATGTATGTAAGTATGTATGTATGTATGTTTGTTCCTATATGGCGTTCCAGAGACCAAACGCGTTGGCCGATTTTGATGATACATACGTCAATCGATGCGTCTTAACCCTGCGAGTGTCATAGGCTACATTAAAATTGGATAATAGAAAAATGGCGGATTTTGGGTGCCATATTGTGGGGGCCCAAATTTTTTTTAGAGGTATCAAAATAAAGGGTTTTAAGAGGTGATTTCAAAAATATATAACAATTATATGTTTAAATGTATCTTAATTCGAAAAAAACTAACTAAAGAGTTATAAATAAAAAAACTTAATTAAAAAAATCAAAAAACCCGACTGCTTCAAAAGCGAACTAAAAAGTCGTAAACAAGGAAAAAATCATGCTGTGCAGGCGGCGCTTTTGAAGCAGTCGGGTTTTTTGATATTTTGAATTATTTTATGTAAGTTTTATGGCCTGGTTGCTAGGACCTTTTAGCCACGTCTTTGGAAAGAGTTTTGGATCTTATATTTATTCTTTAGTATGCATTAGAATGCGGATGTAACAGATTCTAATGTTTTTTGGAGTATTTGGCAGCAAATTGAATCGAGTTAGTCTTCCCAGTAAGCTTTGCAGAGGCAGTCAATACTACAATAAAATACTCCGCTCCGCTATCCCGAGCTTCTGTCAATGATTTTACAAATTGTCCAGTTGCGTAGACAGTTCAGACACAAAACTACACCAATAATATATCACAATATTCACTAGGAATCAATTTGCAAATAATATTAACAGCCACTGAACTTCACTCGACAAAATCCCGCCAAAAACTCCCGTCTATATACACGTCCCACTGCAGGGCGCAGATTATTCTTACGTCAAAGATTCTCAATCACCGTTAAAATCAATATCTTGTCGAAGAATTAGTAACAGTTACATTACTGTTGCCATTTCCTTCCGGGCATCATTCAATGTGCCCGGCCCTGACCTACGATTTACCATATAATAGTAATGGAAAGAAATAAAAATTAAGTAAGAAAAATATAAAATAAACTAAAAGTATCAAAACAAGTCAGTCCAACTTACCGGTCCACTTTACGACGCACTTTAAAATCAAAGATTGAGTTTGATTTACGCCTTCTTCTTCCCTTATTTTATGATACTCATTGAAAACAATATGTCTCGCTTGAGATCGAAGTGGGTTTTTTGACATTTTCACAAAAATAACAAATTTTCAAGATAATATCAAAAAATTTCAGCAGCGGTTGACACATCAAGTACTTTGATTTGACAGGTGACAATTTACATTGCCATATGAAAATCACATTTAAAAAAAAAAAAAAAATGCCATGAGATTCTGGTAGACCTATAGAATTTCTTCATACCTGAAATAGCATTTGTAAATCACATAACATTTTGCAAACAATACCGTTCAAAAGGAGGTTCTATATTTAAATTTTGGCTCCGAGCGGGTGCACGGCCAGTACTGCGTTAACATTGGGGCGTATATATCGCCTTAACCAGCCCGGCGAGCATGGCCTACTGTGACATGGCTTAAGTCACACTTTTTATCACAGTTTGGGCGATAAAGCCATTTTGTCATAAATGCTAGCACGGCGGCGTGAGATATTTTCTTGACTTGTGGCATAACTTCTTGACGAAATTTTTTTTTCTTTTTCGAAAATTTGCCAATTTTATTGCAGTTTCGGTTTAATCTTGGCCATAAAAACCATTTAGGTTTTGAGAAGCATAGCCCTACGACGCACTGTTTCCGAATTATGGGCCTCCGAATCTTATTTTATTTTGCTTAAAACGCTCTATATTTCCAAAATGGTATGTCCTAGGCCAAAAATAACCAAAATTTGCCCCCCCCCTTTGCAACCCCCACGTTGGCAGCATCCCAACATGAATTTAAGTTTTTTTTTTTCACATTTCATGGTTTTGGACAAATTCTTAACAGAAAATATTTAAAAAAGTTATGAAAAAATATGTCATGTCTTACAATTTGTCTTAAATGCTAGCACGGGACAACCATGTGACATAGTGCCTTTCTTGTTGCTGACTTCATAGTGCGATATAATCTGAATAGACGACCAAATAAAATAATACGTACAAAAGTGTGTCGTTCATACAAATAAACAACTTTTTAATTTTATTGGGAACAAATTAATATTTGACCCACGACCATAGATTTATGCACACTTTATTTTTCTTTGTTTGATTGATAACATACGAGTAGTAAGTGTTTGTTAGAAAGATAAAATTTTTACTTGGACCCTGTTCCCGATACCGGTAGGCCCCTATTTTTTATATTTTAAATGTTTTTGGGAGTTTTATTTAAGAACTATTTAAAAATGTAGAAAGTAAAAAGAATATGGAATAAAAGAAAATTATTATAAAAATAATAATAATCAAAATAAAAATAATAATTAAAAATAATAATAATATAAAATTAATTGTAAATCCTGTAACATTTCAATTAATTAATACGCATTGATCACCACACACAAAATAAATTTATTGCCATTTGGTGCAGTAATTAGAAGGAAAATATTATTTTTTTCAACTGTACAATTTTATCACCACCTCCGAACGAAAGTGATACATTTTTCTCAATCATCTGTCAAAATGTAACATTTGTGACAAAATGGGTGCGCCCGTATTAGCAATTAAGACCCGATGAGTCCCAAATAAACGTCACGAAATTTTCTCACGCCGCCGGTACTAGTATTTAAGACAAAATGACTTTATCGCCCAAATTGCGATGAAATGTGTGACTCGAGCCATGGTACAGTAGGCCGTGCTCGCCGGGAAGCAACAAAAAAGCCATGTCGCGTCTTTCAAATATGTCACATGGTTGACCCGTGCTAGCATAAATGACAAATTGTAAGACATGGACAAATTTTATCATGTCTTGTCACAAACGCCTTGGGTTTGCCATGCTCGCCGGGCAGGTCATGTAATTAATATATTCATATTATTCTGGAATAGTTATCACCCTGCTCCCCACTAGATGGCGAAGGTAATTTGTCACATACACCCAACCAGACGCGTCACGGGCCCAAATGATTTATCGCCTTCCGAACAGACAAAGACTTCTCCAAATAGGCCCCCCTCGTAACGCAAACACTCAATATGAAGGTAATTACTAAAGGAAAATAACCTCTAAATCGTACGTGCAAAAAGTTTATTTTCCCGCCTAAAAGTTTGACGTAAGCAAACTGTCAACGAGTACGGATGCGTTCGGATACATTCCTCGACTAATTGTATGTATCGCACCGCACAAAACACATTTGTCAATTGTCGCTGGCCTCCCTTAAAACGGAACATAATTAGTTAGTCAACTATTTCTGGAACGCTTTGACGGCTTATTAAGATTTCAAATTGAACACAAATTAGGTGTCATTGCTAACTGATTACTAACCTACGATTTGTTTTGGTGTTTCATCGGGACATTGAAAAATTTGTGTGTCGTCGCGTCGACAGTCTCGTTTTCCGGACATCAAAAAGCTATCTTTTAAACGGGATCCGGATTAAGGAATTGATTGTTGGGTTTTGAAATAGATAATTGCTCTTTCAAACAACTTTATTTATTTACTCTACGGTTTTATAAAAGGCACTCAACTGATAAGTTGAAAGCAACGTATAAGTAGCTTGCAGATATTATACCTAAGGTTGTCCATGAAAGTTCTCCTAGATCAACCACAACAGTCTTTTATATGCTGAGTAAGTACCATGAAAGTTGTTGATTAGGGCACAGATAATATAATACTAGCATACAGATGCCTCATCCCATACAAAGAAACCTTCCCGACGTAACAAGCGTTTTTCATATGATTATACCGATTATTTTTTATAAATCAATCGCGTTCGGTTCCGTTCCCCGGCGATCACCGTATATATCCGTGGAACGGAACCAAACGCGATCGATGTACAAAAAATAATCAGTATAATCAGTACAGTACGTCGGGACAGTTTATTTGTATGGGATGAGACACCATTGCTTAGGGCAAACGACAGCATGTAAGCTGGCATAAAATGGCTCTGTTTGGTTTTGAACTCTCCTCCGAATTCATTAATCGGTTTCTTATATTAGAAACTGTCTTTTGTTAGTTCGGGCAGATTTGTCTAAGGCGAGCAAATGTAAAATCTTTAATTCATCATCATCTACCTAGCGTTTTCCCAATTGTTGTTGGGGTCGGCTTCCAGTCTTACCGGATTCAGCTGAGTGCCAGTATTATACATTTAGCGATTGCCTATCTGACCTCCACAACCCAGTAACTGGGTAACACGATACCCCTTGGCAAGACTAGTGTCAGATCTGCAAAGAAGCTTCTGACTACCCTTAACGACTATCAAAGATCTTTAAATGACAGCCGGGACCAACGGCTTAACGTGCTCTCCGAGGCACGGAGGAAACTCAGTATGTTGAAAGGGTCACCAATCCACGGACCGACCTCGGGAAGCGTTGCTTAACCTTGAAGATCGACCCGTGCGGCTGTTATTATTTTCCATCGACCAACACCCCAATTGCGTAACACACTTTCTGTCGCAATCCGAAGGCGTGGTGGCTCTCATGAATTTCCATGTCACCCGATTATTGCAAAAAATGTAAACAGATCATCTCAAATATATAAAGTTCCATCCAAATTCCATTGTTTACTTACATTTGCCCCATTTACAATTTGCAGTGTTTGTAAACTTTACAATGTACCCGAGACTTTGTGAATAAAGAATTTACTACACTCTTTGCGCTGAAGCATGGTGCGGATGACAGTTTCAATAACATTTTTTACGCATATAAGTTTACGCATTATTTGTAGTTTCATACCATAGTTATACCATAGTTGCCTGTATGACGTTATACTACAAAAAATGCGTATACGTACCTATATGCGTTAAAAATGTTTTTGAAACTGTCACCCGCACCATGATACAGCGCAAAGAGTATAATATCACGCGATTTAATATAAACAAACGGTGTTCGCAATAATCCGGTGACATCCATGAAAAATGTTACGTATCCGTCAACATCTAAATCTTGTTTCTCCTCAAATAACTCCATGTTTACACATGTTCCAGCCATCCAAATCTAATTAAAACACAATAATAGATTTAAATTGACTCAATCCCACATGTTTAAATCATCAGCCAGCTAATCAGGGACCGTCATTCAACTCGATTTTGGTTTCCCAAGCAGTGCCATCTGTGGACAGGCGAGAGATCGCCCGGTGACAGCCGTGAAAATCGATCGGATACATCGACTTTTTCTAGAGATGCGCGATTGTTGTGAAAACGAATCGATTAATTTGTGTTCAGGATGGAACGAAGTATCCGATTTTTCATTCGGTAACTTTTTTTTGGAGATGCCCGCGTATTTGGATTAAATTAGGTATTCCGACTTAGTTTAGGATGCCTTTAAAAATCGTCATTTGATTTCAGTTACTTGATTGGTTCGTTTTTACAGCCGGGATAAGCAATGCCGGTCGTTATCGCCATTAATACCAGTCATACAGTCGATAGTTTTCTGTGATTGGTTTCTAGTTTACAAAGTTAAAAGTCATCATCATCATCATCATTTCAGCCGAAAGACGTCCACTGCTGGACATAGGCCTCCTCCGAAGTGAAAAGTAAAGGTTCATATTAGACATTAAGAAAATATACTAACATAGTCTTATGTAGTATTACTAATAAATTATGGATCATGGTCCGATACAAATTATTGATTGATTGATATTAAGAATTTCTGTCGTCGGGCTGTTGTTTCAATTTATACTTAACAAGAGTTAACTATTTAAAACACCAACAACCGGCCAAGTACGTGTTATATATATTATATTTGGACTCACGCACGAAGAGTAGTTCCGTACCATTATCGCAAAACACGGCAAAAAAAAAACTTTTGTTGTATGGGGGCTCCCTTACAACAAACGTGATTTTTATACGTTTTTTTTTACTAAAACATTTATTTTATTCTGTGTTTAGTATTTGTAGTTATAGCGGCAACAGAAATAATCATCTGTGAAAATTTCAACTGTCTAGCTATCACGTTTCATGAGATACAGCCTGGTGACAGACAAACAGACGGACAGTGGAGTATTAGGAATAGGATCCCGTTTTTACCCTTACGGTACGGAACCCTAAAACCCTGCCAAAATACTGCAAACTACCGCAGACATTAAAAACGCCATCATTAAATTACCACACCTCAAAAACAACCACAACAATATTTTAGATACCATTGCACAAATTGCATTCGGTGCACCCCTAGCCCGTTTTTTTAATCCGCTGCCTTAACACGAACACACCGCAACGAATCCGAACTCCGGGCCATCAATTAGTGAACGCTCTCACAACATCGCGTTCAGTTTTTTCAAAAACATACGGCTTTAGTACCGATACAAAACAAAACTAGGAAGAAGCGAGATCGTTTGCTGGAGGTGGCGAAAATAAATAAAAAAGGGCATAGACACTCCGGAAATCGTTACAACGTTTTGATTGCGAACGTTTGTGATCCGATCGATTTGATTGAAAAGATATCCGTTTTGTCTATGCTTTTGATAGGGGCGTTGATTAATCTTTTATGCTCTAATTTTGCATGAGGTTTCTGTAATCTAATGTTTTTTCAAAGTTTTAATTTACTAGACGAGCTAAGACTTCCGGGAGTTCTGCAATGATAAAGCAATTAATATTGCCTCATTAATGGATGGTTGATACCACACACATCAGAATTTAATTATTCCAAAATGTCTATCGATTATTTTAGAAAAGTAGGTTCTTATGGCTTACCAAGTGGATCTGTAGCTGTCTATGTTTCAGACTCTGATATCATCACCATCAACGTTTCAGCCGAAAGACGTCCACTGGTGAACGTAGGCCTCCGCAAGTATCGCCACATTGACCGGTCCTGTCCGTTGGATGCGAGATCCAACGGATTCCCGCCGCAACCTTAACCATGCAGGTCTTTGTTATTTTATGTCCAAACTGTGTGTCCAAAGTCACAAACACTCTGATTATTCAGAATTATTTCTGTGAACATTCAATTTGAAAAAACTCACCCTCCACTAAAACAGGGAATGGAGTAGTATGCCATTTTTAGGGTTCCGTACCCAAAGGGTAAAAACGGGACCCTATTACTGAGACTCCGCGGTCCGTCTGTCTGTCTGTCTGTCTGTCTGTCTGTCTGTCACCAGGCTGTATCTCATGAACCGTGATAGCTAGACAGTTGAAATTTTCACAGATGATGTATTTCTGTTGCCGCTATAACAACAAATACTAAAAACCGAATAAAATAAATATTTAAGTAGGGCTCCCATACAACAAACGTGTTTTTTTTGCCGTTTTTTGCTAAAATGGTACGGAACCCTTTGTGCGCGAGTCCTACTCGCACTTGGCCGGTTTTTTTACAATCGCGTGAAACGGAATATGTGTGCTCCTAGCGACATCTGTGAATTGTATGTTGCAAACATGTCACAACAAGCGATCAATAATGAATAAAGAGACTGGCGACCAGGCGACTACCGCGTAACCTTCAAATAACTGCGAAGGTATTCATTCAACTAGAACTCAATAGATGGCACTATTCTGTATTATACTTTATCCTAGAAAAACTCAATGCAATCAAAAAAAGTAAAACGAACGTCACAAAACTATTTTAAAAACTATTTCACAAAAAATAAACCGAATTCAAGTAGTATTTCGTATACAAGTTATTATTATTAAATATTATTTTGTACCTATTCACAACGTTGTTTTTTTAACCCAAAGGTGGACTGGTAGACAATGCCTTGTGCCATTAAGTCCGCCTATGTAGGTACCACTATTGTACATGAGATTTAAATAAATAAGACAAGACATACATAGACCTTATAGGTGATGTTCTTCAGAAAGGCCAAGTGCGCAGTACCCATAACCGGCGTGTGTGTGAAGACTAGATGTATGAATGTGTGTGAAGCTAAAGAAGTATGTAAGGATCGTAGCAGGTGGCGTTCTGTAGTTTCTGCCTACCCCCATGGGAAAAAGGCGTGAGTTTATGTATGTATGTATGTATTTAAATAAATATTAAATAATAAATTCAAAAGCAAAGAAGTACCATAGACAGCGGTTTCCGAAACTAAAGTTATTTTGCACTGTTTAGTGTTTTGCTTTTGAATTCGGTTTATTTTATTGTAAAAATGTTATTATTTATCTCTTTTTAGTTTTAGTACACTACCACTAAAGAGTGAGGAAGTTCTATAGTAAGAACCTTACTCAGATTTGGCGGGAAAGTGATGGCGTCTATGTTGCTTCTCTGTTTTATTTTCCTAAAATTGTGTTAAATTGAATATTAATAGTGTAGAAATTGTGTTTTTTTATTATAATAATATTAGTGAACGTGCACGAGTGTGGGCAAGTAAAACACAGTGGTAGAACATGAGTTTGTACATGTTGTCGTAAAAACTCCGTAGAAGCTTCCAATAAAGTTACCACCATTTTATTGGAGCCTAACTAGGACATTGGACTAAAATCTAAAGAAACTAGAACTTCTTATTCTAAACGTGACACAGGCTAAATTCACAAACCTTGCCAAGCCAAAATATATATAAAAAATTACCTTACTATAGAACTTACTCACTCTTTAGTGATAAAGGATTGATAAAATACCCATAATAATTAAATTTACACATTCGTGCTGTTTGTCGATATGGAGTTCGGTTGTATGTTCCATATCTTAAAAACTGCTGAACCGATTTGGATGAAACTTGCACTATTCTCTGAGTTGAGAGATATGTAATCCAATAAAAAAAAATGGTCACGATCCGATAAGCAGTTTCGGAGAAATGCGTTGACAAACATACATACACTTCCGAAATTTGGCAATGTTTAGAAGCTCAATTAGCGTAACTTATATTTATGTAATATTGGGCAATTCCAACAATATTACATATTGAATCGAATCGATTACCTCCTTTTTTGGAGTCGGTAAAAAAGATTGACACTAGCTTCGAAAATGGCGGCTTTCCTAAGAATTTCGCGCGCAGCAGGCTCGACTAACGTCATCGTCTAATCGGGCTCAGCTTACATTTCACGGCTTGGTCGTCCTCAGAAGTTTAGATAATTTCAGCAGCTGATCATGTTCTAAGACTGGATTTTTCATCTCAGACACGAATTACAAAACCCGATATTATACTTGTAGGGTTGATTTGTTTTGTCAGGTTTATTTTTGTTTGTATTAGGTCGTGTATTGGGTAATCTATTGCGAGACAACAAAACTAATAAAAGGTGTACAATAAAGTATATTATTTTCATATTTTCCTCAGTAAAAAGCGCTTGCATACAATATTTTTAATTCAATTTTTTATTTTAGGCAATAATATATCGTTGTTGTTCTGTTGTATTATGCATAACATACCAACACTCATATCTTTGTTTTGTTTCCTATAAAAATAGCTCTGTATGTAGGTACTGCTGGCGGTGTACCTAACAATAAATTCAATGTCTTCCTGTTCATTTTGCCTAAAGCAAATAATGAAATATAAAATTCTGAACATTGTGTAGGTGTTTCCACGTTCTGTAATATCAAACTGAATAGATTGGCAAGTGGTGTTGCCAGTGTATGGTAGGATGACTAAGCTTCGTTTGGTATGTTATCTGAACCAGGAGTTTTTTCTAGTTTTAGCTTTTATATTGCTCCTATGATTTATTTTTCATTAATTAGTTCGATGTACGTTTCACTGTCAAGATCGATGGGGTCTAATGGTAAGTTTGCAGCGCTGTATAGGTTTTTGTAAAATCAGTTGCTGTAGTGATGATGTCTTTTCGTTTGATTATATCTTTGCCAGACTCCTTTAGCCCTTCTATCCAGGTTTTGCTTGTTCTCAGTTCTTTGTAGGCCTTTTTTGTGCTACTGATGAGGTTAAGATGTCTTTCTATAGTATATGTGCACTAATGCACCATAGGATGCTTGACTTTCAAGTTTCTGCTAGCTGTTGGAAATAAACTAAAAGTACGGATTCAGACACAGTCTCGACTACTAATCCTGTTAAGTTAAGTTAAGACGAGCTGGTGTCCGCAACTCCACGTCTAAGCGCGTATTTTGCGTACGGTACTAATTCTGTTGTTCTTCATTGTTCAAAATCGTCACACCTAGGCTTTTTCGTATCTGTGTTTTGATTTTTCCGGTAGTAGATTTATTAATAATCCGTAAAGCGTCTGGTTTGATAAACTCTGGAGTAGAATCACTATCGCTCGACATTGTTTGTCAACACGAATATTGCAATAAAATTCACTGAAAATTAAAAGACCAAACATCGTCTTTTGTTTCACATTCTTTGAAATCGCGTCTCTTTTTTTTGTGTTCTACTTATAGTGGCCAGTATGATTTATGAACAATAGTAGATTATTAACCAAGGGGATAAAGCAGTGTCTTCTGTCGCGGGTGACGATTTAAATCGCGAGCGTAACGAAGTACTCGAGGTTTACGCCCGAGCGTAGCGAGGGTGTTAAAAACTTAAATCACGAGCGAAGCGAGGGATTTAAGACGAGTCCTGAGTGTAGCGAGGGATGTAAGTTCAATCAAGACTAAGACAGCTTTATCACCGAGGAAAATACTCTACTTTTCGTACCATTTGCGAAAAAATTAACACAATAATATGAGATAAGCATTTATTAAAAATAATGACAATTAAAAGTAAAATAAATTAAAATAAACTTAACGTTTATGTATTTGAAGAAAACAAAAACGCGGCAAATTCCTAGACTAATATTTTTTTGTCGGAAAAGCAAAGGCATCAAGCTCATATGGCCTCGTCGGTTTTCGTAATTTTATTTAATAATCATAACTGCATAATAAATGCGTATTCCTTTTTCAAAAAGATGTATTATGCTTTATATACAAACTCAATGGTGTAAACACAGATTTAGTTCAGTATAAATTTCGGTTAATATTCCAAATTTAAATCACATTCTCTCCAGAGGATGAATGAAATTCAGTACAATTTTCTTTCCCTGTTTTTAACAGATTAAAAATGACTATTGTTATGTTCGCTTTTTGTGGCATAGAATGTCACTTTTTTGAGCAAGTGGTACGAAAACCTTTTTACAATGCCATATGGGCATCTTTTTACTTAGAGTTTTCCACGAGTTTTCACACGAATTTGACGTTCCACATACAAATCACTTTACTCCCTTGGGAGTTTCAATGCTTTACTTTACATTGAGATTGCATGATTATGTAATTGGACATTGTCGAGCAGTCTGTGTGAAAATAATAATACCAACCTGCTACTGCCCCACTGCAGGGCAAAGGCCTCTTCTCAAATAAAGAAGGCACGAACATTAATCATAACGCTTTCTCAATGCGGGTTGGCGATTTCAAACTTATATTAACTATAATCCAGCAGCCAAATTGCGTAAGTGAATTCGGCAAGGTAAAGGGTTTTACCTCATGAAAGAGTATGACAAATCCTCTTTAAATAATTAGGTATTGCTAAAAACTATTGGATGCTTTCAGCGGTGAAAATATTTATTTATTATATACTTTATTGTACACCATAAGTTACATTCTTCGGTAACATTTATAAAGGAAACTTAAAACTAAAAACACATACAATGTGTGGCCTTATCGCATTCCGCGATCTCTTCCAGGCAACCAGGTATGGACAATAATTAATAATAGATAATTATTAATAATAATAGGTACTCTTTTCGAAAGGATGAAATAGTTTCTAGTTTTTTTTTTTACTCTTACTATTACACGTACAATTAGGCTGCAGGTTTCCACACGATGCAGCGATGGTTTTACTTCACCTATAAAAATATTGCCTAAAACTGTTTCGTATCACAAATGGATGACTATCACAAAGAAGCTCATCTTCCTTATATTGCTAGGTCATGGTTTGAATCTCGTTAAAAGATTTTTTGCAATTGATTTGCTAAAGATTATTAACGCTGCCTTTAAAGGCTTTATTCATATAGATGATTACAATACCGTTTAATTTGCATAAATCATGTCCAAGTGCAAATTATAGTTGATCTCGGTATTCTCGTATAAATTGCTTTTAGTGATGCGACACTTTGTCTTGAGTTGTATTATCGATTTCATTCAATGTTTTTTTTATATTTTTTTTGGAACGAAGATCTTAAATGCGGTTTGCGATACGGGAGAAAAAGTAGCGTCACGTCAAATTTTTGCGTTATACCCCTTCCTGCATTTTTATTTCTCTCTGAGTATATTTCTGTGAGTAGACACATACGCACACCGAGCTCTCTCCCTCTTCCTTTCTTTTTTTTTTAAATTAATTCCTGACTGGAAACACCAGATCGCACACGTTTTTTCTATATTATTATATTACTAGCTTCTGTAAGCGGCTTCGCCCGCGTGAATGTCGAAATTTCTCCAAAGGGAACATATACTCGGGATTAAAAGTAGCCTATGTGCTATTCCTGACTATAATCTATCTCTGTGTCAAATTTCATCCAGATCCGTCCAGCCGTTTGAGCGTGAAGAAGTAACAAACATACTACTATATACTCACAGAATTTCGCCTTTATAATACGAGGGCTGCACTAAAAGTATCGGGAATGGAATATTTCCACTGTTTCTGTCATATTAAAATCTTTTTAATTGAAAACTCCTTGGTTTTAAAAATCGAATACCATTTATTTATTTAAAAAAAGATTCTCGGTCTTGTCACAAGGTTTTGTCAAACTTGTTTAGTCGTTGAGAAAATGGAATTGACTCGAGAAAATTCAAGAGCGATGATTTATTATGACTTTCGAAGTGGTTTAACACAAAAACAGTGTGATGACCGGATGATTTCTGCATTTGGTGATGAAGCCCCATCCAAAACCACAATTTATCGCTGGTTTGCTAAATTTCAACGTGGACGTGTCAAGCTCAGTGATGATCCCCGTCAAGGTCGTGCAAACTGAAGCTGATTGAGGAAGATCGACATGTGACAAACCGCGAAATTCAGGCAACTTTAGACATTGGCATGAGTCAAATACAAATAATCTAGCATGAACAATTAGGTGTAAAAAAGTTGTTTTCCCGATGGATACCGCATTCGCTCTGTGAAGAGCAAAAAGCGGCTCGCGTTACTTGGTGCGTCTGAACTCTCGAAAGATTCCACGCAGGATCCTCAAATGCTGTTTACAACATGGTATCATGTGACGAATCCTGGATATATGCGTACGAACCCAAAACAAAAAACCAGTCACGAGTTTGGGTGTTCGAAAATGAGTTAAAGCCAACAAAAATTGTTCGTTCACGGAGTGTTGCAATAAAAATGGTGGCCACGTTTGTCTCCAAAACCGGCCATGTTGCGACTATCATAATCATAATCATAATAATTTATTGCATTCATGTAGATTTCAAAGTTGTTACAAGTATAAAGGTTTCATACATGAACCCTGCTAGGGCACAGCAATATAAATAGTCTAAAGTGCTAGAGTGTCACAAAATAAACAAAACCACTGTGCTTAAACAAACACAAATTTTAACATGTTTATCAAGTGTCCAACATTTGTTATTGAAATAAGTAGCTGTCATGTTAAAATATAGGATAGGTGAGAACAATTTGGTCATCATTTCCATTCATAAATTAAAATAAATTAAAAATTAAATTAAAACAAACAATTTGGTCACCATTTCCGTTCATAAATTAAAATAAGATAAAAAAAAATAATTAAAACAAACAATTTGGTCATCATTTCCATTCATAAATTAAAATAAGATAAAAATTAAATTAAAAACAAACACAGATAACAATAATAATCATAAAACAACATAGGTAGCTTGTAAGTCAAAATTGTAGTAAGTGCTGTGTGTATTCTGTACAGGTATGAATTTCAATGTCAAAATTCACTTATCGTCAAAGAATTCCTTTAGAGTGTAAAATGATTTTAATATAAGATATTTTTGGAGACTGTTTTTAAATTTATGTTCGTTTTCTATGCCCATAATTGAATTTGGAAGCTTATTATATATTTTAACGCACATGGCTAGTGGTCCTGAATGGAATATATTTAATTTTGAGCTTGGCAAGGCTAATTCATTCTTGTTTTGGCGTCTAATACTGCGATGTTGTGGGCGAATGTCCTTAGTGAGTGGGAATAGTGCCTGGTGTTTTCTTATAAATTTGCTAACTTCTAAAATATAGATACCAGTTAGTGTAAGGACTTTGTATCTTACAAAGAAGGGCCTGCAGCTTTCTGCGTTATCTATATTGGCAAGAATTCGTATGCATTTCTTTTGTAGAATAAAAACTCTATCCTTGTCCACACAATTTCCCCACACCACGATTCCATAATTTAGCCAGGAGTATGCGTAGGCATAGTATGCTGTTAGAGCAGTTTTAAAATCGGTAGCTCTTTTAAGCTCCCCCAATGCATATATAAAGCTAGCTAGTTTGTTTGTCAGTGTATCTATATGGGCTTTCCAGTTTATATTCGTATCAATAGTCAAACCCAAAAGTTTAAACTCGTTTATGCATTGCAGTTTTATGTTGTTGTATGAGTAATTTATATCTAATTTCCTTTTTTGGTATGGTCTATATTGCATTAGCTTTGTTTTGTCAAAATTTAGTTCTAAGTTATGATCTTTTAACCATGCTATTATTTTTGAGAGCTTATCATCCAGACTTAAGTTTAGGTTTTCTCTATTGGTATGAGGAAAAATTATAGAAATATCGTCAGCAAATAAAATACTTTGAGCGTCAATTTCTTTAGGGAGGTCATTAATATAAACTAGAAATAATAAGCATCCCAAAACGCTGCCTTGCGGTATTGACATTGTTGTTTTTGCTTTATTCGATACTATTCCTCTTGACTATTCCTCTTGAGGGACAAAGAACGGTTAATGCAGAATGGTATGCTAGCATTTGTTTGCCACAGGTCGTTTCTGAACTCCGTAAAGAGAACTGCAACCGCCGCATCATCCTCCATCACGACAATGCGAGTTCTCACACCGCGCACAGAACAAAAGAGTTTTTAGAGCAAGAAAACATAGAATTATTAGACCATCTGCGCTACAGCCCTGACCTAAGCCCTAATGATTTCTATACTTTCCCTAAAATAAAGAATAAATTGCGTGGTCAAAGATTTTCATCACCTGAAGAAGCTGTGGACGCCTACAAAACGGCCATTTTGGAGACCCCAACTTCCGAATGGAATGGTTGCTTCAATGATTGGTTCCATCGTATGGAAAAATGTGTCAAATTTCGCGGAGAATACTTCGAAATGCAATAAATACATTTTTAAATAGTAATGTTGTGTCACTTCCTTGATTCCCAAAATTTTCAGTGCCGCCCTCGTATTAGTTAGGTTAAGTTAGTAACTGGGCCTTATGCAACCTTCGATAAAACCACGAACTCCTTTTAAACTACCAGAATGAGCTAGACTCTATTCTTTTAGAGACTTTGCAAACGCAATTCTAGATTTTCGCCAAGATTTAAATCAGCATCACTAGGCTACCACGCACTGCTACGGTAATCACTGTCGTGACTTAATTATTTAAGTTTAGTAAACATAATTCATAAAACGAGTTCTGTATATTAATCACATTTACAGCAACAAAGAAGTCAGTTATTATCACAATATTGGTTTCTACTTCTAACACAATTTAACAGATTATTATATAAAACTAAAATATCTCTTGGAGAGCCGTTTTGTTTTACGCCCGGTGATATTATAAATTATTGATATAATAACAATGTGAAAAGAAGCTTATGTAGCTCATATTTAAACTTTTTATATTACGTAGTTTTTTCTTTTTTTTTACAGTTCAAGATTATTTTATAAAAATATATACTTACAGTGTTTAAAATAACTAATTACGTTTACACTTAGAGCAAAAACTACTCACTAACTAATCCTATAAATATACTATGCTAAAATATGGCATCGAAAAACGCCTCCACATCGTTGTCCACCGGTACTGTGTTGTGGGCACAATAGTACTTATAGTATATATAGTATTGCCTCGTTGTATGGCATTATCCTCTGACCAGGATTGCCAGATGGTCGGGATTCGTCTGGACTCGCCCAACATTTTAATTGCTATCCAGACTCCCGACAAACCTTCAGACAAACAGCTTCTATTATTTCCAAATTAATCATATATATTGACGCTCGCTTTCACGTTCAGATTACTGGTGTCTTCGAGAAATATTTCAACATCTTCCAAAAGATGTCCTTGACATGTCAAATGCATGTGCATGTCGAAAATTTGGGGATCCTTGCAAAGGTGAGAAGGTACTTCACGCCGTAACAGCTGCTCATCTTGTATCAAGCGCAAGTTCGATCATGCATGGAGTACGTTCTCATCTCTGGGACTTACCTGCCAAATACCAGCTTGATGCACTTGAGTCGATCGATAAGCGGGCCAAGAGGCTCATCGGCAATGAGGCACTGGTCAAGTCAAAGCTTCAGAGTCTTGAACATCGTCGCCGAGTTGCCAACTTGTCGGTTTTTTTTTGTCATCGGTTACATTTGGGGGAGTATGCGATGGAATTGCATGTTCTAATTCCGCCTAGCCCGTTTCATCATCGGACTACCAGACGTACGGCGATGCGCCATCGGTACATGGTGGACATCCCACCTATACGCACAAAACATTTTGGGAACACTTTTATTATGCGGAAAGCCCTTAGCTGTAGTGGAATTCCATACCCGCAGTCTGTGTTTCCCGATAACTACAATCTAGGCGTCTTCAAGTCAATAATGAATAGGCATTTCTAGGAAAGCACGCTTCACCGTCAACCATATCCTCACTTACCATCAGGTGAGATAGTGGTCAAGCGCGAGCCTACAGAATATAAAAAAAATATATAAAAAGAGATGACAATATTTGGGCATATTTTTTCAAATGCAACCATAACCGTAACAAAAATTAAAAATGTATACATATCATTTTTGTTGTCAATTCCTGCAAGCAATGCTTACTGTGAAATAGTGTTTACTTTGCTTTTAATTAAATTTTTTTAATTTAATTAAAAAGAGAAATCGTATGGCCTCTGATTTAATTAAAAGCTGTGTTAGTAATTAGACTGAACTTTAAAATAAATTGTTTGAATTTTTAATCTTTTCTGATCAGTCAAAAAATTAATTAATATTTTTTTTAAAGATCCAAATTGGTAAACTCAGTAAAGGCCAATGTATATGTCATAGACCAAGTGATTAATCAGGGCACTATGCATAATGCCCGGGCATTACCTATGATTCTAGTCGAGTCAAATCGGGCAATGTAGTGAATACTGATCTAAACTTCTGTATTTATCACATTGTCTGGTCTGGTATTTTGTATCTCCCGACAACAACCCCAAAAGCGCCACATTTTTTTTTTCCAAAATATCTATTTTGGTCTTCCGATCAGGCAACCCTACCTCTGACAGAATAAAAGCGAGCCGTTGGGTCACGCGAAGTGTCAACAAGGCGTTTAGACAGATCTTTAAATAATGTGTGAGCACTCGGACCCCACGGACTAAGAGTTTCAATTTCGAACCCAAACGGTTCAGAAATAAAAAAATATATAATAAATATAACTACCGATGAAGTTATTATATTTCCGCCGCTTGAGCAGCCGCATCGGCAGCGCCAGCACAGCACGGTGAGCTAGAAAGATAGGATGGCGCAAGAGACACAAGTAGCGTCCCACAATAAAAGCCTTTGACACCGACTTCCCAAAGAAAGTTGTTTTTCGCTTAGTAGTGTTTTGCTTTTGAAGTCGGTTTAATTTTTTTGTATTTTTTCACTTTTTAGTTTTTGTACACCGTCACTAAAAAAAAGTTAATTTAAAAAAATGTAAAAACCCGACTGCTTAAACAGCGAACTAAAAAGACGTAAACAAGGAGAAAATCATCTTGTGCAGTCGGAGGATACTTATTCGCGAGTTGGCTGACCAAAACCAGATGTATCCTCCGACTGCACAACATGATTTTCTCCTTGTTTACGTATTTTTAGTTCGCTGCTTAAGCAGTCGCGTTTTTAGATTTTTTTAAATTAACTTTTTTTATTAACAACTTTTTAGTTATAATTTTTTTCGAATTTTGTACATTTAAACATATAAGTGTTTTATATTTTTGAAATCACCTCTTAAAATTCTTTATTTTGATACTCCACACGATGGGTAAAGAAGAAATAAAGAATTTTTCTCCCACAAAATGGCGCCCAAAATCCGCCATATTTTTCATTTTCAATTATATAGCCAGTGACACTCGCAGGGTGTAGACGAATCGATTGACGTAAGAATCATCAAAATCGGCCAACGCGTTTGGTCTCTAGAACGCCATATAGGAACAAACATACATACATATATACATACTTACATACATACATACTTACATACATACATACATACATACATACAAAAATACATACATAGACTGATAAACACATTACCCTCCTTCGGCAGTCGGGTAAAAAGAGCAAGTTCTATAGTAAGGTTCCTAAAGGATTGACAACAGGCCTATAAATTTGTTTTTTGCTTTTGAAGTCTGTTTATTTTTTATTGAAAAAGTTTTTTAGTTTTGGTACCTTAATTATACTCAAAACAATTCTAACAATCCTGAACACGACTGGAATACATTGTTTTATTACTGAGTTCCGGTGCCTACATTCCAGCTTCAGATCAGTTCGATGGTACCATTTTCATTGGAACCATTTATTTAAATTTGCTTCATCACAGTCTTTCAACTATTCGAAATATCCTATACCCAAAACATATTTATCATTGAAAAATTCCAGTGCCCATCCATGGTTTTCTTCATCAGTTCCACTTCACCAAATGATACATTCTGAATGCAAATGCTTGCAATGTAGATAAAAAATAACAAAATCGTTATATGTATGCCTGTAAAATTTGAGGAGTTCCCGCAATTTCCATGGGATTTCCTCATCAAATTCTGAATTGGTGACAATGGACCACCTTAAGAGAAGAATTTTCAAAATCGGTCCATAATTGACGGATTAATCGCTTATCAAACATACCAAAAAAACATACAGTCGAATTGAGAACCTCCTCCATTTTTGAAGTCTTGTTAAAAAGGAGATTAAGGAGAGGTATTTGCCAGCCATGGGTGTCAAGAGACGTGACACCAATTCAAATGCTAATGCGAGACTGATCAGTCGCGGATCGACTGTTTAGTTGATGGTATGCGCACCTCAATAGATCGCAATACGAATTGAGCGTTTGATCGATGGTTATCTAACTTTTTAACAAAAGCAAATCGATACAACTTTTTGATTTTTATGTCGTTCAACTATCGAGTCGTATGTGCAGGTTCTATGATCTATATATATTTCTATAAACTTTTGACAAACAACTAAATTGGGCGCACGGTTGGCGCAGTGGTTGAGCGATTGACTGCAGCGCTGCGTGTCGCGGATTCTATTCCCGAACGGAACAAATGTTTGTATGACCTACAGATAGTTGTACCGGCTCTGGGTGTTTGTGTATGTGAGTTTATATGTTTCTAAACGCACCCACGACACAGGAAGAAATTCTTAGTGTGGGGCACGATTTGGCATTTGGACCATCAAACATCCTATTAACTAGTGTTATTTATGAACAGCTTGGTATAAAGCTCTATCACGTTTTAAAACTGATGTGACTTCCAAAAGTATTGATGAACATAATTCATAGATACTCGTACTAATCTCTGCACGAATAATTATTATTATTGGTAAAGCGCCTCTCTACACTTATTATTCAACTTTTCTGTTCGCCGTATCTTATTAAGTTGACAGCACGGATGGGGCTGTGGCTGAGCAATAGGCTGCTGCGCTTCGTGTCACAGGATCGACACCTGCACGGAAAACAATAATAGGAAAATATTAAAAAAATACACTAAACAATTCCAATAGCGTTGCTACAAAAAAGTATTTTGAAGTTTTCCTATAATCTGTTTAACTCTACTTACCCTGAATATCTGCGCGATCCTTGTCATTCACTCGCCCTGCTTATGTCCCGTGTAGATCACACCTAAAATTTCCATCCCGTAGTACTAATTTCTATTCCCACTCCTCTGTTCATGCAGTACGACTGTGGAACTCACTTCCACCTAAAATTCGTGATTCACAAAATGTATATTACTATTCAAGAAACAAGTCGAAGATCGTAACCATATTGTAATTATTATGTATTATTATGTATGAATTTTTATCTTCTATATATTTAGTTAAGTTATATAGCTTTTAGTCTATTTTAAGTAGCCTTATTTCGTTCTACAACTGTGTCTTCGTATATCATCCAACTTGCCTGTCGCTGGTCTGCTGGAAGAAATTTCTATTGAAATAAGCAGTACCTTTGTGCTCATCGATCTGTATTTTTTTTTTCTCTGTTAAGTGTTTTGGGTGTACTTAAATATATAAATTAATATATTTTACATAGTTATACCCGAGACTAATGTTGCAAAATATGAAATTTGTACGTACACACACTTACACAGGATGATAAACATGTACTGTACGACAATCGTTTACCTGCGAAACGGCGCCGTGAAAGCAAATTATCGTTGGCACATTATACTGCCTGCTTACCATGCAAGAGAACTTAAATTTTCTCTCAGTAATGTATCAGCATAGACGGCCCAGTGGTATTGGCCGCGACTTACAAGTTGTAGGTGGTGGATTCGAACCCAGGCAGGCGCTTTACTTTGAGTAAATTATTTCATCACCACTGCTCTCAAAACCGGTGAAAGAAAATTTCCTGAGGAAACCCGCCAACCACCTAAAACCAAAAATTTGAAGACATGTGACATCCAACCCGCACCGGGTGTGGTGGTTTATGCGGCCCATCCCCTCACACCGAGAAGAGGCCTGTGTCCTAGCAGTGGGCACATTAATAGGCTGATGATGGTGATGATGATATTAAGCCTATAATGTTCTACTGCGTGGTAGATTACGGTCATTCCCTCTCACAGAAAGGAGTCTTGTTACCCAGCATTATAGGTTCATTATGCTTATGAAGCCCTTTGTAAAATAAAAATACTAAGATTGAATTTATCGCCAAACTATTTTATTTTTCTGTTTTATTGACATACATTTTGCAAATATATGTACATAAAGAACATACATATTTAACTGATTATAGGTATTATGCTAATATACTATGCAAGAATTATATTATCTGAACAACGTCTTAACCTACATATTAGAACATGAAATATGCAACAACTCATTTTCTTACACAAAAAGAACTTAAATATTTAACTAACTTTACGATGCTCACTTATACTTAATCTTATTATATAACTACATAATTAGGTCCTTAAATATGAAACAACTCATATTAAAAAATAAAACGATTTTTCTTAAAATTTATATATAAATAGTTATGGGCATGGTGATTGATAAATCTTTATTTACAGAAAAAGCAAAAACTTGAGAAATAAATATGTATAAAATTTGTTATTAAATAGATATTTAACTAACTTTAGTATGCTCACTTATACTTAACCTTTGTATGTACCTACATATTAGGTCCTTAAATATGAAACAACTAAATTTAAAAAATAAAACGATTTCTCTATTATTTTATGTAATAATAATTATAAACATGGTGATTTTACAGGAAAAAACCGGCCAAGTGTGAGTCGGACTCGCGCACGAAGGGTTCCGTACATTTTACCACTTTGGAAGTGTCTCTCGCGCAAACTATTCAGTTTAGAAAAAAATGATATTAGAAACCTCAATATCATTTTTGAAGACCTATCCATAAATACCCCACACGTATGGGTTTGATGTAAAAAAATATTTTTAGTTTCAGTTTCAGGTATGGGGACCCGAAAAATTTTATGTTTTTTTTCAATTTTTGTGTGAAAATCTTAATGCGGTTCACAGAATACATCTACTTACCAAGTTTCAAAATCATAGTTCTTATAGTTTCGGAAAGAAGTGGCTGTGACATACGGACGGACAGACAGACAGACAGACATGACGAATCTATAAGGGTTCCGTTTTTTGCCATTTGGCTACGGAACCCTAACAAAAAACTGAGAAACATTTTTTTTTTTTTTTTTAAAGAAATAATATGTCTTTAACATAAAGTTTATCTGATCGTATAATTCCAAGTCAAACCGTAGTTATCACAGCTTGAAGTGAACCGTTTAAAAAAACGCCTATTTCATAAATGTATTGGACCTAATATAAATAATTTAATTCCCACTAATATTCTTTTTGTGAAAGTTTGAAGATGTTTGTTACTCAATTACGACAGAATGGCGAATGGATCTTTATGAAATTAGGTACAGAGATATACTGGCATAGTACATACGCTACTTTTTTTCATCCCGATAAAATGTTCCCTTGGGACAAGAAAACACTTTTCACGCGGGCGAAGTCACTGGTAGAAGCTAGTAATTTATTATTTTTCAAACGGCAGAATCCGCCGGAAGCTGATCATTATCAGGTTGGCGAGTAAATGTCGCTGAACCTGTCATGTTAGTATCTTGATTCCTATGTCTTGTTGGAGACGTTTGATATAAACGTTCTACATAATCACACCATACCTCACGATTAATCTTTACAACAACTATAAAAACATCCAAAACTAATGCATTCATGTATGACAATAATGGTCCTACAAAAAATACTAATTCGCCTAGATAAGATGGATTTATCGATACTGCCAACATAATGACATCGCTTAATAAAAATATCAAAGTTGCTATATATAAGCGATGTCGTATATTAGCAGCTGTATGGCCGCTTGTTTTGAAAGATCGACAAAGTGAACATACAATTATAAAGTACAAAATACAGTTCAATAGCAAAGGAAATATTCTAAAAAACAGTATGATTAAAGATCCTAAGTGCACTCCAAACATTTGTAAAATAGAAAGTACTGTTGTTATCAAAGGTACTCCCCAACCAAAGAGGTTACTTTTTAGATATCTCTTCGGGACATGACTATTAAAAACTTTAACAAAGTCTATATAAAACATATGTATTATAATAATCAACCAGAAATTCTTTACTGTTGATAAGTATACATATAGAGGCATAAGTATTTCTATTAAAAAATTTACATTTATTCGGTAATCTATTTCTTCGTGATAGTTCGTGATGATCATACGTAATGAATCGAGTAAAAGGTTTGCAAAAATTGAATTAAGATACACAAAGTTCCTGTAATTTCTAAATTTCATCATGATGGACCATGATGTCACTCCGTATATCACCGCAAATACTGTCAGCCCAAACTCAGTAAATTGTAAAATAGTTAAAATTAGGTGCTGATAATCCAAGCTGCCTGTAGAATGGTGTACTCTGGTGTGATTCAACATGTTGAACTATCACTTACGCGACTTTGATTGCTTCACCTTTATATCCAAAGATCTGTCAGTTCCGAAAAACAGGATCAATAGAAAAAACTTCTTATTTTCTCACTTCTTCTTCTTTGTGTGTCGAATTGACAAAAAAAAATGTCAGACCAGAATTTAGCCACGTGGAGAGCAAGGTGGCTTCGTTTAAGTCGTGGAAGGTTTTATTTCTTAAAATTGTGAACACTTGATGTAAACTGCTAC
The DNA here is from genome assembly GCA_949775005.1 of Orthosia gothica. NCBI lineage: Eukaryota > Metazoa > Arthropoda > Insecta > Lepidoptera > Noctuidae > Orthosia > Orthosia gothica. The sequence goes on from OX459047.1 coordinate 23,492,986, forward strand.
CACGTTCCAAATAAAGGTGATTCCGAAATACTCGAAGTAAATAACAGTTTAGTACGTGCCGAACGGCACAGAAAGAATGATACAATATATCTATATTTTAGAATGCAATTATATCCAAAACAATAAACTTTCCTGTTTGCCATCTTACGTACGTAACAACCAATCTGCGTTGTTGACTGGGGTTTTTAATACAAAAAATCAATTGTTCTTTAAGGAAAGCGATACAATAACATGTATTTGTTTAAATGAATAAGTAATATACACTATGTATGTACGTCATACGTATTTTAAATTGTAACGTAGTTGATTAAGTTTTTCATAATCAGCTCAGCTGAAAGACATACACTGCTTAACATAGGCCTCCCCAAAGTATCATCACATTGGCCAGTTCTTTTCGTCTCACATCCAACAGATTCCCGCAGCCTTGATCAGGTCATCAGTTCACCTAGTGGGAGGCCTTCAAAAGCTGCGTCATCCGGATACGCGGTCGCCACTCCAAAATGTTTCGGATCCATCGACGATCGTTCTGGGAATTCTTCGGGCTATCCGGTAACCTTGGTCCTCCTGCGGATATCATCATTTCTGATTTGAAACTCAGAGCATAGCCCTCTCCCCCTAACAACTTAACTAACTTTAAGCCTACCGACGAGACCCATTGTAAGTGACCTCGTTTCAGTTCCATATGCCAGCAATGGCAAGTGGCAACATACACTGGCTATTTAAGTCATATAAATTGAATCATACCTACTTTACATGCAAGTTGAGTGTTTATGGAATAAGGGGAAATGTACTCAAACTTATTAAATCATACCTAAGTGATCGTAAACAGTACACAGAAATAACAAGAAGCCCTAAGACGAAGAGTGAAAGAAAATACCGATCCGAAGGACGAACAGTAAATTAAGGTCTACCAGAGGGCAGCGTCCTTGCCACCCATTTTCTTAATTTATATCAACGATTTGCCACGTCATGTTCATAATCCAATGGTGTTTTTGCCAATGACAGCACCGCGTTGGTAAAATGTAAACATCCAAATGGCTATGAGCATGACATAAATAAGACCCTGGAAGATATCGTACATTGGCTAGAAATAAACAACTTAGTGATAAACCTACAAAAAACTAATATAATGCATTTCCATCAACGTACAATTTAAAAAAAAGTCTCTGTAGACTACATTAAACAACAACTTAACCAAGTTAAAGTAGCAAAATTTTTGGGGATATACATTGACAGGCAACTGAATTGGCAACCACAAGCAGAGGAAATTTGCAAAAGGATAGATTCAGCGGCATATGTCCTTTCAAGATTGTCCAAAAAAGTTGACATTCAATCTACTTTAGTAGCTTATCATGGTCTGGTTGCATCAGTTCTAAGATTTGGTATTATTTTATGGGGCAATTGCAGCTCAAGGGAATATATATTCAAAGCGCAAAAACGTTGCATTAGAGCGATGTGTGGTTTGAAGACCACAAACGGTTGCGAACCAAAGTTTAAGTCCCTAAAAGTCCTTACATTTCCGTCATTATACATTCTGCAATGGCCATATTTGTAAAAACCAATAAAAACCCAATTTCCCATGATTTTAGAAACTAGTAAACGACCCGTTAGAAATCAATACAAAATTTATTACAAACCGAGTCCTGCAAACTGCAACACAGCGTTATTAAGAAAAATCGGTATTTGTATGAGCCCTACCATCTACAATAATTTGCTAGAAATAATGAAAAATTATACAATTAGAAACTTTAAAAAGAAATTAGTGGCCTTCCTAACAGAAAAACGTTATTACTCGATTAATGAGTGTTTAATGGACAAAAAATGTTTAATCAGCAATGTGTATATTTTATTCTGAAGTATCATCTTATTAAGACATTTTTCAATATTAATTAATGTATGTATAATTGTAATAATTCTGTGACATTTTAATTTGTAAATTTAATTTTGACATTTTTCAATATTAATTAATCTATTCCCTCTCACAGAGAGGAAGCCTGTGTCCCAGCAGTGGGAACAGTAATAGGCTGATGATGTAATGTGATGTGGAGGAAAGATTTGTATTTTTGTATTTTTTATGTTTGTATTTTTATATGTAACGAATAAACTTAAAAACTACTGGACCGATTTCAAAAATTCTTTCACCGTTGGGAAGCTACACTACCCCGGATGACATAGGCTACTTTTTATCCCTGTTTTTCCACGGGAACGGGAAGTACGCGGGTGAAACCGAGAGGCGTTCGCTAGTGTATGTTATATGTAATAATATCTGTGTCATTTTAACATGTAATTTTATTTTTTAGATACTTAATTAACATTTTTTTATGAAATTTTGCGTGCCTATTTCTAGGTAGAATGTACATGCCTCACTTCTATTCACACATCACATCACATCACATCATCAGCCTATTAATGTTCCCACTGCTGGGACACAGGCCTCCTCTCTATGAGAGGGAATGGGCTGTAATCCACCACGCGGGCCCAGTGCGGGTTGGTGGATGTCACATTTCTTCGAATTTTTGGTTCTAGGAGATGCCGGTTTCCTCACGATGTTTTCCTTCACCGTTTTGAGAGCAGTGGTGAAGAAATAATTTACACAAAGTAAAGCGCCTGCCTGGGCTCGAACCCACGACCTGCAACTTGTAAGTCGCGGCCGATACCACTGGGCCACCACTGCTCTCACCACTTCTATTCACTCCACCTGTATTTTAATGTAACCTACATTCGTTGCAAATAAATGTTTTGATTGATGGATGCGTGTTCAATGAATGCAAAAGCTCGAGCGGCGATGCTCCTGTAGCTTAAGCCAAAAACAAGACGCCAAATATAAAATACTAGCACTCCGCCCGCGACTTCGTTCGTGTGATTTCGTATTTTATACTACAGAAAACTTTCTTATGTGTACTTTAGTAAAAGCGACCAAAAATAAGTTATTGTTAAATCAATAAAATCGACCAAGTGCGACTCGGACTCGCGCACGAATGGTTTCGTACCATTTTTGCAAAAAACGGCAATAAAATCACGTTTGTTGTATGGGAGCCCCACTTAAGGCGCCGATTCCCTTGAGTAGCTGATTTTAAAATGAGAATCACGTTAAACGGCTAGTCGTAATTTTTTGGAAAAAATATATGTTATATTAGACCATTTTCTTTATAATTTGATCTAAGCAAATTTTGAGTTTTATTCGTATAACATAGTGTAATTAATTTGTAAAGTTATGTCTAAAATGGACAAAAACACGACAATCGTAGCAAAACCGCTGGGCGTATTTTAATGAAATTGACACCATCTCAAAGACAATTTAATTTTATCTATATTTTGATCTGAAGCTTTTTTTTAAAGTTATAGAATAATAAGGGAAGTACAAAAAACTACTTAATTTTGGGCCTCGCGGGTGTGAGACGAGCGCGCGTTTTGTTCCTCAAGGTCGTTGGCGTTATTCGTCGTCTTAAATATTTATTTTATTCTGTGTTTAGTATTTGTTGTTATAGCGACAACAGAAATACATCATCTGTGAAATTTTCTACTGTTTATCTATCACGGTTCATTAGATACAGCCTGGTGACAGACGGACAGACGGACCGCGGAGTCTTAGTAATAGGGTCCCGTTTTTAACCTATGGGTACGGAACACTAAAAAATGGGGTATCGTAGATATCTTGGGTGTAACATTTTTTCGCAATCGTTACAGTCACTGAATCAGTGACATTTCACTGCTCTCAGATTTGGGATGAAATATAGTCACTAAGAAAACCGCTTGATTATACGATATTAATTTATCTCTTTAATGGATGAAATTCAAAAACATGTTTCTTTAATTGTATTTAATAAAATAAATAACGAATTTCAAGTATGTTTGCTAATAAACAATTATTTCACCTACATTTTATTTTTCTATTTAGAGGCTAAGTACCACATTTCATTCAATTCAAATAAAAAAACGACAGAGTTTCATACAAACTTTCATCCCTAATTTCACCCCTCTATGGGGTTTGTTTTGGCAAATCCATTCTTACCTGCAGTATCAAATAAACATCCTCTTAAAATTTCAAACTTTAATCATTAGTGGTTTAGGCTGGGCGTTGATATGTCAGTCGGGACATTAGATTCTCCGATTATAGATTGTCAAATTATGCTAATGAAGTCATTTGTGAAATAAAAATACTACGATAGAATTTATCGTCAAAAAAGAATATTTTTCTTTTTCATTGCTATATATTTTGCAAACTAATACACATGTCGGTACATAAAGAACTTAATATTTAACTTACAATAGGTACTATGCTAACTTATCTTATTAACAGATCCTTAACTACGAATCAACTTATTTTCGTACACAAAATGAACTTAAATATTTAACTAACTATACGATGCTTACTTATTCTTAACCTTAATATGTACACACACAAAAATAAAACGATTTTTTTTTATTTCATTTTAAAATAATTACAAGCATGGTAATTTTACAGAAAATACAACAAATCTGAAAAACAAATGAATAACCAATTCTTAAAAAGGTATAACATGCCTTTAACATAAAGTTTATTTGATCTTATAATGCCGAGACAAACCGTAGTTATCTCAGCTAAAAGTGAGCCGTTTCAAAAACGCCAACTTCATGTTTGTAAGGCTTATTGACCATTTTATTTGATTTTTAAATGACTGAAACCACCGGGAGGAAATCTTCAGGTTCACAAGTAACTGTCTCAATAACATGTCCTGTCGTGTTAATATCCTGATTCCTATGTCTTGCTGAAGAAGTTTGATATAATCGTTTTACGTAATCACACCATAGCTCACGATTACTCTTTACAACTACTATAAAAACAGCCAAAACTAATGCACTTATGTGCAATAATAATGGCCCTATAAAAAATATTAGGTCGCCTAGATAATATGGAAACATTACTACCAACATTATGACGTCGCTTAACAAAAATATCAAAGTTGCTATATATAAGCGACGCCGGATATTAGCAGCTGTATGGCCGCTCGTATTGAAAGACCGACAAAGTGTACATACAATTATAAAGTACAAACTACAGTTCAATAACAAAGGAATTATTCTAGAAATTATTACTATTAAATATGCTAAGTATATCCCAACCATTTCTAAAATATTAAGTCCTGTTGTTATCAAAGGTGCTCCCCAACCAAAGAGGTTACTTTTTAGATATCTCTTCGGGACATGACCATTAAAAACTTTAACAAAGTCTACATAAAACATATGAATTATAATAATAAACCAGAAATTCTTTGCTGTTGATAAGTATATATATGGAGGTATAAATATAATTTCTACATGAAAATCGATGAACGTACATAATGAATCCAGTAAAAAGTTAGCAAAAATTGCATTTATATACACAAAGTTTCTGTAATTTCTAAATTTCTTCATTAGGCACCACGACGTCACTCCGTATAACAACGCAAATAATGTCAGCCCAAAATCAGTGTAGTTTAATATAGTTAAAACTAGGCGCTTATAATACAAGCTGTCTGTAGAATTGTGATTTGACATGATGAATTATTACTTTCGCAACTTTGATTGCTTCACTTTTATATCCAAAAGTCGGTCAGTTCCGAAAAACAGGATCTATAGAACAAATCTTCTTCCTTTCTTTCTTCTTTTTTACGTGACAATTTAACAAAAAAATTGTCTGACCTGAATGTAGCCACTTATATAGCTCTATCGTTTGCTTCGTTTAAGTCGTAGATGGTCGTCTATTTTCGATAAATTTTAACACTTGATGTAAAGCACTGCCACGTTCCGGAAGACGCTGCGTTCGAATTCCTCCCACAATTCAGAGGATAGATGATCTGGTGAGGGTGGTGGGAATCCGCTGGATGCGAGATGCACGGGACTGGTGAATGTGGCGACACTACGGGGAGGCGTATTTTCAGCAGTGGATGTCTTTCGACTGAAATGATGATGACGACTGCCACGTTCCAAATAAAAGTGATGCCGCAACACTCGATGAACAGTAAAGTAGATACATACGTGCCAAACGCCACAGAAAGAATGACACACTTTACAACCGTATTTTTAGAATGCTATTCTGAATATCAAAAATAATACATTTCCTGTTTGCTATCTTAAATAGGTATTAACTACCAAATTACCAATCTGCGGTGTTGACTGGAGGTTATTTATAGAAAAACCAATTGTTCTTGCAGGAAAGAGATATAATAACTTGTATTTGTTTAATTAAATAGTAATATAATAGACACTATTTATGTACATCATACGTATTTTAAATTGAAACGTAGTTATTTAAGTTCACCATCATCATAATCATCTTAGCTGAAAGACATCCACTGCTGAACACACACATTGATCGGTTATTTGCGTCTCGCATCCAACTGATTCCTGTAGCCTTAATCAGGTAATCGGTCCACCTAGTGAGAGGCTTTCCAAAGCTGCGTCATCCGAATACGCGGTCGCCACTCCAGATTTATTTGGCCCCATCTAACATCCAATCTACAAATTCTTCGGGCTATCCCGTTAACCTTGGTCTTCATGCGAATATCTTCACTTATAATTAGATCACGAAAGGAAACTCAGAGCATAGCCCTCTCCATTGCCCTTTCGGTGACTTTAAGTCTTCTGACGACGCCCATTGTGAGCGGCCACGTTTTAGTTCCTTAAGCCAGCACTGACAACATACACTGGTTAATTAGGTCATATGATCTTATCATTGAAATAATAATTGGATCATACTTTACATGCGTGCCCCCTGAACGCAAGAGCACAAGCGGGGATGCCCCCATAGCTTAAGCCACAAACATGACGTCAAACTTAATTGATTCACTCATTCCTTAAATATAAAGTGTATTTGAAGTTTTGAATTTTTACATAGCCACATGCGCGCCCGCGCGCTGTATCTGCGGTATTGTCAAGCGCCACATTCCCTTTTGAGGCTCAAGACGCTAAAATTGCTTGGGATACTTGACTCTTAAAGCTTATAGTAAACTACTGCAGCTATTAAAAAAATATTCATTAAAAAATATAAAAAAAATAATCTTTTGTCGTATTTTTCGCAGCAAACCCTTTCATTTGATACCTATATCATGGCTGTGCACAAAAAATAACTATTCCGCCATCTTGGGCCGTCCGCCATATTTGGTTCAGAATGACGTCACTTAGTTAACCATGCATTGTAATCCAAACCCAACGTGTAAGCAAAATTTCACCTTAATCGGTTGAGGATAACTGCTTTATAATTCAGTTGCAAGATTTGACCCGAACACACTTACATACATACGTACATAAATTGCAAATCAAATAAAAGCTTGTAAAGATACATGTGTATAGCTGAAACTATACAGAATCGCAGCTTGCAGCTGAAAGAATACCTCTCACCATAGAATCTAGACAAGTGATATCCTATCAATGAAAGTGTCGCGATTGGTAAAATGTCATGTGTGGGAATGCCAAGCGCTATCGAAATGTTAAATCACCAATCCTTGACATTTTACCATTGTGACAATCGCCACCGCTGAAAGTCACTTGTATAGAGCCCCAGGTTGAGTTAGCACTTAAAGTTTCTCTCAGTAATGTATCAGCATATTAAGCCTACAATGTTTCACTGCGTGGTAGATTATGGCCAACTCCCTCTCCCTGAGAAGTGGCCTGTGTCCCAGTAGTGAAAACATTGTAGGTTGCTGATGCTTGTGAAGTCCTTTGTAAAATTAAAATTTTGTGATTGAATTTATCGTCAAAGTATTTTATTTCATTGTTAACATAAAAAAACATAAATATTCAACTAACTATACTATACTAATTTATACTTAACTAAACTAACTAATTGCATACAGTCAAATTAAGTTCTTAAATAATTATGAAACAACTTTCACAAAAACAATACGAATTTTCATAGATTTCATACAAAAATAATTATATCATTGCGATATTATAGAAAAAACAAAAACCAGGGAAACATTTTTTTTTTATAAAAAGGAATGCAAGGGATGAACATGCCTTTAATTGAACTTATAATTCCAAGTCAAACCGCCGCGTCTTCAGGTTCGCGAGTAACAGGCATTGATCCTGTCATGTCAATATCGTTATTCCTATGTCTTGATGAAGACATTGTATATAATCGTTTTACATAATCACACCATAGCTCACGATTACTCTTTACAACGACTATAAATATGTCCAACAGAAATACATTTAAATGAGGCAAAAAAGAAACTAAAAAATATACTCTACCGCTGCGAAATAACGGCATCATCAATATGACATAAACTAACATAATGACATCGCTTAGTAAAAATATCAAAGTTGCTATAAATAAGCGACGCCGGATATTAGCAGCTGTATGGCCGCTTGTGTTGAAAGACCGACAAAGTGAACATACAATTATAAAGTACAAAATACAGTTCAATAACACAGGACATATTCTTATTAGTATTACTATTAAATCTTCTAAGTAGATCCCAACCATATTTAAAATATAAAGTCCTGTTGTTATCAAAGGTGCTGCCCAACCAAAGAGGTTACTTTTTAGATATCTCTTCGGGACATGACCATTAAAAACTTTGACAAAGTCTACATAAAACATATGAATTATAATAATCAACCAGTAATTCTTTGCTGTAAATAAGTATACATACAGACACTGAAACCCAAACCAACTGACATTTGTTTGGTAAAAAATCGTAACTATTGAATCTAGTAAAAAGTTCGCAAAAATTGCATTTAGATACACAAAGTTTCTGTAATTTCGAAATTTTTTAATTATACACCACGATGTCACTCCGTATATCACTGCAAATAGTGTTAGCCCAAGCTCGGTGAAGTGTAATTCGTATTCGCTGATGTGATCGTAATCCGCCATGTCTAATATCACTTTCGCGATTTTGATTGCTTTACTTTTATTTCCAAAAATCGGTCAGTTCCGAAAAACAGGAAAAAAATACTTCTTATTTTCTTTCTTCTTCTTCTTTATGTGAAAAAATTGACATACCAGAATGTAGCCACCTGGATAGCTCTGTTGTTAGCTTCGTTTAAGTCGTGGTAGGTCTTTGAAAATTGTGAACACTTGACGTAAAGCACTGCCACGTTCCGGAAGACGCAGCGTTAGAAGGGCGGCCTTCTAGGTTGACATAAATGACCTGGTGAAGGTGGTAGGAGTCCGCTGCATCAGCGGGATGCGAGACGCATAGGACTTGTCAATAGGGCGACACTTGGGGGCGTCCTATGTTGAGCAGTGGACGTCTTTCGGCTGAAATGACGATGATGATGATGATGAATGCCACGGTCCAAATAAAGTTGATGCCGCAATACTTGCTGTAATAACAGTAAAGTATGCGCCGAATGCCACAGAACGAATGACAAAGTACAACTATATTTTAGAATGCAATTATATCCAAAATAATAAACTTTCCTGTTTGCCATCTTATTTAGGTAACTACCAATCTGCGTTGTTCACTGGGGTTTCTTGATAAAAAATATCAATTGTTCTTTCAGGAAAATGACACAACAAGATGTATTAATTTATCAAATTAGTAGTAAATAACCTATGTTAAATTGAATTCTGCTTACATACGTATTTTAAATTAAAACGTAGTTAATTAAGTTAAATAACTTTAATCGTAGGTACAGGTAGGTACTTGAAGGTGCAAATCTATATATATAAAAATCAATTTCTGTTCGTTAGTCTCGCTAAAACTCAAAAACGGCTGGACCGATTTGAATAATTCTTTTTTTGTTATGTTCGCCAGAATACAGGGAAGGTTTAAAAACAAAAAAAGGGTTGGTAGGGTAGGGTAGGTAGGGTTTTTTTTTTTTTTTAACACTAATCCCACCAACGAAATTGGCGCCTATTGATTGCAAACACATACATTCCGTTCAATCTTTCTTTCCTCTCGCACTTTTATTCTTCATACTATGGTTCATCGTGCATTCATCTTCTTGTATACTGTGTGGGTTTATTTAAATAACTACGGGCATTTTTATTTCAATCAGATTAAAATTCAATAAAATATACATGTTCTGTTTATCCCAGAAAATAAAATACAAAAAAAAATGCTAATTATCACAGTTAAAGTTAGGAAATATACAAGAAGTTCAAAAATACAAAAAGTGCGGTATCACAGAATTGTGCAAATGGTGCTGTTTATCACAGGTAATACAAAAAAAATACAAAAGGTGCTTTTTTATCACAGATAGATACATAAAAGGGTAGGTAGGGTAGGGTAGGGTAGGTACGTAGGTAGGTAGGGTAGGGTAGGGTAGGGTAGGGTAGTGTAGGGTAGGGTAGTGTAGTGTAGGATAGGGTAGGGTAGTGTAGGATAGGGTAGGATAGTGTAGGGTAGGGTAGTGTAGGGTAGTGTAGTGTAGGGTAGGGTAGTGTAGAGTAGGGTAGGGTAGGGAAGGTAGTGTAGGGTAGGTAGGGTAGATAAATGTTTGGTGTTTTTATGGCAAAACAAAGTTTGCCGGGTCAGCTAGTAAACAATATTTTTGGTAGGCTGCTGTTTTAGTATAGGATTGACTATTGCGCAGCCATTGTCACCAACTCCGGCCAAAAAGATTGTAATTGGGGGTTCCGTACCTCGAAAGGAAAAAAAAACACCGGCCAAGTGCGAGTCGGACTCGCGCACGAAGGGTTCCGTACTTGGTAAATTACGGTTTACGATTTATGACGTATTAAAAAAAACTACTTACTAGATCTCGTTCAAACCAATTTTCGGTGGAAGTTTACATGGTAGTGTACGTCATATTTTTTTTTTGTTTTATCATTATCTTATTTTAGAAGTTACAGGCGGGGGACACACACATTTTACCACTTTGGAAGTGTCTCTAGCGCAAACTATTCAGTTTAGAAAAAAATTATATTAGAAACCACAATATATTTTTGAAAACCTATCCATAGATACCCCACAAGTATGGGTTTGATGAAAAAACAAATTTTTAGTTTCAGTTTCAAGTATGGGAAAAAAAAATATTATATTTTTCTATTTTTGTGTGAAAATCTTAATGCGGTTCACAGAATACATCTACTTACCAAGTTTCAACAGCATAGTTCTTATAGTTTCGGAAAAAAATGGCTGTGACATATGGACGGACACACAGACAGACAGACATGACGAATCTATAAGGGTTCCGTTTTTTGCCATTTGGCTACGGAACCCTAAAAACGGAACCCTTAGTTAGAGGATCACTTTGTTTGTCGGTCTGTCTGTCAAGAGCCTTTATCACGGAAACGCGTTTAGGTAACGAGTTGAAATTAATATCGTATAGGTGCTTAAGTTGGCAACCCCTTGTAGCTATAAAAATCATACTTCTTGATCAACGCAATCAAGAGTTACAGCCGTTAATGACACATAATACTCGCAAGGGAATCAAAATCTACAGGGTACCTACTTACCGAAGCAATGTCTTCGCACAATTAAACGAAATCCTAAGAAAACCGTAAATGTGTACCTAAATCAAAAAAAGATTACTAACTTTTTTGCAGTTGGTAAACGAATCGCTACTTATGTCGTTGTATGGGGACTACAGTTTTCCAAAGACAAAGTTATTTTTTTCCCTAAATTATGTTTATCTTATCGTTAGAGCAATGTTTGGCGCCCTCATGGTTTATAAACTTCAGTAAAGTTATTTAATTATTTTGGTGAATGTATCTGTTTGTACGGAACCCTCAGTGCGCGAGTCCGACTCGCGCTTGCACATGCGTGTTCATTGAAGGTAAGAGCTTGAGCTGGAATTTTCCTGTAAATTGAATTATTTGTAAGCCACAAATAAGATGTCTTTAATTTGATCTTTCATTGCCGGCTTATCAGTAGGAGTTTGAGGGATTTGTTGGGCAGATATCAGTTTAAAATCCACAGCACTATTCCCAAACCATTGCAAGTCTTGAAAGCCAGAATCAACAGTGGCGACCACTTACACACACGCGACACAGTTCACAAAGCGTTTGTGAACTGATTACACTATGATGAGTTACTGATAATTTTGAAAAACTCAAAGCATTTTCTAATGAAGTAATACTATTCAAAATATTTTGTAAATTGATTTTTAACAAATTAAACAAACTGTTTATTTTAATAAAATTTCTTATTCTAAAATTAGTCATTTTAACATTAGACATGATCTCATTTAGTTTGATATATATTTTGAACTCGTTTGATAAAATAGTAGACAAGGTCATATTGAAAGTTTGCAAAATTTGTTTATTCAAGGTAATGCGAGCATTATATTTATCTTTCAAACTATTCTGATTATTTTGAAAAATGTTTATGGCTTTACTATAAAATAATGCGTCTTCGTGATCGAGATTACCGGTGATACCTTTTATGATGGAACCCAAACCATTGATAAGCCCACGTTTATTTCTCGGCTGTTTATACATAGTGTTGAACTTATCATAAATTGTTTCTAACATGCTAATAAGGATCTGGTTAATAACTAATGAAGTATCGCCAAAATAAATTGGATCGGCTGACTTTATGTACTCTATATAAGTATCTAAATAGCCTTCTATATTTCTAATACTATATTTAATCCTATCTAACTCGTAATAATGTATGAACGCATGTTCAGTTCTAATAAACTTAGCACTATCTAACTAAAAGGGGAGTATCCCAGGATTGTCCACTAGCTTCGTAGTCACGACTTGTTCAGCCCGGATTATTATCAGCATCCTGCAACAAGACATTTTGATATCTCAGAGGCTTCTTCACGATACGTTTGTGGTGGACAATGTTCTTATCGTCTATGACTTTTAAACCTAAATTCATCTTAACTCTACGACCTAAGCAACGAGGTTTTGTCTTATGCCTAACGGCTAGTGGGTTTTTTATATATAACGCCTTTCCCTCTTCGTAAGAAATGGGTTCTTCCCGGTCTTGATTAGCATTCTGTATAGTTTTAGTCCGGTTACAGAGTAATTTTTTGTTTATTTCGTTGTATAATTGTTTGGTAATTTCCTTGTGCCTAACTACATAGTTTTGAAGATAAGTAGCTTCCAAATTTATATCAAATGGGTCACGACTATTTGAATGCCCATTAATGATATCAATTGACTGTGGCAGTTTCTTATAGCCTCACAGAAAAAACTGGGGATGACTGTTTTGAACACGTCCGTTATATAACTGGCTGTCATGTCCTTTCCGAGCCAATCTGTCTATTTGGCGTATCTCGTGGTCAAAACCTGTAAACAAAGGATAGGTATGGTCTCTTGGTAATTAAATAACTTGCCTACTAATTTAAATACTCATGTTATTTACGTATATTTATTTATTGAAAATATATTTACCCCCTGAATGCTGTTAGCAAACACAATAACAATTGCTTCTATGTACCTCTACACACACATCACACTGTCATAACACCAACATATTACGACTGCTCAGCGACCGTATGTCACTGCAGGGATCCAGCAGAATATCAGCGTCAGGTATATTTGCCTGACACATGCTGAGCTGGACTCCCATTTGGTGCAACCTTGAGACGCACACCGCACTGTGTTTTAATTAAAGTAGGTATGTTACTTGTGTCACTTTAATTTGTATTATGTTGTTTTTTCTTCTTCTTTTTTTTTGTATTTTGGCACCTTTTTTTTCCAAATACCCACATGTATGTGATTTTGTGTGTTGTGCTGTCTTTTGTGTGCACTGAATAAATGGTTTATCTATCTATCTACATCAATATTATTGTGTGTAATTACTGAGTGAATACTATTATTATATCCTATAACAGCATATAGCATTAGCTGGTTAGTGGATAAGGTAGGTTGAGTAACAGATAACACACGGATGTGTTCTAATATAGTAGAATGAAATCTTTTAATAGCTCCATTTGACTGAGGATTGTTTACACTGATAAAATGTAACTTAATTTTATGTAGGCTTGCTAATTCTTGTACGGGTAAATTTTTGAATTCGGTTCCTTGATCTGTGGTAATGCTAATTGGTACTCCGTGGTGTGAAATAAAAATAGACAATACATTTATTCCTGTTACTGACTCCAGAGGATATGCTTGAGCATATTTAGAAAATACATCGATAATTGTTAAGATTTTTTGTCGATTTACGGTAAGAGTATCAATATGCAATACCTCAAAAGGTTTTTCAGGTATAGGAACTATCTGAAAGTTTAGTTTACTTGGATTTCTCTTGTATTTACAAGTTTGACAAATGTTACAATTATTTACGAATTCTGTGACTTGATGTTTTATATTAGGCCAATAATATTGTAATTTAATTCTTTGTTCAATTTCTTAAATTCCACGGTGATTACTTTTTCCTTCGTGGTAGTTCTTAATTATTAAGTATTGTTTATCTGGACAGGTTACATCTTCGGTTTTAGACTTGCAAAAAAACAATTTATAAGCGGAATTTTGAAATACCCTTTGCAGTGTATTTGTAATCAATGGAATAAATTTAACATCTGGTAGATATATACCATATTTAATATTAGGTGTTAGCTGTTCTTTGAATAATTAGTAGTATTGTTACTACTTTTTTCTAAATCATTTTCATTTATTTGAGCTAATATTCTTTTTTTTTCGGGAAAGATATTAACGGTTTTAGTACAAATACTAAAACCGTTAATATCTTTCCCGAATCCGGACGGCGAATCCAGCGAATCCGGGCGAATGATGTACGAAATCTAAAAATAGCTGATTATCAAAGGTGTTTACATTTTTATCAGAGATAGGGATTTCTAAGACAGGGTTTTCTAATTCAGTATGAATGGTGCTATGGTCATCAATTTCAGTGTTAGGTGCTTTTTTTGACTGATTCACAAACATTGATAACGGTAAGTCATCTTCATCACTGTAAGACGTAGATTCAATTTCATTATGGTGTATTTCTATTCTAGATAGAGCGTCGGCATTTGTATTACTTTTTCCTTTTTGGTATATGATGTTATATTCAAATTCTTGTAAACGTAACCTCCACCTCGTTAAACGACTATTTTGTTCTTTTATATTCATCAAATACTGTAGAGGCTTGTGATCCGTAATAATGTAAAATTTACTTCCATTTAGATTCGGTCGGAAATATTTGGTGGCCCATACAATAGCCAGCAGCTCTTTTTCTATGGTGCTGTATTTTGTTTCGGTATCGTTTAGAGTCCGCGGTGCATATGCAATCGGCTTATCAGCTCCTATAGGCCCTTGTGATAATATGGCGCCTAGGGCAACGTTTGATTCGTTTTATTAATATTTTTTCTATTTAGAGGCTAAATACCATATTTCATTCAATTCAAATTAAAAACGACAGAGTTTCATGCATAATTTCATCCCCTATTTCACCCCTCTTTGGCAAATCCTTTCTTAAATGACACCTACAATATAAAATCAACATTCTCCAAAAATTTCAAACTTCGATCATTAGTGGTTTAGGCTGGGCGTTGATATGTCCATTGGGACATTAGATTCTCCGATTATGGATTGTCAAATTATGCTTATAATTTGACCTTTGTGAAATAAAAATACTAGGATTGAATTAATCATAAAAAAATAAAAAAAATATGTTTCATTGATGTATATTTTGCAAACAAATACCTACACATGTAGATAAAGAACTTAATATTTAACTAACTATAGGTACTATGCTAACTTATCTTATCAACAGATTCTTAACTACAAAACAACTTATTTTCGTACACAAAGTGAACTATTTAACTAACTATACGTTGCTCACTTATACTTAACCTTAATACACATACACCTTATTACATATTAGGTCCTAAGAAACTACTCATTTTCAAAAATAAAACGATTTTTTTAAACTTCATTTAAAATAATTACAAGTATGGTAATTTTACAATGACAAATCTGAGATACAAATTAGTAACCAATTCTTAAAAAGGTATAATATGCCTTTAACATAAATTTTATTTGATCTTATAAACGCCAATTTCATGTTTCTAAGGATATTGTCAATTTTATTATTGAATTATTTTAAATGACAGAAACCGCCGGGAGGCAATCTTCAGGTTCACAAGTAACTGTCTCAATAACATGTCCTGTCGTGTTAATATCCTGATTCCTATGTCTTGCTGAAGAAGTTTGATATAATCGTTTTACGTAATCACACCATAGCTCACGATTACTCTTTACAACTACTATAAAAACAGCCAAAACTAATACACTTATGTGCACCAATAATGGCCCTATAAAATTAATTATTAGGTCGCTTAGATAATATGGAAACGTTACTACCAACATTATGACGTCGCTTAACAAAAATATCAAAGTTGCTATATATAAGCGACGCCAGATATTAGCAGCTGTATGGCCGCTCGTATTGAAAGACCGACAAAGTGAACATACAATTATAAAGTACAAACTACAATTCAATAACAACGGAATTATTCTAGAAATTATTACAATTAAATCTTCTAAGTATATCCCAACCATATTTAAAATATAAAGTCCTGTTGTTATCAAAGGTGCTCCCCAACCAAAGAGGTTACTTTTTAGATATCTCTTGGGGACATGACCATTAAAAACTTTGACAAAGTCTACATAAAACATATGAGTTATAATAATGAACCAGAAATTCTTTGCTGTTGATAAGTATACATACAGAGTTAAATACTTGATCGTTAATAATGAATCGAGTAAAAAGTTTGCAAAAATTGCATTTAGATACACAAAGTTTCTGTAATTTCTAAATTTCTTCATTAAGTACCATGACGTCACTCCATATATCAAAGCAAATAATGTCAGCCCAAAATCAGTGAAGTCTAATATAGATAAAACTAGGTGAATCGACATGATGAATCAACTTTGATTGCTTCACTTTTATATCCAAAAGTCGGTCAGTTCCGAAAAACAGGATCAATAGAACAAATCTTCTTCTTTTCTTACTTCTTCTTCTTTACGTG
Organism: Orthosia gothica; assembly: GCA_949775005.1. NCBI lineage: Eukaryota > Metazoa > Arthropoda > Insecta > Lepidoptera > Noctuidae > Orthosia > Orthosia gothica. The sequence continues at coordinate 23,509,831 of OX459047.1, forward strand.
ACGATTTAACAAAAACAATTGTCCCACCAGAATGTAGCCACTTGGATAGCTCTGTCGTTGCCTTCGTTTAAGTGGTGGACAGTCTTCTATTTTCAAAAAAAAATTACACTTGATGTAAAGCACTGCCACGTTCCGGAAGCCGCTGCGTTGGAATGCCTCCCACAATTCAGGGGCTAGATGACCTGATGAGGGTGGCGGGAATCCGCTGCGGATGCGAGATGCACGGGACCGGTTAATATGGCAACACTTCGGGGAACACACACACACTGAAATGATGATGACGACTGCCACGTTACAAATAAAAGTGATGCCGCAACACTCGATGTAGCAGAAAAGTACATATGTGCCGAATGACACAGAAAGAATGACACACTTTACAACCGTATTTTAGAATGCAATTTAATTTATCGAAAATAATATATTGCCTGTTTGCCATCTTATGTAGGTATTAACTCCCAAATTACCAATATGTAGTGTTGACTGGGGGTTATTAATAGAAAAATCAAATTGAAACATAGTTAATTAAGTTCACCATCATCATAATCATCTTAGCTGAAAGATATCCACTGCTGGACAAAGGCCTCCTCCAAGTGTCACCACATTGATTGGTTATTTGCGTCTTGCATCCAACTGATTCCTGTAGCCTTAATCAGGTCATTGGTCCACCTAGTGAGAGGTCGCGGTCGCCACTCCAGATTTTTTGGCCCGATCTAACATCAGCTCTACAAATTCTTCGGGCTATCCCGTTAACCTTGTTTTTCATGTGAATATCTTCATTTATGATTCGATCACGCCAGGAAACTTAAAGCAGGCTATGCTTTGAGTTTCCTGGCGTGAACGAATGAAAAAACATCGTTCTGGGAATTCTTCGGGCTATCCGGTAACCTTGGTCCTCCTGCGGATATCATCATTTCTGATTTGATCCCGCCGGGAACTCAGAGCATAGCCCTCTCCATTGCCCTTTGGGTAACTTTAAGCCTTCTGACGACACCTATTGTAAGCGGCCACGTTTTTTTGCACTGACAACACACACTGGATAAATAAGTCATATAATGATTTATTCTTGGTTCGGCCCACTGATTTTCGGCCTAAATGCCAAAATCCTGGTTCGTCCCAAACAATATGCTTCCTTCGTCCCAAAATATAATTTTAATTATTGAAATAATAATTGAATCATACTTTACATGCGTGTCCGCTGAATCCGCGGGATTGTCAAGCGCCACAGTCACTTTTGAGACTCAAGCCGCTAGAATTTCTTGGGACACTTGACTCTTAAAGCTTATTATCTATATTAAACTACTGCAGCAACACCAAAATAAAAAAAAATATTCATTTTTTTTTAAACAACCGTTTTCGTATTCTTCGCAGCAAACCCTTTCATTTGATACCTATATCATGGCAGTGCACAAAAAATAACTAGTACGCCATCGTGGGCAGTCCGCCATATTCGGTTCAGAATGACGTCACTTAGCTAACCATGCATTGCCAACGTGCAAGCAAATTTTACCTTAATCGGTTGAGGAAAACTGCTTTAAAATTCAGTAGCAAGATTTGACCCGAAACACATTTAATTTGCAAGTTAAGTAAAAGCTTGTAAAAATACATGTGTATAGCTGAAAATATACAGAATCGCAGCTCGCAGCTGAAAGAATACCTCTCACCATAGAATCTAGACAAGTGATATCCTATCAATGAAAGTGTCGCGATTGGTAAAATGTCATGTGTGGGCATGCCAAGCGCTATCGAAATGTTAAATGACCAATCCTTGACATTTTACCATTGTGACAATCGCAGCGGTGGCGATTGTCACTTGATATAGCCCCAGGTTGAGTTAGCACTTAAAGTTTCTCTCAGTAATGTATCAGCATATTAAGCCTACAATGTTTCACTGCGTGGTAGATTATGGCCCACTCCCTCTCCCTGAGAAGTGGCCTGTGTCCCAGTAGTGAAAACCTTTGTAGAATAAGAATACTGTGATTGAATTTATCGTCAAACTATTTTATTTCATTGTTAACATAAAAAACTTAAATATTTAACTAACTATACTATACTATCTTTTTTTTTTTTTATATATATTATAGGCTCGCGCTTGACCACTATCTCACCTGATGGTAAGCGATCTTATACTTACCTAAACTAACTAAGTGCATACAGACATACTAAGTTCTTAAATAATTATGAGACAAATTTCACAAAAACGAAACGAATTTTCATACAAAAATAATATATAATTGCGATTTTATAGAAAAAACAAAAACCTTAAATTCAAATTAATTTATTGCTCAACACAGTACATAAAAATAAACTTGAAGATGTCAGGTTAATGCGCAGTCAACCGTGTTCCACCAATTTAGGCATGCAAAATTATAATTACAATAATATCTAAAATAATACAATGTTATAAATTTAAAAATGTAAAACGTATTCAATGTCATAAATTAAAAAATCATATAAAATGTCACAAATTAAGAAATGGTATACAATTTCATAAATTAAAAATGGTAAAAATGTTATTAATTAAAAAATAGTATAAAATGTCACAAATTTAAAATTAAAACGCATCCAATGTCAGAACTTAAAACGCTTACAGTGTCAAAAATTCAACATATCCAATATCATTAATTAAACATAAAATACTTTACGATATAATAAATTAAAGAGATCAAATGTATGCTATGTCATAGATATAATTTAAATGTAGACAATGTCAGTAATTAATATTACAACTTTAAAACGTAAACAATATCATAAATTAAAATTGATAAGTATTGTCAGACTATACAATGTCGTAGTAATTAACAAAAATAATAAGCAAACAAGTCGGACCCCAGTATCCACCCCAATCACACCACTTATACAGATAAATTTCTGTCTGACAGGTACTCATGTATTTTGTCTTGCTTAACAGTAAACTATTCAATTGTTTTTTAAATATATTGATGTCACCTTGGAAACATTTTTTATTATAAAAGAATGTAAGGGATGAACATGCCTTTAATTGAACTTACAATTCCAAGTCAAACCGTTGTTATCACAGTTCAAAGTAGGCCGGTCCAAAAAACGCCCATTTCATATAGGTGTATGTTCAAACGACAGAAACCGCCGCGTTTTCAGGTTCGCGAGTAACAGGCATTGATCCTGTCATGTCAATATCGTTATTCCTATGTCTTGTTGAAGACATTGTATATAATCGTTTTACATAATCACACCATAGCTCACGATTACTCTTTACAACGACTATAAATACATCCAACAGAAATACATTTAAATGAGGCAAGAAAATTACTAGAAAATATACTCTATCGCCGCGAAATAACAATATGAGATAAAGTAACATACTGATATCGCTTAGTAAAAATATCAAAGTTGCTATATACAAGCGACGCCAGATATTAGCAGCTGTATGGCCGCTTGTTCTGAAAGACCGATAAAGTGAGTATACAATTATAAAGTACAAAATACAGTTCAATAACAAAGGACATATTCTTATTAGTATTATAATTAATGATTCTGAGAATGAACCAGCAATTTGAAAAATATAAAGCCCAAATGTTATCAAAGGTGCTCCCCAACCAAAGAGGTTACTTTTTAGATATCTCTTCGGGACATGACCATTAAAAACTTTAACAAAGTCTACATAAAACATATGAATTATAATAATCAACCAGTAGTTATTTGCCGTAAATAAGTACAAATACAGATAATTACATATTGATATAAACCATTTGGCAGGTTTTCGGTCTAAACCTATTTCGTTAGGATAGACCATAATCGTAATGAACGAATCGAGTAAAAAGTTCGGGAAAATTGCATTTAGATACACAAAGTTTATGTAATTTCGAAATTTTTTCATTAAACACCACGATATCACTCCGTATACCAACGCAAATAGTGTTAGCCCAATCTCAGTGAAGTGTAATACGTATTCGCTGGTATCGTAATCCGACATGGCTAATATCACTTTCGCGACTTTGATTGCTTCACCTTTGTATCCAAAAATCTGTCAGTTCCGTACCACCTGGATAGCTCTGTGTTTAGTTTCGGTAAAGTAGAGGAAGGTCTTTGAAAATTGTGAACACTTGACGTAAAGCACTACCACGTTCCGGAAGACGCAGCGTTAGAAGGCCTCCCACTAGGTGGACAGATGACCTGGTGAAGGTAGTTGGAGTCAGCTGCATCAGCGGGATGTGAGACGCATGGGGCTGGTCAATGTGGTGACACTTGGCGGAGGCCTATGTTCAGCTGAGCAGAGGACGTCACTCGGCTGAAATGATGATGATAATGAATGCCACGGTCCAAATAAAGTTGATTCTTCAATACTCGATGTAATAACAGTAAAGTATGTGTTGAACACCACAGAACGAATGACGCAAGTTACAACTATATTTTAGAATACTATAATAACAAAAACAACAAAAAACAAAAATAGTAAACTTTCCTGTTTACCATCTTAAGTAGGTAACTACCAATCCGCTTTGTTGACTGAGGTTTTTGATAAAAAAAAACAATTGTTCTCTCAGGAAAATGACACAACAATATAAACCTATTAATTGATTAACTTAGTAGTAAATAACCTACGTTAAATTGAATTATTCTTGTATACGTATCATCAATACATATAATAAATCTGTAGAAAACTCGTTTTTGTAAATCAAAAAGTTTCCCAAAAAAAATAGCCACAAAAAGACAAAAGATATTTATTTCAACTGGGCCACCAAGCGGCACTTTTGAATGTCACAATTTAAATTTAAATGGAATACAAGTTGATTCTACCGTGCATTCGGAAAGTAGCTAGTTATGGAGAAGAATGCACAAGAAACTCCATACTTTTTAAATTTACATGGAATAAAAGTTGATTCTACCGTGCATTCGGAAAGAAGCTTGTTATGGAGAAGAATGCACAAGAAACTCCATACTTACTCTTTTAAAAAAAAATGATTCTACCGTGCATTCGGAAAGTAGCTTGTTATGGAGAAGAATGCACAAGAAACTCCATACTTACTCTTTTAAAAAAAAATGATTTTTACAATATTTAGGTACATGAGTACATACATTAATAAATTCACATATGTGAGGACAATGCACCCAGAATAGCACTACACACTATACTATGTAAAGGTATAAGGTATTAAAAGTACTCACACATGTACTGTGCAGTTATACAATAGGTACTAGAAAAACATCAACATCCGAAGCAGTTGAGTTATGACCAATCCCAACTGACGGCGCCCGTTCACGAACATGACGCATGAATCGGCACCACCCAGCTCAACCATCATGAAGGGAACCGAATGATCCAACACACGCGCCACCATCAGAGAGACATTTGAGAGAGCATGACACACTCAACTGCCAGGGCACACACAAGTCAACGAACGACACATAGGTATAGCAAATGGTAGATTTACAGTTGGGTACATAGTACCCACACACGTGCTGTGCAGCTATACAATACTAAAAGAAATCGAGTCTATACAACATAAACATATCATTTGTTTTTGCGCCCTAGTGGTTGTGGAGCAGGACTAGCATTGAGCCAAGCATTTTTATCAGTGATATAATCCCCCAACTTATAATATGCCTGCCTGCATAGTGTGCGTTTTATACAATTTTTAAATTTCGTCTCATTCAGTTCTAGAATATGGGGAGGAATTTTATTGTAACATTTCGTACAGTACCCCATGAAAGATGAGGCCACTTTTGCCAGTCTGAAACCTGGTTGAACTAATTGGTCCCTATTTCTAGTAATGTAATTATGTCTGTCTCCGTTTTTACTAAAAAGATGTAAATTCTTTCTCACGTACATGATGTTTTCATAAATATATTGACAAGGAACCGTCATGATGTTAATGTCCTTAAACAGTTCCCTTAGAGAATCACGGCGGCGAAGATTGTAAATCGCTCTGATGGCTCGTTTTTGCAGAATAAAAATAGACTCAATGTCTGCAGCCCTTCCCCATAGTAAGATACCGTAAGACATTATACTATGAAAGTAACTAAAATAGACTAGCCTAGCGGTATCCACATCAGTTAATTGACGAATCTTTCTGACAGCATAAGCTGCCGAACTCAGCCGCCCCGCAAGTGATACTAAATGAGGACCCCATTGTAACCTTGAGTCTAGCGTGATCCCCAGGAAAACCGTTTTATCGACGAATTCGAGCTTCTCCTTGTTTAATATAATGTCACAATCAGTACTTTTGACATTTGGCAACGAAAATTTTACGCATTTGGTTTTTACCCGACTGCCGAAGGAGGGTAATGTGTTTATCAGTCTATGTATGTATGTATGTATGTATGTATGTATGTATGTATGTAAGTATGTATGTATGTATGTATGTATGTATGTATGTTTGTTCCTATGTGGCGTTCCAGAGACCAAACGCGTTGGCCGATTTTGATGATTCATACGTCAATCGATGCGTCTTAACCCTGCGAGTGTCATAGGCTACATTAAAATTGGATAATAGAAAAATGGCGGATTTTGGGTGCCATATTGTGGGGGCCCAAATTTTTTTTTTCTTCCAAGCCCGTCGTGTGGGGTATCAAAATAAAGGGTTTTTTTACCATTTAATACTAAATTATTGGCAGTGAACCAATCCTGAACCTGCCGTAGCGCGTTATTTACGTCGTCAACCTGACAAGTACGTCTATTTACTTTAAAAACTAAAGATGTGTCATCAGCAAATAACACCATATTTAGTTTGCCTTCGAATAAATGGGGTAAATCGTCGTAGTAGTTAAAGGATAACCAACAGAACCCATTTCCAGCGTTTTTGGAATTTTTGTTTGTTTATCTGTCGGACTGTTTATTTGTGCACGCATCACGTCAAATGTTGACGAAACCAATGTTGATAACTTTTAAACATAAAAATTTTGCGTAACTTGAAGTATTACTTAGTTTTTGTTTCATCGCAATCGGTATCAAAAGTTAGATGAATTTAAAGTGTTCAAGAAGTATATTATCGCAACATACGCAATTCTGATAGTCAGACTGTTGAACTCCATATTCGATAGATGGCGTTGTGCATTTCGCGTCATTTTCTGAATGGCGGTGTTAAGATTCCGCGGCAGAATGACCATAGAAAAAAATGGTAGGCAGTTAGGGTCTCTCCGCTTACCGCACCCCAGTGCGGGGGACGCAGCGAAACAGGGGGGTCAACTCTCAATGTTGAATCAACGATACACCTTCAAGGGCTATTTCAAGTGTGGCTAGAGTAAAATAATAATTCGGGACCTAATGCACGAGACTAAAAAATACTTTTGAGATTTTAGGTCTCTAATCAATACTACTAAAGTCAATGAATGACGTTGAGGTGCGTGCAATGTGGTTCGTAATTTGGCTGCCGCCATTGTCCGCCTGAACAGCCTAATGATAAACGCCTTCGAGTCCCATCTACGGATAGGTATTTTTAACAGACTTTCCAAAAATGAGGAGGTTCTATGTTCGATATTGTTTTTATTTTTATGTTTGTTTACCGATATCTCAGTCATAAGTAGACCGATTTTGAACTATTTTTTTGTTTGAAAGATTATGTGCCCAAAATGGTTTCATATGCTTTGCGAAATCTCGCAAAGGAGGTACACCAAAAAGTTTTGGTTACAGCGTATCATGCATATGTTACGTCTACGTTACGCTACGGCATTATATATTGGGGTAACCTCACAAACATGGACACTGTGTTTAGAGCGCAAAAAAATGTGTGTTAGGGCGATATGCGGCATTCAAAGCACGGAGAGCTGTAAACAAGACTTTGTAGATTTTCGTATTTTAACAGTACCCTGCCTCTACATATATGAAGTGGCTCTTTTTGTAAAAACAAACTTGCACTTATTTGAAACACTACACAGCGCGCGACATAAAATAAGATAAGCGGGAGACAACACAAAAAAAAAAAAAAAAAAAAAAAACAAAAAACTCGACTGCTTCAAAAGCGAACTAAAAAGTCGTAAACAAGGAAAAAATCATGCTGTGCAGTCGGAGGATACATATTCGCGGGCTGGCTGACCAAAATCTGGTGTATCCTCCGCCTGCACAGCATGATTTTTTCGTTGTTTACGACTTTTTAGTTCGCTTTTGAAGCAGTCGGGTTTTTTGATTTTTTTAATTAAGTTTTTTTATTTATTTAAAATTTTAGTTAGTTTTTTTCGAATAAGATACATTTAAACATATAAGTGTTATATATTTTTAAAATCACCTCTTAAAACCCTTTATTTTGATACCCCACACGATGGGATGGGAAGAAAAAAAAAATTTGGGCCCCCACAATATGGCACCCAAAATCCGCCATTTTTCTATTATCCAATTTTAATGTAGCATATGACACTCGCAGGGTTAAGACGCATCGATTGACGTATGAATCATCAAAATCGACCAACGCGTTTGGTCTCTGGAACGCCATATAGGAACAAACATACATACATACTTACATACATACATACATACATACATAGACTGATAAACACATTACCCTCCTTCGGCAGTCGGGTAAAAAGCGGTATTTCATAAGAACTTTCTAGGAATGGCACCATCACAGATCTACAATAAACTTCCTAATGATTTATTAAATATTAACGATATTAATATCTTTAAAAAGCAACTGAATAAGTTACTGTTAAATAAGACGTACTACACAATACACGAGTACATGTCAGACAGAAATTAATTTATCTGTACAATAATAGTAGTATGAACACGAAGTCCGATTTATTTTCATTTATTTACTGTAATTTATTATGTGTTGTCCTATGTACTAGACTCTGACATTTTTTTACGTATTGTTTTATTTATTATTATGACATTTTACACACTTTATCACCGAGGAAAATACTCTACTTTTCGTACCATTTGCGAAAAAATTAACACAATAATAATATGAAATAAGCATTTATTAAAATAATGACAATTAAAAGTAAAATAAACTTAACGCTTATGTATTTGAAGAAAACAAAAACGCGGCAAATTCCTAGACTTATATTTTTTGTCGGAAAAACAAAGGCATCAAGCTCATACGGCCTGGTCGGCTTTCGTAATTTTATTTAATTATCATAACTGCATAATAAATGCGTATTCCTTCCGTATTCCGCGAATAAGAATAAGAATATAATGCGTTATATACAAACTCAATGGTATAAACACAGATATAGTTCAGTATAAATTTCGGTAAGTATTCCAAATTTAAATCACATTCTCCCCCTAGAGGATGAATGAAATTCAGTACAATTTTCTTTCTCTGTTTTTACCCGACTGCCGAAGGAGGGTAATGTGTTTATCAGTCTATGTATGTATGTAGTAGTATTTTGGGGTATAGATGTAGTAGTTTGGGGGCTGGCCTGTGTTAACAAACTTACGCTTTGAGCTCTCAGCGACAAGCCTCGTAGGGCTTGGCTTTGTCGATGCAGTCCTACCTTGTCCGGCTCCTTGAGAGATGGCAAGGTGGCGTGGTCTTGAGGGAGAGCGCTACGGTCGTGTAGATCCTCAAGGCAAGTTCGGTGATTTTCCTTCTCGTGGTTGCCGCCCTGTTTTTGGTCTAATGCCCTATGAAATAGACGTAACAGAAATCGGGTCTACTTTTTATAGCTGAACTTTTTATGTCATAATATTACTAAGCATAACAACGGATAGCATAAACATCATTTCGCAGAAAATCGTTTGGCATACACTCATTTATCATACATTCAAACTCATAATTTTGTAAGTCAGAATCATTAATAGGCATAAATTTCATATCGATAGTCATCAAAAGGCAGAACCATCATATCGCAGAAATTTCACAGTCAGAATCGTCTTTTGTCATACATTTCATATCTATATTAATTGAAATACTCATCTATCACATTACAGATAGTACATAGTTCGAGTAATTTTGTATTTTTTACCATAGTAAAAGATTGATTGAACACAATTTTTTTTGGGTTTTAATTCGCTGTATGAAGCATGCAGTATTCAAACAAGCATACACCATGCATGCAGCAAGCATGCAGCATGCAAACAAGCATACACCATGCATGCAGCAAGCATGCAGCATTTAAACAAGCATACACCATGCATGCAGCAATTTAAGCATGCAACATCCAAGCAAGCATGCAAGTGAGCATGCAGCAAGCATGCAAGCAAGCATGCAAGTGAGCATGCACCAAGAATGCAACATGCAAGCAAGAATGCAAGTGAGCATGCAGCATGCAGCAGGCATGGTTTCTGTCACGGCTCCGGCGCTGCGGGGCTCCGCCGGTCCCACGCGAGCATATCGTCGCAGATGGTTTTAACGCTCACCACCGCAGCTTCGGCTTCGAGTGCCGGCTTCGGTTCGGCCGAGTGCGGCTGAGGCTGGCCGGCTTCACCGGCCAGCCTCAGCCGCGGCGGCGACCGTTATTAAACCACCTGCTCCTCAGCTCGCAGGCCGCCTCGCCCCTACGCGTCTACGCGGGCTTAAAAGCTCTAGGGGTAGGGCAGACAAGACTACGTGGAGTCGGTTTTGCAGCGATTCGTTTCTGTCACTAACTTTTGTAACACAACATATTGACTTTTTAAGACAGGATTTCAATTTTAATTTAAGGTTAAAAATGCTATTTTATAGAAATGCCTAATAAAATTATTCCAAATGAAATTCTGCCATCTTCATAATATGCCAAGTGAAATTCTGCCATCTTAAAAGTAAGCCATTGTAAATTCGGACATACAAACATTCGGCCAAACAATAATTATAGTAAAAAAAAAATATGCCTTAAGAATATTCGTTTAAAGAAGATTATGCCAAGTGTGTTATGCCAAATAAATTTCGGAGTATCAAGATTCTGCCAGATAGAGGGAACCCCTCGCTCGCATCGCTAGTGGTAGCGGTGTGGGTTGGTGCTGTGCAGTCTCGTGAGCAACTAATGGGGGGGGGCTATATCCCTCGACTAATCCCTGGTGTGGCACTGTCGAGGGTCGGCACTGCTGTGGGACCACCGAAGGGCGGAACTGCAAACCAGCCCACCGGGCATAAGGGTAATGCCAAAGCTGGCGCGACACGAGACCCTTGCGTTAGAGGTCAAATGACCTCGGACCTTGCAGCCCCGGACGCGACCAGCAAAGGCAGCACCTCGTCGTCTCCCGGCGGCCGGCATGAACCAGGCTGGCTTCTGGGTTGGACGATCTGGGGCGCAGAGGAAACAGTGCCAAAAGCTGAGACAGCAGGCGGCTCTTGAGGGGTCTCCTACGGAGGGCCCATCAAAGAGACCGTGTGCTGTTCTCAGCGGAGACATGGTGGCCAAGAGGATGAAGACCCAAGGGCATTCATCCTCAACCGGATCCTTTAGGGATGCGGTGGCGGCTGTGAAACTCGCTGTCGTCACAGTCAAGTACCCGTCGAGTACTTGAAGGCGGAGGACTTGGTGCCAATCCAGGAGCTCATAATTGAGAAACTGGAAGATGCGCCGGATCCTCTGCCTGTTCTCACGGTTGCTCCTGGAGTCGTCGCAGGTGCAGTACATGTATCCTGCGACGATTCTGATGCAGCTTGCTGGTTTCGAGGTGCCATCTACAATGTGGAATTCGGCTCCCTGAAACTCAAGATCGTCGACGCTAAGGCCCTTCCAAAGCCAGTCAAAATGGCATGGAAGAGTCGCAACTTGGCGTTGCAAGACTCTGCCCGGCCCATTCGACTGCTCCAGCGACTTTACCCTGCCTTGAGGACGGACGACTGGAAGGTCGTGAATACTCTCACTGAGCAGACGCATCCGCAGCATCCGTCGTATCGTCCTCATGGACGGGGCGTCCGCTGGGGTCATCAAGGCCGCGGGCTACTCTCTTCCAGGAGGAATTGAACGATACTCGTTCAAGCTCCTGGAAGAAGACAAGGGACAGGCGCCCACTGCGGAAACACAAGCGGAGCCTTCCAAGGATGGACCACCGCAACGTGATGAGGCCATCGACGAAATCTCTGCTCACGACGCAGCGCAGGAGACAGAGGTTCAGACTGGGGCGTCGGAGGCTGACCATGAGGATGACATCCTCGGGGACTTCGACACCCTGGGGATTGAATCGCCGACTGCTCTCGAGGAGAGCCAGGCGATGGAGGAGGGGCCTCAAAACTAAGGCCCTCCCATATCAACACAGGCCCATCAAAATCATCCAAGATGGAGGGACTAAGGTGTGTACAAATAAATTTGCATCATTGCAGAGCCGCTACTGCCCTTCTGACTCGGCAACTGAAGCTTAACACATATGACGTTGCCTTGATACAGGAACCTTATCTGTATAAGGGGACTATAAAAGGCTTAGGTGGGACAGGAGGTATGGTACTCTATGACTGTCCAACTAATGACGCGAGGACTTGCGTCTATGTCAGGGGCGGCATAGAGGCAATGCCCTTACGTACTTTCTGTTACAGGGATCTTACAACAGCTTTGATCCAAGTGGGGACGGGAACAGAGAAAAGGAGAATTATCCTTGCCTCTGCCTATCTCCCATATGAACAAAAGGAACCAGTAACACCACTAATCAGAAGACTGGTTGAATATGGCTACCAAGAAAACCTCGACCTGATACTTGGCTGCGATGCGAATGCACACCACGTCGTTTGGGGCAGTTCAGATGTCAACAAACGAGGGGAGGATTTGTTGGACTTTGTGGTAAGCTCTTCTTTACAAATCCTTAACGCAGGCAATAAACCTACTTTCAGGACCTCGGCGAGAACTGAAGTTATTGACCTGACACTGGCTTCAAACAGGGCCAGCGCTCATATTGAAAACTGGCATGTATCGGACGAAATCTCTCTGTCTGACCATAATTATATATGCTTTAGGTTTAGGACGGCGGGAGTAGCCGAAACTAGACGAAGGAGAAACCCAAGGCATACAAATTGAGACTCGTACAGGAGGGACCTAAAAGTAAATCTAGGGAGCCCTAAAGGTAAGCTTAATTCCATACTAGATATAGAGTTTGAAGCGGACAGAATCAAGGTGGGCACCATCGGGGCATGGGAAGATAATTGCCCAGAGAAAAAGGCCTTTGGTAAAAAGGTACCATGGTGGACTCCTGAACTAGTTTAAATACGTCAGGAAACACAACAGGCCTTTAATGATGCAAAAGCCAAGAAGGATTTCTCTGGCTATCATAGCATGCTGACAAGGTATAACACGGAGGTACGCAAGGCCAAAATAACTAATTGGCGGCAGCATTGCACCTCCATTGAAGCTCTGCCAAATGAAATGAGGTTGTGCAAAGCAATGTCCATGACTAAGACAAACCCACTATCATCTGTAAAAGATGAGAATGGGTATCTCACGAAAAATGGACAGGACACTCTGGATGTGATGTTTAGGACTCACTTTCCAGATTTTATACTGCGCGACAGCGATGAAGAGGAACCAGTCACAAGGGACGAGCTCACAAGGCACACGTCCAAAAATAACTGGCTCACGGCAAAGAAAGTGGTAGATGAAAATAAACTAAAGCTTGCCATAGCGGGCTTCCAGCCTCTCAAATCCCCTGGTCCGGATGGCATCTACCCAATACTATTTCAAGAAGGGGCATCTGTTTTAATACCCCATTTGAGCAAGCTCTACAGAGCCTGCATAGCCTTTGGGTACGTACCCAAGGCATGGAGGGAGGTCAAAGTCACCTTTATACCGAAGGTGGGTAGACCGACTTATGAGGAAGCTAAAGCTTACAGGCCCATCAGTCTATCATCCTTTCTCTTAAAAGCTCTGAAGAAACTGGTAGACAGGTACCTAAGAGAGGGACCACTTAAAGTATTCCCTCTTCATAAGCTACAGTGCGCCTACAGCCCAGGCAAATCTACGGAAACGGCATTGCACTATGTTGCGAGTCGAGCCGAGGCTGCGCTTGAGGGACAGGAGATATGTGTCGGGGCTTTCCTCGACATAGAGGGAGCCTTCGACAAGACAACATTTGAGTCCATACGCATTGCTGCATGGACTCAAATGGAACATGGCATCAATGATACCACGTGCAACTGGATTGACAATATGCTGAGAAGCAGAATAGTCAGATCGGAACTGATGGGAGTCAGACTTAGTGCAAAAACAACAAGAGTTTGTCCGTAAGGCGGAGTGCTGTCACTGTTACTGTGGTGCTTGGTAGTAGACTCGCTACTTACCAAACTCAATACCGGACCATTCTACACAGTAGGCTATGCAGATGACATAGCTATAATGGTTAATGGTAAATTCCCGAACATAGTCTCTGGATTATTACAACAGGCATTGAGGATGACAGAAGAATGGTGTACAAATAACCATTTCTCTATCAACCCAAGCAAAGCAGTCATTATTCCATTCACGAGGAAAAGACAACTAGGAAACCTAGGAGAGCCCTCCCTCAATGGAATAAAGCTGCCCAGGGGGGTGACCACAAGCTCTTAGAGTAAGGTTATTTTGAGATCGAGTAAGGGACAGATGTATATGACGTGTATACATCTGTCACTTACTCGATATCAAAATAACCTTACTCTAAGAGCTTGTGGTCACCCCCCTGGTCCACCGAAGTTAAATATCTGGGTGTAACGCTTGATAAAGAACTCAGGTGGAAAACTCATGTGGAAAATATTACGACAAAGGCCCTACGAGTGTTCGGCATGTGTCGCTCCACCTACGGTAAAACTTGGGGGCTAAAGCCCAAAGTGATACGATGGCTGTACCGGACAATGATAATACCTATTATCACATACGGCAGCATAGTGTGGTGGCCAAGAACAAAGCTTGCCTCGTGCAAAGCGCCATTCACAGGTTACAAAGAACAGTGTGTCTCGGTGTCCCGGTCTCAAGAACTACCTCTTACCTTTTCCACCTAACCTAGGCATAGGTTCCTAGGAGGAGAGTAAATGAAAAACAGGTAGGTAGAAAATTCGGAACATTTATATTAATAAAAAAGGTTCAGCTCAGAAGGTGGGTCGATTTAGTAGGTTAAGGCCTATACAGCGATTACAACTTCCCCCACTGGTCCAGCACTTCCCTGACGTCACTGCCCACTGTTGGAGATGAGTGCTCGCGTGTCGATCGCCAGGTCTCTCAGGATGCAGGTGCAGCTGAAGGTGGGCTGACTCGCTACTGTCCACCGCGGGGAAGCGAGCAGAATAAGGGTGATCCTTGAACCCTGTAATGCGCAACAAGCGAAAGCATTACCTACTGGCCGTAGACTGTGAGCACCCACAGCAACGCTTAGTAGGGAAGCACTAATATGTAGCTGTGTTGCTGTGGATGTTCACTATCAGATACGGAGATGACAGTAGTAGCGGATACATTTTGAAAAATAATAAAATAATGTAATTACAAACTGCGGGTAGAAACCAAAGGAAAAAACTAGTGAGCGTCTAATAGAAATAAGGAAAGGCGAGAACACAAATACAGAATTGCTAAAGGTCCAAAGCAAAGAGAAATAAACCGTTACAATTTGCTTAGCTACTGCCTAATTTAAAATTATGCAACACTTACCCAAATGGGGTTTTCCAAATCACACACACAATAATTAAGTATTTAATAAAATGGTCGAGGGAACGGTAGTGACGCCGTTAATAGGATAAATCTCGCGATGACGACCGTTTCTTTATTTTTACGGGTTTGTCCGTATCAGAGATCGCGATAAATATTGACGTGCGTTCGCCTTGACACCAAGAATCAATCTCCGCGACCGCGACGTGGACGTGGAATCATTCTGTCGTGAATGAACAACATGAACGATGCGCCTGCGCAGAGAACAAAGGAACTGTCTCTGGGTGCTTATGTCGCTTATTTGAATACGAACGTTTTGATAAATTGTAGCTATGCAGAATTCTGATTTGGTGCGTTCATTATTAGTTTCTTTTTGTTTTTTTTTTCAGTATTGTAAATAGTTACTTTCCTAATTTGTAAATAATGTAGATATATGTAAAAAATTGATTAATTTTATATTTCTTTTCTATATTATTAATTAAAACTAAGACATGTAACAATTAATGTTACATCGGCATCACGGGTGCTTTCAGGACAACACCTACGGCAGCGATTGAGAGATACCTTAATATCCTTCCTCTGCATATGATGGTTGAATTTGAAGCAAGGAAGACATTACATCGTCTTGCTGTTGCTGGACTATGGGATGCCTCTAAGCCAAAAACGAACCATAAAAAGTTCGATGGGAATGAAGACCTGGATCGGGTAACAAGCATGATATCCGATAAAATGCAAACTATGTTTGTGTTTGAAAGGTCTTTCAAGGTCCAAATCCCTACAATAGAGGACTGGACGAAGCGAATCAATCCACCAGAACAAGATAGTCTGGTATGGTACACTGATGGATCCAAAATGGAATCAGGTACAGGAGCGGGAATATACGCAAAATGTTACAAATGTAGCAGAAGCTTAGGGAAGATGGCAACTGTATTCCAAACAGAAACATATGCCATAATAACCTGTGCTCAAGAGAATATAGATAGAGAAACCAGAGGCAATTCCATATATATTCTTAGTGACAGTCAGGCTGCAATCAAAGCCATGGTATACTACAAAGTGGACTCCAGACTTATTCTGGATGCTATCCAGGCCCTAAACAGGCTTGGGAAACATAACAGGGTAAGACTGATGTGGGTCCCTGGGCACAAAGGAATCCATGGTAACGAAGTGGCAGATGAACTGGCAAGAGAGGGCTCAGCAAATGATTTTGTGGGTCCAGAACCATGTGTAGGCATTTCGACGTGTCTCGTCAAAGCCACATTTAGGGAGTTTGCAGATCAAAGACAACGAAAACATTGGCTGTCTTATACCGGTCTACAACACTCCAAGAAATTCCTAAGGTCTACGTTCAAAGCCCGGAAATGCATTTGGAATATGAGCAGGGGGCAAATCCGCTACGTGCTTGGGGCCTTTACTGGGATGTGCGTGTGAACTGTGGCACCACACTGGTAATTCGCAAAATAAAAATCGTAGGCTTTAGTAGTAGATTTAAAACAATTGTAGAACTAATCTGGGAATTTGTAAACAAATATATTACAAACTACAGCCCTTAAAGTGTGGTCCCTCAGTCCTCACAGACCATCAGCCAGATCTCGGGAAGTATCTGAAAAATTAAGGTGAAAAATTTGTAACGATATTTACTAAATAACAGACCACAAAGCATTATAGATTAAAAATATGTAACGTGTCTAAACTGTGGTCCCTCATTCCTCACAAGAAAGATAAATATTTTAGTGAATATTATAGAATCAAATAAATAAACTCGTTCTTTTTCTACATAAAGTTTTAGTAAGAGACTTGAAACATTTTGTAAAAAAGAAATGGAAAAGAATATCGACGCAATTTGAAGATAGCGATTAATAAAAGTGGTCCCTCAATCCTCACATCCACTGACATATATGCATGTACTAGCTGCTAGACGAAAGTAATATCAGAAAGACTAGTGTACTGAACTTTTAGTAGAAAGTTTCAGTTTTAGGACACCACGACGGACAAGCAGGCAATCGGGCAGGTAAGGCAGACAGCTGGACGGACTGGAACTCTTCAAACCGTCGTGGCATGCTCGGGAGAGACACGTGAGCAGGCACCACGACGAAGTAGCAGGCATACGGTCAGGAAAGGCAGGCAGGTCAGCAGTGAAACGGCTAGTAGCCAGATACGTGGGTAAATCATACACGATATAACACTCACAGTATATATTTTAGAGCACTTCAGAAAATAGTAGATTTACATAAAAGTTTCACAGGTTTTGAGAATTTTCTAAATAGAAAAAGACATTGAATTCCAGTACACAGTATAACCCACTATCGGCGATCATACCCGTACGCCCGTTTTTCATTCGATCTCCATTTCTTCTAAATTTCAAATTCAAATCTCAATAAGACCAGAACGAATAAAAACGGCTTTACAAAGGCGGGTCAGTCTGCTCTGACCTTACAATAATGTACAACTAGCTTAAGGAAAGGCCTAGGTAGTCCATGGTACCTATGGTATGACTATGGCTTTAAGAAAATAAAATAGACAGACAGATGTCATGTCAGATGAAAATGTCAGAGTATAAAAAATTCCATAATTTTGCAAATAAGCAATACAAATTAAGTTAAAGAATATAAATTAACCAGAAATAACTAAAAATATGCTTTACAGGTAATAAGAATATCAAAGAATACTTATAATAAAGTTACAAAAATTCATACAATATCAAAAGATATGAAGATGGTTTGTGGAGTGTTATGAAACGTAAATAGATCTTGAATAAATACCACAGTAGGTGGGTAGGTATGTGGGTAGTTAGGTAGGGTAGGTAGGTAGATAGGTAGATATCCAGTTGACGGGAGATAAGCCGCGGGGGTCAGCTAGTATAATATAATAATGCCCTTTATTCCGAATTGTTTGTTTTGTTTTGTTACAGTATGTCCTTCAATTCAGTTTGCCTTTTGGCAAAGGTCTCCTCTAGCTCTTTCAACTGATTTCTGTCACGAGCCACTCTCCTCCAGTTGGGGCCCGCTGTTTGTTGCAGCTCATCCTCCCATCTTCTTATCTGATTCCCCTTGCTGCGTTTACAAACCCTTGGGTACCAATCAGTCATCACCTTGTCGGACTCGCGCACTGAGTGTTCCGTACAAACATATACATTCAAAAAAAAAATGAAATAATTTTACTGAAGTTCATAAACTATTAGGGCACGGAACATTGCTCTATCGATAAGATATACCGAATTAAAGAACAGAATTAACTTTGCCGTTGCAAAACTGTAGTCCCCATACATGCTTTTTGATGATACATTATCTTTAGAAGCACTAGAAACCTTAAAAGATGCTTAAAATTGCGCTGTCTACAGAGGCCTAGTGTACAAATTTGACAACTATAAATGAAAAAAAAAAACATAGGGGCACAGAATATATCTTTCTTTTTCATTTTATGAAATATATTTTAAATTGGTAAAATATTGGAGGAGGAAATAGACGAGAGCCAAACCTCGAAATTTTGCTAATAAACAATTATTTCACCTACATTTTATTTTTCTATTTAGAGGCTAAGTACCACATTTCATTCAATTCAAATTAAAAAACGACAGAGTTTCATACAAACTTTCATACCTAATTTCACCCCTCTATGGGGTTTGTTTTGGCAAATCCTTTCTTACTTACAGTATCAAATAAACATTCCCTCAAAATTTCAAACTTTGATCATTAGTGGTTTAGGCTAGGCGTTGATATGTCAGTCGGGACATTAGATTCTCCGATTATGGATTGTCAAATTATGCTAATGAAGTCATTTGTGAAAAATACTACGATATAATTTGTTGTCAAAAAAGAATACTTTTCTGTTTCATTGCTATATATTTTGCAAACTAATGCACATGTCGGTACATAAAGAACTTAATATTTAGCTAACTATAGATACTATGCTAACTTATCTTATTAACAGATCTTTAACTACGAATCAACTTATTTTCGTACACAAACTAAACTTAAATATTTAACTAACTATACGATGCTCACTTATTCTTAACCTTATTATGTACACACAAAAATAAAACGATTTTTTTTTATTTCTTTTTAAAATTATTACAAGCATGGTAATTTTACAGAAAAACAACAAATCTGAAAAACAAATGAATAACCAATTCTTAAAAAAACATGCCTTTAACATAAAGTTTATTTGATCTTATAATGCATAGACAAACCGTAGTTATCTCAGCTAAAAGTGAGCCGTTTAAAAAACGCCAACTTCATGTTTCTAAGGCTTATTGACCATTTTATTTGATTTTTAAATGACAGAAACCGCCGGGAGGAAATCTTCAGGTTCACAAGTAACTGTCTCAATTACATGTCCTGTCGTGTTAATATCCTGATTCCTATGTCTTGCTGAAGAAGTTTGATATAATCGTTTTACGTAATCACACCATAGCTCACGATTACTCTTTACAACTACTATAAAAACAGCCAAAACTAATGCACTTATGTGCATCAATAATGGCCCTATAAAATATATTAGGTCGCCTAGATATGGAAACGCTACTACCATGATTATGGCGTCGCTTAGCAAAAATATCAAAGTTGCAATATATAAGCGACGACGGATATTAGCAGCTGTATGGCCGCTCGTATTGAAAGACCGACAAAGTGAACATACAATTATAACGTACAAACTACAGTTCAAAAACAAAGGAATTATTCTAGAAATTATTATTATTAAATCTTCTAAGTCTATCCCAACCATTTTTAAAATATTAAGTCCTGTTGTTATCAAAGGTGCTCCCCAACCAAAGAGGTTACTTTTTAGATATCTCTTGGTGACATGACCATTAAAAACTTTAACAAAGTCTACATAAAACAAATGAATTATAATAATAAACCAGAAATTCTTTGCTGTTGATAAGTATACATATGGAGGTATAAGTATATTACTTTCTTCAGGAAACCCGATGATCGTACATAATGAATCAAGTAAAAAGTTTGCAAAAATTGCATTTAGATACACAAAGTTTCTGTAATTTCTAAATTTCTTCATTAGGCACCACGACGTCACTCCGTATAACAACGCAAATAATGTCAGTCCAAAATCAGTGTAGTTTAATATAGTAAAAAATAGGTGCTTATAATACAAGCTGTCTGTAGAATTGTGATTTGACATGATGAATTATCACTTTCGCAACTTTGATTGCTTCACTTTTATATCCAAAAGTCGGTCAGTTCCGAAAAACAGGATCTATAGAACAAATCTTCTTCCTTTCTTTCTTCTTTTTTACGTGACAATTTAACAAAAAAATCGTCTGACCTGAATGTAGCCACTTATATAGCTTAAGTTAGCTTAGTTTTTTTGGCGTTTGCTTCGTTTAAGTCGTAGATGGTCGTCTATTTTTGATAAATTTTAACACTTGATGTAAAGCACTGCCACGTTCCGGAAGAAGCTGCGTTGGAATTCCTCCCACAATTCAGGGGATAGATGATCTGGTGAGGGTGGTGGGAATCCGCTGGATGCGAGATGCACGAGACTGGTCAATGTGTCGACACTACGGGGAGGCGTATTTTCAGCAGTGAATGTCTTTCGACTGTAATGATGATGACGACTGCCACGTTCCAAATAAAAGTGATGCCGCAACACTCGATGAACAGTAAAGTAGATACATATGTGCCGAATGCCACAGAAAGAATGACACACTTTACAGCCGTATTTTAGAATGCAATTCTGCATATCAAAAATAATAAATTGCCTGTTTGCCATCTTATATAGGTATTAACTTCCAAGTTACCAATCTGCGGTGTTGACTGGAGTTTATTTATAGAAAAACCAATTGTTCTTGCAGGAAAGAGATATAATAACTTGTGTTTGTTTAATTTAATAGTAATAATAGACACTATTTATGTACATCATACCTATTTTAAATTGAAACATAGTTAATTAAGCTCACCATCATCATAATCATCTTAGCTGAAAGACATCCACTGCTGAACATAGGCCTCCTCCAAGTGTCACCACATTGATCGGTTATTTGCGTCTCGCATCCAACTGATTCCTGTAGCCTTAATCAGGTAATCGGTCCACCTAGTGAGAGGCTTTCCAAAGCTGCGTCATCCGAATACGCGGTCGCCACTCCAGATTTATTTGGCCCCATCTAACATCCAATCTACAAATTCTTCGGGCTATCCCGTTAACCTTGGTCTTCATGCGAATATCTTCACTTATAATTAGATCACGAAAGGAAACTCAGAGCATAGCCCTCTCCATTGCCCTTTCGGTAACTTTAAGTTTTCTGACGACGCCCATTGTGAGCGGCCACGTTTTAGTTCCTTAAGCCAGCACTGACAACATACACTGGTTAATTAGGTCATATGATCTAATCATTGAAATAATAATTGGATCATACTTTACATGCGTGCCCCCTGAACGCAAGAGCACAAGCGGGGATGCCCCCGTAGCTTAAGCCACAAACATGACGTCAAACTTAATTGATTCACTCATTTCTTAAATATAAAGTGTATTTGAAGTTTTGAATTTTTACATAGCCACATGCGCACCCGCGCGCTGTATCTGCGGTATTGTCAAGCGCCACAGTCCCTTTTGAGGCTCAAGACGCTAAAATTGCTTGGGACACTTGACTCTCAAAGCTTATAGTAAACTACTGCAGCTATTAAAAAAATATTCATTAACAGTTTGGCTGCCAGAGAACGAGACACAATAGAAAATGTATTGTTTGTCGGGCATCTGGCAGTTAAGGTGTTAAAAAATATAAAAAAAATAATCTTTTGTCGTATTTTTCGCAGCAAACCCTATCATTTGATACCTATATCATGGCTGTGCACAAAAAATAACTATTCCGCCATCTTGGGCCGTCCGCCATATTCGGTTCAGAATGACGTCACTTAGTTTACCATGCATTGTAATCCAAACCCAACGTGTAAGCAAAATTTCACCTTAATCGGTTGAGGATAACTGCTTTATAATTCAGTTGCAAGATTTGACCCGAAATACACTAACATACATACGTACATAAATTGCAAATCAAATAAAAGCTTGTAAAGATACATGTGTATAGCTGAAACTATACAGAATCGCAGCTTGCAGCTGAAAGAATACCTCTCACCATAGAATCTAGACAAGTGATATCCTATCAATGAAAGTGTCGCGATTGGTAAAATGTCATGTGTGGGAATGCCAAGCGCTATCGAAATGTTAAATGAACAACCCTTGACATTTTACCATTGTGACAATCGCCACCGCTGAAAGTCACTTGTATAGAGCCCCAGGTTGAGTTAGCACTTAAAGTTTCTCTCAGTAATGTATCAGCATATTAAGCCTACAATGTTTCACTGCGTGGTAGATTATGGCCCACTCCCTCTCCCTGAGAAGTGGACTGTGTCCCAGTAGTGAAAACCTTTGTAGAATAAAAATACTGTGATTGAATTTATCGTCAAACTATTTTATTTCATTGTTAACATAAAAAACTTAAATATTTAACTAACTATACTATACTATCTTATACTTACCTAAACTAACTAAGTGCATACAGACATATTAAGTTCTTAAATAATTATGAGACAAATTTCACAAAAACGAAACGAATTTTAATACAAAAATAATTATATAATTGCGATTTTATAGAAAAACAAAAACCAGGGAAACATTTTTTTATAAAAAGGAATGCAAGGGATGAACATGCCTTTAATTGAACTTATAATTCCAAGTCAAACCGTGGTTATCACAGTTCAAAGTAGGCCGTTTCAAAAAACACCCATTTCATATGTGTGTATGTTCAAACGACAGAAACCGCCGCTTCTTCAGGTTCGCGAGTAACAGGCATTGATCCTGTCATGTCAATATCGTTATTCCTATGTCTTGTTGAAGACATTGTATATAATCGTTTTACATAATCACACCATAGCTCACGATTACTCTTTACAACGACTATAAATACATCCAACAGAAATACATTTAAATGAGGCAAAAAAGAAACTAAATATAAATATACTCTACCGCTGCGAAATAACACTAGGACATAAACTAACATAATGGCATCGCTTAGTAAAAATATCAAAGTTGCTATAAATAAGCGACGCCAGATATTAGCAGCTGTATGGCCGCTAGTGTTGAAAGACCGACAAAGTGAACATACAATTATGAAGTACAAAATACAGTTCAATAACAAAGGACATATTCTTATTAGCATGAATATCAAATTTTCTGAGAATACACCAATTTTAAAAATAACAGGTACAGTTGTTATAAAAGGTGCTCCCCAACCAAAGAGGTTAGTTTTTAGGTATCTCTTCGGGACATGACCATTAAAAACTATAACAAAGTCTACATATAACATATGAATTATAATAATCAACCAGTAATTCTTTGCTGTAAATAAGTATAAATACAGACACTGAAACCCAAACCAACTGGCATTTGTTTCGTAAAGAATCGTAACTATTGAATCGAGTAAAAAGTTCGCAAAAATTGCATTTAGGTACACAAAGTTTCTGTAATTTCGAAATTTTTTAATTATACACCACGATGTCACTCCGTATATCACTGCAAATAGTGTTAGCCCAAGCTCGGTGAAGTGTAATTCGTATTCGCTGATGTGATCGTAATCCGCCATGTCTAATATCACTTTCGCGATTTTGATTGCTTTACTTTTATATCCAAAAATCGGTCAGTTTCGAAAAACAGGATCTATAGAACAAATCTTCTTCCTTTCTTTCTTCTTTTTTACGTGACAATTTAACAAAAAAATCGTCTGACCTGAATGTAGCCACTTATATAGCTTAAGTTAGCTTAGTTTTTTTGGCGTTTGCTTCGTTTAAGTCGTAGATGGTCGTCTATTTTTGATAAATTTTAACACTTGATGTCCTTCCTATTTTCTTTCTTCTTCTTCTTTATGTGAAAAAATTGACATACCAGAATGTAGCCACCTGGATAGCTCTGTTGTTAGCTTCGTTTAAGTCGTGGTAGGTCTTTCAAAATTGTGAACACTTGACGTAAAGCACTGCCACGTTCCGGAAGACGCAGCGTTAGAAGGGCGGCCTTCTAGGTTGACATAAATGACCTGGTGAAGGTGGTAGGAGTCCGCTGCATCAGCGGGATGCGAGACGCATAGGACTTGTCAATATGGCGACACTTGGGAAAGTCCTATGTTGAGCAGTGGACGTCTTTCGGCTGAAATGATGATGATGATGATGAATGCCACAGTCCAAATAAAGTTGATGCCGCAATACTTGCTGTAATAACAGTAAAGTATGCGCCGAATGCCACAGAACGAATGACCCAAGTTACAACTATATTTTAGAATGCAATTATATCCAAAATAATAAACTTTCCTGTTTGCCATCTTATTTAGGTAACTACCAATCTGCGTTGTTCACTGGGGTTTATGATAAAAAAATCAATTGTTCTCTCAGGAAAATAAACAACATGTATTAATTTATTAAATTAGTAGTAAATAACCTATGTTAAATTGAATTCTGCTTACATACGTATTTTAAATTAAAACGTAGTTAATGAAGTTAAATAACTTTAATCCTAGGTACAGGTAGGTACTTGAAGGTGCAAATCTATATATATAAAAATCAATTGCTGTTCGTTAGTCTCGCTAAAACTCAAAAACGGCTGGACCGATTTGAATAATTCTTTTTTTGTTATGTTCGCCAGAATACAGGGAAGGTTTAAAAACAAAAAAAGGGTTGGTAGGGTAGGGTAGGTAGGGTTTTTTTTTTTTTTTTTAACACTAATCCCACCAACGAAATTGGCGCCTATTGATTGCAAACACATACATTCCGTTCAATCTTTCTTTCCTCTCGCACTTTTATTCTTCATACTATGGTTCATCGTGCATTCATCTTCTTGTATACTGTGTGGGTTTATTTAAATAACTACGGGCATTTTTATTTCAATCAGATTAATATTCAATAAAATATACATGTTCTGTTTATCCCAGAAAATAAAATACAAAAAAAAATGCTAATTATCACAGTTAAAGTTAGGAAATATACAAGAAGTTCAAAAATACAAAAAGTGCGGTATCACAGAATTGTGCAAATGGTGCTGTTTATCACAGGTAATACAAAAAAAATACAAAAGGTGCTTTTTTATCACAGATAGATACATAAAAGGGTAGGTAGGGTAGGGTAGGGTAGGTACGTAGGTAGGTAGGGTAGGGTAGGGTAGGGTAGGGTAGGGTAGGGTAGGGTAGTGTAGGGTTCCGTACCTCGAAAGGAAAAAAAAACACCGGCCAAGTGCGAGTCGGACTCGCGCACGAAGGGTTCCGTACTTGGTAAATTACGGTTTACGATTTATGACGTATTAAAAAAAACTACTTACTAGATCTCGTTCAAACCAATTTTCGGTGGAAGTTTACATGGTAGTGTACGTCATATTTTTTTTTTGTTTTATCATTATCTTATTTTAGAAGTTACAGGCGGGGGGGACACACATTTTACCACTTTGGAAGTGTCTCTCGCGCAAACTATTCAGTTTAGAAAAAAATTATATTAGAAACCACAATATATTTTTGAAAACCTATCCATAGATACCCCACAAGTATGGGTTTGATGAAAAAACAAATTTTTAGTTTCAGTTTCAAGTATGGGAAAAAAATATATTATATTTTTCTATTTTTGTGTGAAAATCTTAATGCGGTTCACAGAATACATCTACTTACCAAGTTTCAACAGCATATTTCTTATAGTTTCGGAAAAAAATGGCTGTGACATATGGACGGACACACAGACAGACAGACATGACGAATCTATAAGGGTTCCGTTTTTTGCCATTTGGCTACGGAACCCTAAAAACGGAACCCTTAGTTAGAGGATCACTTTGTTTGTCGGTCTGTCTGTCAAGAGCCTTTGACAGAGTTGAAATTAATATCGTATAGGTGCTTAAGTTGGCAACCCCTTGTAGCTAAAAAAATCATACTTCTTGATCAACGCAATCAAGAGTTACAGCCGTTAATGACACATATGTTACACTCGCAAGGGAATCAAAATCTACAGGGTACCTACTTACCGAAGCAATGTCTTAGCACAATTAAACGAAATCCTACGAAAACCGTAAATGTGTACCTAAATCAAAAAAAGATTACTAACTTTTTTGCAGTTAGAGGAAAGATATTAACGGTTTTAGTACAAATACTAAAACCGTTAATATCTTTCCCGAATCCGGACGGCGAATCCAGCGAATCCGGGCGAATGATGTACGAAATCAAAAAATAGCTGATTATCAAAGGTGTTTACATTTTTATCAGAGATAGGGATTTCTAAGACAGGGTTTTCTAATTCAGTATGAATGGTGCTATGGTCATCAATTTCAGTGTTAGGTGCTTTTTTTGACTGATTCACAAACATTGATAACGGTAAGTCATCTTCATCACTGTAAGACGTAGATTCAATTTCATTATGGTGTATTTCTATTCTAGATAGAGCGTCGGCATTTGTATTACTTTTTCCTTTTTGGTATATGATGTTATATTCAAATTCTTGTAAACGTAACCTCCACCTCGTTAAACGACTATTTTGTTCTTTTATATTCATCAAATACTGTAGAGGCTTGTGATCCGTAATAATGTAAAATTTACTTCCATTTAGATTCGGTCGGAAATATTTGGTGGCCCATACAATAGCCAGCAGCTCTTTTTCTATGGTGCTGTATTTTGTTTCGGTATCGTTTAGAGTCCGCGGTGCATATGCAATCGGCTTATCAGCTCCTATAGGCCCTTGTGATAATATGGCGCCTAGGGCAACGTTTGATTCGTTTTATTAATATTTTTTCTATTTAGAGGCTAAATACCATATTTCATTCAATTCAAATTAAAAACGACAGAGTTTCATGCATAATTTCATCCCCTATTTCACCCCTCTTTGGCAAATCCTTTCTTAAATGACACCTACAATATAAAATCAACATTCTCCAAAAATTTCAAACTTCGATCATTAGTGGTTTAGGCTGGGCGTTGATATGTCAGTCGGGACATTAGATTCTCCGATTATGGATTGTCAAATTATGCTTATAATTTGACCTTTGTGAAATAAAAATACTAGGATTGAATTAATCAAAAAAAAAAAAAAAAATATGTTTCAGTGATGTATATTTTGCAAACAAATACACATGTAGATAAAGAACTTAATATTTAACTAACTATAGGTACTATGCTAACTTATCTTATTAACAGATTCTTAACTACAAAACAACTTATTTTCGTACACAAAGTGAACTATTTAACTAACTATACGTTGCTCACTTATACTTAACCTTAATACACATACACCTTATTACATATTAGGTCCTAAGAAACTACTCATTTTAAAAAAAAAAACGATTTTTTTAAACTTCATTTAAAATAATTACAAGTATGGTAATTTTACAATGACAAATCTGAGATACAAATAAGTAACCGATTCTTAAAAAGGTATAATATGCCTTTAACATAAATTTTATTTGATCTTATAATGCAAAGACATACCGTAGTTATCTCAGCTAAAATTGAGCCGTTTAAAAAACGCCAATTTCATGTTTCTAAGGATATTGTCAATATTATTATTGAATTATTTTTAAATGACAGAAATCGCCGGGAGGAAATCTTCAGGTTCACAAGTAACTGTCTCAATAACATGTCCTGTCGTGTTAATATCCCGATTCCTATGTCTTGCTGAAGAAGTTTGATATAATCGTTTTACGTAATCACACCATAGCTCACGATTACTCTTTACAACTACTATAAAAACAGCCAAAACTAATGCACTGATGTGCACCAACAATGGCCCTATAAAATTAATTATTAGGTCGCTTAGATAATATGGAAACGTTACTACCAACATTATGACGTCGCTTAACAAAAATATCAAAGTTGCTATATATAAGCGACGCCAGATATTAGCAGCTGTATGGCCGCTCGTATTGAAAGACCGACAAAGTGAACATACAATTATAAAGTACAAACTACAATTCAATAACAACGGAATTATTCTAGAAATTATTACAACTAAATCTTCTAAGTATATCCCAACCATATTTAAAATATAAAGTCCTGTTGTTATCAAAGGTGCTCCCCAACCAAAGAGGTTACTTTTAAGATATCTCTTGGGGACATGACCATTAAAAACTTTGACAAAGTCTACTTAAAACATATGAGTTATAATAATGAACCAGAAATTCTTTGCTGTTGATAAGTATACATACAGAGTTAAAATTATTTCTTCGTGATACTTGATCGTTAATAATGAATCGAGTAAAAAGTTTGCAAAAATTGCATTTAGATACACAAAGTTTCTGTAATTTCTAAATTTCTTCATTAAGTACCATGACGTCACTCCGTATATCAAAGCAAATAATGTCAGCCCAAAATCAGTGAAGTCTAATATAGTTAAAACTAGGTGAATCGACATGATGAATATCACTTTCGCAACTTTGATTGCTTCACTTTTATATCCAAAAGTCGGTCAGTTCCGAAAAACAGGATCAATAGAACAAATCTTCTTCTTTTCTTACTTCTTCTTCTTTACGTGACGATTTAACAAAAACAATTGTCCCACCAGAATGTAGCCACTTGGATAGCTCTGTCGTTGCCTTCGTTTAAGTGGTGGACAGTCTTCTATTTTCAAAAAAAAATTACACTTGATGTAAAGCACTGCCACGTTCCGGAAGCCGCTACGTTGGAATGCCTCCCACAATTCAGGGGATAGATGACCTGGTGAGGGTGGCGGGAATCCGCTGCGGATGCGAGATGCACGGGATCGGTTAATATGGCGACACTTCGGGGAACACACACACACTGAAATGATGATGACGACTGCCACGTTACAAATAAAAGTGATGCCGCAACACTCGATGTAGCAGAAAAGTACATAATGTGCCGAATGACACAGAAAGAATGACACACTTTACAGCCGTATTTTAGAATGCAATTTAATTCATCGAAAATAATATATTGCCTGTTTGCCATCTTATGTAGGTATTAACTCCCAAATTACCAATATGTAGTGTTGACTGGGGGTTATTAATAGAAAAATCAATTGTTCTTGCAGGAAAGTGATACAATAACTTGTATTTGTTTAATATAATCGTAATAACATTATTTATATACAACACTATTTATGTACATCATACCTATTTTAAATTGAAACATAGTTAATTAAGTTCACCATCATCATAATCATCTTAGCTAAAAGACATCCACTGCTGGACATAGGCCTCCTCCAAGTGTCACCACATTGATTGGTTATTTGCGTCTCGCATCCAACTGATTCCTGTAGCCTTAATCAGGTCATTGGTCCACCTAGTGAGAGGTCGCGGTCGCCATTCCAGATTTTTTGGCCCGATCTAACATCAGCTCTACAAATTCTTCGGGCTATCCCGTTAACCTTGGTCTTCATGTGAATATCTTCATGTATGATTCGATCACGCCAGAAAACTCAATGCAGGCTATGATTGAGTTTACTGGCGTGAACGAATGAAAAAAAATCTTTCTGGGAATTCTTCGGGCTATCCGGTAACCTTGGTTCTCCTGCGGATATCATAATTTCTGATTTGATCCCGCCGGGAACTCAGAGCATAGCCCTCTCCATTGCCCTTTGGGTAACTTTAAGTCTTCTGACGACACCTATTGTAAGCGGCCACGTTTTTTTGCACTGACAACACATGAGTAGATAAACGGAACAGAGATAAAGCTTCATACAACCGCGCGAATCGGTTGCACTACTACAAGCACGCGGACGCATGAGTGCGTGACCACTGGCCGCTTGTCGCGTACGCGGCGAGACTGGAAAAAACCGGTTTACGTTGGTACAGCCAGTGGACAATCTCAGGGTCTTTGCAACGCACGTTGTTTGTTTTGTTAGTTGCAAGTTTGAATATTTTATTGTTAAAACGTTTTATTTTATTATTAATAATGGTTGTTTATTGTACTGTGTGTATGAATAATACTTGAAAATTAAAAAAATATTAGAGTAAGTAATTTGTAAAGTATTATATCATACATAATCTGTATATATAAGAGAAAGTCGTGTTAGTTACACTATATATACGGCTGAACCTGTTTGGCTGAAAATTGATGGGGAGGTAGCTTAGTACCAGGACTATTTAACGAATGTTTTGTTTTTGATTTCACCTATTGTGACAACCCTACCAAAATAGGTAACAATTTTGCTCGTTCTTAGGAAGCTTTGTCTCTGTTCCGTTTATCTACTCATGTGCTGACAACACACACTGGATAAATAAGTCATATAATGATTTATTCTTGGTTCGGCCCATTGATTTTCGGCCTAAATGCCAAAATCCTGGTACGTCCCAAACAATATGCTTCCTTCGTCCCAAAATATAATTTAATTATTTTAATGTAATCATTTAAATAATAATGACATCATATAATAATAATAATAATGTATTAATGACATCATACGTCGAGCTCTTGTTACTTGTTACCGGGGTGCCAGCTGTTTTAGAACCCAATGGCTTAGCACGCGACGATGGGAAGAGACCGGACGGGATGACCATAATTCCTTGGAAGTTGGGTAGGCCTTTGGTGTGGGATGCAACATGTGTCGATACCCTTGCGCCATCCCATCTTCTTAGCACGGCGGGCTGTGCTGGGGCGGCTGCTGCTGGTGCAGAAAACCTCAAACGGCGCAAATATAACAACTTTATTGGCAATTATATGTTTGAGCCGTTTGGGGTTGAGACATTAGGTCCATGGGGTCCGAGTGCTCACCGAGTTTTTCGAGACATAAGTAAACGGTTAGTCGACTGTTCACGTGACCAGAGGGCTGGCCTTTTCTTCAGCCAGAGGATCAGCATTGCCATTCAACGTGGCAATGCTGCCAGCGTTCTGGGCACGTTTCCCATTGACATCGATGTGGACGAATTTTTTGATGCGCAATGAGCCCTTATCCTTCTCCCCTTTGTATGTAATTTTGTTTTGTTATTAGTCATAAGATTAGAAATATTCAGTTGTATATATTATTTATCAATAAAGGTTTTTATTAATAATAATTGAATCATACTTTACATGCGTGTCCTCTGAATCCGCGGGATTTTCAAGCGCCACAGTCACTTTTGAGGCTCAAGCCGCTAGAATTTTTGGGACACTTGACTCTTAAAGCTTATTATCTATAGTAAACTACTGCAGCAACACCAAAATAAAAAAATATTCTTTTTTTTTTAAACAACCGTTTTCGTATTCTTCGCAGCAAACCCTTTCATTTGATACCTATATCATGGCAGTGCACAAAAAATAACTAGTACGCCATCGTGGGCAGTCCGCCATATTCGGTTCAGAATGACGTCACTTAGCTAACCATGCATTGCCAACGTGCAAGCAAATTTTACCTTAATCGGTTGAGGATAACTGCTTTAAAATTCAGTAGCAAGATTTGACCCGAAACACATTTAATTTGCAAGTTAAGTAAAAGCTTGTAAAAATACATGTGTATAGCTGAAAATATACAGAATCGCAGCTCGCAGCTGAAAGAATACCTCTCACCATAGAATCTAGACAAGTGATATCCTATCAATGAAAGTGTCGCGATTGGTAAAATGTCATGTGTGGGCATGCCAAGCGCTATCGAAATGTTAAATGACCAATCCTTGACATTTTACCATTGTGACAATCGCAGCGGTGGCGATTGTCACTTGATATAGCCCCAGGTTGAGTTAGCACTTAAAGTTTCTCTCAGTTATGTATCAGCATATTAAGCCTACAATGTTTCACTGCGTGGTAGATTATGGCCCACTCCCTCTCCCTGAGAAGTGGCCTGTGTCCCAGTAGTGAAAACCTTTGTAGAATAAGAATACTGTGATTGAATTTATCGTCAAACTATTTTATTTCATTGTTAACATATAAAACTTAAATATTTAACTAACTATACTATACTATCTTATACTTTCCTAAACTAACTAAGTGCATACAGACATACTAAATTCTTAAATAATTATGAGACAAATTTCACAAAAACGAAACGAATTTTCATACAAAAATAATTATATAATTGCGATTTTATAGAAAAAACAAAAACCTTAAATTCAAATTAATTTATTGCTCAACACAGTACATAAAAATAAACTTGAAGATGTCAGGTTAATGCGCAGTCAACCGTGTTCCACCAATTTAGGCATGCAAAATTATAATTACAATAATATCTAAAATAATACAATGTTATAAATTTAAAAATGTAAAACGTATTCAATGTCATAAATTAAAAAATCATATAAAATGTCACAAATTAAGAAATGGTATACAATTTCATAAATTAAAAATGGTAAAAATGTTATTAATTAAAAAATAGTATAAAATGTCACAAATTTAAAATTAAAACGCATCCAATGTCAGAACTTAAAACGCTTACAGTGTCAAAAATTCAACTTATCCAATATCATTAATTAAACATAAAATACTTTACGATATAATAAATTAAAGAGATCAAATGTATGCTATGTCATAGATATAATTTAAATGTAGACAATGTCAGTAATTAATATTACAACTTTAAAACGTAAACAATATCATAAATTAAAATTGATAAGTAATGTCAGACTATACAATGTCGTAGTAATTAACAAAAATAATAAGCAAACAAGTCGGACCCCAGTATCCACCCCAATCACACCACTTATACAGATAAATTTCTGTCTGACAGGTACTCATGTATTTTGTCTTGCTTAACAGTAAACTATTCAATTGTTTTTTAAATATATTGATGTCACCTTGGAAACATTTTTTATTATAAAAGAATGTAAGGGATGAACATGCCTTTAATTGAACTTACAATTCCAAGTCAAACCGTTGTTATCACAGTTCAAAGTAGGCCGGTCCAAAAAACGCCCATTTCATATAGGTGTATGTTCAAACGACAGAAACCGCCGCATTTTCAGGTTCGCGAGTAACAGGCATTGATCCTGTCATGTCAATATCGTTATTCCTATGTCTTGTTGAAGACATTGTATATAATCGTTTTACATAATCACACCATAGCTCACGATTACTCTTTACAACGACTATAAATACATCCAACAGAAATACATTTAAATGAGGCAAGAAAATTACTAGAAAATATACTCTATCGCCGCGAAATAACAATATGAGATAAAGTAACATACTGATATCGCTTAGTAAAAATATCAAAGTGCTATATACAAGCGACGCCAGATATTAGCAGCTGTATGGCCGCTTGTTCTGAAAGACCGATAAAGTGAGTATACAATTATAAAGTACAAAATACAGTTCAATAACAAAGGACATATTCTTATTAGTATTATAATTAATGATTCTGAGAATGAACCAGCAATTTGAAAAATATAAAGCCCAAATGTTATCAAAGGTGCTCCCCAACCAAAGAGGTTACTTTTTAGATATCTCTTCGGGACATGACCATTAAAAACTTTAACAAAGTCTACATAAAACATATGAATTATAATAATCAACCAGTAGTTATTTGCCGTAAATAAGTACAAATACAGATAATTACATATTGATATAAACCATTTGGCAGGTTTTCGGTCTAAACCTATTTCGTTAGGATAGACCATAATCGTAATGAACGAATCGAGTAAAAAGTTCGGGAAAATTGCATTTAGATACACAAAGTTTATGTAATTTCGAAATTTTTTCATTAAACACCACGATATCACTCCGTATACCAACGCAAATAGTGTTAGCCCAATCTCAGTGAAGTGTAATACGTATTCGCTGGTATCGTAATCCGACATGGCTAATATCACTTTCGCGACTTTGATTGCTTCACCTTTGTATCCAAAAATCTGTCAGTTCCGTACCACAATGTAGCCACCTGGATAGCTCTGTGTTTAGTTTCGGTAAAGTAGAGGAAGGTCTTTGAAAATTGTGAACACTTGACGTAAAGCACTACCACGTTCCGGAAGACGCAGCGTTAGAAGGCCTCCCACTAGGTGGACAGATGACCTGGTGAAGGTAGTTGGAGTCAGCTGCATCAGCGGGATGTGAGACGCATGGGGCTGGTCAATGTGGTGACACTTGGCGGAGGCCTATGTTCAGCTGAGCAGAGGACGTCACTCGGCTGAAATGATGATGATAATGAATGCCACGGTCCAAATAAAGTTGATTCTGCAATACTCGATGTAATAACAGTAAAGTATGTGTTGAACGCCACAGAACGAATGACGCAAGTTACAACTATATTTTAGAATACAATAATAACAAAAACAACAAAAATAATAAACTTTCCTGTTTACCATCTTAAGTAGGTAACTACCAATCCGCTTTGTTGACTGAGGTTTTTGATAAAAAAAAAACAATTGTTCTTTCAGGAAAATGACACAACAATATGTATTAATTGATTAAGTTAGTAGTAAATAACCTACGTTAAATTGAATTATGCTTGTATACGTATCATCAATACATATATCTGTAGAAAAGTCGTTTTTGTATATCGAAAATGTTTCCAAAAAAAATAGCCAGGGAGTTAAAGGATAACCAACAGAACCCATTTCCAGCATTTTTGGAATTTTTGTCTGTTTATCTGTCGGACTGTTTATTTGTGCACGCATCACGTAAAATGTTGACGAAACAAATGTTGATAAATTTTAAACATAAAAATTGTGCGTAACTTGAAGTATTACTTAGTTTTTGTTTCATCGCAATCGGTTCACTCTATCAAAAGTTAGATGAATTTAAAGTGTTCAAGAAGTATACTATCGCAACATACGCAATTCTGATACTCAGACTGTTGAACTCCATATTCGATAGATGGCGTTGTGCATTTCGCGTCATTTTCTGAATGGCGGTGTTAAGATTCCGCGGCAGAATGACCATAGAAAAAAAATGGTAGGCAGTTAGGGTCTCTCCGCTTACCGCACCCCAGTGCGGGGGA
Organism: Orthosia gothica; assembly: GCA_949775005.1. Taxonomy (NCBI): domain Eukaryota; kingdom Metazoa; phylum Arthropoda; class Insecta; order Lepidoptera; family Noctuidae; genus Orthosia; species Orthosia gothica. The sequence goes on from OX459047.1 coordinate 23,545,092, forward strand.
CGCAGCGAAACAGGGGGGTCAACTCTCAATGTTGAATCAACGATACACCTTCAAGGGCTATTTCAAGTGTGGCTAGAGTAAAATAATAATTCGGGACCTAATGCACGAGACTAAAAAATACTTTTGAGATTTTAGGTCTCTAATCAATACTACTAAAGTCAATTAATGACGTTGAGGTGCGTGCAATGTGGTTCGTAATTTCGCTGCCGCCATTGTCCGCCTGAACAGCCTAATGATAAACGCCTTCGAGTCCCATCTACGGATAGGTATTTTTTAACAGATTTTCCAAAAATGAGGAGGTTCTATGTTCGATATTGTTTTTTTTTTTTTATTGTTTATAGTTTGTTTACCGATATCTCAGTCATAAGTAGACCGATTTTGAACTATTTTTTTTTTGAATGATTATGTTCCCAAAATGGTTTCATATGCTTTGCGAAATCTCGCAAAGGAGGTACACCAAAAAGTTTTGGTTACAGCGTATCATGCATATGTTACGTCTACGTTACGCTACGGCATTATATATTGGGGTAACTCCACAAACATGGACACTGTGTTTAGAGCGCAAAAAAATGTGTGTTAGGGCGATATGCGGCATTCAAAGCACGGAGAGCTGTAAACAAGTCTTTGTAGATTTTCGTATTTTAACAGCTTCTACATATATGAAGTGGCTCTTTTTGTAAAAACAAACTTGCACTTATTTGAAACACTACACAGCGCGCGACATAAAATAAGATAAGCGGGAGAGAACACAAAAAAAAACTTAATTAAAAAAATCTAATATCAAATAGTTTTTTTGGAATAAGATACATTCAAACATATAAGTGTTTTATATTTTTAAAATCACCTCTTAAAACTCTTTATTTTGATACCCCACACGATGGGATTGGAAGAAAAAAAAAATTGGGCCCCCACAATATGGCACCCAAAATCCGCCATTTTTCTATTATCCAATTTTAATGTAGCCTATGACACTCGCAGGGTTAAGACGCATCGATTGACGATTATGAATCATCAAAATCGACCAACGCGTTTGGTCTCTGGAACGCCATATAGGAACAAACATACATACATACTTACATACATACATACATACATACATACATAGACTGATAAACACATTACCCTCCTTAGGCAGTCGGGTAAAAAGCGGTATTTCATAAGAACTTTCTAGGAATGGCACCACAGATCTACAATAAACTTCCTAATGATTTATTAAATATTAACGATATTAATATCTTTAAAAAGCAACTGAATAAGTTACTGTTAAATAAGACGTACTACACAATACACGAGTACATGTCAGACAGAAATTTATCTGTACAATAATAGTAGTATGAACACGAAGTCCGATTTATTTTCATTTATTTACTGTAATTTATTATGTATTGTTTTATTTATTATTATGACATTTTACACACTTTATCACCGAGGAAAATACTCTACTTTTCGTACCATTTGCGAAAAAATTAACACAATAATAATATGAGATAAGCATTTATTAAAATAATGACAATTAAAAGTAAAATAAACTTAACGTTTATGTATTTGAAGAAAACAAAAACGCGGCAAATTCCTAGACTAATATTTTTTGTCGGAAAAACAAAGGCATCAAGCTCATACGGCCTCGTCGGCTTTCGTAATTTTATTTAATTATCATAACTGCATAATAAATGCGTATTCCTTTTTCAAAAAGATGTATAATGCGTTATATACAAACTCAATGGTATAAACACAGATATAGTTCAGTATAAATTTCGGTAAGTATTCCAAATTTAAATCACATTCTCCCCCTAGAGGATGAATGAAATTCAGTACAATTTTCTTTCCCTGTTTTTACCCCACTGCCGAAGGAGGGTAATGTGTTTATCAGTCTATGTATGTATGTAGTAGTATTTTGGGGTATAGATGTAGTAGTTTGGGGGCTGGCCTGTGTTAACAAACTTACGCTTTGAGCTTTCAGCGACAAGCCTCGTAGGGCTTGGCTTTGTCGATGCAGTCCTACCTTGTCCGGCTCCTTGAGAGACGGCAAGGTGGCGTGGTCTTAAGGGAGAGCGCTACGGTCGTGTAGATCCTCAAGGCAAGTTCGGTGATTTTCCTTCTCGTGGTTGCCGCCCTGTTTTTGGTCTAATGCCCTATGAAATAGACGTAACAGAAATCGGGTCTACCTTTTATAGCAGAACTTTTTATGTCATAATATTACTAAGCATAACAACGAATAGCATAAACATCATTTCGCAGAAAATCGTTTGGCATACACTCATTTATCATACATTCAAACTCATAATTTTGTAAGTCAGAATCATTAATAGGCATAAATTTCATATCGATAGTCATCAAAAGGCAGAACCATCATATCGCAGAAATTTCACAGTCAGAATCGTCTTTTGTCATACATTTCATATCTATATTAATTGAAATACTCATCTATCACATTACAGATAGTACATAGTTCGAGTAATTTTGTATTTTTTACCATAGTAAAAGATTGATTGAACACAATTTTTTTTGGGTTTTAATTCGCTGTATGAAGCATACAGTATTCAAACAAGCATACACCATGCATTCAGCATGCAAACAAGCATACACCATGCATGCAGCAAGCATGCAGCATTTAAACAAGCATACACCATGCATGCAGCAATTTAAGCATGCAACATCCAAGCAAGCATGCAAGTGAGCATGCAGCAAGCATGCAAGCAAGCATGCAAGTGAGGTAGGGTAGGGCAGACAAGACTACGTGGAGTCGGTTTTGCAGCGATTCGTTTCTGTCACTAACTTTTGTAACACAACATATTGACTTTTTAAATGAAATTCTGCCATCTTCATAATATGCCAAGTGAAATTATGCCAAATAAAATTCTGCCATCTTAAAAGTAAGCTATTGTAAATTCGGACATACAAACATTCGGCCAAACAATAATTATAGTAAAAAAAAAAATTGCCTTAAGAATATTCGTTTAAAGAAGATTATGCCAAGTGTGTTATGCCAAATAAATTTCGGAGTATCAAGATTCTGCCAGATAGAGGGAACCCCTCGCTCGCATCGCTAGTGGTAGCGGTGTGGTTTGGTGCTGTGCAGTCTCGTGAGCAACTAATGGGGGGGGGCTATATCCCTCGACTTATCCCTGGTGTGGCACTGTCGAGGGTCGGCACTGCTGTGGGACCACCGAAGGGCGGAACTGCAAATCAGTCCACCGGGCATAAGGGTAATTCCAAAGCTGGCGCGACACGAGACCCTTGCGTTAGAGGTCAAATGTCCTCGGACCTTGCAGCCCCGGACGCGACCAGCAAAGGCAGCACCTCGTCGTCTCCCGGCGGCCGGCATGAATCAGGCTGGCTTCTGGGTTGGACGATCTGGGGCGCAGAGGAAACAGTGCCAAAAGCTGAGACAGCAGGCGGCTCTTGAGGGGTCTCCTACGGAGGGCCCATCAAAGAGACCGTGTGCTGTTCTCAGCGGAGACATGGTGGCCAAGAGGATGAAGACCCAAGGGCATTCATCCTCAACCGGATCCTTTAGGGATGCGGTGGCGGCTGTGAAACTCGCTGTCGTCACAGTCAAGTACCCAGTACTGGAGTACTTGAAGGCGGAGGACTTGATGCCAATCCAGGAGCTCATAATCGAGAAACTGGAAGATGCGCCGGATCCTCTGCCTGTTCTCACGGTTGCTCCTGGAGTCGTCGCAGGTGCAGTACATGTATCCTGCGACGATTCTGATGCAGCTTTCTGGTTTCGAGGTGCCATCTACAATGTGGAACTCGGCTCCCTGAAACTCAAGGTCGTCGACGCTAAGGCCCTTCCAAAGCCAGTCAAAATGGCATGGAAGAGTCGCAACTTGGCGTTGCAAGACTCTGCCTGGCCCATTCGACTGCTCCAGCGACTTTACCCTGCCTTGAGGACGGACGACTGGAAGGTCGTGAATACTCTTACTGAGCAGACGCATCCGCAACATCCGTCGTATCGTCCTCATGGACGGAGCGTCCGCTGGGGTCATCAAGGCCGCGGGCTACTCTCTTCCAGGAGGAATTGAACGATACTCGTTCAAGCTCCTGGAAGAAGACAGGCGCCCACTGCGGAAACACAAGCGGAGCCTTCCGAGGATGGAACACCGCAACGTGATGAGGCCATCGACGAAATCTCTGCTCACGACGCAGCGCAGGAGACAGAGGTTCAGACTGGGGCATCGGAGGCTGACCACGAGGATGACATCCTCGGGGACTTCGACACCCTGGGGATTGAATCGCCGACTGCTCTCGAGGAGAGCCAGGCGATGGAGGAGGGGCATCAAAACTAAGACCCTCCCATATCAACACAGGCCCATCAAAATCATCCAAGATGGAGGGACTAAGGTGTGTACAAATAAATTTGCATCATTGCAGAGCCGCTACTGCCCTTCTGACTCGGCAACTGAAGCTTAACACATATGACGTTGCCTTGATACAGGAACCTTATCTGTATAAGGGGACTATAAAAGGCTTAGGTGGGACAGGAGGTATGGTACTCGTACAGGAGGGACCTAAAAGTAAATCTAGGGAGCCCTAACGGTAAGCTTAATTCCATACTAGATATAGAGTTTGAAGCGGACAGAATCAAGGTGGGCACCATCGGGGCATGGGAAGATAATTGCCCAGAGAAAAAGGCTTTTGGTAAAAAGGTACCATGGTGGACTCCTGAACTAGTTTAAATACGTCAGGAAACACAACAGGCCTTTAATGACGCAAAAGCCAAGAAGGATTTCTCTGGCTATCATAGCATGCTGACAAGGTATAACACGGTGGTACGCAAGGCCAAAAGAACTAATTGGCGGCAGCATTGCACCTCCATTGAAGCTCTGCCAAATGAAATGAGGTTGTGCAAAGCAATGTCCATGACTAAGACAAACCCACTATCATCTGTAAAAGATGAGAATGGGTACCTCACGAAAAATGGACAGGACACTCTGGATGTGATGTTTAGGACTCACTTCCCAGAATGTATACTGCGCGACAGCGATGAAGAGGAACCAGTCACAAGGGACGAGCTCACAAGGCACACGTCCAAAAATAACTGGCTCACGGCAAAGAAAGTGGTAGATGAAAATAAACTAAAGCTTGCCATAGCGGGCTTCCAGCCTCTCAAATCCCCTGGTCCGGATGGCATCTACCCAATACTATTGCAAGAAGGGGCATCTGTTTTAATACCCCATTTGAGCAAGCTCTACAGAGCCTGTATAGCCTTTGGGTACGTACCCAAGGCAAGGAGGGAGGTCAAAGTCACCTTTATACCGAAGGTGGGTAGACCGACTTATGAGGAAGCTAAAGCTTACAGGCCCATCACTTCCCTCCGCGCGCGCGCTCCGGTTGGCGGTGATCTGCTTTGCTCCTGTTTATTGTTGAGATTATTGTGTTCCGTAATTTATTTCCGGCTTGTGATTTGCTTGAAGTTGTGTATTGTTGTGCTAAGTGCTGGTATCGTAAGTTTTTGAACGTGTTTACGTCCGTTTTTAATTGTTATTAGTTAATTCCGTGGGCTATCGGTAAGTACATTTATTTTTCTAGACTTGAGGGTACATCGAAATAATTTATCGTCTGTTAATCTTTCGCTTTTTTACGTTCTAATACGTTTATTCGTTTGATTTGTAACTTTGTTTTTAAGTAACTATGTTGTCTATTAATGATGACGTAATAATAAACAAAGGTCGCCGTCGACCTCCGCTAATGCCAGGCGTCTATTTAGTGAAATGTCTCCTTGCATTTCACCCGAAGATAGATTAAAACGACTGCCAACATCGGAGTCAACTGAAAGGTCTTCGCCGATATTAAATGCCAGTAATGCAAGCAATGACGATTATTGTGATTTGGTTTCTCAGGCGTCCGCATACCTGTCTAAAATTAACGACCTTGTTAATGACCAAGGGTCCCGCATTAATGTTGCGAATAAATCCGCTATTATGGACATGACTCAACGCGTAACGGCTATTGTTTCCTTGCTAGCCATAAAATCATCCGCCAACGAAACTAAATTAGCCAATACGGAACGCGAATTAGACAAAATTAAACTTAATACCGGTGTCAACATTGCCAAGTCTGATGTCAGTAATATTACATATGCTGATAAATTAAAACTTCGTTTGCCCAAAATTGCACCCGTGGTCGACTCTCGCGCCAAACTTCCGTGTCTCGTGGCTTACCCCACGGATGAGCGATCAAATGATTACGCCACTTCTTCGGCGACTAAAGAAGCGCTTATGAAAGCGATAAAACCCAGTGATGGCTTTCAAATTGTAGGAGTTAAAAAAGCTGCAAAGTCTGGTGTCGTGTTACGTGTCGCTAACGATTTTCAGATCAAAAAATTGCAATCGGTCGATGCCATTAGGTCCGCTGGCTTGCGGCTTGAGAAGCCAAAAGGCCGTAGGCCTCGCATTTTAGTTAAGGACGTCCCATCCTCAATGGAAGATACTGCCTTTTTGCATGCATTATTCTGTCAAAACATTAAAGACGAGATGCCACTAAATGAAGACGACTTTATTAAATCTACCAAAATTATACGTCGGCGTTCGCTAGACAACGGCCGGAAATGGATAGGCATTGAATTGGAGTCCTCGGTCCGGAAACATTTGGTTTCAACTAAAGACAAATTATTTATTGATTGGGCGACTTGCCGTTTCATTGATGATGTCGACGTGGTTCGTTGTGTCCATTGTCAACAGTTCGGTCATGTTAAGAAACACTGCACTAATAAATCACCTACCTGCGCTAATTGTTCTGAGGCACATGAAACCAAAGACTGCCCGCACAAGGACAATTTAAATTATACACCGTCGTGCGTAGCGTGTAAACGTTCTAAGAGACCTTATAACCATCGTTGTGGTTCTCCCGAGTGTACTACTTATAAACTTAGGCTCGAACAACTTATCCTCAACACCAACTACTAAAATAATGGATAGATTAACCATAGGCCAATTAAATCTCCACAACGATAGGGTGGCGACTTCTGAACTAGACAAACTAACAATCGATTATAACTTAGATATAGTGCTTGTTCAAGAACAATACCAAAACGCGCGGTTACGTCACAAAGTAGTACAGTTGGATGGCAAAGCACGAGCCGGTATTTACGTGACGCGTTCTTCTAACTTTACAGTAACGTCTTTGCGTAACCTTATGACACCCCATTGTGCCGTTGCGGAGGTCTCATCGTCTTCTTTTAAAGTTTACGTTGTGAGCTGTTACTTTCAATATTCAGACCCTGTTGCTCCTCATATACATAACCTCCGTCATGTCTTGCAGTCGCTCGCAGGCTGCAAAGTTATTGTTGGCGCTGATGTTAACGCGTCCTCGACTCTTTGGTATGGCAAAGTTTGGTCTACGGATTATGAACGACGCTGCGCTGTTGAAGATTTCATTGCTGAAATGAATCTGTCTATTCATAATACCCCTGACGCACCACCAACTTTTTGCAGCCAAATGGGCGAATCTTGTATTGACGTCACACTTTCTAGTGCAGACGTACGCTTGGATAGGTGGCGTGTCCTACCGGACGCGTCTTGTAGTGATCATCGCTTGATCGTGTACGAATTTGTTCCGGTTTTTACTCAGGGTACGTCACATGTCATTGGTAACTTCAGGTATAAATGTAAGGGTGCTAATTGGGAATTCTTTAGCTCGCTTCTTGCGTGTCACGCCAAAGACTTCACTCGTGATGGGCTGTCAGCTGAAGAAAGTGCTGAAATTATGTCAGACACTTTCACTTACTGTGCTGACATTGCCATTGGTCGTGGATCTGTGACCAATATACGTAGATGTGATTGGTGGTGTGACTACCTAACTGAACAGCGTAAAAGTTATCGCCGAGCGCGTAAACATCTTAACAAGCTTAAAAAACGTAAGGTCACCGGTGACCCTCTTTCCATTGCGTTGAATACGTTTAGAGTTGCCAGGTCCCGCTACAGAGCATCGGTGGAAAAATCTAAGGGTAATTTATTGCGTAAAATAGTAGAAAAATTAGATAAAGAGGGTCCGTGGTCTCCTTTATATCATGAGTTTAAAGCCAATCGATCAGTCGACCTCGCGTATATTCAGAACATTAAAGTAAATAATAAACACACCACCAGTATTGAGGAAACAACTGAAGTTTTGCTGAATACTCTTATACCTGATGACTTGCTTGCTAGTGACAACGACTACCATCAACAAATCAGAGCGTGGGCAGCTGTACCACCTGAATCACCAGCGTCAGACCTTCCATCCACTGACGAATTTATTAACGTTGTCAAGAGGTTACCACTCAACAAGTCATCGGGTGAAGATAAAATATCTAATCGGATGATTATAGAAGCGTGTAAAACAGCCGGTGATGCGATTTTAACCGTTTACAACCGTTGTATTGCGGAGGGCGTATTTCCTCGTATATGGCGACGCGGATTTATACGAATTATCCCGAAAAGTGGCGACAAACCCCCGGACGACCCTAAGTCGTACCGGCCCATAACATTACTTCCATCTTTGGGAAAACTCCTGGAGCGCCTTATCGTTCCACGTTTGCTACCGGACGGACCAAAATTTCATAACAATCAATTCGGTTTCACTACTGGAAAATCTACCGTAGACGCGGCCCTTACTGTTAGGAAAATAGTTAATACATCTGAACATAAGTACGTAATTGGGATTTTTCTAGATATTTCTGGGGCTTTTGATAACGCATGGTGGCCAATGCTATTACTTAAAATGAAAACTCGGGGCTGCTACAGAAATATATATAATCTAGTTTACTCTTACTTTTTAAATGGTTCCGCGAAACTCAAACTCGGTCATCATTCCATGTCGAAGTCTCTCACCATGGGATGTCCTCAGGGTTCGGTTATTGGTCCACCTTTATGGAATTTAGGCTTTGATGATTTCCTCGCGATTCCGCTTCCTAGCGGCTGTTCATTAACCGGTTACGCGGACGACGGTCTTCTGCTCATTCAATCAAGTACTCGAGCTGGACTCGAGAACTTGGCTGACACTTGCCTACAATTAATATCTCAGTGGGGCGATCGAAACCGCCTGACCTTTGCTCCGCACAAAACTTATCAACTCATTTTGAAGGGTAATCTTAAATCGTGTCCTACTATTAAATTTAATGACGTTCCCGTAAAAAGGAAGCAGTCCGTGTGCTATCTTGGTCTAGTGTTAGAGAGGAATTTTGCATTTATAGATCATATTAAAATAGTCGGTGAAAAAGCAAAAAAAAATTTCTATGCCTTAACGAGAATATCTAAATCTACGTGGGGTCTGTCTTTTTTAACTTTAAAAACTATTTATGGGGCTACTTACTTGGGTTGTATGTGCTATGGGGCGCCTGTTTGGGCTGATAGGGCCACCATAGGGGCGGTACGACGTAAATTACTTCAAAGTCAGCGTTTGGCTTTGATATTCTTATGCAAAGCATACAGGACGGTTAGTACTGAGGCCTTACCGATACTTGCTGGTGTACTTCCGGTCGACCTTGAAGTGCAGCGACGTGCTGCAATGTACTATTCCACACGAGAGACCGCGGACGCGAACTTTTTAACGCGGAGTGACCGTGAGAAAATCTCTAGATTATTTAAACCACCTATTGACGTCTGGGAGGAACTTTTATCCGAATGGCAATGTAGGTGGGATAATTCTATCAAGGGCCGACACCTCCACCAATTCTTTCCATCCGTTCGCGTGCGGCTGGCCAGCACGTGGCTGGAAGTGGATCACTGTGTTGCCCAATTTCTCACGGGACATGGTAACTTTAAAAGTAAATTATTTTCTTTCAAGCTCGTTGCCTCGCCTTTATGTCAGTGTTCTACATCTGACTGCGAATATGTACAATCTGCACATCATATCTTATGGGAGTGTATTCTTTGGCAGAATGAACGTAATATTATGTTGAATAATGTACAGGCTGCATCAGGAGTTGTTTACTATACTGACCTTGTGGAAACTAGAACAAATTTCCGTGCGTTCAAGCGTTTTTGCCATACCTATTATTGGAACCAAATATAACAGCTCACAATGCTAGGACCCATTAATATGTATTAATGCAAATTTTTTTATCCGTGGTGCTAGGCAACTGGGCTTATCCCAGTTGTATATGACCCTTTGTGCCTATTGGCCTTGTTTGTTCTGTCTCCTGCTTGATATGGAGGGAAGTGGAAATTTATATTTTTCCTACTCCTCCGTTATTCTTTTCTGATTAATTTCGTTGCGGGATCCAAGACAGGTAAATTCATTCTCCGGGACTTCGTCGAGCTTCATTGCCTCGGCGCTTTTCTGGTGGTCGCCACTGTTGATTCTGGCTTTCAGTAGTTGCAGTGGTTTGGGAATAGTGCGGTGGGATTGTCCCAAAAAAAAAAAAAAAGGCCCATCAGTCTATCATCCTTTCTCTTAAAAGCTCTAAAGAAACTGGTAGACAGGTACCTAAGAGAGGGACCACTTAAAGTATTCCCTCTTCATAAGCTACAGTGCGCCTACAGCCCTGGCAAATCTACGAAAACGGCATTGCACTATGTTGCGAGTCGAGCCGAGGCTGCGCTTGAGGGACAGGAGATATGTGTCGGGGCATTCCTCGACATAGAGGGAGCCTTCGACAAGACAACATTTGAGTCCATACGCATTGCTGCATGGACTCAAATGGAACATGGCATCAATGATACCACGTGCAACTGGATTGACAATATGCTGAGAAGCAGAATAGTCAGATCGGAACTGATGGGAGTCAGACTTAGTGCAAAAACAACAAGAGTTTGTCCGTAAGGCGGAGTGCTGTCACTGTTACTGTGGTGCTTGGTAGTAGACTCGCTACTTACCAAACTCAATACCGGACCATTCTACACAGTAGGCTATGCAGATGACATAGCTATAATGGTTAATGGTAAATTCCCGAACATAGTCTCTGGATTATTACAACAGGCATTGAGGATGACAGAAGAATGGTGTACAAAGAACCATTTCTCTATCAACCCAAGCAAAGCAGTCATTATTCCATTCACGAGGAAAAGGCAACTAGGAAACCTAGGAGAGCCCTCCCTCAATGGAATAAAGCTGCCCTGGTCCACCGAAGTTAAATATCTGGGTGTAACGCTTGATAAAGAACTCAAGTGGAAAACTCATGTGGAAAATATTACGACAAAGGCCCTACGAGTGTTCGGCATGTGTCGCTCCACCTACGGTAAAACTTGGGGGCTAAAGCCCAAAGTGATACGATGGCTGTACCGGACAATGATAATACCTATTATCACATACGGCAGCATAGTGTGGTGGCCAAGAACAAAGCTTGCCTCGTGCAAAGCGCCATTCACAGGTTACAAAGAACAGTGTGTCTCGGTGTCCCGGTCTCAAGAACTACCTCTTGCTTTTTCCACCTAACCTAGGCATAGGTTCCTAGGAGGAGAGCAAATGAAAAACAGGTAGGTAGAAAATTCGGAACATTTTTATTAATAAAAAAGGTTTAGCTCAGAAGGTGGGTCGATTTAGTAGGTTAAGGCCTATACAGCGATTACAACTTCCCCCACTGGTCCAGCACTTCCCTGACGTCACTGCCCACTGTTGGAGATGAGTGCTCGCGTGTACATCGCCTGGTCTCTCAGGATGCAGGTGCAGCTGTAGGTGGGCTGACTCGCTACTGTCCACCGCGGGGAAGCGAGCAGAATAAGGGTGATCCTTGAACCCTGTAATGCGCAACAAGCGAAAGCATTACCTACTGGCCGTAGACTGTGAGCACCCACAGCAACGCTTAGTAGGGAAGCACTAATATGTAGCTGTGTTGCTGTGGATGTTCACTATCAGATACGGAGATGACAGTAGTAGCGGATACATTTTGAAAAATAATAAAATAATGTAATTACAAACTGCGGGTAGAAACCAAAGGAAAAAACTAGTGAGCGTCTAATAGAAATAAGGAAAGGCGAGAACACAAATACAGAATTGCTAAAGGTCCAAAGCAAAGAGAAATAAACCGTTACAATTTGCTTAGCTACTGCCTAATTTAAAATTGTGCAACACTTACCCAAATAGGGTTTTCCAAATCACACACACAATAATTAAGTATATAAATAAAATGGTCGAGGGAACGGTAGTGACGCCGTTAATAGGATAAATCTCGCGATGACGACCGTTTCTTTATTTTTACGGGTTTGTCCGTATCAGAGATCGCGATAAATATTGACGTGCGTTCGCCTTGACACCAAGAATCAATCTCCGCGACCGCGACGTGGACGTGGAATAATTCTGTCGTGAATGAACAACATGAACGATGCACCTGCGCAGAGAACAAAGGAACTGTCTCTGGGTGCTTAATATGTCGCTTATTTGAATACGAACGTGTTGATAAATTGTAGCTATGCAGAATTCTGATTTGGTGCGTTCATTATTAGTTTCTTTTTGTTTTTTTTTTCAGTATTGTAAATAGTTACTTTCCTAATTTGTAAATAATGTAGATATATGTAAAAAATTGATTTATTTTATATTTCTTTTCTATATTATTAATTAAAACTAAGACATGTAACAATTAATGTTACATCGGCATCACGGGTGCTCTCAGGACAACACCTACGGCAGCGATTGAGAGATACTTTAATATCCTTTCTCTGCATATGATGGTTGAATTTGAAGCAAGGAAGACATTACATCGTCTTGCTTGCTGGACTATGGGATGCCTCTAAGCCAAAAACGAACCATAAAAAGTTCGATGGGAATGAAGACCTGGATCGGGTAACAAGCATGATATCCGAATAAAATGCAAACTATGTTTGTGTTTGAAAGGTCTTTCAAGGTCCAAATCCCTACAATAGAGGACTGGACGAAGCGAATCAATCCACCAGAACAAGATAGTCTGGTATGGTACACTGATGGATCCAAAATGGAATCAGGTACAGGAGCGGGAATATACGCAAAATGTTACAAATGTAGCAGAAGCTTAGGGAAGATGGCAACTGTATTCCAAACAGAAACATATGCCATAATAACCTGTGCTCAAGAGAATATAGATAGACAAACCAGAGGCAAATCCATATATATTCTTAGTGACAGTCAGGCTGCAATCAAAGCCATGGTATCCTACAAAGTGGACTCCAGACTTATTCTGGATGCTATCCAGGCCCTACACAGGCTTGGGAAGCATAACAGGGTAAGACTGATGTGGGTCCCTGGGCACAAAGGAATCCATGGTAACGAAGTGGCAGATGAACTGGCAAGAGAGGGCTCAGCAAATGATTTTGTGGGTCCAGAACCATGTGTAGGCATTTCGACGTGTCTCGTCAAAGCCACATTTAGGGAGTTTGCAGATCAAAGACAACGAAAACATTGGCTGTCTTATACCGGTCTACAACACTCCAAGAAATTCCTAAGGTCTACGTTCAAAGCCCGGAAATACATTTGGAATATGAGCAGGGGGCAAATCCACTACCTGCTTGGGGCCTTTACTGGGATGTGCGTGTGAACTGAGGGACCACACTGGTAATTCGCAAAATAAAAATCGTAGGCTTTAGTAGTAGATTTAAAACAATTGTAGAACTAATCTGGGAATTTGTAAACAAATATATTACAAACTACAGCCCTTAAAGTGTGGTCCCTCAGTCCTCACAGACCATCAGCCAGATCTCGGGCAGTATCTGAAAAATTAAGGTGAAAAATTTGTAACGATATTTACTAAATAACAGACCATAAAGCATTATAGATAAAAAATATGTAACGTGTCTAAACTGTGATCCCTCATACCACACAAGAAAGATAAATATTTTAGTGAATATTATCGAATCAAATAAATAAACTCGTTCTTTTTCTACATAAAGTTTTAGTAAGAGACTTGAAACATTTTGTAAAAAAGAAATGGAAAAGAATATCGACGCAATTTGAAGATAGCGATTAATAAAAGTGGTCCCTCAATCCTCACATCCACTGACATATATGCATGTACTAGCTGCTAGACGAAAGTAATATCAGAAAGACTAGTGTACTGAACTTTTAGTAGAAAGTTTCAGTTTTAGGACACCACGACGGACAAGCAGGCAATCGGGCAGGTAAGGCAGACAGCTGGACGGACTGGAACTCTTCAAACCGTCGTGGCATGCTCGTGAGAGACACGTGAGCAGGCACCACGACGGAGTAGCAGGCATACGGTCAGGAAAGGCAGGCAGGTCAGCAGTGAAACGGCTAGTAGCCAGATACGTGACGGTTGTCTTGAAAAGATCGCTTTTAGCGATAAGGCCGCCCATTGTGTCACCCAGTGTAATGTTTTTTTTTCGTCTATATTTTCTGTAACTTATATGGTGTACATAATAAAGAGTATTCTATTCTATTCTATACGTGGGTAAATCATACACGATATAACACTCACAGTATATATTTTAGAGCACTTCAGAAAATAGTAGATTTAAATAAAAGTTTCACAGGTTTTGAGAGTTTTCAAAATAGAAAAAGACATTGAATTCCAGTACACAGTATAACCCACTATCGGCGATCATACCCGTAAGCCCGTTTTTCATTCGATCTCCATTTCTTCTAAATTTCAAATTCAAATCTCAATAAGACCAGAACGAATAAAAACGGCTTTACAAAGGCGGGTCAGTCTGCTCTGACCTTACAATAATGTACAACTAGCTTAAGGAAAGGCCTAGATAGTCCATGGTACCTATGGTATGACTATGGCTTTAAGAAAATAAAATAGACAGACAGATGTCATGTCAGATGAAAAATTTTGCAAATAAGCAATACAAATTAAGTTAAAGAATATAAATTAACCAGAAATAACTAAAAATATGCTTTACAGGTAATAAGAATATCAAAGAATACTTATAATAAAGTTACAAAAATTCATACAATATCAAAAGATATGAAGATGGTTTGTGGAGTGTTATGAAACGTAAATAGATCTTGAATAAATACCACAGTAGGTGGGTAGGTATGTGGGTAGTTAGGTAGGGTAGGTAGGTAGATAGGTAGATATCCAGTTGACGGGAGATAAGCCGCGGGGGTCAGCTAGTATAATATAATAATGCCCTTTATTCCGAATTGTTTGTTTTGTTTTCTTACAGTATGTCCTTCAATTCAGTTTGCCTTTTGGCAAAGGTCTCCTCTAGCTCTTTCAACTGATTTCTGCCACGAGCCACTCTCCTCCAGTTGGGGCCCGCTGTTTGTTGCAGCTCATCCTCCCATCTTCTCATCTGATTCCCCTTGCTGCGTTTACAAACCCTTGGGTACCAATCAGTCATCACCTTGTCGGACTCGCGCACTGAGTGTTCCGTACAAACATCTACATTCAAAAAAAATATGAAATAATTTTACTGAAGTTCATAAACTATTAGGGCACGGAACATTGCTCTATCGATAAGATATACCGAATTAAAGAACAGAATTAACTTTGCCGTTGCAAAACTGTAGTCCCCATACATGCTTTTTGATGATACATTATCTTTAGAAGCACTAGAAACCTTAAAAGATGCTTAAAATTGCGCTGTCTACAGAGGCCTAGTGTACAAATTTGACAACTATAAATGAAAAAAAAAAACATAGGGGCACAGTATATATCTTTCTTTTTCATTTTATGAAATATATTTTAAATTGGTAAAATATTGGAGGAGGAAATAGACGAGAGCCAAACCTCGAATTTTTGCTAATAAACAATTATTTCACCTACATTTTATTTTTCTATTTAGAGGCTAAGTACCACATTTCATTCAATTCAAATTAAAAAACGACAGAGTTTCATACAAACTTTCATCCCTAATTTCACCCCTCTATGGGGTTTGTTTTGGCAAATCCTTTCTTACTTACAGTATCAAATAAACATTCCCTCAAAATTTCAAACTTTGATCATTAGTGGTTTAGGCTAGGCGTTGATATGTCAGTCGGGACATTAGATTCTCCGATTATGGATTGTCAAATTATGCTAATGAATTCATTTGTGAAAAATACTACGATAGAATTTGTCGTCAAAAAAGAATACTTTTCTGTTTCATTGCTATATATTTTGCAAACTAATGCACATGTCGGTACATAAAGAACTTAATATTTAGCTAACTATAGATACTATGCTAACTTATCTTATTAACAGATCTTTAACTACGAATCAACTTATTTTCGTACACAAACTAAACTTAAATATTTAACTAACTATACGATGCTCACTTATTCTTAACCTTATTATGTACACACAAAAATAAAACGATTTTTTTTTATTTCTTTTTAAAATTATTACAAGCATGGTAATTTTACAGAAAAACAACAAATCTGAAAAACAAATGAATAACCAATTCTTAAAAAAACATGCCTTTAACATAAAGTTTATTTGATCTTATAATGCATAGACAAACCGTAGTTATCTCAGCTAAAAGTGAGCCGTTTAAAAAACGCCAACTTCATGTTTCTAAGGCTTATTGACCATTTTATTTGATTTTTAAATGACAGAAACCGCCGGGAGGAAATCTTCAGGTTCACAAGTAACTGTCTCAATTACATGTCCTGTCGTGTTAATATCCTGATTCCTATGTCTTGCTGAAGAAGTTTGATATAATCGTTTTACGTAATCACACCATAGCTCACGATTACTCTTTACAACTACTATAAAAACAGCCAAAACTAATGCACTTATGTGCATCAATAATGGCCCTATAAAATATATTAGGTCGCCTAGATATGGAAACGCTACTACCATGATTATGGCGTCGCTTAGCAAAAATATCAAAGTTGCAATATATAAGCGACGACGGATATTAGCAGCTGTATGGCCGCTCGTATTGAAAGACCGACAAAGTGAACATACAATTATAACGTACAAACTACAGTTCAAAAACAAAGGAATTATTCTAGAAATTATTATTATTAAATCTTCTAAGTCTATCCCAACCATTTTTAAAATATTAAGTCCTGTTGTTATCAAAGGTGCTCCCCAACCAAAGAGGTTACTTTTTAGATATCTCTTGGTGACATGACCATTAAAAACTTTAACAAAGTCTACATAAAACAAATGAATTATAATAATAAACCAGAAATTCTTTGCTGTTGATAAGTATACATATGGAGGTATAAGTATATTACTTTCTTCAGGAAACCCGATGATCGTACATAATGAATCAAGTAAAAAGTTTGCAAAAATTGCATTTAGATACACAAAGTTTCTGTAATTTCTAAATTTCTTCATTAGGCACCACGACGTCACTCCGTATAACAACGCAAATAATGTCAGTCCAAAATCAGTGTAGTTTAATATAGTAAAAAATAGATGCTTATAATACAAGCTGTCTGTAGAATTGTGATTTGACATGATGAATTATCACTTTCGCAACTTTGATTGCTTCACTTTTATATCCAAAAGTCGGTCAGTTCCGAAAAACAGGATCTATAGAACAAATCTTCTTCCTTTCTTTCTTCTTTTTTACGTGACAATTTAACAAAAAAATCGTCTGACCTGAATGTAGCCACTTATATAGCTTAAGTTAGCTTAGTTTTTTTGGCGTTTACTTCGTTTAAGTCGTAGATGGTCGTCTATTTTTGATAAATTTTAACACTTGATGTAAAGCACTGCCACGTTCCGGAAGACGCTGCGTTCGAATTCCTCCCACAATTCAGGGGATAGATGATCTGGTGAGGGTGGTGGGAATCCGCTGGATGCGAGATGCACGAGACTGGTCAATGTGTCGACACTACGGGGAGGCGTATTTTCAGCAGTGAATGTCTTTCGACTGTAATGATGATGACGACTGCCACGTTCCAAATAAAAGTGATGCCGCAACACTCGATGAACAGTAAAGTAGATACATATGTGCCGAATGCCACAGAAAGAATGACACACGTTACAGCCGTATTTTAGAATGCAATTCTGCATATCAAAAATAATAAATTTCCTGTTTGCCATCTTATATAGGTATTAACTTCCAAGTTACCAATCTGCGGTGTTGACTGGAGTTTATTTATAGAAAAACCAATTGTTCTTGCAGGAAAGAGATATAATAACTTGTGTTTGTTTAATTTAATAGTAATAATAGACACTATTTATGTACATCATACCTATTTTAAATTGAAACATAGTTAATTAAGCTCACCATCATCATAATCATCTTAGCTGAAAGACATCCACTGCTGAACATAGGCCTCCTCCAAGTGTCACCACATTGATCGGTTATTTGCGTCTCGCATCCAACTGATTCCTGTAGCCTTAATCAGGTAATCGGTCCACCTAGTGAGAGGCTTTCCAAAGCTGCGTCATCCGAATACGCGGTCGCCACTCCAGATTTATTTGGCCCCATCTAACATCCAATCTACAAATTCTTCGGGCTATCCCGTTAACCTTGGTCTTCATGCGAATATCTTCACTTATAATTAGATCACGAAAGGAAACTCAGAGCATAGCCCTCTCCATTGCCCTTTCGGTAACTTTAAGTTTTCTGACGACGCCCATTGTGAGCGGCCACGTTTTAGTTCCTTAAGCCAGCACTGACAACATACACTGGTTAATTAGGTCATATGATCTAATCATTGAAATAATAATTGGATCATACTTTACATGCGTGCCCCCTGAACGCAAGAGCACAAGCGGGGATGCCCCCGTAGCTTAAGCCACAAACATGACGTCAAACTTAATTGATTCACTCATTTCTTAAATATAAAGTGTATTTGAAGTTTTGAATTTTTACATAGCCACATGCGCGCCCGCGCGCTGTATCTGCGGTATTGTCAAGCGCCACAGTCCCTTTTGAGGCTCAAGACGCTAAAATTGCTTGGGACACTTGACTCTCAAAGCTTATAGTAAACTACTGCAGCTATTAAAAAAATATTCATTAACAGTTTGGCTGCCAGAGAACGAGACACAATAGAAAATGTATTGTTTGTCGGGCATCTGGCAGTTAAGGTGTTAAAAAATATAAAAAAAATAATCTTTTGTCGTATTTTTCGCAGCAAACCCTATCATTTGATACCTATATCATGGCTGTGCACAAAAAATAACTATTCCGCCATCTTGGGCCGTCCGCCATATTCGGTTCAGAATGACGTCACTTAGTTTACCATGCATTGTAATCCAAACCCAACGTGTAAGCAAAATTTCACCTTAATCGGTTGAGGATAACTGCTTTATAATTCAGTTGCAAGATTTGACCCGAACACACTTACATACATACGTACATAAATTGCAAATCAAATAAAAGCTTGTAAAGATACATGTGTATAGCTGAAACTATACAGAATCGCAGCTTGCAGCTGAAAGAATACCTCTCACCATAGAATCTAGACAAGTGATATCCTATCAATGAAAGTGTCGCGATTGGTAAAATGTCATGTGTGGGAATGCCAAGCGCTATCGAAATGTTAAATGAACAACCCTTGACATTTTACCATTGTGACAATCGCCACCGCTGAAAGTCACTTGTATAGAGCCCCAGGTTGAGTTAGCACTTAAAGTTTCTCTCAGTAATGTATCAGCATATTAAACCTACAATATTTCACTGCGTGGTAGATTATGGCCCACTCCCTCTCCCTGAGAAGTGGCCTGTGTCCCAGTAGTGAAAACATTGTAGGTTGCTGATGCTTGTGAAGTCCTTTGTAAAATTAAAATTTTGTGATTGAATTTATCGTCAAAGTATTTTATTTCATTGTTAACATAAAAAAACATAAATATTCAACTAACTATACTATACTAATTTATACTTTACTAAACTAACTAATTGCATACAGTCAAATTAAGTTCTTAAATAATTATGAAACAACTTTCACAAAAACAATACGAATTTTCATAGATTTCATACAAAAATAATTATATCATTGCGATATTATAGAAAAAACAAAAACCAGGGAAACATTTTGTTTTTATAAAAAGGAATGCAAGGGATGAACATGCCTTTAATTGAACTTATAATTCCAAGTCAAACCGCCGCGTCTTCAGGTTCGCGAGTAACAGGCATTGATCCTGTCATGTCAATATCGTTGTTCCTATGTCTTGATGAAGACATTGTATATAATCGTTTTACATAATCACACCATAGCTCACGATTACTCTTTACAACGACTATAAATACATCCAACAGAAATACATTTAAATGAGGCAAAAAAGAAACTAAAAAATATACTCTACCGCTGCGAAATAACGGCATCATCAATAGGACATAAACTAACATAATGACATCGCTTAGTAAAAATATCAAAGTTGCTATAAATAAGCGACGCCGGATATTAGCAGCTGTATGGCCGCTTGTGTTGAAAGACCGACAAAGTGAACATACAATTATAAAGTACAAAATACAATTCAATAACAAAGGACATATTCTTATTAGCATGAATATCAAATTTTCTGAGAATACACCAATTTTAAAAATAACAGGTACAGTTGTTATAAAAGGTGCTCCCCAACCAAAGAGGTTACTTTTTAGATATCTCTTCGGGACATGACCATTAAAAACTTTAACAAAGTCTACATAAAACATATGAATTATAATAATCAACCAGTAATTCTTTGCTGTAAATAAGTATACATACAGACACAGAAACCGAAAAGAAAGAATCGTAACTATTGAATCGAGTAAAAAGTTCGCAAAAATTGCATTTAGATACACAAAGTTTCTGTAATTTCGAAATTGTTTCATTATACACCACGATGTCACTCCGTATATCACTGCAAATAGTGTTAGCCCAAGCTCCGTGAAGTGTAATTTGTATTCGCTGATGTGATCGTAATCCGCCATGGCTAATATCACTTCCGCAATTTTTATTGCTTTTTATATCCAAAAATCGGTCAGTTCCGAAAAACAGGAAAAAAATTCTTATTTTCTTTCTTCTTCTTCTTTATGTGAAAAAAATTGACAGACCAGAATGTAGTCACCTGGATAGCTCTGATGTTAGCTTCGTATAAGTCGTGGAAGGTCTTTGAAAATTGTGAACACTTGACGTTAAGCACTGCCACGTTCCGGAAGACGCAGCGTTAGAAGGCCTCCCACTAGGTGGAAAGATGACCTGGTGAAGGTGGTAGGAGTCCGGTGGATCAGCGGGATGGGAGACGCATAGGACTTGTCAATATGGTGACACTTGGGAAAGTCCTATGTTGAATGCCACGGTCCAAATAAAGTTGATGCCGCAATACTCGATTGAATTACAGTAAAGTGTGTGCCGAACGCCACAGAATGAATGACCCAAGTTACAACTATATTTTAGAATGCAATTATATCCAAAATAATAAACTTTCCTGTTTGCCATCTTATTTAGGTAACTACCAGTCTGCGTTGTTCACTGGGGTTTCTTGATAAAAAAATCAATTGTTCTTTCAGGAAAATAAACAACATGTAATAATTTATTAAATTAGTAGTAAATAACCTATGTTAAATTGAATTCTGCTTACATACGTATTTTAAATTAAAACGTAGTTAATTAAGTTAAATAACTTTAATCGTAGGTACAGGTAGGTACTTGAAGGTGCAAATAAACAATATTTTTGGTAGGCTGCTGTTTTAGTATAGTATTGACTATTGCACAGCCATTGTCGCCAACTCCGGGCAAAAACATTGTGATTGGGGGTTCCGTACCTCGAAAGGAAAAAACGGAACCCTTAGTTAGAGGATCACTTTGTTTGTCTGTCTGCCTGTCAAGAGCCTTTATCTCGGAAACGCGTTTAGGTAACGAGTTGAAATTAATATCGTATAGGTACTTAAGTTGGCAACCCCTTGCAGCTAAAAAAATCAAACTTCTAGATCAACGCAATCAAGAGATACAGCCGTTAATGACGAATATTTTACACTCGCAAGGGAATTAAAATCTGCAAGGGTACTTTCCGAAGTAATGTCTTATAGCACAAGTAAAGGAAATCATACAAAAACCGTTAAGTTATACCTAAATCAAGAAAATATCACTAACTTATTTGCAGTTGGTAAACTGACCGCTACTTATGTCGATGTATGGGGACTACAGTTTTCCAACGGCAAAGTTAATTTTGTCCCTAAATAATTCTGTTTATCTTATATTTAGACCAATGTTCTTATATGAGGTGCCCTCATTGTTTATGAACTTCAGTAATGATATTTAATTATTTTGGTGAATGTAGCTGTTTGTACGGAACCCTCAGTGCTCGAGTCCGACTCGCGCTTGCACATGCGTGTTCGATGAAGGCAAGAGCTTGAGCTGAAATTTTCCTGTTACTTGAATTTTTTGTAAGCCACAAATAAGATGTCTTTAATTTGTTCTTTCATTGCCGGCTTATCAGTAAGAATTTGAGGAATTTGTTTGGTAGATATCAGTTTACAATCCACCGCACTATTCCCAAACCACTGCAACTCCTGAAAGCAAGAATCAACAGTGGCGACTACCAGAAAAGTGCCGAGGCAATGAAGATAAATGTCATTTAGGGCTGTAACTCGGGGGCCTGTCTTTTGCGCGGCATACATTGTATTTTTTATTATTATTTACAGGCTGGCGATTGGCACCCATCTCACCTGACAGTAAGCGATGATGTGGTCACCAAAGAAGCCCGCTTGGGGGTCGGGCATTATCCCACGGGATGATACATACTACCGAGATATAAAGTAGCCTATGTGTTGTGCCAGACTATATATATCTGTGTGCGAAGGTATTCATTCAACTAGAACTGAATAGATAGCACTATTGTGTATTATCTAGACTTTTGCATAATCACTAATACTGCACTTACATCGGCTGATATAATACCGAATTTTTTAAAAAAATCCTTAGTGTTATTCACTATACAAGAATAAAAAATGGTATTAAAAAAAACTCAGTGCGATCAAAAAAAGTAAAATGAACGACACAACACTATTTTAACCACTCTGCTCGACAAGATTTTGACACATGACATACCAGCTGACTCGACAGGTTGTTGCAAATCACGCCATGAAATTCAGGAATTTACATGAACTTTCAACAAATACAAATATCTTTATTTACATGTTGAGGTCGGTTAAACCGTGTCGGGCTACTGTAAAATGTGTACAAAATACGAATTACTACACCTTTCCAAACCGTAGACACTTTAGATTTGCTCAAAATATATGCATAAATAACCTTTTCGCTTGCTTATTTTATTTGCGTCCTTAAGTACCTAAGTTTACATAAAAAAATTCATAAAAAAGCAAACCAAAATCTGGCAAAATTTTGCTTTAAATTTTGATGCAACCTTGCAGCATGACATTTCTTTGGTTTTGTTTTTTTTATGCTGTCCATTCACCCGTCTCATAATCGATTAAAAATTGCATTCAGCCTAATCGATTAAGTGTATCAAACGATAATTTTAAATTATTTCGAATGACTCAGTTCATTGAAATAAATTAGTGATTTTCAAATATGTATTGTTTTAAAATTAGAAATAACCCGTTTATAGGCATACAATACAATAACAACGTACAGTAATAACTATACTTATATGATTTCATAATTTTATCATAACCATAATGTTACAGTATTTTAAGAAAAATATCGGTTTCGTGGCTAATTTCGCGCCGATGTTTTTATTACGTACAAGAATTCTAAATTCAAAATCGGAATGCGGTCCATATTCAAGATATTTTATCGGATACACTTTAGTATAAAAGAGAGTTTTACTTTTATCTTTTCAGAAGGTTTTATACAGAATGACCAGTATAAATAAGATTTTGTCTATGTATGATAAGTAGGCCCAGGCAGGAACTGGTACACTTACGCGAATCCGAAGCCAGCTGTTATGGCATGCCTGGAAAATAAAATCCAAGACGGCAACCTTACAATTTATCGTAATGGAAGTCATTAAAATGATTTTCGAGGATCCAGAAAATTAATGCAAAATAAATCTAAGAAGGTGGTGGTGCATATGTACCAAGCTGCATTACGAAATATCATCATAAAAACCGCTTGACGTATAAAGATGAAATTTGGCAGGGAGGTTTCTCAAGTGACGTAAGTGCGCATTATGGAAGGATTTTTGGTAATTCCACCCCTAAGGGGGTAAAAAGTGGGTTGAAAGTTTGTATGAAATTTCTATAGTTTGTAAGTTGGACACGTGAAATTTTAGATTTACGCTGTTGGTTGATAAAAAAAAATTATGTATTTTTTGGTTTTTGGAAATTCTACCCCTAAAGGGGTAAAAAAAGGGTTAAAAGTTTGTATGAAATTTTTAGTTTAAATGGACACATGAAATTTTAGATTTACGCTCTTGGTTGATAAAAAGAATTCATGTAGGTATTTATTTTCTTTTTGAAATTCCACCCCTAAAGAAGTGAAAAGATGAAAATTTTAAAATTTTGCATAAATACTAACCTAAGTAAATAGTAAAGGTTTCATTATTCGTTTTTCAAAACTACTCCTAAAAGACGATTTATGGGGTGTTAAAGATTTTTGAAGATTTTTGTTGTACAGGACTTCTTTTTATTACCCGACTGGGTTATGTGTTTCGCGCGTATCTTGTATGTATGTATGTAATATTCTTTATTACCTCATATATTTTAAACCACTTGACCGAATTATATAATTACGACATCGATAGGTAAGTCTTAACCGCCCAAGTGTTCTTAGATAGGTGAAGTTCTAAACAAATAAACATGGCGGATTTTGGGCGCCATATTGTGCGGGTCCCAATTTTTTTTCTTCCAAACCGATCTATTGGGGTATCAAAATGAAGGGTTTTAAAAGGTGATTACAAAAATATATACCACTTATAGTTATGTTTAAAAGTAATTCGAAAAAGAAACATACAACTAAAAAGTTGTAAATAAAAAAAGTTAATTTAAAAATCAAAAATCTTTAATTTTAATTCTTAATCTTTCTTGTTAACAGCTTTTTAGTTTGATTCTTAATCAGTCGGGTTTTTGATTTTAAAATTAACTTTTTTTATTTACAACTTTTTACTTATATTTTTCTTTTTAGAATTACTTTTTATGATATAGGGGAGCACTAAGAAGTTATTTTTGAAAATTCAACCTATAAGGGGGTGAACTAAAAAGTCATCTGTAGGATAAAATACGGATCACGCGAAGTCGCGGGCGAGGTGCTAGTAAGGGCTAGCACATTCTTTTAATTCACAAATTAAAGATGGCGGCTTTTTCAAAGCTTTACATATTATGAAGGATTTTCTATTTCTCCTGGGGTGCTATTAACGCAAATTCTAAATCCAAGTTGGCAGCTATTTCAGGTTGTTTATTTTTTTATAATTTCAAGTTTAAAGCCCGTATTCGTTAATAACTACTAGATTTGAGACTATAAGACCAGGTTTCTTCATGATGTTTTCTTTCACCGTTGTTAACGATCTCCAAGATATACTCAGAAAGTACCTAAAGGAATTTGAAAAAGACGCATTAGTACTTGCCCGGATTTGAACCCATGACCTCAGGCAAGGCGAGGCCTTTAGCCACTAGGCAACCACGACACTCATTACAATATACCGAATATGCGTTCCCCGAAACTATGCGTTTCATACTAACATAAAAATATACTAGGCACTCTGTCTACTTCTTAGACTATCAAACATTAAAAGGCTCAATCATTATTATTTATATACAAAATATTTTTGAATAGCGAGCGCATTCCGTATTTAAAATTTGAATCGGAAATAAAATTCGGCGCGGAACTATCCACGGTTCGATGAATTTGTTTATTTTGCTGTGGTCAAATAATGTCCAAATATCTATTAAGATTACTTTAAGAAAGTATTAAGGGTAATTATTTTAAGTACTTATTTTTTTTATGCCTACATCAGGTTTATTCTAATTTTTAAGAATCGATTTGGAATAATCGCTCATTAATTGAGTCAATAGTATTAAAAAAATCGATTGCTAAAATCGTTTTGGCACACCACTATTACAATAAAAAAACAATGTCGTTGACGGAGTTTTTTTGGCGGGATTTTGTCGAGTGAAGTTCAATGGCTGTTAATATTATTTGTAAATTGATTCCTAGTGGATATTGTGATATATTTGTAGTTTTGTGTCTCAACTGTCTACGCAATTGGACAATTTGTGAAATCATTGACAGAAGCGATCTCGGTATAGTGGAGCGGAGTATTTTATTGTAATATTGACTGCCTCTGCAAAGCTTACTGGGAAGACTGACTCGATACAATTTGCTGCCAAATACTCCAAAAAACATTAGAATCTGTTACATCCGCATTCTAATGCATACTAAAGAATATCAGAGCGAAATAATAAAATGGCTAAAAGGTCCTAGCAACCAGGCCATAAAACTTACCTAAAAAAAAAAAAATGTCTTTGGCGAATTGGAGGTTTTGTCTTTTGAACATAAATAAAGTAGTGGTGATGAATTTTACGTATTATTGGACCGGTTTTTGTTAATTACGTTAAGATCTGGGCGTTTTCATAATGTTTATTAAGTTTAGAGACATAATTGTCATATTTGTAATCATTTTTCCATGTGGGTGGGTGATATTTGTGTAAAATAAAAATGTAAACAAACACGATTGGCGCGAAACTTCGACTTTGGATAACAAATAACTTCATTACAACTAAATATTTATGTTAAAATATTGATGAATTCGTTAAATAATATAACGATGAGCAAACCACTACCCGTGCAATGGAGTTTGGGTGTCCCAAATATGCATTTTTTATGTTTTTTAGCCTCGACCACGTCTGTCATCAAAATGGCGATTATCGCATTAACACACTTGAATTTAAGAAAGGTAAATTAATAAACTTGCGCGCTTAATCTAAAAAAAATATTGGCGCTTACATGTAAGCTTTTTATCCAACTGTTTTAATCAACGACTGTTAAATGCGGACTCCTTGGACCCTTTGCTCCATATAAAAAGTAATTGTCTTGGTTACTAGTAAATTGAACTTTATCCATTGCCTTTCGTCTCATCTGCGTATTTTTCTCCTTTAACTTAGCACTGCTGAATCAGCAATTATAGCCTAGATTACTCTAATAATTTAGGTTCAAGCGCGTGTGATTTTTCCAGTAATCTTCTAGAGGTTATACGCAGCATGTCTGTTACCATGGTGATTACCATATTATTAGAAATAACAGTGTTGTCAAAAAAAAACGTGTCGCATGCAAAGACCTTATACGTATTTCTTACTACTAGACTGTGCACCAAAAATTTATGTTTAGCTATAATGAAATCTATTATCATACGACTAGGTCAGCTATTTCCTTATAAGCCGTAGCTAACCAAAAGCTCCTGGCGAGAGGGTTCCCGCTGGTAGTGTGTCCTTGTCTGACATCTTGCTAGCTCAACTAATCATTGGATTTGGTAGAAATGGTAGAAGATTTTATATTTTTCATTTTTATGTTATACCAAAACGAACGAATAAAAAAAATATTTAAATACGTTTCAAAGTCTATGAAACTTTGAAACGTATTTAAATATTTCTACAGTTCCTTTAGTTAATCAATTCATTGTATTTCAAAAAAAAAAACAGTAATACTGAGTAAGAGTAGTACTTTTAAATGTTTGGGCCTGGTAATACTAAATGTAAGACCACCAGGTTGGAGTTTTTGGCGGGATTTTTTCGAGTGAAGTTCAGCGGCTGTTAATATTATTTGCAAATTGATTCCTAGTAGATATTGTGATATAAAATTGGTGTAGTTTTGTGTCTCAACTGTTTACGCAACTGGACAATATGTGAAATCATTGACAGAAGCGATCTCAGGATAGTGAAGCGGAGAATTTTATTGTAGTATTGACTACTTCCGCAAAGCTTACTGGGAAGGCTGACTCGATACAATTTGCTGCCAAATACTCCAAAAACCATTAGAATCTGTTACACCCGTATTCTAACGCATACTAAAGAATGTTAAAATTGCACTGAAGACGAGGCGGTATGGTCCAAGACCTTAGCCTGCCCGAAAAGGGCGAACAAAAAAAAAAAAGACCACCAGGTTTGCGGCGTTTTTGGCGGGTTTTGTTCGAGTAAAATTCAGTGGCTGTTAATATTATTCGCAAATTGATTCCTAGTGGAATAAAATTGGTGTAGTTTTGTTTCTCAAGTGGACAATATGTGAAATCATTGAGATCCTTTGGAGTATTTCAAAGCATCGTCTGAAGACTGCAGGATCATCTAACGTCTCTCCTTCATGAGCTTGAGAGTAAGATCAGAGAGTTTTTTTTCCTATCTATACGATGGGTCTTGAAGAATAAGACTTATGCAGACTTGGGATTTGAGGATTATCGAGTCCTCCCCGAATACACCATCGTAAACTGCTCAATTCCTCTTCGAGTTCGGTCATCTTATCGTCGGTCCGGAGTCCGGAGTGTGCGCGTGTTGTACGTTGCCAGGTCCTGTCGTCGGTATTTGTTGGGGTAGCCGGATCTCGTCCGGGATTCTTTGCACCCCTTGTCATACCGTAACCTAGACCGCTACCGAAGTCGAGGTTAGGCAGGCTTCCGGGCACTAGGGGCTTGTTTTATTTGTGCTATTCATGGGGAGTGCTTTGCAGGCGGGTTGGCGATCCCAGTATGGTTGTTACAAATGCACAGAGAACGCTGCTGATCATTCTCTGGTTTGTCCCTTAGTCGCCTCTTACGACACCAATGGAAAAACATGGGCTGTCGAAATTCCGTACGCTCGACACCGACTCGGTAAGTGACGTAGATTCCAAAAAATATACACTCATTTTTTTTTTCAATGTATTTGGTAGGTTTAGGTAGCGTAGTTAGGTAGCATAAATACATATATTGGGATACTTACACTATTGTTTTTACAATCAATTCGTCCCGTGTTATGTTTGGTCATGGTCACCTCATTAGAAAGAGACACACTACCAACGGGAGCCCTCTCGCTCGGACCGGTTTTTGCGCCATAGTGCACAGTCTAGTAGTAAGAAGTATAAGGTCTTTGGTCGCATGTATTTTGTTGTAATAATTCATAAATTTCGTTGTACCTTTTAAACTGTTTACTTTGCTTCCACAACTGCGTTCCTCCCGCTACTGAAAACGTATATTCTAAGAGGTTATCGACCCGCGATTAAACAGAAAATGCGTGAAGTTAATTGGTAAAGAAAACTGGCAAACATGGAAATACAAAATTTCGATTATGCTGGATGGAACGGAGAATGCGATGGCAGCCGTCGAAGGCAAATTGAAAGAACCAATACCAGTTGATCAATCGGAAGGTGACGTCGCTGTCAGCACTTATAGTTCGGCTCTAGCCAAGTATAAGAAGGCCGAAACTGGCGCTCTTCTGATGCTAACCACTAACATGTCGGAAGACACACTGAAGAAAGTAATGAGATACAAGACCGCACGCGAAGTCTGGCAAGAATTGCACAGATTATTCGACGGGCTAACGGAAGATAGAGCATATAATTTATGTCTAGAGTTCTTTGGACTGAAGCACGATAAAGTGGATGACATACCCACTCACATGGCCAAATTAAAGAACCTCTGGAATGAGTTGAAGGCGGAAGTCTCCAAGATTGACGCTACTGCTAAACTTCCCGAGATGTTTCTCATATGCAAGGTGTTAGATACGTTGGATGAAAGGTACCTCAACTTCAAGTCAAGCTGGCTCATGCTTAAACAGACGGAGAAGACCATAGATAGTCTGACGAATCACCTTTGTGCATTCGAAAGAGATCTGGGCAGCCAAGAGATTCCCAAACAGGAAGCGCTAGTGGCAACACCCAATGAGCGTCTTACCAAGCATGACAAAGACAAGGAGCAACTGATCTCAAATCAAATCAAAATCAAATCAAATATTTTATTAGAACATTAAACATGTTTACAAAGTATTAGTGATCGTTAACAGCTACATTAGTGTGAAACTGTGTTGTAGCCATTAGCGCCCACCTCCGAGAGAGCAGACGTCGGCGTTCCAACATTATTTATAACAAAAATAAATTACAATTACAATAATAATAAATTACAATTAATTGATATTTAGAAATAAATTATTTGAAAACCTCCTAACCATTACAAAATCATTTTAAAATATATAATTCAATAAATTATAATAATAATCAAAATAAGAAAATATAAAAACATCAATAAAAATCAATAATCATCAATCAATAAAAAGCCAATAAGAATAATGTAATAGGATATCATAATAAATTTTATATGAAATTCAATACACTAAAATACCTTTGAAAGAAATACAGTTATTACAAAATAATTAATAAGAGGTGATTTCAAAAATATATAACACTTATATGTTTAAATGTATCTAATTCGAAAAAAACTAACTAAAAAGTTATAAATAAAAAAACTTAATTCAAAAAATCAAAAAACCCGACTGCTTCAAAAGCGAACTAAAAAGTCGTAAACAAGGAAAAATCATGCTGTGCAGTCGGAGGATACATATTAGCGGGCTGGCTGACCAAAATCTGGTGTATCCTCCGCCTGCACAGCATGATTTTTTCCTTGTTTACGACTTTTTAGTTCGCTTTTGAAGCAGTCGGGTTTTTTGATTTTTTGAATTAAGTTTTTTTATTTATAACTTTTTAGTTAGTTTTTTTCGAATTAGATACATTTAAACATATAAGTGTTATATATTTTTGAAATCACCTCTTAAAACCCTTTATTTTGATACCCCACACAATGGGTTTGGAAGAAAAAAAAAATTTGGGCCCCCACAATATGGCACCCAAAAGCCGCCATTTTTCTATTATCCAATTTTAATGTAGCCTATGACACTCGCAGGATTAAGACGCATCGTTTGACGTATGAATCATCAAAATCGGCCAACGCGTTTGGTCTCTGGAACGCCACATAGGAACAAACATACATACATACATACATACATAGACTGTTAAACACATTACCCTCCTTCGGCAGTCGGGTAAAAATTAGGTCAAGATCGCCAGTTCTCTTAGTGCATGTGTGATCTGCAACTACTGTTCTAGGAAAGGACACAGAGTGCGCAATTGCAAGAAGTGGAATAGAGATGGCAGGCCACCTAAATCTACTCAAGGCACATCAGGAACAGGCTCAAAGTCCAAGCAGGTACAACACATTTCGCTAATGGTAAACGCATGTACTACAGAACAAGCTCAAGATCGAGAGAACTGGTTTGTCGATGACGGAGCAACAACCCACATCGCAGTAAGGAGCGACTTCTTCAGCGATTTTCAAGAATTTGATCTAGACCACACAGTAATAACAGCTGACGGAAGCACAATTCCTGCCGTAGGAAAAGGCACTGTGGTGGTAGAAACAAATGTTAATAATATAAGGGAGAACATAACACTTAACGATGTGTGGCTCGTCCAAAATCTGACCAAAAATCTGTTCTCACCGTTGGCAGCGCAAGATAGGATGCAAAATAGCCTATTCACATCAACGACTAGACAGTGCAAGCTCGATATTGAAGGCACTACTAGAATTGTTGGCAAGAGAGTACCCTTTGGCGGACTCTATAAACTAGAAATGAAGGCGGTCATGCCCACTAAGCAAAAATCAATAGAGGTCAATGTCATCAATGGTACGAACATGCTGCAGCTATATCATGAGCGCTTCGCACATCAAGACAAGAACCACGTCATTCGCATAGCTTAACGCGAGCTAGACATCGAGTTACGTCCAGATAAAGTGAAATGCGAAGGCTGCATCTATGGAAAGGCTCATCGAAAACCCTTTGGAACTAGAGAAAAAGAGCCTCAGCATGTAGAGAGTTGATACACACCGACGTTTGTGGCCCCTTCACTGAAAGTATCTCAAAGTACAAATATTTTGTATTGTTTAAGGACGATTACTCAAGCTACCGCCTTGTGTACTTCATAAAGCAGAAGTCAGAAGTCAAAGAAAAACTGACACAGATGCTACAAGAAGCTAAAGACGCTGGGCATATTGTCAAAACCTTACTGAGTGACAACGGTGATGAGTTTGATAACAAGAACGTCCGGAAAATACTGCAAAGACACGGTATTCAGCATAGGCTGACAATGCCTTACACGCCGGAGCAGAACGGCTGTAGTGAGCGAGAAAACCGAACGCTTGTCGAAGCTGCGAGATCTTTGCTTTATGCTAGAGGAGAAATGCCTCAAAAACTTTGGGCAGAGCTGATAAACACAGCTACTTACGTGCTTAATAGAACAGGACCTACTAGAGTAGGATTGAAAGTTCCAAAATAAGTCACTTAAAGATAATCGGAAGTGAATGCTATGCCCATGTACCAAAACAAAAGCGCAAAAAAATGAGCAAAAAGCCATCAAAGGTAGGCTCATAGGCTACAAAGGTGACGACGGCTACCGGATCTGGAACGGAAGAGAGACATTGAAGTCGAGAGATATCTCATTCCAGACCGATGTTGAATTTAAAATCAACATCAGCGGGCCGTTACGGTCAGAGGGAGCTGAGAGCGATGATAGAAGCAACCCTGACCCTGTGCCTGATGCCGAAAACCAGGAACTTGCTCAAGAGGGAGATAGAATGGATGACCAAGTTCTGGTCCCAGACGAAGTCTTCCTCGACGCTAGCGACGGAGGAGGGCTTGAGGTCACTGAGCCTGGCGACGAAGGAGAGCTAGAGATCACTGAGCCTCCAGCTGCTGATGGTACCCCTGCTGAACAGGAACCTCACTACAATCTTAGAGAGAGATCCACGATCGCGAGACCCAAAAGATACGAGGACTTTGTGTGTTCGGTAACCAATGAGAGATTCCCAGTAACCTACAAAGAAGCCATTGTGAGAGAGGATCAAACTTCAAGAAGAGATTAACTGATATATATAATAAGATAAATAAGATATATAATAAGATAAGATAGATATATAATATTCAATTCAATTCAATTCAATTCTTTATTGCATATCACATGTGTATAACAAAGATCTTATAACAGTAGTATAGTTCACATGGACCCTGTCGGGCACAGCAATTTATTATAAGAATAGTGGCAAAACCTAGCTTATTTTAAATTAATTAATATAACTGAAAAATTACAATGAAAGTATAGATAAAAGTGAAATAAAACAATGAAAAAGTGCTAAATCAATAAAAAAAAAACTAAGATAAAAATGGCAATGTCAACAACAACGTGTCAATACATCGGGCACAGTAATTTAAAATATTATATAACAAATACATAGCATAAGTTCAGGTAATATAATTTTGAATAATTTTACTTAAGTTTTAACTGTAATTTTAATTACGATGCCACAGATTACATTGTAAAATAGAACACTTAGATGTCAAGATTTAGATACAAGTCAAATAAAATAAAATGGTGAAAAGTCAATAAAAAATAAAAAATAAATGGTAATGTCACAAATAAAACAATAAAATATGTTAAAACAGAATTAAATAATTGGCATGGCAAATCAAAATGTGAGCGTCTCTGATAGTCATGTATGAAAGTCATCATTAAAAAAATCATTCAATGTATAATAGCATCTATCAACCAACCATTTTTTGAGGCGTTTAAAAAATATTTTGTCGTTTTTCTCAGTTTTGATGTCGTTCGGTATTTTATTATATATTTTTATAGACATTATGTTAGGACCCGTGCTATGTAATTTTAACTTTGATGATGGAATTATGAGTGTGTTTTCAAATCGTGAACGTGGTGCATATAATAAGAGATTAACTGGAAAAAAAACTAACTAAAAAGTTATAAATAAAAAAAGTTAAATAAAAAAACCCGACTGCTTTAAAAGCGGACACCAGATTTTGGTCAGCCAGCCCGCGAATATGTATCCTCCGACTGCACAGCATGATTTTTTACCTTGTTTACGACTTTTTAGTTCGCTTTGAAGCAGTCGGGTTTTTTGATTTTTTGATTTAACTTTTCTTTTAACAGATTATAAATGACTATTGTTATGTTCGCTTTTTGTGGCATAGAATGTCACTTTTTTGAGCAAGTGGTACGAAAAGTATATTATTTTCATATTTTCCCCAGTGAAAAGACCTTGCAGTGAGATTGGCAGTGAGACTTGAATACAATTTGTATGTTTTTAAATTTTCATTTTTATTTTAGGCAATAATATAACGTTGTTATTCTGTTGTATTAAGCATAACATACCAACACTCATATCTTTGCTTTGTTTCCTATAAAATAGCTCTGTATGTACTGCTGTCGGTGTACCTAACAATAAATAAATCCAATGTCTTCCTGTTCATTTTGCCTAAAGCTGGTCATGAAATACGTACTTCTTAAGGACACGAACGTGGTTGCGACTTCGAGTCCCATCTACGGTAGATGGGAGTCGAAGTCGCAACCTTAAGTATAGTAGACCACCACGTTTATCATATAGGCTATTCAGGCGGGCAATGGCGGCAGCAAAATTACAAACCACATTGCACGCACGTCAACGTCATTAATGACTTTAGTAGTATGATTAGAGACCTAAAATCTCAAAAGTATTTTTTAGTCTCGTGCATTAGGTCCCGAATTATTAATTTACTCTAGCCACACTTGAAATAGCCCTTGAATGTGATTAGGCTGTTCAGGCGGGCAATGGTGGCAGCGAAATTACGAACCACATTGAACGCACGTCAACGTCATTAATGACTTTAGTAGTATGATAAGAGATCTAAAATCTCAAAAGTATATTTTAGTCTCGTGCATTAGGTCCCGAATTATTATTTTACTTTAGCCACACTTGAAATAGCCCTTGAAGGTATATCGTTGATTCGGAAAATCTTAACATCGCCATTCAGAAAATGACGCGAAATGCCCAACGCCATCTATCGAATATGGAGTTCAACAGTCCGATATCAGAATTACGTGTGTTACGACATTATACTTTTTGAACACTTTAAATTCATCTAACTTTTGATAGAGTGAACCGATTGCGATGAAACAAAAACTAAGTAATACTTCAAATTACGCACAATTTTTATAATTAAAAGTTATCAACATTGGTTTCGTACATTTGACGTCATGCGTGCACAAATAAACAGTCCGACAGATAAACAGACAAAAATTCCAAAAATGCTGGAAATGGGTTCTGTTGGTTATCCTTTAACTCCCTGGCTATTTTTTTTGGAAACATTTTCGATATACAAAAACGACTTTTCTACAGATATATGTATTGATGATACGTATACAAGCATAATTCAATTTAACGTAGGTTATTTACTACTAACTTAATCAATTAATAGGTGCATATTGTTGTGTCATTTTCCTGAGAGAACAATTGTTTTTTTTTTGTCAAAAACCCCACTCAACGACGCAGATTGGTAGTCACCTAAATAAGATGGCAAACAGGAAAGTTTATTATTTTGGATATAATTGCAATCTAAAATATAGTTGTAACTTGGCGATGTCATTCGTTCTGTGGCGTTCGGTACATACTTTACTGTTTTTACATCGAGTATTGCGGCATCAACTTTATTTGGACCGTGGCATTCATCATCATCATCATTTCAGCCGAAAGACGTCCACTGCTCAACATAGGACTCCCCCAAGTGTCACCATATTGACATGTCCTATGCGTCTCGCATCCCGCTGACACAGCGGACTCCTACTACCTTCACCAAGTCATCTATCCACCTAGTGGGAGGCCTTCTAACGCTGCGTCTTTCGGAACGTGGCAGAGCTTTACGTCAAGTGTTCACAATTTTCAAAGACCTACCACGACTTATAAGAAGCTAACAACAGAGCTATCCAGGTGGCTACATTCTGGTATGTCAATTTTTTCACATAAATTAGAAGAAGAAAGAAAACAAGAAGTATTTTTTTCCTGTTTTTCGGAACTGACCGATTTTTGGATATAAAAGTAAAGCAATCAAAATCGCGGCAGTGATATTATCCATGGCGGATTACGATCACATCAGCGAATACGAATTACACTTCACCGAGATTGGGCTAACACTATTTGCAGTGATATACGGAGTGACATCGTGGTGTATAATTAAAATTTTTCGAAATTACAGAAACTTTGTGTATATAAATGCAATTTTTGCGAACTTTTTACTAGATTCAATAGTTACGATTCTTTACCAAACAAATGTCAGTTGGTTTCGGTTTCAGTGTCTGTATGTATACTTATTTACAGCAAAGAATTACTGGTTGATTATTATAATTCATATGTTTTATGTAGACTTTGTTAAAGTTTTTAATGGTCATGTCCCGAAGAGATATCTAAAAAGTAACCTCTTTGGTTGGGGAGCACCTTTGATAACAATTGGGCTTTATATTTTTGAAATTGCTGGTTCATTCTCAGAATCATTAATTATAATACTAATAAGAATATGTCCTTTGTTATTGAACTTTATTTGGTACTTTATAATTGTATGCTCACTTTGTCGGTCTTTCAACACAAGCGGCCATACAGCTGCTAATATCCGGCGTCGCTTATTTATCGCAACTTTTATATTTTTACCAAGCGATGTCATTATGTTAGTTAAATGATAAATGATTTTATTTCTGTAAGTTGGTTTGTACAAACGCTTTTACATGTCTAACATATTTTTTTTTTAAATTAGATGTGGTCGGCGTTTCCTATCTGACTACTCTGAGCAGAATGGCCGAAACAAACTCAGATGTCACAGTCTCTTTTAAAGTCCTGACAAAATCTTGGTTCGATCATGTGAAGACCATGTAGACTGATGTCTGAAATGGTCTTTTGAGGAAAGAACCAGCTAGTGCTGAGTAGCTAGCTGAGTGGACCTGTCCAGTCAGTGCACGCATTTGTCAATAACCGAGCAGCTCAACTCAGAATTTAAGGAGCTCAACGATTCGACGAACAATACCAAAGAAAGGACATTCGGGTAGGCCGCATAAACTACTCAAACTGCCAGACCATGATTAAAAAGTAAGAAAAATTAAAAAAAAATAATGATCCACATAGTCTTCACATTCACAATAATTAAAAAAAAACTTTTTACAAAAAATACAACCGACTTCCAAATAAAAACACTACAAAGTGAAAAATAAATTCAATTTCGGAAGTCGGTGTTCCTATTTTCGTTTCTTCTTTTTTTGACACCGACTTCCGAAATTGAATTTATTTTTCACTTTGTAGTGTTTTTATTTGGAAGTCGGTTGTATTTTTTGTAAAAAGTTTTTTTTTATTTTTCACTTTTTAGTTGTGGTACATAATGGACCAGTTCTATAGGTTAGGTACCTATAATGCTCAAAGTGAAGCCAGAATTGATTATCCCAATAACATGAAACTTAAACAAAACCGGTGGAATGAGAGTATACCAGGGTTAACTGTTCACACTTGCGAACCCTCTTTAGAGCGTACTAGTGTGATTTTATGTTATGTAATGGTAAAAACAATAAACAGACATACGATTGCAGCTATCCTGAGTGATTTGCAGTCATTTATTGAAGAGTTCTGATGTATATCTCCAAAGTTCTTCATCAGATCTTGATGAAATTTAAATGGGACCACATGACAAGCACCAGCTTTCAAATAAAAAAAGAATCATCGAAATCCGTCCACCCAGTAAAAAGTTCTGAGGTAACAAACATAAAAAAAAAAAACAGTCGAATTGATAACCTCCTCTTTTTTGGAAAGTCGGTTAAAAATCATAAGTAGTGATAGCGATGATGAAGATTTTTTAACTCCGCCGCAGTTGAAGGAAACAGCAAAAATACTGATTGATAACCTTTTACCACAGAAATCAATTAAAAAATATACTAAAACTTATGACGATTTTTTGCAATGGAAAAGTGAAAAAAATGCGGCATCTTTTTCTGAAACTGTTTTGCTAGCTTATTTCAGTGAAAAAGCGCAAAAATACAAACCAAGTACGTTATGGTCTATGTACTCAATGTTGAAAAGTACTATATTGACAAGAAACGACATAAATATTCAAGAATACAAAAAACTTACAGCATTTCTGAAAAGAAAGTCGGAGGGATTCCGTAGTAAGAAATCAAAATTGCTTACTACAAAGGATGTTTATTCCTTTTTGCAGAATGCTCCAGATGACAAATATTTGTTGATGAAGGTAAGTTTATGAACAAAATGCACTGGTTTATGATTTATTACGTACCTATTTATGAGTAGAAATCTACTAGGTTTTCATGTTTGATATTTTTGTTTACAGGTTATTTTGATTTTAGGAGTAAATGGGGCCTGTCGTTCGCAAGAACTTGTGGATATGACAACAGACGATATCGAAATCCTCGAAAATGGAATGATCGTCAATATTCCTAACACAAAAACCAAAATTCAGCGATCATTTGTTATATCGGGCTTATTTTATGAGATAGTGAAGAAATATAACGAAATTCGCCCCAGTGACCCCAAAACCAATCGGTTTTTACTACAATATAAAAACAAAAAATGTACGAAACAAGTAATTGGGAAAAACAAAATAAGTACTGTGCCAAGAGAAATAGCTTCCTACCTTAATTTATTCAATCCACTAGAATACACTGGCCACTGCTTTCGCAGAACTTCAGCGACTATTCTTGCCGATACTGGTGCTGATTTAACCACAATAAAACGTCACGGTGGTTGGAAATCGTTCGCTGTTGCAGAAAGCTACATAGAGAATTCCGTAGAAAACAAAAAACGAATAAATAACCAAATATCGGGATCGATTAATGTGCATCAAGACTCATCTCCTCAACCATCAACGAGCGCGGCGATGCCAGATGCCCCTCAGCAGCCAGTTGCCCCTTTGGCACCACAGCCTTCTACGAGCGCAGTGCCAACAGCACAGCCAGTTATTCCTCCTACATTGTCGCAAACATCTCAAACAAACATTAATGGAAAAAGTGTTACATTAAGCTTCACTAACTGCAACAATTTCAATATAAATTTCAATTAGTAAAGATTTAGTTTTTTATTTTCCTCGTAGGTGTAGTATAATAATAATAATAATGTATTTATTTAATTAGTATAAGGCACTATGTATCACTCGAGAGAAAGTGCGATTCCCGATCTCGGGTGTTTTAAAGCCCTCGCCTACGGCTCGGGCTTCAAACGACACCCTCGACGGTAATCGGTCACTTTCTCCTCTCGGTGAACAATGTACTATTATTTCACTACTGGGACACAGGCCACTTCTCTGGGAGAGGGAGTGGGCCATAATCTACCACGCAGTGAAACATTGTAGGCTTAATAACCTGATACATTTACTGAGAGAAACTTGTAAGTGCTAACTCAACCTGGGGCTCTATACAAGTGACTTTCAGCGGTGGCGATTGTCACAATGGTAAAATGTCGTGTCATGCTCTGCCGCAGAGCCACCATGTTAGAAACCGATCTATTATATCTTAAAATGATGTACGCCAAACGTACATAATGTACGTAAACCTTTATAGCTGTACGTGCATGAGGTAATGATAAAATGGACATTGGTTGTGGCTCTGCTGCAGAGCATACTCTCTAGCAGAGCCACACATAACATGTACTCAGGCAAGTTAAACGATACTGTTTTTTGATGAAAACTGTTGTACGAATAGTGTTAATTGCGTACGTGTTGCAAAATATCATTATTAAACAGTGGTTTTATTTATTTTAACTTTACAAAAATGTTCATAGAAAGCGCTAAGTTATTTTGTGTACCTATTGTCAACGAGACCTCTAGACGACACCACCTGGGGTGTCTTTTCACCTTAATGAAGTTCTAAACTAATCATATACATCTGGTGTGACTACGAGTCAGCACTCCATTTACCGTAGTCGGCGGTGGTGCAGTTACCAAAAAAAAAAATGTGGACGATACCCCAGCGGTGTCGTTGTCAATACATAGGTTATTTTAAGTCAGCAAATTACACTTCTCATCAGAAAAATCAAAACACTTCTGTTTTTATGGTTTATGTCCTAATTTAAGATAAAAGAGTTTTCATTACATAAAAAAAAATCACATGATTGTACAGCTGGCAGTTTGGCCATTAGAGTGATACGCGAAAATTCAAAATTCAAAATTAGAATTTCATTTGTTTATTGTATAAATGAAATGATTCACTGTTTAGAGACAAATGTGTGTTTAGAGTTGGAGTAAATTTCACCTTTGAAAACTAAAAATTTGCGCTTAAAACTTTTTGTTCTGTGTTATGTGTACTTGAGTTTGGGACGTCTGAAAAAGTTTTTTTCTAAAACATATGGATACTTCGCCCGCAGTATCCGCCCAAGTGGTGGCATTGCTGGATTCTGGACTTAGTCAGCGTGTTGTGGCTGAAATATTGCATCTAAGCCTGTCCTCTGTTCATAGAGTCTACAAACACTATCGGGAGTCTGGTTTGTTCACTCGCCGTTCAGGATCTGGCAGGAATCGGGTCACTTCTGGGCGAAATGATCGATTTATTGTAACAACTTCTTTACGAAATTGACGCCTTAATGCTTTTCAACTGCAGCAGCAGCTTTATGTCGTACGTAGGGTGGCTGTAAGTGACTATAATTAGAAGAAGGTTGAAGGAACGTGGACTGGTACCGCACAAGCCAGCAAATGTGCCGAAATTAACTGCAAACCATCGAAGAGCGCGCCTTAAGTTTGCCCGTGAGCACCTAAATTGGTCATACCTCCAGTAGAACAAAGTCCTCTTTTCTGATGAGTTTAAAATTATGCTGTATGGTAACGACGGAAGGAACAAGGTTTACAGAAGAGATCGAGAACGCTTTGCACAATGCTATATTGAAGAAAAGGTTAGCTATGCTGGCGGTATAGTAAACTAGTAAACTTGTAAAGCCTACTTAGCTCTGATAGTTTTCCTTTTATTTTCGTTATACATACTACTGTCGTGATTTTGCCGTACGTCTACCAACTTGAAACACTGTAGCCCATACAAGCATTTTATGAAATGAGACGAATCTAAGCGTAAGTAACATGTAGGAATAATTTCGGTCTTCCCTTCAAGGATCTAAAAACTGTGACTAGCATAATCCTTAGTTAATTTAAAAGTGGTAAAAGCCTTCACGCATGCTCCGATTAAAGCACTTGAGTCATCAGTGATTATTTCTTTTTGCTTAAACATATTATTAATCCAACTTTTTTTAACCACATATAAATAGTTTTTATAGTTTGACTTGCAGAAATCATCTGGGTTACTGGAACTGATGTGGTTTTTTACTTAGGTACTGCCACATATAAAAATAAAGGTTTTTCCTGATACTTATCAAAATAATTCGGGCTGCTGGGCCTCAGGTTCGGTCTCTCCGGGAGACCATGGTTGAACGCTTGAACCTGTCTTTGAAGGCGGTCTCCGAATGGGGTGATGACAATCTGGTCAGTTTCAATGCTGCTAAGACCCAGGCGTGTCTTTTTTCCGCTAGAAAGACCCAATTCCACCCGGCTCCATCTTTCCGTGGTGTAACTAAGCCGTTAACGGACCATCTAGAAGTTATTGGTGTTACGTTGACATCGACCCTTAACTTCGCTACATTCATTGAGGCGAGAGCTCAGTTAGCTGCAAAATAGTTGGGGATTTTTGCAAAGGTGAGACGGTACTTCACTCCTGAACAGCTGCTCAACTTGTATATAGCGCAAGTTCGGTCATGCATGGAGTACTGCTCTCACCTCTGGGATGCATCTGCCAAATACCAGCTTGATGCACTTGTGTCAATTGACAGACGGGCCAAAAGTCTTATTGGCAACGATACACTGGTCGCGTCTCAAAGCTCCAGAGCCTCGAACATCGACGCCGAGTTGCCAGCCTGTCGGTTTTTTACTGCACAACCTGATTCCACCTAGCCCTTTCCATCATCGGATTACAAGACGTATGGCCATGCGCCATCGGTACATCGTGGACATCCCTCCCATACGCACAAAGCGTTTTGCTAATACTTTCGTTGTGCGCACAGCTAAGGAGAGGAACTCCCTTCCGGAATCCTTGTTTCCTGATAGCTACAACCTTGGGGTCTTTAAGTCAAGAGTGAATGGGTTTCTTCTAGGCAAGCGAGCTTCACCGTAGACCACATCATCGCTTATCATCAGGCGAGATAGTGGTCAAACGCGAGCCTATAGATAAGAAAAAATGTATGAGTGGCTTGAATTTCTTAAATATAGAACCAGTAGCATCAAGGCTTATTGCAGAATGGTGCGTTCGTGAAAAGTTTTCATTAGAAAATCGTTGTGATTCGGTCCAATAGTATACATAGAAAGGATTTAGGTGAATATCTCGCACAACATTGTCATACGGGGGCATACATGTCATAATCTAAAAAGCAACTAATACTATTTTATGGAAGTATTTCGACGTATTGGTTGTACTTTTTGTGTTTTGCAAAGATTTTAGACTCGGTACAAAGGGCGGTTCTTTAGTAACATCATTTGTATGTGTTCGAAAGGAACCCTAAAATCACGACACAAAATGAAGTGCATCTTTATCTTTATGTTCTTTATGTTTTATGTTCTTGCTTCCATTGAGTCTTATTTTAACCGTCTTGCCAAAAAGAGAGGAGGTTCTATGTTTTTTTTTTAGTGTATGTTCTCCGATATCTACGTCAGTCAAGGACCGATTTAATTTATTTCTTTTTATATGAAAGACCATGTTTTGAAATTGGTCCCATATTAATTTTGTGAAGATCTGGTGAAGAACTTCAGCGATATACAACAGAACTCTTCAATAAATAACGGCAAATCTCTCGGGATTGCAATCGCATGTCTGTGTATTGTTTATTCCATTTCATGAAAACATCGTGAGGAAACCGGCATGTCCTAGAACCAAAAATTCGAAGACATGTGACATCTACCAACCCGCACTGGGCCCGCTTGGTGGATTAACTACTGGTACTGACTTCTAAGATACAGGCATTCGCCTAGTTTGGAAGTCAGGGTTCCATCATTTGTATTTCGCCTTTTCTTTTTTTTCTTATTTATAAACAATGTTTGTATGGCTTGAAGAATGGATAAATTGAATTGAATGATTACGGCCCATTTCCTCTCACAAAGAGGAGGCCTGTGTCCCATCAGTGGGAACATTAATAGGCTGATGATTTTATGTGATGTGATAACATAACATCACGCCAGTACGCTCTAAAGGGGCACGCAGATGTGTACATTTAACCTTGGTACACTCTCATTTCACCGGTTATGTTCAGTTTCATGATATTAAGGTAAGTTGGTAGTTTTTTTTTGTAAAAATGGTTTTTTAATTTCTATTTTGTATGTAAAACTAGCTATTAATGTAGAATTTAAGGCAAAGTAATGGACTGTTTTCTTTTGTGAAATAAACATTGTCCATCTTATTTTATTATGTTTTTAATTTAATAGAAAGGTAGATTGTCTAGGAAATATTTTGCTGACCAAAATAACCTATATATTGTCAACGACACCGCTGGGGTATCGTCCACAATTTTTTTTGTTGGTAATTACACCACCGCCGACTACGGTAAATGTATATGATAGTTTAGAACTTCATTATGGTGAAAAGACACCCCAGGTGGTGTCGTCTAGAGGTCTCGTTGACATTAGGTACACAAAATAACCTAGCGCTTTCTATGAACATTTTAGTAAAGTTAAAATAAATAAAACCA
Organism: Orthosia gothica; assembly: GCA_949775005.1. Classification (NCBI taxonomy): domain Eukaryota; kingdom Metazoa; phylum Arthropoda; class Insecta; order Lepidoptera; family Noctuidae; genus Orthosia; species Orthosia gothica. Next base: position 23,588,317 of record OX459047.1, read on the forward strand.
CTGTCTAAAAATGATATTTTGCAACACGTACGCAATAAACATTATTCGTCGAACAACAAACAACAGTATCGTTTAACATGCCTGAGTACATGTTATGTGTGGCTCTGCTAGAGAGTATGCTCTGCAGCAGAGCCACAATCAATGTCTATTTTATCATAACCTAATGCACGTACAGCTATAACGATTTACGTACATTATGTACGTTTGGCGTACATCATTTTAAGATATGATAGATCGGTTTCTAACATGGTGGCTCTGCGGCAGAGCATGACACAAAATGTCAAGGATTGGTCACGTAACATTTCGATAGCGCTTGGCATTCCCACACATGACATTTTACCAATCGCGAATATTTTTTTTGATAGGATATCACTTGTCTAGATTCTATGGTGCGAGGTATTCTTTCAGCTGCAAACTGCGATTCTGTATAGTTTCAGCTATACACATGTATTTTTACAAGCTTTTATTTAACTTGCAATTTATGTACGTATGTATGTATGTAAGTGTGTTCGGGTCAAATCTTGCAACTGAATTATAAAGCAGTTATCCTCAACCGATTAAGGTGAAATTTTGCTTACACGTTGGGTTTGGATTACAATGCATGGTTAAATACATATTCTGAACCGAATATGGCGGACGGCCCAAGATGGCGGAATAGTTATTTTTTGTGCACTGCCATGATATAGATAATCAAATGAAATGGTTTGCTGCGAAAAACACGACAAAAGCTTTTTTTTTTAATATTTTTTAATAGCTGCAGTAGTTTACTATAAGCTTTAAGAGTCAAGTGTCCCAAGCAATTTTAGCGTCTTGAGCCTCAAAAGGGACTGTGGCACTTGACAATCCCGCGGATACAGCGCGCGGGCGCGCAAGTGGCTATGTAAAAATTCAAAACTTCAAATACACTTTATATTTAAGGAATGAGTGAATCAATTAAGTTTGACGTCATGTTTGTGGCTTAAGCTACGGGGGCATCCCCGCTCGTGCTCTTGCGTTCACGGGGCACGCATGTAAAGTATGATCCAATTATTATTTCAATGATTATATCATATGACTTAATTAACCAGTGTATGTTGTCAGTGCTGGCTTAAGGAACTAAAACGTGGCCGCTCACAATGGGCGTCGTCAGAAGACTTAAAGTTACCGAAGGGGCAATGGAGAGGGCTATGCTCTGAGTTTCCTTTTGTGATCGAATCATAAGTGAAGATATTCGCATGAAGACCAAGGTTAACGGGATAGCCTGAAGAATTTGTAGAGCTGATGTTAGATCGGGCCAAAAAATCTGGAGTGGCGACCGCGCATTCGGATGACGCAGCTTCGGAAAGCCTCTCACTAGGTGGACCGATGACCTGATTAAGGCTACAGGAATCAGTTGGATGCGAGACGCAAATAACCGATTAATGTGGTGACACTTGGAGGAGGCCTATGTCCAGCAGTGGACGTCTTTCAGCTTAGATGATTATGATGATGGTGAACTTAATTAACTATGTTTCAATTTAAAATAGGTATGATGTACATAAATAGTGTCTATTATTACTGTTAAATTAAACAAACACCAGTTATTATATCTCTTTCGTGCAAGAACAATTGGTTTTTCTATAAATATATAACCTCCAGTCTACACCGCAGATTGGTAACTTGGAAGTTAATACCTATATAAGATGGCAAACAGGAAATGTATTATTTCTGATATTCAGAATTGCATTCTGCAAATACGGCTGTAAAGTGTGTCATTCTTTCTGTGGCGTTCGGCACATATGTATCTACTTTACTGTTCATCGAGTGTTGCGGCATCACTTTTATTTGGAACGTGGCAGTCGTCATCATCATTTCAGTCGAAAGACATCCACTGCTGAAAATACGCCTCCCCGTAGTGTCGCCACATTCACCAGTCCCGTGCATCTCGCATCCAGCGGATTCCCGCCACCCTCACCAGATCATCTATCCTCTGAATTGTGGGAATTCGAACGCAGCGTCTTCCGGAACGTGGCAGTGCTTTACATCAAGTGTTAAAATTTATCGAAAATAGACGACCATCTACGACTTAAACGAAGCAAACTATAGAGCTATAAAAGTGGCTACATTCAGGTCAGACGATTTTTTTGTTAAATTGTCACGTAAAAAAGAAGAAAGAAAGGAAGAAGATTTGTTCTATAGATCCTGTTTTTCGGAACTGACCGACTTTTGTATATAAAAGTGAAGCAATCAAAGTTGCGAAAGTGATAACACATCATGTCAAATCACAATTCTACAGACTGCTTGTATTGCAAGCACCTAGTTTTAACTATATTAAACTACACTGATTTTGGGCTGACATTATTTGCGTTGTTATACGGAGTGACGTCGTGGTGCCTAATGAAGAAATTTAGAAATTACAGAAACTTTGTGTATCTAAATGCAATTTTTGCAAACTTTTTACTTGATTCATTATGTACGATCATCGGGTTTCCTGAAGAAAGTAATATACTTATGACTCTATATGAATACTTATTAACAGCAAAGAATTTCTGGTTTATTATTATAATTCATATGTTTTATGTAGACTTTGTTAAAGTTTTTAATGGTCATGTCCCCAAGAGATATCTAAAGAGTAACCTCTTTGGTTGGGGAGCACCTTTGATAACAACAGGACTTAATATTTTAAAAATGATTGGGCTATACTTAGGAGATTTAATAATAATAATTTCTAGAATAATTCCTTTGACTTTGAACGGTTTTTTGTACTTTATAATTGTATTTACACTTTGTCGGTCTTTCAATACGAGCGGCCATACAGCTGCTAATATCCGGCGTCGCTTATATATAGCAACTTTGATATTTTTGTTAAGCGACGTCATAATCATGGTAATAGCGTTTCCATATCTAGGCGACCTAATATATTTTATAGGGCCATTATTGATGCACATAAGTGCATTAGTTTTGGCTGTTTTTATAGTAGTTGTAAAGAGTAATCGTGAGCTATGGTGTGATTACGTAAAACGATTATATCAAACTTCATCAGCAAGACATAGGAATCAGGATATTAACACGACAGGACATGTAATTGAGACAGTTCCTTGTGAACCTGAAGATTTCCTCCCGGCGGTTTCGGTCATTTAAAAATCAAATAAAATGGTCAATAAGCCTTACAAACATGAAGTTGGCGTTTTTGAAACGGCTCACTTTTAGCTGAGATAACACGGTTTGTCTAGGCATTATAAGATCAAATAAACTTTATGTTAAAGGTATGTTTTTTTAAGAATTGGTTATTCATTTGTTTTTCAGATTTTTGTTTTTCTGTAAAATTACCATGCTTGTAATAATTTTTAAATGGAATTAAAAAAAAATCGTTTTATTTTTGTGTGTACATAATAAGGTTAAGAATAAGTGAGCATCGAGTTCAGTTTGTGTACGAAAATAAGTTGATTCGTAGTTTAAGATCTGTTAATAAGATAAGTTAGCATAGTACCTATAGTTAGTTAAATATTATGTTCTTTATGTACCGACATGTGCATTAGTTTGCAAAATATGTAGCCATGAAACAGAAATGTATTCTTTTTGGGCGACCAATTCTATCGTAGAATTTTTCACAAATGACTTCATTAGCATAATTTGACAATCCATAATCGGAGAATCTAATATCCCGACTGACATATCAACGCCCAGCCTAAACCACTAATGATCAAAGTTTGAAATTTTGAGAGAATTTTTATTTGATACTGTAAGTAAGAAAGGATTTGCCAAAACAAACCCCATAGAGGGGTGAAATTAGGGATGAAAGTTTGTATGAAACTCTGTCGTTTTTTAATTTGAATTGAATGAAATGTGGTACTTAGCCTCTAAATAGAAAAATAAAATGTAGGTGAAATAAATTGTTTATTAGCAAACATACTTGAAATTCGGTATTTATACTATTCAATACAATTAAACAAACATGTTTTTGAATTTCATCCATTAAAGAGATAAAACTAATATCGTATAATTAAGTTTGCAACCCCATGCAGCTATCAAAATTAAACTTCTAGAACCAAAAGACGAAGAGTAAATGCGGTCGCAGACATCCAACTGAATTTCCTAAGTAAAAAGTCATAATTCGAGGTTTGGCTCTTATCTATTTCTTCCTCCAATATTTTACCAATTTAAAAGATATTCCATAAACTGAAAAAGAAAGATATATACTGTGCTCCTATGTTTTCATTTTTTCATTTATAGTTGTCAAATTTGTACACTAGGCCTCTGTAGACAGCGCAATTTTAAGCATCTTTTAAGGGTTCTAGCGCTTCTAAAGATAATGTATCATCAAAAAGCATGTATGGGGACTACAGTTTTGCAACGGCAAACTTAATTCTGTTCAGTAATATTATTTCATATTTTTTTTTAATGTAGCTGTTTGTACAGAACACTCAATGCGCGAGTCCGACAAGGTGATGACTGATTGGTACCCAAGGGTTTGTAAACGCAGCAAGGGGAATCAGATAAGAAGATGGGAGGATGAGCTGCAACAAACAGCGGGCCCCAACTGGAGGAGAGTGGCTCGTGACAGAAATCAGTTAAAAGAGGAGACCTTTGCCAAAAGGCACACTGAATTGAAGGACATACTGTAACAAAACAAAACAAACAATTCGGAATAAAGGGCATTATTATATTATACTAGCTGTTGCCCGCGACTTCGTCTGCGAAGCATTAGTAATTCGAAAAGCTTATTTTTTATATCGCAGCATAATATTGTGGGTTTTCCATACAAACTTCTACCTCTCTTTCCACCCCCTGATGTAAGATTTCCGGGATAAAAACTATGCTATGTCCTGCCCAGCGTCTCAAAATATCTCCGAACCAAATTGCATCTAAATCGCTTCAACGGTTTAAGCGTGAAAAGGTGGACAGAGAGACAGACAGAGTCACTTTCACATTTATAATATTAACTCCGCCCGCGACTTCGTTCGTGTGATGGCAACCAAAAATAAGCTGCTATTAAACCTGAGACAAACGGTCCAGTTCGGTAGTTCCAAATCGATGTAGAGGTCCCCATCCTAGTGCCATTTGATTCTTCAAAGAAACTTTGACACCCCTAAATCGTCTTCTGGGGGTAAAACCGAAAAACTAATGATGCCATCCTTTATTATTTTGCCAAAGGAATAAGATTTTTATACAAATAAATGTCTCCCTTTTAACCCTTTAAAAAGTTGAATTTCCAAAAAACCCCTCCTAAGTGCTCCCCAACGTCATAAAAGAAGCTATGTGCAGTAAAAGTAATCAAAAATCTTTACCACCCCGAAGTCGAATTTTAAGGGTAGTTTCGAAAAACTAATTATTGAAAACCTTTATTGTTTATTTAGGTTGGTATTTATGTCAAGTTTCATGTTTATTGACCCAATAAATCAGATTCTTCAAAAAAAATAACATCCCCTTAATCGTCTTTTGGGGGTAGTTTCAAAAAAACCGGCCAAGTGCGAGTCGGACTCGCGCACGAAGGGTTCCGTACCATTTTCGTAAAAAACGGCAAAAAAACCACGTTTGTTGTATGGGAGCCCCCCTTAAATATTTATTTTATTTTGTTTTTAGTATTTGTTGTTGTAGCGGCAACAGATATACACCACCTGTGAAAATTTCAACTGTCTAGCTATCACGGTTCATGAGATATAGCCTGGTGACAGACAGACAGACAGACAGACAGACAGACAGACGGACCGCGGAGTCTCAGTAATAGGGTCCCGTTTGTACCCTTTGGGTACGGAACCCTAAAAAGAATAATAGCAACCTTTAATATTCATTTAGGATGGTATTTATGTCAAATTTATTGTTTATTCACCCAAGAAATCAGATTCTTCAAAAAAATTAACATCCCCTAAGTCGTCTTTTGGGGTTAGTTTAAAAAAATATTAAGAGCAACCTTTATTTATTCATTTAGGTTAGTATATTAGTGGCAAGTTTATTGATGCCAAGTTTCAAGTTTATTCACCCAAGAAATCACATTCTTCAAAAAAACTAACATCCCCTAAATCTTCTTTTGGTGGTAGTTTCAAAAAATAATAATAGCGACCTTTATTATTCATTTAGGTTAGTATTTGTGGCAAGTTTCAAGTTTATTGACCCAAGAAATCAGATTTTTCAAAAACACTGTAATACCCCTAAATCATCTTTTAGGGGTAGTTGCAAAAAACTAATAATCACAAACTTTATTGTTTATTTAAGATGGTATTTATGTCAAGTTTCATGTTTATTCACCCAAGAAATCAGATTCTTCAAAAAAAATTACGTACCCTAAATTGTCTTTTGGGGGTAGTTTCAAAAAATAATAACAGCAACCTTTATTATTAATTTAGGTTAGTATTTGTGGCAATTTTATTGACCCAAGAAACCAGATTTTTCAAAAACACTGTAATACCTCCTAAATCGTCTTTTGGGGGTAGTTGCAAAAAACTAATAATGACAACCTTTATTGTTTATTTAGGTTGGTATTTATGTCAAGTTTCATGTTTATTGACCCAATAAATCAGATTCTTCAAAAAAATTAACATCCCCTTAATCGTCTTTTGGGGGTAGTTTCAAAAAAGAATAATAGCAACCTTTATTATTCATTTAGGATGGTATTTATGTCCAATTTATTGTTTATTCACCCAAGAAATCAGATTCTTCAAAAAAATTAACATCCCCTAAGTCGTCTTTTGGGGTTAGTTTAAAAAAATATTAAGAGCAACCTTTATTTATTCATTTAGGTTAGTATATTAGTGGCAAGTTTATTGCCAAGTTTCAAGTTTATTCACCCAAGAAATCACATTCTTCAAAAAAACTAACATCCCCTAAATCTTCTTTTGGGGGTAGTTTCAAAAAATAATAATAGCGACCTTTATTATTCATTTAGGTTAGTATTTGTGGCAAGTTTCAAGTTTATTGACCCAAGAAATCAGATTTTTCAAAAACACTGTAATACCTCCTAAATCATCTTTTAGGGGTAGTTGCAAAAAACTAATAATCACAAACTTTATTGTTTATTTAAGATGGTATTTATGTCAAGTTTCATGTTTATTCACTCAAGAAATCAGATTCTTCAAAAAAAATTACGTACCCTAAATTGTCTTTTGGGGGTAGTTTCAAAAAATAATAACAGCAACCTTTATTATTAATTTAGGTTAGTATTTGTGGCAAGTTTATTGACCCAAGAAACCAGATTTTTCAAAAACACTGTAATACCTCCTAAATCGTCTTTTGGGGGTAGTTGCAAAAAACTAATAATGACAACCTTTATTGTTTATTTAGGTTGGTATTTATGTCAAGTTTCATGTTTATTGACCCAATAAATCAGATTCTCCAAAAAAATTAACATCCCCTTAATTGTCTTTTGGGGGTAGTTTCAAAAAAGAATAATAGCAACCTTTATTATTCATTTAGGATGGTATTTATGTCAAATTTATTGTTTATTCACCCAAGAAATCAGATTCTTCAAAAAAACTAACATCCCCTAAATCTTCTTTTGAGGGTAGTTTCAAAAAATAATAATAGCGACCTTTATTATTCATTTAGGTTAGTATTTGTGGCAAGTTTCAAGTTTATTGACCCAAGAAATCAGATTTTTCAAAAACACTGTAATACCTCCTAAATCATCTTTTAGGGGTAGTTGCAAAAAAACTAATAATCACAAACTTTATTGTTTATTTAAGATGGTATTTATATCAAGTTTCATGTTTATTCACTCAAGAAATCAGATTCTTCAAAAAAAATTACGTACCCTAAATTGTCTTTTGGGGGTAGTTTCAAAAAATAATAACAGCAACCTTTATTATTAATTTAGGTTAGTATTTGTGGCAAGTTTATTGACCCAAGAAACCAGATTTTTCAAAAACACTGTAATACCTCCTAAATCGTCTTTTGGGGGTAGTTGCAAAAAACTAATAATCACAAACTTTATTGTTTATTTAAGATGGTATTTATGTCAAGTTTCATGTTTATTCACTCAAGAAATCAGATTCTTCAAAAAAAATTACGTACCCTAAATTGTCTTTTGGGGGTAGTTTCAAAAAAGAATAACAGCAACCTTTATTATTAATTTAGGTTAGTATTTGTGGCAAGTTTCAAGTTTATTGACCCAAGAAATCTGATTTTTCAAAAACACTGTAATACCTCCTAAATCATCTTTTAGGGGTAGTTGCAAAAAACTAATAATCACAAACTTTATTGTTTATTTAAGATGGTATTTATGTCAAGTTTCATGTTTATTCACTCAAGAAATCAGATTCTTCAAAAAAAATTACGTACCCTAAATTGTCTTTTGGGGGTAGTTTCAAAAAATAATAACAGCAACCTTTATTATTAATTTAGGTTAGTATTTGTGGCAAGTTTATTGACCCAAGAAACCAGATTTTTCAAAAACACTGTAATACCTCCTAAATCGTCTTTTGGGGGTAGTTGCAAAAAACTAATAATGACAACCTTTATTGTTTATTTAGGTTGGTATTTATGTCAAGTTTCATGTTTATTGACCCAATAAATCAGATTCTTCAAAAAAATTAACATCCCCTTAATCGTCTTTTGGGGGTAGTTTCAAAAAAGAATAATAGCAACCTTTATTATTCATTTAGGCTGGTATTTATGTCAAATTTATTGTTTATTCACCCAAGAAATCAGATTCTTCAAAAAAACTAACATCCCCTAAATCTTCTTTTGAGGGTAGTTTCAAAAAATAATAATAGCGACCTTTATTATTCATTTAGGTTAGTATTTGTGGCAAGTTTCAAGTTTATTGACCCAAGAAATCAGATTTTTCAAAAACACTGTAATACCTCCTAAATCATCTTTTAGGGGTAGTTGCAAAAAACTAATAATCACAAACTTTATTGTTTATTTAAGATGGTACGTGGGACACTCAGAAAGTTTTGCGAAACTAAAAAAAATTGTTCTATACGTACATATATTTTTATTAAATCTTTTCAAAGTACTTTCCACCAGCCTCTATACAAAGATTCATGCGCCTAAACCAGTTTTCAAAACACTTTTTCCAGTCCGCCGCAGACACCTCGTTTACAGCCTGCTCGAACGCAGCCAGCGCATCTTCCGGCGACGAAAATTGTATCCCTTTGAGCTGATTTTTTATTTTTGGGAATAAAAAGAAGTCACACGGTGCTAGATCAGGGCTGTAAGGAGGGTGACCCAGGAGTTTGACTGGCGTGCTGTCCAGGAAGTCCCTCGTTTTGAGTGCGGTGTGCGCAGGTGCATTGTCGTGGTGGAGCAGTAGCCCGCGGAGCCCTGTGTTTGGTCGCTTGTTGCTTATAACAGAGAAAACTTCTGGCAAACATTTGGTAGTATACCATTCGGCATTAATGCTTCTTTGATCCCGTAAGGGAATTGATACCAAGTGGCCAGTCAAATTAAAAAAGCTAGCGATCAAAATCTTACCCCCGCTTCTAGATCGCTTCACTTTGGTAGGCGTTGGCTCATTTTGAAACACCCAAACAGTCGACTGGCGCTTGGTTTCTGGGTCGTATTGATAAATCCAGGACTCATCACCTGTAACGATGTCGTAAACACGCCGAGACGAGCCTGCTTCAAATTTGTTAAGCATATCACGGCACCATTCCACCCGGGCCTGCTTCTGAGCATCGGTGAGGTTGTGCGGCACCCAGCGTGATACTATCCTCCTCACGCGAAGATGGCTGTGTAGAATCTCGTGAACGCTTCCCGATCCAATCTTCAATATGTGTTGAATCTCCTGATATGTAATTCGCCTATTGTCTTGGATTAAATTTTTCACTGCTAGCACGTTTTCTTCGGTAACAGCCGTCAAAGGGCGACCGCTTCTTTCGTCATCCCCCAAAGTTGGTCGACCGCGCTTGAATTCGTTATACCAACGATACACGGTTGCCTTGGAAGGGCCTTCATCCATGAATGCCATTTGAAGTCTATCGTACGATTCATCCGGTTTCAGGCGACACTTGAAATCGTATAAAATCATAGCTCTAAAATGTTCCCGGCGCAGATCCATATTTCAGTGAGACACAATACTTTGAATTAACTCGCAAAAAATGTGGAGGGAAATTTTGAAATTGGAACTTACTTATTTTTACTTATAAATAATCATATTTTCGAAAAACATTATAACTGGCCAGTCTCCCATATATAAAAACTTTTTTTCGCAATACTTTCTGAGGGGCCTGGTATTTATATCAAGTTTCATGTTTATTCACTCAAGAAATCAGATTCTTCAAAAAAAATTACGTACCCTAAATTGTCTTTTGGGGGTAGTTTCAAAAAATAATAACAGCAACCTTTATTATTAATTTAGGTTAGTATTTGTGGCAAGTTTATTGACCCAAGAAACCAGATTTTTCAAAAACACTGTAATACCTCCTAAATCGTCTTTTGGGGGTAGTTGCAAAAAACTAATAATCACAAACTTTATTGTTTATTTAAGATGGTATTTATGTCAAGTTTCATGTTTATTCACTCAAGAAATCAGATTCTTCAAAAAAAATTACGTACCCTAAATTGTCTTTTGGGGGTAGTTTCAAAAAAGAATAACAGCAACCTTTATTATTAATTTAGGTTAGTATTTGTGGCAAGTTTCAAGTTTATTGACCCAAGAAATCTGATTTTTCAAAAACACTGTAATACCTCCTAAATCATCTTTTAGGGGTAGTTGCAAAAAACTAATAATCACAAACTTTATTGTTTATTTAAGATGGTATTTATGTCAAGTTTCATGTTTATTCACTCAAGAAATCAGATTCTTCAAAAAAAATTACGTACCCTAAATTGTCTTTTGGGGGTAGTTTCAAAAAATAATAACAGCAACCTTTATTATTAATTTAGGTTAGTATTTGTGGCAAGTTTATTGACCCAAGAAACCAGATTTTTCAAAAACACTGTAATACCTCCTAAATCGTCTTTTGGGGGTAGTTGCAAAAAACTAATAATGACAACCTTTATTGTTTATTTAGGTTGGTATTTATGTCAAGTTTCATGTTTATTGACCCAATAAATCAGATTCTTCAAAAAAATTAACTTCCTCTTAATCGTCTTTTGGGGGTAGTTTCAAAAAAGAATAATAGCAACCTTTATTATTCATTTAGGATGGTATTTATGTCAAATTTATTGTTTATTCACCCAAGAAATCAGATTCTTCAAAAAAATTAACATCCCCTTAATCGTCTTTTGGGGGTAGTTTCAAAAAAGAATAATAGCAACCTTTATTATTCATTTAGGATGGTATTTATGTCAAATTTATTGTTTATTCACCCAAGAAATCATATTCTTCAAAAAAACTAACATCCCCTAAATCTTCTTTTGGGGGTAGTTTCAAAAAATAATAATAGCGACCTTTATTATTCATTTAGGTTAGTATTTGTGGCAAGTTTCAAGTTTATTGACCCAAGAAATCAGATTTTTCAAAAACACTGTAATACCTCCTAAATCGTCTTTTGGGGGTAGTTGCAAAAAACTAATAATCACAAACTTTATTGTTTATTTAAGATGGTATTTATGTCAATTTTCATGTTTATACACCCAAGAAATCAGATTCTTCAAAAAAAATATCATCCCCTAAATCACCTTTTGGGGGTAGTTTAAAAAAATAATAATAGCTACCTTTATTATTTATTTAGGTTAGTATTTGTGGCAAGTTTCAAGTTTATTGACCCAAGAAATCAGATTTTCCATACAAATTTCAACAACCCCTAAATCATTATTTGGGGGTAGTTTCGAAAAACTAATAATGTCAATCTTTATCATTTACTTAGAATACTATTTGTGCTAAGTTTCAAGAATTTTGGTCGAAGGAATTAGATTTTTCATACAAACTTTCAACCCCCTTTTTACCCCCTTAGGGGTGAAATTTCCAAAAATCCTTTCTTAGTGCACACTTACGTCACTTGAGGAACCTTTCTGCCAAATTTCATGCTTCTAGGCTTCATCAGTCAGTCAGTCAGTCAGTCAGTCAGTCAGTCAGTCAGTCAGTCAGTCAGTCAGTCACCTTTCGCTTTTATAGATATAGACTAGCTGACCCCCGCGGCTTATCTACCGTCAACTGGATATCTACCTATCTACCTTCCTACCCTACCTAACTACCCACATACCTATCAACCGATCAACCTACCTACACTACATTACATACCTGCCCTACCCTACCCTATCTTACATACCTACATATCCTACCCTACACTACATTACATACCTACCCTATCTTACATACCTACCAATCCTACCCTACACTACATTACATACCTACCCTACCCTACCCTATCGTACATACCTACCTATCCTACCCTACACTACATTACATACCTACCCTACCCTACCCTATCTTACATACCTACCTATCCTACCCTACACTACATTACATACCTACCCTACCCTACCCTATCTTACATACCTACCTATCCTAACCTACACTACATTACTTTCTACCCTATCTTACATACCTACCTATCCTAACCTACACTACATTACTTTCTACCCTATCTTACATACCTACCTATCCTACCCTGCACTACATTACATACCTACCCTACCCTACCCTATCTTACATACCTACCTATCCTACCCTACACTACATTACAACCCTACCCTACCCTACCCTATCTTACATACCTACCTATCCTACCCTACACTACATTACATACCTACCCTACCCTATCTTACATACCTACCTATCCTACCCTACACTACATTACATACCTACCCTATCCTATGTGGATGGGTGTTTGTTTGTGTTTGCCTGTTTTTGTTTGTGTTCGCCCGTATTCGGCATCGGTGTCGATTTTTGTGCGGAAATCAAAGGGTGTTTCACACAAACGTGTTTGCGATGTATCCAGACGCTTGTTCAGTACAGTAGTACGCACGAGCTTGCGTACGGCGGACGGAGCTAATAGTGGTGAACAAATTTACGAATCATGAAATGTTGTGTATCCTAAGCTAAATTGTAAGGAAAAATGTCTGATTGGTTTCCTAAAGTAATCGCTGCCACAACAAGCTCGTCATCCGCCATGTTTGCCAATCCGGAATGTACTAGCATTTTCGCCAAGCCTGTGGATGCCGTGTTTGTGTTGGGTGATTGTGGTCAGAGTTTGACACGTGTTTGGTGTTTATCACTGTTTGTGGCAAACACCAAGCATGTGGAGGCGGCTTACGAGATCGAACTCGTGACATTCCGATAACGCTTAGAGTCCATCGGAACGCGTACTACAACGCGTACTGACTTGAAGCAATTTCGCCTGTCTTCGTCTTGGGCAGCTTGAACCTCTAGTTTCACTCAGAACTCTACATAACTCCCTCGCTAGAGTCCCTCGTTACGCTCAGAATTCAATATGCCACCCGTGACGTAAGACACTGCTTTATCCCCTTGGTGCATAATCTACTATTACTGCCTCGATCTAATGGCCAACCGCAACTGCTGAACTTGAGTTCTTCAGATCTATTTACGGGTCGGATAAACTTTTTATCCATATGGTATTCCTTAGTAGTAGACTGGAGTCTGGATTTGTGTACAGTTGATGGTGATAGCCTCAATCAATCAATATCATTATTGTGGATCATAGGTATGTACCTATGATCCACAATAATGATATTGATTGAGGTCTTAAATAATAAAATTGTGATCAGCCATGTAACGCCCTTCGAGCATACAATAGTTACATAGAAATTAAATTATATTGACATTATTGTTACAAAAGATAAAAATTTCACATAAAATATAAAAAGGTAAAATAAAACGGAACGAATTTGGGTAGGTACACATCAGTGGGCCACTGAACGCATTATGACTAAGGGGGGCTGTATTGGAGCAGTGATTTGTCTGATAGGAAGTCTTTACTAACAGATCATGGAGATTCTTTTAAAATTCTTCCATTTCCGTAATTATTCTAATTTATTAAATATGCGTGAAGCTATACAAAAGATACCTTCATGCATTAGATGAATCTTGCTAGCTACTGTGCGCAATTTGTCCTTACGTCGTATACGCGTGTATAGTAGTCACAGCGGATCTTTGTGTCTCTGAAGTTGGCTCTGCTAACCATTGCTCAAGAAACAGCTTGTCATCGAGTATACTGCATAGAGTAAGCAGGATAGGACGATGCGACAAACGTAAGCGAGTGAAAGAGACAGTTATACAATGCTATCTTCACCTTCAACATTGACAACTAAATAGCTACTACGCAGGGTCTTTCAGTGCAGCCAATTCAGAGACACAACGATCCGTTGTGAGTATTATAGTAATTGTACATGTCAATATTATTTTTAACAAATAAGCCTCGCTCGGTCTTATTTCATTTGGCTTTAAAAATAACTGGGGAAGTGTGGTGTGTAAACCTACACCTCTGCCTAGCCCTTCAGGGAATACAGTGTGATGTTTTGATAAAGAATAAAAATGGTACCTACCAAAGACACCGACTTCCAAAAAGAAAGTAATTTTTCACTTTGTACCGTTTTATTAGGAAGTCAGTAGTATTAATATGAAAAAAATATGTTTTTTTTTATATTTTCGCGTAGGAGTGGTGTTCTGGAGTGCTACTAGATGGCGCGCAGCAGCCCTAGAGTAAATAGTATTCCTATAATATAAATAATTCCTATAATTCCTAAATCTTTTTTGTTGACTTGAAGGTGTAAATTTTTTTTTTTTTGGTACGCTGCTGTTTTAGTATGAGATTGACTATTGCGCAGCCATTGTAGCCAACTTCAGACCGGCCAAAAAGATTGGGATTGGGGATTCCGTATCTCAAAAGGAAAAAACTGAACCCTTAGATGATCAGTTTTTTGTCCGTCTGTCTGTCAAGAACCTTTATTTCGGGAACGTCCGAGGTATCGAATTCAAAGTCAAATATATTTATTCAATTAGGCCAATAAACGGCACTTTTGAACGTCACATAAATTAAAATTAAAAATTAAAAGTAATAAAAAATAAATTTAAAAGTAATAAAAAAAAAAAAAAATAAATATAGATAACAAAAAAAAAAAAAAAAAAAAAAATGATTCTACCGTGCATTCGGAAAGTAGATTGATATGGAGAAGAACGCACAAGAAACTCCATCCAATTGAAACTAATATCATATACTCAAGTTTGCAACCCTTGTTGATTTAAAAAAATCCAACGCCAACGTAATCAAGAAATACAGCCGTTATGACGCATATTTTACAGTTGCAAGGGAATCAAAATCTACAGTAAAGTAAGTACACGGTAATTCCCGTTGAGTTCGCTAGAATAATGAAATTTGGCAAGATGCGAGCAAGCACAAGTAAAGGAAAAAATCTGAAAACCGTGAATTTGTACCTACATAAAAAAAGATTATCAGCTTATTTGCAGTTGGTAAACTGACCGCTACTTATGCCCATGAATGGAGACTACAGTTTTCCAACGGCAAAGTTAATTTTGTCCCTAAATTCTTAATTATTTTGGTAAAAGTAGCTGTTTGTATGGAACCCTCAGTGCGCGAGTCCGACTCTCACTTGCACATGCGTGTTCAATGAAAGCACGAGCTCGAGCTGGATTATTCCTGTAACTTGAATAAGTTAGAGTTTAATTAGTTAGTTAGTAAGTCACAAACAAGATGTCTTTTAAATTGTTCATTAATTGCGGGCTTATTTTATTTATTTATTTATTTAATTAAGAGTAAGTCACAAACAAGATGTCTTTTAAATTGTTCATTAATTGCGGGCTTATTTTATTTATTTTTTTATTTAATTAAGGTTCACCAACAGTTGTTACAGATACTATCTAGACTAGGAATTTAAAGAATTTGTTTGATAGATATCAGTATACAATCCACCGCACTATTCCCAAACCACTGCAACCCCTGAAAGGCAGAATCAACAGTGGCGGCCACCAGAAAAGCGCCAAAGCAATGAAGAAAAATGAATGAATGAGATATCAGTTTATTTAGGGCTGTGACACGGGGGCCTGTCTTTTGCGCTGCTGATACGATGTGTTATTTTTAATTATTATTTACAGGCTGGCGTTTGTCCCCCATCTCACCTGATAGTATAGTCCCCGGCATGTAACTTGGCAAGGTTTCGGCGTAGTGGGGGTAAGTTCGCGCATAGTCCGCGAACTAAACGACCACCATATACAGCGAACGGAACGTGGACGCGACGCGATTGGTCCATCGATCCTTTTTTTATTTTTTGCGTTGCGAAATGCTCATGCATACTGCGCTACCACGGGGAGATAGCGCAGTTATGTGGGACTCGAACCCACTAAAACTCCACGGTGTCCTCCTGTGCCGCTTATGGCGGGAACGCGTCACCGCGAACCCGCCGCAGCTGTCCGTCTCCGGACCCTCCTCTGGGGTTTACACCCATCACCGGCGCACCAGAATACAAAGTACGCCTTGACCACCCCAGGGACCAAAGCCCCAGCACATGGGCGCGAGACAACCCCGTGTATGGCACTCTTGGTCCCCCTGTGACGGGTCAGGACAGTGGCCCCGCCCGCCACCTACGACTTATCGGCCGCAGGGGATAGGGACAGCGGCCAACACTATACCGACACTCCTCCTCCCCTGCGGCCCCACCGCGTCCGCCATCAAACGGTGGCGACCCCGTGCAGGCCGCGGAAGGTAGGGCGAGCGGCGCACCGTAATACCGGCACTCCTTTCCCGCCGCGGCCTCCAACCCTCAGCCGCGATGCCTTCCATACCACATCGCGGCCCGCCTCAGTTGCGATGTCATCTAGGCAACACCGCAACCTACATGTTGGCCGCTACGTCGTTGGCTTATCGGCAAAAGCCCTGACGAGCGGCCCCTCCTTGGGTTCCTCTTCGCTTCACCGTGGTTGTCCAAGCCACGGCTACTGAGCCCCCCCGCCTCGACCATGCGGGAACTCACCGAGGGGGTGGTCCGTCGATCCTTGTGTCAACTGACCAACCAATCGCTCGCTCTGAACTGTACTGAACGCTCCCCGCGTCCCGCTTGGTAACTAAAGAGACCTAAAAAACGACTTGCGCTTCTAACGACTCTTGCCAACTTACGTGCCGGCGACTAAGCGATGATGTGGTCACCAAAGAAGCCCGCTTGGGGTTCGGGCATTATCCCAAGGTAACATACTACCGAGATGTAAAGAAGTATAGAGATATAGAGTAGTACAGTATATGTGCTATTCCAGATTATATATTTCTATGTTCTATGTTAAGAGGTTTAGTTGCTGCACTTAGTCCTACAGTTGGACCATTGTGCGTGGGCCATGGCGGCCGCAGACTCTATATATCTCTGTGTCAAATTTCTTCTACATCCGTTCAGCCATAATTGAAAACATCCATCCATACAAATTTTCGCATCCAGTTTTTTTTTTTTATGACTTTGCCACCCATTAGGAATTTCTTCCTTTATCGTGGGTGCGTTTACAAACATATAAACCCACATACACAACACCCAGAGCCGGAATAACTATCTGTAGGTCATACAAATATTTGTTCCGTGCGGGAATCGAACCCGCGACACGCAGCGCAGCAGTCAATCGCTCAACCACTGCGCCAACCCAAAATAAATATTATAAATGCGACAGTAACTCTGTTTGTTTGATACCTTTTCACAACTTAATGACTGAGCCGATTTTAATAACATTTGTTGTGAGATAGTTTGCGACCCTGAGAAGGACATTGTATAGTTTTTTTTGTCTTTGGGATGATAAAACACTTTCTACGCGGGCGAAGCCGTGGGCAGGAGCTGGTTTATAATATCAGTAGGATCTGTTTTCACTATTACCCTATTACATTCATAAATTCTACTACGAAACCTGGCAACCCATAGAGGGCAGCTAACTGGGAGCTAGTGATGTGGCATATGTACCACGATACATGAGAACTTCTAGGCAAGCGTGCTTCACCGTCGACCACATCATCACTTACCATCAGGCGAGATAGTGGTCAAACGCGAGCCTATAGATAAATAAAAAAAAAAAAAAAAAAACTAGTATGGGGTAGAGTTACAAAAAAAAACTAGTTACGGCAAGATACTGCCAGACAACCCTGCAGTAATTCTACTCTCAAGAATCATTCATAAAAACCGGCCAAGTGCGAGTAGGACTCGCGCACGAAGGGTTTTGTTCGTTCTTACTTCAGACTTTTTAGTTTTACTTTATATGTATTTTTATCTGTTGTATTAATTAATATATTGTGTGTCTTTCTGTTCTGTGCTAAATAAATATATTTTCTTTCTTTCTTTTCTTTATTAGCGCAGCAGTCAATCGCTTAACCACTGCGCCAACCTTGCTCCCAAAATAAATATTATAAATGCGACAGTAACTCTGTTTGTTTGTTACTGTTAAATACCTGATGGTATTTGGTAGAATTTGACCTGAAGGTACACTAGCGAGAGATGTAAAATAAAACCACTGTGTACTGATCTGAGGTGATAGCTCATTTATTACTCGAGTAATGATCGCTGCGTCCCTACAAAGGGCGCTACGAAGCGGTTTATAGGCATGGCCTTTATACCGCGGTTTCGTTGCGTGCCCGTTACAACGGGCACGAATCAGTTGGGTGTGGCCATCTTGGCACATTGGTATATGGCAGGCGTGTATACACTAACCTGCCATGGGAGTAGATGCATATGTACAGCGGGAGCGCCGCGACGCTGTCTCACAGCGCCGGTTTTTCACATCACCTAGGCGACAAATTCCCACACGGTGAGACTAGAGGCGAACCCCTAGAGGCCGCGCAAGTAATAGTCAGCGACTAGATGATGACTATATAGGCGCGCCCGACTGTGGATGTATGGCCCCGCCTGACACGCTTCCGAATCTAGCCAGTTACGTCCCAGGCTAAGGAACCGTTATGTATGTTTGAACGGTATTGTATGTGTAACACCGTTCATGTATATAACGAAGCACGCACCGCGCGCGGCTTATACTTGTTATGTGTGTTTATACGATTGTGGAGTCGTGTATGTATGGCTAGCGATGCACATAGTACCTATATTAACTTAGTACACTATATACACCGTATGTATGTAAATAGTGGAGTATTTTTGTATGAACGAGGCGCGTGTAATGAATGTGCGGCTCGCTCAAGCGTCAATTGTGTATATGAGGCTGCGGGGGAGGGGTTGGGGGGAGCATGGGCGGGGCCTATGCGTTGCACAAGTCACGTGGTAGGCGTCGAGTGTCCGGCGGGCGTGCGTGCCATGGCGCTATCTGTTTGATATGCGGGTGGGCAGAGGCGTCGGCACGCGCGAACATATTTGTAGTGAGTCGGGCGCAAAAGCTGTCCAGGCTCTCAATCCCTAGATCTCGAGCGATAACATCATTTCTCACGTAGCGAGGTGCACCCGCTATCCAGCGCAGCGTCTGACTTTGCTGCGCACGGATACGTTTCTTGTTAGTCTCGCTAGTGAGGACGTACCATGATGGAGCGGCATATGTAATTACTGGACGTATATAAGTTTTATATACGCCCAGTTTCGTACGTAACGGGAGTCGGGACGAGAGCACCGGTTTGAGCATTGCGCGCACAACTCTTGCCTTAGCGACGACTTGTTTCACATGACCTCCCATGTTGAGTCTTCTATCTATGGTCACCCCCAGGTATTTCGCCCGGGGGGTCCATTCGATATCGACCCCCTGCAGTGTGAGGGGTGGGGGGAGGTGGGCACACCCGACTAGTAGGGCCTGTGTCTTACCCACGTTCACCGATAACCGCCATTTCGACAGCCATTCGGGAAGAAGTTCTAACACGCGCTGCATTTTGACGGCCGCGTGCCGCGCGTTAAGCGAGGTACATATGTACGCGGCGTCGTCTGCATACAGCGCGAGTGTGGATTCCTGCGTCGTGGGAATGTCATCGGTGTAACATGAGTAACACAGTGGCGAGACACAACCGCCCTGCGGTACGCCTGCCGCTATGGGTCGGGCGCTAGATAATACACCGTCGACCACCACCCTGTATTTCCTGTTTTGCAGGAAGGATTGGACCACTTTAATTATGCGACGAGGCGCGTCGGACTTACTCATCTTATAGATAAGGCCATCGTGCCAGACGCGGTCGAACGCTTTTTCCATATCCAGGAATACTGCGACTGCGTGCTCCTTTTTATTTAGCGTCGCTGTAAGTAGGTGCAGTACCCTGGATAGCTGGAGCGTCGTGGAATGTTCAGAGCGGAACCCGAACTGTTCCGGCCTAGGTGTCAGGTGCGGTGTAAGATGTCGCAGCAGGAGTGCTTCGAACACCTTGGAGATGGTAGAGAGAAGAGTAATGGGCCGATAACTTTCGGGCTTTAGCACATTTTTGTGCGCCTTTGGCAGCATAATGACGCGCCCTTCCTTCCAGCACGAAGGAAAGGATCCAGTGCGCAGTATCCCTGTAAACAGGCGCGCCAACGCTGCTACCATTCGGTAGGGCAGGTGGCGCAGCGCTGTGTTCGTGATACCGTCGGCACCAGGCGCCTTTCTCGGTTTGGTACGGAGTATGGCGCGTCTGACTGCATTAGGCGAGAAGAAAATGGGGTTTTCGTCGACAGCTATCGGGGACTCAAAGTACTCGACAAGGTGCTGCTCGACTGCCGCGACATGTTCTAGGTTATCAGTCGGGTTCGGCTGGAACTGACGCTCCAGGTGGTCAGCGAAGATCTCCGCGCGGTCTGGCGCGGCATATCTAGGCGCCCCGTCGCTGTGAAGGAGTGGGCGTACCGGAGCTGGGGCACTGGACAGTTGCTGGCACAATCTGTGTACGGCCGGCCAGTCCCCCTCAGTAGCATCAATATGTCGCTCCCAGCTCTCGGCATTATGCGCCTGAAGCTTGGCCCGGACCTTTTCCGCATGGCGGTTGAGTTCAGCTTTCATGACTGGACAGCGGGTAACTTGCCAGCGCTTGCGTAGGCGCCTAGTTTGGGCGACTAACTGTTTTAAGTAGCTAGGCAGGGGTTTAAAAACCGACCCCCGCGCCTGCGTACTTTCAGTCGTCGCCTCATTATAGGCGCGTTGTATGCAAGCGGTGACCTCCACTGCCAGTCTGTCCACGTCGACGGCGGTAGTAACGGGCCAAGAGGGAGTGGTGGTCTCAATCACTTCCTGAAATTTGGTCCAGTCCGTTGTACGACGTGGCGCTGGAGGCGAGAGTCGGGTTGGCATCTCAGATAGGACGACGAGTACTGGCTGATGATCTGACAGTAACTCGTCGTCTATAACCTGTTGTGCGATCTGACATTTTAGGCCGCTATGAACAATGATATCTAGCACGTCCGGTGATTGTAAAGAGTTCGCCGGATAGTGCGTGGGCACCTCTGGGCCGGATACCACATATCCATGTGCCTCTGAGTCCGCGAAGAGTCGGTTTCCTCCTGTGTTGCGGGTCAGTGAGTTCCACGCGGGGTGCTTACAATTCATGTCGCCAGCTAGGATTACTGGGTGCGACGAGTTAGTGACTAGGGCCCTCAACTCGCTTATATCGTAGCGGTTTGCGGGCGGGCTGTATGTCGCATAGATGTCTTGGTCCTCGCCGGCAACGTGAACCTGCACTCCCAGCGCGTAGAAGGTACTGACAGGGGGCGGGGGAAGGGGTTGATGTACGACTCTCCGCTTGACTAAAACCGCCAGACCGCGGTATATCGAGCCAGAGGCCGACCTCTCGTCCTTCCTGTAGACGTGATATCCTGGGAACCTGATCTTGTCTGTAGGTCCCAGGAGCGTCTCACTGATAAGCGCCACGTCGATGAGCTGCTCCTTAAGGAGGAGGCGGAGGGGGGCGACCTTATTTCGCAGGCCGCGGGCATTCCAATGAATGATTCTCAGCGAGCTAGCCATGGTACATAGCTAGTAACTCGGCCAGCCCGTCGAGGATCACTATTTCCACGTCTTGGCCTTGCCTGATGGCCTTTATGAGGTCCATCAGGAGCTTAATGGCGCAGGCGGTGAAGTCATGTCTCGGTCTGGAAGTTGGATGCGAGTGTGTGTCCTCTGTGTTGAGGCTCTGTCGCTGCTGAACTGGAGCAGCGAAAGATGTTTTTTTGGGCTGTGTATTACGCCCTGTGGATGCGGCGGTGTTTACCATTTCTGGATTACGCGCCTTGGGTTGGGATCTGGGCTCTTTAGCCCTGGATTCAGCAGCGACAGGGGCGGTCTGAGTCGTCGCCTGCGCCTTGTAAGTGGCGGAGTTTGTCGCCCCTTTTTGATTGGTATCAATAGAGGTAGGGGGTTGGGGTTGTTTCCCCTTCTTACCCCCCCTCTTATTTTTCCTCCGTTTCCCAGAGGGGGCTTCATCCCTATTAGTTGGCCCATTAGCTGCCGCCATCAGGGACTCGCTAGGAGCCTCTATGGCCTCGGCATTTACGGGTATGTCGGTGACATTTTTAATATTTTTATTCTGCCTAGTGATGGCGACAGTACCCGCCCGCTTGTTCTTAGCTTCCCGCATAAATACGGGACAGCGTGGATTGCTGGCAGGATGGTCACCTGCACAATTGGCACAGGTTGCGGGCTCAGTTCCAGGACGCAGGCAGTCCCTGGCGGCATGATTCTCGCCGCATCTCACGCAAGCGAGCGGGCGATGGCACAGGTGCGAGCTGTGTCGAAACTTCTGACACCTGTGACACTGGGCAGGCCCTTGTTTGCCCCTCCACGCCTCTATCTTGACACCACGCATGTATAAGAACGTGGTGGTGTCATAGATCTTGCGGAAGTCGGGCGTCCTTTTTATGACTGCATGGAATATGCAGCCGGGTCGCTCGCCGCGCGCCTTGATATGGCGGACGTATTCCGGCTCATATCCAAGCAATCGCAGCTCTTCTTCTATTTCTTCGACTTCAGTGTCCGCTGGTAATCCGCGGATAGCCAGCTTAACGCTCCTCTCAGCGGGCAGAGAGTAAGCGAACCAACTTAGGCCGCTTTCCTTTTCCAGGTCCGTTAGGTACCGCTGGACGACCCTGTATTCCTCCGCGCTTTCCGGCATAAATCGTATGCCATTTTGGTAAGGACGCGCGTTAGGAGGGTGGCCCAGCTTTTGCCTAACAGCCCTGAAATGAGCCGCCCAGTTGGGCAGCTTCTCCACAATAAGAGGAGGGTATCTCGGGGACTTAGGTTTCTTATTATTCTGAGCTCATTTATTAGAAAAAAAACATTTGCTTATACCCTAATCACGGTAAACAAACCATAGCGACTTCTAACTCGACGCCAACGCCATCTATCGAGCCCGCCGGAAGCTTTACAAAGAGTTAGGTCGTGAACATACCGCCCACCAAGGACGTTACTGGCGGAATGTCCTTCCAAACTGAACCGTGGCAAATTAAGAATGCAAGTTGATCTAAACATTAGTATCACATGAGAAAATAATTTAAATTAAAGTTATGGTTGCTTGGTTGAAATTAAAGTTATAACCAAGCTATGGTTCATATACATAACTATAAAACACAATTCGTAATGACTAACGAATGTTAAAATAACTTAGCGCTAAACATGAATTATTCTAGGTTATACAAACATAATATAAAAATTGTAAACAGTGTAAAAGAAAACTTAAAATTTATGTATCATTCGATTTTTTACAGTTTATCTAAAGTTTACATGCGTAAAAAATGTATGTATAAATTTATGCTAAAATGATTAAAAGTGTAAAATAGTTGTAAAATCATAGTTAAGTAAAATATGTAAACAATAAATTAACAACAACAATATTCTTATTCAACTACTGGTAAAATACATATTTTGGATGTTGGCCTTTTGATTGTTGAGGATTTGGTGCGTAACGTGACGACACGGGTGATGTTATCATCCCCAGGATGTTTTCCTACTATCCTACCCATCAACCAACGACTTGGCGGCAAGTCGTCTTCTTTGATTAGCACAATGTCTCCAATTTTTGGCTCAGCAACTTGGGAAGACCATTTGTAACGATTCATCAAAGTAACGAGATATTCGTGAGACCAACGTCTCCAAAAGGACTGAAGCATTCGTTGAATGAATTGCCAGCGTGATAAATAATTAATATTTGAATCTTCGTAGTTGTTATCTGGTACATTCACTAAAGGCTCTCCAATTAGAAAATGTCCAGGTGATAATGGTAATGGTTCACCAGGATCATCAACTTTAATTGTGCTCATAGGTCGCGAGTTCAAGCACGCTTCTACCTGACTGAGAAGTGTCGTCAGTTCCTCAAATGTGAGAGTCGCTTCACCGATCACTCGTTTTAAATGGAACTTTGTGGACTTCACTCCTGCCTCCCAAAGCCCGCCAAAGTTGGGACTGTGAGGAGGAATGAAGTGCCACTCCGTACCACTCGCTTCAAGATGTTCGGCTATGGACGATTGGACAGCTTTCAACTGCTGCAACTCTCTGGAGGCACCTACAAACGTGGTACCATTGTCACTCCACAGTTTGGCACAATGACCTCGTCTCGAGACAAAACGTCTAAACGCCGCTAAAAAGGCTTGAGTGCTCATGTCACTCACTACTTCTAAATGAAGTGCACGAGTGACCATGCATACAAACAGACATATATAGCCCTTGTATGAACGGTGGCCACGACCTTTCGTTGTCCTCACATTAATAGGACCAGCATAGTCAACCCCGCTATGCAAAAATGGTCGAGCTGGGGTGCACCGAACAGCTGGTAGTGAACCCATAAATTGATTTTGTGTACTAGCTCTTTGCCTGGCACATGTCACACACTTGGTGACATGGTGTTTGACTACATTTCTGACACCTATAATCCAGTAGGCTGTCCTTAAATAATTTATCATAAGCTGAAGACCCCCGTGAAGAGTTTTATGGTGTGCATCAGCTATGATTAGCCGAGTTAAATGACTGGAGTGTGGCAGGACTATCGGATGTTTCATTTGTTCGCTTAGCTCTGATTTCTCCAGTCTGCCTCTAACTCTCATAATGTCCTTATCATCGAGGTAGGGGCAAAGTGACCTTAATGGACTTGTTTTTGATTGTATATAGTTTTTATTCTTCAGCTCATTATATTCTGTTGTAAATAGTTCTTCCTGTGTTTTCCTAATACAACATTCGAGTGCAGCGTCTAATTCTGTTTTTTGTAAATACCCTTTCCTGTATATTTTGTTCTCTTTTAAAAATCTTCGGCAGTATGCAACAATCCTAACCAACCTTCGTAATTGAGAAAATTGATCGAAGAAGGAACAGTTTGGAATGATCGCTACATGTGCCTTTGCTGACTCTTCTAAATCTGTACTGCAATCATTATTTGGCCTATTGTAAATGACTTTTTGTAATTTAAGAAACGATGGTCCAGAAAACCATAAATCGTTTTCTAGAAGTGAACTGGGAAGTATCCCTCTAGAGGCGCAGTCTGCTGGATTATCTTTTGTGGGGACGTGAAACCATTGCGACGCTTTCATCGAGGTCAATATTTCAGACGTCCTATTGGCCACAAACGTCTTCCATTTACTTGGGTGGCTATTTATCCAGGCCAACACCACAGTGGAATCCGTCCACGCCTTGACCTTGTCTTGGGAGATACTTAAGACTTCAGAAGTTTGAGACAGTATCTGTGACAGCAAGACTGCTCCGCAGAGCTCTAACCGCGGAATACTTATTTGCTTTACTGGTGCAACCCTGGTCTTAGCAACCAGCAACGACACTTGAACATTGCCATCTGCGTATACAATTCGCAAGTAAATCACAGCTGAATACGCTGTTTTAGAAGTGTCACTAAAACCGTGAAGTTCCAGATAGTCATTCGACTTGGTGCCAAGCCAACGAGGAATCCGAACTTTGGTGAGTAATAACAATTCCTCACGATATGATCTCCATTCATTTATGAAGTCTTTAGTTAGCTCCTCATCCCAACCAACACCTGCAAGCCACAATTTCTGGATAAATACTTTCGCTAAAACCACACTAGGGGCTAACCAGCCTAATGGATCAAAAAGTCGTGCTATCACAGAAATAATGGATCGTTTAGTTACAGGTGCGGTCGTCGGCAGCGGGAGATTTACCGTGTACTGGAAGGTGTCTGCGGTGCGGTTCCAGGTAAGTCCTAGAATTTTGATAGTACTATCTAATTTTATGTCTACTTCCTTTTCTTTGTGTTCTGGTTTCTTTGGTTTGTTGTACTCTATTGCTTGTCTTATGTCCTCTATGATTTTGTGCTTATTTGTATTGTCCTTGTTCATGTTGTCCTTTGTCGAAATTTGATCTATTTGTCCTTTCAATGTATTACCTTCCAGTGCCTGTATCCTGTCTACTATTTCTTGATTGTTACTGTTCCATTTTTGGAGCGTGAATCCACCTTTTCCTAATAACGCTGTCATTTGCCTGTAGATTTCCAGGCTTGCTTCTACGTTATTACAACCGGTCATCAAATCGTCCATGTAGAAACAGTTCAGAACCATATCGGCAGCAAGATTGTAATTTTTACCTTCATCGTAGGCGGCTTGATGTAGGGTTCTAACAGCTTGGTATGGTGCTGATGCCGTACCAAAGGTAACCGTCACCAGCTCGTAGTCCTTGATTTCGGTTTCAGGACTGTCTCGCCATAATATGCGCTGAAACAGTGCGTCTTCTTCCGAAATCCTGACTTGGCGGTACATTTTGATGATGTCGGCTACAAGTGCTATGGGGTGAAGTCTCCATCTTAACACTGTGTGTCTCAAATCGGACTGTAAAGTAGGTCCCACCATCAACGTATCATTGAGTGAGATTCCATTGTTGTTCTTCTCGGACGCGTTGAAGACCACACGTACCTTTGAGGTAATTTTATCTTCCCGGATTACAGCATGGTGAGGTAAGTATACCGCCACTTCCTTATTTTTATCATTCTTGTCTATCTGATTCATGTGTCCTAGTTGTAAATATTCTTCTATTACCTGCTTGTAGCGTTCCTTTAAATCTGTATTTCTTTCTAGCCTTTTTTCTAATGACTTAAATCTCCTTTCAGCGATAGCACGAGAGCCTCCACCTTTACAAGAGGGATTTTCATCGCGGAAAGGTAGTCTCACTACATACCTTCCACTGCTATCCCTTACTGTAGTTTTAGTATAAAGCTCTTCACATCTTTTTTCTTCAGGTGTTAGTATTTTCTTTTTACTAATTTGCTCTTCAATTTCCCAAAACTTTTTTAAGATTTCGTCTTCATTAACATGTGCATGCAACACATTAATTTTAGGTGAACCTTTAGATGTGTTCCTGCTAACTGCTCCGGACAGAACCCAACCTAAGGTAGTGCTCTGAGCAATCATAGTGCCTGACGGACTCTTAAATATGCCTGCCTTAATTATGCAACTGTAAGCATCAGACCCCAGTAAAATATCTATTTTACTGGGAGTATTGAACTCTGGATCTGCAAGCTGCAGCGTGGTCACTCGTAACCAATCTAAGCTAGTGTCGACTCTACGATCAGGTAAGTACGATGTAATTTTACTGAGCACATAAGCATCAACTTTAAGATTAAAATTTGAATCTACTCGAGATTGTATATTCAAATGTACCATGTACGTTGCCATGGTTGAACTATTACCCCCAAGGCCTGAAATAGTTCCTTGAATAGGGATTTTTTTCAGTTTGAGTAGCTGAACTAAGGCCTCTGTTACAAAACATGCCTGCGAACCCTGATCGAGCAAGGCGCGGACAGTCTGAAATTCACCAGAGCGTGACTCGGCCTTTATTAGCGCTGTGGCTAATAAAACCTGTCTGGGCTTGGGAATATTACCTGTCGACAGACACGAAACAATCGGACTATTATTAGGTGAACTAACACTGTCGATAGTCGATAATGTCGAAGGTTGGTCCCCTTTGTCCGACTCTTGACCTAAATGCAACAGCGAATGATGGCGCTTTTGACAAACCTTACACGTGGTAGGTTTTCTACATTCAGAAACAATGTGGTTGCTGCCTAAACAGTTGAAGCAAATTTTATTTTTTGCTACAAAATCACGTCTGACTTCAACTGTCTCTTTTGCGAATTTCTTGCAGAAACAAAGTTTGTGTCCTTCTGAGCAGAATTCGCATTGTATTGCTGAACTCGTAGCCAACATAGCCTTTGGAGTATGAGCATATGAAATTTTATTGTTGTTGCCCTGATGAACTGGTGCCCTTTGAGGCTCTAAACACTCTAACGCACGAAATCGATTTTCTATAAAAGTTTTGAATTGGTTGAAAGTTGGTAAGTCATTGTTGGAGTCATTGTTGCAAGTACTAAGCTCCCATTGTTTACGCGTTTCGTTGTCTAGTTTAAAGGTAACAATGTGTATAATAATGACATCCCATGTCTTCACGTTTATCTCCAAGTTACTCAACGCGTTAAGACAATCGCACGTGGTATCGAGCATCTCCTTCAAAGCTGCAGCTGATTCCACCTGCATACGCCTTTGACCGAACAATCTCCTAAGAATACAATTTGTTAAGTATTTTTTATTGCTATAACGCTTCTGTAACTGTGTCCAGCATTGACTATAATTGGCATCAGTTATCGGTGTATGACGTATTAATTGCTCTGCTTCACCGGAAAGGTGACCCTTTAAATAATGGAGCTTTTGCACATTATCTAAGGTATCATTTTTGTGTACTAATGATGTAAAAAGATCATGGAATGTTTTCCATTCATCATACTTTCCTGAGAATGTTGGAATGGATATTTTAGGCAACTTGACAAAGGAACTGCTTGATTTATTTATACTAATTGAAGCATTATCGGTTTGACGTCCAGAATCTTTAGTTAACCGAATTTTATTAAGAGCGGTTTTCATTAAACTTTTGTAAACAATATAAGTGTCTTCTGTCGCATCATAGATATCAACCACTTTCTGTACTATATCTTCTGCTTTATAACGTTCATATAGTTTAGTGTTATTTTCTTTAAACAATGCCCAATCCCTTTCCAATAATTCTAGCTTTGTTTCTATGTATTCTAGCGTTAATCTATCTTTACCACATTTTTTAAAATTTGTCATTCCCTTTGTGATAACATTCTGTTGATCTTTCAAAACGTTAATTAATCCATCCATTTTATTATTAATTTATGTCCTTAATAAATAAACAAAACGTTTTTTTTTTTTTTAACTTGATCAGATTTTGACACAATAAAAGTATTAGTTGAAAAAATCTATATAAATGAATAACTTTCTGAAAGACATTAAATATACAAATTTCTAAGTGTTGTTTCAACTTATGCAGTAGGTAAACTTATAACTTCATAAAGCTGACTGGTTTTCTAAGTCGTACCAATTATCCAACAAAATAATAAAAGTCCTAAAACACAATTTAAAATTTGACAAGTCCTAAAACACAATTTAAAATTTGACAAGTGTTTTGGAAACACAAAAACTGGTATAAATCGGGCATAGGTTCCCCGTTCCTCCGTTTTCTATAAATTATTCTAAGTCCTAATTCTAACATGCACACAAATTGGTTATATACTAAAAGTTTATAAGTCTAAAATATTGTTAAAATTTTACAAGTCCAAGATTACGAAATTATTTTCTAAGTTGAAACTTCTTCACTATTGTTTTCTTAAGTTTAACTTCTCGTTGGAATAGAGTTCAAAATCGTTTGACTCGACCTTTGTCCAATTCGTGGACAAGATAAATAAATAAAATGTACTCACAAAATTGCACTTCACACAAACACCGTTTTCAACCTGCAAGTAGCGCCCTCTTTCGCCGCTATCAGAAGTCTGAACTGCGCGTGACGTCACCTGTGTCGTCGCGTGTAGGCTGCGCCTGCGTCACCGTGCCGTCATCCAGCGAAGTGTTGATCTGAGAGTGGTGCCCTCTGTGGCCACTCCTTCCTCGAACTAGTCCCGCCAACGCTGACTCAGCTCACCGCCAATGCTGTGTGAAGCTTGGTCGCTGCCGATGCGGGAAACCGTGGACTTTAGCCGCAGCGATCCACTGCGAGTACCACGGATGAACTCAAAAAAACCGGTACTTATCGGGCTCGATGGACCAATGTTAAATACCTGATGGTATTTGGTAGAATTTGACCTGAAGGTACACTAGCGAGAGATGTAAAATAAAACCACTGTGTACTGATCTGAGGTGATAGCTCATTTATTAGATTTTTTTTTTTTTTTCTAAGTGGCGTCTCGCAGATTCAATCAAAGTGATTGGCTACTGCTTAACCGGACTGACCTACGGAGACTAATCTATATTATAGCCTCCAGCTCATTTATTAGAAAAAAAAACATTTGCTTATACCCTAATCACGGTAAACAAACCATAGCGACTTCTAACTCGACGCCAACGCCATCTATCGAGCCCGCCGGAAGCTTTACAAAGAGTTAGGTCGTGAACAGTTACCTTTTCACCGCCGATTTTAATAACATTTGTTGTGAGCTAGTTTGCGACCCTGAGAAGGACATTGTATAGTTTTTTTTTTGTCTTTGGGTTGATAAAACACTTTCTACGCGGGCGAAGCCGTGGGCAGGAGCTGGTTTATAATATCAGTAGGATCTGTTTTCACTATTACCCTATTACATTCATAAATTCTACTACAAAACCTGGCAACCCATAGAGGACAGCTAACTGGGAGCTAGTGATGTGGCATATGTACCACGATACATGAGAACTAGTATGGGGTAGAGTTACAAAAAAAAAAACTAGTTACGGCAAGATACTGCCAGACAACCCTGCAGTAATTCTACTATCAACAATCATTCATAAAAACCGGTCAAGTGCGAGTAGGACTCGCGCACGAAGGGTTCCGTACCATTATTGCAAAAAACGGCACGTTTGTAGTACGGAAAAAACTGTACTAACTGTTTTGAGTATTTGTTATTATAGTGGCAACAGAAATACATCAGCTGTGAAAGTTTCAACTGTCTAGCTATCACGGTTCATGAGATACAGCCTGGTGACAAACATACAGACAGACGGACAGTGGAGTCTTATTAATAGGCTGATTTTTATCTCTCTCAGTATATTTGTTTTATGTTAGTCAATAATTGTTAACCATTGCTCAGAAATACACCTTTCTATTCTAAAAATACATTTTAATTCATCAATTACTTATAAAGTACTTCAAATTATCCTTGATATTGAGTATGTAACTAGTTAAATCCTTTAAAATCTTCTGTATCTATATTAAACTTTATGTTCTCAATGTTAAAGTTGAATTTAACATGGCACTGTTTCCTGGTAGTAATGCTCAATTGATAAGGTCTACTGATTTCTGTAATTGTTTTTGTTTGTTTTTTGTTAGCTTTGATTAAGTTTTGTATTGTTATTATGCTTATTAGGGATTAAGACGATTTACTGTTAGTAGGCAATCGTGAGATTACTTAGATATAGTTGGGGCTATTTCTGTTACAGCTATTTACCGCTAATTCAGTATAGATACCTCCTCACAATATAAAAAAAACCTTGTGATTGTGATATAAGACAAAAATACCTTATTTAGGTGAAAATTCTTCAGACTTTTTATTACGTCTCATAATAATCCTAATCATTGTGTATTTGCTTTAACATCTACAGTACACACAACAAATTGCCAATATGTTGTTGATGTTAAAAAAAAATGTTAAATACAGAGCGTCATGTTTGCCTTAGTTTATAATGGCATGTAAATATTAATAATAGAATATAAATCAAAATAATACAATTCAAATCAAAATAATAAAAGACAAAAAAATAAAAAAATCCAATCAAAATAATCAATCCAAAATTTCATGTCATCAAAGATTTAAATAAATGTGCAAATTTTATATTATTTGACTTCTGATTTTACTGACATTCTAGAATGTCAGTAAAATTAATAAAAATGACAAAATATTAAATAAAATTACAGTTTTTGTCCTAGTTTGTCACGTTTAGTCAACTGTATTAAAAATGGCGTATTAATGATATTATGAAGTTCTAGAAAGTCAGAACAAAAAAAAATTAGGAATAAAAAAATAAAATATGTCAACATATTAAAATTTGATTTATATCAAATCAGAATTATCAATATAGCAGTAAATTATTAAAAATGTCGTGAATAATAAAATAATAAAAGCAAATAGATTACAATTTATCATTCAAAAACTCATTCAGGTTATATAAGCTTTATCTTGTAGGAAATTCTTGAACTTTCTTTTTAAATGCTAAATAACCTACCAGTATCTACCTACTCTCTCTTCTTCTTCTTCGTTTCGCTCTTGACAGAGCGGTCGTGGTCACGATGAATTTTGTCCAATCGCTGGTGTGGTAACTCGCCGCACGATCTCTTTTCATTTGGCTCAGTTACATGAAAGTTTGGCACTCATTTACAGGAACGGCGGGCTTAATTCCCCTAGTCGACGGCACGGACTATTTTGTGCTCGAGTTTAAAATGCATGCTATCTCATCTGACAACAGGTGCGAAAGAGATCGATGATGTGATGAGCAGTAAGAAGCTAGTTCGCGTACGAATTAGTACTATTGCAAATTTGAATCGAGATGAATGATGATTTAGGACGAAAACGAGCTCGCGAAATTATATAAACAGACCTTTGCGAGTCTAGATATCATGAAAAAACGACTCAATGTATATTTTCAACATAAAGTTATTTGCATTGTTGAATTACTAATCTATCCCTGTATGGCGGCCGTTTTGCAATTTTCCTTCTTCTTATGGTATTTATTTCCTCCCAAAGATGCGTTAAAATTAGTATTGAAATATGGAACTTACGATACGTATTGTTTTACTTTTTTGTTTCCATACAGGGCTAGATAATGATGAGACAAATTGATATATTTTTTTTATTTTGAACGTACACCGTCAAACAGTGGAGTAATCGCCAGACTACGTTTGTATAGAACAATGATCGACTTGTGTAACCTTAATTCGATCAGTCCACCTCATCGGTGATCTCCCGAGTAGCCTGTTAGGTATTTATTCAGATTTGTATAAACAAGTGCCAGAGTGTGTGGTTGAAAAGTCCAGGTAATGAGACTCTATTTTATATTCTCTTTGATATTTTTTTTTTTCATTATAGGTACAATCTATATCTATACTATATATATATAATACATATATATACTAATACTATAAAGAGGAAATATTTGTATTTTAGAATGTAACGAATAAACTTAAAAACAACTGGAACAAATCCTTCTAAATTCTTTCACCGTTGGAAAGCTGCACTATCCCCGGGTGACATAGGCTACTTTTTTATCCCTGTATTCCCACGGGAACGGGAACTACGCGGGTGAAACCGCGAGGCGTCCGCTAGTAATATTATAATGATTTGTATGTAACGAATAAACTTAAAAACTACTGAACCGATTTCAAAAAATATTTTACCGTTGAGAAACTACACTATCCCCGGGTGACATACGCTACTTTTTACCCGACTGCCGAAGGAGGGTAATGTGTTTATCAGTCTATGTATGTATGTATGTATGTATGTATGTATGTATGTATGTTTGTTCCTATGTGGCGTTCCAGAGACCAAACGCGTTGGCCGATTTTGATGATTCATACGTCAATCGATTCGTCTTAACCCTGCGAGTGTCATAGGCTACGTTAAAATTGGATAATAGAAAAATGGCGGATTTTGGGTGCCATATTGAGGGGGCCCAAATTTTTTTTTTCTTCCAAACCCAGTGTGTGGGGTATCAAAATAAAGGGTTTTAAGAGGTGATTTCAAAAATATATAACACTTATATGTTTAAATGTATCTAATTCGAAAAAAACGTAACTAAAAACTTATAAATAAAAAAAGTTAAATCAAAAAATCAAAAAACCCGACTGCTTCAAAAGCGAACTAAAAAGACGTAAACAAGGAAAAAATCATGCTGTGCAGGCGGAGGATACACCAGATTTTGGTCAGCCAGCCCGCGACTATGTATCCTCCGACTGCACAGCATGATTTTTTCCTTGTTTACGTCTTTTTAGTTCGCTTTTGAAGCAGTCGGGTTTTTTGATTTTTTGATTTAACTTTTTTGTCCCAGTATTCCCAAAAGAACGCGAACTACGCGGGTGAAACCGTGAGGCGTCCGCTAGTTTTTGAATAAAATGGCTTTAGCTTTATATGTAGATATAAGCAATTGCAATGCTTTATGAGTCTTTGAATCAAAAAGAACAAGAAACAGAAGAGGAAAAACAAAAAAATAACGGTCATGTGACAAACATTCTCCAAATCCAGACAATTAGTTAGTTTGATACCTGCCTAATTAAAAAATCAAAGGCTAAACCACTTTCTAAACCAATATAAGCCTTTCATGAGGACCGGCCTTCATCTTGACCTTACAAAAACAATCACAATCTCACTATCACTGAATTAAAAGACAATTAGCTTCGCGGATATTCTTTTTTATTTAACTTAGAAAAAATGTGAAGGGAATTCGCGCGTTCAGTAATCGGTATATCACAATTAATCGGTATAGCTCACTGTTAAGACGTCTTTGCCTTCAAAACTAATAACATTTTCTTTGGTCGTGATTAGAAAAGTGAATATTGTCTTTGCTATCCCGGCAAGGGATAGTGTGGCGGTTGTTCTTATTTTGAAAATAGTTGTGTAGTATGTTCGATAATCTGAAAGAGCATTTAAAGATAAAATGGCGCCAATACTTAGCGGCATCGTTAGGTAAGTTTTCTTATAAATAATTATCTTAACATTTAGTGTTCTTGCTAGTAACACGATGGTAGATAGAGGTATATTGTTTTATTATATTTGGGCCCACTTTTACGAAAATTTCAACTCAGAGTTAGTTGTTATCACGAGGTTAAATTGAAAAATATTAAATGACAAATAAGGTATTATTTGAATCTCGTAGGGCACAGATATAAATCTAACTAGATGACGCGATTGTATGTACCTCACGTGCCAAAAAACGGAGTAAAGTTACGACAAATGATCGTAATCTGAGATTTTCATTTAGCATTATCCGCACCGGAAATCCACTGAAATCTAGAAAAATGCCCTTTTATGCCATATTAAGCTGTAAAGAATGTATAGAAAAAGTTGACCGAGGCATTGGAAATGTTTTCTTTAATTGGTAACTAAGTAAATTTATTTTCAAATTGTTTGTGAATAAGTGGCACGCATGGTTTTCCTACAGATGGAGGGACTTGCGTTATCTAGTTAGATTTATGAATGTGTTGTAGAAGGTTAGGTATCTTAAAAAGTTTATTTATTACTATCATATAAATATAACTCATAGGTCACAGATATGATTCTAGAGGTCATATATTTGGGATAAGAAATAGGATCCTATGTATGATTCTAGATATATAATAGTGTTATACCCCCCTTAGACATTTAGAAACTAGAAAACGCCACCTGCTAAGATTTTGATTTAATTTAATATCATCATATCAGCCTAAAGACGTCCTCTGCTGGACATAGGCCTCCCCCAAGCGTCGTCACATTGATCGGTCCCGTGCATCTCGCAACCAGCGGATCCCTGCAACCTTCACCAGGTCATCGGTCCACCTGGTGGGAGGCCTTCCAACGCAACGTCTTCCAGTTCGCGGTCGCCATTCCAGAACTTTTCGGCTCCATCGGCCATCCGTTCTGCGAGCAATGTGCCCTACCCACTGCCACTTAAGTTTCGCAATTAATCCTAATATTTTAATATAATTTAAATAAAGGCATCTAGTACGTACACACATACTTACCTCTTTAATAATCAACGGTTTATAATGCAAATAATGAATCATGTACGCCTTAAAACAATAGGGACCAATATTGTACAAACATAGAAACAATGCAAGGATGGAATAGTAGCTTTACCTTATATGTAGTTTAATACCTCTACCTAATAATTTATTCCATGTAAAACAATTTACCAAGTTAGCAAGACCGACTACGGAATGCAAACCTAACATTCCAGGATTATATATCTAAATAACATACAATACATAAGCATTTTAACATAAAGCTAATGCAAAATTATTTTACGACAAGCTTTGTCCACGACTTCGTCCGCGTCAAACTCGTAAAACTAAAATCAAAATCAAATCAAAATGTTTTTATTGTAACTCGTACATTTTACAGCATTACATAGTTGGAGGGAGGTAGCCCCAGTAAGTTATAAATTATACTTTTGTTGGGGCTATCTCGCTACTTCCCAAAATATATGTTAAGACAATAAAATAAGACAGAAAAATTAATTCAAATTTAATTAAATAAAAATTCAATAAAATTTCAATAACTATAAAAATCAATTCAATTTTAATGAATTCAGAAATGTCAGATTATAGAGTGAGTGAGCATGAATGTGTGTGCGTGTATATAACTGTAGAGTGTATATGAGTATTTGTGTGAATGTGTGTGTGTGTAGAGTGTATGAGTGTTGTATGGATGTGAGTAAATTAATGTGAGCAATCAATTTGTCTAACTTAGTCTAACTAAGATGGATTCTACTTCTTCATACGAAAGAGGTTTTAACCAATCCATCAGAGTTTTTTTTTCTGTCATGAAAAAGCATAGGGAAGATATTTAATATGTCGTTTAGTTTATTATATATATAGGCTGATTGTTTGGAGTACTGACGTCTGGCTAAAATTGTACGGACCATTTGGGAGGGAGCAACAACACCTTTGCGCCTTTAATTTAAATTTATTAATTTGAAGGACAGCGATATATGTAGGTTTAGGGTTAAGTAGTGATCTCTGGGCTCTCTCTAAGTCCAAAAATTTTATCTTAGTGGCACCTCCCTATACAGCAATGCAATACGAAATGACAGACTGTGCAAGGGCCACGTATACTTTATTAAGTAGCTGCAATGTCATAACGTAGCGCAGACCTTTGAAAACCCAAAAAAAGCTTTCTAGCTCAAGTGAGGACAGGACAGGCTTTGGTCAACTGTTAGTCCCAAGTATTTTGTAGATCGGACTTTTCGGATATCCTCACAGGATATCCTCACACAAAATAATCATGGGTTTTAATTGTTTTGTGCCGCACCCTAAATCATTAAAATTACAGTAGCTTAAGTTACTCCTGAGAGCAGTGGTAGCCCACTGGTATTATCCGCGACATACAAGTTGTAGGTCGTGGGTTCGAACCCAGGCAGGTGGTTTACTTTGTGTTAATAATTTCATCATCATTGCTCTCAAAAACGGTGAAGGAAAACATCGTGAGGAAACCGGTCCTAAAACCAAAAGTTCGAAGATATT
This sequence comes from Orthosia gothica, assembly GCA_949775005.1. Taxonomy (NCBI): domain Eukaryota; kingdom Metazoa; phylum Arthropoda; class Insecta; order Lepidoptera; family Noctuidae; genus Orthosia; species Orthosia gothica. The sequence continues at coordinate 23,625,245 of OX459047.1, forward strand.
ATGTGACATCCACCAACCCGTACTGGGCCCGCGTGATTAATTACGGCCCATTCTCTGTCACAGAGAGAAGGCCTGTGTCCCAGCAGCGGGAACATAAATAGGCTGATGATGATGAAGTTACTCCTTGTTATAACATCAGCTATCTGCCAGTGACAGCAAACAGACAAAAAAATTGTAATATTCAAAAAAAAAACTTTTGTCTTATGTACCGTATATACTTTCATTTGCCTGTACTAAAAAGCTAATGTTTTGATATTACAATCAGACACTTCAATTTTATTTCTTCGTTGTATAGAAATAGAAGATAATAAAATTATATAGCACGGTGCTCACTTGCTAATGGTAAATCCGAAATCCCATTGATAAAATCTGTTTGCCTTCTTTCTGCCTAATCGCATTTTTGTATCCTCTATATGCTCGCGCTTGACCACTATCTCTCCTGTTGGTAAGCGATGATGTGGTCGACGGTGAAGCACGCTTGCCTAGAAAAAACCTATTCACTCTTGACTTAAAGACCCCTAGATTGGGTTTTTTTTAGGGTCAGAGCAGCATGTCTTCTTCTATAGTACATCTATATTAATTGTATTTATTTCTAGCTTCTGCTAGCAGCTTCGCCTGCGTGTTTTGTCATCCCAAGTGAACAAAGAAATGTACTCTTCTCTCTTCTTTTTTTCTGGTAGAGAATGCCTCAGGCATTAAGTCCGCCTATGTACCTGTATGTTGCATGAAGTTTAAATAAAGAATTAATAAATTATTCCTGGATTATCAGTATCCCATTTGCTATAATCTATCTCTGTGCCAAATTTTATCCAGATCCGTTCAGCCGTTCTGGCGTGATTGAGTAACGAACATACATCCACAAACACAATCCTTCATCCAAACAAAAATGATTATCATCTGCCTAGCCTTTTTCCCAATTTTTGTTGGGGTCGGCTTCCAAGTCTTACCGGATTCAGCTGAGTACCAGTGTTTTACACGGAGCGACTGCCTATCTGACCTCCACAACCCAGTAACTGGGTAACCCTGTACCCCTTGGCAAGACTGGTGTCAGATCTCAAGGCTCTGACTATCCGTAACGACTGTCAAAGATCTTCAAATGACAGCCGGGACCAACGGCTTAACGTGCTTTCCGAGGCACGGAGGAAACTCGGTATGTTGAAAATGGTCACCCATCCACGGACCGACCTCGGCAAGCGTTGCTTGACCTTGAAGATCGACCCGTGCGGCTGTTATTATTAAGCCACGAGCTCCTCGACTATCCAAACAAAAATCAATTGTGTATTAATTTTATTGTAATTCTTCCGGGTTCGAATTAGAAGTTAAGTAGGTGCCAACCCAAGAGTACACATTTTTCAATTAAATTCATACGATACATCGTAGCAGAACAAAAAAAAAGCTCTTTTATTAAGTAGATATGGTTATATTGTTCACTATAAGGTTGACAATACATACCAATAGTATGTATTTGTGTTATAATACCTACACGCAACTACACTGCGACCTTGTGAATAATTGTTATAAAGTTTATAACTATCTGTATTAGAATTACTCAGTGGTTCTCAACCTTAGGGCAGCGGTCATTGAAAATGTGGCTGAAATTATAATATAAATCATGAAAGCTATCGGGATGCAATAAGTCCAACTCGATGCGTTTATATCAATTATACCTACCTTTTGGAGTTGCAGTGGTTTGGGAATAGTGCAGTGGGATTGTGTCAAGAAAAAAAAAATACCTACCTTTTACGCTTTTGAATTATCAAGTAGTCGATTGTACATTTCAAAACATAGATATGTATGGAAAAGAAAATTCAGGAAACTGCATGGACTTATACCTACAAATTGAGTTTTTTAAGTGGGCATATGGATGGCCAAATCTGAAACTTTGAGGAATAGCGAAAAACAATCAAAGAAGTCATGAGGCCGATTTTGATGAAAACTAAAACTGCATCATTAGATATTTTTTAATCAATATTCCTAGCCAGGAACGAACCCGCTGATTATGAAAAAAAAACGCATGCAGTGTTAATTCACCATTCGATAGTGTCACTACTAAGAATCAAATTCTGGAAAGTAATGACATACGGAAAACTTTAGGAAACTGCTCATTTTTTACAAAATACTTATTTTTCCTACATTAAGGGTACTTAGAGAGAGTCCAGAGAGGTATCTCTATTACAACATAAGTGATGAAATGATATGCAATATTTTCAACAAATAAACGGATTTGATAACTCAAGCATTGTGCTTCATTTAGCATTACGATATTTTTTCATGTCATCAATTGCATGATACGAGTCTTCATAGATTTCTACAAAAAAAAAAACATTTAGTAAAAAAATTGGTTTTTATTCAGCACATAAAATGTTTGCGATCGGCAATAAAGGTTGACAATCTCTGCATTCGTGATCGTGACAAAGCCAGGTAGGAAGTAGTACCTACTTGTAACGTTAGTCACTAAGTGCACTAAGATCTTAGCTCTAGATTAAGGAAACCATACATATTTAACTAGCTAACTGGCAGGCGATTTAATTTAATATGTGCTTTATTACTACAATACATAAAACTAACTGCTGCCATAAATGACATAATACTCTGAATATTACTGTGTATATTTCGTTTCGAATACGATATTCAGAGACTGTAGACAAATTGCATTCTATCGTCGAAAACGTGGCGATAGCGATTGTTTTTTTACCCGACTGCCGAAGGAGGGTAATGTGTTTATCAATCTATGTACATACATAGACTGATAAACACATTACCACCACACACCACATTATGTATGTAGGTATGTATGTATGTTTGTTCCTATAAGGGAGACCAAATGCGTTGGCCGATTTTGATGATTCTTACGTCAATCGATTCGTCTTAACCCTGCGAGTGTCTCTGGCTACATAAAAATTGTTAATGAAAAAAATGGCGGGTTTTGGGCGCCATTTTATGGGGGATCTTTTTTTCTTCTAAACCCATAGTGTGGAGTATCAAAATAAAGGATTTTAAGAGGTGATTTCAAAAATATATAACACTTATAATATGTTTAAATGTACCAAATTCGAAAAAAATAGTAACTAAAAAGTTGTAAATAAAAAAAGTTAATTTAAAAAATCTAAAAACCCGAATACTTAAAATGCGAAATAAAAAGACGTAAACAAGAAGAAAATCATGTTGTGCAGTCGGAGGATACATCTGGTCGGAGGACCAAAAGGTCAGCCAACTCGCGAATATGTGCGAATATCCTCCGACTGCACAACATGATTTTCTTCTTGTTTACGTCTTTTTATTTCGCATTTTAGGCAGTCGGGTTTTTGGATTTTTTAAATTAACATTTTTTTTAATGTATGGGAATGTTAAGCGGTATCGAAATGTCACGTGACCTATCCCTTACATTTTGGCAACTTGACCATCCTCTAAAAGAGCGTCTTCACTGGGAGCATTCTTTCGTGAGCATTTGTAAACAATCAATCGTAGGCGATTAACAAATCCTTCCCAGCGAGCCCAGCATTCACGTTCGAGCAAAACTATGAAAGTTCGAGTCGAACATTCCCTTGCGAGCTTGGAGCATTCGAATACGATCTCGTCAAATGTCATTCATTCGATAATACGATTGACCAAGAAGGTCACAATCACAAACACTTAAGCTGGCAACAAATTATATATTGACATTATAGCTTATTCAACTCAGAAACATGTCGAGTAGTAAAAGTGAGGACGCAATTCTTTGCTGCAAACTTACTGGATATTTTTTTTTCAATTTTTATTTATAACCTCGCACGCACTTGTAAGTCGCGTAGTCTGAGTCTGAGTTGTTCTGGCGCTCGGACGCGTGCCGTACCATTTGCACACCGTCCGCGGCATAGACTATACACTTATATACAGAGAGTCCGTGGACGTTTACGGATGACAAACATAATATAGCGGGCCAGATCTCTGTCAGACGTCCGAACACCGCGACACGGTCACGGTCCGCGACTTACGTCCGATAGTTTACACAATGTAATGTACATTCATTACACAGATACTCTATAAGTCGCGGCTGTCAGTCACGTCCGTAAGCCGCGTCCGATAATTTGTTCCCAGCTTTGAGCAGCACTTAAGATCAACGAACTGTTCCTAGATTTACAAGTAGCCAGTAATACAGCGGCCCACCTTGCTTTGTAGCCGGTTTAGAGATGTCCAGCAGCCTAATTGTGTAAGTGAATTCGGCAAAGGAAACAATCTGTTTCTTTCCCAAAAACGACCTTTCGTATTGCAAAAAGTCGTTTTTACTACACAAGTTTAAGAAGGAAGTTTTAAGTTTTATTTACTTACACAATTGGGCTGCAGGTGGGCCATAGCAGTTTGTAGACAGCTCTCAAACGTAGTGTTTTAACTGGAAATAAGTAGCGGAACACACTTTCCATATACTCTGAAGAGCCTGAAGTTAACCCTCTTTTCTGGCCCCACCAGCAAGCTACGGGAGTCTGTGTACGGGAATGTCAATGGGGTGGACGTCCCCCGTACTTCCCCAGCTGCAGCGGCTCGACAGTTCGCCGCTGCCCCAAGTGCCAACACTGCAGCAGGAGTCCTGGGTAGCCTCGCTTCTAGTGCTCGGAGGACTCTTGGGTAAAGCGAAGATACATTAATTCAGAAGAGGCGGTATCTAAATGATTGTTTTGTATACAATAAAGAATATGAATGAATATGAAACCCCTTTGTTAACTCGCAGGTCCTCTAATAACCGTGCCCCTGTCCCGTCACGTGGGACGGCGATGGATAATCATGGGCGCCAACATCCCTCTGCTCCTGGGATGGTTATTGGCTGGCGTTACCGCTAACCTGACCACTTTGTACGTGGCCAGGATTATGTGGGGATGCGCCACTGGCATGATGTTTGCTACCGTGCCGATTTATATCGGGGAGATTGCTGAGGTATGTTATTTGTTGAATTTATTTCTAACATTAAGATTAATGTGAATTAATGTTGTTACACTTTGACCTTCGTGTGCTGGCCAAGCGTAGCACGAGGCTATAATAGAATTAGATTCCAGCTTAGATTGGTTTTCTTCCCAACTTATCTTCTGACGTGAACCCTACGGAGTTGCGTACTGTATGCAATTCTTATTCCTGAAAGCTTAATGCTACAGTCTATAACTTTCTAATATTTTAATTTCAATTTCAATAATCGTAAAGGGATGAGACAACATACGACTTTTCCTTCTACACTCAGTTTTATCATGATCAAGTTTGATTTGGTAACTACGATAACCATCATTTAATTTAGTAGACCGGTGTACAATTCTACATTTATTTATACGTAGTGAGGACTAAGGAAGTAAGGACTAAAGAAAATACAGTAGATAGCTAGGTATTTAAACATATTAAAATAACTCCATCTTCCCCAGGACAAAATCCGCGGCGCTCTAAGCGCGTTTTTCCTGCTCTTCATCAACGTGGGCTTCTTGCTGGCCTACGCCATAGGACCGTTCACCTCGTACTGGGGCCTTACTGCCACGGGCGGTATCCTCTCCCTGCTGTACTTGCCCTGCACCTGGTTTATACCGGAGACACCTTTCTACTTGGTTTATAAAGGTAAAGACTATTAATTTTAAGCCTAGGTGCCTGGCAACCTGGACTTAAGTATCCCGTTCTGTCTCCTGCTTGATATGGAGTGAAGTGGAAATTTGTATTTTTTTTCTTACCTTTTCTCCATTATTATTTTCTGATTAATTTCGTTGCGGGATCCAAGACAGTTAAATTCATTCTCCGAGACTTCATCGTGCGTTATTGCCTCGGCGCTTTTCTGGTGGTCGCCACTGTTGATTCTGGCTTTCAGGAGTTGCAGTGGTTTGGGAATAGTGCGGTGGGATTGTCCCAAAAAAATTAAAATAAAAGCCCAGTTGTAAACGTCCCTTGATGCCATTTGGCCTTACTGTTCCGGTTCCTGATTGATGTGGAGGAAAGTGTGATAGAGTTTTTTTCATACTCTGCCGCTGTTCTTTTGTGTTTAATTTCTTTGCGGGATCTAAGGCAATAGAATCGTTTCTCTGGGACTTGTCGAGCTGTTGACTCTGGCTTCAGGAGCTGCAGTGAATGCTTATAGTTTTGCCGGCTTCATGTAATTTTTACATTTGCACAGGAAAAATGGAGGAAGCATCCAATACTCTCCAATCCCTTCGCGGCACTACCAAGGAGGGAGTTCAAACAGAGCTGGAAGGCTTGCAGGCGATCGTGGCGCGAGAGTACAAGGAACCTCCCAAGATACAGGACCTCTGGGCAACCAGGGGGAATGTCAAGGCTTTGGGTAAGACACTAAACTATCAGTGATAATCAGCTTCATATATAAAATCTATTTTAACCCACTGCGGGCACACAGGATACCTCGCTGTGAGACGGGGGTCGGGAGTTCGTTATAAACCACCGGATTTGTGACTATTAGACGGTAGTAAATTTTGCTATTGAGAATGATTTGGTAACGTATTTCGTATACCTAGTTTGTTGCGATTCGTTTAACAAACTAGGCCTAAAAAATACTTAAGGTTACACTAGTCGATCATTCTTCCATACAAACGTAGTCTGGCGATTACTCCACTGTTTGACGACGTACGTTAAAAAAAAAAAAAAACTATTTGTCTCATCATTATTTAGCCCTGTATTGAAACAAAAAGTATATATTTTTTTAAGTTATGGGCGTCGAAAATTCCATATTTGAACACTAATTTTAACGTATCTTTGGGCGGAAATAAATACCATAAGAAGAAGGAAAATTGCAGAACGATTAGTAATTCAACAATGCGAATAATTTTATTTTTAAAATATACATTTAGTCGTTTTTTTATGATGTCTAGACTCCCAAAGGTCTGTTTTTTAAATTTCGCGCGCTCGTTTTCTTCCTAAATCATCATCCATATCGATACAAATTTGCAAAAGTGCTAATTCGTACGCGAACTAGCTTCTTACTGCTCATCACAGCATCTATCTCTTTCGCACGTGTTTTCGGATGAGATAGCACGCAACCTCGCGCACAAAGTAGTTCGTGCCGTCAACTAGGGGAACCTTAAGGCGCCGATTCCCTTGAGTAGCTGATTTTAAAATGAGAATCACGTCTCACGGCTAGTCGTAATTTTTTGGAAAAAATATATGTTACATTAGACCATTTTCTAAATAATTAGATCTAAGAAAATTGTGAGTTTTATTCTTATAATATAGTGTAATTATTTTGTAAAGTTATGTCTAAAACGGACAAAAACACGACAATCGCACCAAAACCGCTAGGCGTATATTAATGAAATTGACACCATTTCAAAGACAATTAAATTATCTACATTTTCATCTGAAGCTTTTTTTTTAAGTCATAGAATAATAAGGAAAATACAAAAAAACTACAAAATTTTGGGTCGCGCGGGTGTGAAACGTGGCCGCGTTTTGTTCCCTCAAGATCATTGGCGTTAGTCGTCGTCTTAAGTAATCGTAATGGTAACCACCATTCTCGGCTTCACAATGATTATTTCTGAAAGTCATGACTAATTTATTTCTCAGAACCTAAATCTGAAAAATGATTCTGGTTACGAGGTCTGGTGTGTGTTCTGAGAGTCTGGCCTGGCTGGAAGTAGACAAATAACAGCAAACACACAATTACTGACACTAATGGCCAATGACAGTTTAGAGTACAATCAATAGTGCTGCCATCCCGCGCCAACAGATTTCAGTTTTTACCCGACTGCCGAAGGAGGGTAATGTGTTTAACAGTCTATGTATGTATGTAAGTATGTATGTATGTATGTATTTTTGTTCCTATATGGCGTTACAGAGACCAAACGCGTTGGCCGATTTTTAAGATTCATACGTCAATCGATTCGTCTTAACCCTGCAAGTGTCATAGGCTACAATAAAATTTGGATAATAGAAAAATGGCGGATTTTGGATGCCATATTGTGGGGGCCCAATATTTTTTTTCTTCCGTACCCATATTGTGGGGTATCAAAATAAAGGGTTTTAAGAGGTGATTTCAAAAATATGTTTAAATGAATCTAATTCGAAAAAAAAACAACTAAAGGCGGAAGATACACCAGATTTTGGTCAGCCAGCCCGCGAATATGTATCCTCCGACTGCACAGCATGATTTTTTCCTTGTTTACGACTTTTTAGTTCGCTTTTGAAGCAGTCGGGTTTTTTGATTTTTTAAATTAAGTTTTTAACCTCATTAGAAAAACGCAAATCTTTTTGTAACCGGCAGGTATCTGCGTATTTCTGGCGATGCTGCTACAACTTTCGGGCATCGACGTACTGCTGTTCTATATGGAAGAGCTGCTGGCCAAGGTGGGCACCAACCTGTCGCCTTCAGACGGCACCATCATCATGGGAGTCGTGCAGGTAAGAGATGCTAGGTCATCTGTGGCGTCACGTATTGTGCATTTACGCTTATGTGAACGCTCCTTAGAATAGTGTTGCATGTTTTGATATTTAAATTGAGAACGCATGTATCTGGCTCTACCCATAGCATCCTTATCTTGTCTACCAACCGTCGCGAGTCACCTTATTACAATAACTAAACTCTGCTACTGCTATAATTGTTAAAATGAGTAAAGTAGTCACAGCGGATCTTTGTGTCTCTGAAGTTGGTTCTGCCAACCATCGCGCAAGAAACAGTTTGTCATCGAGTATACTGCATTCTTCTTTTAGTCGGTCCCTCATTACTGAGGATCGTGGTCACTGGACCACTTTAAGCGGACAATCTGCCTCCATCGACTCCGGTCCAAAGTTGCCATCACCACCTGCTGGAATTTGCTTGAGGACGTAGCTTCTTTCACTTGGTCAGACCATCGAGTTGGCGACCGGCCTCGTGCTCTCTTTCCTTCGGTATTGCCAACAATGACTAGCTTTTCAAGGCTGTTATCTCCTCTTCGCATTATGTGGCCAAAGTAAGTCAAAATACGCTGTAAGCAAACTGTAGACAATCGGCAGCCTAATTGCCTAATAAGTTGAATAAAGATTCAACTTCTTTGTGTATGTGTGTGTTTTTGGGAAAGAACCAGATTGTTTCCTTTGCCGAATTCACTTACACAATAAGGCTGCGGGTCTTGATATTGAGTTGTGAAAGGTATACTGCATAGAGTAAGCGATAAAGGACGGTGCGACAAACGTAAGCGAGTGAAAGGGACAGTTATACAATGCTATCTTCACCTTCAACATTGACACAAACATAGCTACTGCGCAGTGTCTTGCAGCCAATTCAGAGACACAAAGATCCGTTGTTAGCATTGTACTGTGGTATAAATGTACAACCTGTGTTATGTGGTGACAACAAATACCTGAACCTACAATTGGACTGGACTTTCAATTCATTCAACCTCAACTCCAAGAGACGCAAGAAGGGGAGTGTATATCTTCCACCTGTGTCCCTTAATCATCATCGTTCTCCCCTTGTCCCATGATACTCGGGGTCGGTGAAACACGGTATCTTCTTCAATTCTGCCATGTTACCCATTACGCTATCATTGATATTAATATACTACAGAGGCCCAAGACAAGTGAAATTCTATCATAGAAAGTGTGGCGTTAGCAATCTATACCAATATTATAAAGAGGAAAGATTTTTTTGTTTGTTTGATTGTTTGTACCGAATAGGCTCCGAAACTACTGGACCGATTTAAAAAATTCTTTCACCAAAAGAAAGCTACATTATTCCTGAGTAACATAGGCTATAATTTTGACGGGAGTGAAGCCGCGGGGGTCAGCTAGTAATAATTAAACTTGATGCTTGCGAATGATACTTAGTGTATGGGTAACATAGTAATTAATTAGGATTCATATCATGGCAGAGCACAAAAAATAACTAGACCGCCATATTGGATTTAGAATGACATTACTTAGCTAACCATGTTGTCATCCAAACTAAATGTGTATGCAAAATTCGACGCATGTTACTGGGTGTCACAATATTATGTCTTCGAATGTTTGGTTCTAAGACATGCCGGTTGCCTCACGATGTTTTCCTTCACCGTTTTGAGAGCAGTGGTGATAAAAAAAAATACACAAAGTAAAGCGCCTGCCTTGGTTCAAACCCACGACCGGTATCGTGTTACCCTGTTTCTAAGTTATAAAATTCAGTTTAAGTAGTCACTCCGTAACACACTGGTATTCCGCTGCAGTAACTTTTAGGAACCTGCAATTTGTTTTTTTCTTCTAAGCTAAAAACTAATTTCTTTCGTGTCCCGACTCACCGATAACTCTGATCTCTGATCATTGAGGGCCATCAAGCTCTTAGCTTTTTACCCGACTGCCGAAGGAGGGTGATGTGTGTATCAGTCTATGTATGTATGTTTGTTCCTATGTGGCGTTCCAGAGATTCTTACGTTATTAGTTCTTATTATTTCGTCGTCTTCCGTCGTCGTCTTAACCTTGCGAGTATCACTGGCTATATTAAAATTGGAAAATAGAAAAATGGTGGCTTATGGGCGCCATATTGTGGGGTCCGATTTTGTTTTTTTTCTTCCAACCCCGATGGGGTATCAAAATAAAGGGTTTTAAGACTGACTTAAGATCCTATGACCCCTAGCTGGGGCAGAGGGCTTCCACAGTAGTCCTCCATCGAGACCGGTCTTGAGCTTCGCGCTTCACCTCGCTCCACGCCATTCCGATACTCCGTTTTAAGAGCTGATTTCAAAAATATAAAACACTTACATGTTTTAAATTTACTTACATAATTGAAACAAAAAAAAAAAACAAAAAAGTTATAAATAAAAAAACTAAATAAAAAAATCAAAAACCCCTCTTTTGAGCAGTCGGGTTTTTTGACTTTTGAAATAACTTTTTTTTGACAATAGAAGAATTGCCACGGTACTACAAATGACTAAGAATGTGTTATCCCAAAGCATTCAATTCAAGTGAATTTTCAGGTGGTGACCAGCTGCATCACTCCGCTGGTGGTAGACCGACTTGGAAGGAAGCTGCTTATGTGGACTACGTCATTAGGACTGACTATATTCTTGGTAAGCTTTTTTGAGTAGTCGTTTTTGGTAGTTTTTACCCGACTGCCGAAGGAGGGTAATGTGTTTATCAGTCTATGTATGTAAGTATGTATGTATGTTTGTTCCTATATGGCGTTCCAGAGACCAAACGCGTTGGCCGATTTTGATGATTTATACGTCAATCGATGCGTCTTAACCCTGCGAGTGTATGACACTCGCAGGGCTCCATTAAAATTGGATAATAGAAAAATGGTGGCTTTTGGGCGCCAATATTGTGGGGTCCGATTTTTTTTCTTTTCTTCCAAACCCATCGTGTGGGTATCAAAATAAAGGGTTTTAAGAGGTGATTTCAAAAATATATAACACTTATATGTTTCAATGTATTTAATTCGAAAAAAACTAACTAAAAAGTTATAAATAAAAAAACTTAATTCAAAAAATAAAAAAACCCGGCTTCTTCAAAAGCGAACTAAAAAGTCGTTAACAAGTAAAACATCATGCTGTGCAGGCGGAGGATACACCAGATTTTGGTCAGCCAGCCCGCGAATATGTATCCTCCGACTGCACAGCATGATTTTTTACTTGTTTACGACTTTTTAGTTCGCTTTTGAAACAGTCGGGTTTTTTTTTATAGTAGTAGCTAATTGAACAACTTGCTTGCTCTGTATGTATACCTACTCATGTTTCGACAAATAAAGAATCTTGAATATAGAGAACTTCTTTGACTGAACTCAAGACGAGTAAAGAAGAGTCCTTTCCCCTATAGTGGGTCAGTAACAGACAGGTATAAGTTTATGGGTAGTATTTAAACGAGCGAAAATAAATTCAAACTAAAGGTGTAAAATATACTGAATATGGCTTGCTGAAATACTAAGTGGGCGAATACAAATTAATGTTTAAAACAGCGACTTGAAAATAAAAGTTTGACAAACTTTTATTTCATCCTCCTTTTTCTGTCGTGTCATCCCCTTCGCAACTAACCTATCCGTGTCGGGGTTCTCTAAGCTCCCGAGCTCGCTTCGCTCGCTCTTGGACCAATTCGTTGAAAGAACGAATACACCCGAAATCCCGCGCTGCACAGCGATGTCGCCTCGATGGTTCTTCAGCTATTTTCAAATAAATAATATGCTAAAATAGAACCCCAAATACAATTAAAGTAGGTATGTAAAAATATTATTACCGCAGCTTACAAAAACCTAAAAGGTATTACTCAAACCGGATAAATGGTAACTTAGTATAATAGTCGTCCATTCAGTATATTTTTTCGCCCGGTTAATAATTTCCCTAAGTTTATTAATATACTAGTGGCCCACCCCGGCTTTGCCTGAGTCATAATAATTTAAAGCCTACCATCTGGAATAATGTACCTACCTTTCAAATGAGCAGGGGGCAAATCCGTTACCTGCTTAGGGCCTTTACTGGCCTTTGGAACTAACGACATGCTCGTGAAGATGGGTCTAACCGCGACACCCATGTGCAGGTTGAGTGGGGAACAAACGAAACGCTTGGTGCACCTTCTGTGTGCACATGCGATGCATTGGCTGATAAGCGATTGTGTCTCCTAGGGGTAGGATATCCAACACCAGAAGACTATAGACTCATATGTCCTAATCTCGTTGTAAAACTCATGAAGAAAGTTTTCAATGAGAGTGGGGAGGAGTAGGCTAGGGGATCACAAAAGATTCCAATGGGTCGAAGTGTCCGGGTTATTTCTCGGCCCCTCCTTAAGATAAGATAAGATATCTTTCAAATGGTAACGATTTTTTCAAATAGTACTGGTACGAGTGATAACCCTACACGTAAGAACAAACTCACAAAATTCGGGCTCTCTCTTTATAATATTAATTTAGGTGTAGATCTGTAAGTGACAGCCTAGTGGGCAGGGCGTAGTATTATATTATCTGTGACAGGGCACATATAGCTCACAGAACCGCAGCCTAATTGTGTAAGTGAATTCAGCAAAGGAAACAATCTGTTTCTTTCCCAAAAACTACTTTTTGTATCGCGAAAAGTCGTTTTTGGGAAAGAAACAGATTGTTTCCTTCGCCGAATTTACTTACACAATTAGGCTGCGGATGGCCGATGTGGCCGAAAAGTTCTGGAATGGAGACCCTGAACCGGAAGACCCTGCGTTGGTAGGCCTCCCACTAGTTGGACCGATGATCTGGTTAAGGTTGCGGGAATCCGCTGGATGCGGGATCGGTCAATGTGGCGACGCCTGGGGAAGGCCTATGTCCAGCAGTGGACGTCTCTCGAATGAGATGATGAAGATGTTAATCTTTGAATTCACAGACTCTGATAGGCGTGTACGCGCTGATGGACTCGTACTACAAGTATGACGTCACATCCATCGCCTTCCTGCCGCTGCTCTGTCTTATCGTCTACATGATACTCTTCACTTTGGGTGAGTTTATAATATTACTAGTTTCTGCCAGCGGTTTCGCCCGCGTGAATGTGGAAAATTGTCCCGAGGGAACATATCCCCGAGATAAAAAATATCCTATGTGCTATTCCTGACTATAATCTATCTCTGTGCCAAATTTCATCCAGATCCGTGCAGCCGTTTGGGCGTAAAGAAGTAACAAACATACACACTTACAGACTTTCACCTTTATAATATTAGTGTTAATATTGTATGTATACAAACTTGAAAAGTCAAAATACGCTTCATGAATCTGGGTATTAGCCCTTTGAGCCATTCTTATGACCAGATGATTAATTAATCCTCCATATCATTAAAGGCGTGGGTCCAGTGCCATGGATCTTGGTGGCAGAGATGTTCCCTGTGAAGACCAAGTGTCTAGCTGGAGGGATCTGTTCCTTCATGTGCTGGCTCGCTGGATTCGTGTGGACTAGGTAAGTTCGAACAACTTTTCTAACCCTTGATGCAATTTAACGAATAACAACTTTATGCAGGTGCAAATTAAGTTGATTTTTGAATGATGATTTATTGAATTTATCGTCATCGCTTACCATCAGGTAGTGGTCAAGCGCGAGACCAAGAACAATTAAAAAAAAAGTTTATTGTAGTTTAAATCTATCTATCTAATACCTACTATAATATACGAGCAAATCTTATATATTTGTATAGATACGTATATATAATCTAAATATCGCAAACGGCTACAACGATTTTCATGAAATTTAGTATGCAGGGTGTTTCGGGGGTGATAAATCGATCTATACTATAATTTTTAATTTCGTAGACTAAATTTGCTCATTTCTCTATTTTCACCAGAACAGAGCTCAGTCGCCCGGGTACTTGAGCTTTATAAGTTGATTCTTAGTTTGTCTAAAAACAGAACATTGTTTTATTCTTCGGTAGATAGATACCACAGAACAGGAAAAACGCCTTCTACGCCTTCTTCTTCTGTCTTTCTCTGTTCTGTGATAGATACCATCAAAGGCAATATACGACGTATTCATACTTGCTTACAACATCCATATAGTTAAACTCATGTAAGCAATTTGATTTGCTATCAGCAGTAAATCAAATTGCTATTCAGTCGTTAGATAATTTTTGTGTTATCTAATATTCTTTGCAGTAATTTCAGACTGTCCGAATCCAAAGATGTCCTTGTGATAATACACCCCAATACTAATTTGTTGCCTAAAATGTTTAGTCTACAAATAAGTGAACAACAAACATTTCCCTTTACAGATTCTTCCGTGACGTATCAGCATCCTACGGCATCTACACAGCCTTCTGGATCCTCGCCGTGTGCTGCGGCATCGGCTTCATATTCTCCGCCACGCTGCTACCGGAGACCAAGGGCAAGACCTTCGACGAGATACAGGATATGCTTAACAATAGGTAAGGGACTAGTATAGCTCCATATGTTTACAATAGGACACAAACGGGACCGATCGATGTGGCGAGGCTTAGGGAGGCCTATGTCCAGCAGTGGGCATGTTTCGGCAGAAAAGATAATGATGATAGCACTGTAGCGCATTTGACTAAGGTTTACAGCATACAAATAGAGTCGACGGGTTAGTCTAAAAAAACTATTCCTCAAAAAATGTACAGACTTCAAAAGCACAAAAAAATCCAAAATGACTTTCGTTTCAGAAGTCGGCGTCTTTGATACCTCTTGTTTTTATAATTTTTCGACACCGACTTCGTTCTAGGGCATTGAGTCTACGCTTTCCAAATTGCCTGTTAGTTCCGACGTAGTAAATGTATGTAAGAGTTACCTGGGCCCAGCTTTTTAAGAACTGGATTGCAACACAAATATCTATTCTCTGATAAAGAAGTGTTATCCTACAAGTGGTGGGTAGTGACAAATGTGAAGAAAAATTAAAACTTAGTAAGAATTTATTGTTTCATTTGTTTGTGTAACAGAATATTATAATTAAATATATGTACATGTTTACGTTTAATAATTCAATAATACATAATAATAAGCTTTCCTGTTCCAGAACTAAGGAAGTCAAGCCGGTCGACGTTTAGAAGAAACTCAAAAAGATTAAGAAAGAAAATAATGTGTAAATAGTTTTTAAGTATTCGTTTCTGTTATCCGAAATAAATTATTACAAAAAAAACGTGATACAATATTTTATTCTATAATCTTACACAATAATTTCATTAATATTAATAGTTATTATAATATGGTCAATGTGATTTATCTCTGGAACTGTAGTGGGCAGATTTTTAGTCCGATAACATCTTTGCCTATTTCTGCGACACCACACACTGGGCAAAGTTTGCCTTTGTGTTCGGGCAAGAAGCTTGCACCGCAGAGGGAGCACTTTTCTTCTGGTTTCCCTCTGTAGATAGGTTTGTAGCTGATACCACAGATGTTGAAAGGGTTGTGCTCATCATAGAGGAGTTGGTGTTCGTCTGTGAGCGATTTCTCGCAAGCTTGTAAAATCTTTCTCGCTTGTTGAGCCACTTCTGGTCTCGGACCCAACTCGAGGAGTCGTCTTGCGAAGGAGGCAGCTGTTCTGTAGTTCTTCAGCTTGAAGAACATGTTGAGAGCTGTTCTGAGGGTCAGGATCTGGTGAACGGGCTGCAGTTTGCAGTGGGTGAAGTAAGCTGCCATCTCGCATGTACGTTTTTGCTCGTCGAGTGTGTTTTTCGGCATGGCTGTGGAGATAATGAGTAAGAGTGAATTGGCTATTCGACAGATATTGTAATAAAATATGGAATGTGTTGGAAATGTTAGCTTGTAGGTAAATAATAAATGTACAATTTTTTTTTCGTCGATATATATTTTGGGAAAAATTTTTTTATCTATGGAATAAATGATCCAAAACGGGGGCAGCCATGATTGATGCATCGTGTGACGTCACATTTAAATAACAAACAAAGAGTTGTTCGTCTTAGTTCGCGTCTGTTTATTAAGATATGACGACATAGCCGAAATGTCACGTGACCGACTGTTTTCGCGCGCCTTTCAAATTATTATGGAAACATTATTTTTTTATTTTTAATATCGCTTTTTTTAAGAAAAAGATATTTGTAAGAGGTATAAAATAAAATTTTCAATTTTTACAATACTTTTCTGAAATTTGTCAAATAGCCAAACGTTATAACCCCTATGTATCTAGTTACTAAAGATGAAACGAGATAGGACTGGTAGTTGGACTTTCCAACGGGACTTACCTTTCCTAGCGGTCTCCATCTGCAGCCCCAGCAGATACTCCCGGGCGATGTTGAGCAGCTGCTGAGCTTCCGTGAGCTCTGGCTTGGTGTCCACATGTAGGAGAGGTACCGACTGTACGATGCGTTGCAGACGTTCCACAGCTTCAGTGAACTTCCCGGAGGTGGTCAGCTGGTAGCATTGTTGCAGCGAGGTTACTAGGTCGTTCAGTTTTGTGGCTGGAAAAGGGAGAATTCTAATTAAGTTTCTTTAGAACAAGTACAATACAACTATTTTCTTAATCCCTCGGCAATCATTGGATTTCCGAATACAAACGAATACTAATTTCCATGTCCATCAATTATTAGATTTATCGCGTATAATAATTTGAATTCAGAACTAAGTACTTTATTGTTGTTTTGTTTTGAGTTCCGTGTGAAATATATCTAGAGCTGTAAAAATAGCAGCTTGCCTCCTATTTTTAAAATAAATTAAATTATGTTAAAAGAGTATTAACAACTCTATATACTTCCAAGTTGATTGAGAGCGTCCGGTTGGCACCAAGTGCAAAGTGCAACTGATAGAAATCCAACGATGAGAAATCAAGAAGTTTGCCGAGGGACATTAAAAAAATGTGTGTACTGTACTTAAGTTTTTTTTTTTAACAAGCTTTTGGATTAAAATCTTTACGAACGACGCTAGGTAGGGTAAGAAGTATACTCACTGACAACAGGCAGCAAGTCCTTCCCGCTGGCCTCCTTCCAGTTGCGGTGCAGGTGCGCGTTGAGCGGCGGCAGCGCCGACAGCGCGCCGAACGTGAGCCGAGCGCGCCCGAACATGCTCACGAACGATTCCAGGTAAGGGTCGAAGTTTACGATGCCGACTTGTTCGTTTAGTAGTCTGTGGAGAAAAAAAAGATTAAAAATAGTGCCCGGTAAGACGGTGCCACGTAAGTTGGCAAGGTTTTGGCGTAGTAGGGGTAAGTTAGCGCATATTCCGCAAACTATCCAACCACCATATAGAGCGAACGGAATGTGGACGCGACACGATTGGTCAGTTGATCCTTGTGCCTACTGACCAACCAATAGTGCGCTCGGAACGGTCCTAAACGTTCCCCCCGCCCCGCTACACTACCAAAGATACCTAAAAAACTGTTTCTGCGCATCTAACTACTCTTGCCAACTTACGTGCCGGGGATTATATTATTATTGATAATAGTCAATACGCAGTGGGAGCCAGAAGAGAGGTGTCGTCGCAGAAATCCTCGGAGGCCTAGAAATCGTGACGACATATATCGTTTACGAGATATTGGCCGGAGAAGGCAACTCTTGGGGAGGAGTGGAAGGCTCTACAGTTATAAACTCTATAGGCAGGAAACCTTAGCCTCGCGTTTTACTACTATCTCACTTATTGGTAAGGGACGATGTGATATGGCCGACGATTGAATAGACTGCCTATGTTATGTATGTTTATGGTCATATTCGTATCAAAAATAATCAAATAAAAAGAAAATCTAATCTGCCAAAGCCTTTTGGTCAGTAATATTTTTAGTTTCAGAATAATTGACGCAGTTTTATACATACTACTAAGTATAAAAGATTGGTCGAATTCACCGATTGTTTTTATACATAAAAGCCCAAAGTTATGCTAAAACCGCATCAAAATACTACAATTTTCTTTTTGGCGGCCAAGTACGAGTGAAACAAATTGCAATTTAATGAAAAAAAAGTACGTAACTGAATAGGCTACGAGTACTGTTGGTAGACGCATTCTGCCGCTACGTCCGCGCTTTTTCTTCCGCCCCATCCGGCAGAATGATACTGAACCTGTTACCTCTCGTAAAAGCGTGCGTTGATTGTGTGTATATAGTCTGTGCTTTTTAGTCTGAACGAAAAACTAAAATTTGCGAATAGTACGCTTCGTGACGAGCATAAAAAATTGCATTTAATTAAGTTAGCTGATCAGGTAGTTCAAAAACAATCGTTCGTGTCTCGCATAAAAAGGCTTTATTTTAATTAATTTTAAAATCTCGACTTTTTATGCTTGACACGAAATGTACTATTGTTTTATAGTATTTATTACCTGAGGGCTATCTCGAACTGTCCGGTGGCGACATGATCGTGCGCAGTCTTGAGCTTGCCCGACAGCGCATAACTAGCGCCGCGCGTCGGCGCCACGAAGTAGTCTGTGTTCTCGTCTCCGCCGTCGATATCCGCTGGAATTAGAACAATTGTTTGTTATCATTCACTCAATTTTGAAGGATTGCAATAGCGATGTTTCCGGGGTAGAAAAATGGTAATTATATTTAGTCCGTCAGTGAAATTATCAAATAATATTAATATAATAATTATTGCTTTACCAAATCAATAAATCTGTACAAAGTTAAAGCGCATTAACGTCACTAAGGCAGTAAAAAGTGTCCTAGCAGCGTGACGTTTCACGATATTTCAACGCATCGTCGTCACGTGTCAAAAGAAAAATACGTGTACAATATTTTGTATTAATCTGCATTACGGACAAAAATCAAATTTTCAGTAAACTACCCTATTATGAAAAATCCCATAGACATAATAGTCTACAACTTCGAGATGCGCGATGTTATCTTTATGTTATTATGAAGATTAAAATGTTGAGATGGATGAGTGAGAAATGAGTATATTAGAGAAAGTTTGAAAGTGGCGCCAGTGACAGAAAAGTTGAAAGGAAACCGTTTGTCCTGGTATGGTCATGTGGTGAGAAGAGATGAAGCGCATGTTACTAAGAATGAGAATTATTAAGAATAAGAATAATTTATTAAAAAGTAAGTACGTTCACAAAAGTGTAAATTAGGTGCAGTAATTTAATTTCTTAAACAATTGTATAAATAGAGCTTATATGTAAACTATTTCTAAAATATTTTATTACAACTACAAGCTTATTAAAAAAAAAAAAAATTTTTTTTGTTAGGGACCTGCCCAATTTAGGTTCTTTCAAACCTGTGTTTCAGGCCATCACTTTACTTAGAGCAATAATTGGGCCAGTTAAATTATTGAATAAAATTAGTCTATTAACAAACATAAGACATAATATATACATAAATTGGTACAAAACACAAAAAAAAACAAATAATAAAAGAACAAAAAAATAAAAAATATATAAATTTAAGTATGTACAAGTAGATATGAGGACATATCTTCAAACAACAATTTCTAGAAGTTTTTCTGTGTCACTATAACTGAGTGTCCCTAAATAATCTGTTAAGGTAAAGCAACATCTTTTATATGTTAAGCTATAAACATCTAGTAACACTAAAAGAGTAAGTACTAAAAGAGTTATGAATATAAATGTTGATGGATGGAGAGGGAGGGGACGGCCAAAGAAAAGTTTAATAGTTGAAAGAAAAGGGAGCCGAACCCAAGTAACATGGGACAAGGGCAGGAAGATGATGTTGACTTACCAGAGACAGGTGCAAGTTCCTCGGGGAGTTCCAAGTCTTCATCTCCGACGTCCCATCCACCGTCATCACAGGCATCTTCCATTATTTCCTCGCCTTCAGCGCCATCACCCTGCACACAAATGTCTTATTTTTTCATCTATTGACGTAAAACCGCGAAAATTGGGAAGTCTACCAGTTTTAGCCTTTATGATCTTAATATGGTTGAAATCGAAACTTTTCTATACGTATGTAAATAAATCTCTGACAACGCGTCTATAAGGCTGTCTCAAGAAAATACGACTTAAATTTGGTAGAGTCTTAATTTTATAGTTATATTTCTGTTTGCTTTGGTTTTTGCTCCAGTTTTAGGAAGAGTGCTGTTGTGAGTTAAAGATATGAATTTTAGTACAGTCTAGTGGCCCGCCCCGGCTTTGCCTGGGTCAAAATAATTATCGGTCTATCTTCTCGATCGGTCTGTCTATCGGTCCCTCATTACTAAGGATCATGGTCACTGGACCCCTTTAAGTGGACTATTTGCCTCCATCGAGTCTGGCTCAAAGTTGCCATCAACACATGCTTGAGGTCGTATAGGTACCGGCACGATTTAAGAGCGTTCGGCAAAAGTGGTGGAGTGATTTGCGCATGTGTATATTCACCCATAAAATTACTAAGTGTGATTTGAACTAATTATTTGTTTGTAGGTAGTTTAAATTTTGTGAAGAATGGATATTTAAATAGCTAATTTTAACACAGTGTGGTTCAGGCACATTAGCGTATCATCAAATCAATAAATGCCTAATCTTTAATAACGGATACAAATATAAGTAAGTTTTTGGTGCTTGTCTCTTTAACATTTTTTTTGTCGGCATCTTTCATCGGCAACGAAACGAACGAAATTTTAAAACACTGGGAGACAGAAATTCTTATTTAACACAATAATGCGCTCGTGTACCTAGGATACACGAGACGTATGAGCGCGGCGAGACGACACTGGTTGAGCAATAAGTCGCCGTCGCACCTCACTCCCCCCGCCAAACAGACCCAAAAATCGACATCTGCGCATTCAAGGTCAGCGCTCTTAAACCGCCCTGATACCGGTAGCTTCTTTCACCTGGGCAGATGATGGTAAGCACGAGGCCGGTCCCCAACACAATGAGAGTTAGGGAACAGCCTCGTGCTCTTTTGTCTTCGTTATTACCAACAATGACCAGTAATGAAGAGTACTCTATCTTTTCACTGACCTGGTTCTCGTTGAGCACATCGTCGTCGTCTCCCCAGGCGCCGGCCGCTTCCAGCGGCTCGTCAATAGGTGCCGCAGCCGCCACACCGGTCGCCTCGCCACCTGCGCGCGCGCCGCCCGCTACCTCGAAGAAACTCCTGCGCAACACAATCATTTTACACTCAGTTTTTACTTTAGTATTTACATATGATGAGTTTTTTTTTTTATATTATAGATGTGAAAGTTTGGATGTTTGATACTCAATAAACACGCCAGGATGGCTGGACGGATCTGGGTGAAATTTAGCACAGAGATAGATTATAGTCTGTAATAGCACCAGAAGTCGGTGTTGAAAAACGATATAAACAAGAGGTACCAAAAAACACCGACTTCTGAAACAAAAGTTATTTTGAAAATGTTTTTAATTTAATAACCTTATCACTAAAAATAAAGCAAAGTCCCAAGGTAAGGTACCTAAAGAATTGACAAAATACCCATAATAACTTAATTTACATATTCATGCTGTTTGTCGTTAAGGAGTTCGGTTGTATATCCCGTATCTTGAAAACTGCAGAACCGATTTTGATGAAACTTGCACTGTTCTCTAAGTTAAGAGATACTTAATCCAATAAAAAAGAATTATCAAGATCCGATAAGCAGTTTCGGACAAACATACATACATACACACACACACACAAACCTACCTACTTATGAAATTTGGCACACATATTTAGAAGCCCATACAGAGTAACATATGTGAATATTGTGCAATGCCAACAACATTACATACATACGTGACGAATTGAAAAACGTCGTAGAAATGTATCGAATTGATTACCTACTTTTTTTGAAGTCGATAAAAAATAAGCTTGATGTTCTAATAGTGGACCAGTATTTTTTTTATAGATTATTTTGTTCGGCAGGCGGCGTTCTGTATTTTCTGTCTACCCTACCCATGGGAAAAATTATTTTTAGTATGTATTAGTTTCCTCCACTTACTTTGAAACAGCCAGTAGCGGCCAGTTGGGTTGCTGGTTGTATACCGGTAGTGGCGGCCGCAGTAGCTTCGCGTCGGGGTTCGGTTCCGGGATGGGCAGGCTGGCTGCTTCGAGCATGGCCTTCAGCTGTTCAGCCTCTTCGTATTGTTTGTGGTTTATAGCTGTCAGGTAGGCGAGGGAAATCTGGGGAGAGAAAACAGAAAACTTAAAACTGACATTTGAATTTAGAATCACACAACATTCTATTATCTAGGGAACATAAATTGTATGTTACAGACAACAAAGTTCAAATTCAATTGTTACAAAAAAATAGCCGAATTCGGTTCGCTACATTTTTAAGACTTGAACGATTTGTTTAAATCAATTTTGATTACAATGGAATTTTAACCTTTTCGTGTTTGTCATTGAGTTGATTATTACCCATCAAGTTTTATAATTAGACACATTAAAAAACATTTAAAGGGACCGTTCAAATGCCATCGTTATAGCCGATATTAATAATAAGCCCCCTTATGTACTAGAGGTTAGCCGCCTAGGCGGTTCATTTGAGCGGCCAGCCGCCTGACGCGGTTGGAATAGCCATAGGCCAATCGCGATGAAACCACGTCAAGCGGTTGGACCGCTCATGTACCTACACAGAGCAGTACCCTCAATTCTAGGACCTATGATATTAAATTAATTTATAATCGTGCTGTTTATAGAAACTCGGATACTAAGTTTTAACTACAAGTTAGTTTATTTTGAGACAAATAGATTAAGAAATTAAAAAAATATTACGTGTTGTTAGTACTTAATTACTAATTTTTATTTTACTTCTCGTTGTTATAGGGCATCATTATGTTTCTTTCTAGGGTTCCGTACCCTAAGGGTAAAAACGGGACCCTATTACTAAGACTCCGCGGTCTGTCTGTCTGTATGTCTGTCTGTTACCATGCTGTATCTCACGAACCGTAATAGCTAGGCAGTTGAAATTTTAACAGATGATGTATTTATGTTGCCGCTATAACAAAAAATACTAAAAACAGAATAAAATAAATATTTAAGTGAGGCTCCCATACAACAAGTGTTTTTTTTGCCATTTTTTGCGATAATGGTACGGAGCCCTTCGTGCGCGAGTCCGACTCGCACTTGGCCGGTTTTTTTTATTTTTAATATAGCCTAATGCACAAGTTGCGTTATTTTATGTTCGTAAACATAGGAGGGCTCTGCTGCCGGTAGGTTTGCTCCAAGTGAGCTCCACTCATTCATCTTTGGAGCCCAAATTTAAATCCAAATAATTTGGGAAGCACGAAATGAGCACTAAATAATTAGGTGGTGTACAAAGCTCTAGGGTCCCGCTATGCATACACACATACATCATCGCCGGCTCGCCGCAAACTAAACCGCCTATGAACCGCCAGTGCGTATAAGATAGCGGCCAGCCGCAAAGCGGGCTGCGGTCGTAATTTTGTGGCGGTTTAATGCGAACGATACCAAGCAGTTGCATGTTAAAATGGAAAATCGGCTAGCCGTGCGGTTAGCGGCCCCCGCGGTTAACCGCTACTGCGTAAGGGGGCCAAAAATAAATAATTGCTATTAGGTCTTAGTTACAGGACATTTACACTCCGTCGTTATACCCAGCACGTCGTATTCAGCTTAGTCGCTTTATACAGTTTTTTTTTCTTTTAATCTCAAAGTTGTCATTACCTGTCCCGCATTCTTGAGCAGCCGTATAGACTCGCGCGTGTCTCCTAACAACAAAGCGCCCTGGAACTGCGCGGAGACATCTTTGCGGATCTCCGCGATCTTCATCATCTTGCGCAGCTTGTCCAGGTTGCCGGTGATGAGGTACAGGAACGATAGCTTGTCGAAGTTCTTCGTGCGTTGGTAGCACATCTCTACGATCTGCGGAAGGATAGGTTTGATTAACACATTGAAGAAATTCGTTTCGATATATGAACATTTAGATACAAGATTATAAAATAAAAATTAAAAAAACAAAATTATATAATAACAGTTACGACATGACTTTTTGTATGGAGTTTTGATATCATTATGTAACTGGCAGAATGATACTGAACCTGTTACCTCTCGAAAAAGCTCGAAAAAGAATTAAATTTGGTTCAAATAAATCTCACTAGATGGCGCGATGATCTGTTATTGAGTTTGTGTAAAATTATCAATTTCTGGAATTGAACATAAAAAGTGTATGTTCTTGTTTTATCAACTCTTCTAAGCACAACATTAAAGAATATTGGTGTCTTAATTCACATTTTAAAGTTGATTTGAGTGGATCATTTAAAGTTGTTTCCAATAGATGGCGCTGTTTTGAATTTCAGAGGCAACCATTCGATTTTTTAATTTGTTTTGTAAACAATTTTGGTACAGTGAAGCTTTAAAAACGTGCAAATAAATACTATAAAACAAAACATCTTTGTATTTGAAAAAAAAGTTATTCATCAACCGAGTAAACCCTTTTACTTGCAAGTCGCTGCTAGCACCATCTATATCCATGGAACGGAACCGAACGCGGCCGATGTTCTTAGATAAATAATCAGCTTAATCAGACGAAAAACGCTAGTTTCGTCGCCACGGTTTCTTTGTATGGGATGAGGCATCTGTATGCTGTTATTCTATTATATTATATTATCTGCGCCAAAGCAAAGGCAAAGCGCGGTATGTGGATGTCATGCTTATTTTCCATTCACTACCACTATTGTGACTTGTAAGATGTTCTTTTCTTTTTATTATTTTTTATCCGGCACGAAGCCAAATATTAAAAGCAAAATGTAGTATCAATAATATCCTCGCCGCTTACCTGATGGTTACCAGTAGCCAGGGCGGCATTCGCCAGCTTGTCCCAAGCAGCCGGCTCGTCCAGACTCTTTGCGGCTTCTAATGCCACGTCAATGTTGCCACACTGTAGGGCTAGAGACAGACGAGTGCGAGCATCCTTCACGAAGTGGAGGGCTACTTCTGGGTAACCTGGTAAAATAAGTTTAGAAATGTACTAATACGAAGAAGTTTTAAAAGATTTTTAAAGGGAACAGATCATCATCAGTCTATGGCAGTCCACAGCTGGACACAGACCTCTCAAATTGCACCAGCTGCTACCCTGCGAACATCGTCGCTCCACTTAGCTACCTACGGTCCAACCCTGGCCTTGGCTAGGAACATTCGGACAACGCCCTCTTCCAGCTCCCCTAAATGGGTCCAGTTAGATCATGCATGGAGAACTGTTCTCATCTCTGGGACGGATCTGCCAAATACCAGCTAGATGCACTCGATTCGCTCGAAAAACGGGCCAAGAGGCTTATCGGCAATGAGATACTGGTCGAGTCTAGGCTCCAGAGCCTTGAACATCGGCGCCGAGTTGCCAGCCTGTCGGTTTTTTATCGGTTACATTTCGGGGAATGTGCGTTGGAATTGCATGAACTGATTCCTCCTAGCCCGTTCCATCATCGGACTATAAGACGTACGGCGATGCGTCATCGATACATGGTGGACATCCCACCCATACGCACCAAACGTTTTGGGAACACTTTTATTATACGAACAGCAAAAGAGTGGAATTCCCTGCCGGAGTCTGTGTTTCCCGATAGCTACATCCTGGGAGTCTTTGAGTCAAGAGTATAGGTTACTTCTAGGCAAGCGTGCTCCATGGTCGGCCACATCATCGCTTACCATCGGGTGAGATAGTGGTCAAACGCAAGCCTATTACTAATACAAAAAAAGGGATTTGGGGATGTCCGTCGACCCCCACACATCAGGACCCGAGGTAGCAGCGCGTAGTGTTCCACACGCGCCCCTCTTAGACGTCGCGAGGGGAGTCAAACACCTAACTCCCCCCAAACCCAAGGTCGAGACCTGCAGGGGCGGACCGGCACTAGCTAGGGGGTTGCGGAAGTATCGATGTTCCCGGCGTGAGTGTGAGATGAAACACCGGGCTGGTTTTTAGTCAGTAGGAGTCTGACAGACCCCTCCGCCTCCCCCAGGGCGGAGAACATCCAATGAGGATTTTCCACCCCGGGACAAAAAAAAACTAGGAACATTAGATATCGAATCAGTTAATCTGCAAACGTGACCTTTTTTAGGTCAAACTAAAGCCAGTTGATAAAATGTATGAATGTGAACGCGAGTATTATCAAACTTAGAAGGTGGCCTGCCAATCCAAAAGAAATTGAAGCACGTTCATTTATTTATTCGTTTAATCCTCGCATTGGAACATCTTACACTTTGCAGCAATTACACTAAAGGAGACAGCGTCTGTAAGTCTATCGCATTAAAGGTGGTTTTCGTAGTGCAAGAAAGATGTTAGAATGTTACCTTTCTCCTGTAAGTAAGCGATGATGCTCTGGCCCACTAGTTTAGCGGTGCGCACCATATGCAACACCTGGTCGTACTGACGAGTCACCAGCGCCAACTTGAATCTATAAAAAAAAAGGTATATAGATTTGATAGTGGGTACGGAATCTTTGCGCCGGCTGTATCTAGTGACGACCGTGCTACTGAAAATTGAGGCACTGAACGTACAAAGCTTTTGACAATGGCTGCCTTTAATAATACATTTCGTGTCGAGCATAAAAAGTCGAGATTTTAACACGAGCGATGTAGCCAATTTCGAAAGCTACATGCGAGTGTTAAAATATAGCCTAAACCCTTTTTATGCGAGATACGAACGATTCTTTTTCCACTACCTAATGAGCTTACTTAATTAAATGCAAATAAGTTTCAACAACAATTTATTAGAAACGTTCAGACTAAAAATCACAGACTTTATAAACACAATCAACGCGCGCGTTTTCGAGAGGTAACAGGTTCAGCATCATTCTGCCAGCTACATAATGATCCATACAAAAGTCATTTCTAAACTGTTATTATGTAATTTTGTTTATTTTTATTTTATAATCTTATGTTCTTAAATGGTCATATTTCGAAACGAATTTCTTAGGCAATGTGTTGCATAATAGACAAGGTAGTGGAAAATAGTATATTATGCAACTAGTGAATAAAAGACGGATTTAAAGCGAGGGCCACAGATGAATCAAGAGCAAGTGAATGATTCTAACGACTGAATCACGACCGTAGGGAGTGATTCATGATGATTGAATCACGAGCATAGCGAGTGATTCAAGTGTTAGAATCATGAGCGACGCGAGTGATTCATGGCCCTCGATATAAATCCGTTTTATTCAAGAGTTGCATACTATATTTTATACCATGACTTCGAGAAAAAGAAAGATTTAAGCGAAAAGCACAAGGAATATTACAAGTAATAAATAAATGGTTTATTCTTCAAAATTTATATAAAATGTGAAACCCTGACCCCTAAGCTAGGTAACAGCACCTGTGTTTCAGGGACCAGTAACCACCTCCGTTACGTGACATAATTATAATTAATTAAATACCATTGCAATTAATATTAGAATTACAATCCAAACAAGTATTCAATAAATATCTTAGATTAAAATCAAAATCATTATTAAAATCCTAAATAACAAACTCAAAATTAAAATCGAAGAAGGAGTTTGTGTATCGAGTATTATTTGCGCAAGGAGGTTACATAGCATTGAGATGGACGTCTAGTACATTGGTGTGTTCCAAATTCAAACACCAAAACAGTGATTAAAGTGCTTTTTATTCACTGTTTTCAGTGAATAAAATAAGCTTTTTAGAGGGGGAATGGTATAAAGTTAGTTTCTATAACTCATAAGTGCAAGTTTTTTTTTTTTTTTCATCTGCTATCAGTCATCCCTGACTATGATCAGATGTGTGGAAAGATGCATCACATTTTTATAGAATCAGGACCAGTGTCCAAATTCTACTTAATCAGGCAGCACAATATCAGCTTTTTTGAGTCTCTTAGTATGATTTGGCATCAATAGCGATCGTGAAAGGGGATTGGGATGGTTGGTTAATCTGTCTTTGTATTTCTCTAGATAGCAAGTGCAAGTTGACATGCTTAATATGTGCGGAAAACATCGAGTATGCCGACTATAACAGCGGTTGACCCGGTTTTATCATGCTGGGTGGGGATGGATATACCAGGAATAAGGCTCCAGAAAAGGTCGATAAACTAACCGGTACTCCGTGGGGTCGATGGTGAGCACCTTGGGCCGACACTCGCGGTCCAGACACACGACGCGTGCGCCGGCTTCACTCGCCAACACCTTCACTGCGTACACCGGGACGTCTAGCGTGCGGATTATGCCGTAGTCACTGTGGAGAGGGAAGGTTATTATAATAGATTATAATTTATAAAAGAGCGTAACGAATATCGTAGCGGACGAAATAAAAGGTTGGATTCACTTGTAGAATCATTTAAGAAGTTCTCCTAACCCGCATGTGATAGAGAAACACAAGTTTGAGATGGATTTTGTAGCAACTTTTTTATAATATGTAATAAGCATTATAAACGAAACGTAAAGAAAAGGTCCACTTCTGGCAAGAGCTAGTTACTAATAAGAGGTTAAATTAACTATTTGTCATACATAATGGGGTCCGAGTTAGCTACTTACTCGAAGTTAGTAACATAACACAGGATGACGCAAGCGGGCGCTTAGTGTTCCAATTGCGCCCCTCTGAGACGTCGCGGGGGGAATCAAACACAAAACTGCCCCCCCAACCCGAGATCGAGGCCCAGAGGCGGGCCGGCACTAGCCGGGTGTTGCGGAAGTATCGTTGTTCCCGCGACCCCCAGCGTAGGTGTAAATTGGAACACCGGGCTGACCCCTCCGCCCATCCCAGGGCGGAAGGGTCTGACATCCAATGAGGATTATCCACACCGGAAAAAAATGGATGGCACAACCGGGCCATTCATTTTTTTTTTACTTTATGTGATTGAATGTGTATAAATTGTTTCATCACCCTGAAGTTGAATTCCACTTCATCCTCATCATATTATTATATCAGCCTGGAATCACCCACTACTGGGTATAGGCTCTTTTTTTTCTGCCATAATTCCAAGTTCTGGACGAAAGGATTGCCTGCCACTTTGGTATTTGTCTATGTCGCATTTAGAAAGTACTACTAGGCATTTTTGTTATAAATGGTTATAAATAACTTAGGACTCCATTATTGTTGGCTAGACGACTTTTACTCACCCATCTTTACAGCAGTATTTGATATGGTTAGCCGTGGTGTAGATGAACACAGGCTGCGGCGTGGAGTCGTCGAAGGCGCCAGACTTGACCCGGGCGCCCTCCGTCACCGTGCACAGCTGCTCCAGCTTCTTGGTGCAGAGGGTGACGCTGTGCTTGCCTAGCAGAGCTACTAGGGACATGTCGGAGTTCCAGATAGCGTAGCGGCATTTTGCGATTTTTACCTGAGGTGACGATTGTTGGGTTAAAATGACACTGTAATTTTGGAAAAATATCCTAGAAGAAACAACACAAAAATAATGTCTGTGAAGAGTGAGGTAGAGCGCTAGAAATATATTATAGACGAATTCTTCCTCTGTAGCAGTTTCCAGAGACATGGGTCTCCACATTTAAAACAATGTTCTAAAAAACTTAAGGTATTTAGATTTAGAACCATGATTGTTGCAGTACGAGACCAAGAGACAAAGTTGTCCAGTTTAAAAGAACAGAGAGTATCAACCCTTTTTTTTTCAAAGCAAGCATTAGCGCTTCGTTAAACGACCCCAGAAAGATATGTGAAAAAGTTTACTAGGAAGTCCTACTAATATTATAAATGGATGGATGGACGGATCTTGTTACTCCATCACGCCGGAACGGGTGAACGGAACTGGATGAAATTTGGCAAGGAGATAGATTATAGTCTGGAATAGCCAGGACTGAACATGTCAAAAGCTAGAATATGCGATTATTTCCTTTATGTACTCACTGAGGCTATGGTCCTCTTCTGCTGCACATCCAGTAACTGCACCGCGTCAGCTTCTCTGAGCAGTAGCATACCGGTGCCTGCGTACATAATCTCTTCGCAAGTTGGAGTGGATATCTTCTTTGATACTTCGTTCTTCAGATTTTTGATGACCAACTGTAAAGAACAAGAAAATGAGTTTTTATTGTTGGAAAACATTTGGATGGATGGAGATGGAGAGGCAGGGGAAGGCCAAGAAAAGATGGATGAACTGTGTTAGGAGTGGTAAGAAAGAAAAGTGATCCTTTCGAGTATTGTCCGTAACCCCAGTCGACGGCACGAACTATTTTGTGCGCGGGGTTAAAATGCATACTACCTCATACGAAAACACGTGCGAAAGAGATAGATGATGTGATGAGCAGTAAGAAGCTAGTTCGCGTACGAATTATCAGTTTTGCAAATTTGTAGCCAAATGGATGATGATTTAGGACGAAAACGAGCGCGTGAAATTTTATAAACAGACCTTTGGGAGTATGGATATCAAGAAAAAATGACTAAATGTATATTTTCAAAATAAAATTATTTGCATTGATGAATTAATAATCTATCTCTGTATGGTGACTGTTTTGCAATTTTCCTTCTTCTTATGTTATTTATATCCGCGCAAAGATGCGTTAAAATTAGTGTTGAATTATGGATCTTTCGACGCTCACAACTTTTTTTTTGTTGTTTTTCTTTTTTGTTTCCATAAAGGGCTAGATAGTGATGAGACAAATTGACATATTCTTTTATGTTGAACGTTACATCGTCAAACAGTGGAGTAATCGCCATACTACGTTTGTATGGAAGAATGATCGACTAGGGCAACCATAAGAAAACGTATTGCACCGACCCTAAGCAACATGGGACAAGAACAGGAAGATGATGATTGTTAGAAAACATTTACGAAGGAATTGCTGTCTATCACAAATGAGATTGTTCTGCGCTGTAGTGTTCAAGAATACTCACAAATTGTTATAGCCGAAATGATCGTACTGTTTTGTATAACCGCGGGAAAAGTCATAAAACAAATTATGAATAATGATTGGTTTAAATACGAATAAAAATTTAAAGAAAGTCATGCCCTGAATTAATAAAGCCCGGTCGGCGCCCATGATTGGGGGCACAGGAAGCACTTTCAAGCACACTGTCAGATAGCAAAAGCAGGACTAGTAAACCATCAATAAATTATCTCTAATTTATATTTAATTAAAGGATGACAAAGGTGGGAAGGGAGTGGCAGTGGGCAGGGCACATTGCTTGCAGAACGGATGACCGGTGGGGCCGAAAAAATCTTAAGTGGCGACCACGAACGAGAACTTGGTGGACCGATGACCTGGTGAAGGCTCGGGAAAGCCGCTGGATACGAGACGCACGGGACCGGTCAATGTGTCGACCTTGGGGGAGGCCTATATTCAACAGTGGACGACTTTCGGCTGAAATGATGATGATAATGATGAAAGGTGGGAAGGATGGTTACGGTTTTCATAAGTTGATTGTACCTGATTATTCTTCTCCAGCGCCGCAAACCTGTTCCTGGCGACCCAAACGGCCGTGGTGGCCTGTCCTCTTGAGGGATCCGAGCTGGGGGCTTCGGCACCATCCCGGGGGGCTGCATATAGCTCGTATGAACTGTTGTCTCCCACCCGCCAGTTGACAAGGACACACCATTCCGCGTGGTTGAGGGACATGCTGCAAGAAAGAGAGATAGGTTTATAAGAAAAGCAGGTTGAAGTTAGAAGCTACGAATCCATTTGCAACTTTTGGCTATCTCTCAGAGACATAAATTACCAAATTAAAATAAAAAATCTGCTTAAATATCACTTTTAATTTAAATACAATTAAATCAAAATGAAAGTTTTAATTCTATGAAAAATTTTACAGATATTCCAATAAGAATCATTCCATTTTTTTTTTGCTGCTCTAAGTAGGTTTAGGTAAGTATCCATTTGCACTTTTTATGATTTTTTTTATAATTTTTTTCTTTAGTTTTCTTTTTCAGTGTACGTGTGTTACGTATGCTTGGGAATCTGCTGACATTGCAGACACTAAGTATTCATAGACCTTGATGACAATGCAGTTACCTTGAAGCCAATGCACGTAGTTAGGCATTTGCTGACACAGAAACTACGCAGCATCAATATTGAAAGTTACTGACGGTGCAATTGCCTTGAAACCGATCCAGCCATAATGTCAAGAAATCGGTCAATACCGAACTAATATTTAAGAACATTTCTTGTAAGAAGGAGGCATTCCATATTCCTACACCGAGTAGGATGGATATTCGTAGTCTAGTTAGTTGTAGTTAGTCTATTTAATTATTGTAACCATTCCACGTCCTAACATCGGCTTGGAATGGACATTTGCAGGTTAGTTATTTGTAGTTAGTAGTTGTAACCATTCCATGTTCCAATCTCGACTTGGAATGGGCATTTGTAGGATAATTAATTGTAATTAACTTTAATCATTAAAACTTTAGAATCATTCCGGGTTTCTTTCCAATCCCCCGGCTGTGGTAATTACCCGAAAAATAAAAATAAAATTATTTACTTATTTGCTATGCATTAAAATAATATTTTACCTGTAAGGTTGGTTTCTGCCGCCTCCCTTGATCTGCATAACGGGTGCATCACGATTGGTCGCCATGTCCAACTTACGTAATTGTCTGTAAAAAAAGTAACATTATAATATTGTTTCAAGATAAGGCAACGCAAACTATTGACGAGAGGGATATCTACTAGTAGGTACTAGCGCTATCTTTTTTGATGATTATTGAATTGAGCTTACCAGAATGTTCGAGCCGAACATTCTGTAAGGTTCTCGACACTTCGGCAACGGACTAGAATGTTCCAGAAACTTTGCTCGTGCTGTATAAGGGGCGCGCAAGTTCTTCGTGGGACAGTTTCGACTAAGTGATACCAAGCGATCAAGAGCGAAATAGTGGCAAGTAATAAAATTGTTTAAGAAGTGTTTCAGTAATAAAGTGCGATTAAGTAAAGTATGCTCTTTGAATAATTTATCCCTGAACCCCAGCTCGTAACAATATTACTTCGCCGACTCTTTTCTAAGTGATTGACACTTAAAACAGAAAAACTTACTTATCCTTAATATAGAAGAGCATGTTATTGTGTACGGCGTAGGCAGGCCTCTCTCGCTGCAGCTTGAACAGGATCATACCGGCATCGTGGCCTGCAGCGAATAGGTTCAGAGTCGGGTGGGCCGCCAGCACCCAGTATCTGAGAACAAAAAAATAGTTAACTAATAATGCAAACAATCCATCCAGACTAATATAATAAATGCGAAAGTAGACTCTGTCTGTCTGTTACCATTTCACGTCTCAACAGCTGAGCGCGATAAAACTTGGTACATGGGTACACCACACATAGATACTTTGTACTATAGCTGACCCCCGCGGCTTCGCTCCCGGTTACTCGGGAATAATGTAGCTTTCCATAGGCGAAACTATTTTTAAAATCGGTCCAGTAGTTTCGGAGCCTATTCGGTACTATAAGGGGGGGTAGAAACCTCACAGTACAAACAAACAAAAAAAACTTTCCTCTTTATAATATTGGTATAGATCAAAATATTTAGGACATAGGATACTTTTTATTTCAGGGGGGTAACCACAAGCTCTTAGAGTAAGGTTATTTTGAGATCGAGTAAGTGACAGATGTATACAAGTCAGATACATCTGTCCCTTACTCGATCTCAAAATAACCTTACTCTAAGAGCACGTGGTCACCCCCCAGGAGTACGTTCCTTTAGGACTAATTTCGATATTCACACGTTGAAACAGTAGTAGTTTATACAAATGCGAACTTTATACAAAAGACTGATTTGAAAAAATATTGCTTCATCATCAGCTTCGGCTAAAATTATGATGACGTCGACTGCTGAATAAACCCTCACATTCCACGGATTCGCGGCCTTCACCTGGTCATCGGTCTATCTTGTCGGTCTAAAAACGCCCTCCGGTACGCGGATGCCACTTCAGAACCTTTCAGCACTAATAAGATTAAGGGAACCCTAGTCGGCGGCACGAACTATTTTATGGGCGGGGTTAAAATTCATGATATCTCATCCGATAACACGTGCGAAAGGGATGGACGCTGTGATGAACAGTAAGAAGCTAGTGCGCGTACGAATACACATTCCTAACGCTGTGTGGCAAATAGATGATGAAATTTTATAAACAGCAATCTTTGGGAATATGGATATTTAACTAACTACTGAAAGTATGTGCTCAAAATAAGATGATTTGCATTTTTGAACTTCTAAATTAACCCTTTAACGTGACTGTTTTGCAATTTTCCTTCTTCTTATGGTATTTATTTTCGCGCAAAGATGCGTTAAATATGTGTCGAAATATAGAATTTTCGACGATGATAAATTTCAAATATATGTTTTTTTTTACTTTTTGTTTCCATACAGGGCTAGATAATGACGAGACAAATTGATATCATTTTTTATTATGAACGTACACCGACAAACAGTTGAGTAACTTATGGTACCCTCAAATCAATTCAACTTGTAACACACGTAGTTCCTCTTTACCTCTCATGTTCCCTTCTGAAGGAGTGCAGACAAGTCCTCTTGGTCATGTCCCAGACGCGGATGAACTTGTCCTCGCTGTTGGACAGGATCAGCTCGTGACGTGCGTGGAACAGCACGCAGGAGACATTGTTGTAGTGACCTCGGCAGGTGTCCACCTCCCACGCCTGAGGAGTTCAGTTGGTCAGAGATTTAGAGATGGTTGGTTATAGGATCGATTTACGAGAAATTTTACCACACTCTTGGCCGTGTCCGATAAAAAGGCTTGGAAACATGCTGATCCTGCTCCATAGCCGCAATCTATAGTATATTATAATCTAAATATACCTATACTCTATTTGCGATAATATTAGACGTTTAAATTAGCCTATTCTACAGCCCGTTCAACCGATTTTGACATCTATTGCGTTGGTGATACGACAAATGGTAGCTGTAGTAAACAGTTGGTTTTGGTAACAGGTTTATGCTTTTTATGTCATCCTTATGTTTACGGCATAGAACTCAAAATCGGTTGAACGGACTGTAAAAAGATTTGGAAACATGTCTTATGTTATTTCAAATGGAGTTTAATGAATGTAAAAACAAATTTTGGAAGAGAAAGGTGTCCTAACACAGACAATCATTTGCCTAAAGGGACACTTCAAACATTCATGTATGTATTTCAATTATTATTAAAAAACTTTCTCACGTATTAAGATTATTGTAAGTAAATATTGTAAAACTCTTTTTTTTAAGGAGTATGTGTGGAGTTTCTTGTCTGTTCTTCTCCAAAACAATCTACCTTTGCGAATGGACAGTAGGGTTTTTTTTTACCTTAAAATATTTGACACTCATAAGTGCCGCTTAATGGCCTTAAATAATTAGACTTTTTTCAATAAAACGGCGAAGAGTAGGTGAAACATAAATGATTGTCAAAATATTATTTATTTTCAACTTATTGCGCGGTTTTATTGAGCCACTCATATCGGTGTTTTTCTAGGGTTACCGGAAACCGGCATTAGAACTTTGTCATACTATACGATAAAAATGAGGACGTTAACAATATATAGAACGAACGCGAACGTGTTTAGTGTGACAAAGTCTTAAACTCACTACCGTTTTCGTAAAGAACATAGGTACTGCAGGCTTGTTTAGGTACCCTTACGGTTATGTGTGAGATCTCGAAGCCTTTAAGGCTTCTGGAATTTAGTTTTTTCAGAAATCTGTATATTGAAAGGAAATTATATTTTCACATTTACATCTGCAATACCAGGGCTCAGTGTTTGATCGGACCCTAAAAAATTCCCTATGCTGTTTATTAAGTAAACTGATCAAGAAATGCATTTAAAATGCATTTCTTGATCAGTTACTAGAATTCACTAGAATTCATTTCTTTATCACTAGAGTAGAACACCCAAATAACAATAACAATTTCAAATACTTTAAAAAAAAAAAAAAATTAAGTGCCCGGGATATTTTTTTATTTTTTTTTAATTCTGTAAAATGCCGTCCAAGATTATTTTTCAAATAAAAAGCGTCTTTTCAAGGATTTTTAGGCACATGTTTGTTAGTTTTTATTTTTGGAAAATCACCTCTAGGGAACAAGTTTTTTTTTTTTCCAAATTTTCGTTTTCTTTTTTTTCTCCATAAAAACCCAAAGTGGGCTTTCTGACTAACAGAGTCAATCAATAAAAAATAAAAAAAAATAAAGAATCTTTAAACATTTTTCTAAGGTCCTGCCACATAAGTTTTATTACTTTTTTATAAAAAAAAAGTACTTGAAATAATTTCAAGTACTTTTTTTTTATAAAAAAGTAGAACACCCAAGTGACAATTATTGTCACTTGGGTGTTCTACTCTAGTTACTAGTTTAGATAATAAACAGCATAGGGATTTTTTTTTGGGTCTGAAGAAAATTTATATGTGACTTTAAAACAACTAAGGCACAATACACATTACTTGACACCTTATTTAATAACATTACTAAAATGTTGCTTACCTCACATTGGCACCCCTAATTAAAAAACAAACCATTTTTATGTACAAATATTAGTCAAAACTTACTTATCTTTGAGGATAGAAAACTCATAAAATGTCCACCTCATAGGTGAGGCAATGAAAGAAAATTAAAAAACCACAGAAAGTTTGGAAGGAAGCCTTGAACCCTAAGCATCATTTGCTGAAAATGTGTCTGCCAAAATTGAATAACTTGTCGCAAAAAACTTGTTTAAGTTTAAGAATATTGCTGAATCGGCAATATACAGGGTGAGTTTTTCAAGAAGGCGTGGGTGGCCAAATCCAAAACTGTGACGAAAAGCGAAAAACACTCAAAAAGATTCACGAGCCCGATTTTGATAAAATCATTGGAATTCTGAAAAAATAATGTTCCTAGCCAGGAATCGAATCCGTTAATTTCGGCAAAAAATACAAGCTATTACACCATCCGATAGTGTCGCTTATAAGGATAAAATTCTGGTAAGTAAAGTCATATGGCAAAATTGAGGAAAGACTTACTTATTTTTAACAAAATACTTTTTATGAGTAGGAAATCTACGAAGCCTTATCATGCAATTGGTGCAATGAAAAAAAAATAGAATATTCTAAACTGAATCAAAATTATTGCAATGCTGAATGTAGTACAATGCTTAACTTGAATGTGAAAATGTCGAATCTGGCATTTTTTCTAAATAATGGCCATGATTTCATCACTTACGGTTTTATAAAAGGATAATATTTTTGTGTTCACCAAAAATCTAAAGGTACATCTAAAATACTGATCGTGCACCAAATATTAGTTGATCTACGAATAAATTATGGTCAAAGAATCAGTCCAAGAGCGAGCGAAGCGAGCTCGGGAACTTAGGGCACCCCGACACGGACAGGTTAGGTTCGAACGAGATGACGGGAGCTGAAGTGAGCGAGCAAAGCGAGCGAACTCAGCTCCCGTCATCTCGATCGTGTTAGGTTACTTTTGACCCTGCAGACAGAAATAGGAGCCCCGCGCAGCGGGGCTACGTCGACTTATATGAACATATTTTGGTGCACATTCAGTATATTTGGTGGAACACAGGCAAAATTAGGTAAATGAAATGGGAATAAATTGAAGTACTTTTAAATACCATCCTTTATAAAATAAGTAAAAATATAAAATAAAGTATTTGTTAAAAATTAGCCCTTTTCTAAGTTTGCTTTAAGTCAGAATTAGATCCTTAATAGCGACACTATCGAATGGTGTAATAATAATACTGCATGTCTTTTTCAAAATCAACATGTTCAATGCCTCGCTAGGAATAATGATTTTTCATTCATGAAGCTTTAATTCTCAACAAAATCGGGCTCATGACTCCTTTGAGTGTTTTTCACTATTGGTCAAAGTTTCGGATTTGCCCATCAACGCCCACTTGAAAAACTCAACCTGTATACAATCAGAGAATCGTATTGTTTAGCAGATTGAAATACTACGTAAATATCGTGGCAAATGATAGATCTGTCCAGGTGGCTAATACTGGTCAGACAAAATTTTAGAATATTTGAGACAAAATTTGAGTTTATCGATACGAGAAGAAGAACTTAGACACTTTTTACTACTTTGTCAAAATAATAATGCACTTGGCACTGTGACGTCACTGTCTTTAGACGCTCGCTATTGGCGCATGCGGCGAATGCGGGGGCCGCGCGGGTAGCCAAGCAATAAAAATGCCGTGTTATCTACTATATAAAAATAAGTCGGGTTTTCCTCCCTGACGCTATAACTCCAGAACGCACGAACTGATTTCCACGGTTTTGCATTCGTTGGAAAGGTCTCGGGCTCCGTGAGGTTTATAGGTAGGGTAGGGTAGGGTAGTGTAGGGTAGTGTAGTGTAGTGTAGGGTAGGGTAGTGTAGGTTAGGGTAGGGTAGGGTAGGGTAGGGTAGGGTAGGGTAGGGTAGGGTAGTGTAGGGTAGTGTAGGGTCGGGTAGGGTAGGGTAGGGTAGTGTAGGGTAGTGTAGGGTCAGGTAGGGTAGGGTAGGGTAGGGTAGTGTAGGGTAAGGTAGGGTAGGTAGTGTAAGGTAGTGTAGGTAGGGTAGATAAATGTTTGGTCTACTTATGGCAAAACAAAGTTTGCCAGGTCAGCTAGTAGTTTATACGACTGATAAATAACGCCAGTAGTGCTACACTGAACAATTTAAAATACCAATCAATTTGCTAAACAATCGTTTTCTCTGTCAGTCACAATGAAATGAAAAGAGAGGCAGCAAGAACCACCACAACCAAGACGAAATGACGTAGAAAACCAAGAAATAGACCAGAAAAAGTTACTCTTATAACCAAAGAAAGACCCTGAAACAAATGAATGATCCATCATCCCTTAGTAGCATCCTCCAGGTACCTTGGCATCGTTCATCCTCCACAGTTTGACCTGTCTGTCATCAGCTGCAGACACTATGAGTGGCAGGCTGGGGTGGAACGCTGCCCAGTTGACTCCTCGGTCGTGGCCCTCCAGCACATGCTTGACGACAGCATCGGCCTGTAAAATCAGTTGCTTTCAGCAACATTGGTGATGTGTTATAACATCAATACATATACATATTTTATAGCTTGTTTGTTGATGTGAAACTTCTTTGGCGGCGATTTGATTAAATTGGACGAGGATTGAGAGTTAAATTTCAAGGTCGCGTCACGTTTAGGCATATTTCCTTAATGAGATAGAAGAAAGATATAACCTCTTTCGTCTCTCACACTAAGGGCCGATTTCACCAATGAAACTAATCGCGATTAGTTCAACTAATCTCAGTTTATGCAAATACAGCATTCTGATTGGTAGTTTCTCAGCGGTCTCAACCAATCAGAACGCTGTATTTGCTTAATCTGAGTTTAGTTGATCTAATTGCGATTAGTTTCATTGGTGAAATCGGCCCTAAATCTTTCTTATTCTTTATCATGTGTATGCTGCTACTGGCATTTTTTTTATTTGTTTTTTTTTTAAGTGTGTGTGTGTGTATTCAATATATTTTCATTTTCTTTTTTGTGTTTCATATTTTGTATTATATGGCATCATAATTTTATATGTTGCTAATTTATATTCCATACCAGCTCAAAAGTAATAAAATATGTAAATGATAAAAGCATTAAGCAAGTAAGTATATAATAAACTACGACAAAGGCCATTACAACTATTATAGTGATACAAATGATAAAGAGAGAAAAACATAGGTGGAATATCACTGTCCCTTTTTAGCATCAGAACAATATTATAGTTGTAACACAAACCCAAATTTGGGTACTAAAAATAATGGCAACAAAATTTTAAATCTACAACTACTTATCTACTTTTAAAATCTGATGAAATTTTTTCAATAACGTTATTAATTTTAACTAAAAATAAAATGGGTAAAATAAAACACACTTGCAAATAACAAATAGTGGTACATGCAAATAATGCAATCTAGCTACTAAAGTATTTTTAAAAGCTTTCTAATTTTTATGGCATATCCAAGACTTGACTTTATTTCTGGTCACTTAATGCTTAGTTTTGCTCAGCAAGTTCTATCTTTCAACTGTTTTACTGAAAGTGGTCATTCAACATGCATTTGCATTGAGATTTTTGCAGTCTGATTATAATTTATTTATTATATACTTTATTGTACACCACTTAAAAATTACAGGACAAAACATTAACATACATTCAGGGGCATGATAAGATCAAAGAATGATTCCTAAGCAATTTAAACTGATAATGAACAATCTTCATCAATTTCAAATTTACAAGCCACATAACACATAAAAACACACACAACACCTAAAAAATGTGTATTATACCTGTCCGAATAGGTCCGTAGCCTGAGGGTTCCTCAAATGCTCAGCCAGGCCTGTAGGTCCAGGGGCCACACTCTTCTTCCTTAGTCCCGAGAAGTCCCATACACGTACGGACTGGTCTAAGGAGGCTGAGACAAGGAGATCTTCTGTCGGGTGGAACTGTGCGCACATTACGTAGTGATTGTGACCAGTAAGCACACTGATGCATTGTCTTGATTGCCAATTCCATATTCTTATTGTCTGAAAACAGATGTAATTTATAAATAAATAATATTTTAAACTTTATGCATCAGAATTATCACAAAGGTTGACAAAAGATGACTTCATTCCTGAGATATGCAATTTCTACCAGTCAACCATGGCTAGAGGAGACTACACTTTGCACTGGTGTATAGTAAT
Source organism: Orthosia gothica (assembly GCA_949775005.1). Taxonomy (NCBI): domain Eukaryota; kingdom Metazoa; phylum Arthropoda; class Insecta; order Lepidoptera; family Noctuidae; genus Orthosia; species Orthosia gothica. The sequence continues at coordinate 23,665,969 of OX459047.1, forward strand.
TAACTGTTTAACCCCCGCCGGAAAAAGAGGGGTGTTATAAGTTTCACGTGTGTTGCTGTGTATCTGTGTGTCTGTCTGGGGCATCATAGCGCCTAAACGGATGAACCGATTTTAATTTAGTTTTTTTTGTTTGAAAGGTGATTTTATCAAGAGTGTTCTTAGCTTTGTTTGAATTAAATCGGTTTAGCCGTTCATAAGTTATGGGCATTTTACTGTTTGAATCGGGGTGTTTTCGCAAGATAAATGTGTCGGGGTTTTTTAAATTTTGAAATTTTCTTGTTTATTGCTGAAGTACACAAATGATATTTTGTGTGATATAAAATTGCAACTGGACAAATAGTACAACAACAGTGTAATTTTATAACCATAAACTATTTTACAATATATTATGTTGTATTTATTTATGCAAATGAAATATGGCTATGTATAATTACAAGTGCATTGTGTACCTCTTACAGAAATACAAAACCACCATCTGCAGTTTTGGTGAATTTACTCTTACCTATTCGGACCCCAGCTTATTAGACAATATGTACAACATTGTATAGTCATGTGATGAGGAGGGATGAAACACATGTTACTATACCATATTTCAAATAACATTAGAAATTTCTACAACCTATTTTACAGTCCGTTCAACCGATTTTGAGTTCTGTCCCGTAAATATAAGGATAGCATAAAAAGCATAAACCTGTTATCAAAACTAAGGCTCTAGACAGACGGAATGCATTTTGCAGTTCGGATGCAGTTTGAATGCAGTTGACACGACTGCAATAGAACTAACTATGTGTCAACTGCATTCAAACTGCATCCGAACTGCAAATTTGCAGTTGAAATGCAGTCCATCTGTCTAGAGCCTAACTGTTATACATATCACCAACGCAATAGAAGTCGAAATCGGTTAAAAGGGCAGTAAAATGGGATCATTTAAATGTATTATGAATATAAATGTGGATGGAGAGGCAGGAGACGGCCAAAGAAAAGATGGATGGAATGTGATAGTAGTGATATGAAAGTAAAGTGAGTCAGTGATAGTGATAGTGTGATGAGGGAAAGGACGGTATGTAATAAGAAAACGTGTTGAGCCGACCCCAAGTAACATGGGACAAGGGCAGGCAGATGATGTACAACATTGTTGGTTTTATAAGTCTTATAAGTTGAAGATTGGATTTTGTTAAGGTATCTAAAATGCAGTTTCTTTGTAGAGTATATAGGGCTTGAAAGGTATTACATAGAAGAACAATAACAAACCTGGTCATCAGAAGCACTCAATATCCAGGGGTACTCATGGTGGAAGAATGTTGTGCGGATGTAGTCCAGATGGCCCAGCAGAGTGAACAGACAACGTCTCTGCTTGTAGTTCCATACCTGCAATCGTAGACAAGCAATTGAAACTCTTTGGATTAACTAGGCTGTATGGAAGTGTGCACAGCATTTGGTAAATGCATAGCTTGTATTTTGATATAAACATTTTGGATAAATTTTTATAGACACTGCTAGTGTCATGAGTTTCATTTTAAAATATGTTAGGAGTAAAACAAACGTAAAGGTTCTATACCAAACTTTTCAATTTGTTTATTTTATTAATACTATATACATAATTAACAGGATACCTATGTACTGTGAGGACTCTGCCTATTTAAAAAGCAAACACCTTGCCTATAATAAGATTAGCAATAGACAACTACTTAGTTTTGGAAGATAATTGAAATTCGAACATATTTAAAATAAGTGAAGATGTTCTTGCTAAGCTTTGATTGTCAATTCTAGAGAAGCCGCCTAAGAGCAGGCACATTGTTGCTAAAATATATCAGATAAAAGTAGTTAGTGCATTTCATTTGTAGAACCCTGGCTACGTCCCTCACAGTACTTATATTATATACATTGTATCTATGTGACTAAGACGTCTCCAGTATTTCTGGATATTATTTTTCTTATTAGATTCTGATATCTGAAAAGGAGTCCAATCTGTATGTAATTTGGAACAAACTACTATGATAATACATGTATGCTTGGGCGTGAAAACACTTATACATGGTGTAATTAAAGGAGGAAATTATAATTGATACGCCAGCTACGAGATACGTGTCATAAACATGACGAAACATTCATGTTAGCGTTATATCTAAACAGAACATCCTGAGCACAAACCTTGATCTTATAATCGTCGCCACCGGACACAAACAGCGGCTGTTGGATATGGAAGCAAATGCCACGCACAGGACCGTCATGTTCATCAAATTTCTCCAACAATGTACACATACGATAATCCCATAGCTGAATCACGCCATTGTGTAAACTGGCCAAAACCCATGGCCGCTTAGCATGAAAGGATATACCTTTCACCCGTGCCGACTTAGTTTCAAACTTTGTAAGCATATCTCTTGTATTTATTAGAGATATTCACGCAAAATCCCTTTATAACAGAATCGCTCCACACAATCAAATGTCACTCGAACCGGCTGACGTGACACGTCAACGACCAGCAAGAATAGAGGTGAGCACAGGCATCATTGTGCATGATACTTATTATTATATGTACTCATACACTCACTCACATCACATACACCTATAGGTACACATTAAAACTCATACTACATTCATTCTAGAATATGCATTTTTGTTACTGTCATAAATTATGCATTGTAAACCTTATCATCATCACACACCTAGTTCATACTTGATCTAATAAAATAACATACAAAGTCTAACTGTAAGAATTGGTGACCCGCGTAACACTATACCTAACCTATACCTGTGTTACGCGGGTCACTTATTAAATACCTTCTTCGGGCACCAGTCTCTCACAAATGTTTTCATTTTCTTGTATTAGTTTAAGCATTTTCTGTACCTTCCTGCAACATTTGCGATGAGAAAATAAAATTATTATTAATTTTTACTAACCGACTTCCAAAAAAGGAGTAGGTCAATTCGACTGTATTTTTTTATGTGTTGCTGTTACGTCAGAACTAGTTACTGGGTGAACTGATTTTGATGATTCTTTTTTTATTTCAAAGCTGGTGCTTGTCATGTGGTTCCATTTAATTTTAATTATGATTTGATGAAGAACTTCGGAGATATACATCAGAACTCTTCAATAAATGACGGAAAATCACTCGGGGTAGCTGCTGCAATCGCATTTCTGTTTATTGTTTACTCCATTTCATAACATAAGATCACACTAGTATGCTCTAAAGGGGTACGCAGGTGTAAACAGTTCACCTTGGTATACTCTTATTCTACCAGTTTTGTTTAAGTTTCATGTTATTGGGTTAATTTATTCTAGCTTCACTTTGGGCATTATTGGTACCTATTTATCTGGTCCTTTTTGTACCACAACTAAAAAGTGAAAATAACACAAACTACAAAATCAGCTAACTATTCTACGCTTGCAATTAAATGTAATTTAATTGGCTATTCAATTCCTTTATAATACAAGGTAGAACTGTAAAAGATCTTTTTAGATTACGACAGCAACAAACATAAAATAAAAATCAGTAGCTTTATGTAGAAAAGCGGTATGGCACCATTCATCACCATTGGCAAGTTAGAGCTTTCAAAGATCTTGCGAAATTGTATGAAACTGTAGCCACAACTCATCAACCCACGTTTTGACACTCCGTTTTTTTCTCCCTCAAAAGAACTTTTGAGGGCTACTTGTTTCAATGTTTCTAATAAACGGAGTGTCAAAACGTGGGTTGATGAGTTGTGGCTACAAAACAAATAGTTTTTCGACTGTCAAGATATCACAAACGCCTATTTTACTTGATTCTAGCACGTTATGGCTTCTCTTCACTATCAGCGAAACGATTACAAGCAAGTGAAGCGAGCACGATCGTGTGCAGGGCTTACTCGCTTGTAGTCGCTGATCATCGTCTATATTTTTTTATTTGGTAAAGGCACTATTGCTTATATTGGTTAAAGTGATCGCGGCTTAGAGCAATGCTCTAAGGATCGCGGTGATCCATGACTTGTTGGTTTTTCAAGCAGTCATCTAAGGGAATTCGCTTGTTGCATGCGTGTGCCCACACGATCGCCGATCATTCATACACGGGAGAATAGCGTCGTCACGGCGTTGTTTTATTTTTACCCGACTACGGCGAAGCAAAAGGGAGGGTTATGTTTTTGACCGGTATGTATGTGTGTATGTATGTTCATCTGTTCCCACATAACGTCTACACTACTTATCATAATTTGACAAATGAGGTTTCGTTGGAAGCGTCTTGTTTGTCCGCTGGTTATAGGGTTATAGGCACGAACTCAAGAAAAAAAACCCGATATACAAAACTCTAAAAAGCAAAAAATAAGCCACGTACTCGCCTCGGGGAACCGCCAAATTAATAAAATAAACTGCTGTAAACGTTGACTAATTGCGTTTATCGCAATGATATTCAAATAAACAGATATGTTATAAGCGCGCGCATTGTGAAGACTCGAATAGGAGGCAATTGTAGCCTTTAGTCTTTAGTTTATGTCACGCATGGCGAAGAGCGATACGCTTTGTTGAAACAAAAACAAAATTAAAAAAATGCCATCGTGTGTATTTAGAAAGTGTACCAATTATAATACCAAATTACATAAAACAGAAAGGATCTCATACCATATGTAAGTACGCAATACACCTCAATTTACTAATTTATTTCAATTTGTTTTCCTAATATTCTGATATTTGGCGGTTAGAAAAAGAAAAATACATTGTTGGTCAGAATAAAGTTTGTTTACATTCACACGCAAGTGAAAAACACTAGCTGTCTCTTTTTTTCTTGTTTGTTTTATCAAGCCATCCCTTTCGACATTGTAGTGAAATGTCAGATGAATGAAAAGTGTGTATGTGTGCTGCCGCTGCTGCGCGGAACACTTTTTTCCAGAGAGTTTGTATACCTAGAGAGAACGTATTTACGACGAAACAGAAACTGTCAATTCTTTCGTTCTTGCTTATGGAAAAACTCTATGAAAAAAAAAGAGACAAACATAGACAAACGCTACCATCCTGAACGTCAATGAGATAAGTTTTTATTCACTGTTGTAACCCATCGGTGACCAGCTGTTAATAAAGTTTTTCGCTGTTTTCGAGCCTTTGTTTCGTGTAGATCAGGCAGAAATCTATTGTTTCATTTTTTAGGGTTCCGTACCCAAAGGGTAAAAACGGGACCCTATTACTGAGACTCCGCGGTCCGTCTGTCTGTCAGTCTGTCTGTCTGTCACCAGGCTGTATCTCATGAACCGTGATAGCTAGACAGTTGAAATTTTCAGAGATGATGTATTTCTGTTGCCGCTATAACAACAAATACTAAAAACAGAATAAAATAAATATTTAAGTGGGGTTCCCATACAACAAACGTGATTTTTGTGTCGTTTATTTGCGATAATGGTACGGAACCCTTCGTGCGCGAGTACGACTCGCACTTGGCCAGTTTTTTTATGATTTACGTAGGTTTAAATTTAGAAGCTACGAATTCATTTTCAACTTTTAGGAATCTCTCAGAGAAATAAATAACCACATTAAAAAAACCACTTTTAATTTGAATACAAAAAAATCAAAATGAAAGTTTTAATTCTATGAAAAATTTACCAGATATTTAAATAGGAATCATTCCAATATATTTTTTGGTACTACTACTGTAAGTACATTTAGGCTGGACTCACACATTCTGAATTTCTAACTGTATTCAGCGTCGGAATTCAAACCTGAATGCCGGCAGTGAGTAAATCACAATCTGAAAAAACCAGAAAGTGCGTGGGGCCGAGTCTGGATTCAGAGAGAATTCAGTGTGAGAGGCCTAAGGCTGGCCTCACACATTCTGAATTCATATTATTAATTAAGAATGCCCGGCAATGCATACAATTTCATTATGCTTCACGCACATTCCGATTTTTTCAGATTATGATTTACTCATTGCCGGCATTCAGATTATGAATTCCGACTCTGAATTCAGAGAGGAATTCAGAATGTGTGAGTCTAGCCTTAGGTTAGTAACCATTTTCACTTGTTATGAATTTTTCTTTTTAATTTTTTTTTTCAGTGTACCGGAAAAATCTAATCTTTTTGCATTAAAATAATGTTTTACCTGTAAGGTTGATTTCTGCCGCCTCCCTTGATCTGCATAACGGGTGCATCACGATTGGTCGCCATGTCCAACTTACGTAATTGTCTGTAAAGAAAAGTAACATAATATTATTACAAGATAAGCCAACGCAAACTATTGACGAGTGGGATATCTACTAGTAGGTAGTAGCGCCATCTTTTTTGATGATTTTTAATTGAGCTTGCCAGAATGTTCGAGCCGAACATTCTGGAAGGTTCTCGTCTCTTCGGGAACGGGCTAGAATGTTCCAAAAACTTTGCTCGTGCTGTATAAGGGGCGCGCAAGTTCTTCGTGGGACAGTTTCGACTAAGTGATACCAAGCGATCAAGAGCGAAATAGTGGCAAGTAATAAAATTTGTTTAAGAAGTGTTTGAGTAATAAAGTATGCTGTTTGAATAATTTATCACTGAACCCCAGCTCGCAACAATATTACTTCGCTCGACTCTTAAAAACTTACTTATCCTTAATATAGAAGAGCATGTTATTGTGCACGGCGTAGGCAGGCCTCTCTCGCTGCAGCTTGAACAGGATCATACCGGCATCGTGGCCTGCAGCGAATAAGTTCAGAGTCGGGTGGGCGGCCAGCACCCAGTATCTGAGAACAAAACAAATGTCAAGGAATAAATGCAAACAATCCATCCAGACTAATATAATAAATAAATTTTATATCGTAGGGCTAGAAATCTTCTAATAGGAGCAAAATTCACAAAGACTATATGAGAGTTAGATGTTCTAATAACTATCATAAAGCCACACTCATACACACATATACACACACACACACACACACACACAAAGAATCGTACCAGTATCTTTGCCTTTACATTATTTTTTTCTTGTTTATAAAATCTATTTAAAATAGTTTAGTTAACGAGTTACCTAAAATTATGTACATTGATCCTAGGGAGGAGCGGAACCACCCAATACAAGCATTGCTACATGCTTCCTGGGTGGATCCAGCCACTGATTAATATTGTAAAAAAAACATTAAAGAAATAAACTATTTTATTATTATTTTTATTATTTATATATGCGAAAGTAAACTCTGTCTGTCTGTTACCTTTTCAAGTCTCAACAGCTGAGCGCGATAAAACTTGGTACATGGGTACACCACAGATACTTTATTGTACAACAAAATATTTAGGACCTAGGGTACTTTTTATTCCAGGAGTACGTTCCGTTGGGACTAATTTTGATATTCACACGTTGAAACAGTAGTAGTTTATACATATGCGTTTATACTTTATAAAAAGTTGATTTGAAAAAATATTGAAAAATTAAAATATTCATCACTAGCTTAGGCTAAAATTATGATGACGTCGACTGCTGAATAAACCCTCGCATGCCACGGATTCGCGACCTTCACCTGGTCATCGGTCTATCTTGTCGGTCTAAAAACGCCCTCCGGTACGCGGATGCCACTTCAGAACCTTTCAGCACCATACGTCAACTAATAAGTTTAAGGGAACCCTAGTCGGCGGCACGAACTATTTTATGGGCGGGGTTAAAATGCATGATATTTCATCCGATAACACGTGCGAAAGGGATGGACGCTGTGATGAGCAGTAAGAAGCTAGTGCGCGTACGAATACACACTCCTAACGCTTTGTGGCAAATAGATGATGAAATTTTATAATCAGCAATCTTTGGGAATATGGATATTTAACTAACAACTGAATGTATGTGTTCAAAATAAAATGATTTGCATTTTTGAACTACTAATTTATCCCTTTAACTTGACTGTTTTGCAATTTTCCTTCTTCTTATGTTATTTATTTTCACGCAAAGATGCGTTAAATATGTGTCGAAATATGGAATTTACGACGCTGATAAATTTCAAATACCTATATTTTTTTTTTGTATGAACCATGTCGTGTGTGGCTATCGGTTGCAAGAGTAGAATAAGCGTATTAAAAGAAAATAATCAAAGGATATCTTTCCACAGGTGAGTTATCGACTAGCATACTGAAATTATTGTGCAGGGAATACATTTCATAGGCTGTTCCGAATAAGGGAATCTTAGTTCTAAATACGTCAAGGACGTGTAGTATCATTTAAACCATTCAATTTAGTGAAATAATAAACTTTTATGCGTTCGCTGATAGAGCTTTGACAGTTTACGTACTTACGTTCTGATGTTAGAGATGTGACAACAGTCACAATAAAGATTTATCGATACTGTATTTTTATTTTACTTTAATTTATTTCATAAAGTTTATTTGCTATTTGTTATTATTTATTAATCTAATATTGATTGTGCACAGGTTTCCTAAGACTACTCATATAAGAAATAAGTGGATAAGAAATAAAAAACGAGCTAATTGGACACCTTCACCATATTCTCGCTTATGTTCGCTGCATTTTGAAGAATCTTGCTATCGGGAAGGCTATCAATTAAAGCTCCTACACAGTGATGCAGTACCTACAATATTCACACATGTACCTTCAGATTTACTTAAGGTAAGGATTTAGTAGGGTAAAGTGTTCTTTTCTTCTGTGTGCTGTAAAAAAGATACAAATATACCGAATAATAATAAAATTGAATAATTAGAAATATGTAGTTCATTATGAGTTAATTTCCTCCCTCCTAATAGAATAAAAATACTTACTTAATAATTATTTATTACTTAATATAATATTATGTCTAGGTAGGTAGTTGTTCGAAGAAGTTACTTCCCATGATAAATCTTTTTTTCTACTTTAATAATAACAATACAGCCAGTTATTATACAACGCATATAATGCGCAGAAAAAATACGAAAGAATGGAATTGTACTCTTACAATGTATAAGTGCACTCTTTGTACGAGTTCACATTCACTTTTTAAATAATTATAAAAAATCCCTAAACAAACGTAGAAAAAAATAGCCGCAGTCAGGGACGATTCTTACAGACATTTGACCAAAGTAGATCGCTCCAAAACTAAACTCGATAATATCGATATAACAGTGGCACAGATCTAGTACTGATGTATGTCTATAGATAAGTATCTATAGCATCCTCGGTCACACTGGCACATAAGATGGCATTGACAAAAGTATATCTATCTCTTTTTGCTTATGACGTTATCTGTTAGTGCGAAAGTGAATACCGATGTTGAAATTGCGTCTTAAACATGTTCTCTCTAGGTATACAAACTCTCTGCTTTTTTCAATTTTTTTGTGAGTGTATAACGTATCTGTTTATTTGAATATCATTGGTTTATCGGCTGTTCAAAAAAAAAAACAAATAGTAATAAAACAGTTTTTGTGTATGTTTATGTTTTTGCGAATTATTTTGTTTTTGATTTGTTTATTTTTTGTTAGTTTAATTTAAAGTAACGTTTCTGTCTCGAACGGTAAAATTAAATTAGTCATTTTATTTATTTTTATTCTTCATGAAAAGTATGCACCATTTTATTTAAAATACTTTTCATTTAACTAAATGGACAAAATGATTGTAAGTATACTGAAACCTAAATGAATGGTAGCAGCAGGTAAAAACACCATTTCCATCTTGAAGGCTTGCCCCTCAACTCAATAAATGATCACGCATGATGTCTCATGTGGATGCTTGTACAATGATCGATCGTGACGATTCCTTTCCGATGAGTGATGATGACAGACGATCATACGAGTACGATCATCGCCGAACCTATAGTTAAGAGGAGGCTTTACGGATTAAACGCATTGGCGCTAAGACGAATCGGTTTGCTTCTTCAGCATTGATTATGACCATTTTTAAGCCCACCTCTAGTCCAACATTACAAGATTTGCGCCACCCGGTTCGAAAGCTCTATGCTCATTGTCTACGTTTAAAAAAAAGCAAACTCTTATCTATGTCCTGTTTTCTCCAAATCAAATACCTACATAATGTCAAAACTTGTTTATCAACAAAATTTTACTTTATAATTTGTCGTAATGAATCAGTTTATTGAGTTTCATTAAATGTAGCTGAATTTCGACTCCATTGCTAAAGGGTGCTATTTAACACATTTACGTCAGTGCCGTAAACATTGAGAAAGTAAAAGTATTATATTTGGACATAACCTCTACATCACATCATGGCAGCATTGGATAAAGAAAAGTTAAAAGAAATGGGAAAACTATGCATTCCTGGCATGCGACTAAGTATATCAAATAAAGAATATATCGCCGGACCCGGGACCTATGAGCTTAGAGGTTACATTTATGCAACTTTGTGTGGCACACTGAAAATTGAACAGAATGATAATGAGGTAGGTCAAAAGTGTCTCATAAAACTTTATATTCGCAAATCTTAGTTGACTCAACATTTTTGTACCTTTTGCACCATATCGTGAAACAAAATAAAGCTTCAGAACAGGCTTCTTCTGGGTAAGCTCACTCCATCGTAGACTCTGTCTCTGTCACCTCTGACCTAGACTAGAGTCAAGAGCAAACCCATCATAAATAAAAAAAAAAAAAGCTAGGCTAAAGAATCACTTCACATTAACTTATTTTCATTAACTACCCTACTTTTTTCAGGCAACAACAGTATCAGTAGAAAGCCCAAGGACGCCCAGTATTCTGCCTAAGACTGGAGACATAGTGACAGCAAAGGTAGCAGTAGTGAACCCAAGAATGGTCCAATGTGTTATATTGTGTGTAGGTTCATCCGTCCTTGTGAGGCCCTATAGAGGAATTTTGAAAAAAGAAGATATTAAAGCTACGGAGAAAGATAGAGTGGATCCTTACAAATGTTACAGGCCTGGAGATGTGATTTTAGCGAGAGTTGTATCCTTTTTTGACCAAATAATACTGAGAAATGTTTTATTAATTTGGCATGAATTATATATTAATTTTTTATCTGTCAAACTGATTATGGTGTAAAATTGTCTTTTATAGTTTTACTTGTATTTTATATATTTTAATTTGTTAACTGTAAGTTATATTTTCCTTAACATAAAATCAGCTCCCAATGACAGAAATCCACTGGTACCACCTTTCAACAGCTGAGAATGAGCTAGGAGTGGTGATAGCTACTGCAGAAGGCTCCCCTCAAGGCATCAGTATGGTGCCTATAAGCTGGTCAGAAATGCAATGTCCCAAGACATTAGTGAAGGAGCCCCGGAAAGTAGCCAGGGTAATTCCTGAGAACATCAACCATGCTCTGTTCCCAGTCAGAGATAACTCAACAAGTGATTTAGAAGTTGAAGCAGTAAAATAAATCTTTATCACTGTATTTGTCTCTTATTTATGTTATCATTTCAGTAAATTACACTTTAAATTCAAATTAAATTTATTGCATCCATAATGTACATACAGGTGGTAAATATAAGTTACAGAAACATAGAGCAACACGGACCACCGGCGGACCGGAGGGGAGTAGCCATACGCAGGCATTCCCCTCTGTCAAAGTACAAGTCCACGTGGTCCTATGCGTACAATAAAACTAGTTGCAGCCGCACTGCTCAGTAGACTAAATCTAGTTGCGCGACTGAATCTACGTCCTACAAAAATGCCGAATTGTTCTGTTTTTTGCTGCAAAAAGAGATCTGCCACTTCAAATTTACAATAAGATGGCGTTATCTTTCATATGTAAGCAATTTTTAATCACATTATTACTTTTTACTTCTATAAAACTTAAAAATTACAATATTATCGGTCGGTGACGTTTCGGATTTGTTTACCAACACAGGCCGCTCGCTCTCATACAATATGCGGATCGGTCGAGCAACTGATCCGAGTCTGTTTCCGAGTAGTCGCCTGTCACCGAGCGATAGTGTTGTTACCGGTTTGTTTGTAGATAGTTATCGATAAAAATGGTCAAGGCAAAGGAGTCTATATCCATACAGAGACATTTTTGAGATTGAGTTTTCTGATTTATTTATTGTAAGCTTTATTTTAATATACAGACATATTTATATATTTCTTTATCCATGTGTGTGTAAAATTGTTAGTGTATTTTTTAATTTTTATGTGTGAGTTTCGTAGTAACAGACGATTATTTTTGTGTGAGAATTTGTTAAAGTGTGGGTAGAGCAGATTTCCCCCCGCAAAAAATGACAGACAGTTTTGTATCGGGAAAAAACGCTATAGCTACTCCCCTCCGGCACGCCGGTGGTCCGTGTTGCTCTATGTACAGAAACAATTATGAACCCTGTCGGGCACAGCAACATTCTAGAGAGGCAAGTGTCTAAGAGAGAGGAATAGCGCTCAATATTATTACAAATAAAAATATTTTCCTTATCTATTAATATTTTAGTAATCTATTCCCTTTCTATTTTTCCGTTCTTTTTATATACAATAACTCATGGTTCAAGCTTTCAAAAGTTTTTTTATCATCCCTAGAAATCCGAAAATATCAATTTCTGAACGTGGTGCGAAAAGTCGCTCTTGATTTGATTGACAAGAGATTGATTGCCAGCCAGGCTGTCATTGAATTGAACTTGAACAGCTGTCGCTGTCAATAGTGACGTGAATCTGTGATATTGATTAGTATTCATCAATTCTATTCGTTTACTAATCGACTACATTTCTTCAGAGTTCCATTAAAAACCATAATGACCCAAATTAAAATCCAGAGTGTTAATGAAACTATCACAAAGTTTATTTCATATAACCATTTTAGAGAAATAAGATTTAGTTCTTGTCATTCCTTCTCAATAAAGTATAACCGAATCGACTAAAGTTGATCCAATCCATCAAGAACTTATTCAAAATTGAATGGTGGTACATCATTATAAGTACTTGTGTGTGCATGTGTCAATTTGTCATTCATTCAGGTGATCCGAAGAAACAGTCCATCGTTTTTTTATGGAAAAATTAAAACACAAAAAGATAAAAATTTGCTCATAAGTAATAACGTATCATTCCAGTGTTTACTCAAATATATATACTCAGTGCAATGAGGTCATCATTGCTAGTTATCACAAAGTAAACTCGGTTCGTCCGTGACAAACAATTTATGTTGGATATTGTGAACTATAGTTAGTGTTTAAGAGTTGTTGCAGCGACATAGTCGTGTAGTAAGGTCCTAAGATGAAGTTCGCAGAGCACTTAAGTGCACATATCACGCCTGAGTGGCGTAAACAATACATAAACTATGAGGCAAGTATTATTGTACTTCATAAAAATATAGATAAGGGCAATTTACTCGTTGCCTGTGTACTATCTACCCGCTTGTATTTATATGTGTAGTCTTTTCTACGACTTCTGTATGTAGTACTGGTAAATTACATGAAAATCAAAAGTTTATAATAACTTTTAATACAATTAATTAAATTACTTTCAAAACATTTACCCTGACATTATTTAATCCTTTAATTGCTTTTAGGAGTACAGTGTAAAGTTATTTGATGAATGAATGTAAATAATATCATTGCCAGTCTCATAAAAAGGCCAAGGAGACATAAAAATAAATGCCATATTGTCCTTGACTAATATTAAATGTAACAACTGCTTTGTTTCAATCAGGTACAATGTATAAACTACTAATAAAGTAACACATAATGGAATAGTAGAGATTTGCTAGTTCTCTTTATTTTAAGGACTTGTTTAACAGTAGAAGACACAAATAGGTATTTGAAAAAATTATAAATTCTTTGTTAAACTTTTTCCACAATTCTCTCTACACTTTTCTTTTAAAACATTGCTTACACTAGGAACTTCTCATGCAACATGGGTGCCTTTAAAAACATTTAAATGTAAATATGTAAACAAACAGCGAGACCCATAATAATTATTATTATCCAAAGAAAAAGAGACAATAGATGTAGGTATTAACCATAATTGTAGTAGTCGATTGGCTAATTTTTTTTGTCAAAACTGATGTTCCAAAATGATTTGACATACTAAAAAAATATTACGACATGATATCTAATGGTTCATAGACCACTTCTTGCTAATTTCCCCAGTATCCTTTAATTTGTATGGCACTAATATTTTGGGAAGGTCATATTTATAGTCATTGGTTGGGCCTATGTCAATCACATGCTAATCAAAATGTTTAAATAGAAATCATGTAACGGTAGCATGCTCATCATTGTAACTAAAATATACTGACGTAGTATGAGTTGATTTTGTAAATTATGATTTAAATCAATATTTGTGAAGGGAATTATTCACTAATTTAGAGTAGGTAAAATACAAAGTAAAAAAAATAATAATAGATAGAAAACATCGTCAGGAAACCGGCATGTCTTAGATCAAAAATTCGAAGACATGTGACATCCACCAACATGCTCTGGGCATGCGTAATGTATTACCGCGTGGCCCATTCCCTGTCACAGAGAGGAGGCCTGCACATACAATGGCTCAAATGCAAGTCTAAGTGTGGAAAAGGGGTCCATCTATCCTATCCTATCCGAACATACAAAGTACCTACTGTAATATAATTACCAGGGTTCTTAGTACTTCGTAGAAGTTACTCTATAAATTCATGTTGAATGGTAGAATTTCTAATTGATGCAATTATCAGCATATCATGTTAGTTAAAAAACAAAAGTCAGGTAGCTACCTACATCCTTGTCTCACATTTTATAGAAAAAGAAATTTGAATTTTTGTTAATCATTCACGCCTCAATAAGACGGATCGGACTTGGATGAAACGTAATACACTATTAAAAGAACTCACACAGATTTTAAACACTTTTTATCCCGGTTGTATGTTCCTGAGGATATAATGTTTGACTTTGTATAACGCAGGCGAAGCTGTTAGTATAAACTAGTCTTGAATATTTAAATGCTACAATATAAGTACGTACACTGTACATTAACATTGTCTATGCTGCCAACAGGAAATGAAGGCTATGTTATACACAGCGGTGGAGGAAGCGCCATCAGCTGAGAATGTAGAGCCAGAGGTTCTTTCCCGCCACTTCGCAAACTTCGATGAAACATTCTTCCATTACTGTGATCAGGAACTTAAGAAAATTAACACTTTTTATTCAGGTAAGAACATAGATTATCATAATTATTATTGTTTAATTACTTTGAAATTAACCTTGATAATTAGAAGAATACTTACTGTTAAAAAAAGCTGACTACATTCCATTCCATGTTTAATAACGAGAGATTTTAGTTTCTAATTCGAACCACAATATCCTCACAACGGAAGGCACCAGAACCATGGGTTTATCTAGATGCATACCGAGCCACGGCTGATTAAGGTTACACTAGTCGGAAATTCTTCCATACAAACGTAGTTTAGCTAATACTCCACTATTTGACGATGTACGTACAAAATAAAAAATTATATCAATTTGTCTCATTATCTATCCCTGTATGGAAACAAAAAAGTATATTTGAAAGTTATGAGCGTCGAAACTTCCATATTCCAACACTTATTTTAACGCATCTTTGGGCGGAAAGAAATACCTACCATAAGAAGAAGGAAAATTGCAAAACGGCCTCCATACAGGGATAGATTCGTAATTCAACAATGTAAATAATTTTATTTTGAAAATATACATTTATTCGTTTTTAGGGTTCCGTACCCAAAGGGTAAAAACGGGACCCTATTACTGAGACTCCGCGGTCCGTCTGTCTGTCTGTCTGTCTGTCTGTCTGTCTGTCTGTCTGTCTGTCACCAGGCTGTATCTCATGAACCGTGATAGCTAGACAGTTGAAATTTTTACAGGAGATGTATATCTGTTGCCGCTACAACAACAAATACTAAAAACAAAATAAAATAAATATTTAAGGGGGGCTCCGATACAACAAACGTGATTTTTTTGCCGTTTTTTACGAAAATGGTACGGAACCCTTCGTGCGCGAGTCCGACTCGCACTTGGCCGGTTTTTTTTTCATGATATCTAGACTCCCAAACGTCTGTTTATAAAATTTCGCGTGCTCGTTTTCGTCCTAAATCATCATCGATTTCGATACACATTTGCAAGAGTGCTAATTCGTACGCGAACTAGCTTCTTACTGCTCATCACAGCATCTATTTCTTTCGCACGTGTTGTCGGATGAGATAGCATGCATTTTAACCTCGCGCACAAATTAGTTATGATATGAATAGACTAGAAGAACCTTAAAAGCAGAACACCACCTAACTGATTCAAAAAACTAGGTATTGTTATGCAGTCACATTCTTTGAGTCTCCTAACTTTTGGTTGCTACCCACGTGGTTGCCTCTATTATTATTATTTCAAATTCATCTAGGTATTAGATAAGACCTGTTATTCTATAGTTCAAACAAGAACCTACATCTCATTCCAACATTTCAGAAAAGCTCGCCGAAGCGACACGTAAATTCGCCACACTGCAAAGCGAATTAAAGTCACATTTCGAGACAATCAAGCCGAAAGGAAGCGGCGATGTCAAAAAGGCAATACCGAGACGAAAAATACAAGAATTAAAACTGGCCTTTAGTGAATTCTATCTCAGTCTCATTCTCCTACAAAACTACCAGAATCTAAATTACACTGGTTTCAGAAAAATATTGAAGAAACACGATAAGGTAAGATTTGATAAGGTTCCTTATCTATTTATTTATAGTGGATAATCCTAAATATACCTTGGTCAGATGATATCTGTTAACTTCCTAATGTTTACACTTTTTATGATAAGTGTGGCTTGTTTTTAGATTAGTTTATTGAGTTCCACGAGGCAATATATGTATTGACTCTGATGTCATCTGAAATATATCACAACTGTACGAACGTATTCCCTGAAAGTCTGCAGTAAAACTTAATTTCGCCAATATTGTTATTATTAAGTCCCATAGCCCCTTATAGACAGGGTTCACCAAATGGCGGACTGCGGTACGGATCCCGACCGCGCCGACCTATTTCGTGTGGACCAGTAAACAGTACAGTCACTTGCTCTCTGATCCTACCCTCAAGCTTATGAAGGAGAGGTGTGAGATGATCGTGCAGTCTTCAGATGAGGCGTGCAAATACCGGCAACTCAATTGACAGATCTCTATATACTTGAAAAGAGACCTCCGCCGCTTTAATACCGAGCGTATTAAAGACGCGATTGAGCGAAATAAAGGCTCCAAGGTTTTTTCAAGGGATCTGGCTATTGGGCAGAGCCAGCTCACGAAACTGAAGACCGACAATTGCAGGATCGTATCCGCCAAACCGGAGCTTCTGAAGGAGATCGAGAAATTCTATGGGCTATCAGCTAGCCCGTTGCGAGTCTAGCAAACGACCCAAGAGCTAGATTGACCCGACACTATACTGAATATGTCCCGGACGTCAGCCTGTACGAGATTAGGATGGCTCTGAAACAGCTTAAAAAAAAAGCCGGGTGATGACGGAATCACGGCTGAACTCCTAAAGGCGAGTGGGAAACTGGTCCTTAAGGCCCTTCAGAAGCTGTTTGATTCCGTCATACTCGAGGGCAAAACGCCACAGGCATGGTGCAGGGGTGTGGTGGTACTCTTCTTCAAGAAGGGCGACAATGCCCGGCTGAAGAACTATAGGCCCATCTCACTTCTTAGCCATGTCTACAAGTTGTTTTCAAGAGTCATCACGAATCGTCTCGCGCGCATGTTTGACGATTTCCAGCCTCCCGAACAAGCTGGATTCCGAAAAGGCTTTAGCACCGTAGACCACATACATACGCTGCGGCAGGTTTTACAGAAGACCGAAGAGTATAACCTGCCTCTCTGTTTAGCGTTTGTGGACTACGAGAAAGTCTTTGATTCGATCGAGACTTGGGCTGTACTGCAGTCTCTCCGACGGTGCCAGATCGACTAAAAATACATTGAGGTGTTGAAGTGTTTGTACAAAAACGCCGACATGTCAGTCCGTCTTCAGGATCAGACCTCGAAACCAATCCTTCTCCAGCGCAGCGCGAGACAGGGAGACGTCATTTCTCCGAAACTGTTCACTGCTGCGCTGAAGGATGTCTTCAAGGTTCTGGACTACAGGGGGCTTGGCATCAACGTTAATGGCGAGTACATCACTCACCTTCGGTATGCCGATGACATAGTGGTCATGGCTGAGACCATGGAGAGCCTCAGTAAAATGCTCGATGACCTCAGTAGAGCTTCCGAAAGAGTGGGAATTAAAATGAACATGGACAAAACCAAGGTCATGGTGAATACCCATGTCACACCCACTCCAATCAAGATCGGAGACTCTACACTCGAAGTTGTAGACGATTATGTCTACCTGGGGCAAACGGTCCAGTTGGGTAGTTCCTACTTCCAGAAAGATGTCAACCGTAGAATCCGATTCGGCTGGGACTTCCCGAACGCCGGTTCGGGAAGTTGCGTGGTATCTTCTCGTCCAATTTACCGCAGTGTTTCAAGACAAAAGTATGACTAGTGTGTGTTGCTAGTGATCACCTATGGCACCGAAACGTGGTCGCTCACAATGGGCCTTATCAGAAAGCTTAAATTCACCCAAAGGGCAATGGAGAGGGCTATGCTCGGAATTTCTTTGCGAGATCATATCCGCAGGAGAACCAAAGTTACCGACATAACCCGAAGAATTGCCAAACTTAAGTGGCAGTGGGCAGGGCACATTGCTCGGAGAACGGATGGCCGATGCGGCCGAAAAGTTCTGGAACGGCGACCGCGAACCGTAAGACGAGTTGGGGCCGCCCACTAGGTGGACCGATGACCTGGTTAAGGTTGCGGGAAGGCGCTGGATGCGAGACGCACGGGATCGGTCAATGTGGCGACGGCTGGGGGAGGCCTATGTCCAGCAGTGGACGTCTTTCGGCTGAAATGATGATGATGATTAATATTTGAAAAAAAGTTTTTAAGTAAAGTACTTAATTTTGTTCATTACATTTGACAAACACGTGACGATGTAAAGGTTGTTAGCTTTAAACCTTACGGACCGCGACAGTCATATTATTTTTAACAGGTTGACTGCCACGAAATAAACACAATAGAAAATGTATTGTTTGGGGGTCACCGGTGACCCTCGTGGCAGCCAAAGTGTTAAGAAACGGATCCCAAATGAAAGTAATTGGTGACCTCTGTAATAAGGGCAGAAACTTGTCACTAACCACACACAACTGCAGACTCCTGACTATATCTGAAAATGTATCTACCTGCTCTAGTTACCTAGATACCAAATTCAGCAGTAGTCTTTGCGACCGCAAGACCAACAAAGCAATTAATATTAAATTATTCATTGCTTACATTAGTATTTCAGATTCTTGTGGTATATTCAATATGACATACAAACCCAGCATATTTCTGATTCATGCGTCATTTATTTACGAGCCAAACCCATCTTTTTCCCATTATTTTCCTTTATTAAAATGAAACCATAAAATGTATAGGCACGTTTACTTTTATGATTTGAACTTCAGACCTCATAATGTTATAATAATCATAGTTTTAATGTTCATGGCAAAAAATGCCATAATTATCTGCTTAAAAAAGTTTGGTAAAAAATGTATCAGCCTCATCGAGCCGTTGCTAACGCGCTGCCAAGTTCGTTTTGCAAGTTGCAAAAAGTAATGTTAAGTTTTCCTTTAGGAAAAATTCTTATTTATTTTCCTTGGATTAAAGAATGCCTTATGTTTGCAAGGAGAGAAGGAACGTGTTTGCCATGCTGTGCGATACTTAAGGTTACACTAGTCGAAAATTCTTCCTTACAAACGTAGTCTAGAGATTGCTCCACTGTTTGACGATGTACGTTCAAAATAAAAAAATATATCAATTTGTCTCATCATTATCTAGTCCTGTATGGAAACAAAAGGTAAAAAAATAAATAATTGAAAGTTATGAGCGTCGAAAGTTCCATATTTCAACACTAATTTTAACGCATCTTTGGGCGGAAATAAATACCATAGAAGGAAAATTGGAAAACGGCCTCCATACAGGGATAGATTAGTAATTCAACAATGCAAGCAATTTTATTTTGAAAATATTCATTTAGTAGTTTTTTCATGATATCTAGACTCCCAAAGGTCTGTTTATATAAAATCGCGCTCTCGTTTTCGTCCTAAATCATCATCCATTTCGCTACAAAGTTGCAAAAGTGCTAATTCGTACACGAACTAGTTTCTTACTGCTCGTCACGGCATCTATTTCTTTCGCACGTGGTATCGGATAAGATAGCATGCATTTTAACCCCGCGCACAAAATGTTCGTGCCGTCGACTAGTTCAACCTTAACCTTATGACTTGTAGTATGTTCGTTCCCTCACAAAAGGCATAATTAGGTAGCTTAATACTTATTTTTTTTTGGTTTTTTTTTGGGACTATCCCACCGCACTATTCCCAAACCACTGCAACTCCTGAAAGCCAGAATCAACAGTGGCGACCACCAGAAAAGCGCCGAGACAATGAAGCTCGACGAAGTCCCGGAGAATGAATTTACCCTGTCCTGTACCTTGTCCCGTGAGAAATTGGGCAACACAGTGATCCACTTCCAGCCACGTGCTGGCCATCCGCACGCGAACGGATGGAAAGAATTGGTGGAGGTGTCGGCCCTTGATAGAATTATCCCACCTACATTGCCATTCGGATAAAAGTTCCTCCCAGACGTCAATAGGTGGTTTAAATAATCTAGAGATTTTCTCACGGTCACTCCGCGTTAAAAAGTTCGCGTCCGCGGTCTCTCGTGCGGAATAGTACATTGCAGCACGTCGCTGCACTTCAAGGTCGACCGGAAGTACACCAGCAAGTATCGGTAAGGCCTCAGTACTAACCGTCCTGTATGCTTTGCATAAGTATATCAAAGCCAAACGCTGACTTTGAAGTAATTTACGTCGTACCGCCCCTATGGTGGCCCTATCAGCTTAATACTTATTGTCGAAAAGTGGGTAACCCAGCCCGTTCCATCTTCGGACTACCAGACGTACGGCGATGCGTCATCGGTACATGGTGGATATCCCACCCATACGCACAAAACGTTTTGGGGACACTTTCATTATGCGTACAGCTAAGGAGTGGAATTCCCTGCCGAAGTCTGTGTTTGCCGATAGCTACGATCTTGGGTAAAGACCCCAAGATCGTAGCTATTGAAGAGAGATGAGATTAGAGTTGATAGAGAGATTTTGAAAATTCTTTTTTTGTTTGAAAGAGTATGTTTCGAAATTGGTCCCATTTTAATTTGGTGAAGATCTGATGAAGAACTTCGGAGATATACAACAGAACCCTTCAATAAATAACGGCAAATCATTCGGGATTGCTGCAATCGCATGTCTTTTTATTGTATATACCATTTCATAACATAACATCACGCCAGTACGCACTAAAGGGGTACGCAGATCTCTCATTTCACCGGTTATGTTCAAGTTTCATGTTATTCAGGTAATCAATTCTGGCCTTATAGGTACCTACCTTACTAAACAACTTACCTATTTTAGGTAGATACAACTAAAAAGGGAAAAATAAAAATCATTTTTGCAAAAAAATACTACCGACTTCCAAATAAAAAACTACATAGTGAAAAATAACTTTAATTTTGAAAGTCGGTGTCCATATCGCAAACAAAATAGGAAAAAGAAAGACACCGACTTCCAAAATTAAAGTTATGTTTCACTTTGTAGTTTTTAACCGACTTACCAAAAAGGAGGAGGTTCTATGTTCGACTTCTTGTATGTTTTTTTTTTTATTTGGAAGTCGGTAGTATTTTTTTGCAAAAAAGTTTTTTATTTTTTTATTAAAAACCGTAAATATCTCTGATCAATATACCTATTTATGTCGTGGTTTTCCTTAAGTTGTTTCCGTCAACAACTCAAATAGGTACGTTACTTGTTTGATAAACTCGCTTAGAAACATTAATAATGTTACTGTTAGTAGGTAGTCGGAGTACTATCCATAAAAATTACAAGCAAACACTCGAGATCTCGACCGTACGCGTAGGTATTCCCGGGATAGGCAGAGATGTTTAATATATCCTCATGCCGCCAATTATATTTTAGTTCCATGAGAAAGAGGCGAGCTTATAACTAATAATAACCATATCAATATTCTGCAAAGTTGCGAAACAAATTATACGCTTTATTAAAGGCCTTGATAATACCACGTTTTTATGGAGAAAACGAAGCGGCTTTTTAACGCAGAACCATTTATAAAGACTGTGACATCTTGCAATCTGCGAAATACCTCTGAAACTTAGAAAATATACTTATATTTACTTCCTCCTAGCCCGTTCCGTCATCTGACTACAAGACGTACGGCGATGCGTCATCGGTACATGGTGGACATTCCAACCATACGCACCAATTGTTTTGGGAATACATTTATTATGCGTACAGCTAAGGAGTGCAATTCCCTGCCGGAGTCTGTATTTCCTGATAGCTACAAACTGGGAGTCTTTAAGTCAAGAGTGAATAGGTTTCTTCTAGGCAAGCGTGCTACATCGTCGACCACATCATCGCTTACCATCAGGTGAGATAGTGGTCAAGCGCGAGACTATCAAAGACAAAAAAAAACAAGCATCTTTGTTGTGTTCCGCTTTGAAGGGATTGCGTACCTACAGGCACATCGGTACATAAAACATTTCGGCCTTCAACCAACAGCTTTGGTGTTTCAGGTGCTCAGCTAACTACCATCAGACTTATTTGCCATTCCAAATCATGGACAAAATTCCCCAATCTCCTTTAAAATCTACTGAAAACAAATACCCAACTAACTCTCAGTCTTCCGCAGTTACTAAACGTAAGCAACGGGGCACAATGGCGGGCAGAACACGTGGAAACATCACACTTCTACACCAACAAAGATATAGACAGACTAATAAGTGATACAGAGGCTACGGTCACAAATGATCTTGAAGGCGGCGACAGACAGAAGGCGATGAAGAAGCTAAGGGTCCCTCCGCTAGGAGAACAGCAGAGTCCCTGGACCACTTTCAAAGTGGGGCTGTTCTCTGGATCTTTTATTGTATTGTTTATCACTGTTGTTTTATCTGGTGAGTTCTTTTTCTATATTTTGGCTTTATATTTAAACCTCCGGCTAAAAGCAAGTTGCAGCCCAAAAGGTACGCTAAGTTAGTTTAGCTTAATTCG
Source organism: Orthosia gothica (assembly GCA_949775005.1). Classification (NCBI taxonomy): domain Eukaryota; kingdom Metazoa; phylum Arthropoda; class Insecta; order Lepidoptera; family Noctuidae; genus Orthosia; species Orthosia gothica. The sequence goes on from OX459047.1 coordinate 23,688,931, forward strand.
CACAGTTGAGGTATTTTTTCATATAGTAGTCACAGTGGATCTTTCTGTCTCTGAAGTTGGCTACAAGGCCATGCGTAGTTTTTTATTTATTTATTTGATTAGGTTCACCAACAATTGTTTACACTTAATTAAAACAAAAAATACATAATTACTAGTCTTACAGTGCAACAATTACTTTTAGGCAAACACCACATTCACAATTTGGAAGAGTCTAAAAGCTAACTTACATAGTAATAAGCGCTAATTTAAAATAAAACAAAGTCTATAATGTTAAAAAAATTGGTAAAAAATGTACAATTGATTCAATTAATAAAATTGATTCAGTTTCTATTTCTGTGTCAATGTTGAAGTAGAAGATACCATTGTATAACTGTCTCTTCCACTCGCTTGCCTCTTGCAGTATACTCGATGACAAACTGTTTCTTGCGCAATGGTTCGCAGCCAACTTCAGAGACACAAAGTTCCGCTTTGACAACTATACTTACTTGTTACATAGTTTAGGGTCTGAACACTAGTATGGAAAACTACCTAAGCTATGTGAGTTAAGCGTAAACTAAATTAGCTTAGCTCTTGGTCTGCAACTGGCTGTATAGTTAACTAGCTGACCCTCGGGGCTTCGCTCCCGTCAACTGGCTTCCCTGCTTATCCTGCCAAACCTGCCTACTCTACCTACCCTGCCTACCGGGCCCACCCAGCCTACTCTGCCTTCCCTGCCTACCCGCCTACCCTACCCTACCTTACCTACCTAATATTTTTTATGTATCATCAATAGTTTTCTCAGCGCACGCCAAAGAATGCATTTAACAGGCAACATTTTGCTACTTTAGGTTACATTATTGCAATTTTCATAAGGATTTCTAATATATTTTTTAATATTTTGTAGCCTATGACACTCAGGCATAATGTAGCTTTCTATTGGTGCAAGAATTTTCAAAATCAGTTCAGTAGATCCAGAGGTTACCCCCTACAATGTCACAAACTCACAAACCCACAAACTTACAAACTTTATCTCTTTATTTATAATATTAGTATAGTATAGATACTCGTATTTTGATATCGCCAACCCGCCATGAGCAACCTTGGCGATTAATGCTCGTGTCTTCTCTGTCTGAGAAGAGGCCTTTTTTCCTGCTGCGGGACAGTACATGATTGTATTTGTAACACGCTTTTATTAGATTGGTATGTATGTATCTATGTAACGGAATCTTTGAACGTGATTTTCACCCCCTTCGAAACGTCGGATAAATTTGAAACCTTGCGTACTTATCAAGGACAGATGACAATGCAATAATTTAAACAGTTTGTCCCATTATCCTTATCAGGATCTTCAGGATTAGCGATTGAACTGAAAAGAAAAAAATATGAATTTAAAAACACGCTTTAATAAAAAACCAAACTAAAAAGTAGAGAATAATTTTCAATAAATTTAAATTAAGAATAGTGTGATAAACAAAAAACCGGCCAAGTGCGAGTCGTACTCGCGCACGAAGGGTTCCGTACCACTATCGCAAGAAATGGCAAAAAAATCTCGTTTGTTGTATGGGAGCTCCACTCAAATATTTATTTTATTCTATTTTTAGTATTTGTTGTTATAGCGGCAACAGAAATAAATCATCTGTGAAAATTTCAACTGCCTAGCTATCACGGTTCATGAGATACAGCCTGGTGATATACAGACAGACGGACCGCGGAGTCTTAGTAATAGGGTCCCGTTTTTACCCTTTAGGTACGGAACCCTAAAAAAATAATTTAAATTTATTGAAAATTATTTTCTACTTTTTAGTTTGATTTTCTATTAAAGCGTGTTTTTTTTTGTTTTTTTTTTAGTTACTTTTTTACCCTCAGCCGATGATGAGGGCAAGAAAAGTCTTTCTGCCCTCGTTTGTCCCAAATTAGGGCCCGCGCAATACGGTTGTCTTCTTTAATTTTCTCCTGCGATTCACTTCATTCATAGCCAAAATCATTCGATTAATCTCCTAAGAACACTGTAAGATGAAAGCCTTTTCTAATACGAAGAAAATTGTTCACTATTTTGGCGGAAATTCAAACCGAGTCAAACTGTTTTAGAACATTAAAAATTTAATAAATCGATCGATTTAGCTAAATTTACGGTTATGTAACTATGTACTAACATTTGCCCGCGACTTCGTCTGCGTGGCATTAGTACTTGATATAATATTGGTTTACCATATAAACATCCACCCACTTAAGACGGTAACCTGACCAAAAAATCGGCATGAGATATGAGCATTCCTATTGGTCTAGCGGCACTGGTGGCGCATGAATTACAGTAGTGAATACGCCCAGATTTTAGAATAAAAACTTTATAAAATCGAATTTTGGTCTTTTGGAAAAAATAAATCTACAAAAATGTTCGTTATTAAATTGTCTATCCATTAGTGTTAGTACAAAAAATAATTAATGAATACTTTACGAGGAGATGCATAATATCGAAAATTATTTCTCATTTTTATGTTTTTTTGGAAGGAGATTAGTGAAATATATACAACATTTAAAAAAAAACTAAATCTACCATTTTAGAATCAATATTATGTAGAAAATTAATGTATTTTTATTAATTGATATTTCTTTTTAAATAACGAGTAGATAGCTCCTAAAAACAGCACAAAAAACGGCTTGCGTGGCGTTTTGCTCGGGGTACAGCCTTAAGAATGATTTCTGGTATAAAAAACTATCCTATATCCTCCCCAAGGTCTCAAACTATTTATCTAAATCGGTTCAGCCCTTTAAGCGTGAAAAGAAGGTAACATACAGACAGACACAGTTTCATTTATAATATTGGTATGGTTTAGTGCATTGATCAAGTTGGTGATTATGAACCATATTATTATCGTGAATCTTTTGTAAATATTAAACACTAGCTGTTGCCTGCGACTTCGTCTGCGTAGCATTAGTACTTCGAATAGCCTATTTTTGTAAATCGCGCCCTCATATTGTAGTTGTGTGGGACGCTTTACTTAAGAAATAATTACTTTACCATACAAACTTCCACCCCAGTTTCCAACCTCTTAAGGATGATTACCGGGATAAAAACTAACCTCTGTCCTGCCCAGGGTCTCAAACTACCTCCACACCAAATTTCATCTAAATCGGTTCAGTAGTTTAGGCGTGAAAGGTAACAGACAGACAGACAGAGTTACTTTCGCATTTGTAGTATTAATATGGATTTCTAAGTAATGGGATCGTTTAACATATTCAACCGCAACCACAAACTGTCCTCGAGGGAAATTGCTTTAGTCATCTATTTATGAAAATTAGAGTCGTTCAAAGTAATTCTTGTTATTTTAAATATAAGCTAAGACTTTTTATAAACGAGTCTATCGTTTATTACCCGATTACGGAAAAGGAACTATTAAAGACACTCAGATTTTTTGGAGACTGCGTGACATTTTTACCCGACTGCCGAAGGAGGGTAATGTGTTTATCAGTCTTATGTATGTATGTTTGTTCCTATGTGGCGTTCTAGAGACCAAACGATTTGTCCGAGTTTGATGGTTTTTAGGGTTCCGTAGCCAAATGGCAAAAAACGGAACCCTTATAGATTCGTCATGTCTGTCTGTCTGTCTGTCTGTCTGTCCGTCCGTATGTCACAGCCACTTTTTTCAGAAACTATAAGAACTATGCTGTTGGAACTTGGTGAGTAGATGTATTCTGTGAACCGCATAAAGATTTTCACTCAAAAATAGAAAAAAAACAATAAATTTTGGGGGTCCCCATACTTGAAACTGAAACTAAAATATTTTTTTTCCATCAAACCCATACGTGTGGGGTATCTATGGATAGGTCTTTAAAAATGATATTGAGGTTTCTAATATCATTTTTTTCTTAACTGAATAGTTTGCGCGAGAGACACTTCCAAAGTGGTAAAATGTGTGTCCCCCCCCCCCTGTAACTTCTAAAATAAGAGAACTATAAAATTAAAAAAAATATATGATATACATTACCATGTAAACTACCAGCGAAAATTGGTTTGAACGAGATCTAGTTAGTAGTTTTTTTAATACGTCATAAATCGTAAACTGCAATTTACCAAGTACGGAACCCTTCGTGCGCGAGTCCGACTCGCACTTGGCCGGTTTTAAGTCAATCGATTCGTCTTAACCTTGCAAGTGTCGCTGGCTACATTAAAATGGCAAATAGAAAAATGGCAGATTTTGGGCACCATATTGTGGGGGCGCTATTTTTTTTTTTTGTAACCCATCGTGTGGAGTATCAAAATAAAGGGTTTTAAGAGGTGATTTCAACAATATATAACACTTATATGTTTAAATGTAACTAATTCGAAAAAGAATACTTTACAAAGAAAAAAAATAGCGCCCCCACAATATGGTGCCCAAAATCTGCCATTTTTCTATTTGCCATTTTAATGTAGCCAGCGACACTTGCAAGGTTAAGACGAATCGATTGACTTAAAAACCATCAAACTCGGACAAATCGTTTGGTCTCTAGAACGCCACATAGGAACAAACATACATACATAAGACTGATAAACACATTACCCTCCTTTCTAAAAACCTCAGCCATCATTTCCTGCCCCTGTCTCGTGTAAGTTTTCTACTACCATACTGTCCTGTCCCCTGTCACGCTATCACTGACTCCCATTTCTTTCATATCACACCTCATATAGTCCCTTTTCTTTGGCCTCCCCTCCTTCTCCATCCATGTACATTAGTTCAAAATCAAATATAGTTTATTTCAAACACCTCTAAGGTAGAGGTGCTTTTGAATTGTCAAACAAAATAAAAGATGACTCTAGTTGCAAATTCGCAAGAGTCAGTAGGTCTCAATGGCGAAGAATATGCAAGAAACTCCACGGACACTCTTTTTCATCAGTTTAAATAAAAAAAATTTGGTTACACATTCTTGTTGAAAAAATACATATATGTGAGAACTATGTAAAAAGACGTGCACGTAAAAGCTTCTAGACTAACAAACAATTAAAAAAAATACAATAACAGGCCGAGCTAGGCAGCAAAATTATGACCAATCCCAACTGATGGCGCTCGTTTACGAACATGACGCATGGATCGGCACCCTGACCTATTTGTCTCATTTAATAAGGAATCTTCGGGCAATTCTAAAAGTCCTAGTAGGTATTTTAATTAATTTTGATAATCTCCGGATCCTGGGATCCCGGTCCTTTGAAAGGCTTGTGAAGGTCCTAAACCAACTCTCAGAGGCCTTTATTAGGCATGCATCAAATGAACCAATCGACGATTATCTCTGTAGGCCTGTATGCACTACGCAATTGCACCCAAGGCCAATCCCCGGTTGGTGAGGAACTATTGCAAAATATGGAGAAAAATGTGTGGCTATGGGTTTGTTAGGTTTAGTGGATCAATTGCCTAAAACTATAGGAAGTACAGGAAGGCCTGACCACTTTTAAACTAAATGGTTATAAAATGGCAGGGGGTGACTTGCACTCAAGCAATAAAGGGTCGACCGGCCAATAAAGGTAAGCCAGAGATGAGGAACAAGACTTCTCCCTGGAGATCAGGTCCGTGGGGTCGCTACTGCCCACCAGCTCGCCACAAAGCTGCCCTGCGGATTGTATCTCTCTTAGTCTGGCCCCTCACCTTTGGCTTGTTGCGGTACAGACCTAAGGGTCATTGAAGCGCGCAAGCCCCACCACGACATCAACGTAGAGATACTGCGGTGGGGAATTAATTAATTAACTCACTAAGCTACCTTAATATAGAGTTTGCAATTAAGTAACAGCAACAAATCATATAAGCTAACAATGACATCATATTTGATAACAATTTCTATGGAAAGACTCAGAAACTGGGGACAAGATTGCAAAAATTTTATCCATATCCGTACAGTGTACACGGAACAATACCGTTTATTTACTATCTTGAAGATAACGCTACTTTACCTAACCATTCAAATTTCTTCAATACCTACGCAGTCTCTGTATCGTATAATTGCAGATTTTATTAGGAATTATTAATCTTATCAGGAAAATCTAATGCGTTTCAAATAAATAGGTCTGGTGGAATAGTTTTGTTTAGACAATTATTCACATCAAACTTGGTTTCTTGGAAATGTTTTGGATATTTTAGACTCAAGATAATTACAGAATTTGACATTCAATAGGGATGTTTCCTGGGTAGAAAATGATAATTCTATTTAGTCCGTCAGTGAGATTATCAAATAATATTGGAACCTTATATTTTGCTTTATCAAATCTAGCGACCCGCCCCGTTTTCACCCGAGACAAATTATACACAGAAACCTTCCTCGTTCCGCACTCTTTCTATTAGCGAAAAGCGCATGAAAATCCGTTCAGTAGTTTTTCAATTTATTGCGTACAAACGCGGCGGGGTTCTGTATTTTAGCGAACGCCACACGGTTTCACCCGCGTAATGCCCGTTCCCGTGGGAATACAGGGATAAAAAGTAGCCTATGTCATCCGGGGATAATGTAGCTTTCCAACGGTGAAAGAATTTTTGAAATCGGTTCGGCAGTTTTTAAGTTTATTCGTTACATACAAAAATACAAATCTTTCCTCTTTATAATATTAGTATAAAGGTAAAATAAAAATTGACAAAGATAAAGCGCATCAAAGTTCAGGAGTGGGGGCTTGTGACGTCACTTTATCAGTATAAAGTGTAGCACACCGTGACGACACATTATATTTCAACGCACTATATCGTGGTATTTTTTTATTTACGTGGCAAAAGAAAAATACGTGTCCAATGTTTTTAGATTCTCTAACTGACGAACTAAATAGATAATTTTTTCAACTATACCCTATTAAACATTATGTTAATTATAATAACTTGATAAGAATGATCATAATAACAAGAACGGCAGTAAAGTTTTGGAGATATGCGGAACAGGTTGGAAAGTTCCACAAACCCAAAGGTTGACTGGTAGAGAATGCCTTGCTGCATTAAGTCCGCCTATGTATCACCATTGTACATGAAGTTTAAATGAATAAATAAATAAAAGGGATGATCCCCCGACCATGTATCTGGTGGGCAATTTACCCGTCGGTTGATAAAGGACTGTTTTATTCACGGAACAGATTTATTTACCTATGTATACGTTCAAACTCGGTGGAGCTCGTGGCTAAATAATAACAGCCGCACGGGTCGATCTTCTAGGATCGTCTAGCAACACTTGACGAGGTCGGTCCGTGGATGGGGTGACCATTTCAACATACCGAGATTCCTCCGTACCTCGGAAAGCACGTTAAGCCGTTGGTCCCGGCTGTCATTTGAAGATCTTTGACAGTCGTTACGGGTAGTCAGAAGCCTGAGATCTGACACCAGTCTTGCCAAGAGGTATGGTGTTACCCAGTTACTGGGTTGTAGAGGTCAGATAGGCAGTCGCTTCATGTAAAACACTGGTACTCAGCTGAATCCGGTAAGACTGGAACATAATTGGGATAAGGTTAGGCAGATTGATTGTCATATGTTCAAACTTTGTTTGCACGATGCGGGATTAGTGTGACGTCAGGTATTTTCCGTAATTCCTATGGTGGCGGTGTAGATGCCACTACTATCATTCACATGCAAATTAGTTTAGTTTCACAGAACATTTCCATCATTTAAGCTTAAGGTTATGACAGGACATTCAATTAATCATTGTTTTGATTATAATGCTTTGATAAAACCGATAATAAAAATTAATGAGGCGGTCAATTGGAATAAATTAGTGTATTGATGATTGATTGACTGAATGATGAATTAAGCGAATGATAAATTGATTGAATGATGAGGACAGACATCTGGCACGAACTACTTGAGAATAGCCAATATCTTGCAAAAAGGGGGCGTCTATAAATTACGTGAGGTGTTTATTTTTTATTTTCTGTCTCTCCCTCCCCCCTGGTGAGATGTCGTGAGATTTTATTCAACCACCTCCCCCACCCCCCAATCTCACGTGAGATTTTTCAAAATGTGTGTTTCTTACGTAAACGCGGATTGTTATTGTAAAAAGAAAAACAAATTGCTGTTTATGGTGGTTTGACAGTCAGTAGATGTATAACGTCGAAGTATGAATGAAATTATTTTCTTTCGAACGAATTAGTGAATGATCTTAATCGTATTACGATAACGCTTAAGATTAAATCTTAAGCATGTACAATCTGGATTAAATGGCCCAAATTTTTTTTTATTCATTCAGAAAAAAAATTGCGTGAAATTTGCGGAGACCCCCTCTCTCCAACGTAAGATTAGATGAGATTTGACTCGACCCCCTCCCCCCCCTTAAACATCTCACGTAATTTATGGACGCCCCCAAATGTGTAAACGTGACTGACCGTCCAGGGTGCACTAGATGTTGATCAAGTATTGCTTTTACGTATACAAAAAAAAACCCCGACCGCTTAAAAGCGGATTAAAAAGACGCAAACAAGAAGAAAATCATGCTGGGCAGTCCAGTTGGCTGACCAAAACCAGATGTATCATCCGACTGCACAGCATGATTTTCTTCTTGTTTACGTCTTTTTAGTTCGCTTTTTAAGTAGTCGGTTTTTTTGTTTTTTTTTAATTAACTTTTTTTATTTATAACTTTTTAGTTATTTTTTTTTAATTTGGTACATTTAGACATATAGGGGTTATATATTTTTGAAATCACCTCTTAAAACCCTTTATTTGGTTACCCTACACGATGGGTTTGGATGAAAAAAAATATTTCGTGCCTTACAATATGGCGCCCAAAATCCGGCATTTTTACCCGACTGCCGAAGGAGGGTAATGTGTTTATCAGTCTATGTATGTATGTATTTAAGTAAGTATGTATGTATTTGTTCCTATATGGCGTTCCAGAGACCAAACGCGTTGGCCGATTTTAATGTTTCATACGTCAATCGATGCGTCTTAACCCTGCGAGTGTCATAGGCATAGACATTAAAATTGGACAATAGAAAAATGGCGGATTTTGGGTGCCATATTGTGGGGGCCCAAATTTTTTTTTTCTTCCAAACCCATCCTGTGGGGTATCAAAATAAAGGGTTTTAAGAGGTGATTTCAAAAATATATAACAATTATATGTTTAAATGTATCTAATTCGAAAAAAAAACTAACTAAAAAGTTATAAATAAAATAACTTAATTCAAAAAATCAAAAAACCCGACTGCTTCAAAAGCGAACTAAAAAGTCGTAAACAAGAAAAAAATCATGCTGTGCAGGCGGAGGATAGGTACACCAGATTTTGGTTAGCCAGCCCGCGAATATGTATCCTCCGACTGCACAGCATGATTTTTTTCTTGTTTACGACTTTTTTTATTTTCTAATTTTAATGTAGCCAGTGACAGTCGCAGGGTTAAGACGAATCGATTGACGTAAGAATCATCAAAATCGGCCAACGCGTTTGGTCTCTAGAACGCCACATAGGAACAAACATACATACATAGACTGATAAACACATTACCCTCCTTCGGCAGTCGGGTAAAAAGGAGGAGGTTCTCAATTCCAAACGTTTTTTTTATTTATGTCCAACCAAGACCAAGCATAACTTTTTATACAGAGGACCGATTTAAATAACAAAAAAAATTATTGCAAAGGTCGCCTCAAAGTTGGTCCCATTTAAACTTGAAAAACAAGATCCACCCTAAAGATGGAAAAAAAAAGATTTATTGGTAATTTTCGTTGAAATTAAGTGAACTGAAAAGCAAAAAAACTTATTAACAAAAAAATTAAACGACGAAATAACGAACGAAAATGAAATGCAAAAAATAAACTGTGACTAAAAGTTTTTTTTTTTTCTGTTCGTCATTTCTTCGGAAAATTTTTTTGTTAAAAAGGTTTTGTTACTAGGTTTTTCCAAGGCACCGTTCACCTGCAGCCTAATTGTGTAAGTAAATTCGGAAAAGGAATCAATCTGTTTTTTTCCCAAAAACTACTTTTCGTATCGCGGAAAGTCGTTTTTGGGAAAGAAACAGATTGTTTCCTTTGCCGAATTCACTTACACAATTCGGCTGCAGGGCCTATCTCTCAAGAACCATGCACGTTTCTGCAATAAAAAGTAGCCAGCCATAGTGTGGCTTGCCAGTGAAGGAATTGTCGTCGTATACACCACAAAATACATAAAAATATGGAAGGTAGACTCATCATCAATTCCAGCCTGACTATGCCCACTGTTGGTCACAAGGGTCTCTTTTGTTGTGACAATCCGCACGCTCCAGTGCAACAATGTCGTTAGCCCATTTCGTCAACGTCGCTGCCGTCTTAAATGGAGCTGGAGACTATTTCGGACGCCAATTTAAATTTGCATCAATTACCAAACAATGTATATTTTTAATCACCGATATAAATTTTCTGTGCAATCCAAGGGCAACTGAGACCCTTTCTATGTTGATTTTTATCATATCAGCAATAAATCTTTAAAATCCCTACCTTGCATACAATATATTACACAATATCCTCGCCTAATCTCTGTTATCACAAGATACTGTAATATTTTCCCAACTGATATGCAGAAATCCCTGCAAACATTGTGTAAAATGAACTTATCTTTTACTGACCACAGCTTCTTATGCAAATGTAAAGATAAAGGATTAAACCTTATCGTGTTGCAACTACCTTTACTAATAAAAGTTTAGCGATTGTTTGTTCAAGGATTTAATAAATGATATCATAGGGATTAAGTTCTAAATTCAGAATTGCAGACGGATTTTAAGAAGCTATTTTTATGAGGGGTAATCAAATTGTTTGATGAAAGAGTACAAGTACAATTGGTGAAAGAGCCGGCTAATTGTGTGCACACAGTTTGTTATATATCAATGGCACACACATGCTTAATTGAAACGTTATTTTTTTCAAAGACTGTAGAAGGCAAATTTTCTAGCGAGACTCTTCAGATTGGGTTAGGCAAGAGTTTACAATTTGGATTAGGTACCAGTGACATAAAACTAAGTACAGTAGTCACAGCGGATCTTTGTGTCTCTGAAGTTGGCTGCAAGACCCTGCGCAGTTGCTATTTTTGTTTCAGTGTTGAAGTAGAAGATAGCATTATAAAGAGTGGCTAAAATTATAACTCTGCAGGGGATGACCTTAAGGACCTCCCGTAGTTTTTTTTTTTTCAGTCTATGGCCCCATGTAACCCCTAGTTGCGTTTGATCCACGACTTTTAGGCCACCCTGCCTCTCTCACATTTGTCTCATCGTCCTATCTCGCTTACTCTATGCAGTATACTCGATGATAAACTGTATCTTGGGCAATAATTCGCAGAGCCTAACTTCAGAGACACAGATCCGCTGAGACTATTGTACTTTTACAATTGTAATCATAATATGCAATCGAACTAGGAGAGAGTATTTCGGCATGCAACTCCACCCATGGGAACATTGACGCGATATAAAACAAAACAATAGGGAACAATGCAAAAACTTAATTGAATCTTGATAATCCAGGGGTAATTATTCGATAAATGTCTGTTGTTTGTGATCTCGGCATATTCATATTCGTACGAAGACTCAACGTAGCTGAATTTGATTTTTTTTCTCTAACTTTCTGTCTGTTTTCGTTCCATAAATAGGCTACTTTTGAAATTGATGTATAAAAAACTTCAAAGCATGATATGCATCATCGTGACAGTTCATAGGTGACCAATGATGAAAATGGGCCTTCCAATAACAACAACAATGAAACGTAATTTATCTTAAACAACTGTAAGTGTCACACATAAAACCGGCAAGGCAATTCGAAATGTAAAGTAAAAATTACCCATGCCGATTCCTAAACTATTTCGAGATTTTAGAGTTGTAAGCCTTATTTTTAGGGTTCCGTACCCAAAGGGTAAAACGGGACCCTATTACTAAAAATCCGCGGTCCGTCTGTCTGTCTGTCTGTGACCAGCCTGGTCACAGACAGTAGTATCTCATGAACCGTGATAACTAGACAGTTAAAATTTTCACAGATGATGTATTTCTGTTGCCGCTTTAATAACAAATACTAAAAACACAATAAAATAAATATTTAAGTAGGGTTCCCATACAAAAAACGTGATTTTTGCCGTTTTTGCGATAATGGTACGGAACCCTTCGTGCGTGAGTCCGACTCTCACTTGGCCGGTTTTTTCTATTTTCAGGTCTTAAAATTTTAAGGACGTATTTATTTTCACAAAAATACGTAATTAATTAATTAATTTAATCACTTGACATCTAAATGACGTAATGACGTATCCTCCAAAGGAAACTTTCAGTGATTTTTGTAATGAATTCTTCCTTTCTTTTCTTTTTTAAAAAAAAATAAAAATAAAATTATACACATCTGGTGCCATTCAAACAAGAAGTGAAGTGAAGTAATGAATTAATGAAGGCCCATTTGCACGAAAAACCTAACCCAGAGCTAGTCTCCAACACGGGGTTAAATTGATAGTTCGTCATACAATATAGTCAATTTAACCTCGCTCTAGCAACCAACTCACGAGTTAAGCCTTTCGTGCAAGTGGGCCGTTGTATTGTACGTGTCAAGCGTCAATGTCAAGGTCAAGTGCTATGCCATTCAGACTACTAGCGTCAGCACAAACAAAACTTTAAAAAAAAATAAAAAATAACTACTGCTTGGATAAACGAAATATTGAAATTAGTTGTTTAAAATAACTAAATCTATAAATTAAAAACATATAAAAAAATATTCTGAAAAATACTTTACATACCGAATATTCTCGAAACTAGATTTTTTAATGCTTCTTCTTAAATTGTTGTCCAGACAGAATAATGATTAAGTATCTGATTTTAAGCAGTTTTAATCTGCTAGCAATTCTTATAATCTCATTTTGCCAGAAAAGGCTTTTCGCTAAAATCGCTTTCTGTTTTAAAACGGTTGTCCGTAATGATTAAAAAGGTCCTAAACCATTAAAAACCTGTCTTCTTAAATGGAATGTGTAAAATATGATCAGTTAAATTTAAACTTTTTGATGAGGGGAACCCCGCATTTCACATTTGGTATTTGTAGGTTGCGCGGTCATTGACCAGATCGACAAAAAACTTCAAGTTACTTTGGGCTCAAACTGTTTCTATCAATGATATATCGCTCATAGTTGTATATATATGTACTGTAATTGAAAGACAAATAAAAAATTAAATTTAAAAAATCAAGAAGAGAACTAAAAAGATGTAAACAAGAAGCAAATCATGCTATGCAATCGGAGGATACATTGGTCTTGGTCAGCCGAAGACGAATCGATTGACGTAAGAATCATCAAAATCGGCCTACGCGTTTTCTCTCTAAAACGCCATATAGAAACAAACATACATACCGTGTAAACGGTTTTGTGGGGCATAGTTCTTAAGTTAGGATGTAATAAACTTGTACCTTAATAAATAAACACATTTCCCACATTACGGAGAACTGGAGACGGAGAGAACCATCGGCGGGTGATGACAAATAACGCAGAACTAATCTACTGTTGTTGCAAAACTCGAAAGGACAATGGCACTTTTGTATGAGTTATGTTATTACATAAGTCAAATAATATGTAATAAATTGCGAGTGTTAACGGTTTTATTAATGACTCTTATATAAGTCGTTTTTGTTATTTTAAAGAAAGAAGATACATACTATGTTTATAAAAATGTTGAGAGCTAACTTGGACATATTAATTGATTATCTGAAATCGATATTAATACTCGATGCTCGTTGTTCCTCTGTATATAGATGTCTTTGCCTTGGAGTACACAAAATACAAGCTGCCGTTACCAGAGAAATTATTTTTCAATCGGACCCCTTTAAGACGGTACCCTGACCAAAAAATCGGCATGAGATATGAGCATTCCTATTGGTCTAGCGGCACTGGCGGCGCATGAATAACAGTAGTGAATACGCCCAGATTTTAGAATAAAATCTTTATAAAATCGAATTTTGGTCTTTTGAAAAAAATAATCTACAAAAATGTTCGTTATTAAATTGTCTATCCATTAGTGTTAGTACAAAAAATAATTAATGAACACTTTACGAGGAGATCAATAATTATTTATCATTTTTATGTTTTTCTGGAAGGAGATTAGTGAAATATATACAACATTTAAAAAAAAACTAAATCTACCATTTTAGAATCAATATTATGTAGAATTTTAATGTATTTGTATTAATTGATATTTCTTTTAAAATAACGAGTAGATAGCTCCTAAAAATGGCACAAAAAATGGCTTGTGCGGCGTTTTGCTCGGGGTACCGCCTTAAGTGGACAATCTACCTCCACGAATCCGGCCCAAAGTTACAATCACCAAATTACATTGGCTTAAGGTTCCCCTAGTCGACGGCACGGCCACGAACTATTTTGTGCACGAGGTTAAAATGAATGCTATCTCATCCGACAACACGTGCGAAAGAGATAGATGCTGTGATGAGCAGTAAGAAGCTAGTTTGCGTACGAATTAGCATTTTAGGACGAAAACGAGCACGCGAAATTTTATAAACAGACCTATGGGAGTCTAGATATCATGAAAAACGACTAAATGTATATTTTCAAAATAAAATCATTTGCATTGTTGAATTATTAATCTATCCCTGTATGGGGGCCGTTTTGCAATTTTCTTCTTATGGTATTTATTTCCGCCCAAAGATGCGTTAAAATTAATGTTGAAACATGGAACATTCGACGCTCATAACTATCTAATAAATATTTTTTTTTACTTTTTGTTTCCATACAGGGCTAGTTAATGAGGAGACAAATTGATATATTTTTTTTATTTTGAACGTACATCGGCAAACAGGGGAGTAATCGCTAGACTACGTTTGTATGGAAGAATGATCGACTAGTGTAACCTTAAGGACGTAACTTCATTTGCTTGGTCAGACCACCATGTCGGCGACCAAGAAACTGACAGAATCAGAGAGCTAACCTATTCAAAATTTGTTTCAGCACTATTCCACGAAGGTGGCACTGAAAACTTCAAGACTGCCTTCAGACTGTACCGAGGCCCATTCCTATTGGTCGAGTTCATATTCCTAATAGGCATTAATGTATACGGGTGGCGATCTTCCGGGGTCAACCATGTACTGATCTTCGAGTTAGACCCCCGGAATCACCTCTCCGAACAACATTTGATGGAGCTAGCAGCAATTTTTGGAGTCATATGGGCGTTAAGCATACTAAGTTTTATATACAGTGCGAGTTTGAGTATACCGCCGTTTGTGAATCCGCTCGCTCTAGTGATAATAATGGTGGCCTTTCTTATGAACCCGCTGAAGGTTTTTCGACATGAAGCGCGGTTTTGGTTTTTGAGGATATGTGTGAGTATTCTAAAGTTTATTGTTTTATTTTTATAACTTTATTACTTTATGTACAGTACAAACATCTTCTTAACGTCCCTCGGCAAACTTCGTCTTTCGTCAGTCGTCGGTTTTCTACCAGTACTTGCCCTTTGCACTTGGTGCAGACCGGCCGCTCTCAATCAACTCGGAAGTATATAGAGTTGTTAATACTCTTTTAACATAATCATTTCAGCCGACAGACGTCCACTGTTGGACATAGGCCTACCCCAACCGTCGCCACACTGATAGGTCCTGTGCGTTTCGCATCCACCGCACGCCCGCAGCCTTGACCAGGTCGTCGCTCCACCTAGAGGGAAGCAACATCTCTTTTAACATAATAATGTAATTTATTATTTAAAATGGAACGAAAGCTGCTATTTTTACAGCTCTATATATTTCACACGGAAGTCAAAACAAAACAACAATGAAGTACTTAGTTCTATTCGCGATAAATCTAACAATTGATGGACATGGAAATTAGTATTCGTTTGTATTCGGAAATGCGATGATTGCCGAGGGACATTTAGAAAATAGTTGTACTATACGAACCTACAAAGATTCAAAGATGTTTGACAGGTAGAACCTCGAAAGTTCAACATCCTCTCTTTCTAAGAGTTATTGTCATACCCAGTAACGGGGTTAGCAAATCATATACGCGGTCGGTCCATGTAATGTACCGGAGTTACCTGCATGTGCTTAGGTTAGATTGCAAGCATACCTCAACATATCTAGGATTATGTTGAATAATGTACAGGCGGCATCAGGAGTTGTTTACTATACGGACCTTGTGGAAACTAGAACAAATTTTGCAACAAGCGTTTTTGCCATACCTATTATTGGAATCAAATATAACAGCTCACAATGTTAGGACCCATTCATATTAATGCTAACTTTTATCCGTGGTGCTAGGCAACTGGGCTTATCCCAGTTGTAAAAGACCCTTTATGCCTATTGGCCTTGTTTGTTCTGTCTCCTGCTTGATATGGCGGAAGTGGATATTTGTATTTTTTCGACTCCTCCGTTATTCTTTTCTGATTAATTTCGTTGCAGGATCAAAGACAGTTAAATTCATTCTCCGGGACTTGACTTTATTGCCTCGGCGCTTTTCTGGTGGTCGCCACTGTTGATTCTGGCTTTCAGGAGTTGTAGTGGTTTGGGAATAGTGCGGTGGGATTATATCTAGGAAAAGGCTAGGTTAACACGCTATTATAGTGAATAGTGGCCCTGACAGTTGGCATCGATTACGAAAACAAATCATATTGTCGCTGGTTCTCGCAACGTAAACAGTAAAGTACATTAATGTGACATCTGGAAGTAGGCGATTCAGTCGCGAGATTTGCTTAATTACGTAGTTAAAGGTCACGTTCATAAATCGTGTTTTAAATAGAATGGCACCAATATTCTCATTCTTCATAATGACTGTGATGACCAGTCTGCTTGCCAGAGTCACAGATAATATCATACTACACACAGATTACCTCATGTGAACTCATGTTTGACACAAATAAATTATCTTTATCTTTTTAATAGATACCGCTTGCCTACTGTTTTGTTTGATTCCGAGTTCACCAAATTTGGCGGAAGGCACGGGTCGACACTAAAGAGATCATACCGTGCACTGAGTTATATCTGTCTAAATTGGCTTATGTGTGGTGCTCGTAAGTTGTCTTCTATGCGGCATATATTGGGACGTGATCTGTGATACTACAGATACCCCGTCCCATACAAAGAAACCGTGCCGACGTAACTAGCGTTTTTCTACTAATTATGATGATTATTTTTATTAGCACTTCGATCGCGTTCGGTTCCGTTCCATGGCTATAGATGGTGTTAGAAGCGACTGGAAAGTAAAAGGGTTTTCTCTGTTCGTGACAAATTTTCTCTTTAAATACAGTGACGTTTTGTTTTATAGTATTTGTTGCACGTTTTTACAGTTTCATTGTACCAAAATGTGTTACAATACAATTTAAAAAAATCGGTGGTTTGCCTCAGAAATTTGAAACTGCGCCATCTATTGGAATCAATTCGAAAAGATCCGTTCAAATGATTTTTTAAATGTGAATTAAGCCCAATATTCCATAATTTTGTGCTTCAGAGAGTTGATTAAACAAGAACATACAATGTTTATGACCCATTCTAGAAAATGTTAATTTAACATACACTTCAATAACATATCGATGCATATCTTGCCATCTAGTGACATTTATTTGAACCAAATTTTCTTTATGCTTGGACCCCGTGCCAGAGCTGATTTCGTCTCAATTTTCTTTGAAACTGCTTTAAACTTAAAAGCCTCTTTTTACACCCTTAGAGGTTGAATTACCAAAAATCCTTTCTTAGTGCTCACTTACGTCACTTGAGGAACCCGTCTGCCAAATTTCATGCTTCTAGGCCTAGTGGTTTTTGGCTGTGAGTTGAGCGGACAGTCAGTCAGTCAGTTTCTTCTTTTATATTGATAGATTAACAGCATACCTACTGTTTGCAAGCTTTTTATTAACTTGCAATATTTGTATGTATGTATGTTCGGGTCAAACCTTGCAACTGTATTTTAAACCAGTTATCCTTAACCGATTGAGATGAAATTTTGCATACTACACGTTTCAAATAAGTAAGACCCCGATACCGCGCCATGTTTTTACGTCATAGCTGTCAAACCTATTGATTTAGGTAGAGTCAGCAAAACAAAATCTGAGTTAATAAAGAATACATACTTGTCGGAAACACGAGGGCTTCCTTCCATATACCCTCGGTCCTGTGGGCTTATCGTGGGTTATGCATGCACGAGGCAGGTAACTTATGCCGTTTTAGAGATATTCCATTGTCCAATTCTAGCAGCAAGTTGACGCGCCCCAATTTGAAATCACTTTTACTATTCACTGATACTTTTAGACGCAACTCCACCGGCACCAATGATGCCACTCATCACACTTGATCGCGATACCGTCTCCCGTTCTCTCTACTCAAGTCAACCCCGCGCTGCCGCGCGCCTTCCCTCCAAATTGTCTGTCACCTTACTCTAGGATTCAAATCCTTCACTAGCATTGGACATTGGAGAAAACTCAGTGTTGCCAATCGAATAAAATCTAATTGAAATTTGAATCAGAAGCTAAATGTTGCCAATTAAATAAAACTGAATTAATAACTTTACAAGCGATATTTCATCGTTCCCAACTATTAACCATTTACCTTCCTCCGATACGGCCATCTTGACATTCAAACGGTCCCACGTTTGATGTAGAGCGATGAACAACATCGTTACTCAATTGTGATGAAAAACAAAAACCAAGAGAACAAAAAAAAATTAAGTACCTAATAGGTCAAGTTCGGCCGCTCCTGACCAAATAAAAAAAAAAATTACGTGGTCGTGACATCTTCCACGTGAAACCTTCAATCAACACCTTATATTACCAGCCTACAACAAAAATCAAGTACTTCTTTACTCATGAAAACATAATTCTCATAGCTTTCACACTGTTCATTTGTTTTCTCCATGTAAATCTAGGTCTCCACACCGTACACCGTACACAACCATCGTCGTACTCTCGAAACAGATACCTCACCGTTTAGACAACCATATTAACACTAACACATTCTAAACGGGTACCGAAGCACCAGAGGTACCAGGTTCCCAACAGACGTCAAGTCGGTCTCGAAGCACTAAGTGTGCCAGAAACCACTCAAACGCCCAACACAACATACCATGCCACATACACCAAACAACGGGTCACCGAGGCCCCAGAGGGACCAGGCTCCCCCAGACACACAACAGGTTACCAAAGCCCCAGAGAGACTAGGCTCCCCCCAGACAACAGGTCACCAAAGCCCCAGAGGGACCAGGCTCTCCCAGACAACCGGTCCTCTCGAAGCAACAAGACTGCCAGATACCCATGCCACATACACTAAACAACAGGTCACCGAAGCCCCAGAGGGACTAGGCTCCCCCCCATACATATCCAGCAATGTTTCTTGGTCCCACAGCAATTGCTGTGCCTCCTGATGGTCAACCCTGTGACCATCCTGCAACCATAGTCATCCTGACCAGGCCTCGTAACCCATCTCGGTTACAGCAGTCATCTTTTGACCACTCACCAGCCTACTTTAGGCTACAGCAGTCATCTCTGACCACTCACCAGCCCATCTAAGGCTACAGAAGTCATTTCTGACCACTCACCAGCCCATCTAAGGCTACAGCAGTCATCTCTGACCACTCACCAGCCCATTTTAGGCTACAGCAGTCATCTCTGACCACTCACCAGCCCATCTAAGGCTACAGTAGTCACCGCAGTGACTACTCTTCACCGCACAGTCAGTCCTTTGACCATGCACACGACCTCACCATTGCTAGATTGATTTGAATCAGTCTTCAACATATTACATTCAGTTACGTCAATGGGTACTTAATCTTTCAGATTTTCTCTAACTCATCATGAACCAAACAAAGCCTTTAATTCAACACCACCATTTAATTCATAATTGCCACCATTCAGAATTCCAATTCACTTCAACAGCACCTTTAAACCAAAATGAAATTTGTTATTTCAATCTTTACTCTCAGTATCAATCTTTATTCTGAATACAACGGCAACCTCACATTCAGGATTTCATACACAGCCAAAAGCATACTCAAGAACTCTATTCTATGTTCATGATTTCATACCAAACTCTCAGTACGATAGGTATGATAACTACCAACACCAAACATTACCAACTTTGCAAACTAAAAATTAAATCATGCACTGCACATCACCGACTTTACATCTGTGTTAACATTATCTTAACCAACTTGAATGAAATAACACAAAATAACGTTAGGTATGTTCACAATGACCAGCACAGACTATTCAACTATTCAACAAGTTAGCACAGCCATTACTGACAGTATACTTCAAATTCCAAACTTATTATTCAAGTTAGGTAGGTACTAGACTTCCTACATGACACCACACAATTCACAAATACACACCTTTATTTTAAAGAGATGATACAATTATTAAAATTTTTTGAACAATGTTCAAGATTACCGAGGCCAAGCATCGTTGAACAACACAGAACAAGGAAACCATTCTTAGTTTCCTCCAAAAAAACAAAAACCCATGTACCAAGTACATCAAATAGAACCCAAGTATCCCATCCGTGGTCTACAATTCACAATAACTTAGCAAATACATTTGCTACACAGAATGCACTTTCAACTTAAACGCCGAATAAACTCTTGACTCCGTCATCTCTCTGACCCACGAAACTGAGAAACCGTTCTATGTGAATTAAAATGTTGCCAATTGAACATCTATCTCATCCTCAGCCACGACTTGGAACAGTTATTGGCTCTCGAGCATCTCATAATACCTGAACACGTCTTCTCGACACCATCTAAATGTCTAGTTGCACTTGTCATTCACCATAGTCAATTTAAATAATTTTTATTTGTAGGTATCATTAGAATGACATGTTATCAGTTGGTTAGTTCTCTACAATGCGATATATAACAAATACAGACATTAACTTTACCTGAATTCAACCATTGGTAGCAACAAAACTAAACGCCAACTGTCTAGGCTATAGTAACGTTAATCCTCGTGATGTTTGCAGGTTGTATGATTGCATATCGAGTCGAACAACAAACTATTTCACTAAACTTTAACACCGGTTTGAAAATAATCTTGATTACATAGCTCTTAACTGAAAGTTATTGCATGTCTTTGCAACAATGCGAAAGTTAAAAGTCTAATCCTCACAGTGACTCACACTTTGTAACGATTTATTAATAATCTAGTCTTTATCTAGTAACTTTTAAGTTAAAAATCATATCAAAGTTATTTGTTTTGTATCATCAAACTTTTTCGAATGTTGACACTAACTTGTCACTGTCTTTATGTCTTAAAGAGATGAGCAAGGGATGACGTTCTGTTATCGATTAATCGACGAATCGATTTAAGGACAAAAAAAAAAAAAAAAAAAAAAACGTTTTTTTTTTTCAATCGATATCAAGTACTGAATCGATCCAGCGAATCAATATTTCACCCTAGATAATCGTGATAAGATTTTTCTGTTTTGATATGAATCAAAATATCATTTAAAAATAATTGAATGTATATCACAAACAAGTGAATTCAACGTAAACAAAATAAATATTGTTCCCTTATACCTGATACTTTAATTTAGTTGTAAAAACAACCCCAATCGGTCAAAGATGCTAAAGATCGATTATTATTACGATTTTTCTTTTTGCGTTCCGTAACTGGATTCAAACTTGTATTGAAAATACCAACGCGAACAGTTAGAAAGTATGTTGTTTCCAAGGAATAGCATATTCACAAATTCCCTTGGAGATCAAATCAACAACAAACTCAGTGGTAGTAATATTTACGGGAAATCTGAAGTGACACCTATTAAAAAAAAATGCATGGCTAAAATTCCTAGTGTTCAAACATATAAAAAAAACGGATTGCTAATATCTTTACTTCTCGATTGTCAGTAAACTAACAACCTATTTATTATCTGTGTTTATGCTTGTGACAGCACTAGTGGTCACAAAACCGTGTATTATTGTTCTAACAACATAATAATGTAATGAAATCTCTTTTTTTTTTTGCGTTTCATCCCCACGTTCCAATGCTCCGAGTACATTAGAAACATAAAATTGCGAAAATCGTTTTGTTGCTTAATAAAAAAGATTAAATACTTGATGAAACAAAATATTTCAAAGCTCGAACAAAGCAAGGATATCAATAGATGGTGTGACATGGACTGACTTCTTATTCTGTCTATGTAAAAATGAATTGTTCATTTTTTAATTGATCATAAAAAAATTCATGCACCTATTCAATAAGTTATTTCAAGCAGCATAGTACGGCTAATGGGGTCCCGAATCTAATTTCGATGATTATTGAAAGAAACATACAGTATCAACACCATTACACAGCGCTGTTTGAATATTTTTTTTTACTCTTTTAATGTAACTTACATGACACATTTCCATGAAACAAAATAATGCAATAGTTATAGATTGCAATGACTGCAAGAATTAATTGTAAAACTTAGGTAAATCCAAACCAAATACATACTTCGGCTGCCACAAAAATGCACAGCTGCACAGATTGTTGAATGCAGATCAATCAAAGTAACATACCTTAAGCCTGTACTCCCGGATGGGTCAGGCAGCAGTGCCGACCATGCTCACATGCACAAGTCCAGACTCCTAGATGCTACCAGAAAATATTAAATGGATTGATCACCGCAGTGGCATGTATAACACCACAAAATTTCCTCTTTCATAGCGCTGTAGGCTGCGGGTTATGTGTTGCCTTTTGAAATGGAACCTGAGCTCCGCACTTGTATCATCACACACAGCTGGTCACAACAAGTCTTGTGGTATCCACAGCAGCCATGTTGAAGGGCTCAGACGTCCATGCTATTTGTTGCATATTGTACGAATGCCTGAAAAATTCATGTCTATGAGCAAGTTTTCACATAAGCGTAATGTTTTGTTGAATCAAGTTGTAGCTTAAGAATGTTTGCTCTCTTGCACTGTATTTACACAAGTCGTCTTATTCTCATGCGAGTTCCGCTGACAGTATGAAACTGCCTAAGTTTCTTTTAGCATCATAAGGAAATAGAAATTTATTTAAAATTTTAGCCACTTTTTTACCAAAAAAAAAAAAACAATAGATATTGTGGCTAAACTTCACAAGGCATTAGATAGGTACTAATTATTGTCAGAATACTTAAGTTTATACTTCCCTGTACATCTGAACACCACAGTTGCGTTTGCCCAGTAGGTATCTAGTCAGAATTGGGCATCGATGTCATCATTAACATTATCTGCAACCCGACTTCGCATATTGTCTAGGATAGGCCACACTATACGGTTGAATTCGGGCAACATAATATTCCTGTCTCCGCTCTCCAGTAGCCGACGAGTTGCGAAACGTCTCTCTATGTAGGTAGGTACTTCCATGCAAATTTTTGCGCATCAAAGAGAGTGCGCCAGCCATTACTCGTCTCATTTGATCTAGCATCGCCTTGTGCGTGCATTGGTTCATACTTCTGATGTCGGAAACACGAGGGCTTCCTTCCATATACCCTCGGTCCTGTGGGCTTATCGTGGGTTATGCATGCACGAGGCAGGTAACTTATGCCGTTTTAGAGATATTCCATTGTCCAATTCTAGCAGCAAGTTGACGCGCCCCAATTTGAAATCACTTTTACTATTCACTGATACTTTTAGACGCAACTCCACCGGCACCAATGATGCCACTCATCACACTTGATCGCGATACCGTCTCCCGTTCTCTCTACTCAAGTCAACCCCGCGCTGCCGCGCGCCTTCCCTCCAAATTGTCTGTCACCTTACTCTAGGATTCAAATCCTTCACTAGCATTGGACATTGGAGAAAACTCAGTGTTGCCAATCGAATAAAATCTAATTGAAATTTGAATCAGAAGCTAAATGTTGCCAATTAAATAAAACTGAATTAATAACTTTACAAGCGATATTTCATCGTTCCCAACTATTAACCATTTACCTTCCTCCGATATACTTATATTATTATGAACGGTTTACAATTTTATTGTAATACTATGATTTAAACATTTTCTTACTTTAAATTAAAAAATATGTTTACTAAAATAAAAATGAACGAAATAAAATTTCTTAATTCTAAATCTAAAGAACGTCATTGTCGTCGTCGTCTAGTTCATTCAATGTCACTTAACATCGTTTTTTTAACTGATTATCATTTGACACACAAAGAGTGTTTTTTTTTGTTGATTAGCGTTATAAAACGTGAAAAATAAAACATAATGATAAAAAAAATATGACTACACGAGTAAGCTTTCTATGCAAACCGTACTTTTCAAATGACATTTCGAGGTCATTGACGCGGTCTTACTTATTTAAAACGCATACACGTTTGGTTTGAATGACAATGTACGTTAAGCTAAAAACCTTACTAACAAAAATATTTTTAATTATTGAAAAAAAAAAAAAATGGGTTTCGCTCCGGTGACCTTACCCAAATGAAGCACTACTTTCTCGCGATATAAAGTACGCTATAATACTGTCGTCTTCTTCTTATGAGATTTGCATTTCGCACTTAATCCATTGGTGAGTGAGACCACAGACATACATCTAACTAGATGACGCAACTGTATGAACTTCGCGTGCCAAAAAACGCAGTGAAGTTACGACAAATGATCGTAATTTGAGCTTTTCATTTAGCATTATCGGCGCCGGAAATCCACCGAAATCTAGAAAAAAACCGGCCAAGTGCGAGTCGGACTCGCGCACGAAGGGTTCCGTACCATTATCGCAAAAATATCATGTTTGTTGTATGGGAGCCCCCCTTAAATATTTATTTTATTCTGTTTTTAGTATTTGTTGTTATAGCGGCAACAGATATACATCATCTGTGCAAAATTTCAACTGTCTAGCTACTACCAGTTGCTACCAATAGCTACTACCACCAAGTTGTATCTCAAGGTTCATGAGATACAGCTTGGTGACAGACAGACTGACAAACAGACAGACAGACGGACCGCGGAGTCTTAGTAATAGGGTCCCGTTTTTACCCTTTGGGTACGGAACCCTAAAAAAGGACCTTTTTATGCCATATTGAGCTGAAAATAATGTATAGAAAAAGTTGGCCGAGGCATTGGAAATGTTTTCTTTCATTAGTAAGCAAATTTGTTTTTAAATTGTTTGTGAAAAAGTGGCACGCTTGGTTTTCATATAGATGGAGGGACTTGTGTTATCTAGTTAGATGTATGTCTGTGAGCGAGACCATTGTGCATGAGCCATGGCAGCCTTCACTCCAGCCAGCTCACCTCCAGAAGCAGATTAAGCCTCACATTTTCAGGATATGTATAAGGGAACTCGGTGAACCATTTTTTTTTTGGTTAGGAAATCATCCATTGACCTCCCGCTCTGGGTGAAGCGGGAGGGCGTGTCAGACTTTTACTGACTAAAACCCACCCGTGTTCCTTCAGTTACTTGCGCCAGGACCGCGGTAACTCTCTTTCAAATTTATCCGCGACCCAGACAGGCATCGGCTCTATCGGGCCCCGTCACTTTTGCTGACATCTCGTTGAGGTTACCCATTACTTGCCGTCCGCAAGCCCGCGCCTACTGTAACTCGGTGATCCTAGTGCGCAGTATGTCACTGTATCTTCCTATCAGGGTTGTTGCTGGTGTACATTTTTTTTCACATGCGCTGTTGCATATTTTCTCATTGACATCAGCTTCTACTGATGTCGCTAAGGTGCCGCGGATACTGATGCCAATGTTCGCAACAACCCTGGATCCTAACAGTGTAAGAATTTTCGAAATCGGATGATTGGTTTCGAAGATTTACCTCCTGCATACTAACTTACATACTTTGCCTCGTTATACGATAATATCAAAGTATCGTCTGACTACTTGCCAAACTTGATTTTCCGGCAAGAATATCTAATAATACGCACCTATTGCATTATTATTACCTACAAATATCTATACTTATAATATGAGGAGGTTTGCTTGTGTGTAGGTACATTAAAATTATAAACGTGAAAGTTTGTGAGAATGGATGGATGTTTGTTGCTTTTGTACGCAAAACTACTGTAGTTTTGCGTACAAAAGTAACAAATATAATAATAATAAAAATCCTGACCGACTTTCATGCAAACTTTCATGCCCTATTTCAGCCCCTTAGAGGTGGAATTCACAGAAATCCTTTCTTAGTGGATGCCTGCACATTATAAAGTATCCATGTGCAAAATTTCAAGTCTCCAGACGATTTCATTATTCCCATGACTTCATCCCCCTTTTCACCCTCATGGGGGTGGAATTTTCAAAATCCCTGAGAAACGTGAAATTATTTTTTAATCTTCAGCCTAAACCCAAAATATGAAGATCCTGACTCTAAAACTGACGGATTTTCATACAAACTTTCATCCCCTATTTCACGCCCTTAGGGGTGGAATTTCCAAAAATCCTTTCTTAGTGCTCACATACACTACCAAAGAAACCTACATGCCAAGTTTCATGATTGAAGCTTCAGCCGTTTGGGCTGTGCGTTGATGGTCAGTGAGTGAGTCAGTCAGTCAGTCACTTTCTTCTTTTATATGTTTAGATAGATAGAAGATAGATGAATGACATATAACGAGATCGTCTTCGAATGCTCCAACCTCGCAAGGGACTGTTCGACTCGAACGTTCATAGTTTTGCTCGAAAGTGAATGCTGGGCTCGCTGGGAAACATTTGTTGCTCGCCTACGTTTGCTTGTTTACAAATGCTCACGAAAGAATGCTCCCAGTGAGGACGTTCCTTTAGAAATATAAGGATAATGCACTAAACTCATTGAAGTCTCCTTGCACTAATCGCTCAGTGATGCAGACAAGACATGATTGACTTCTAAATGGTTCTTAATTACTTATTTGTTTCGCTTGGCTGTGGCTAATGCGTTATGACAGGCTACGTCAGGCATTTGTCTACACTACAAGATATGTACGGTAGATATTATTTGGCTCTTATGGCATTTTTTTTAAGGTTTAATTTGGAATGATTAATTTTATTTATAAACTAGCTGCGCATTCCCTTGATGTTGAAACTATTTATTTAAACTAGAATTAACACTACGATACGAAAGTAACCAACTTAGAATAAATAAAAATAAATAAATAAATAACTTTTGTTTCTACCGGCGATCTAATTAAATTTTAGAACATAAAAGCTGCTATTGTGACTTAACTATGATAGTTAGATATATGCCCCGCGGACTTTTTTGTAGATAATAATGAGTACTTTAATCATGTAGTACATAATTTTTATGTATCAATAGTTTTCTCAGCGTACGCCAAAAGATTAATTATATATGCAAAATTTAGCTAATTTGGGTTACATTATTGTAATTTTCTTAAGAAACTCAATTTTTTTAAAGCATATTTTAGCTTTCTACAGGTGAAAACAATATTTTAAATCGTTCCAGTAGTTTCGGAGCTTATTCGGTACAAAAAAACTTTTTTTTTTCCTTTATAATATTATTATAGATTATTTTTGAAAACAATATACGGCCATGTTGCAACGACCGTCTACCCGGGACCACGGTCGTTGCAACACGGCCGAAACGTCGGGCGAAATAGGTAAACAAACAATCGAAATCATCGCGTTAAATTTCTCGTGATAATTATATTGTTTACAATTATGAAACGCGAAAGTTACTAGATTATTTTTGTTGTAGGGTTTTGTGCTTCATCATCGTTCTTTTCCCTACTATGTTGGGCTCGGCTATCAGTTTTAACGGATCTCCACAAGTCAATCATTATCGGGCTGGGTCTGTGAACATACCCGTTGAATGCCTTAATTACCGAAATAATTAAAATGCCATTGTGTCTCGCGAAGGGTTACCATTTCGAAAATTGAAAAGGCCTGATAAAAATCTGGACATTTGAGTAAAAAATTTAATAATAAATGTGTAGCCTGCTAGCTTAGCTCCAGACCATGCACAGTGGAGTAATATGATAAGGGGGGTGGGCCCCAAGTAAATGGGATAAGGTCGCGACAGAAGAAGAAGAAGAGGTATGTGTAAAATATGCCAGCCAAGCAAAAAATCCGGACAAATCGGAAGCCTGGACAGGACGTAAAATGCCCGGGCAAATCCGGAGGAATGGTAACCCCAGTCTCGCGTGGATCCATGTTTCGGACACTCAAGGGGTTAATTCATGGGATCATGACCCAAGCTGAATGTTGTGAATTGCATCAGTAAAATACCGCAAAACTACCCTCTAAAAAACTCTTAATATTATTTTGTGACCTCTGAAGGTACGGTAACGAAACGCGTCACACATTTAAAATGCCGTATAGTCCTACTCGTACGTTTTATGACTGCAAATGACACTTCGTAAATATGTCGTCGTGTCTTCGAATTTTTTGATAATGTCGGCCAATATCCTGCTAACTCAGACCAACAAAAGACTGATAAACACATTACCCTCCTTCGGCAGTCGGGTAAAAAATCTTTTTTTGTTGGTCTGAGCCTGCTAATATTATAAGTGTGTTTGTTTGGATGTTTTTAACCAAATGCTTCAACGGTTGAACGGATGTGGAATTTAGCGAACAGGTAGATCATAGTCTAGATTCATCATCATCATATCAGCCGAAAGACGACCACTGCTGGACATAGGCCTCCCCGAAGCGTCGCCACATTGACCGGTCCCGTGCGTCTCGCAACCAGCGGATCCCCGCAACCTTCACCAGGTCATCGGTCCACCTGGTGGGAGGCCTTCCAACGCAACGTCTTCCGGATCGCGGTCGCCACTCCAGAACTTTTCTGCCCCATCGGTCATCCGTTCTGCGAGCAATGTGCCCTGCCCACTGCCACTTAAGTTTGGGAATTCTTTGGGCTATGTCGGTAACCCTGGTTCTCTTGCGGATCTCTTCATTTCTGATTCGATCACGCAAGGAAACGCCGAGCATAGCCCTCTCCATTGCTCTTTGAGTGACTGTAAGCTTTCGGATAAGGCCCCACGGTGTAAGCGGCCACGTCTCAGAGCCATATGTCATCACTGGCAACACACACTGGTCATATACTAATAGTCTAGATTAGGACTAATTAAAGCTGGTTTTACGCAAAACTTGTATCCCAATAACGTTTGTTCAACCACCGTATATCTTGTTCCAGGGTCGCATCCTAGCGGCTCCGTTCATGCCGGTGCTGTTCGCCGACTTCTGGCTGGCTGACCAGTGGAACTCCTTCGTGGCGGCTTTCATAGACTTCCACTATCTAATCGCCTTCTACACCACGGGTAGTGACTGGTTTAATGTTAATGGTAAGTTCAACAAATATCTTTAGATGTTGCAATGTAGATAATACTCTGAAGAGCACACTAGAGAAGATTTTAGTTTAAGCAAGGGGGTCTCACTCCGCAGTTTAGGTACGATCGGCCAGCGCTCCGTGTGAAACGGAGTATCGCAGTTGGTTGCCGCTTACCATTCGGCTCGCACGCTAGCTATTATTTGTACTGTGATTTTTGCAAAGAACCATGACTTCTAAACGATCTTTTAATGAGTTAATACAGTAGTTGTGTATGTGGAGCTCGTGGCTAAATAATAACAGCCGCACGGGTCGATCGAGGTAAAGCAACGCTTGACGAGGTCGGTCCGTGGATGGGTGCCCATTTCAACATTCCGAGTTTCCTCCGTGCCTCGGCTGTCATTTGAAGATCTTTGACAGTCGTTACGGGTAGTCAGTAGCCTGAGATCTGACACCAGTCTTTTCAAGGGGAATCGTGTTATCCAGTTACTGGGTAGTTGAGGTCAGATAGGCAGTCGCTCCATGTTAAACACTGGTACTCAGCTGAATCCGGTATGACTGGAAGCCGACCCCAATGTAGTTGGGAAAAGGCTAGGCAGATTGATTGAATACAGTAGTGTTTACGGGGTCTTTAAATAAAGGAGAGAACAATGAATCTATATTATCTTTTTTTTTACAGTCCCGAAATATGTTGAAAGTAAGCTTAACTTTCAACATATTTCGGGACTGTTGTACGGGATTTTGTTCTATTTAAAACATTACATAAATACTCTTAAACTGCCGGTAGTGCATAATAAGAAAGAGATTAAAAACATTTTTGGGGTGTCTAAAATAATGAATAGATGTGCGAAATACTAATAACTAGGTACCTACCTAAGTAGGTACAACAACAAGGTAGATAGACGATGAATATAGTAGCAGCGGCAAGCCGAAAACCCTAGCGCGTCACTCCGCGCCAGACAGCATTAGAGTTACGCTTTAGAAGAGAGCAGCAACGTTTAGGTTAATATCGCGATAGGCATTGAGCGCTTATGCGAGCTGAATTTCACTTTGTTGCTTACTAGCAAGAGTCTCTATTTCTATGCATTGTTGCGGAAGTGACTCTTCTGTACTTGTACTATTATTTATTGGGGAATTTTTAACTGCACCTCTATTTAGAAATTTAAGCAAACAAAATATCTCCACTAATAACCTACTGCAAAACAATATTACTCACCGTAAAACAAAAATACTGATTTGCACACAAATTATTCAATTAAATATAAAATAAATGTGAATTAGTCCAAGAGCGAGCGAAGCGAGCTCGGGAGCTTAGGGCACCCCGACACGGATAGGTTAGGTTCGAAGGAGATGACGGGAGCTGAAGTGAGCGAGCAAAGCGAGCGAACTCAGCTCCCGTCATCTCCTTCATGTTAGGTTACTTTAGACCCTGCAGACAGAAATAGGAGCCCTGCGCAGCGGGGCTCCGTCGACTTTGTTTCGTTTCCCCCCTCCCTTAAAACTTAAATATTTTGTTGCACTCGAAGAATTATTAGATTTACTTTTAGTTAACAGATAGTTATTCAGTAAAACAGTTAAGCTTTAAAGATCTAGCAGTATAGTATAATTCATTTATTTGATGAGCAAATTTAGTGTGCAATTCAGTATTTTTGGTAGTAATTTCGAATATTTTGATTGAAAAAAGGGGAATTACAGTTAAAGTATTAAATACCACCCTTATTTATTCTGTGGTTTAAGGCCCACTTGCAAGTAAACTAAAGTCAGAGTTAGTTGGTAACACGTGGGGTTACGTACGAGTATCGCTGTTTAGAACTCGTTGAGTAGATATATACTGTATTTTTTGTTTTAAAACATATTTGAAAATAAAGGAATGAGAAGCCTACAAAGTCAGTGTTTTTTACAAATTTTTGTGCCGAAGTATTTTTTAAATTCTCCTTGACCTATGATCTTGAAATTTGGCGATAATGTTTAATATTACGTATATTTTACTAACAAATATATTGATAATATTACAACCAACTTGAGTTTACGGTTTGATACGGAACTCTAAATGTGCGAAGTCCGACACGCAAGTGTACGATTTTTTTTATTAAAAATCCCTCTTTTTCTCTTTCCAGTAACATTTGAAACAGCAAAATGGTTCATAATCACCCGAGCGTTGGTGAACATAGTCCCGGCGTGGACGCGTTTCTTCCAGTGTCTGCGTCGTTACCGGGACAGCAGAGAAGCCTTCCCGCATCTTGTGAACGCTGGGAAGTATTCCACCACCTTCTTCGTGGTGATGTTCGCGACGCTCAGGACTATTTATAGTAGTAAGTATTATTTGATTGCGTCTACATAATTGGAAGGAATAAAAAAGGATGGCTAGCTATTTTTAGCGTTTTTAGAATATATTATTATTTTGTTTATTCAATTTTGTACACATTCCATATTTAAATTTTTAAATATTTCTTTATAAAAACAAATCATAAAAAAAACATTTAAAACTATAAAAAAATAATGGTTTTCTGCCGGTGTCGGGAGCAGGGTCCAATCTACCGGTGGTTAGGGCTCCAGAGACAGGCACCTCCTCACGATGCGAGTCGAATTAATTATTAGGATTATTATTATTTTGTTTATTCAATTTTGTACACATTACATATTTACATTTTTAAATATTTCTTTAAAAAAACAAATCATAAAAAAAACATTTAAAAATTTAAAAAATAATAGTTTGCCGCCGGTGTCGGGAGCAGGGCCCAAGCTACCGGTGGTTAGGGCTCCAGAGACAGGCACCTCCTCACGATGCGAGCCGTATCGAGGAGTACTGCCTTCTGTATCAAGCCCTTGATCCAACCGCGCAAATATTAATTATTTTTATTATTAGGTTTTTTTTTTAGGATTGTTTATCATTTATTTTAGGATTATTTATTTTTATGATATATAATATAGGTTAGATTTATGTTTATGTGGCAAATAAGAAGAAACAGCATTTTTTAGAAACCAAACATCATATTTTTCTTCTTCTAAATTAAATAGTTGTTTCTATATTTATTTGTCACTTATAGAGGCTCATTTGGACATATCCAAACTGCTTGAAGCTCCAATTTGTTTTAAAACCCACAACTACGCATGCTTATCAATATGCAGTACGTCCGACAACACATTTTGGTACAATGAAACTGTAAAAACGTGCAAAAAAATACTATAAAACAAATCGTCCATGTATTTAAAGAAAAATAGTGACGTACCGAGTAAACCCTTTTACTTGCAAGTCGCTGCTAACACCATCTATAGCCGTGGAACGGAACCGAACGCGATCAATATACTTCTAGTAAAAAGTCTATCGAAAAACGCTAGTAATGTCGACAATTAATTAATTAATTCTTTGTATGGGATAAGGCATCTGTATGCGATACCCTAATGTATTAAAACTAGTATCATTATAATTTTTATTTTCCAGGTAGCTACCCCGACTCGTACGACAACCCATTCCTGTATGCATGGTTCGCGTGCCAGCTGGTGTCTTCACTCTACACCTACACCTGGGACGTGAAGATGGATTGGGGGTTATTCAGCTGCGGGCCCAACGCTGAGAACAAGTTCCTGCGAGAGGAGATCGTCTATAGTCCTGGGGTGAGTATCTATAGTACAGAGCTCTAATTCTTCTTGACTAGAGTCTGGCAAACGAAAGTAGAGACTGAAAACGCGCGGCAAATTTAAAAAATCTCGGCATAGCAACCCCAAAACTAGTATGAAATACTTGGAATAACCTAATTTGATACTTTAGAATTATTTATTATTAATTTCTAATTCTAAATTAGGTTATTCCAAGTATTTCATACTAGTTTTAGGGTTGCTATGCCGAGATTTTTTTAAATTTGCCGCGCTTTTTCAGTCTCTACTTTCGTTTGCCAGACTCTATCGTCGACCACAACAATCCAACAATAATAAAATAATCTTCGTTTTTTGGTTTACGCTGCAAAAAACTTAAAAATCATTTTGACGGCAGCTGTGTTTAAAGAGCAACACTTTTTACCCGACTGCCGAAGGAGGTTAATGTGTTTATCAGTCTATGTATGTATGTATGTTTGTTCCTATGTGGCGTTCTAGAGACGAAACGCGTTGGCCAATTTTGATGATTCTTACGTCAATCGATTCGTCTTAATGCTGCGAGTGTCACTGGCTACAATAAAAAGGGAAATTAAAAAAAAACCCGTATTTTGGGCGCCATATTGTGGAGCAACAATTTTTTTTTCTTCCAAACCCATCGTGTGGGGTATAAAAATAAAGGGATTTAAGAGGTGAAATGTACCTAATTCTAAAAATATATAACTAAAAACTTATAAATAAACAAAAGTTAATTAAAAAACAAAAAAGACGACTGCTTAAAAAGCGAACTAAAAACGTAACAAGAAGAATATCATGCTGTGCAGTCGGAGGATACACTGGTTTTGGTCAGCCAGCTCGCGAACATGCATCCTCCGACTGCACAGCATGATTTTCTTCTTGTTTACGTCTTTTTAGTTCGTTGTTTATTAGTCTATTAAAAAAGGAGTGTGGTTCATCTTGAACGTAGTATGTAATATAGAATATATTAATTTTTCTAATCCTCCTATAAATAAATGTCAATAAGATGAATATAAAATGGCCGATACAATCAAGGCCAATGCCCAACAGACTTGAAAAATATTCCCTCAACGTCCAAACATCCATTTATTTACCTATAGTAACACAATACTCTCGTTTCCAGTTCTACTACTTCGCGATTATAGAAGACTTTGTCCTGCGCTTCATATGGACGATATCGTTTGTGGTGACAGAGAACAACTTCGTCAGCGCAGAGACCATGACCTCCATCCTGGCACCTCTTGAAGTGTTCAGGTAATTATTAAAAATATATGCGTTTTTGCAACTGCGTCAATACTGCTTCCACCCTAAACCGATCACCGGTTGAGTCACCAAAAGGTGACTTGATCTGCGATTGGTCGCTTTGACCGCAGAACCGAAATTGTAATATTGAACGTTTCCGTTGTTTTTGAATTAGGTATTTTACCTATGTTTGCAATATTTGTAAGTATGTGAGAACCATGTTCCTAGTTCCTACTTATCAAATTAATTAATTTTCCTGTTAATGCTTTTTAATACTTTATACCAGTACGTATTATAGTGTGTAGAGCTATTCTGGGTGCATCGTCTTCACATATATTAATTTATTAATGTATGTACTTATTTAAATATTGTAAAACACCTATTTTATTTTAAAAGAGTAAGTATGGAGTTTCTTGTGCGTTCTTCTCTATAACAATCTACTTTGCGAATGCACGGTAGAATCAATTTTTATTATTTGTAAATTTTAATTTATTTGACGTTCAAAAGTGACGTTTATTGACCTCGTTGAATAAATATATTTGACTTTGACTTTGAACTGTGGTTAGTTAGCTCGTTAAAGCAACTCTACCGCCTGAGAATCCTGTATAGGGTTACAGCAAGCCCTAAAAAATCGTCATCTATTACCGAGCTGTATTTTTTTTGGCTTTCCTGTTATGTGCCACTCCCGAGCAAAATCGAACTGCCACCATCCGCCAGCCCTGTTAGATCATTTTTATTTTTTATTCCAGGCGCTTCATCTGGAACTTCTTCCGCCTGGAGAACGAGCACCTCAACAACTGCGGCAAGTTCAGAGCAGTGAGAGACATCTCCGTCGCGCCGCTGGACTCCTCCGACCAGGCAGACATCATCCGCATGATGGACCAGCCCGATGGCGTCGTCAATAGGTCAGTACATCATCTATATAGCATAGCCTGGACTGGACGAACAGCTGCAAGTTCAGAGTAGTGAGAGACATCGCCGTGGCGCCGCTGGGCTATAGCGGCAGTGTTCATCTGCCTCATATTTCCCCAGTCGGCAGTATTCATCTGCCTCGTCCTTCCCCAGTCAGCAGTATTCATCTGCCTCGTCCTTCCCCAGTCGGCAGTATTCATCTGCTTCGTCCTTCCCCAGTCAGCAGTATTCATCTGCCTTGTCCTTCCCCATTAGCAGTGTTCATCTGCCTCGTCCTTCCCCAGTCGGCAGTATTCATCTGCTTCGTCCTTCCCCAGTCAGCAGTATTCATCTGCCTCGTCCTGCCCCAGTCAGCAGTATTCATCTGCCTCGTCCTGCCCCAGTCAGCATTATTCATCTGCCTTGTCCTTCCCCATTAGCAGTGGTCATCTGCCTCGTCCTTCCCCAGTCGGCAGTATTCATCTGCCTCGCCCTTCGGCAGTAATCGTCTCCGAAACTTGTTTCCCATCGACTATCCAAAATCCAGCCACTAAATTCACTACAGGCGATGTATTTCTGTCAAGACATGACGTGACTGAAATCTGATGGTGGGTCAACAGTTTAGACAGAAATACGAATAGTTGCATCTAGCCCTGTCAATCAGTTTACGAGCTCGAAATGTGGGTGTACGGAACCATTCTGCCAATCCTTCTCGGATCATACAGTCATGATTTTATGTCTTAATAATCAGACGTATGTACGTAAACGAAGCACAAAATTGGTGTATTCATAATTTTATATATTGTTTCAGATTAATGAAAAACAAGAAAAACACAAAAAAGACAAAAGAAAGTGATCGCAAGCCTCTGCTAAAGAAGGAATCGATTCAAGACATGCAACTGGAACTAGACCTGTCCTCCAAGATGCTGTAACTAACTGTGATACCCGTACTTATACTTTAGTTAGATATTATTATTATACGAAATATATTTATAGCCAATTCTTATAAAGAAATGCGATTTTTTATTGTGGTAATCCCTTGAGAGAATTCCTGGCCTTCCTGTCCTTACTTGGGAATGCCTTTGTCCAACATTAGATAGGATAGATGGACTCCCTTTTCCGCACTAAAGGGGATTGCCCATACACAGGCCCCCTATGAGGTATCGTGTCTACGATTTCGATATTATTCGAAAATAGGATTTACATTTTGTGTTTTTGTCCATCCGTGTCCTTTATTTTATATGTACAGACAACAACATTTAAGGTTCCTTCACTTGGGCATTTGTATGCACCTTATTGCATTGTAATAAGGGTTCATTTAAAGAACAGAAACATCGTTATATCTCGTGATCCCCACAAAATAAATGAAAAATGTTTTCTAATCCATACTAATATTAAAAATGTGAAAGTAACTCTGTCTGTCTGTCTGTTACCTTTTCACGCTAAAACCGCTGCACCGATTTAGA
This sequence comes from Orthosia gothica, assembly GCA_949775005.1. NCBI lineage: Eukaryota > Metazoa > Arthropoda > Insecta > Lepidoptera > Noctuidae > Orthosia > Orthosia gothica. Next base: position 23,725,161 of record OX459047.1, read on the forward strand.
TGAAAGTTGGTATGAAGACAGTTTGAGACCTGGGAAAGGACATAGGCTATATAGGTAGGGTAGGGTAGGGTATGGTAGTGTAGGGTAGAATATTGTAGGGTAGTGTAGGGTCGGGTAGGGTAGGGTATGGTAGGGAAGGGTAGGGTAGGGTAGATAAATGTTTGGTCTTTTTATGGCAAAACAAAGTTTGCCGGGTCAGCTAGTTATGAATATAACGTGTTTTTCTACAATATACAACCAAATTCATCAAGATACAACCATTTTTTCAAAGGGGCCCAAGTTCCCTTACAAAATGGGCATTCTTCTTTGGTCCGTTGTGCGTGCGTACCTCTCTCTGTGAGAGGGAAGGGGCTGTAATCCACCACGCGGGCCCAGTCCGGTTTGGTGGATGTCACATGTCTTCGATTTTTTGGTTCTAAGACATGCCGATTTCCTCACAATCTTTTACTTCAACGTTTTGAGAGCAGTGGTAATGAAATAATTTACACAAAGTAAATCGCCTGCTTGGGTTCGAACCCACGACCTACAACTTGTAAGCCGTGACAACTGGGCCACAACTGCTCTCTCATTGAGAACAGTACAGTATAAGATATTCAAAAAACCCGTTGGGAGGTTTTGGTGATATTTAGCAACACTGTACCAAACCTATCAACTCAAAAAAATCAAACCACATTCTCCTAACATATTAGAGATATTTGTCTAGCTGTGGTCAATTCAAATAATGAATTGATTAGCCTTTCTACTTACAAAGATTAAAACTGAATTTAAGCTACAATTTTTTTTTTCCGTCACATATTCTCCCCACCTCCCAACCCTTTGTGAAAGGTTTCTTACACCAAAATCGTTACAAGTAGCAAAATAATCAATGGTTTGGATGCCTTCAAAATAAAACTGGACGAAGACGGATGTCCGTGACTACTGCCGGTCCACCAATGCCAATCGTCCCCATATTTGGTAAATAATTAGTTCTGAATTGGTACTAATTAGTACTCGAATAACAAAATTGACTCAAGAAAATCTACTTTGAAGGTGGTCCGGCGGTAGTCGCGCACCCTTCAGCAGGACCACCATGAGCGCCGAAAAAGGGGGCATGCTACAGCTATTCTAAGTATACAATTATTATTTTTTTATATTAGGACCTTATATGTGATTCATATCGTAAAAAAACAGGACTGAAACATCTGTATTTACCGAGAAAATCAACGATAATAACTTTCGCGCGCTCGTTCAACAGGACCACGACATTGAATGTTGATTCCAAATTTGAGGAGCTTGTCGCTTTCCTCAAATCTACATAGAAAATTGGAACCCTGCAAGATAAAATTGGTACCCAAAATTCAAAATTAGTACTACAGTAGTTTACGAGATATACCATGCCATTCGTGGGGTGGCGGTAGTCACGGTGCCGCGGTGTTAAATTTTAATTTCAAGATTTCCCTGCCACGGACATACACTCTTACTAACAGATGGAAGAAAAAAATTAATGCTAAAATACTCCGCTGGGATTCAAGGTTTTATCAGATAAACGCTGACAGTGACCGTGCCATCGGCTTATCAAATGCACTTGAAGAAGCTATCAGTAGTGCTTGACTTAGTAGATCGTTATCAACGAAAATTTTACAGTTGATCTTGAAGTGTTATGGAGCTGAGAATGCAATGACTAATGCTCACGGGTATCAAACGACGTTTTTCAACACAGCTGTGCAAAACAAATAAAATTTTATAATATTTCGTGACCGTCAACCACATCATGAGATAGTGATCAAGCGCGCGCCTTTAATAATAAAAAAAAAAACAGTTATTAGCTATATTAAGCTGGTTGGCGTCAGCCCCATGGGGGTCGTGCTTGATTGCTATTCAAAAATATAATAAAATTAAAATATATAGTTTAAAATACGTACAGTAAATCAGACTTGTAAATAAAATACACTGCATCTTAAACGCAGTGCAATAAGAGCTTGTTTTCATCATAAATATCAAATCTGAACGCGGCATAACATCACAATTTTGTTACCTACCTACTTCTTCATTAAGGATACTAGCGAAAAACTCGGATTCGGATATCAGTAAAATAAAACAAAATAGTAATAATAGTTAGTGCATTTTAATACTAATAACTGAAGTAGACATAAAAAAATCTCGATAGAGGTTCAGCGCTCACTAAGCAACACTAGCAATAGAAAAGCTATCAAATAATAATATTATTATATCACAACTCAACTTAGAACGTTAATAATGCACGCGTTGAATGTTAATTCTATGTTTACTAGCCGGCTAAGGGATTGGACACATCACTACGGCGCGGCGCCGTCACCGTGCAAAGCCGCGGCGCCGCGCCACCCTGGAACGGCACGGTGGCCACCCGCTCGGCAGTTGATCTTTCACTGTCGCTAAGTAAAGGTGAACGCACACCTGTCGCCTTAGTGCGAGTTTTTACTCACGCGTGACTCACGCTCACTCGTGTTACGTAAACGATCTCTTATGTCAAAATGTATACAAAAAAAGAAGTTTCTCCTTACCGTCCCCAGACGGCGCTTATCCAGTTTCCATACAAATTGACGTTTACGTTAACGCGATTGACCGTGAGTAAAAACTCGCACTAAGGCCTCTGTCCGCGCCACACTCGCCGCAGTCATCGCATTTTCTCTTGGCCCCGCGCTATCCGCGCCGAACGCGCCGCACGCATTGTATCCACTTCTGTACATCTTGAATTATATTTTCATTCGGATACGGATCATGTTGCCGCGCCGCCCGCATCGCCCGCCGAGTCTGATGACGTCATCCGCACGCGCTGGTGGAATCCGTATACCTACAGCATTTTGCTGAAATGCGGCTCGTGCGGCGCGGATAGGTGCGCGAGGCTGCATACGATTTCATATAAAGATTTATAAAATGCGATGACTGCGACGCGTGCGGCTCCTGCGGCGCAAATAAGTGCGCGTTCACCTTAAGCAGGTTAAAGTACAAAAAAAAATGCTGATAATATCGATGTTGACACGTTTGAACCGATGGTTGCACAACGCACCGTGCTCGGCATGTCCGCTCGTAAGACAATTTTACCCGTTCTTACTAACAATATTTGCAACGGATGCCTGAATAAAAACGTGCTGTTGGATTATCAACTCTGTACTCAGCGCAGAGAGTTGAAAAACCATCAGAACTATATAATATTAACGTATTTATTCAGATCTCCTAGTATTAGTGAAAGAGGAGTTTGACCATTTAAAGCAGGGGTCACCAATATTTTCATTTGGGGTTCGTTTTTTTAAGTATGATCGTCCCGGTCCGTAGGGTTTGAAGCATTTGGTGACCCCTGATCTAAAGAGTACAGAGTGAGACAATAATGTCTGGATTTGTGTTCCCCGTTAGCTGTAACCTCGCATCATTGCTTACCATCCGGTAATATGATTCATCGCATAGAACACTGCTACTCCTGGGGCCAGTTTAGCCTGAAGTCCTAAATCCCTAGTACCTTTCAGATTCAAATCAATCAAATATTTCACGTCTGACAGTTGCCAATTTAGTCGGCTAGTATACAAATGTAAAGATCTCGTATTTATGTATAAAATAATCTAAAGAGCTAATATAAAATGTACCTTTATTACAATAAATACAAAACAGACAAGGTTATACAGTTATACAAAGAATCCTTTTTGAAATCTGTCAAAAATCTAAAAAAACTATGCAACATTTATGTAAGCAATGCGCCTAAATATCGCATATAACAACAACAACATTTCTAAACAACTTCTTGATACGAAATAGGCGTGAAGCGTAAATATTTTTCAGCGACAACATAAAAATGGTTCATAAGACATTGCTCGGGTTCATAAAAATGTTGATTGAGAACGGGAAATTATTTATTCATAAAAAAAGTCTTAAAACACAAACAAATTGCAAGATTGTATACTGGTCACAAGCAACTGCATCTTGGTGGGATAGTGCTAGCCAACTTTGTTAATAAAAGCAGCAGTATGAAAAAATCTTCCCAGTTTAACACAACCCTCTGCCCCCTTAGCCAAGTTACAAATATTTCGTATGGAATCTCTTTCTACAATCGTTAACGCCTTCTATTTGTATGGTCTGATCACGTGACTTAACGTTCAGATTTGTCATTCCCATACCAATGTATGTTCCTTTCCTATTAGCGTTAGTTTTCGATTTTAGATTGTCAACTTGGCTACAGATGCTCTATTTTAGACTGACAAGAAGCATTTCTTCCACGGTGCAAGATTTGATTGGGAGGATTAATATCTGAGACAACATTTAAAAAAGATTGTTTGGGGAAATTTATTTTATTAGGATAAGGAAGACCCCTATTGCGTTCAAATATTTAACAAAAAGCTAAAAAATTATTTAAACCAAAATTGTTTTAAATAATCTTTACACATCAGCTTTATAACTAACGAACATTTTCGTTTTAGCCGCAGTCATAAAAAGCGAGAGTGAGAAAACACAATATTCGGCGTCTCACTAATAAGGTAGTTGCTCGAAAATTAGTTTTTTGTCCGTCAGGTAGATACATAAAAATATTGGACACGTTAACATAAAGTGACGATGATACAGTGCGTTAAAATATCGTGTGACGTCACGGTGTGCTACACTTTATACTGACAAAGTGACGTCACAAGCCCCCACTCCTGAACTTTGATGCGGTTTATCTTTTTAAATTTTTATTTATTTGATATTGCAAAAAATACGTGTCCAATATTATTTGATAATCTCACTGACGGACTTAATAGAATTATATTTATTCTACCTAGAACATCCCTATTGCACGTTTTATGAACGCGTCTGCGTCTTAGCGTTTAGTAAAATATTAAGTATATTAAAAATTAGTATCCGTTGTAAATCTCTCGTACGGCCGTACAAACTTAATTACATACATACAATAACAATTATTTACATTGTTCTTAAGGCATTTGTCAACCTGATGGCTTGAAATAGCCTTCTCGATTCTTGTCTCCAACACATAGGTACATATCTGGAAAGAAAATGCAACATTAAAATTTTGAAGAGGTAAAAGGATTTTTTTTTTGCTGACTGTACCAATGCAGATGCTGGAGTACCCCAAGTGCTTATAGAGCTGCACTTTTGAAGATCTAATTAAGGTTCCCCTAGTCGACGGCACGAACTATTTTGTGGGCGAGGTTAAAATAGATGCTATCTCATCCAACAACACGTGCGAAAGAGATAGATGCTGTGACGAGCAGTAAGAAGCTACTTCGCGTACAAATTGCCATATTTACAAGTTTGTAGCGAAACGAATGATGATTTAGGATGAAAACGAGCGCGCAAAATTTTATAAACAGACCTTTGGGAGTCTAGATATAAAAAACAACTAAATGTATATTTATAAAATAACATTATTTGCATTGTTGGATTACTAATCTATCCCTGTATGGAGGCCGTTTTGCAATTTGCCTTCTTCTTATGGTATTTATTACCGCCCAAAGATGCTTTAAAATTTGTGTTGAAACATGGAACTTTCGAAGTTTCCATACAGGGCTAGATAATCATGAGACAAATTGATATCATTCTTAGTTTTGAACGTACATCGTCAAACAGTGGAGTAATCGCTAGACTACGTTTGTATGGAAGAATTTTCGACTAGTGTAACCTAAACGCCACTGGCCCCAAATTATCTAAAAAGTTAATCATTGACTCGATAAGACAAACACACCAATGAACCACCCAGTATAATACTCACAGCAGATATTTGGGTCTCTGAAGTTGGCTGCAAGATCCTGCGCAGCAGCTATTTTTGTGTCAAACTTGAAGGTGAAGAAGATAGCATTGTATAACGGCCTCTTTCACTCGCTTATATTTGTCGCATCGTCTATCTCGCTTACTCTATGCAGTATACTCGATGACAAACTGTTTCTTGCGCAATGGTTGGCTGCGCAATGGTTGGCAGCGCCAACTTCAGAGACTCTAAGATCCGCTGTGACTACTTATACCATATCGTGGGGTCTCATCTCATACAAAGTAACTGTCCCGGCGTACTGTAGAATAGAATAGAATATAATAGAATATACTTTATTGTACACCATAAAAGTTACACACCTATTTTATTTATAAGAAAAACTTAATTATACGGGTACAAAAGCGGTCTTATCGCTGACAGCGATATCTACCAGACAACCTTTGGATGGACTGAAAGAACTTATAATGAAAAAGGGGGTAGTCTGTGGTGTACTGCTATTACATTAAAACATAAATATATACAAAAATATATTGTTACAATAAATACTATCCATAAACTTAAATACACATATACTTAGATATATACTTACATACATAAATAATATTACATGTTAACAAATTCAAAGAAAGGAGGGACAAAAAAAAGGAAAATAATAATTTTGAATAATGATGAAAGAAATTAGATACAAATATAAAAGCGTTAGAGAGAAAGGAAGTGGTTTTTAACTAGGTTCTTAAAAGAAGCCAGTGACTGGGCTGACTGATTATTTGATTTATCTATCGATATCGATTGATTATTAGATGGTGATCTATCTATCTCCGTGGAACGGTACCGAACGCGACCGATTTAAAAAAAAAATTGGTACAATCAGATGAAAAACGCTAATTACGTGGCACGGTTTCTTTGTATGGGATGAGGCATCTATATGCTAGTATATACTATAGTATTATATGATCTGTGCATGTTCACAAATATTAAAAACTAAAAAAAAAAACTCGCTTTTGATTATTTGCCGATGGAGAGGAATTCAAAATTGATATAATAAATGTCTACAGTCTGCTCAAGTGTTCATACTTTAAATTTTTACATATTAAGAGCGGACTCTAGTCAACAGGAATTTTAAAAATAGGTATTTGAAGAAACTATTGCCGTCGCGTCACCTCCAACCTCACCCCGTAAAGTGCGAAAGGGACAACTGCAGCTCAGGCTGATTTTACCTACAAAAACTTTGACTAAAAGACGTTTCGTATTCTGCTATTTTCTTCATGAAAACTGGTCTGATCTAAAAAATTATTATATCAAAATTTAGAGGAAAAGTATATCTATGCTCCTATCATTTCCTTTTTTGTTAAAAACTTATAAATTTTGTCTGAAAGTCTTCTGAACATGGCGGTAAAAACGGGCATTTTTTTCGGATTTTTGTATCGTCATATTTCTTTTTGTGATTATGTTTTGAAAAAAAGGAAATAATACAGGCACGTATTAATTAGACCTAGATTTTATGGAAAAAAATCATTGCTCTAGAGGCATTATCCACGAAGAAAACAGCAGAATGTGTTTGTATGGAGAAAGTCTCACTAGAGTCCCCTCTTAAGCCTTTGAACAGCCTTTTTCCCATGGGGGTAGGCAGAAACTACAGAACGCCACCTGCCACGATCCTTACATACTTCTTTTCCTGCACTCAAATTTTAACAATATCTACAAAGAATGATTGTTTTACATAAATTACGATTCATGTTCGAGTATCTCCAAACCACGTGTGGAACACGCAAATACGTTGAGCAGTCTGACCGGTTATTATGTTTTATATATATGATTGCATTGTACCTACATGTGACTCATCATAGGACATAATTAATTCATGAACCTCATGATCTTTTAATTTGATTGAAATTTCTTAATTAGCGTCTCTTTAGCTCGGCAATAGCACTTTGATAATAATAATTCATTTATAATTAGGTAAATGATCTCAAATTACAGCTTGTGAAATAAGTCCATACTATTACAATATAAAAGTAGATAATTGTTGTTGAACTTGTTGATCAATTAATATTTTGTTTTGGTTAATAATCATGTTTGTTTTTGTTACTTGGTAAGGCAATGGGAAGATCTTTTAAAAACAGAAAAATTGCCATCATTTTTCATATATCAATCCACACATTGAAAATACTAATTAACTGAGAGAGTATGAGTGGAACTCCCAGCCGTAGTCTTGGTTTCCTGATAGCTTTAACCTAGAAGTATTTAAGCCAAGAGTCAATAAGTTACTTCTAGGCAAGCGGGCTTCACCGTCGTCGACCACATCATAGCTTACCATCATGTGAGATAGTGGTCAAACGCAAGCCTATCGTTAACTAAAAAACCGGTCAAGTGCGTATCGGACTAAGCGCATTTAGGGTTCCGTACCAATTTATCAATATATTGTTATTTGTTAGTAAAATATACGTAACAATAAACAATATCACCAAATTTCAAATTCATAGGTCAATGGGAATTTAAAAAATTCTTCGGAATTAAATGTGTGACAGATGACGAACAGATAGACGGACGTGAGTGAGGTTCCGTTTGGACCCTTCAGAACCCTAAAAAACAAAATATATAAACTGGTGGACAATAAAATTAGGCCACTCCTGTTTTTATAATTTATTCAATTCTTCATTATTGAATTTTCTTGTGAATTGCAGAAAAAAAATAAGTTGGTTAATTTAAAAATGCATTATTTCATTTAAGAATTAACAAACAATAATAAATAAAAATTTTTTTTTTTTTTTAATCGACCGCGTTCGGTCCGTTCCACGGCGATAGATAGATCACCATCTAATAATCAATCGATATCGATAGATAAATCAAATAGTCAGAATAATCAGTACGTCGGGACAGTTTCTTGGTATGGGTTGAGACACCACTGGTGTTAGTTATACCTGTGAGTAAACCCTGCTACATTAAGACCGAAGCGCCTCTAGCCGAGACGCCATCTCATCTAGTTCACTCTCGGTGGGTTCAGGTACGTCCTCCTCTTCCTTGCTGGTGGAGGGTGCTGCTGCTACTGCTGTGGGAGGCGCTGGTGCTTCGCCCAGCTTGCCTTGTGTTAGTTCCCATAGCACCTGGATAAGGAACAAGAAGACTTTTGTATGTGGAATTTCTTGTGCGTTCTCACTACAAGTTAAATTTTTGACGTCAACTTGCCGCTTGATGCCATAAGGAACGTCCTCACTGAGAGCATTCACGTGTAATGAGCATTCGACGTCGAATATTTGAATGGTGTGGACGTTGAGCCGAGCGTTACAAAGCTTACTCGCAAGCGCGAACTTCGGCCGGTGTGGACGTCGCAACGATTTTCGCGAAAACAGCTCGCATTCGAATGTTCACGCAAATAAAACGCTCGAAAACGAGTACTCAGATAATGAAAACAATGAGTATGTATGTAGGAATATGACTGGCCTCTTTTAAGGCAAGGAACAGTTCCTTGATCTTAAGTGTTTGTGACCTTCTTGGTCAATCCTATTATCGAATGAATGACATTTAATGAGATCGTATTCGAATGCTCCAAGCTCGCAAAGAATGTTCGACTCGAACGTTCATGGTTTTGCTCGAAAGTGAATGCTGGGCTCGCTGGGAAGCATTTGTTGTTCGCCTACGTTTGCTTGTTTACATATGCTCACGAAAGAATGCTCCCAGTGAGGACGCTCCTTAATTGAAATAAAGAAATTTGACTTTGACTATGCAGAACATAAGTTTGAAGTAGCCGGTGTAAGATACCTATTTGAAATATTATATTGTTATAAAATGAGTCATTTATTTTCCGAATAAATATCTCAAGATAAATACAGTGAGATATTACTTTTTTTTTCTTTATTTTGCAAAAGCTAATTATATTTTTTAAGCCTGGCCCACAACTTGGCCGTCGCATAAGTATTTGACCGGGTCGCACCACTCTACAAAATTCCACAACTTACATCACTTTAGTACCAAAATTTTGTATGCAATTTCACAGGTGAGACTAACCTGTTTAGTTTAGAGCCGATGGAACAAACGTAAAAAAAATATGAGGTCGCGTAATCTGACGCGTAATCAACCAAAGTATTTCATTAAATCAGAACAATAAAATTGCTTACCTTATCAACCTCACTCTGCGCTGCTTCCTCCATTTCCTCTTCATCCTCCATGCTGGACATGGTCTCGTCAAGCATCTCCTCAATGATGCCTGCTCTCATCATCTCTTTGCTGAGCTCCTGCATCGTTGCTGCTACCTCTGGCAGACGGACCAGCGCCTGCATGGCTTGCATCACCTGGGAAGTTAAAGAATTATAAGAAGATAGCCTCAGAGCACGAAATTGCTGCGAGGTCAGCGTCTAATTAAATTCTAGACGCTTAAAGTGCTTAAATTCTGTACAGTGTTCAATTTTACAGCTGTCAGTTTCTTTATGTCATTTGTATCTTAGGCTTATTTTTCAGACACGACGAATGACGAGCTAGCGGCGACCGTCACACAGTGCATCGAAAAAGGGCTCTCGAAGGCAAAGGAACTTAAATTTAGAAGTCGTTTTTTTGCTAGAAATGGCTTATAAAAGCCAATATCATGCTTATATATTTCACAGGATGCAATCTGTTAAGCAAATTGGCAAGAAATGTTTTTTTAGTTTATGGAGCCGATATAATAAAAAATGCATAAATCTCCGGAACCGCACGATTAACCGTTGTATCCTTGCACACGGTTATAGAACTATTTATTTATGATTTTTTGACCTACTTCTTATAACGAGACCTAGTGCGTATTATTTTTTAAATCCTTAACACCTTAACTGCCAGATGCCTGACAAACAATACATTTTCTATTGTGTCTCGTTCTCTGGCAGCCAAACTGTTAACTATTTGAAACTAATATATGCTATATATAGAAATAGAAATGTTATGTGACTCTAAAATCTACCTTAATGATAGTAAACGGTGATATGCTTGGTTAGTATAGAAAGTTTAATAGCGCCGAGACGTCTCAAAGTTTGTGATCAGTTAAAACCCTACCAATAGAAAGAGATCTTTACCAATTAGGTATAACATACCTCAGTTGACTTCTGCAATGATCCTGCGACTCTTAATGTAGCTGTGAACATACAAATATATTAAAAAAATATTTAGTCAGTGTTGTTCCTTGTACTGCTTGGACAAACTCGGGCTTCTCTTCTATTAAGGTGGATTCATTGTGTGGGCAGGACTCCGGTTCATTAAATTTTCTTAAAATGTTTGGTTCTAATATATGGAAATCATTCAAAGCCTCCTGCTTCTTTTGGTGTCAAACTTTTTCTGACTAAAGCCCACCCCTGTTCCTTCAGTTGCTTGTGCTAGGGCCGCGGTCTCTCTTTCAAATTTATCCACAACCCAGACAGGTCTGAGATACACCTAATTTTCTCTCAATTTTCATTAATTGTTAAAACAGTAAAGTGTCTCCATAAATTATAAATTACATAATATAAAATCAAATTACTTTCAGGCAGTATTGCTGCTTATTGAGGAACATGTCATGAGAAAATTTTGAATGTAAATGGATGATTGGGTGACCAAAGAAACAATCATATGTTTGTGTAAAAAAAATATGGATGAGGGCAAATAGGTTAGGTAGGTAATAGTCATAGAAAAGCATCCCAATTAAATTGGGATAAGGACATGAGGAATTATCCTAAGTTAATATTTGGAATGGAGTGGGCTATGATCCGAGTTTCCCTAAGACGATGGTGGAGGTGGACCGCTGACCTGGTTAAGGTTGCGGGAATGCGCTGGATGCAAGACGCATGTGGCGATGCCTGGGGGAGGCCTGTGTCCAGCAGTGGACGTCTTTCGTCTGAACAGATGATGATGAGTATATTTATTATGAGCTTGTTATGTCCCACTGCAGGGCAAAGGCCTCCCATCCATCTTCCCATTTTTTTCCTGGCTCTTGCTACATCTGGCGAAACCAATAGATAGACGTTAGTCAGTATAGCTTACCTAATTGATTTTTCATCTGCATTTGCACAGAGTTGAGATGTGCTTTGCTTGTGTATATTTTGCTGATCGCTTTCCGAGACCGGATGATCTCCTTCGCCAGTATTGTGCATACTTGTTTGTCGCTCTTAGCCGCCGCTTCTTTTAAGGAACGCTTTATTTTATCCTCTTCTCTTTGTATGGCTGAGGAAGTAATAAGTACGTATCAATAGAAATCTATAAACCTAACCTTGAAAGACAGAATTGACCTCACTATAAATACAGGAAGAAATTTCTAGTGTGGGGCAATGTATTAAAAAAAAAAAGACTAGTTTTGGATTATCAAGTTTTTACAGACTAGTGCATCATATTTTTGTTTACAAAAGTAGTACCTTTAAAATATACTGAGTACTAAGAAGAGTTTATTTTCATAGAGAAAACAACAATATTCATAAATTTACATAATTAAAAGCTATTCCGGTGATCAGAAATCCTATAGATGTCCTCATTTAAATGAAGATCATGGCAAAGACACTTGACCTTGGCTCCATTGACTCCATAAACTAGTTTTTGGCATTCCTATCAAGGTGTGAATGTAGGTTAATCTCTGTTGATGCACTTTGGAGACTAAAGTTTTTAGCTTGTAGTAAATACAGGAGATGCATGACTTACCTCTTATTTGTCTATCTAAGTTATATCCTTCTTTCCGTATTTTATGAGACCACTCGTTTACCTAAAACATAACGATATTTTTAGTAAACTACTATTGTTATTTATCATTAGCCATAATTTGGATATTAGATGTACCATTTCCTTCGGATTTCTCTCTGGAGATTTCCCAAAAAGACCCATTTTGAACTGTTTTAACAGATTCTATTTTTTATTTCGGAAATGAAAATAATTTGTTTTGACATAAACTATGACAAATTCTGACAGGCGATGACTTCATCACTGAAACGTTCCGTTACCCTTGCGTTAAGCTTAATATACGACGCGACGACATTCAAACAATGTTTCGCGAACAATGTTTTTATGTTTCGTAAGTCCATGCAATTATCTGAAAATTATATTTTTTTATCATAATCTTTCACTATTTTATTATTATTTTTAGTACGGTATGAACGATAAAGCTGTTTAAGATTTCTTTGAAAACATCGCCTATTTAAATAATTTCAATAAAATGGAGCGTTGTGAGATAATTTTCCTATGTACGCAGAAAATTGCTAGATTTTAAAACAGAAAAAAGATCAAAGTTGAAACTTCAATCGAAAATACTCTGTTATACCTAAAACAGATATATCAGATCATCATACGCTTAAAATCGTTTTGTCAGAAAAACAACTTTTATTTTTGAGGATAAGTTTTAACATGAAAGAAAAGATAGCCACTGACTGAAACCTTCGTCAAATGGAATGGTTTATGGTTATGTTCTCAGATGAAGAAAGTACGTTGTGATTGTCATTTGTTTTGGTATTAAATTAATGTTGCCAAAACCAATAAAAAACGTTTTTAATTGGAGAATTCTTTAACATTCTAGTATACTACTTTTTATAATTGGATAAACAAAAAAACATTTCCTACTTTTTTCAGTGTTCTTATTTAAGATTTAAAAAGCTTTTGCCTTTAGGTTCTTAATTTTTATAATAAAAGTTAATGTTTATTCGAGTCGGCGGAATTTTCGATAAAACTTGTTAAACTTGCAATACCGAATATTTTCACTTTCAGTTATCAGTTACACAAACATTTTGTTGTCGGTGCGAAATTTGAAACAAATTTCTTTTTTCACACACAATAAACTATAAGTGACTTCATGTTAGTTATTTTCAAATAAAGCAAGTGGTGAAGTGTACTCGTCGGCATCATAATAAGAGAAGGTAAGTTCTTCTCCTTTTACTAACAACCCGGCAGATTGCATGTCTTTTTATAGACGTTCTATATTTGTGGTATTCTTTCGGATGCAACGAATGATGACCTTAGCCAGTATGTTTCAGTTTCTATTACATTGTTGCGTTATAAATCGGTAGCAAAGAGTGTTAAAATTTTTGAGGTTACTTGTAAAATGTAAATCGCAGCCCTGACAATCAAAGCATGGTGAAGGGTACCCTTGATACTCCGACATTGTTTTACAGTCATTGCACTATTTTATGACTCATAAAGCGCCGGTAGTGTGAGTTTTACTTATTCTTCTGTGATATTCATAAAATGTCTTGTTAGCGAAAAACAACAACAATGGCATCCAATATTAGGCAAACTGTGTCGTGAGTCCGATGTTGCTTGACGATTTGTTATGTTACCTACATTTATAATATTCACAAATATCCTGTAACAACTTCCTGGTGCAATCTTTCAACATTCTATTGTACTAGTCCAAGAAGTTCTCATATATTTTAACAATATAAAAGAGATTTTATTGATAAAGTCAGTAGATAATTTTTTTTTTTTTTTTTTTCATAAACCAAAACTCGACGAATGATTAAACATGTAGGTGTGTAGACTGCTATTTTTATAAATCTGGTTATTCTTCATTTTTCTAGTTGAAGTATAGGATGATCCAACTGTTGAGCTTATCTTAATAAGAAGATAATCCCTTTGTAACAGTATGAGACCCATAGGGCAAAAGCAATCCTAGGTATATTAAATATCTTATCATTATTGCATTCTCATAAGTGTCACGGAATGGACATGTTCCATGGAGGGATGAGGCAAAAACTGTGAGGATTGTTTTGAGTAGTAATGTAGATGCCTATTAGAGAACAGGAAGCTCAAGGAAATAGTAGATGGACTGTGTGAAAAATGATATGCCAAGAATGGAGGTGAATACTCATATGACAGCTTAAAGAGAAATATGGTAGGTAAACATGTGCGCCAATCCCTAAGTAAATTGGGTTAGGGTTAAATATTAATGCCATTTCATTGTTTATGTTCTAACACCACATAAGTCATTATTTTGACAAATACAATACTATGTCATTTGGTAGGTAATTGTACGGTGCAGCGCGTTTGAAAAATCAAACATGGGGATTTGAACCAACCAATGTTGACATATTATTTAAAAATAAAAACAACACGTATGTCAGTGTTGCACAGAAAAGTAGCAGCAAAACCGTGTAAATCAGCTATATTGCCATAGTAATGGCACATAATTCAGTTTTTTTGTTAAACCTTACTTACTTACGTACTGCTAAACAGATTTTTTGCTTTCCTGAAAATTGCCCGATGATTTTCATTTCCAAAAGTAACACTTGTGTTAAGTATAAAAGTGTTGCTTTTGAGAATTCAAATGCCATTATTTATGTTCATTTCACAATAGTATAACACAAGTTTCAATTGCCTCTATATATAATTATTGACATTTTCTTTTTAAAATAATGTTGCCTCTCTTGACACCAATTCCCGTCAGATGGAATGATTATGAAGCCAGAACTTAAATCCATTATTATCAAATCAGCAGTATCATAATCACAAGTTGATGCTATAGCTATCCACAAATCTTAAAAGGTTTCGTCAATAAGATCAGAGGGCCAAGTCATTATAATGCCCTTATTTATTGGCAAGGCAAACCGCCTTGAGCAAGCATGGTAATAATTACTTGTGCCTTCTCTGCATGAGAAGAGGCCTTGCTCTGCAGTCATCATATAAACTGAAAGACGTCCACTGCTGGACACAGGCCTCCTCCAAGTATCGCCTCAATGACCGGCCCGTGCTTCTCGCATCCAGCTGATCTCCGCAACCTTTACCAAGTCTTCGGTCCACCTAGTGGGAGGCCTTCCAACGCAACGTCTTCCAGTTCGCGGTCGCCACTCTAGAAGTTTTCTGCCCCATCGGCCATCCGTTCTGCGAGCAATGTGCCCTTCCCACTGCCTTTTAAAGTCTGGCAATTCTTCGTGCTATGTCGGTAACCATCCAGGGCTGGATACAATCGGATATCTACATTTCTGATTCGATCACGAAAGGAAATGCCGAGCATAGCCCTCTCCTTGCCCTTTGGGTGACTGTAAGTTTTCTGATGAGGCCCATTGTAAGCGACCACGTCTCAGAGTCGTAGTTCATCACTGGCAAAACGCACTGGTCATGGACTTTGGTCTTGAGACACTATGGTTAGTTGGACGAGAAGATACCGTGCAATTTCCCGAACGCTGCTCAGCCGAGTCGGTTTGTTTATTATATCTATGGTTTCGACGGTTGACTTCTTTCCTCCTTTACCTCGCTGCAGAAGGTTAGGTTCCGAGGTCTGATCCTGAAAGCTTTGATGTACCGGTACTCGATTTGGCACCGTTGGAGAGACTGCAGTACAGCCCAAATCTCGATCGAATCGAAGGCTTTCTCGTATTCCACAAACACTAAGCATAGAGGCAGGTTGTACTCTTCGGTCTTCTGTATAACCTGCCGCAGCGTATGTATGTGGTCTACGGTGCTTAAGCCTTGACGGAATCCGGCTAGTTCGGGATTCTGGAAATCGTGAAACCTACGCGCGAGACGATTTGTGATGACTCTTTTAACAGCTTGTAGACATGGCTAAGAAATGTAGTTCTTCAGCAGGGCATTGTCACACTTCTAGTTTTCTACACTTAAACTCTCAAAAGTCTCAGTGCTTCCAAAGTGCTGCCAAATTGAGCAAGGTAGCCCTGAAACAAAATAGGATTTTCTCACTGTCAATATATAAAGTCAGGTTTGGCCTTCACCTTCAGCTTAAAAATAAAGAGATGCAACACAACAACAAATTTTTGAGTCTGTCACTTAAATCCCTGAAAATTCCGAGAACAAACTTTAATTACATTAAGATGTGCGTAGGGTGTATTTGGTGTAACTGGCAATGCCGACGGTAATTGAAGATCAGACTTTTCTACATGTCGGTAATTTGGATGAGATGTACTTAGGACTTGTGTCCTTTGGCGAACTTCTTTAGATGGTGGGTAGATGAAACATCGAGATTTAGAAAAACTGGCCAAGTGCGAGTCAGACTCGCGCACGTACCATTACCGTACCATTATCGCAAAAAACGTCAAAAAAACACGTTTGTTGTATGGGAAGTTGGGAATCCCACTTAAATATTTATTTTATTCTATTTTTAGTATTTGTTGTTATAGCGGCAACAGAAATACATCATCTGTGAAAATTTCAACTGTCTAGCTATCACGGTTCATGAGATACAGCCTGGTGACAGACGGACAGACAGAGAGACAGACAGACGGATCGTGGAGTCTTAGTAATAGGGTCCCGTTTTTACCCTTTGGGTACGGATCCCTAAAAATTAGTGACGCTTCTTAGAAGTTATAAGGGTGCTCTCATTGCAACAACACCTGCATCCTGAAGGACTTTTGCGATGGTAATGTTACTGCTGTCGACGTTCTCACATCCACCGGACTCCCGCGGCCCTCACTCCTAGCCCATCGATCCAACAACTTGTGGGAAGCCTTCACTCCATTTAAAAAGATCAATGCAATTCTCATCCATAAAAAATAGAAACAACTACCGATAGCCACACCACAGATAATATAATACTGGCATACAGATGCCTCATCCCATTCAAAGAAACCGTGCCGACGGAACTAGCGTTTTTCATCTGATTAATCTTTTTATTTTTGGAAGTACATCAATCGCGTTCGATCCCGTTTAACGGCAATATATGGTGTTAGCAGGGACTTGCAAGTAAAAGGGTTTACTAGGTTCGTGAATATTTTTCTTTAAATACAGTGAAGGTTCGTTTTATAGTTTTTTTTTTGCACGTTTTACAGTTTTTTTTTGCACCAAAATGTGTTGCAATGCAAATTTTAACAAACGAGTAGAATGCCTCAGAAGTTTAAAAATGCGCCATCTATTGGCATCAATTTTTAATGATCCGTTCAAATAATCTTTGAAATGTGAATTAAGAGCCCAATATTCCATAATTTTGTAGTTAGGAGAGGTGATTAAACAAGAACATACAATTTTTATGTTCAAATCCAGAAAATGTTATTTTACACACAATTCTATTGAATTGTGTGTACATGTCGTGCCATCTAGTGAGGTTTATTTGAACCAAATTTTCTTTCTTAGCAATGAGACCCCGTGGCCATACTGACATCGCTCGTCCTGCGACTATTCTCGCGATCACTGTTATAGAGCATGTTTGATTCATGCTTCATTAAAGTAATCGCCATGATTATTAAATAATTAAATCAAATACAGTAGTAAGTGTAACTCAATCAAAACAATACAATCATAAATCGTTACAATATTATTGACCGTTGAACCCTTTTTGTATTTATAATGTTTAACAACACGTTCTGTGCGTACATAGGCCCTTTATCTTGGGTCAAGCATGCTTACAGCTCGTGTCAGTATTCCTCCGCGATGACGCAAATATTATCTATCTAGAGATCTGCATAAATTATCACGGTATTGCTTTTCCTGCATACATTTCTATTTTAATTATAACTATGTTTATTTGGCCTATTTAAGACATATATTTTTGCGCTTTCTGTGTTAACCTGATAACAATGTTTGTTTTCTTATCTGGTGGCTTCTTCATCAGTTTGTTTTCATATATTGAAGATTAAGGCTTAACTCGCATTGCGATTTTTATTCGCGCGTTTTTTTTAATACTATTTGAGCGCGATTTTTACCCGCAGTGCGTGCAGCTTCTTAAAATTCTATAGGTCACAGAATGAGCGGAAAAAAATCTGCGAATAAAAATCGCAGTGCGTGCTAATATGCGAAAATTCTCTGGTGAGAGAGACACAGAGAGAGCTGGAGTGGCCTTTTTCAATTTGTTGAAGAACCAAACCTCTTAGTGAATATTATTGACAGCTTCTTTCCAAATTCTTCTTCCACTCTGGCGATTATTGATCTTGTTTTTAGGGTGCCGTATCCGAAGGGCCCAAACGGAGCCCTATTTCTGTCACTCACGTGTTTGTTGGTCCGTCGTCTGTCACACAGGGTTTACAGCCAAACGGTTGAAGCTACAAAGCCATACAAATTGTCAACAAAATCTGTTAAATGTTTTTAAGGGGGGCTCCCATAGGTACAGCAAAAGGGCGGCGCGAAGGAAAAAACTACCTACCCCATCGATGTGGTATCGTTGTTTCGAGTTCGTTGAGTAGATAAATACAAAGAAATGAGAAGCCACCAAAGTCAGCATTATTTAGAAAACATCTTCTTACGTTATTTCTATTTAGGTGGGATAACGGTTAGATGCTGTACCTCTAGTCTAGTCTAATCTTATATATAAAATTCTCGTGTCACAATGTTAGTAGTTACCTTACTCTACCGAAACGGCTTTACCGATTATTATGAAATTTTATATGCATATTCAGTAGGTCTGAGAAACGGCTACTATCTATTTTTTAATAGGTAGGGTAGGTAGGTAGGGTAGAGTAGGTTAGGGTAGGTAGGGTAGGTAAGGTAGGTAGGCTAGGGTAGGACAGGTAGGGTAGATGAATGTTATGGTGTTTTTATGGCAAAACTAGCCGGGTCAGCTAGTATCGGTATAAAAGTATATTTTCACTGGGTAAATGACCTCGCATAGGAAAAATAGTTAAGTTGATTGCCATTAATCATACTTAACTGCCGTTAAAGTTATGTTAATAGATACTATTAAATTTGTACAAAAAGTACAGTTGCAAACTATCGCCATGCATAAAGTTTGTAATGCTTGTATGTAGATGTTTTGTTCTAAAAACGTAATGATGATGATTATAATTCATGATCAAATAACATATCTTAAAATACAGTACTTCTTTGTTATACTCACTGATATATAGGGATCTTGTAAATTTTCTACCGATTTCAAAAAGGACGAGGTTCTCAATTCGACGATATGTTTTTTTATGATTTTTACGCGATTACTCCGCCAAATGAATCGATCTTGATGACTTTTTTTATAAAAGCTGGTGCTTCTTATTTGATCAAGATCTGACGAGTAGTTGTGAAGTTATCCTTAAAAATGCGTATTTTCATGGTAAAATAATATATCAAAACTAAAAAGAGAAATACCGACTTCCAAAACAAAACACTACAAAGCGAAAAATAACTTTCTTTTTTCCATCAAACTCTCGATGGCAATGGCGAGAAAACTGGTGGATAAGTACCATCCGAGCTGGTGGCGCAGGCATCTGATGAGCTTCTGTCACTTCTGTCAGCGGCTTCCCCCTCGGGAAAAGGGTTTTACGAGTATCAATCCAAGGGAACATTATACCGGGATGAAAAATAGCCTATGTAATATTCCTGACTATAGTCTATCGCTGTGCCAAATTTTATCCAGATCCGTCCAGCTGTTTGAGCGAAGAAGTAACCAACATACAAACACAAACACACACACTCACACTCATAAACTTTCACACTTATAATATAAACGTAAGATAAGTAGGATTATCAGCCTTATAGCCATAATAATATTTCCACTGCTGGGACACAACACACTCACACTCATAAAACTTTCACACTTGTAATATAAACGTAAGATAAGTAGGATTATCAGCCTTATAGCCATAATAATATTCCCACTGCTGGGACATAGGCCTCCTCTTTGTGTGTGGGCGTGGGCTGCAATCCAACACGCGGGCCCAGTGCGGGTTGGTGGATTCGCCATCTTTATGGCTTGCATTATACAAAGGTTGAATTCGATCAAGATAATATTTTTTTATCTAGGTGCATGCATGTCAAAGTGCACATTTTAATTCCACTTCATTAGCACGTTGATTAATTTGGTAATGGACCAATAACCTTGGAATATGTATTCCATTCGGACGATATCCGAATTTGTAAGGTCATATGAAATACGTCTGGATTTAAAGATTTCCAGAACGCGTAAATAATAGGGTCTTTGATGAAAGGCCGGGTAGATTGATCTCTCAAAAGCTTCATGCTTCCCATCAGAGCCAGTACGAGATGTAGCGTTCATGAGGTATTTTATGCAAGGTTTTCTAAAGACGGATTGGGTGAACTTTGTTTTGTAAATTCGTTTTGTATAACCTCTTGGAAGGACTGTCTACAGTTTTCCTGTAGATTCTCTTAAATTGGGATAATTGGCTGCTCATCTGTACATACGTCATAATTATACTGTTGGTCGGTGTACTCCTAATTAGATAATTTAATCGGTTAAGGTCATTCATCCTATGAAAATTCTAATTGGTAGAACCATACTTTCTCGGGCTATAAAGTGTTTGTAATGTCAACTTTCCCACGTGGGTGAATGATAAAATGGCCGGAATACCAGAAAAATAGCAGTAACTTAGCATTACCTTTCTCAAACCACAGTTTTATTTAAATAACATTTGTCATTAAGATCGTAATAACACAGGAATATTGCACTATTGTTAGTAGTAAATCATTTGAATTAACCGGTTCTTGACTGCTGAAATTAATCATCATCATTTCAGCCGAAAGACGTCCACTGCTGGACATAGGCCTCCCCCAGGCGTCGCCACATTGACCGGTCCCGTGCGTCCCGCAACCAGCGGATCCCCGCAACCTTCACCAGGTCATCGGTCCACCGAGTGGGAGGCAATCCAACGCAACGTCTTCCGGAGCGCGGTCGCCACTCCAGAACCTTTCTGCCCCATGGGCCATCCGTTCTGCGAGAAATGTGCCCTGCCCACTGCCACTTAAGTTTGACAATTCTTCGGGCTCTGTCGGTAACCCTGGTTCTCTTGCGGATCTCTACATTTCTGATTCGGTCACGCAAGGAAACTCCGAGCATGGCCCTCGCCATTGCCCTTTGGGTGACTGAACTTAATATTTGTATGTAATTTGGCACACTGGGGGAGACTATGACCTGGATTTGAAATATATTCGCGATCCTTACAAACTATTTCCGGTCTTCCGTGTAAGAGATAACAGGGGTCTTCTGTACTGGCTCGTTCCATCATAATCTTCATCATCGCTTTCCATCAAGCGAGATCTGAAGAACTAGATATTTACAAAACAAAAGTATGCTTTTTATCCATGTCCTTAATATGGACATCATCATCAGTTCATCTGCTTTTCTAAGAAGTATTAATACGTCAGCGATACCTTCTTGATGCAGCTGTGTTTACCTACTACTTTCCCCAGGATGAGACTAAAACAGCAAATATAAATCTCTTTGTGAATAAGTTTGAAGTATATTTATTTCTGTTTATTGTTTTGTCAACTAACATTATTCAATACCGATTGCTTATGTATTTACACAATCTGTATAACAATGGATAGGGTTGAAAGATCAATAACTTCAAAACGTTTTAAATACTTTGCCGATACCGACACGATGTTACTACAGGGCACAAGTCTTAGTCCTTCAAGGAACTCTTCTCCTGTCCATCCTTGAACCAGCTCTTACGGTATGCATTCAGGTTATCTCGCCACCTCTTTCCGGGCGCTGTCCATAAGCTTCTTATATATCCCGGCAAAAATAACGGTTCCTCTGGGAGTTCTACGGGAGCAAAGCCGAGGTCTAAAATCGTTGTTAATGATGTTTGAAATACGGCCAACAAAGACGTATCAGTTGATACTTGGAATATCTTTGTTGCTCATGTTATTAAAACAGACAGTACCTCAATAGGTACGTCTCTCAATGTGTAGGTCATCGTAACACAATTGTAACGATGCTGAAAACTGACTCTTTCTCGAATCTTCTGCGTCTACAGACTGTTATTGTTTTTCAAAAATAACAGTCCTCTTAGTTTAGTAGCTAGTGAGGCAATATTGGAGCACCAATCTTATTTGAATGCAGTTATAGCTTCAATATCCCTGCCGGAGTCTGTGTTTTCGTGGTGCTAGGCAACTGGACTTTCCCAGTTGTAAACGACCGTTTGTGCCTATTGGCCTTGTTTGTTCTGTTTCCTGCTTGATATGGAGGCAAGTGAAAATTTGAATTTTTTTACTACTCCTCCGTTAATCTTTTCTGATTAATTTCGTTGCGGGATCCAAGACAGTTAAATTCATACGCCGGGACTTCGTCGAGCTTCATTGCCTCGGCGCTTTTCTAGTGGTCGCCACTGTTGATTCTGGCTTTTAGGAGTTGCAGTGGTTTGGGAATAGTGCGGTGAGATTGTCAAATGGTCGAACGAGAAGTAAAAAAATGGCTGTACCTGATTTGGGTGTCCTATAGGATAAGGTCTCTACCTTATCCTTCGAACAGTGACATTATGTTTTGTTTACCATTTACCTCTATTGTTTCCGAACATTTTAAGGCCTCCGGGCCTTAGACAAGTGTCTTTCTATCATCGAAAGCGTGGCGATAGCGATTGTCAAAGACAAAATTGTATGGGATTAACAAGCGATATCGAAAAATCACGTGATCAATTTTTCGACATTTCAACTATCACCTTCGCTGTCATCAAATGCCACTTGTTTAGATCCCTAGGTCAGCCAACAGACATCCCTAACGCACTACCCCATATAAATCACGCGACATGTGAGCAGTACGTTTCGCAATGCGTCGGCGCAGGGCGGAAGATTGCGGCGTACGCGCACCGCGATCATTTGCGAAATACACGCTAATGTTGCACCGTAATGTGTCTTGCATGACACCATCGTTTTGTTACCATCGTCGTGAGTCATAATACGTGTCTTCCTTGCTTTTTCTGAAGGGTCAATTTGCAAACGTAAATTAGTAGCTTCGGTATTTTCGTCGAAGCTTGCAACTTGACATACAACTACGTATGGTACTCGAACAATTGACTGCGTCGTTGGCTCTTTTAAGCTAGGGGTCCTGCTCCAAGCTTAACCGAGTTCGATCGGATAGTCGAATTGGAAGACTGAATTTTGACTTTAACAACTGGCGAAATGTGAATTTACTATTAAAAAGTAAACACTCTACCTAACCCATCATGGTAGTCTCATCATCATCTTCCTGCCCTTGTCCCATATTACTTGGGGTCGGCGCAACACGTTTTTTTCTTCCATACCGTTTTGTCCCCCGTCACGCCATCACTGACTCCCTTTTCTTTCATATCACTCCTCACACAGCCCATCCATAATTTCTTTGGCCGTCCCCTCCCTCTCCATCCATCCATATTTATACTCATAACTCTTTTAGTAACATGCGTTTCATCCCGCCGCATCACATGGGCATGACCATACCAGGACAAACGGTTTCCTTGCAACTTTTCTGTCACTGGCGCCACTTTCAAACTTCGTCTAATATACTCATTTCTCACTTTATCCATTCTCGTCACTCCGCACATCCATCTCAACATTCTCATCTCTGCTACATGCAATCTCTTTTCATCCATCTTTTTCACAGCCGAACATTCTGATCCATACAATTCGACAGGTCTAATCACGGACTTGTAAATTTGCCACGGTAGTCTATTCTACTTATAATTTAAAGATATTTACCTCTTAAAGATATATAGATCCTCTCTATGAGGATCATGAATTCACAGTTCGCAGCATAATTGAATTCAATCAATGGCATTGCCTTGACAAAATTCTCGGGTTAAACCTACTTTTCGGACCTCTGGTGACCATCGTTGTACATCCTCTTCATTTTCCTCCAACCTTCGCTTTATTCTTCGTAAAAATGTTTGTTTGTTTACTTTTCCTCTTTATTTGGATTCCAAATACAATCTTAAACAAATTAAAGGCGTAGTAGTCAGAATCTATGTCACCTAACTAGTACGATATGTTCATAGTAATTCATTCGTCTATACAATTTTGAAACAATGGTCTATTGACTATGTATGAGGATTAAGACTTAATTACTGATGTAATATCCAATTTGAATAAGAATAATGAAACTATTTGCTGTGCCATACCGAGTGATTCAAATACCAATGACATTCTGGCGAAATTCTCTTCTATAGGAAACAAGGAACGCAGAAGACGCGAAAAGGTGGGAAAAAACAATTGAAAGCTTGCCAAAACCGCGGTTTTTTATGATGTTACTGTATTGGTTCTAAATTTGGCAGTGTTTAATTGCATTTTCATTATATTTTCATTGCTTGCAAGTCGTGACTTCTGCTGTCTGCATCGTTTCTTGAAATAGCACATATGAGAATGAAACCTGAGTTCTTGGTCGCTTTCTTTTTTCGTATGCTATTAGCACTATATTTAGAGTAAGTTTAATGCCAAGCATCTTCTTTGTCCGATTTACTTTTGTGAATTTGTCTTCAAAATAATCATTCAATCTGTCCCAATCGTGTAGGATTCGGTTTCAAATCTGAATTTGCTTTTTGAGTCGATGGTGATTTAAGCCTTAGTCAGTTTGGGCCCATTAGTTGGCTACGTTTAAAATGTGCTGGTGTTGGCCACTTGGAGCATTCTAACAAGTGGGTTATGATCTGGTCAAGTCAAAGTTCAAGTATAATCTGAATACTAGTATTTTCATAGAGCGACTTTAGTTTCTCTCCCCGTTTTCCGTCTTCAGAAGAAACGTGAGCTCGAAACTTCACGAGTGTGTTAGGTGCACGCGCACTGAATGTAAACACACAGCTGTTTACTTGTGTGATAAATAGTTGTGTGCACACAGCGACAGTGTTGTTGTTATGTGCTACACTCGTATGAGTGGGTGCTCTATCAGGTGATGTTACGTTGATGCTTTGATTTTTGAGTTATTTACTGATTTATTCTGTTGTACGATTTTTTGTGGAGACTACTTTAGCTTGTTGATGTACAAAGTATACCTTATCGTGTTTTATTTGGCGAATATAAAGAAAGTATTTTAGGCGGATATAGAATATCTATTGGACAACGTGACTACTACCGTGGAAGGCCATGGCTTGTCTTATGTCTACTGAGCACAAAACTGCATGAGAAAATATCGAACCCTGGAATGATCTAAGAAGAAGAAATATCACAAACAAAATTGAGAAAAACCAATGATTGATACATTGACTACACACACTATCTACAAAACCAGATGTAACTGGTTTCTATTCTAAAAATGTTCCATAAGGTGATGCACATCATGACACTCCGTGATCATAAAGATCACATAATATACGTACCCTAAAAATATTACTATTATGTTCTGACAAAATTCCGCGCGAAAAAGTTAAAAATATCGTTTAGACGTCATTGAGCATGGACATTACGACATAGCTTTTGTAGACAACTTATTTTTAAATTGTTTTCAGTCTAGCTATTGGCTATCGTGACATTCTGTTTTTCCTTCGTTTCGTTTTCATCCTTCTTTACTCCGTTTTTTTTGGAGACTGCACACCTCATCTTCTTCCATGCCTACATAATCATCATTACAGCTGAAAGACGTCCACTGCTGCTGGACATGGCCTTCGCCTATCGCCACATCGATCGGATTCCCGAAGCCTTAATTAACCAGGTCATCGGTCCATCTAGCTAGGTCTTCCAACGCTGCGTCTCCCGGTACGCGGTCGCCACTCCAGAACTTTCAGGCCCCATCCACCATCCGTTCTGCGAGTTATGTGCTCTGCCCACTACCACACATCTGCTCGTTTCCATGCCAAAATCTCTCTCTGTTAGTCATTATCTCTGTTTTAACGGGAGGTCTTCCAACGCTGCTTCTCCCGGTACGCGGTCGCCACTCCAGATCTTTTCAGCTCCATCAACCATCCGTTCTGCGAATTATGTGCCCTGGCCACTATCACATCGGCCCGCTTTCATGCCAACATCTCTCACTGTTAGTCATTATATCTTTGTTAACTTGCCTCTCTCATCATCATCTTTCGCACACTCTATCCTTCTTTTCTTCTGTCTGACTCTTTTCTTTGTGACATTCAAATTCAATAGTATTCTGAATTATGAACAGTTAATAATACAATGTCATATGCAAATTTCTTTTACTTGCATTATTATATTATGCTACTTGCTACTTTAACCTAACCTTTGTTAAAGGGAAAATGTAAAAAAAACATGTTTTGTATATAAATTTTGTTATGTAGTCTCATAATACGCACTTAATATAAAAAAGAAACTCGGTCTTCGTCACGATTATAGTGTCATGAGTCTTGAATGTCTTGGTGGCACCTGATGATTCATAGACAAATATTTTCGTGCGATAGTTGACCTAATAGAAAAGGCGTGTCATCTAGTCCATATTACGGATCGATCTGATGTGTTTTATAGTGTTAAATCAATAATTATACCCTTGCCGAAGAGGGATAGAACTATTCGTCCTGAGATTATTCGTCCTCATTGATCCAATCATCTATCATTGTTTAAGCTCTGAAGAGACATCTCTTCTTCAGAGCCTAAACAATGATGGTTATAAGTCCTAACACTTCATAATAACCTGCAGTTTGCCTTGCTAGGCAGATGGAAATCACACTTCTTCTCTATTATCGGTACAAACTATAAAGAAAACTCATGATGTGACAAAAATGTTGATCAGTTTAAAGACTGATCAAGAAATGTCAAATCATTGGTCAGTCGAGTTCTATACTCGTCTGACCAATGTTTTGACAGTCCAATGTGTATTTATCTGCTCGCATCTTGCATGCAAGCTATTCCAAAGCACTAAACATGGCACTAAATAATTAATATTTGAAACATTGTTAATATCAAATTTGCTTTTGTAAGCAGTGCAGTTGCAGCCGTGAACTGCCAAGATAAACCGAGTAGCTTGTAAACACTGAGTCGATGGAAATGATGAAATACGACTGCCAATGTGTAAACTAGATAAACAAGGCAATTTATCTATTAATATCTAAACACTAATACTTAACACAAAATAACATAACGTCACGACTGTATCAAAAGGCAAAAAGAACCGAATATTTTCTGAAAAAATGTAATTAAAATACTACACAGCTCTCCAATAACTGCGTACCTCATTGGCGATTACCAAAAAGTGATGTTAATCTTGAAACACTTTAGATTACAACTAATATTGCACGCAATATTTATGGCCCCATGTAGGTGCGTGGGATTGCGCGGTTGTCTGATGATAACTTTAGTAACAGTTAACTCGAGTAATCTAGCACCTGTAGAAACTATAATTAGATTCCTAGAGTTGGCTGTTACTTTTGCCTAGTTAGAAGCTGAAGCATGCCTATTGGTACGCCAAAACGTCACTGAAGATCCGCCAATAAACGCAAGCCTGTTCTATACATCCACTGCACTATACTGTTTATTTTTTTGACCCGACTGCCGAAGGAGGATAATGTGTTTATCAGTCTATATATGTATGTAGGTATATTTGTTCCTATGTGGCGTTCTAGAGACCAAATGCGTTGGCCGATTTTGATGATTCTAACGTCAACCGATTCGTCTTAACCTTGCGAGTGTCACTCAAAGTTGGAATAAAATTGGAAAATAGAAAAATGGCGGGTTTTGGCCACCATATTGTGGAGGCCCAATATTTCTTCCAAACCCTAAATGAAGAAAATCATGGTTTGCAGTCGGAGTATACATATTCGCGGGCTGGCTTACCAAAACCAGATGTATCTTCGACTACACAGCATGATTTTCTTCTTATTTACGTCTTTTTAGTTCGCTTCTTAAGTAGTCGGGTTTTTGATTTTTTGAAGTATCTTTTTTTACTGCCCTTTTGTCATCGGGGTTTAGTGGTAATTATACGTCAATGTTTCTCTGCCATTTATCTTCTCTATGATCGTTACCATCTACCACTCAATATATCTACGATTCTTTCATCTTCTCCTCTCCAAGTCTTTAAAAGCCATCTGCATTCATACTACTTGCCTTTCAGTCATTCATCACCTTCCTGCCCTTGTCCCATGATGCTTGGGGTCGGCGAAACACTCTTTTTCCATACCGTCCTGTCCCCCGTCACACTATCACTGACTTCCTTTTCTTTGATATCACTCCTCACACAGTCCATCCATCTTTTCTTCGGCCGTCCGCTCTCTCTCTCCATCCATCCACATTTATATTCATAACTCTTTTAGTAACATGCGTTTCATCCCTCCTCATCACATGACAATCACTTAATATTTTGTAAAAGGAACGACAGAGATTACCTATGTTCTAATGTTATCCAGACGTTCATTTTATCCACGACGTTCATTATTTATACTCAAGTTTTCTGGTTCCTTTACACAAAGATCGGCAGGGATTAGGCATTAGCCTAAATTGTAATGTTATCCAGACATTCATTTTATCCAAGAATGTCTACGTACTAAACTAGCTTCCCAGACAGTTGAATACTAGTATAAGTATTTACAGTTAATTAGTACGCAGAGTGCGAACACCCATACTATTTTGGAAGTTAGGAATGTTCGAACGGACTTCGGCATTCAGTCAACTCAATGTCGTTCCAATCGGGTCCAAAGTCCGGCCAATTATTATCAAAGTGAAATAACAGTTTTATTAATTAATGCTATACAAATGTGATGTGGGGTTATCCTAGCTAGTGTGTGCCGATATGTACTATAGTGGAACAGTGGTACATAGATAGGTACAAAAAACAGCTGTCTTAAAATTCGGCCAAATACGAGTATAACAGTAGCAACGGACGCAGTCTGTGTTGCAAGTGATAACCAATGGCTCTGAGACGTGGTCGCTCACAATGTGTCTCATCAGAAAGCTTACAGTAGCACAAAGGGCAATGGAGAGGGCTATACTCGGCGTTTCCTTGCGTGATCAAATCAGAAATGTAGAGATCCCTAAGAGAACCAGGGTTACCGACATAGGCCGAAGTATTGCCAAATTTAAGTGGCAGTGGGCGTCGGTCCAGTGCCCGGTAGGCAGGGCACATTACTCGCAGAACGGATGGCGACTGCGAACCGGAAGACGGAAAGAAGGCCTCCCGCCAGGTAGACTGATGACCTGGTGAAGGTTGCGGGGTATCCGGGACGCACGAGACCGGTTAATGTGGCAACGCTTGGTGGAGGCCTATGTCAAGCAGTGGACGTCTTTCGGCAGATATGATGATGATGATGATGAACGGGCCATGAAAGTTATAGTCATTCATCTGACCAGACCATATTATGATGTGGGCAGCGGGTATTTTGCATTTATTTATTTATTTATTATATGCTTTATTGTACACCATAAAATACATTAACAAAAATAAACTTAAGTCTAATACATATACAATGGGCGGCCTTATCGCATGATGCGATCTCTTCCAGGCCTGGTATGGACAGTAATTGCTTGGACATGAAATGGGGCGGTCATTGGTGTAACAACAATAACAGTGCTAAAATTTGCCATTTAATGGCCGGTCACATCATGAAGTGATCAATTCCAAGATCTGGCCATGAAATCGACATCGAGTGGAATGTACTATTAAACTTTAGAACAACCAGGAATAACCCATCACAATATAATATACAATGACCGGTATTACCACTTTCCTAATCATAAATAACCAAATCTTATCAAAACTTTTACCTTTTTTATATCCAGGTTAGGTACTACAAAGAAAGCTAGTCTCGTGCAAGTCGGCACGTTGACCGGCCGACAAGCGATTGACGTCACATAATCTATGTTTATCTAGAAATTGTTTATATTATTATTAAAATTATTCCTATTTATCACATGCCAGTTACTGATAATTCCGTTAATCGCACTTGATCTCCTGGAGACAGGATAATAGCCCAGGGGGATCAAGATAGAAATAAATTAAGCATTATTGGATTTTGAGGCGAACCTTGGACTTTCGAAGTGGAAATTTCAAAGTCCAAGTGATAAATAAAGATTACACAACAAGATACAACAACAAAAAATATGATAAAAATGATTTGTGTAATACCTTTCTAACTGGACATCTCAAAGTCCATATTTCAGTTTAAGATTATTTTTTTTTTTATCTAATTTTGTTTAGGGGCTTTTATCAAAGACATGTCAGCCCCATCGTGCCCTCAGTTTAAGATTGAAACTTATATTGGTATGATGGAAGAGATTTTAATAATAAGTACCTCATCGTTCATCATCATTTCAGCCGAAAGACGTCCGGCCTTCCCCTGGCGTCGCCACATTGACCGATTTCGTGCGTCTCGCATCCAGCGCATTCCCGCAACCTTAACCAGGTCATCGGTCCACCTAATGGTAGGCCTTCCAAGCTCGCGGTCGCCATTCCAGAACTTTTCGGCTCCATCGGCCATCCGTTCTGCGAGCAAAGTGCCCTGCCCATTGCCACTTAAGTTTCGCAATTCTTGGGGCTACGTCGGTAACTTTGTTTCTCCAGCGGATATCCTCATTTCTGATGCGATCACTCAAGGAAACTCCGAGAATAGCCCTCTCCATTGCCCTTTGGGTGACTTTAAGCTTTCTGATAAGGCCTATTGTGAGCGGCCACATCTCGGTCTCATAGGCGATCACTGGCGACACACACTTAATAAGTACCTAACCCAATACAAACCTATCACCATCCAGCCAGACCCTCATACACAGCTATATAGCCATAGCCTGACAATTAGAGGTGATATTTGTAGAGAGATCTATTTCTTAAACTAATTTCGAGGAAACCTCTCGGTTCGCTGCAACTGGTAATGTACTACAGAAGTACATACAAGGTATCAGCTATAACGATTCCTAAATGTGTTTGGCATTGACTTCATGAATTTCGGTAGCACAAGTCAATCCCACGCATTTTTCCGCCTCTTTTTTTGTCTCGCACGGGGTTTTTATTACCCGGCTGCAAGGAAAGGGTTATGTTTTTCGCGCGTATCTTGTATGTATGTATTTTTGTATGTACAGTCAAGGGTCAAAAGTGCAGTCATACTCTCCCAAAACTCAAATGGCTAGTTTTTGTAGAAGAAGTTAAACTATCCACAACTGATTTAATATTTTGTATAGAAATTAAAGTATAGATTATTCCTACTAACCGCGAAAAGTTGAAGTTATGCTGCCTACAAAAAAATTTGCCTTTTCTGTTTTAATAGAGTTTGACTGCACTTTTGTCCCTTATACAGTACCTATGTAATATTCTTTATTACCTCGTATCTTTGAAACCACTTGACGGATTTGTTAGATAGGTCTTGGCCGCCCAACTTAGATAAGTGCCATTACAAAAAAAGGAACATGGCGGATTTTGGACGCCATATTGTAGGTGTTGCAATTTTTTTTTTCTTGCCCCTCGAGTGGGGTATCAAAATATGACTGTTTTGCATTACAACAAAACAGGTATTATGTGTGGATAAAACATGTGGTGTTGAGTTAGAAGAAAGCTATTTGTAATTGCCTTTATATGGTGATTTATGGGTAAAAACTTACCAAATTGTCCATGGTTTTATACCTGTCTCTTTGTCTCCAGCGAGTGTGACGTTAAGAGTGACGCTGACACTGACAGGTAGCTGTCAACTTCATAGGGTCTTCAACTCACCAGCAAGAGAATTGCTGCAACACCACATGTTTTATCCACACATAATACCTGTTTTGTTGTAATGCAAAACAGTCATATTATGTGCTATGCTAAAACATGTGGTGTTGAGTTAGAAGACCTGTTTGGTATCTGCTGGTGATAAAACACAAACGCTATGTTGAACACCTTACAAAACTATTCTGAAATATAATCAGTTTTAATATACACTTGCACCATTCAAGTTAAAATAAAAATAATAATAAATTTCCGCAAAATCAACAGAAAATCAGAAAATTAATTTTGAATAATTCTATCAATGAATTATTTCTTACTGTTTTGCACAATTTTTTTTTAAAAATACTTTTTTAATACAAGTTCAGCCAACATTGAATGCAAGCTGTTATAATATATATATTGAGTTATTTACTGAAATACAATAATTAACATTAAGTTTTATTTAGTACTGTTCAGATCTACTTTCTAAACAAACTTCTAGGCTACTCTAGAGGCCACAGTTGACCTAATAGGTACCGCCTGGTGGGTTACCAATGTTAGTATCTTTATAAATCCATTCCCACACAAATTACAATATCTAGAAGTACTAGAAGCAGGTTTAATATTCCCTGACAGACAAATATATAAGCTTGTGACAGTACATGTGTTTGACCAAAAAGACACAACGGTCAGGTGTTTACGCAACAACCTACCTGACTGTCTACTTATTTGCCTTTTGATAAAAAAAAAAAACCTTGGCCACATAGTCATCTCATCTTCCACAGACATTAGATTTTCATAGCTCTTTTCTAGAATAGTAAGATTATAAATCTTAATAACATAAAACAATATTAACATAATTGTTCAGCTAGTGATTTCAAGTAATGAATAAACTTGAATTCATTCAATTCTTTGTTATGTTAGTAAGCCAAATAAATAAATAAATGTTCAGCTTTAGACTGACTTAGACTGACTAGCTAAAAAACTGGTAAGTGAAAAGCAAAAAATGTTTTGAAATTAAAACTGCTCATGCAGTTAAAACAGCAACTTTATGCAAGAAATATTTCTATAAGTACCAAATAATCTAGCAGCTTGCTTGGCCGTATGATGCTTTTGGGTTGTAAATTTCAAGAAATTACACCAGAATAAACATCTTTCATTGGAACCTAAGACATATTATGTCGTTAAAGTACTGTCCGCCAGTTAATTCTTGACAACTTCTGTCTGGTCCAGTGAGCTATTTGGTTAGCCCTCTTACGTTTTTTTTTTTTTTTTTTTTTTAACTACTGGTGGACTAGGGTGAATTCTGTCGTATGTAGCCCGAGCTACTAAAAACTTTCCGCATGTTCTTTATCGTAGTTAGCTCTGCTATGACCCTCGCTTGCAGATTGGACAACCAGAAAACTTCTGGTCCACATTGGTGTTTTTAGGATAAACATTCCTCTTTGTCACTGTTCCAGTGAGTTAGTAATAAGCTGAGTGGGTGGAATGCCCAGCGCAGCTAATGGTCTCGCGTTGGCTGTGCTATGACCCTTGTTATTAGGACCTACATTCCTTTTTGCCACTGTTCCAGTGAACTAGTATTAAGCTAAGTGGGTAGAATGCCCAGCTCGGCTAATAGTCCCAATCTAGGCTGCAAATGTCGCAGAAACATCACTGGAATCCTTTGATACGACAGCCATCTTTCTTGACGTGAAAAGATCTACGTCTGTGACGCCCGACATTTTATACACAGCCTCCGCGGCCTGGGCCAGAAGGCCCATATTTTGAATTGAATACAGCGTCCGCGGCCTGGGAGAAAAGTTGCCATATGCTGTAATGTACTACGCCCGACATTTTGAACATAGCCTCCGCGGCCTGGGCTAGAAGTCCCACATTTTGAATTGAATACAGCCTCCGCGGCCTGGGACAAAAGTTGCCACATTCTACTAAGTACTTACTAGATACTTTGCGACTCCTTGAAAAGCAATCTGCTTCTTCGATTACTACTCGGAAGGTAAGTGGCTAAGAGTGTTAAGTATAACTACACTAAAAGTCTTAGGAGCCCGTTTAAGGCCTTATAAGGGTTTGTCACCCCCTCCCCTGCCTCAATTTTCTGAGGTATGTAACAAAAGTCCTGTTGTCGGACTGTAAATAAAATTTGTCAGTCATTTATGGGGTTAGATCATTATTAATATTCCGAATCTATAAGTAACTCCATTTTCTTCATTATCCTTCCTGACTAATTTTTTAATTAGAGTGGAAGTGAAGTCATCCGCTGACTATTTATGACTGCAAATACAGCATGTCCGCATTCCTTTCAATTCTGAATGTTAGAATTTATATAAATGTAGCTCATTTCTTAGATAGTTACGGACCATTTATTGCGCAAGGGTGGATTACTCTGAGTCTGGTACAGCTATGGTCAGGAAACGACTTATACTTTACTACCAGTGTTGAACTGTAGTCTACAGCTTTTAATCGCGATTTGAGGTCTTGTTGAATAGGGAGAGAGGGAGTATTTCTTCCTTTGTTCAGATAGAACAATTTTAAAAGTTCAGTTTTCTGTGACACTAGTTAACATGTAACTCAATTAAAAAGCTCTGAGCTTAATACGGAGACACTGTTTACATTGCTCTATATTTTGGAAACAGATATAATCTTATCATGTGTCTAAAAACCAGACAAAGCTCTTTGAGGATTTTACCTTCCTAACACAAACTTGTAATAATGTATGTGCAATTACTCAGAAGGTTTGCCCTCACATGGGAATCAAAGAGTTAAACATAACTGGTATATTATCAACTATAAGCACCTCTCTGCTCATTCCCTCAGAAAAAAAGGTGTGATGATAATCTTTTTTTGATCCAAAGTTAACAATGGTCTCAGTGTCTCCATAACCAGAGAAATAGTTCTCATAGGATTTCCGCAATCCAATTTTTTTTTTTTTTTTTTTTCAGTCACACATCTTTGAAGTTGATGGTGTTAAAACATAAGGCTTTTTCTAAGAAAAGCTGTCAATTATAATTGTGCATTTAAAAACACACTGGAGGCATCTCCAGTAGGCTCATGACATTAGTGAATGCAAATAGGCCTGATGATCTATTTTCACTTACATTTTAATTTCAAATCATCATAAAGTTACCTACAAAAGAGAAAAATTGACCATACCTGCTTGTGAAATTGAATGAACATGTTTCACTAACAAAAACAAACTGATACCTCCGAGGTAAAAGAAGGGGTATAGTACAACCTCCAAGTTATATTTTATTTAGTACATTCATTATAGAATGTGTGCATTGAGGATTTAAGTGGTCTCTTATATTTCTCTTCTGTTGTAGGTGAAGGATAATGTGAAGAACATGCTGGGTTGTTCTTTATTATCATACCTGATATGTTTTACAAATAGTTGTGTGAATAATAAAAAGCAGGTCTCTCGAATCTTTACGAATGGAAAGCAGCCAATTTTACTAATAAAATAATCAAATTATTAATTATTTTAATTTAGTAACATTATTTTCTTCCTGTTGTTGCCATAAAAAGACAACTTTCTCTAAATTTCTTGACTCTTATGAGTTCTTTGATGTATTGTTTTAGAAGAAAAAATAAATATGTTCAAGGTCCGTTCAACCTAAAGAATCTGGTTGCAAGGTCTCTTGGTTGAGAAGATTTTCATATCATTTAAATTGTCTTTGATTTCCAATTTCTTCAAATATAACCCTGCACAAACGGCCTATTTATTGCTCACAATATATTTAGCATTGTATTCTTTGAGGTTTTTAACCTTGAAAGACATATGTATGCGAGCATTAAAATTATTCAGGTTTTTATAAACCGACTTATCAGTATCAGCCGAGTTGTCTTGTATACCTGACTTGGATAGTTGCAATTGTTCCAAGTATATAGTTTCCTACTAATAAATGCACAGTTAGTCAGCGGCAGCCAAAATAATCTTTGTTTTTGCCAAAATAACACAACTCTTTCTTTAAGTTTATACAAGTTTTCTTATAATCTTTATTTGCCATATTAGTACTGATATCTTTAATTGGTTATTCTTAACTTTGTAAGTACCTAAATAGGTAGGTACTCGAAGGAAGTTCACTAAACGTGTCATAGGTATTTTTCAAAAAATGCGACAAGTATGAAGTCGAATCACTTAACTTATTAGTCAATCAATTAAGATACTATAATCTCACTATGAAGCTGTATAAATTTTTACGCACTCAGTTCCGAATAATCCGAAACAAAGTGTCACCCTTCATACTTGTACAGACTTGCCTACTTACGTGAAGCATTTTCGTCTTTTTCTGGCGAAGGTGATACAATGCCCCCATCCTCTGCGGATGAAGATGTTGTCTGGACTCGTCAGTCCAGAGTCAGATTGCCTAATCGAATATTAATAATATCTATTCGAACTTTGGTCACCTCAACACTTACCGGGACAATTATCAAAGAATGCTTAAACACAACTGAAAAACACTGACACGTATTCTAAAAAGACACCGTGTGTTTATTTAATACAATAATATATCGTATTTCCACACTTTTTTTTTACTTTGAAAATTTTCCGTCTTTACCGGCAAAAATTTACAAACGCTATGAAGTTGACAGCTACCTGTCAGTGTCAGCGTCACTCTTAACGTCACACTCGCTGGAGACAAAGAGACAGGTATAAAACCATGGACAATTTGGTAAGTTTTTACCCATAAATCACCATATAAAGGCAATTACAAATAGCTTTCTTCTAACTCAACACCACATGTTTTAGCATAGCACATAATAAGGGGTTTTTAGAGGTGATTATTTTTATTATTGTTTTTAATTTTATGCTCATTTCTCGTGTCTCCTGTGCGGGTCACAAATAGGTACGTTTTCTTTCTTTCTTTTTGATGTTTTGACAATCTTGATCATCGCTAGATCTTTTCTAGTGATGATCAGACTGAATTTACCGTAAAACAGGTTCTCTTGTCGGCACAATTGCGTTCCAGTTAAAATGACGTTAATTAGTTCATCCTCATCGTCTGCAATTTTTCTCGAGATCAATCTGTTTGGCCTAGACATGTTCGTGTAGCACCTGCTTTGTATATCCCGACTAGTTTGAAAAGATACCTTTTCTGGCCGGACACATCTATACTTATAATATAATAGTATATATAAAGCTGAAGAGTTTGTTTGTTTGCTTCTTTGAACGCTCAGGAAATCTCAGGAACTACTGGTTGGCATTGAAAAAATATTTTTGTGTTGGATAGTCCATTTATCGAGGAAGGTTATAGGCTATATAACATCACGCTACGACCAATAGGAGCGGAGCATAGGTAAAAATGTTGCAAAAACGGAAACAAAATATTCCTTTTTGAGGGCTTCCGTTGCGTGCGCTGCGTAAACGGTTTTAGTTACGCAACAATCATGGTAGGTAGCTGACGGGAGCGAAGCCGCGTGGGACAGCTAGTCATTGATAAGACTCTGCGTTCTTTTTCTGATCATGAAGATAGGTATAATGTTATATCTGTTCCAACTATTGCTAATTAGATTATTTATGGCGTTTCTGCTAATTATCTACAAGTTCGCGCTTGACCACTAATTAAAGACCGCTCAGGTGCTAATCCGGTTAACTTATAACTGTAATTATATGCGAAACTTTTGCGTAAGATATTATTTTGCTGCTACGGTGTCACTACTAAGACTGCTTGCGATAATTTTTCATTAAGCATCTAAGGTGTAAGTATTATGCTATTATACTCTTTGCGCTGTAGCGTGGTGCGGGTGACAGTTTCAATAAAAAAATTACGCACATACGTATACGCATTTTTTGTAGTTTAACGTCATACAGGCAACTATGGTATATAGTATAATGTAGCGGCACCGACGCCGCCACTTACGAACTAATGACCTGACGTCACAGAAATCCTGCATCGCGCAAGCAAAGTTTTCGGCGCGATTAGAACACATACAACAGTCCGACAACAACCGTCGGACAGTTGCCCGGACCAGACACAACACCCGTCTTGTCGGAAGATCCTCCCTTTACTATGGAGGTTTGTGGAACTTTACACTCTGTTCCACTTCCACCTACCTCCAAAATGGTATGACGTGTCACCCGCAACCATGCTCCAACTAAAAGAGGAATAAGCTACTATTGCAGAATATCACCCGACAGATATTTCCTCTCATAAGTCCTACTCTTTAAGCTTCGTTATATTTTATAAATCTTAAAAAAATACCCCAAAGTCTAACAACAATTTTTTGTGAGCACCCCAATTATAAAAACAAATGCCGACGGTTTTGTTTTTTCAAATCCAAACAATCTGTATGACCATTATAATATCAGAGGATTCATAACATATCTTCAGTTTCCAAGGGCATAATTATCTGCCATGCCGGTAGATGGCCTCCCAGGAATAATAGCTTCAATAATAGCGTACCGTATAAACCTGTCCTCTTTAGATTTACAGGTTTTATTTAACATCCACCTGTGGTTTATATTCGCACGTTTTGTATTAACAAAGTTAATTTTGTATTTCCTTTCATATGGTTCTGAAGGTTATTTTTTAAGTTGGGCCCTCCAAGTATATTCTTCTGCCGATAGGGATGTTTCCTGGGTATAAATGAAAATTCGTTTTAGTCCGTCAGTGAGATTATTAAATAATATAGGACACGTATTTTTTGCTTTACCAAATTAATAAAAAAATACAAAGTTAAAGCGCATCAAAGTTCAGAAGTGAGGGCTTGTGACGTCACTAAGGCAGTATATAAAGTGTACAAGCGCCGTGACGTCACACGATATTTCAACGCTTTATATCGTCGTCACTTTATGTTTACGTGTCAAAAGAAAAATACGTGTTTAATATTTTTTTTATTAATCTACTTGGCGGACAAAAAACGTTTTTGTAGTAAAATTCCAAATATTTTTTTTTAAATAATCTTTTTAAACGGAAAGGTACTAAATGTAATACCGGTATCGCTTGTACTAGTTCCATGGTACCAAATTATTTCAATCTTTTCAAATTCACATAAGTACGCCAAGTTTCATCTTAATATATATGTCGGAAACACGAGGGCTTCCTTCCATATACCCTCGTACTTGTGGGCTTATCGTGGGTTATGCATGCACGAGGCAGGTAACTTATGCCGTTTTAGAGATAGTCCTTGATCCAACAACGAAGCAGTGGATTCGGCCACCAATAGTTTCGCTTTCTCTCAACAAAACCACACTTTGTCAAGTTTATACACGCCACTTTAGAATTCCTCCAAACTCTTTTTTTCAAACACCAAACGCGTGTCCGCGCGTTTTCTTTCTAACTCTAGCACCACAATGGCGGGAGAAAACCACTCAGAGCGCCAAGTATGGCACTCGCCGCTTTATTATTGGCTCAAGCACACATCCGGCAAAACCACCGCTTTGAACATCCAATCGAATTCAAGTATTTTGACATAAGGGAAATGAAGTGTTGTCAATCGAATAAAATCTAATTGAAATTTGAATCAGAAGCTAAATGTTGCCAATTAAATAAAACTGAATTAATAAGTTTACAAGCGATATTTCTTCGTTCCCAACTATTAATCATTTACCTTCCTCCGATACGGCCATCTTGACATTCAAACGGTCCCACGTTTGATGTAGAGCGATGAACAACATCGTTACTCAATTGTGATAAAAAAAAACAAAAACCAAGAGGGGAAAAAAATAATTAAACAATAGGTTAAGTTCGGCCGCTCCTGACCAAATAAAAAAAATTACGTGGTCGTGACATCTTCCACGTGAAACTTTCAATCAACACCGTATATTACCAGCCGACAACTAAAATCAAGAACTTCTTTACTCATGAAAACAATTCTCATAGCTTTCACACTGTTCATTTGTTTTCTCCATGTAAATCTAGGTCTCCACACCGTACACCATACACAACCATCGTCGTACTATAGAAACAGATACCTCACCGTTTAGACAGCCATATTAACACTAACACATTCTAAACGGTTACCGAAGCACCAGAGGTACCAGGTTCCCAACAGACGTCAAATCGGTCTCGAAGCATTTAGTGTGCCAGAAACCACACAACATACCATGCCACATACACCAAACAACGGGTCACCGAGGCCCCAGAGGGACCAGGCTCCCCCAGACACACAACAGGTCACCAAAGCCCCAGAGAGACTAGGCTCCCCCCAGACAACAGGTCACCAAAGCCCCAGAGGGACCAGGCTCCCCCAGACAACCGGTCCTCTCGAAGCAACAAGACTGCAAGATACCCATGCCACATACACTAAACAACAGGTCACCGAAGCCCCAGAGGAACTAGGCTGCCCCCCATACATATCCAGCAATGTTTCTTGTTCCCACAGCAATTGCTGTGCCTCCTGATGGTCAACCCTGTGACCATCCTGCAACCATAGTCATCCTGACCAGGCCTCGTAACCCATCTCGGTTACAGCAGTCATCTTTTGACCACTCACCAGCCTACCTTAGGCTACAGCAGTCATCTCTGACCACTCACCAGCCCATCTTAGGCTACAGCAGTCATCTCTGACCACTCACCAGCCCATCTTAGGCTACAGCAGTCATCTCTGACCACTCACCAGCCCATTTTAGGCTACAGCAGTCATCTCTGACCACTCACCAGCCTATCTTAGGCTACAGCAGTCACCGCAGTGACTACTCTTCACACCGCACAGTCAGTCCTTTGACCATGCACACGACCTCACCATTGCTAGATTGATTTGAATCAGTCTTCACCATAGTACATTCAGTTACGTCAATGGGTACTTGATCTTTCAGATTTTCTCTAACTCATCATGAACCAAACAAAGCCTTTAATTCAACACCACCATTTAATTCATAATTGCCACCATTCAGAATTCCAATTCACTTCCAAACAGCACCTTTAAACCAAAATGAAATTTGTTATTTCAATCTTTACTCTCATTATCAATCTTTATTCTGAATACCACGGCAACCTCACATTCAGGATTTCACACACAGCCAAAAGCATACTCAAGAACTCTATTCTATGTTCATGATTTCATACCAAACTCTCAGTACGATAGGTATAATAACTACCAACACCAAACATTACCAACTTTGCAAACTAAAAATTAAATCATGCACCGCACATCACCGACTTTACATCTGTGTTAACATTATCTTATCCAACTTGAATGAAATAACACAAAATAACGTTAGTGAAGTGGACTGTATTGTTGGTTCGGTTGGAGACTCGTTGAGGAAATGAAAATACTATCGTGATTCGTATCTTCAATTTATTCCTTACTTGTTACTCCTTGTAGAGTGGAAGACCGACTGTGTCTCTGCCTACAAGCGGGCCGGCTTTTATACAAAAACCGCTCGGCGAGAACAATGGCGCCCCTATTTTGCAACTGTATTCAAGCATGGCACCACAGAAATGCCGATTTTATAAAACTTATCTTACTTAAATATACACAAGTTATACATTTCCTTAATCTACATACTTAATTCTACATAGGAAAAATATAAAAGGTGTACAAAGGTCAACACAAAAATCTTAATCTAGATTCCTCCTTACTCCAAGTATTAAACTATGACAATATACATAATCTTATCTAATTAGCTACCTTTTCTCTAAATCTTATGTATATTTCAAGTTTTATTATACTACTACTACTACTCTAAAATTCACCTGGCCCATACATGTGTCATTTTACACACGTGGTCAAACACGTGGACGTGTTCATTTATTTTTGTAACAAAGAAGAAAACTGCGAGACAATCCCAACTAACTATCTACCTTTTCTCTAGTTCTTATACACATTACAAGTGTAGATAGCTTTACTCACATGGCACCTACGTCAATCCTACTTTAAATATTCACATGTTAATTTCTAAGTTACAAGAAAGCTAAGAGACAATGCTTACGGTACATTGTGTCCGGCCCAACCAGGCCACACAATGGGACATTACAAGGGACGGAGTTCGTCTTATTTTCTCACGCCGCTTCGCGGCATATGGCCATACTTTCATACAAATTTTAATTACGGTCGAGGAATATTAGTCGGGCCCGGAACATTAAGCATTGATTTTAAATAACATTTTATAACATTGAAAAAGGCCGACAGAATATCTATATTGCCGCTATTCATAGAACCCAAAAATGTGTAGTTATAAAAACGGCTATTAAGGAATTTAGCGTGGGAAGTGTCCATTTCTAAAATCACCACGTGAAAGCCGTTGTCGTTTACAGTTAGGTATGTTCACAATGACCAGCACAGACTATTCAACAAGTTAGCACAGCCATTACTGACAGTATACTTCAAATTCCAAACTTATTATTCAAGTTAGGTAGGTACTAGACTTCCGACATGACACCACACAATTCACAAATACACACCTTTATTTAAAGAGATGATACAATTATTAAAATTTTTGAACAATGTTCAAGATTACCGAGGCCAAGCATCGTTGAACAACACAGAACAAGGAAACCATTCTTAGTTTTCTCCAAAAAAACAAAAACCCATGTACCAAGTACATCAAATAGAACCCAAGTATCCCATCCGTGGTCTACAATTCACAATAACTTAGCAAATACATTTGCTACACAGAATGCACTTTCAACTTAAACGCTGAATAAACTCTTGACTCCGTCATCTCTCTGACCCACGAAACTGAGAAACCGTTCAATTAGAATTAAAATGTTGCCAATTGAACATCTATCTCATCCTCAGCCACAACTTGGAACAGTTATTGGCTCTCGAGCATCTCATAATACCTGAACACGTCTTCTCAACACCATCTAAATGTCTAGTTGCACTTGTCATTCACCGTAGTCAGTTTAAATCATTTTTATTTGTAGGTATCATTAGAATGACATGTTATCAGTTGATTAGTTCTCTACAATGGGATATATAACAACTACAGACATTAACTTTACCTTTATTCAACCGTAGGTAGCAACAAAACTAAACGCCAACTATCTAGGCTATAGTAACGTTAGCCCTCGTGATGTTTGCAGGTTGTAAGATTGCAAATCGAGACGAACAAAAAACTATTTCACTAAACTTTAACACCGGTTTGAAATAAACTTGATCACATAGCTCTTAACTGAAAGTTATTGCATGTCTTTGCAACAATGCAAAAGTAAAAAGTCTAATCCTCACAGTGACTCACACCTTGTAACGATTTATTAATAATCTAGTCTTTATCTAGTAACTTTTAAGTTAAAAATCATATCAAAGTTATTTGTTTTGTATCCTCAAACTTTTTCGAATATTGACACTTACTTGTCACTGTCTTTATGTCTTATAGAGATGAGCAAGGGATGACGTTCTGTTATCGATTAATGGACAAATCGATTTTAAGGACATAAAAATAAATAAACGTTTTTTCAATCGATATCCAGTACTGAATCGATCCAGCGAACCGATATTTCACCCGAGAAAATCGAGATAAGATTTTTCTGTTTTGATATGAACCAAAATATCATTTAAAAATAATTGAATGTATATCACAAACATAAGTGAATTCAACGTAAACAAAATAAATATTGTTCCCTTATACCTGATACTTTAATTTAGTTGTAAAAACAACCCCAATCGGCCAAAGATGCTAAAGAGCGACTATTATTACGATTTTTCTTTTTGCGTTCCGTAACTGGATTCAAACTTGTATTGAAAATACCAACGCGAACAGTTAGAAAGTATGTTGTTTCCAAGGAATAGCATATTCACAAATTCCCTTGGAGATCAAATCAACAACAAACTCAGTGAGAGTAATATTTACGGTAAATCTGAAGTGACACCTATTAATAAAAAATGCTTGGCTAAAATTCCTAGTGTTCAAACATATAAAAAAACGGATTGCTAATATCTTTACTTCTCGATTGTCAGTAAACAACAACCTATTTATTATCTGTGTTTATGCTTGTGACAGCACTAGTGGTCACAAAACCGTGTATTATTGTTCTAACAACACAATAATGTAATGAAATCTCTTTTTTTTTTTTGCGTTTCGTCCCCACGTTCCAATGCTCCGAGTACATTAGAAACATAAAATTGCGAAAATCGTTTTGTTGTTTATTTTGTTGGTGAATAAAAAAAGATTAAATACTTGATGAAACAAAATATTTCAAAGCTCGAACAAAGCAAGGATATCAATAGATGGCGTGACATGGACTGACTTCTCATTCTGTCTATGTAAAAATGAATTGTTCATTTTTTAATTGATCATAAAAAAATTCATGCACCTATTCAATAAGTTATTTCAAGCAGCATAGTACGGCTAATGGGGTCCCGAATCTAATTTCGATGATTATTGAAAGAAACATACAGTATCAACACCATTACACAGATAGCGCTGTTTGAATATTTTTTATTTATTTTTTACTCTTTTTATGTAACTTACATGACACATTTCCATGAAACAAAATAATGCAATAGTTATAGATTGCAATGAATGCAAGAATTAATTGTAAAACTTAGGTAAATCCAAACCCAATACATACTTCGGCTGCCACAAAAATGCACAGCTGCACTGATTGTTGAATGCAGATCAATCAAAGTAACATACCTTAAGCCTGTACTCCCGGATGGGTCAGGCAGCAGTGCCGACCATGCTCACATGCACAAGTCCAGACTCCTAGATGCTACCAGAAAATATTAAATGGATTGATCACCGCAGTGGCATGTATAACACCACTAAATTTCCTCTTTCATAGCACTGTAGGCTGCGGGTTATGTGTTGCCTTTTGAAATGGAACCTGAGCTCCGCACTTGTATCACCACACACAGCTGTTCACAACAGGTCTTGTGGTATCCACAGCAGCCATGTTGAAGGGCTCAGACGTCCATGCTATTTGTTGAATATTGTCCGAATGCCTGAAAAATTCATGTCTATGAGCAAGTTTTCACACAAGCATAATGTTTTGTTGAATCAAGTTGTAGCTTAAGGATGTTTGCTCTCTTGCACTGTATTTACACAAGTCGTCTTATTCTCATGCGAGTTCCACTGACAGTATGAAACTGGCTAAGTTTCTTTTAGCATCATAACGAAAATAGAAATTTATTTTAAATTTTAGCCACTTTATACCAAGAAAAAAATAGGTATTGTGGCTAAAC
Organism: Orthosia gothica; assembly: GCA_949775005.1. Classification (NCBI taxonomy): domain Eukaryota; kingdom Metazoa; phylum Arthropoda; class Insecta; order Lepidoptera; family Noctuidae; genus Orthosia; species Orthosia gothica. The sequence goes on from OX459047.1 coordinate 23,770,034, forward strand.
TTCACAAGGCATTAGATAGGTACTAATTATTGTCAGAATACTCAAGTTTATACTTCCCTGTACATCTATACACCACAGTTGCGTTTGCCCAGTAGGTATCTAGTCAGGATTGGGCATCGATGTCATCATTAACATTATCTGCAACTAGACTTCGCACATTGTCTAGTATAGGCCAAACTATACGGTTGATTTCGGGCAACAAAATATTCCTGTCTCCGCTCTCCAGTAGCCGACGAGTTGCGAAACGTCTCTCTATGTAGGTAGGTACTTCCATGCAAATTTTTGCGCATCAAAGAGAGCGCGTCAGCCATTACTCGTCTCATTTGATCCAGCATCGCCTTGTGCGTGCATTGGTTCATACTTCTGATGTCGGAAACACGAGGGCTTCCTTCCATATACCCTCGTACTTGTGGGCTTATCGTGGGTTATGCATGCACGAGGCAGGTAACTTATGCCGTTTTAGAGATAGTCCTTGATCCAACAACGAAGCAGTGGATTCGGCCACCAATAGTTTCGCTTTCTCTCAACAAAACCACACTTTGTCATGTTTATACACGCCACTTTAGAATTCCTCCAAACTCTTTTTTTCAAACACCAAACGCGTGTCCGCGCGTTTTCTTTCTAACTCTAGCACCACAATGGCGGGAGAAAACCACTCAGAGCGCCAAGTATGGCACTCGCCGCTTTATTATTGGCTCAAGCACACATCCGGCAAAACCACCGCTTTGAACATCCAATCGAATTCAAGTATTTTGACATAAGGGAAATGAAGTGTTGTCAATCGAATAAAATCTAATTGAAATTTGAATCAGAAGCTAAATGTTGCCAATTAAATAAAACGGAATTAATAAGTTTACAAGCGATATTTCTTCGTTCCCAACTATTAATCATTTACCTTCCTCCGATATATACATAATAAGCCTGCGGGAAGTGCTATTGTGCTTGTGCTTGTGCGTGTTATGATTACTATTTGCCGGACACACAAATAATAATAAAGCTTTTAAAAATTACTGGTCATGTTCAACACCTTTCGTGATAACAGGTTGACTGTCCAATTAGTAAAACAATAGTTTAAAACAATAGAATTAATCATACATTACTAATTGGACAGCGAAACTGTTGAATTAAAAAAACAAGGTCTACATGGGTACTTATGTCAGAAGCTATTGCACATATTATGACAATACCGTCAATGTTGTGATAAATTTTTCGTCTATCTATCGACGGTCTAGGTTACTTTTGGAATTTGTATATTGTGCTTCTGGAATTACTCGGGCTGATTTTTCCATTCATCTTTAACTCGCATTGATCACGAACCAAGAATAAGAATTTAATATTTTACTAAAAAATAGTTTTATTAACACGGAAACTGAGTTAAAACAAGTGAAACAAATATTGAAGGTAGTACAAGAAAAAGCAAACAAAGTTGAGATGCTAGAAACAAGAATTAAGGTCCTAATGGAAAAAAATAAAAACCTAGAAGCTAATCTTCATAGAAGTCAGGTACCAAATCAGAGAGAGCAAAGCCTTACAGGACCTGCACTATCTTTTGCAAACGCGGTCAAAGATAAGCAGGTAGTCAGAAATAAAGTAGCAAAGGAATTTGTGGCCACAAAATCCGCGGAAATAGTATTGGATGACGAGCTGTGCCAAGTAGTATATAATGAAAAGAAGTCTAAGGACGGTGAAATTGGAAAAAAGGAAGAACCTGTAAAGGAAGGAAACTGGACTACAGTTACCAAGAAAAGAAACAGATATTCGACCAACGAAGTAAAGAAAGGCGGAAATACAAGTGCAATTGATATACAGGGTATGGAAAAGAAAAAATATTTACATGTATGGCGTTAGCATAAGGAAACAACAGCGGAAAATATAGAAAAACATGTAAAAAAAATATACAAAGATAAAGTACCCGTGAAAGTCGAACAAATAAAACACAAGACTGAAAGGGATTACGCATCCTTTATAATAGGGGTTCCCGAAAGCAAATACGAAAAGTTGTGTCAACCGGAAAGCTGGGCAGTTAACATTGATTTCGCGGAATGGGTGTGGTTTCGTAGAACAAGCAAACCCAGAACCCCCATATAGCACCGTAGAGATACTGTACCAAAACGTGCGAGGATTGCGAACAAAGTTGGAGGAATGTTACACAAATATTTTAACCGGAAGTGCGGACTTATTTGCCATAACCGAAACAGGCTGCAACGACTCCATACATGACGCAGAAATAATTCCACCAGGATACAAGATTTTACGATGTGACCGAGCAGACGGGCGTAAACAAGGTGGCGCGTTTCTCGTGGCCACACCGCGTTTTGAGTTGCGGCGAGTATCACTGCCTGATGTGAACATTGACAAGCAGGTATTTGAACTGGTGTGTGCTACCGTGTACCTACATAACCGATTTATGTTTTTATTTTGTGTTGTTTACATTCCGCCTAATAGTAGTGATAATGAATACATGGTATTATTTCGCATCATTGAACAATTTTGTAGTAAGTACAGGGATATAGTAGTTGTAGGTGACTTTAACTTGTATTCTTGTTCTGTGGCCATAAGTCATTATTATGAATATTTTTATACTTTTTGTGGATTCACTCAGAGTAACACGGTGGGAAATTGTAATGATCGTCATTTGGATTTGGTGTTGAGTACATTGACGGCGTGTGAGTGTGCGCGCGTCGGAGACGCCGCTCGTGCCTGTGGATGCGTATCACCCACCGCTCGAGATCTCGGTCAGCACAGGCTCGCGTCGGCGTCGGCCTGGCTCAGCGGGCTCGGCTACACCCGGCTCGGCGGGCTCGGCTGCACCCTTCGAAGACCTAGGTGCGCCTAGAGGTTGGAACTTTAACAAAGCCGACTTGTTGACAATGTATTCGTTAATTGCAGCTTCTATAGCTGCAATTAACGAATTTTGGACCCCTTTGTATGAGTTGGACTCGGAGTCAGGTTTGGATTATTTTTATAGTGTTATTAATTCTGTTATAGATGACTGCGTCCCCAAAAAAAAGCGAAGTAGTGTAAACTCGGGGTACATTTATCCTGAGTGGTACACTAGTGAAATAATTCGCGACATAAAATGGAAGGCTAGTCTACACAAACGGTACAAAGCAAGCGGGTCGAGGGTCGATTACGAGGCTTTTGCTAGGTGTAGAACTAACATTAAAAAGTTGATAGTAGTCGCACAGGAACAATATCATGGCCGTGTTCAGAGTCAAATGATTAGTGATCCTAAATCTTTGTGGAATTTTGCAAAATCCAGGAGAGGTAGGAGAAGTCCGCAGGAGATTTTGAAGGATGGTGAGGTATTGTCTGGTCAACGGTGTGTGGAGGAGTTTGCGGAGTATTTTTACTCGGTCTATAGGGCGGAACCACCTGTGTTGGATGTAGACGCAGCAATAGAGAAAGCAGGTAGTGGGAACGGAGCGGTACGAGTGCACTTAGACCAATTGCAGTTGGTGGACGTATGTCGCGCGCTTCGAGACCTGAAACCGAAACGTTCCGCAGGGCCTGACGGCATTCCGCCTTACATCTTTAAGGATTGTGGGTCAGTGCTAGCTAAGCCGCTTCTTCACATTTATAACAAGTGTCTAGAAGCTGCCGTGTTCCCGGAGAGATGGAAAGTGACTCGCGTTGTTCGTGTTCCTAAGGGGGGGTCAGCAGAATCTGTGGATGGGTATAGGCCAGTTGCAGTATTGTCGACCCCGGCCAAAGTACTGGAAACTGCCATTCACAAGATTATTTATCAACAGGTTAGCGTACAGCTCTCAGACGCTCAGCATGGTTTTCGACCGGGAAGGAGTACCACCAGTAATCTTCTTTGCCACATGGCTCATCTGGTGCCGACAGTGGATAGTGGGGGCCAAGCTGATGCTGCTTACTTCGATTTTCGAAAAGCATTCGACCTAGTCGATAATGACATGTTGCTTGCAAAGTTAGCTGGTGTTGGTTTTACCCCACATTCACTCCAGTTTTTTGCCAGCTACCTGAGAGATAGGCGACAGTACGTGGAATATGCGGGACACGTGTCAGATCCGTATTTCACGAGGTCTGGAGTGAGTCAGGGCAGTAACCTTGGACCTTTGGGGTTCCTCCTGGTGGTTAACGACCTACCAGAAGTAGTCCAAGACGCTCACTGTTTGTTGTTTGCCGACGACCTCAAATTATCTCTCACAGTGGAAAGGGGCGAAGACTGTGACAAGCTACAAAGGGATATTGACAGGGTAGTGAGCTGGAGCAGAGAAAATCTGTTGCAGTTCAATATCTCGAAATGTGTGACAATCACTTTTTCTCGTGCACACAATCCCATTGTGCATGCCTATCATATTGATGGCTTGCCTATGACACGGGTCACGGAAGTCAAGGACTTGGGGGTAAGTTTCAACACCAGCTTGACATTTCGTGATCACGTTACGCGTTGCTGTAAGAAAGCATATAGAAATTTAGGTTTTATGCTTCGTACGGTCCGAGGGTTCACAAATTTGAAAGCCATTAAAGCTTTATATAATGCATTGGTTAGGAGCCAGCTAGAATGTAACGCAGTCATCTGGTCTCCACATGAAGCTAAATATAGTCTCATGCTGGAGAAGGTACAAAACAAATTTATTAGATATTTGTATATGAGGTATTACGGTGTTTACCCATTTTATCCCTTAATGTATCCTACTTTATTTATTTTAGGTATGGTAGGATACAATGAATTGAGGGTTAGGAGGGAACTGGCACTCACCACATATATTTTCAAAATATTGAGAGGGAAGGTGCATAATGCAACTGTTTTAGGACAGGTGAGTCTGTGTGTTCCGGACAGGTACGTCTGGCGACGCCGGCGGCCGAGCTTGCTAGTTGAGCCGCGCAGTCGAACCAACCTGTTAAGAGAGGCGCCGCTGACTCGCGCACTCCGCACGCTCAACCTTGTGGCTATTGAGACGGACCTATTCTACTGTACTCTGGGTGAATTCACAAGGAGTGCATTGTTTAGAATTAGTTATAGATAAAAATTGTTATGTAATTAAGCTAACCTAAAATTGGTTTAGATACTATTGTTATGTAAAATATTAGGTTTACTGTAGTTAGCGCATAAATCGTATTGGGTGTAATCCTGTAAAGATTTATGTGATAAGGTTGAAATAAATAAATAAATATCCCACCAAAACTTTTTCATGTAAAGCAGGCGTTCCCAAACTTATTTTAACTTAAAATAAAGAAATGTACCTCTTCTCGCCTGAAACACAGGATTACCTAGTTCAGGCACATAACACAATGTGAACATGACATAGACTTAAGCCAAAATTGTATTGATTATTTTGCCTTATGATTTTAAATAAATATATTATTATTATTTCCTTTATTTCATTATTGTACATAGTTTTTACATTTTTAAATATTATCTTATAAAAATAAAATAAAATAAACATTTAAAAATATAAAAATTAGTAGCCCACCGGTATCGGGAACAAGGTCCAAGCTACCGGTGGTTAGGGCTGCTGAGAGAGGAACCTCCTAACGATACGCGCCGTGTCCAGGAGTACCGCTTTCTGGATCACGCCCTTGATCCAGCTGCCCAACGAGAGCCTCCTCAGATGTTCATCGAGACTCTTAGCTATTATGCCATTGGCCGTCACGACTATCGGCACAATGACTGCTGTATTCACATCCCACATGTCGACAACCTCGCGAGCTAGATCAAGATACTTACTTTTCTTATCTCTCTCAGCCTTCACGAGGTTCTCGTCATGGGGGACCGCTATATCAACAATCATTGCGCGACGCTTTAATCGGTCTATCACCACTATGTCAGGCTTATTGGCAACAATAGTCCTGTCAGTGATGATAGACCGATCCCAATACAACGTGACATTGCCATTTTCGAGAACTGGGTCGGGCACGTACTTATAGTAAGGCACTTCCGATTCCACAAGATTGTATTTAAGAGCAAGTTGCTGGTGGATAATCCTGGCTACAAGGTTGTGTCTATGCAAATAGTCTCCGTTAGCCAGACTAGAACAACCGGAAATAATGTGTCGGATTGATTCGCCCGGCCGGTGACATGCCCGACAGATGTCAACCGTGCCGTCCTTCACAATGTATTTCCGGTAGTTGTTCGTCATCATAACTTCGTCCATAATCGCAAAGACAAAACCTTCGGTTTCCCCGAAAAGGTCACCAAATCGCAGCCAGGCCACGGACGCTAAAAGATCTACATCGGGCCCATATAGGACCCGGTAGAAGCGTCCGTGAAGTTCCTTGCTCTGCCATACCTCCCTGCGGTCATTAGTATCTAATACTATAGGTTTGCGCCAGTTCTCGTTAGCCAAAGAGAGCGGGGTAAGGCCCTTGTCCACCGCTACCACATCTCGATGCATACCCACGTCGGCAGCCTGGAAATATTCCCTAAGACTGCATACCTCGCGGTTGTGCAGGGTTTTAGCATTTAAAAAGCCACGACCTCCGCACTTCCGCGGGATATACAGTCTCATAACCGATGATCGTGGGTGATGCATACGATTTGCGGTAAGCAATGTGCGGACTCTCCTATCCAAGGCGTCAAGTTCTGTCTGAGTCCATTTGAGTATGCCGAAAGAGTACATCAAGACCGGCATGACCCAGCCGTTGAAGGCGCGCACCTTGTTCCCACCTGATAAAAGACTATTTAGTACTTTTTTCAGGCGGCCAAAGAAGCGCTCCTTCAACGATTGTTTCACTTCAGTAGCATTGATGCCTAGTGCTTCCGACATACCCAAATACTTGTAAGTTTCGGTTGAGGAAAGGGATCGAAGGTGTATGGAATCCGAGAGTTGTATACCCACGGATTCCATAATCTCCCCTCGCTTTACATGCATGGCTGCACATTTGTCCACACCAAATTCCATCCTGATGGCGTCACTGAAGGTTTCTGTTACCTTCAGTAGCTTCATCAGTTGCAAGTTGTTGGGTGCAAAGAGCTTCAGATCATCCATGTAAAGGAGGTGTGATAGGACCTGACCACCTCTTCTCAACCGATAGCCCAGGCCCGAACCCTCCAGCAGTGTACTGAGAGGGTTCAGGGCTAAACAAAACCACAGAGGACTCAGACTGTCGCCCTGAAATATGCCGCGCTCGATCCTTATAGGTTCGCTGTTTTCCTGAATCTGTCGACATCCTGGATAGTGAAGGACCGTCCTCCACTGCCCCATACATGACGTCAGGAAGGCGCATAGAGTTGCATCAATTTTATACAACTCCAGCACCCTCATGAGCCATGTATGTGGCACTGAGTCATAGGCCTTCTTGTAATCTATCCAACATGTCGCCAGATCCTTGCGGGAACGGCGAACCTGTTGGCTAATGGCAATGTCTATGAGGAGCAGCTCCTTAGTACCGCGGGACCCGTTCCTACATCCATTCTGAGAAGCAGACATGATGGAATTATTCTCAATATGCTGATTAATTTTAGCTCTCAGAATGGATGTAAAAACTTTATAGACCGTCGGTAAACATGTTATCGGTCTATAATTTTTAGGTTCCGCAGTACTACCTGATTTGTGGAGCAGGTGGGGAGTCCGCCCCCCTTTATTATTATTATTATTATTATTTTGTCTACTGCACACTTTGGGAATAAATTATTTTTTAGCACCCCGATTTTTTCACCTACTTAAAAACCACTATAACTTCAAATTAAATTAATCAATTATTGTGATCTATATGAGCGGAGATAAAAAAATAAAGCTAAACGAGACTAAAGACTTACTATAACTCGCAAGAGTTAATTTGAAACCTGAGCGCAGTAGGTACTCGTATATACACAACATTATATAAAACAGGATAGATATATGAACTACGTGGAGAGAAATATCGAACCGAGTTTGAGCAATCTCTAACTAATATTAGTTGATGTTCACTAGTTGTAGTTGAGAGTCGAGAGCTCATGCAGTCGGTGTCTAAGAGGCCTCCTAGCTAAATGAAATTATAAATCACCCCCAAGCCTGGGTCTATTACCGCCCCCCTTTAGGCCTGCAGCGCCCACAAGGGGGCGTTATCGCCCACTTTGGGAAAGGCTGATGTAAAATTTTGCCAAGACGAGACCATATATGGCTCGCACTGTCAAAAAGTTATCAGATCTCATGTAGAGCCAAGTTTCTAACTCTACACGCCCTAACTCTACAAGCCCTAACTTCACAAACACTATAGCCTAGTCAAAATATGTGGCTTGTCCGTTTCGCTGCCGTCACATGCCTCGTTACTAGAAGGCGCCACTTACAGGTTTCACGTATCACGTATACGCAACTCCTCTTCGCCATGTTTGGTTACCACAAGAACTATTGTATAACAGAAAATTAATTAAAGTGAATAAATTTTTCACCTTACGTTCATGTGACGGTAGCGAAACGGCCTAGCCACATATTTTGACAAAGGTGTAGAGTTTGCCCTTGCGCTTCGCTTGGCTCGTCTTGGCGGGGGCACTACCTTGCCCTCAGATTAATTAATCCGTCACCATCCCCAAGCATGTTAAGGTATGATAGATATAAAAAAAATCTTTTAAAATATGTAAGTTTGGAAGTAGTAGAAAAATTAATAGACAAAATTTACTCCTCCGCTAGGGAACTCTAAAAAGCCTGAAGATGCCAATTTAACATCATTAGACACAGTGGCTCTGTTACACCACACGCTAGCAATTACTCAGTTTCGCAAAACCGCACACACCATTCTGGTCCTTAAACCACAGTTATTAAAGACTATGACGCCGTGAAAGTACCGTGACTCCGGTGGTGAAGAAATTACAGACTCATTAACCGTTTATTTTCTTTTAGTAAAACGTGGGAAAATGGACAAGGTGCAAGTCAAATAGGTGATTGATACCATTGTCGATCTTTAGGTATGTCTAGACTGGCTGTCTTAATTAGACGTAGTCTTCGTGGAGCTCGTTGCTAAAGAATAACAGCCTTTTTTCCCTTTTTTTTGCCTGTATAAATGCTCTTGCATACTGCACTACCACGGGGAGATAGTATAATTATGTGGGACTCAAACTGCACGGTGTCCTCCTGTGCCGCTTATGGCGGGAACACGGTGCCCGTGTTCTAGCACTCACCGCGAACCTGCCGCGGCTGTCCGTCACCGGACCCTCCTCTGAGGAGTACCCACTATCACCGGCACACCAGAAACACTGTACGCCGTGACCACCCCAGGGACCAAATCAGCACATGGGCGCCAGACGACCCCGTGTATGGCACTCTTGGTCCCCCTGTGACGGGTCAAGGTCAATGGCCCTGCCAACTACCATTTTTCGGCCGCAGCCCTACGAGTCGCTCTTCGAGGTTAAGCAATGCTTGCCGATGTCGGTCCGTAAATGGGTAATCTTTGCATAGCGAGATTCTTTCGTACCTCGGCAAGCACGTTAAGTTGTTGGTCCCGGCTGCCATTTCTAGATCTTTGATAGTCGTTACGGATAGTCAGAAGCCAGTCTTGCTAAGGGTTGTTACCCAGTTATTAAGATGTGGACTTCAGATAGGTATAGTTGCCGGCACGTAACTTGGCAAGAGTCGTTAGATGCCCTGAAGTCGTTTTTTAAGTCTCTTTGGTTACCAAGCGGGACGCGGGGAACGTAAAGCACCGTTCCGAGCGAGCGATTGGTTGGTCAGTTGAGACAAGGATGACACACCAATCGCGTCGCCTCCACGTTTCGTTCGCTCTTTATGGTGGTTGGTCAGTTCGCGTACTATTCGCGAACTTAACCCCACTACACCAAAACCATTCCAAGTTACATACCGGGGACTATTAAGAAGCTCTATTTAGAATAGTACTTTTATTCAGCTGACTCCGGTTCGATTGGCAGACCCCAATATAGTTGGAAAATCTAGGCAGGTAGACTGTCTTATCATGAATTTGAATATCTATGTGCACATAAGCGGGTGCTATCGAGCCGTTGGCTTAGCGACAATTGCCGTGTCAATAAGTATTTTTATAATAGTGCATAAGTACTTAATATGCGCTTTTGCGTCATACTGCATTTATTTATCTTAAGATGCATGATACTCATTTGATTAAGTATTAAATACCTTATTTGATTGATATTATCCGCAAAGATTAGAGCATTTTTGTTGACATTTAAGTTGATATTTTTTGTTATTTATTTTCTTCCTGAATTGTCTCACAGCAGGGCAAAAGGCTCCCTTTCATCTTTCAATTTCAGCAATTTTTTTTGTTGTGTCATCTAAATTCATCAGCTTTTTAATTAAGTATTCTTCATTCCCTTTGTTTACTACCCAATACTACAGTACAGCTTTTTCATTTACGGGTAACAAGTAGCATACCTCAACTGACATCATATCGTTGTTAAATTATACTTGACTAGCGACTAGCCCCGGCTTCGCCCGTGACAAAATTAAATACAAAAACCTTCCTCGTTTCTCACTCTTTATATTGGTGAAAACCGCATGAAAATCCGTTCAGTAGTTTTTGAGTTTATCGCGTACTATAGCTGTCCCACGTGGCTTCGCTCCCTTCAACTGGCTACCTACCTACCCATCTACCCTACCAACCCTACATGATTGTTGCATAACTTAAACCGTTTAGGGAAGCTCTCAAAAAGGAATAATTTTGCCCGTTTTTGCAAAAAAAAAACATTTATGCTACGCTCCTATTGGTCGTAGCGTGATGTTAAATAGCCTATGACCTTCCTCGATAAAAGAACAATTATTTTCAATTCCAACCAGTACTTCCAGAGATTAGCGCGTTCAAACAAACAAACAAAGCAGCTTCTACTTCTTCAGCTTTATATTATTAGTATAGATATGTAGAGCAGTTTCTCGGCTCTCGTGGATCAAACTATCTACCTGCTCTTATAATCCATACCAATTATCCAGCATTATCCCACAATGTATAATGTGTGTTAATATCGTTCAGTCCTCGATATTGCCTGACGGGATCGTTCGAGACTACCAATTACACCAGTGTGAGGCAATTGGCAGTCCATTGGAAGCCGAGATGGCAATTGTACGCCGTTTATGGCCAGTTGGCCACTTGCACGGCAATCGGCATCCCCGGAAATTGAAAGGATGAAATTGAAAGAATGATGTAGTTTTGTAGAAGTAGGCTGATCTTTGAATATAAGTTGAATGCCTACTAATACTTCATCGAGCCTTCGGAGAGCCTTCTGCCTGGGCACACGTTGCCGTGGCATATCTGGAAAACTTTGAACAGACTGCTGGTTGGCCGCAGCAAAGATAATCTCCACAGGTGGGAGTTCTTGGATGGTTCCGATCTTCGGTGTTTGTGCGGCGTCTTTCCGCAGACCAGGGAGCACCTTTTGTCTTCTCCGCATGCCCCGTTGCCTGTTCTCTTGAGGACCTCATGGTTGCGTCAGCTAACGGCGTTGCTGTGGCCGGATACTGGGCCAGACATGGGATTTAGCTGGCAAGTTTGTCATCGAAACGCTAAGGCACTTGTCCCACTGCCGGCGACGAACCGATTAGCTATCGACTACTTTCTCGCTTAAGGAACAAATAAATGATACAGATCCAGTGTCAATAAAAGAGACACATATATTAATATTTCATCGCAGGCTGTTTACACTGCCGACGAGTACTATCTCACCACAAGTTTGTCGCAGCGACAAGAGCTAGCGAAGATAATAGTCGCTCGGCGATGCTCGCTTGGCGGTCGAAACTCACGCCGAAAGATCAACCAACGCGTGCAGGACGAACCGCCCAAGCGGTGCGAGTAAACGCCCGTCGCTCAAAAACACTCGCTCTTAGCCGAGCGGTAAAACTATCACAACTACACACTCGCTGTTCGCAAACTCGTATCTAAGTTCTAGCTCTACTCGCTGCTCGCTGATCGTCGGCGGTAGGACAACCGCCTAAAAAGAAGTTCAATAGCCTATTATGAAGTGAGGCCATTTAATGCTGTATTGTAATTGGTCCTGGCGAAATTGGTAATTCTGGAGACGTAGACTAATTATAACATCATCATCATCATCAGACTTTTTAATGTTCTCACTGCTGGGACACAGGCCTCCTCTCTGTGAGAGAGGGAATGGGCCGTAATCCACCATGCGAGCCATGTGCGTGTTGGTGGATTACCGGATTCCTCACGATATTTTCCTTCACCGTTTTGAGAGCAGTGGTGATGAAATAATTTACACATTGTAAAGCGCCTACTTGGGTTCGAACCCACGACCTACAACTTGTAAGTCGCGGCCGATACCACTGGTTCACTACTGCTCTAATTATTACATGGCTGTAAATTTAATACCCTAGTGTGGAACGAATCTGTTTGGGAGTCCTGTTTTATATTCTAGTTGCTCTCTTGCTATCTGTGATCAGAGCATCTAGCCAGGTGATGCAATTGATCTACATATTCCTGTCGCACTTGGTCCGAAATCAGAAATACCAAAACAAAAAAAAATTGGTCTATCAAATTATTTCTTGTCTTATACAACTCAACGCTCGAAAATATTCCACCACTTGTCCGTCAGGTGAACTCGTTGTCGAACGGACACAAAGTCCACTGATAAAGGTGCACGATTGAGTTCATTTGTGTTTAGTGTTGTGTCTTTATTGGCACATGAACAATCTACTGATTAATTAATATCAATATTTAAGGTTTGGCTAAGAGGTTCTGAGTGGCCTGGATTAGATCTTGAGAGTATATTGATCCTTTACAATTGATTTTGTTTATTTATAATTAGTTTCTGCCAAAGACTTGGCCCGTGTGAAAATTAACCCAAGGGATACCCCCTTGGGTTAATTAATTTTTAGTTAATTAATTAAAACTGCCGAGATAAAATCGTATGTCCTAATCAAGTTTAGGTCTACTCGGGTTCAAAGTTTCATACCAATCCGTTGAGCCAAGTTTGCATTTATAATATTGGAATGAATTATCATAACAGTTTCGTTGCTAACTGACTGAACACCAAAAGTCAATGGAGATGAAAACTAATCATCAATACATTATAATAAATCTGTAGAAAAGTCGTTTTTGTACATCGAAAATATTTTCAAAATAAATAGCCAGGGTGATAAAGAACCCAATAGAGGAGTTGCTATGGCCACCTTGCGACTCCATCATGAGACCAGCTCCGTAATACCATATTATTTAATTGTTTCCAAAGTTACATAAGCACGCCAAGTTTTAGCTTAATCGGATGCCAGGAAGTGCTTGAAAAGTCGATAACTAGTTGCAGGACACATACGAAAGCAATGTAATATGAAGCTTGGAGAAAGAAAATATATTGATTTATCACAGAGACTTTCATATTAAAACACCTTTGGAGAAAAGTTTCGTATACCTACCTAAACAAAGTCGTGGAAAACACCTACAAAGTAAAATATATAAAACCGATTACAATCTTATAACAATGCACACTTTAAACAAGACGTAGAAGAGAAGAATTTAATCATATATTTTATGTTAACCTTGTAAAGAACCAAACACGAATTGTATAGCTGATGCCACGAGAGGTTAATATTGTAAGTAAATAAATACCTTACATAACTACAAGTTCAAATAACTTGATTCAATACGCACAAGCAACTATCGTACTAGATGACTACTGACTATTATATTGTCGAACGGTGCGGAGTTATGCAGATGATATTGTTAAAATCGCAAGTTCAAACTTTTATGCCACTTATTCAAGGAGAATGACATAGTTTAAAGGAGATAGGGAATCTTGGTAGATAATACATGTAGTAATGAATGTAATAATATTTAATTCATTAGATTGTCTTCTGCAAGTGAATTCAGTATATTGTCAGAAATATAGAGTGCGCACCTTTGATACTTTAAGCTTGACCCAAAAATATTTTGGACAATAGGCAATATGCATGAATAAAATATTTGTTATTTAACCAGTTTATCGATATACGTAAATATACTAAAATAGAATGCTAATAATTAATAATATAATAATAATAAGAAAAAAGTTCTTCACGGCCGGCATCCTCATGACTTAGAACAATCTCACATAAATAAATTAGCGTCCAATAAATGGCTCAAAATTGGTAACTTATTCCCAGAAACTGAGGGATTTATTATAGCTATTCAAGATCAGATCATTAACACAAAAAATTACAGAAAATACATAATAAAAGATCCTACAGTAACTAATGATAAATGTCGAAGATGCCACATCCAGCCAGAAACCATTCAACATATTACTGGCGCCTGCACAACACTCACACAGACTGACTACACTCACAGGCATAACCAGGTAGCGAACGTAATCCATCAAAAACTGGCTCTCAAATACACTCTCACACAAAGCACTAATACTCCTTACTATAACTATGCACCAGAAACCATTTTAGAAAATACCACACATAAGCTCTACTATGACCGCGCCATTCTCACCGACAAGACCATTCACTATAATAGACCGGACATAACCTTGCAAGATAAAGTAAATAAAGTAACTTACCTGATAGACATCGCAGTCCCCAATACGCACAACATTCAGAAGACAATCACTGAAAAAATAAGTAAATACGCAGAACTCAAGGACGAAATAGTTGAATATGGCGGCAAGAAAAAGTTTATGTAGTCCCCATAGTCCTTTCTACAACAGGCGTTATTCCGAACCACCTTCTCCATAGTCTGAAGTTACTTGATCTAAACGAAAATCTCTATATCACCCTTCAAAAAGCTGCCATCTTAAACACATGTCGAATTGTCAGAAAGTTCATGCAAATTGATGAAAACGAAATAGGACAACATCATTCATCCTCAACATAACACACCACACGCTGTATTTACTTGGTCTCGGCCCGTAAATGTAGCTTAAACCAGCCTAAAAGCTGAGAATTTGGACACTTGAAAATAATAATAATAAAAATGTTTATTTGCACCTTCAAAAATTAAAACATAATCAAGACGAATCGAAAAACTAACGAGATATAACGATCTTGAGCAAATATATATGTATCTATTCCTCGCGACAACGCTGTCTTTTATTGCAAGTTAGTCAATAATTATAGAACTTCTCTTTCTAATTGTCAATTTTAAAGCCCTATAAGTCTATAACTGTCGCTGATAAAGATACTATAAAAAAGCATGGAATACTAGAGCCTATACGTATTTTATTTTGCAAATAAAAAAAATGTACATGACATAATCCCTGTTGGGAATGTAGTCTTTCACCCAGTCCCATAAATAGATACCATAATTTATAATGGACAGCAACGACCTAGATCAACCGGAAGAGAGGACGGCGGTTGAAGTTCGTAATTCTATCTCATTGACCCATTGTGGTCTTTCCGTGTCTAGCAACAAGGATATAATTTCGTTTATTTGAGCAGTAGTGGACTACGTGTGGTGACAATCAATCAACTAGTATGTCAAGATGTTTGAATGTAGACGAAGCTAAAAGATGCAAGGAGCATCACGTGGTGTTTTTTTACCTTGCTCCAATTTTTTCTTTTGCTTTTCTCGGCACTAAGAATTTTTCCTCTATCGTGGGTGCGTTAAAAAACATTTAAAGGACAAGTTGTCCGATCATATTATGTATTCTAAACTGCTACATATGACCCTTATTTTTTCTTGATTTCTCGAAACCAGGTTTCTGCTAGGCTTCATTGTTGCAAATGGGTCACACTATCACATCTTGAAAGGAAAACGTCGAGTTACCAGTAACACTGTATAAAATACAGTTAAATCGAAGTGACACTCGCTTTTTGGTCTCATTTGTTCAACCAATTTCATCATCAAATGTTTTTTAACAGCAGTATTCCCGATTAAAGGCTTGTTCAATGTGCAACTTTTCAGACACGTGGTGTTTCAAATTCTAGATACAACTATCCTCATTTAGCACGAGGTGCTTTGTAGATTTTGCCAACTACAATGGTATCGCTTTAATATGTACCTAGTATCAGAACTTGACATGGGCTCCCCACGTAAAGGAGAGATATGGAAGAAAAGTATCTCCTTTTTTTGTACAACGAATTTCATCATCTAATATGTTTTGCCAGCAGTTTGCCCGATTAAAGGCTTTTTTAGTGTGCAAATTTTCAGACATGTGGTTTGTTAATTTCTAGATATTACTGTCCTCATTGAGCACGAGGTGTTTTGTAAATTCTGCCAACTCCAATAGTATCGCTTTATGAATCTAGTATCAGAACTTGAAATGGCCCCCCTTCGTAAAGGAGAGTATCCCCGTTATCGGGTCTTTTTGTACAACAAATATCATCATCTAATATATTTTGCCAGTAGTTTCCTTCACTTTTTACGCTTGCTCTCATTTTACTGTATACACTTATTTCATAAACTTTATTACCATAAAACTACACGGACTGATAATTAACATTATGGACTTCGTCATCGTAGATGCTTTCTTGGTCATCGCCAAGGTCAAGGTTTTCCTTATGGTAAAAAGTATGTTCTTCTAAATTCTCTGAATTGATAAAAGCTTCGAAACATATAATATTTCTCTCTTGATTCGCACTTGTTAATCCTTATCTCATTAATGTTATTCATGAGTCCTTATTGTCCTCACAAATAAAAATATTTATGACGGACGATAAGACATTGTCTTTATGTCGAAATTATTAACCTTACATTAATCAGTAATAAATCATTTTATAATCATACCAACTTTAAATATGGATTTACTTATTATATAGATTATCCTATGGATAAAACGCTTACAATAATGACAGCTCACAGTGACCGGAATGTCAAATACAATAACAATTACGATAAACCATATGAAAAAAAAAACACAGCGACCACGAGTTTATAATAGGCAATCTCGAACTGCGCAGTGTTTTCTGTGATAGAACAGATAATATTCATAAATTGCTTTTCTATTTTTATCGCGTCTAACATTATTGCGGACGACCGATAATTTTAATTCTATTTTTGATATCTTTAAATTACGCCTCACAGTGTCTTCAATCAGGCAAAGAAATTATGGATAGATTTTCTTAGAAGTCAAAAAGAAAGAAAAGAGAATCAGTGCAAGCGTGTGGGTTGACAAGAAGGAATGAAAGAAGAAGACGTGTTACGCTTACCCCAAGTAACATAGGACAAGTTGAGGAAGATGGTGTGATGGTGGTGGAGTGCCCTCAATCAGGCTTCTTAATATTTGAAAACAGGATGAAGGATTGGACAATTTTAATTTAGGCAATATTACGAGTATATAGATCGATGTGTTGATTTTAGCAATCAGAAGATTCTGGTAGTGAACATGTAGTGAATACATTTTTTTGTATGATCATGTATGGTTATATCTATAAGGGTAGAAGAAGACTAAAGAAACTAACCATGAATGACCTTAAAGATGATATACCTAGAAAAGATTAAGGATGTGAAGACAGATGTAGATATACATATAGAGGAGGACATGCGACGATAAAAGCATGAGGATGATACAGATTCGGTTCCTTTTAAAACTTCAGAAAAATTAGCCAAAGAAAATCCAGATCCCATAAAGATTCTTTCGTTCCAGATTTATCTGCCAGTTGGTAACAACAAAGAAAACTGCAGCACACGGGTATTTTTCCGTATGAATAACTAGACCGGTGTTAGTGTTCCCATTATTATTCACGCAGATGTTTTTTAAACCCACTATA